>OX411334.1:2461642-3707892 GCA_948150665.1 Conistra vaccinii | reverse complement strand
TGGGTGCGCGTAACAGATCTGTCGTCGCGAGACTTTACCGAACGAAACTTTGTATTTGTACTAACAAGTAGAATTCTTCCTACATAGAGCAGAACAATTGCAAGGAATGGGTGACCATCTATTAAGAAATAGTCAATTGACTCAGTCGTGACTTTGCGGAAATCCATTATAAAATACAATAGACGATGTATATTTATAATGTATGTATATATTAGTAACTTAATCCGCTTAACTGTTCTTAAAGAGTCTTATAGAACCCTGTAAGAAATCGACACGTGTTTCGCCTCTCAACGAGGCATCCTCAGGATGACGATTGACTTGTTGCGAACTCGGACACGACGTGTTGCCACAAACAATCGGATCAATACGAGTATTCCGAGGTCACCTTTGTTGCGATTGTTTGCTTATCGCACCGATAACGATTCTAGCCGAGGTGGGCCGCTAAGCGATCCTATATAAGTGGGATTGTTGGTCGGTTGTAGCTCACTTTGCGTTCGGCTCTTGTCGTGGCAACACGTCGTGTCCGAGTTCGCAACAAGTCAATCGTCATGCTGAGGATGCCTCGTTAAGAGGCTAAACACGTGTCGATTTCTTACAGGGTTCTCTAAGACTCTTTGAGAACAGTTAAGCGGATTAAGTTACTAAATATACATCGTCTATTGTATGTTATAATGGATTTCCGCAAAGTCACGCCTGAGTCAATTAACTATCAATTAACTAAGTAGAATTCTTCCTATATAGAGCAAAACAATTGCAAGAAATGGCCACCATCTATTACATACCGACCGCCGTGCCTCGGAAGCCCGTTAAGCCCAACGGCTTAACGTGCTTCTAAGGGACGGGGTTCAACTACGTGGTTTCGGGACCAACCTCCCAGCTATCATTTGTAGATCTTTGGCAGTCGTTACGGGTAGTCAGAGCAGAAAAGTCTGACAACCAGTCTTATTAAGGGATATCGTGTTACCCAGTAACTGGGTTGTAGAGATAGAAGGCTGTCACTCCATGTAAAGTACTGGTATTTTGCTGCATACGGTTATACTGGAAGCCGACCCCAACATAGTTGGGAACTCTGGAACTTGGCGATTTTCTGGTACCCTCGTCACTGTAGATTCTGGCTCACAGGAGTAACAGTGATTGAGAATAGTGTGGCTGTCTTGTCCCAAAGCCAAAGCCCTTACAATCAAAGAACATAAAAGCAATAAAAACCAAGACATTCTTATCAACCCCAATCAAGATCTTGGCATCCAAACCCACAAAATCTTGACTAAAACCGCCATCTTTTCAGACAATCCTTTTATTTCCAAGAGATGTCGCACGAAGCTAATCTGGGAACGTTGTAAATTACCGTAGAACGGCGAAAACTCTTATCTATGCAAAATTAGTGAGTTTTACTGCCGCCATGTCGCCTTGAACAGGTTAAACGGTTGTTTTGGTAATGTCCTCAAGTACGGGCACTGAATTCAAATCAGCGCTTGATGTTTCTAATTTATCATGTTAAGTGGTATCGCTGTGTACTTATTATGTTTTGAGAGTAAGGAGATAGATAGTGTATGTGAGATAGATCTTTGGAGATCTTTTAGGATCTCGCAACTGAAAGCCATAGGCAATACAAAAAATGATACTGAATATGGAAGTCTTATTAAATAAACAACATAATCAGCCTCTTAATGTTCCGACTGCTGGGACACTGGCCTCCTCTCCGTGAGGGGGAGTGGGCCGTAATCCACCACGCGGGCCCAGTGCGGTTTGGTAGATGTCACATATCTTCGAATTTTTGGTTCTGAGACATGCCGGTTTCCTCACGATGTTTTCCTTCACCGTTTTGAGAGCAGTGGTGATGAAATTATTTACACAAAGTAAAGCGCCTACTTGGGTTCGAACCCACGACCTACAACTCGTAAGTCACGACCATTACCCACTGGGCCACCAGTCTGCTCCAAAATGCAATAGGATAGTTGTATTTTCGATTAATAAATCTTCCGAATGCGTTTCGTATACGTTGCCACAGGAATTCGCTGGATGCGGGAAGTACAGAATCGGTCGAAGTGGCTGTGCTTTGGGGAAGCCTATGTCCAGTAGTGGACGTCTCGGCTGAAATGATGATACCTTTGGTAAGTCGGGGCCGTCACCACTGGGCCACCACTGGGCCACCACTGCTGCACTGCTCTCCAATGCCAATAAATAAACAATGAATAGTAGAAATCGCAGTGGTATCAGCCGCGTCTTACGAGTTGTTGATTCGAACCCAGGCGCTTTTGTTTGTGTAAATTATTTAATCACCGCTGCTCTCAAAACGGTGAAGGAAAACATTGCGAAGTAACCGGAATGTCCTGAAATTTAAAATTCGAAGACATGTGACACTTACCAATCCCTACTGGGCCCGCGTGGTAGATTACAGCCCAATCCTGAGAGGAGGCCTGTGTCCCAGCAGTGGGAACATTATAGGCTGGTAATGCTAGTAAAAATCAACAAATCTCAGCAGCTAGCATCGCTGCAAAATAATAATATAAATAATAAAATCGTTTATTTATAAAAAGGGGCACATTTACAATAAGTAACTTAATAATTGAAATTGAGCACAGTTGCTTATTTGCCTGAACTAGGTTGAAATACTGGTATTCAGCTGAACTGGTATTCAAATGAAACCAATGAACCATCGAGCTAAGCAGCCTTGGTTTTCATTTTGATCAAGGTCCAATTTCTCAGGAAATTAAACCAATAATGAAATCAAAACTCAAAAGTCTATTCACAATTAAACTTCAACAACATCATACACCAACGAGATAAACAAAACTCATTTAAAAAAGCCTCAAGTGTCAAAATCACGAGAGATATAAAAGAGCTTGTACGTACAAAGGGCTTTCGAGAGGACCACTTGATGCCTATAGAAATCCGTCTTTATGCACTTACAGTCAATTGTTAGAGAATCAAGCAGTTTACCGAGCCACGAGCCACTTATGTGAACAAAATACACTGACACTTCAACGAGGAAAACTTCGCTTCAAGTAAATGTTTATATATTCTTTGGTGTAAAGGAAATAATCTTCGATGAATTTCTTTAAGCGGTTTTTTCGGGTACTTTTTATCGACACCTTTGGTTTAATATTTTCAAAAAAGCATACAAATGATGAAGTTTAGACTACTTATAATTGTTATGTTTTGGGAGACAGGGCACAGCATTGAAACACGGTGACCGAGCAAAGCCTGATTTTTCACAATATTTGCATTGTTGAGCCAGTATTTCGTACATCACGTACATGTGCATCCACCACCTATACCAGCTAAGCTAACATTTGTATGAAAAACTGGCTCAACTATGCAGACTAACTTAGTTTAGCTGAAGGTGGACTATCGGCTTTATCATAATGGTTATTTAAACAATCATTCAAAATATTTAACTTACCTACAATAATGACTTACTTAATAGGAATAGGTAAGTATAGGAATTCAGATTCGTATTGGTATTCGTGTTTTCGTGTTCATTATCCTTTAAAGTTAAAGTTCGCGAGCACATTCGTAAGAAGCTGGTAGTATCATCACAACGTTAATGTTTTCCCATTGTTAGTCTAATTTGTTTTAGTATATTCGTGTATTTATGCATATTAATTTGTACTTATATTTATTTATAATTAGGCAAATATGAGATTTATAGTTTGTAACAGGTATACGTGTATCTTTATATTTACTTAAATAAAATAAAAATATCCTAAATTTTTCGTCTCTACCACTCTTTGTCTCTGCATCACCCTAAGGATGACTGGTAGAAAATGCCTATGGCATTAAGTCCGCCTCTGTACATTTCTGTGTTTGAAATAGATGTTAAATAAATAAATATCGACCGTTGTTGGTCATCTCATTTTCTGTCTTAAAATATACTCTACAGAGAAAAACATAGACTAGACACAAATATGCACACCAACCGTAGGATACTCCAAACTCCAAACAAAATGAGACTCATCTTCTTAACTGACATATGTCCCTAAATTACAAAGATCAGTTTATACCCCTGAGTCCCAGCATATTTTCTCCTCCACTTTCGCAGGCCTCATACATCTCAACGATTTAACAGCCCATATTCTCTGGGTCCAGTCATTGTTATTCACGTGTCACAGATGCCCATCTGTCGGATGATGACGCGTCCGTCCTTACACAGCATACGTAATTTCGCTTACGAAGCTCGCCATTTAACAACCGTATATTTCACGTTTAGATAAACACATTTGGAAGTTCATAATGACACCCCTTTCATTTCAGCTTAACGGCCCTCTGGAGATTTTCAACCTTTTTTCCGTTGATACATTTTTACGGTCCACACCTTTCGCGGCTTGTTTGATTAATTTTTTTATTATGAGGTCAAATGGTTTTAATTTTGAAGAGTAATGGTTACGATCAAGGTGTAACGGATTGCTATTAATAAGCAGACGAGGTATTTTTTTATTTAATTTCGATACAATTATGTACAAACTGTGTTATACATAAGGCCCCATTAAAATAGATTGACAAACTTTTAGAAATCATTCAGACCACCAAAATAAGGACAATGGTAAAAAATAAACATTAGGTAGTCTTTCGTAGGAGAGCAGTGGTGGCCCCGTGGTAACGGCCCCGACTTACGAGTTTTAGGTCGAGGGTTCAAACCCAAGCAAGCGCTTTACTTTGTGTAAATAATTTCATCACCAGTGCTCTCAAAACGGTGAAGGAAAACATCGTGAGGAAACCGGCATGTCTTAGAACCAAAAAATTCGAAGACATGTGACATCTACCAACACGCACTGGGCCTGCGTGGTAGATTACAGCACACTCCCTCTCACAGAGAGGAGGCCTGTGTCCCAGCAGTGGGAACATTAAAAGGCTAATGATGATGAGGTAGTCTTTGGAGACTGCCGATAGAAGTGAAAACTAAGTAACTTTTTGATACAACGTAATGCCATCTAACGAAAATGTCAGGAATGTATGTGGCTTGCTGTCAGTACAAGAACGAAAGCTGTAGCTCCATCAAAAAATTCCAAAAAAATAAAACAGAGTGCGCTTTCAACAACATTTCTACTCTCCCTCCGTCTTACGAATTTTCGATCAGGTCACGTGTCCTGACGCAAGTTTAACATTTTTTACCCATCCCAAAAAAAGTGCACAACGCCGCTAAAGAAGTGATCACTTCAAAAATAATAAGAAAAACGCATTAGATACTTAGAAGAAAAAAATCTGCGACGAAGAAAAACGAAAATACGCTAAAATGTTGGTTACCCCATCCCATTTATTATTTTAGGTCAAAATAAAATCACTTTAACTAGTGCTTTTTTTGCTTGGATATCTTTGATTATACGTACTGAACGTATTTTACAAAACACGATCTCTTTCTTCCAGTCTCTCTCTAAATAAACAACCAACATAATTTCGCCAAAAACCATCTAGAATTACAATTGTAATCATAGAATTATGACCCAACAATTCCCAACTTAATTGTAACATCTTCAATGACTAGTTAAATCTAAGCAATTTGCTCCGAGTAGTCTGTAATTACTACCGGCTCTTCGGAGGACTTACTGCCGTCAAATTAGAAATCCCCTTTCGATTCTTTGATGATAATTGTTGGTGTTTTACTGGGAAACTGATGTTTGTAGAGACTCCTTGTTTTGGCTTTCGGAGAATTTCTCTTCGTGTGATCAGCTTGTTTTTCATAATGAAGTTAGAATGTCTAATGATGTAATTACATTTTGAATTCTATATTGTTACAAACTTTGCAAGGTGTAGCAACTGAGTCTAAAAACTCATTTATAAAAAAATATAATTATAATAGAATAGACTGCAATACAGTTCATCAACTGTATTGCAGTGTTGGAAGACGACTAGGCTGATGATAAACATAAAACTGCCAAATTTTTTTTTATATATTATCATTATCAATCACTTCCGTAAGTCTAATGTTGTATCGTACACTGTCATCTTTGAATCTAGTAAAACTAAACAAGTCTTGTGTGTACAAAAAAAACCTTTTTTCTCTTAGAAAAAGAATAACAAAGAACAAATATACTCTGCAGTAAAAACTCGGTAAAACTTTATCATTTAATACCATTTAATCTATTAAGCTTAGCATTAAAACTAAATCCTAGATCCTGTGAAACTTGGAGAACGAGAACAAACAAATCGGTCAGCTGGAGGAGTTTATCTTTCAGTATCTTTCTGTAACACTGGATATTCTTAGAGAAAACCTCATTCAGTACAGTAGCCGACCGTAACATGTACTAGTCTAGACAATAAGATTCTTCACAAAGACTGAAATTAAATCCTTTGTCCGTTTCTATGTCTTCTGGAGTTTACAAAAAGAGGTTGTTATTAAGACATTTTGTTGTTGCAAATCTTTAGGTTTGTATTAAAATATTGTTGATTCATTTACGTGACTTCTGCTCTTTACTTGGCATTTGTTTCAGCTGATGCATGTTTTTCATCTTTGCCTTGGTTTTCTTTTCTTTAGGGTTTTGTACATAATTACACCTCATTTGCTATAGTTAATTTTGACTGTTATATTATACACTAATAAACATTTATTGAAGCTAAATATTACAAAAGTGCTAGGAAACAAAATTAATCATCTATGATCATCACATTCTCAGATGATGTCGTTAAAAACACCATTGTTATAAGGTTTTTGTATGGTATTCCTTCCTCGTAAGTCGTCGATGGCAGCCAAATGGATATAAAGACACCATCAACTTGAAATATGTTAGATTAAGCACTGTTTACTTCCAAATATTGCGATTGTTGACCGTTACGCAATCCTATTAGAATTTAAGCCAAATAATGTGCATAGATTCCAGTTTGTCACATTTATTGCTTAAGAATCGGTGCTTTATTTTCTTTCATTCTTTATCTACATGATCAAAGCTTTTTTTTATTTTTTTACTGACTTTTTTTTGATGTCAACAATATATTGAGCTGTTTCACTGAATTTGTTTTTTTGTATTTCAACTACCTCAATTTTAAACAATTTAGGTTTTGTCTTCTTTTGATGTACATATAATTATGTTTGTATTTTACTAAGCCCTTTGTTTCAGATATCTTCTTCAACATCACGTTAAGAAGAAAAACCCTTTTTTACACGGTGAACCTAATCGTTCCCTGTGTCGGCATTTCATACCTCTCAGTCCTAGTATTCTACCTCCCAGCTGATTCAGGAGAGAAGATAGCTTTAAGCATTTCCATATTACTATCCCAAACCATGTTCTTCTTACTGATTTCCGAAATTATACCTTCTACCTCACTAGCATTACCTTTGTTGGGAAAGTACCTACTATTCACTATGTTACTGGTAGGATTGTCAGTAGTGATTACTATAATAATACTGAACGTTCACTATCGAAAGCCTAGTACGCACAAGATGGCACCTTGGGTTCGAAAATTCTTTATAACGAAGCTTCCGAAGTTATTACTGATGAGGGTGCCAAAGGACTTGTTAAGGGACTTAGCGGCACAGAAGATAGCTGGGAGAAGTATGAAAAATAAGAATAAATTCAAAGATGCTTTAGCGGCTGCTGAACAAACGAATTCGAATGCATCTAGCCCTGATTCGCTACGTCATCATCTACCTGGAGGCTGTAATGGATTACACTCAACTACGGCTACTAACAGGTTAGTAAAATCAGTGAATATTTTAAATCATCAATAATAAAATTTTCCCTCATTAATATTATTTGATCCGTGCAGCAGACCGACCCACTTCATCTTCATTCGATTTGAAGACAAAGATTCCATACAATCAGTCCAATTTCAATATTTTTTAATAGGTTTAGCGGCCTTGTCGGTGCTCTCGGCAGTCTCGGTGCTGGCTACAACGGTCTTCCATCAGTGATGTCTGGACTTGATGACTCTTTGAGCGACGTGGCTCCTCGGAAGAAGTACCCCTTTGAACTGGAGAAGGCGATCCATAACGTTATGTTTATACAGCACCACATGCAGAGACAGGATGAGTTCAATGCTGTGAGTATAGCTTTCATCAAACTGATGAATTTTCAACTTAATGTGTTAATTATGGTATTTTCCAGCTTCATAGGAGCAGGATAACTATATGCTGTACTTTTGTAACATATAAACACAAGTTTTTTACTGGCCATCTTTAAAACGGTCCAAAAATCCACACCACAATATACGATCACTACACATAAACACCTCTCAGATTTTGTTCAATTTCAAATCTTCTTCTTTTATTTTCACTAATAGGAAGATCAAGACTGGGGCTTTGTCGCCATGGTGCTCGACCGTCTTTTCCTTTGGATCTTCACCATCGCTTCCATCGTTGGTACTTTTGCCATCCTCTGCGAAGCACCATCGCTCTATGATGACACTAAACCTATTGACATGATGCTGTCTTCGGTCGCCCAGCAGCAATTTTTACCTGTTGACAGTGGAGATCCCTAGGTGAAAATATAAAGCTGCCAAAGGATTTCATCAGGAAACCTGGTGAAGCATTTCATCAGGGCAAAGAAGGTTTGTGTAAAGATGCGTGAGAATATAGGAGCTCAAGTGGTATGGGAGTTTGAGCGATATAATCAAAGGTTGTTTTGATAGGTTTTCTCATAAATTGTTGGTTATTTAGGTAGAGTTGACTTGATACAGCAGTACTATGTCTGCCTTCTGGGATTTTTAATATACCTATCAAGAATTTTTATTTGATAATTGTATCAAATCTTTGCCTTTCAAAATAAATCGAATTAACTTTGCTGTTAATTACTTTAGAACTAAGATTATTAAAAAAAAGAATCTAAAGGAACTGCCGAAAAGAGTTTGAAGTTAAATCTTTACTGAAACTCCTAAAATTACAGTGACAGTTCTATCGACAATCTCTAAAATATCTTAGTAATAAAATAAGACTTTTCCTCTAAAATATTCATTAACCTAATTAGACGTTGTAAAGCCAAAATAGGCTGTGAATTGTATGGTAACATTATAATGTAAGTAACTTAAGGTTTCAAGTAAAAAATTTGTGTTTAAGTTGGAAGTAGGACGAGAGTAATAAATTGTTCTTTCCCTCAGTTGCATACGGTACACTAATAAATTATTGTCTTATCTTATTTTTCTCGCTTTTGGATAACATTTTAAAAGAGAAAGGAACGGTCATTGGGGAAGATCTTGAATCGATAGATGCTGGGAATGTTCAAAGAGGAAATTATATTGATTTTCAACAACGAGAAATGTTTTCTATCTGTACAAATGTATAAGTAACTTGTCTTCTGTCTGACTGTTTATTTACTTTCACGCCTTCACTGCTAAACGAATTTCTATGGAGACATACGGATAGACCATGCAGTGGGTCGAGACATAGGATACTTTTTATCAAGGTTGTACATTCTCTTGGGATAATGTCCGATCTCCACGCGACCAAAACTGTGGGCAAAAGCCAGTTATACTATAAATGTTTCCTCGTTTAGTGACGATTTAATTGGGAATTGCCAGTTTAATGCAGAAACTAATGCCGCATTTGAAGGATCCAAACATTGTTCTAATGGTCCCAAAACAGTACCCTTAGGGACACCGCTAGAGAAGCTCCTAAAAAGACTTTAGTAAAGTGATATAAGTAATGTAATAATAGTTTTTGTTGCCAAAGAGGGTAAAATAGGAAAAATGTTACTGAATGTTTTGGAAGTAAACATTTTCTTTGACAAAACATGGCTGTGTTAGTAATAATTAAATATTTGTAGTAACGAGGAATCAATATGCTCATAGTTGTTAGATATTAATAATGGGCATTGTTTTTTTTTTATATAAATTGGAGGATTATTATCGTGTTGTTAAATTTTTCAGTGTCTTGCAAATTGGAGATCGTATTGTATTTCATTAAAAATAAGTTTATGATTAAATCTACTTTCCTTATTTTTTTAAGTAATTTTTATTCCAGTTTCGTGACTCGCGTTTCATTTCTTATTTTTTGCACTTGAATAGGTTTTATGTAATACATTATTATGCTAACTTGTAATTTTATCATATAAGTATTTAACGTTTTGCTATCAGAATCGTCTAGTAAAATGTCTGCGTGTACTCAAAAATAGCTACACATAATCAAAACCTTGTATTAAGAATGTACTAAACTGTCTTATTGTTGTAGAATACCGTAATAGCCTTAATAAATTATTTGAACGACACTGACTTGTAAATCCTATATTTGATATTACAAAATGGATATCATTTTTTCGTCGTCTCTATCCAAAAACTACATAACCTAGCTTTGACAGGGCTCTCAAAGTCGCAAAAACGTTCAACTTACTCCACAAGCAATTTCTTAAAAATGTCAAAATCAATAAAGTTAATTTCATACCCCAAGCAAAGTGGATTGTAGTCAATTTAAAATTTTAATCACTTTCCCTTATCAAACCGTAATTTATTGTGTAATATCAAATTGGGACTATCTGCAGTGTACCACTATACAGTTTGCCAAAATAAACAACCTAGTGAAATTAGTCTTAAGCTCATGTAACTTTAGTTTAACGAATTTTGTAGCTATTAGCGTTAAACCCGTGTTTATAATGTAAACTTTGACTTAATAAATTGGCGAAGTATGTTTTTATTTGTTTTAATTACTTTCCTGTTAGTATACCAATATTTAGTAACCTTTCTGAGGAATTATCTCTGTATCGTAGAATCGTTTACGATTATTTCAGTAATTAGATTATAAAATCTTTCACAGATACACCTAAAACTGAAACTATTATCTGTAGGCCATGCAACAACCAAATGGCTACAGCCACGCTATCTGGTGGAACTATACTCCATTTATCCCGATTCCGTGGAGATATCGGGATAAAAAGTATCCTATATCCTAATCCAGGCGATGATCTACCTTTGTGCCAAATTTCATCCAAATCTTTGCAGCCGTTTTAGCTTGAAAGCGTAACAAACAAACTCACTTTCGCATTTTTAATATTTTTTAGGATTAGACAAATAACGACAGTTTGTTGAAAATATTGCATAATAAAAATATTTTTTTAATGCAAATGGTAAATAGAATATACATTGTTTTAGCACAATGAAGTTAATTATACGTTTATATCGAAATATTGCTTTCGTTTTAACCATAACTCATCGTATGCTATAATGAATGGCGGCTTTATCATTTTTTGTTGGATCAGTCAATCAACTCAGCCTATGACTGTCTACTGCTGGATATCGGCCTCTCAGGCTGCGCCACAACACTCTATCCTCTGCCTTTCGCATCCAGTCTGTCCCAGCCACCTTTATAAGGTCGTCGGTTTATCTAGCAGTGGGGCGGTCACACTACGCTACGTCTGCTCCACGGCTCCTTCTGCGGTCAGTAAGTACCTGCCAGCACTGTTTATATCTTTACCCTTAGGTGCCCAGAACAATGTAAAGTTATAAGGGTCAAGCCCAGCGGTTGGACATGACGCGCTCAAAACGTCACTTTCGACATTTTTCTGAATTTTTCGGTGTTATCTGTCATTTTTTGATAATTTTACTTCCTAATTGACGACTATATCCGTCAGGCTCTAGAGAAAATCAGCCGTCAGACGATTATAGTAATTATTTAGCAGTAACAATAGTGACTCATTACCGGTGACCGTTACCAATTGATAACGGTGGGGCTTACACGGTTAAGTGTGGTGAGTGTCGGATATAATATTAGCAAATCGGTAACATACTATCCCAAAAAATATATAGTATTTTGTTCTGTGTAGCTATGTCCAGAAAATAACGATATTCTCAAACAGTTTGGTATTCGATGTATGCTAATAGCAGCGATAGATCATGTTGAAAGTGACGTGGACGCGAAACCTATCGACGCGGACGCTTTGGTTCGACGTGGCTCGGCATGATATTACATGCAGTACAGTTTCGTTGCTTTTATGTTAATAGATGAGGACTAGTAGTTTTTCTAAAGCGAAATTATAAAGGAACTAGCCATGTGCCCGGGGAATTACTCATCGGCAAATAAAACAAACTTGCAAAGGGGGCCTCCCCTTTAGGAGAAGATTTATTTGTTACACACGCGTTTACATGCAAATTAAGCATGCAGGATTTTTGAGTAAGGTTCTGTAATACGGGCCTAAGTCGCGCAAAAAAGGGGCTATACTGAGAAGAGTGAACACACATACAATAATGGCGCTTCAATGACAATCAAGTAAAGTCTCTGCGAAATTGTTTGTGTCAGAGGTGTCAAAACGATACAGAAATGGTACCATTTTTTGACGTGGTAGGGCGAATCTACGATTAAAATCTTTGCATATGCTACTGCAAGTTAAAGAAAGAAAGAAAGAAAGAAAAATATTTTATTTGGGACGCGCACAGGAAATACAAACAGTGATAGTAAAACATAATAATTTAAAATAAAAATAAAAACATAAGAGAG
The DNA here is from genome assembly GCA_948150665.1 of Conistra vaccinii. Classification (NCBI taxonomy): domain Eukaryota; kingdom Metazoa; phylum Arthropoda; class Insecta; order Lepidoptera; family Noctuidae; genus Conistra; species Conistra vaccinii. Next base: position 3,695,540 of record OX411334.1, on the reverse strand, counting down.
CATTAACAAAAGAACAAAAAATTCAAAACATAACGACCTGTGCGAGGCCAAAAAGGTCCCTATCTCAGCATATGCTGCGATATTTAAAAAAGAAATAAATACCGCAACGCTGGTATTACTACTATAACAGACATATCAATAACTCGTGCAACCTTCCTATTTCTATTTATTTCCGCTCCCATATCGACATACGAAACTAAAAATACTAGCAAATTCTGCTTCGCTCTCCGAACTACAAAATTTCATCTTCGTTTTTCCACTCCACCGACGTTAGCCCCCGAGTTTAGTAGCTATTTACTCTTTGCTGAATTATTCATAGGCACTGACCGATCACCGTTCGATTCTAGCTCGCTTCGACTTCCCAATAAGTAATTTAGCAATTCAATTAGCTACGAGTTTTATAAAAGTCTCTGGAATTACAGCTTTTGAAGTGTTTTGAGACTTGCGTTTATCTGCTCGTAAAATTAACATTTAAGATGGGGTGTAAAAGGGATGGCGGGAAGCAGTGTCATGTTGTTACTTGTGTAGGCGGAGCAAAAAACACTGCATTAGACTTCAAATATTTCCTGAGATATCGTTTTTAGGGTTCCGTAGCCAAATGGCAAAAAACGGAACCCTTATGGATTCGTCATATCTGTCTGTCTGTCTGTCTGTCTGTCCGTCCGTATGTCACAGCCATCTTTTACCGAAACTATAAGAACCATACTGTTGAAACTTGGTAAGTAGATGTATTCTGTGAACCGCATTAAGATTTTCACACAAAAATAGAAAAAAGACAATAAATTTTAGGGGTTCGTCATACTTAGAACTGAAACTAGCGAAAACTGAAACTAGCGCTGCGGTATTTATTATTTCTTTAAATATCGCAGCATTATGCTGAGATAGGAGCCTTTTTGGCCTCGCACAGGTGATTATATTTTGTAAATTTCACAAATACTCCGTTTTGTTTATATTTTCTTGTTTATTATGTTTTTACAATTACTGTTTGTATTTTCTGTGCGTGTCCCAAATAAAATATTTTTCTTTCTTTCTTTCTTTCTTTTCTTTTAAACTCAAATTTTTTTTTTCGTCAAACCCATACGTGTGGCGTAGCTATGGATCTAATAGGTATTCAAAAATTATATTGAGGTTTCTAATTATTTTTTTTTCTAAACTGAATAGTTTGCGCGAGAGACACTTCCAGTGGTAAAATGTGTCCCCCCCCTCCCTGTAACTTCTAAAATAAGAGAATGATAGAAGAGAGATTGGTTTGAATGAGATCTAGTAAGTAGTTTACCTCTAACGAACTACAAGAACTTTTATATTATATTACTTGCTGCTACGGAACCCTTCTTGGGCGAGTCCGACTCGCACTTGGCCGCTTTTATTTTGTTTTTAGGCCCAACAGTTTCATCCCACTTATTGATACTGCACCGCTTTTTCTTAGCCTTTCGATGGCAATCTAAATTGAGTAGGCACACAATTCAGCTATGAATTTGGCACTATCAGTAGCGTTCATTAAATCTTGTAGCGTACAGACATCACGGCACACACAACACAATATTAGGTGTTCCACCGTTAGTGGAACACTACTATATTAGGTACTTTTGCCCAGTCCGGGGCAGTGGTCCAACTGCTCTGTTCAACTAGTTGGACCATGGGTCTTTACTAGGGGCAGTTGTCCTACTTTAAAAATAGTTGGACCACAGCCACCATATTTGGCACACTTTTATAGTATTGGCCCAGTGGTAATAGCCGCAACTTACGAGTTCTAAGTCGTGGGTACCAAACCAGACAGGTGATTTACTTTGTATAAATAATTTAATCACCGCTGCTCTCAAAACCATGCGGGTAGGAAAATACCGTGAGGAAACTCGCATGTCCAAAAACGAACCAAAAATTCGAAGACATGTGACATCTACCAACCCACACTGGGCCCGCGTGGTAGAGCCCACTCTGTCAGAGCACCGAGCATGGCCTACTGTGAGATAGCTTAAATCACACATTTTATCACAATTTGGGCGATAAAACAGTTTTGTCACAAATGCTAGCACGGCGGCGGCGTGAGATAATCTCTTAACTTGTGACATAACTTCTTGACGTTTATTTGGGATTCTATGTCTTATTTGCTACTATGGGCGCACCAATTTTTTCACAAATGCCACATAATGACTGTCGTCCGTACGTCAAAAGTGAATTAGTTCACAACAAAATTAAAAAGTTGTAAAACTGTATGAACCTGCACTATAAAAACGTATTATTTTATTTCGTCGCATATTCACTGATCATAGACATTTAAATTTTTTAAATTTACTGTGTGAAGTTCGCAACAAGAAAGGCATGTCGCGTCTCAGATTTTATCACATGGTTGAACCGTGCTAGCATTTAAGACAAATTATAGGACATGATAAAATTTATCATGTCTTGTCACAAACGTCTTGGGTACGCCTGTGTTAGCCCCGCTGAGAGGAGGCCTGTGTCCCATCAGTGGGAACATTAGAGGCTGATTATGCCTGCCATATTTACTTTCAAATAGGCTTTTGCAAACTAGTTCTGTTTAAAAAATGGTGAGTTTAAAGTTATCTCCTTTATTAAAAAACTGCAGCAACGTCTAAGACCAAGTATTAACCGAAATAATTTAGGAACATTTCGGTGAAACCCAGCTTTTCTGTACGTTTGTACAAAGGATGCTACTGGAAACTTCCAATAGAGTAAATTAAGTTCAATAATGACAGTTCCAACTTATATGCAGTAACCTAAAATAGTTACAAGATTTGATCAACCAGAGTGCATTTTCCCATAACGATGAAGTTAAAACCGAACCATAGAATTTCAGTGGAATTATTCCACAAAACAGAACTTTTGAGGTAAGCGTAATCTCCACGTTCTGCAAATGCAATGGCGATGGTTAAATTAATATTATTAATAACAATATCATTTTAATCTTATACAATTTTCCGAGTTTTGTTTTCCCAGTTTCATCTCAGAGAGTGGATAGAATCCTAAATAAGGTTCCTGCTAAAATCTTGGTACTCAACATGTTAAGAAATTCGTACTAATGACTTTGCAATGGGATTGTGGCTTTGTCTAAGACAGAATAATCTGTTAAAGTCCTTTTAACAGATAGCCGATTGGGCTTAGCCATTGAGGCGAGAAAAATACAGTGAGTTATATTATAAAAGTGTATATCTACGTACCATTGTTCTAAAAAATATGAAGCTTTTACAAAATAGGTACCTACCTACTTTCTATATTGAAAATTTCGCAAGTATAGACAGATGTGTATACTATACATATATATGAAGGATATACGTATCCTTCCCACGTTTTTCTATCTTCTTTCTACCAACTGGAATACGGGCTGCGCCTGCGGTCGGGCTTGGAATCCTGACTGCAGCGACATGACGCCGCGACGTGTCTCCGCTACCTGCGGTCAGGTACGGAATGGTACCTTCTCTTCTTAGCGTGTCGATGGCAATCTAAATGGACTCGGCCCAGAATTCGGCTACGTGTTTGGCGCCATCACTAGCGTCCATCAGTTCCTGTAACGTGCAGCTAACAGGACACGCAGGACATGAAATTAAGTGTCCCATCGTTTCTGGAACAGCACCACATTTACACTCCAATGCGGAGTCGTCTATGAATCTCCACCTGAACAGATTGTCCTTGCTTCGGCCAACCTGGGTCCGGAGTCTGTTTAAAGACTTCCAGGCTATCCAAGGCAATTCATGGTACCTTAAAATGTAAACTTTATGGTCCAGAATTGTCACCTTCTTCCTCTATTTGCCACTGTATCCGTAACTTTCTGTTGTGGATACTTTTCATTTAGCTAAAATCCAACACGCTATTTCCTTCATGTATCAGGTAAAAAGTTTAATCATTTTTAGCCTCTTCTAAAACCCCTTTAAAAACCCCAATTATTTACAACCCCGAACCCTCGCCAGCGTACGTACGAAATCTAAACAGAAATATTTTTCAATGTCAGCCCGTCAGTGGCAGCGGTGATTAAAAACACGGCGTCCCGGCTATGTGCTCTTAGTACATGAGACTGGCTGCGTTCCAAACTGACACCGACTGTTCCATGGTTTTTGCACATTCCACTCATAGAATTTTAATTCTAATAGCTTTGTTAACGGTTCACGTAATCTTTTTAGATGGAAATGAAGTTTCTTATCAGATTTGGAAGGAAAAACGAAAATGTGAGAGAGGAATCTCGAATATACTTATCAAAGACGGGAAAATGGTTAACTATAAAAGTTTTCGGAATATTTTCCTTGTGGGGGAGACAAGAGTAGCGATTTTTTTCATATAAATACGTAATCTTTTATTGGCAGAGCCAGTCATGCCTATCTCCTTATTTTTTAACTTACTACTAACTAATTCAATATCTGTGAAAAAAACAAAAAAAAAATACTATAGAAAAAAAAATGGAAATGATATTGGTATGGACCATTAAACTACTATTTTTTTTTCATTTTAGTATGATCGTAAAAGAGGCAAAAAGAGTATGTTAGGATAAGTTAGGAGTGAGGAGGAGTGTGTTAGGGCAAGTGACGTTCTGTATTTTCTGCCATCCCCCATGGGAATTTCTTCCCATGAACAATACACACTTTCGTGTGTGTTTATGTATGTATGAACCATGTCTCTTGCATTGGCATCAGATCGAAAAAATATATAACCCTAATTTGTAAAAGCAAATGGAGCAAGAATTTGCACCGCAGCGTAGCGACCATTTCAGTGTTTGCGTGGTATTAGGATTTTTAAAATGGTGCCCATCGGGCCGCGGGCCGCGTCTAGTGCAAACACTGAGGCTCCATTAATATCTCCTCGGAACGTGTGCTGAATCGTAAGTTGGGCTCTAAGTATTTTAAATGTACAATTGTCGAAAGAGATTGTACAGGAATCACGTAACGCATTTGTTATGGATTTTTAACCATCAATGGGGGGGAAATGTCTTCGGAATGCATGCAAACGTTGCGAACAGTTTCGTGAGGAAGGAATCTGGAAGAAATTAATAACATAACATAACGCGTGTAGGCAGAGGTGTACCTATAGTTCACCCACATTTCGCCAGTTATGTTTAAGTCCCATGTAATAGGGGGCGAGCCTATTACCATCAAACGGGCACGAATCCAGACTCCAGGCTGTTACTGTGAAATTTCAGATGTTAAACCCAATAACACTTTGCTTGACCTGGAAATCGAACCCAGGACCTCATGCGACCACCACACCAACGAGGCAGAAATTAATGCTATATCACTGAACAATATAGACATATTTTATAAAGAGATATCACCCGGGCGAAGGCGCTGGCGGAAGCTATATTTTGGGTGTCAAGTTTTAACTTTTAAATATTTTCTTTTCCTGAAGCCGTTAGTTTTATGTACTACGAGCATAAAATAAACTGTACCTCTATCTAATGGTTAATCAAAATCTAATCTGAACCGATACCGGATCTATATTTCTTTAAACTAACTGAACTAGAACTCCCAGGGGATCATAGCACGCTTGTAGGCGAGGTTCGATTCTATGTACTTCATTACTTGTTATTAAATTTGTCAGTCCAAGCGCGAATTAGCTGCCTAGCCACTTGACGTTAATAAACATTGCAGAGGTACCAGCAAGCTCTGAGCTCCCAGTCCTTGCTATAAATCCGGTAACTCCTTCAAAATTCAAGGATTGGAGGAGACGAAGCAGGTCTACTAACACCGGTGGCAATTTTCCACTAGTTTCTAGAGTACGATCATCTTGAAAGTTTTATCTTTGCAATGCGAGAACTTCGGAAGACTAGCGCGAGTTTGGCGTAAATGTAATTTGACAAATCTATGTGTAATATCAGTTCTGAATAATATATTCGCTTAGTAAAGTTCCCTTGAAAGTTGTTACAAATTCACAGAACTCAAAGTTGTGGGTCGACAGCTTTTGTTGCTATTGTTTCTGTGATCGGGTGACCGTGACTGTTCACTTTGATATGATAACAAAGAGCTGTATGAATATGTCACTGACGTAGCTTCTGTTTGGTGTGATTAATGCAAGTTGTATTTAATTTTGTTCATCAATTATCACTATTTTACAAACTTACGAAAATGGTCAGTATTGCGAATAAGTTTATCGAGTTTTCATGTAATTTGTATGCCTATTGTGTAGGTTTACAAGTCGTGCATACAATCAAGATGATATTTCTCTTACATTGTTGGCAAAATTGGCAAGAAACAGATTGTTAATAATATCAGTTTCAGAAAGTGTAGTGCCTAGTTTAGATTCCTTACACCGCGGCACCGTCTGCTACTTTTTTCAAAAGCTTGTTGGTTTTTTCATTCTGGTCTTGCTCTTGCTGTAATTTGGTTAATTAATAGCCTTCTATTCTATCTCTTCAGTCTAGACAGTATGATGACAAACCACACAATTGATTAAAAACTACGTAGACATTTACAAACATCAGTTTAAATAGTTATCGTTACTTACTGAAAAAACAGTAAAAAAGTAAACCCTAAAAAAAATATTTTCGACAGCAAAATATCATCGTTATAAAACTACTAGGAGTACATAAGCGACAACGGCTGGTCTCCAACCCACTATCGCTAAGTTAGCGATAAAGTGCGAATAACTTGAGCGCCCGCCTCGCAAACTTGCTCGAGTGACAGACACGGCCGAGAATAATCTCCTAAGTTTTAGTTCATCGCCAACCATAGACTCAGTTGTGACGTATAGACGCCATAAATTGTCGAAAGCAACTGATAAAACTCGACAATTACATGATATATTACTGGTATATCACATAAATGTGTCTCTGTGAATAAGTACTTGGTACTTATAAGAAAATATTAGTAGAATAGTCACGCTTTTAAGTAACCTCATTACTAATTACTCTCCTTATTATTTATCTGCTTTATTTTGTCGTTACTAGCACTATATCAGAGTCATCATTTCGGCGAAAAACGTCCAGTGCTGGACACAGTATGTCATAGTATTTTGGTTTAACCCAAGGAAATTTCCTTGGGTCCCCTTAAATACACCTCTCGCTAGTCATTATGGACCTTAAATTGCCTGCTACATCAACCTATCTATACATTAAGAGTAAGCAATTAGTTTACTATCAGCGTACGATGCGGCAGGCCTCCACCGAACCACACAATTTGTCTAAGAAGGCCTGAAACACGATGGATGTTCACCCTTAAGTAATCGTAAGGTGGTTCATTAAGGTTAATCGATCTTTGAGTACGACATCATGGTCTTATGTAAGACTGAACGGGATAAGAAAATTTTGAGTTTATGTTCATCGTATAATAACAACACAGGGTTATGATACTTAAGGCCCAAGTACCAGGCGAAAATAAAACCCAGGAACCTACAGACCACCACTCCAATTAGCCGTATAGTTTCTATGTACAAACATCGAAGGGCAAAAATTATAACGGATTAACTAGTGGCCCGGTGGCGTCGCAAACATGGCAACCACATCTGCAATTCAATTAAATTCCAAGTTAAATTGCTTCTAGCTTTGTAGTGGCAACATTGAATTATTTGCCAGCTGTTATAAACTGCCCATAAACCATATTAAACGACAGATTTATTTATGCATAAATTCCTCGGTTCGGTTCCGAATTGTGTATTTATTTTGTGATAGTTCCTTACCCGGTTGGAGTGTTTGACTCAATAAACTGGTATTAAGTGTAATTTGTTGACGATAACTTGTTTATTACTTCTTTATTACATAGTGAAAATAAAATATTTACAGATTTTCTATTTGAAAAGCTTTAAGTTAATAGCCTGGCATATAAATATCAGTTAAGTATTTCCAACTTAATAACCGCAGTTATGAAATAATATTCTAGTCAGTGTAATACAATAAGGTGTCCCAAAACATATTTATTAATTAACGCAAAACGAGGACTTTACCCCTGCACGGGACATGTTTACAAGATATTTTAATACCACAATAACAAACCCAAGTGCGCCAGAAACCAGGATCAAATCCCAAGACTAATAAATATGCCAATGATTTGCCATCCAATTCGGCCGACTACAAAATCTTTCCGATGGGAGCTGTACATTAGCATACAACCCGAACAACTTAGACCTTGCCTTGCTAAACGCAACTGCTTTGGAAAATCGCTCCTTATCTCTTCTGAACTCTTGAGCTCCTAGTATTTTTTTTTGCAGCAATATAGAATTTGTCAAGGTTATTTCTGAGGTTGAATAGGAACAATCCCTCAAAAGAGCTCACCTCTTTCAATGAAACTTGTGAGGGGAAAGTTTGTCTTAACTCCTCTTAATTTATGCGTTTCGCGTTTAATTTTGTTCCAGGTCCGGACGGAACGAATTTGATTTTCAATAGAAGACAATGCGGCGTCCTGTATAAACGGACGACAGATAGTTAACTTTCAAGCTGTTGTCGTACCTACTTTGTTTTAATTAAATGTGTATTGGCCCAATCTCTTTTGCAGAAGGCATATTAGATTACTCTGATCTCTTCTAAATCATTTTACTCTTTGCATACAATCAATATTGTTATAAAAATACCACTAAGAATTTGTCATGAGCTACGTATAATATTCAAATAGTTACATTTATCATTCTTCCGCATTTTAAATAACACATTTATCATGAATATCCGTATTTTCTCTCGTCATGCACCCCTCTCCCGACTACGGAAACCTTGTTTGAACCGTCGCCGTCGGTCGTTGGTAAAATTTTACGACTTGGAAGAAGGCTATTACAAACAGCCGATCTTGACTTGACGAATATCTTTCATTTTCATCTTCAAGTTCATGTGATAAACTTTTAACTGTCCAATTTTTTTGTGTGACTTTTTCTACTCTTATTTGGGGATGAAGTCCTAGTATTCTGTATAGATATCTTATTGACAGCTTATTATGATAAACGGCAGCAAAGCAAAGAGTGGCTAGAGGCGTTGGAAAGTGGTCCAGGACAGGTGCAGCACAATATGCCCAACATTGGACCATAATATTTGCTGGTGATGATGATGTAGTATTTGACAGTGGTATGAGTCAAAACGTAAAACATTTTTAAACATCAGCCCTTCTTTCCAAATAAACAAAACCGTGGAAATCCGTTCAGCTATTTCGAACCGGAATAAAAATACAAAACTTTGGATGAGACGGATCAATTCAATGTAGAAAATACTGTATTGGTTTTTTTAAATCCGTTGAAAATGGAAACGACTGTAAAGGTCCTTTTTCACCGGCCTCAAAACGGTCATCTAAAAACGTAAAAAAAAGACCGACGTAAATCATTTTATTTCCTACAGAACTGAAGCCGTTTTATGAATCCCAGTCCGGAAAAGGGATGTTGTTATTCAGTTATAGCTCCGTCTCTCTCGCACTGAAATCTTGATGACATTAAAACGTCATAATCAAGAAACTGTTTGTTTCGCACCATCATTGTTTTCATTGTAGCGATATGGCTCACTAAAGACAGTCTTGACTCAGGTCTACCTACAGCCAAAGCTGTTAGGAAATACAACTTCTTAAATAAACCCAGAATCAACAACATTTTTAAATAATAATGCTATGTACTTAACAAAATATTCACTGTGGAGCCGTGCCCGAAAATGTCGCCCTCAACAACAATATATCAAACGGGCAAAGTTGCGAGCTCCTCGACTATTTCTTTGATGTGAACGCACCACGAATTTTCAGAATACCCTGAATTTTAGAGCAAATTATGTTGGAATAGTTGCTTTAGCTTCTATTATCGTCTTGACGTGGTTTGGAACGCTATAAGCAAGAGTGGCCATGATCTTAGTTTACATCAGGATAGTTCTCCCAAAGCATGCGTCAAACGAACGTAACATTTCCATTCCTCAAGCCGTGTCCTAACCAAAAGCGATTGTCGCACGAAGATGCGATAGTCGTGTTTTTATGTCACTTTTTGTTCGGTGAACCGTAACTCTTGATCGCACCGACAGAGGGCGCCTTCCGGTTTTCCGAACAAACAATGTCAAAGTCAAAGTTATTTATTTGCTTTAAATGCGGTTATGCAAGGGTGTTATATGAGTATTCTTGAACGATGACACATTTCGCCATATTTTGGCATGCAAATATTAATAGTAAGACACATTTAGTATGCAATTATCTTTACATATGGTTGAAAATATTGACTAAACGTGAAATTATTTAAATCAATCTTCAATTTACACAACACAACTAATTATATAAACATTTGGCACAACATAAAAATTAACAGAATAAAATAATATCTACAATCACTGATTTATGATTTATTTACTTATTCGGACAACAAAGATCCATAATGTTAGTAATACTTTAAAGCTAATGTTAGTAGTATATATTATTATTATTGAGTTTGTAATTGAAAACACTTTGCACAGAAAATGACCGAGTAAGGTACAAATTTCTCAATTGGCCATCCTGTCCACCAAATGCCTCAAAACGGGAGAATAAAAGCTCTCTGACACTGCGTGTTCGCGCGACTGTCAGCATACATGACAAGAAGACCATGAAACAAACGACAGTGGTGCCTTGATCGACAGCTTAGTCAATTCGTTAGCAATGTTCGGTCGTGGCAACAGTTCACAGCTAGTGCAGACGTGGATCCCCCTGTATAGTGAACTGGAAATCATTCGTGTGCACCCCGGCGATTGAACTGTCCATTCGACTTAGGAGGACAAAGCTAGGTTAATCGTGAAAGTGTCACGTGAAGGTTTGCTAAGTTGCTATAGATTTAAACACTAAATTAGACTCTTGACTTTTTTAATACGAGTTAAATACCATTAAAGTAAAGAGAATGGACCTTACGTATTCATTACTAGATTAATAATAAATTAGACTATACTTTGTACTGTCATCAAAACAATAAGAGTGTGTGAAACAATTCAATTGGATTACGGAAGTGGATATAGATAACAATATTCGACGGAAAATTCATAACACACGTAAAACTAGAACAGTTTTTACTAACTTTATTAAAGAGTCTGTAACTAAAACGACCCTCGATTTAAACTATGTCTGGTTCCTAGGACTCATCGTTATAGTGCGCGTGGAACTAGTTGGCCGCGCCTTAGGTAATAGCATGGGGTACCAATTCGAACAAATTATAATTAGTCTTGAAAAAAGATCATAGATGGCAGCATAGGTAACAATTATGAAATTAACAGTCACTAAAAAGCGATTTAAACGGAAGATTTTGGCTGAAGTAAGATTAGTAAAAATCAAAACTTCCTTGTTTAATGCTGATTTATCTATTTTAACTCATAACTCTCGTATTTTCAACAAAAAAAGATAAAACCTTTTTGTTTAGGGCTCTTTGCAATAGATGGCGTTTTACTCAATTTGTCATAACTGTAGGACATTTAGCCAGTCAATAGCCCGACTAGGGAGGTCTCATTTCTTTGTATGGGATTGGGTATCTGTACGTAGTATTATATTATTATATTATCTGTGGTAATAGATTATTATAGAAATAGATTGAGCGCCTTATCTTACTTAATCTATTCCGGCACCGTACTTCGCGACGGCAACACGCGTTGAAATTTCCGGCTAGTTTAGACAAAACGCACATGAGATTGCAATAGTGAGATCAGGCGCGGCCAACTAGTTCTGCACGCACTATAGGACAAACAGTTCTAGAATAATTTGTGCTAGTCTGCTCTTTTCCGCATTTACAGACACACGACCGGCAAGCAACACCTATTGTTGTCTGTCCTTACCTACTGCTCCTTTTCGTTAAAGATAAGTGACGCATGTGTATTTAGCCCTTTATCTTTTATGATTATCATGTTAGGAGCAATTATCCCTTACGGTGTAAACAACCTTTTAGGAGCTGCTAATGTAATTTCTCAAAAGGTAAGGTACCAAAACTACCTAATCCCTGGTGTTTCTAAATATGCCCAAGGTGGAAACTACAATGGTCGCTCAAAATTTAGTTTTTTTGTATTTATTATTATTTATTATTTAGTATTTGATTGAATGTTGTGGTTATAGGAATTTTAATTCAGGGGTTATCGATGTTCCAAGAGTAGGTAATTATATTATTTTTGCAGATAGAGAAGATTAAATGATTTGATTTTTGATAGATTTGTGATAGATCACTTTATATGTAAAAAAGTATTTTTTTCTTTTAAATCTACGCCAAAGGTTTCTTTTCCACCGTTCTATATATCCTATTTTTAAGAGACTTCAAAAAGGAGGAGGTTCTCAATTCGACTGTATTTTTTTTTAATGTTTGTTACCTACGCGATTACTCCGCCAATTATGAATTGATTTTGATGATTCTTTTTTTGATTGGTAGGTCCCATACCAACCAAAAAAAAAAACTAGAAGTGGTCAGAACTGGTCCCATATAAATTTAATTAACTTTGCTTGGGTAATTTTTTAGTTAGCTTTAATATTACGTATTTTTCCCACTTGTCACTTATATTATCAATCACGTATATTCGAATTTGTGTATGGTAGGTACCATAACTAAAAAGAGACAAATAAAAACTTTTTACAAAAAAAATAACCGTGTTCCAAAAAAAACACTACAAAGTGAAAAATTACTTTAATTTCGGAAGTCGCTGGCAAAAAACGAAAATTCAAAACCAAAGACACCGACTTCCGAAATTAATCAAGTGTTTCCATTGGTGGTAAACCTCAGGCATAGCCCCTAGTTTGATATCCTGCTTAAGTACTTAGTTATCCTGCGTAACTATTTAGTTCAAGTTCATGTTACGCTACCAGGACTGCATAAAACCCAAGGAAGTACATACATTCTCTATCAGCGCCAACGTGACGTAATCACACGATATTCGTATTCATACCAGACTCGCCTGAAATGACGACAGAGTCCTTCGATTAGGAAACCGATTCACTGCCTCTTTCATATTAAGCACACGTAAAATTCCTTTTATAAGGATACAATCGAAACACATGGTTTGAATAGGTCTCTTGGGTAGGTTTGACATTCTGATTTCTATGGATAACTGTATGAATTTTTTAAGGAGGAGAAATTGGTTATAAATTCACGTTAAAGGCAAGGGATTGCTTTTATTTTCGATTTATAAAGCTCATTGCTATATTTATTTATGAGGGAATTTTAATGAAGTAGCCTGAATTAATTCAGCTTTATCTATTGTTATTATCTGGGTCTACCTTTTATAGCAGAACTTTTTATGTCATAATACAGGGTGGCAGGGACATCGACGCGAAGCCGGTTACCATGGATTCAGTACATGGTTCTGAAACCCCCTGCGTTGAAATTTTTCGTCGGTTATTTAAAAAAAAATCAGCTGTTTCATAGAAAAGTGCAAACCCACGCGGTCAAAATGTATGGAGCAGCTGATTTTTTTTTAAATAACTGACGAAAAATTTCAACACAGGGGCGTTCAGAATCATGTACTGAATCCATGGTATCAGGCTTCGCGTCGATGTCCCGGACACCCCGTATAATAGAGCGGATAGTATAATCTTCATTTCCCAGAAAATCATTTGGGATACACTCATTTATCATACATTCAAAACTCATAATTTTGTAAGTCAGAATCATCTTTTGCCATAAATTTCTTATTCATAATAATTAAAATGTAGAACCATCATAATATCGCAGAGTGCACACAAACATGCAAACAAGCATACACCATGCATACACCATGATTCCAAATAAAATTCTGACATCTTAAAAATATGCTATTGTATTTGGAGAATGCTACATACATATGAGCCCAAACTCGAGGGTTTACTAGTAGCCACTGAAAAGTTCCAGTATCCATCTCCTGGCTCCATCACCAGACCCTTATTACCAAGCCCAATCTATTGGACTTGTGAAAACGAATCATATGAGCCCAAACTCGAGGGGTTTACTAGTAGCCACTGAAGAGTTTCACTATCCACCTCCTGGCTCCACCATCAGATCAGTTAATTATAGTTGTGTTATCCAAACTACATATAAATGCAAAGTTTCATTTCGATACGAGAATTATAAGTTGATGAATTACGTTGATAGATTCCTTTACCCAATGTGAATGTGACTCTGGAACTCCGAGGTCTACTCTCTCTTGGGGATCGTTTCAGCAAAAACAAATAGCATAATTGTGACATACTATGATTGCCCTTCCTCACCGTGCATGAATTATTTTAATCGATTCTGGGTTTTTTATTGCATCCTCCTTTGGACATACTATTATAAACATTCGGCCAAACAATAATTATACTAAATATTTTTTATGCCTTTAAAGATGATTATGCCAAGTGTGTGTTATGCCAAATAAAATTCGGAGCATCAAGATTCTGCCAAATAGAGGGAACCCTTATTATCTGTATGGTCTGTATTCTAAAAGAACTTATAGCAGGAATGAGCTCGTTTGTAGGGATTTCACAGTAAGAGCTAAGAAATATATTTTTTCTAAACTAATATTAAAATAATAAAAAGAGAAAAGATTTGATTTTTGTATGTTTGTTTGCTTGTAACGCTTTCACGCTAAAATGGCTGAACGAATTTAGATGAAATTTGCCACATAGGTAGACATAGAATACGAGACTTATGCGGGTAAAACAGCGGGGTGCAGCTAGTTATTTATATTTTAATTAAAAGAAGTTAAACGTATTTTCAAGTTTCATTTCGGTCTGCACCCCTACATGTATGTGAAGTCGACCTCGTAATTTCGTTACCACAGTAAGGCTTAATGGCACTTGCACGTCATAGAATGTCGAGATCTATTTTTGGTTTTAGACCAATGTGAAGGCTCCCGCAAAAAGGCGTGACGAGACTCTAATAAAACAATGTCTAGGAAAAATTTACAATAGAACAATCACCGGTGTCGCCTCCCGCGATGTATCGCGCTAGTCAGTGAGCGTTGATAGTTCGATAGTTTCAACCGTGAAGTTTTAGTTTGCTGGGATTTTTTGTTAAAAGTGGTCAATCATTTCCGAGGTCGACTACACCACGTACGTTGACGTTCAAAATTTTCCATATACCGTAAATTTACATAAAATCCGATTCTAAATGACGTCAGAAGTCTCTCTCTAGTTATAATCCGGCAATTTATATTTTCTTCATTATAAACAGTTCGCCTAGAGCGGTTTCATAAAGGGCATGTAGCGGCGTCTCCCTTTGTGCCACAAGCGTTCAGTTATTACGCTTCGTTTACCGGTTTTTACCGCCTTTTACCGGTTTTGTGTACGTCAATGATGATATTGTTTTAGTGTTATAAGTATATTGTTGTTGAGTTTATTAGGGCAGTAATATATTATTTGTAATATAAAAAATATATGACGCATTTGTTTTTTGGCCCACGGGGCTCATAGGGCAATATTGTTTTTGAATATGGTACATTTATTTTTATTTAGTATTTCTTTTCTCAACAAGAACACTGCGGTGCCGCCGGTGGGGCTCTGGCGTCGCCGTACAGAAAGCCTTATCCAGTCAGCAATGTTTTAATGGTTTTTACTGAATTATACAATGTTTAGCAACAATCGTAATAAATTCATGTTTTCCTTCCCAACACTCACTGGGACTACTTCTCAATATTATTATTATCCACGCAACTTCGATTTTCCACTGAAACCTATAAACTTCGATCTACCTACAAACAACATAGGTACCAGGCAAACATACTACCCACAGAGTAAGGCCGCTTGCCCATTGGTCGGTATTTTACCGCGCAGTACTGTACAGTACTGCGCGGTACTGCTTATGTTTACTCACTGGTCGGTAAGCACTCTGTACCGAATCGGTACTGCACACAGATATAGATATACCTAGATAGTGCAAGAGCATCTACTTCGCGTGCCCGAACGTGGCTCAGTGTGTCTCATTTTATATAATATAGTATATGGTCTGCGCCTGTCCGCCGCGTTAGTCGGACATAAATAATAAAATAGAAAATGCCTATATTCGTAATACTTTATAGCTTTTTAATAGGAACGGTTGATGTGACGTTGAGTGTTAACAGGTTATGACAATCGAAACAAGTGATACTATCGTATTCGCTTCAGTTTCATGGTATAGGCGCTTTGATCATTTTTCAAAAATGCCACGCATGGTTTTCATACAGATCGTGATACTTGCCTTATCTAGGTATTATTATATATCTATATCTGTGTACTGCACTGCTTTCATCTAGAATTCCAAATTCAAATTAATTCAATTAGTACGAGAGAGCATGACCAACATTTTTGCCTTATCGTTTTACGAACAAAATCGTATAAAAACGATAGCTTTGGTTATTCTTAAATTCAAAAATCCTATTTTCAGAAATTTTCCGCGTCACATCTTCTGACCTGACCGCATTTTTAAATATGTCGATAATTCTTTTTTATCATGTTTAAAAATGATAGATTTTACATACCGAAAACACCATTTTCAGAAACCAGTAGCTTCGAGTACGTACCCAAGAGACCATTTGAGAAAATTAAATTTGAGGCAAACAATAAAACCCATAGCAATCCATCTGAAAATCTTGTTTTCTGGTGAACATTGGTCAGTTGATTCGAATACGTCATTTTTGGAAATGTGCTCAGGCCACGTTTGACACGCAAAGTGACGCAACGGAAATATCTGAAAACAAACTTTTTAGTAATAAAATTACGAAATCTTTGTATATTTTTATTATCAGACACATTGTGATGAAACCGTCTGCCAATTTTTTTTGACATAGCAGAAATAGGCTCCCATAAAACTGTAACGTTTCTGACCGGTACTGCCCACCGAGTCGGGTTCAGAATCATCAAAACGTAAAGATTTTTTTACAATTATTCCCGTAAAACGATGTGACATGGTTTTGGTCATGGGCTCTCGTACTATATAATTCACTTGTTTTTGGATTTTCCCCAGTTTCTGAATGAATTATCCCTAAATTTCCCTAAAAAATCTTCAAATTTCCTTGGTTTAGGGAGCATGATTATAAATAATAAGGTAATGGCACAATTAACATGGTAAATTAAAATTTGATGAATTGCATTCATTATGAGTTTGGGTTGAGGGAATAAATCGGTGGTTGAATAAATCAAATCCTTTAATAAATTGGTGGTGCCATAGAGTCAAGTAATATATTGGGTGATGCCTACTATAAACAATAAGGTTACCAACTTAAATTCATATTAACCCCTAAATTCCCCAAATCCCTGTCAAAATAAAATATCCCTAAACCAAACTTAATATTGGTATTTTTTCCCTAAAACAGGGAGAAATCCCTAAAAGTGGATACACTGCGCGGTAAGCTTCCAGTACCGATGCAGTAAAATGCGTGACGTCACGCAGTACCGAAACGATATCGCCCCGCACACTTACCGACCAGTGGGCAAGCGGCCTAACCCACACGTTACAGCATAATATACTTGCTTATTTTCAGCGGAGAAAAACCGCCCCTAATCAGCCGCGGGCTATACCCCGCAATGACGTCTAGCTGCTTTATCAGGAACAACTAATGAACTCAATGTATAAAGAAAAGTATCGGTTGCGATACGAAACTGTTTGTGTTTGGGAAAAAATATGGTGGAAGGAAGTAGCGTAGTAGGTACCAATATTTTGAATGCATTAGTTCGATTTCAAGAAGAAACCTAAGTAATATAGTCATATGTGTTACTCATGTAAACTACCGGTAATGAGTTTGCATGCAGCTGTCATACGTAGATCTCTGGCAGTCGTTACAGGTCGTCAGAAGCACGAAAGTCTTACAACCACTTTAACCAAGGGGTATTGTATTATCTAGGCACTGGGTTGTGCAGGTCAGATAAGCAGTCGCTTCATGTAAAATACTGGTATTCAGTTTCATCCGGTTAGACTGGAAGCTGACCTCAACATAGTTGGGAAAAGGCTAGGTAGATGATAATGCAGATGAGAAACCTCTGCCTTTAACTAATAAATGCCATCTCCAAAATATGATTTCACTAGAAGGATAAAAGTCTCTAAAAACATGCGGGGCAGTCTTTGGGGACTGCCGATAGAAGTGAAAACTAAGTTACACCAAGTAACGAAAATATCAGGAATTTATGTGGCTTGCTGTCAGTACAAGAACGAAAGCTGTAGCTCCATTAAAAAAAAATCCAAAAAAATAAAACAGAGTGCGCTGTCACCCAAAAAGTGCTCAAAGCGCCTAAAGAAGTTTTCACTTAAAAAAAACGAGCGAGGCTTACAGTAGTCGCATATAATGTGTTACATCTGACATCTTAGCTGACAGTACCATCAACCTCTCGGAAAATGGGTTGGTACCATCTGACGGCAAACTCTAGCACCGCGAGCGCTCATTGGTCAAATCAAATAGCGCGCGCTTCCCCGGCTTCCTGTTACACACTTCCGTCCCTTTACACGAAATCACTCCCGGAGATAGCAGAAAAGTGAGAGGAAAGAGTTGTTACACATAAAAAAAAATCGGAATGGAGCAGTGGTGGCCCAGTGGTAATAGCCCCGAAAAGAACCTAAGCACTTACTTTACTTTGTGTAAATTATTTCATAATCACTGCTCACAAAACGGTAAAGGAAAACATCGTGAGGAAACCGGCATGTCTTAGAACCAAAAATTCGAAGAAATGTGACATGTACGAGTACCAACCCGCACTGGGCTCGCGTGGTGGATTATTGCCGGGTCTCACAGAGAGGAGGCCTGTGTCCTAGCAGTGGGAACATTAATGGGCTGATTTATACTTTAAATATACATAAAAAAGGGAGAATATAACCCCTAAAGTAGAGAATTTCTAAAACATACAAAAAAAATCCTATATGCGAGGAAAAGCCTAATCTTTTAACGATCCAAAAAATGCTTATTGCAGATGATTGACTCTGAATGTTTCATAAAATCTCATACTACCGACATATTGTCGTAAAATAAAGATATTACAATTAATCACCGCCTCAGGGGCTGTTGCTTGGATATAGACATAAATCTAGACTCAACTCGACGTGCTAGAGATGAATAGTGCGGCATAGATTTACAAACGGTTTTAGTTTACTATGGTAACTCGATCGTTTTGAGAACACCTACTTTTTTCTTACTTTCTGGAATATTATTTGGTTAGTAGAATTGTTTTTTATTCTTATATCCATGAAAATCCACTGTTGGAACCACTAAGTATTATCTATACATATATATCTACATAATTCATCTTCTATATCTAACATAACATAAACCTTGTTTCCCCGAAGAGTTGGACAGAGGTGTACCTATAGCAGGTATACCTACATTTCGCCAGTTATGTTTAAGTCCCATGTAATAGGGGGCGAGTCTATTGCCATCAACCGGGCACAAATCCAGACGCCAGCGACGACGGCTGCTACTGAGAAATTCCAGATAGAAAAACCCAATAACACTTTGCCCGACCCGGGGATCGAAGCCAGGACCTCATGCTCAGCAGTAGCGCTTGCGACCACTAGACCAACAAGGCAGTCTATATCTATATAAATTTAAAAATAATTGTTTGTCTGTCTGTCTAT
This sequence comes from Conistra vaccinii, assembly GCA_948150665.1. Lineage (NCBI taxonomy): Eukaryota > Metazoa > Arthropoda > Insecta > Lepidoptera > Noctuidae > Conistra > Conistra vaccinii. Next base: position 3,676,172 of record OX411334.1, on the reverse strand, counting down.
TTGCTCCGGCATAACTCCTAAACGTAATTTAGACTATTTTAATTTTAGAAAAGGAGATAGAGTCCACGCGGGAGAATCCGCGGACAGCAGCTAGTTCATTAATAATATCTAAAACGAATCGAAAAAAAATTGTGACAATAAATGGCACATTTTTATATAATGAAAAACCCTTGACAAAAACATCTTAATAAAAGCACTAGAAAACGGTAAAAGTCTAGCTTTACAAAAAGATCAGATTTTGCACACTTCAAAGACAAAGTCAAAGTCTAATAATTATAATGTATTTCAATTAGGAAAAATAGAATTGACTCCAATCGCCTTCGCTTGATTTTAATGAATTAAAGAAGAAAAAAAAATTTTTTTTCCTCGCGCCTTTTTAAAGGCCCCTCCATCCCATTGTAGGCTCTGAAACCTGACTAGACGCTGATGGTGGCTCATAAAATTGATAGCAGGATTTGTCCGGCACTCCTTGTATGACGCATCGAGATGTTAGTGAGGCCATAACTTATAGTAATCGCACTATTAGTTTAAGAGATGGGTAAACGTATTGGGGACCTGTTTAGTAAGACTTTTTGGCCTCTTTTGACAATGGTGGTTTATTGTAGATCATATCATTTTAGACGTAAAGCAACGGATAAAATTGTTTAGTTTTCTTTAATAACATACATACATATACTCACGCCTTGTTGCTATAGGGATAGGCAGAAACTACAGAACGCCACCTGCTACGATCTTTACATACTTCTTTTGCCTCGTTTACGCACATACATCTGGTCATACACACATGCCACTTGCGAGTACTACGCACCTGACCTTTCTGAAGACCATCACTAATTAGGTCAGTATAAGTCCTTCTAGGCCGACCCGTCCCGGCGCTTCCACATAAAACTGCCTTGTTAGTCGCCTTTCATTCATCCTCTCAACATGACCAACCCATCTGTGCCATGCTTCCTTGGTATTTACGAGTTCATCCAGGTCTTCCCCGCGGTTTTTTGTTACATGATAGAAGAATATAATCGCCTATGACATTTAAATGGCTTCATTCCTAATAGTGATGCTAACCTGCCATGGGGTAGTATGAGACTAGATTACTACAAGTACAATTTTAATCTAACTCCTAAAGTATGTAACAATGATCCTAGCAACAGCTCATAACAATAATTATTGTTGCTACTCTATTTCTCAAACCTATTGTCTACTGACCTCTAAACAAATCTGATAGCCTGGTAGACATCTTAATTGCACCTCAACTGTCAAACAACACAAAAGCTTTTCAGATCTAAGATTAATTTGTTAAGTTAACAATAGTGGGGACTGGTAGTCTCACTAATAGTATAGTCAATTAAGCTCCCTTCATCATTCAACAGATTTTGCAGAAGTTCCACTAGCGAACTCGTAATCTTTAGAATCTTAAAGACTAAGGTCTCCAATCAGTGCGTCTTGCCTGATATGACTTACGATGCCGGAACGTGGACATTGACAGTACGGCTCGTCAATAAATTCAAGGTCACTTAGCGAGCTATGGTGGTTGTCAGACTTTCGGGCTTCTGACGACTCGTAACGACTGTCAAAGATCCACGAATGATACCGGGACCAACAGCTTAACGTGCTTTCCGAGGCACGGAGGAGACTCGATATATAGAGATGGTCACCCATCCACGAAACAACTCCGGCAAGCGTAGCTTAACGATGACCGACCCGTGTCATGTCGTGTCTTTTGATGATGAGGGATCGACCCGTGTGGTTGTTATTACTTAGCCACGAGCTCGTCGATGCTATCTTCGCACTATGAAGTAGGACTTCTGTATTACTTCATGATAATCTCAACTATTACTTAGAGTGATTTTAGTTCGGAACAGTGCCTTAATGACTCGCTAAGTTCGGCGCGTAAGCCCGGCTGCCGGCTGCCGGACGCTGGCTAGCCTAACAAGTGCTTAAGATTAATGTTTACTCACGCACAAGTACGAGTAGCTAACATTTAGAACAAAGTCCACAATAAATAGGGTGAGTGTTTGTTATAGAACTGCTAGGTAAACACTGAAACTACTAGCCATTAGCTCGATTTTGAAGGCAACTGCAACTAAACTGCATACTATGTTCTAGAATGCAGTTTAGAAAAACGCCTTGAAAAAAACGCAGGTATGAAACCTAACCAAAATATCATCTGCCTAGCCTTTTCTCAACTATGTTGGAGACTTTTTACATGGAGCGACTACCCATCCGATCTCCACAACTCAGTTACTGGGTAATACAATTCTCCTTTGGAAAGACTGGAAACCTAATCCAATCATGTATGAGAATACGTACTGAATATGTTTCATCTTCATAGTTCAAGTTTTTTACTCGAAACAAAAAGAAGGGTTATTTTTTGTTTTCATAAACTCCTTATTATCGAATACGGCTATACTTAAGTATGCCTTAGTGTTAAATAGATCTGATAGTCACTGAAATAATATTTCACCTATGTAAGGTTTTTCAGGATGTTAAAATACTTTACAGCAATTTCGGGCATCTACCTACAGCCTATAAAAGTTTTAGCTTTGTCGAAAATAAAGCTTATCCGAATATTACTTTAAATACTTATTAAAAACTTCTTCGTCGACCCAAATTAATCAGAACTATAAAAATGTTCAGTCTAATTTGAACTATTCTAAATCAGCGCTATTTTAAACAATCATAACTTGCTAATATCATAACAAAATCTCAAACTACCATTTCTAAATTACAATCCAAAGTTACACCAATACTAAGTCCTGCTTAGAACTCGTCCACATGCGTCAAGTGAACACGAATGCAAATAAGTTGACATCAGGAACGCTTGAAACTTATCTCACTTACTCCTGCCGTGTGAACAAGTCTTCAAACTTTTTCTAACTCACAAATGGTGGACGCTTGCTCTGTATTTTTAACCGACTTCCCAAAAAGGAGGAGGTTCTCAATTCGGCCGGTATTTTTTTTCTTGTGTAAGTACTAAAAATTGTTAAAGGTGTTTGTTATCATTAACTGTTACTTGGTTACCAAGATTGATTGTAAATGGTTTTTTACCCGACTACGGCAAAGCCAAAAGGAAGGGTTATGATAAACAATAACGAGGATGATATTTTACTAAAAGATTTGCGTTTTCACCACGTATGAATGCAAATAAGGCAACCAAGTGACTAGGACAACAGGACAAGTAGAGTGGTAGATGCAGCACAACATATACGAGAGTATATAAGTACCTACATAGTTTAATATTATGCCTTTTATAACACTTCTGTCTACCTATCCCTCTAAAAAGATCATCAACCTAGTTAAGTTTCGGGAGCGTTGCCGGAGGTTATTTAAAAGCAAACGAGGAGCCTTGCTTAGACGATGGTTTATTCAAGACTAAAGTTTAAAATACAATATTCTTATTTCTAATCGTGCACTTATCGCTATGGTGAAATTTGAGTTATGACCTAAAAAACTGTAGACTTGACAAACTTAAACTTAATATAAATCAATGTCACATTACTTATATTTATCGCTGTGGCCGGGTGACACTTGAGTGAGTGTGAGAGCGACCCTTTGCAGCGCACCTAATAGCTAAAATGTACTTTACATAACTCTTACCCCCTCAAGTTCGAAATTGTCGGAGGAATGATTACCACTGGAGTGCTTATCGTTACTTCGATTATTTCGATAGAGACTACATTTTAATTTTTATCTTTGTTTTCTATTAACTTTTATTTTTAGTTAATTTATTTTAATAATATTTTTATTAACATTAACATTACCTCAATGACTATAACTATTAATACGTAATTTTTAAGTTTACATAAACTGTTGTTTCTAAATGTTATTTTTGAATTTTAATTAACAGGGTCCATAACTGTACTTTATCTTTAAGCCTTATGTAACACCTTTAAACACATTATGGTATGCAAATAAATGAAATGAAATGATAAAAAAAAACTCTTAAAATGCTTATAACCTAATTATGTACTGATAACTACGGATACAATTACAATTTTGTTTTACTACAAAACTTTTGACGTTATTAACTTTTTCACTTTGTTTTTCACTACACTTTCACTGGATTTTAACAGGCTATTTACACAAGTGATTGTCCAGGTCGGTGAGTAATTATTCTTCTTGGTAGTGCGGTGAGGTTTCAGCACGGATATCTATGGGTTTCAGTGTGTCTAGCAATCTTCCATCATGCTTCGTAGCGTTTTTATATGTGCCTTTTTGTCTTCAGTCATTTTGCTATTGCAGATTTTGGTGAGCATGATATCCTTTACTGTGCAGAATATAATGTTCTCTTCTTATAGACTTTATCTGGGCAGAGTTAATTTTCACTGGTACAGGGTAGCAAGAGTTGGTGTCGGTGGAAAATCTCATCAAAGCCTTACTGCATGTATCTTCTATCGGTAGCTGTGGTCGTCCTCATAATACAAGAATAACGCCTTGTAGATCTCGTTGCAAGGCCGGGAGAGCAAAACCATTTTGAGAACCTTTTACTGAGAGGTAAGGGTATTTAGGAATGATAGGATATTGTTGTTTGGTTAAAAGGATTAGTTAAGGTATGAGGTTGTCCTGTATTGATAATTTTCAATTAAAAACGAACGTTATTCGACTTTTCTTATGATTGGCTTTAATATTAGACTAATAAAATTATGTTAAGGGTAATATGAAATGAAACTTAAATCTAAATCCTTAATAATACCTAATCCACCGGAGCACATTGTACATATATAATCATGTGCCAGGAGTGCGATAAGAGGTCTTAAAAGTTCGTTGAATGTCTCTTATTATTGGTAATTTTGTATCACGTTTATTTATTTCACTACTGCGTTTTTCTTTTACTTTTTTCTTATTTTTGTTTGGAGTACCATAAAAAGAGAAGTATTTAACAAGTGCGCGAACTACTTCATAAGTAGAACGGTTGGATAGTGGGAAAGCCTGTCTTAACTTACTAAAAGCGTCTATTATTGTTAGAAAGTCATTTCCTTCTATTGAAACAAGATTCATAAACATTACAGCAAAGGGCTTTTCCTGTGTTTGAGTCAACTGCAATTCCGGTTTTAAGGGTCTACGATCATATTTTAGTTTTTTACAGGTTTTACAAGAGCTAATGACTCTAGCAACTGTTATGAACATATTTTTCCAATTATAATGCCGCTTTATTTTCATTAGTGTTTCCTTGATGCCACGATGGCTAGTTTTATCCTTATGGTACGTGAGTATGACTGAACGTTGTTCGCGTTCATCCTCCAAATAAATTATTTTAGGTAATGAATCAGCAGTGAGAGTACTAGAAGAAGCAGATCGAACTGGATAAGGTGAGGTGATATCTGAAGGTGATGGAACTAATGGAGTAGTCAATGTTTTTGCAGAGTCGGTTTTTATTACTGGGCTATTGGCTCGTTCAGTATTACCAAAATTACCCTGCATAAATGTATTGCTATCATTATGAGTAAGTACATTTAATTCGATCTGTTCATTTAATTCGATCTGTTCATTTAATTCGATCTGTTCTTTTAATTCGATCTGTTCATTTAATTCGATCTGTTCATTTAATTCGATCTGTTCATTTAACCGATAAAGTCTCGCGACGACAGATCTGTTACGCGCACCCAAAACCGTAAAGCCCCGACGAGGCAGTACTGCGTCAGTGTATAGGCATCGATGCAACGGCCGATTTTACTCTATGTATGGGCAGATCTAGTCTGTTCTTGGCTTTAATTTATGGTAGGATAATATACCTGTCAAATAAATCGACTAAAACGTCAAAATATGCAGAAACAACTCTAAAAAAAAGTAAAAATTGAACATTTTTGGTACGGCAAAATGGCGTCCGCGCATGCGTGCCGTGCACTGCACTCCGCGTTCTATTTATTCATTTTCTATTGTTTTTTAAGTGTAAATCGACGGGAAATGGTGTTATTTCAATAATTAAGTAGTGTCGTCATCGTATATAGATAAAATTTGCACAAAATAACATCGTAATTACCTATTACGGACCCATCAAAAAATGTAAACAAACTCGGTAGTGAAAAAATGTGTTGATGTGAAATTTTGAGTTTTGTGTGTGTTTTGTGCATGTAATCGCTGGTAAGTCATTTATTTTATATTATTTATTAGTTATTGCATACTATATATGCCATTTTTCAGAAAAAAATAGGAGTTCAATATTTTTTATCAACTAAGTAATGTTACGTAATGATACGGATACCTATTATTGAACTTTTTTAATTATTGGTGTTTTTATTTATTGTGTTTGTTCGTAAAAAATGGTTTTGACCGATAGTATATGTATTCATAATGTATCCTGCGAAGTTTCATGTGAATCGAACCAGTAGTTTTATTATAAATAATCAAAACAGTGAACAAAGGAATTTCTTATAAGAATCTGATAAGAATGTTTATTTATCAATACTAGCGTTCGCTTACAAAGATTCTAAGTATTATAAAAAATCCTTTGTCTAATCAGGAACCCAAAACCATTAACGATAAGACTATTTACGTAACAAAAAGATCTCAGTATTTGTTTATGTTAGCGAGCTCTTATCTCCGCTGCGCCGGTGGGTAGTTCGCTGGATTTCCGCACGCGCGTGGCGCTGGAGTCACGAATCTTTAGCGGTTAATTCGATCTGTTCATTTAATTCGATCTGTTCTTTTAATTCGATCTGTTCATTTAATTCGATCTGTTCTTTTAATTCGATCTGTTCATTTAATTCGATCTGTTCATTTAATTCGATCTGTTCTTTTAATTCGATCTGTTCATTTAATTCGATCTGTTCATTTAATTCGATCTGTTCTTTTAATTCGATCTGTTCATTTAATTCGATCTGTTCATTTAAATCGGTTAAATGTAACAGTTGTTGTTCGTCGTTGACATTATCAGACTGGAAAGTTTGACCTTTTATCAATACTTTGGGATAGTTATTATCATTAGTGTAAAATATGTCATTATTATCAGAATCATAAGTAATCATGTTATGTCTAATGGGACGGGCAGTGCGCATAGAAACATCACTGTCTTGTGAGTGGGGTATACGTTGTGGTTGGTGTTGTGGCGGTATGCCAAATTTAAATTGCTGGTTCGGTGTACTAAAATTGGGTCTATTTTGACCGTTATTAAATCGCGGTCTAAATCCTTGTTGAGGTATAATACCAAATTTAAAATTGTTCTGGTTCTGAGGATAACCTAGATTTGGTCTATAACCTTCCTGATTTTCTACATAAGATTTAAAATTAGTTTGAGGCTGTTGTACACCAGATTTAAAGTGAGTTTGGTTTGGTACACTAAACCTATAATTATTGGTATTAATACCCGACCTAAAATTATTTTGGGGCGATTGTGGCACTCCATATTTAAAGTTTTGGTTATTAGGATACACGAAATTATTAGAAAACACATTACTTGGTTTTGATAGAGTGTGAAATCTAAAACCTTGAGGGTTATTAGTAAAAGAGGAATTTTGCTGAGGTGGTTTTGAACTATTTTTATTCTTTGAGTTATATTGGAATTGGAAATTAACCTCTTCCATGACGACACTAAGAGCGTTTTCTAAACTCGTGCAATTCCTAAGCCTTACGATTCGGATTAAATCTTCTGGTAAATTATATAAAAACACGTTAAGAGCTAAATTATTATAAATTATCCTTTTTGCAACTTTCATTTCCTCGCTAACAAGCAAGTTGGTCTTGGAGAAGAGAGTGCTGCGAACTTGTTGAATCCTATTACAGAATTCCAAATATGTTTCATTAATTTTTATTTTTAAATTTTCTAGTTCAATAGCAACGCAGTCCTCTGATCTGGGGTCGCCAAAATGTTGAATAAAAAGAGCTTTTAATTGCTCCCAAGTTAAAATATCTTCCCTTTCGCTAATCAAAGCTGCTGCTTTACCACACAACCTACTCGTAATTGCATGAAAATTGTAAATTGACTGAGCTACGTTATTTGGACCGTTAAAATTACTTAATATGTATTCACATTTTTTTATAAATAAATTTAATATATTTCTATCTCCATCAAATCTCGGAAGTATGTCTAAGAGTTCTTTAGGAATTATCTCAACATGTCCAGCTTGTTCCATTTTTATAATTATTTATTTAAACAAACTACTACAAAAATAATAAAGTAATAACACTTAATAAGTCTTAATTTAATTAAAAGATTTACTTAACTTAATACTAACTAATCTTATTCAATAAGCCTGCCGATTTTAGTGCAGAAATCGAATAACTTTCAACGATTTTTGTCTAAAAGTTAAAGGAAAGTCCTACAGGAATAAATCTTAATAAAATTAAATATAGATTTAAACAATAATAACTAATCTTATTTAATACTCGTAAGCCTGCCGATTTTAGTGCAGAAGTCGAATAACTTTCAGCGATTTTTGTCTAAAAGTTATAGGAAAGTCCTACAGGAACAACCACAGGAAATAACAAGGATGAGACGGGAACAGTAAAAAGTTCTACTTACAGTCTGCTCGATCCAATGCCTACCCGTAGAGCTGCTCGTGTCGTGGACAGGAACCTCCAGTCAGCACGCGAAGTGTAACTAATTTATTTGGTTCGAGGATACCCGGAGCTGCGAGCAAGACCGATTTTTGTGTACTCGGACACAGCGTTATTTCGCGGATATCCTACCGGCTGCGCCAGTTAAGTTTCGGGAGCGTTGCCGGAGGTTATTTAAAAGCAAACGAGGAGCCTTGCTTAGACGATGGTTTATTCAAGACTAAAGTTTAAAATACAATATTCTTATTTCTAATCGTGCACTTATCGCTATGGTGAAATTTGAGTTATGACCTAAAAAACTGTAGACTTGACAAACTTAAACTTAATATAAATCAATGTCACATTACTTATATTTATCGCTGTGGCCGGGTGACACTTGAGTGAGTGTGAGAGCGACCCTTTGCAGCGCACCTAATAGCTAAAATGTACTTTACATAACTACCTATCCCTCTAACAAGTGCGATTATCAATTAGATAAGAACTGGTCGGACAAAACTTGAGTCATCAACACGAAAAGAAGAAGACTAATTCAATAATGTTGCATTTCCAGCTAAGATTATTTGAGTCAAACTTTCCACATTCATATCTAATAGTCGATTAAATTCTATATGTATACCTAAGTGTAAATACTTAGCTGTAAGTTCGTGTTTATATCTGAATGCATCTCATATTATGAACTTACTTGTTGTTCGTTATATCTTCGCAAAGTCCACTGAACTCGAAACTTTTCTTGTTAAGGCCCGACGACTGCCAGAGTGGACTTTTAACAGGACCTCCGCCTTATCATAGTACCCTAGTAACTCTGAAAAGTGTTAATGGAGATTTTATATATTTAAAGTAAAGTAAAAAAGTTTTTATATCATCAACATTAAAACTGCGCAAGGTTACGATAACTTTGTAAAGGTCAGAAAACAAAGTTTATCCTATTTTGTTTAAATGAAATTGTAATTATTTACTTTTATCTGCTTGGAGTTTAAGGGTCATTGATACTAATTAGTGATACATCTAGTTATCATTATCTAGGGCAGCCCTGTGGGATCAAAATAAAGACAAACATGAATTTCAATGATAATAATGATTATAAAGTCACCTTGAAAGACAACAGCGAAAATGATTCTGTTCTTTAAAAGAAACAGCATGTTTAGTCATACCAACATTCCACAAAAGTAGCAACAAAGCCGATAAAAATAAAGCTCACACTTGCATATCAGTTTCCATGACAACATCGCCTTTTACCAAAAATAATCACAATAAAAGCAAAAATCCATCAGCGTAGTTGCATTGGTTCGTTGTCGGTCGTCACAATCCGAGGCGATTATAGAGATTTCCACTTTGTGCGAAACTTGAAAATCTCAACAAAAACCCGTAGCAGCGTTATCTTTCCTACATCTCGAATTGTTTTCGCTCGCGGCTTATCTACGTCCTTTGTGTTGGTTATAAATTCGTTTTCTTTGCTTTCCACGGAGAGCCCACAATGCCATTTCTGTAGATTACCTCGCTTTTTATTCGGGATATCAATTTTGGATGGCCCTTTTTCTTGAGAATCGCGTGTTGACTTTGTGATAATGGTTTATCTGCGCCCTTTGCGAGTGATAAGTTTAATGTTAATTACGAGGTAAACGTTTTGTAGTGAGCTAAACTGTTTTGTGATGCTGTGCTTTAGAGTTTTATGGAAAAAAGAGCTACTTACCCATAATAAACAAAATAAAATACAGCGACTTTAAACCTGACAGATTTCAAAGATGGTTTTCGATTTTCTCTACAAAACATGCCAACAAAATTCTCATAAATTTTACACGAAACACACTAACTTAATCCACGAATCCAAAACACACATCGAGCCCAAAAATTTACATTCTTAATTGCAAATTTACAACGTATTTGGAACGTTAATATTCGAAATCCGTGATCATTGTATATCAGCACAATGGTGAAATCACCCACCATTGCCAATAACGCCGCCATCGGAATGGGCTCGGTGGTCAGAATCCTAATGTAACAGAATGTTGCGTGCATAAACAAGGGAATAAACAATGTAGAACGTTTGGAGTGCATGCTTTGGTACAATATTTTACTGTTTTGTGATGTTTGTGTTTTTTTTATTATGTTTAAAACCAGGCCGTTGTTCTGCCTGATACATTTGATTTGGGGATGCACGTTTATCTGGACAGACAGTTGCTTTTAACTAATAGGTACCAGAAATACGATAACAAGTATTATGTTCATAGGATTCTGAATTGGATTCTAGGCTCGGTTGGTTCAATATTAATAATGTAACTAGTAATGTTTGTTGTATTCTATTATATTCTAAAATACTTCCATGTCTGCTTTGAAATATAAAGAAGCAAGCAGAAGCAGAGTCACGATGACACGTTCAGTATCAAATTCGAAAAGCTCCTACAGACAGGCGACGTGACTCTAGTAGTTCAATTTCTATGAAAACTTCTTGTTCTACCAGAAACGTGCGTCGCGCTTGCCTGGCCTTAAAACAGTTTTCAATTTCTAATATCTACTTTCTGTACTACAAATATCACGTGACTATCGACACATTTCCAGTAAACATAGCACTTGTTTCAATCGAGTGCAGAGCAAACGCCTGCGGCGCCGGCGTCGGGACGCGACCGTTGTGCAATTGCCAACTGTACTGTACCTCGAACTGTTCCAACAATAATGAAAATATTATCACTTAGACGGCCAGTTACAGAAACGAAATTTAACTTGCTGTCATTAAATACTAATCTTCCATTTACTTGTTTCAACTTTTTAATGGTTCGGAACGATTTTAATGGTTCTTTGACGAAAACCGAAACAGGATTTTCTACCGAAACCGACTTTTCGTTATCTAAGTTTCGACCGAAACCGAAACTTTTTAGACATGTTGAAAATCAATTGTTTACTGTTTGGCTTATTTTTTAACACTTATACAGACAGTTTAACACGTGTTAAATGAAATAAAAAACAATAATTGTACTAAACGTTTCTTTTTTTTAAGTCAAATCACAATTTCTTGGAACATAAATTCGAGTGACACACGAGCCACGAACTGACCGAACGACGCGCGATAATTCACGAACGCAGAGTTTCAGTGAGGCCGAAGGTTCGGCAGATTTTCTGCCGAAACCAAAACTGATGCAGAGATTAGATATTTTTGCCAAAACTTTCCGAAACCGAAACCGAACCTTCGGTCGGTCACTTTGAAATCATAGCGTTAATGATCCGTTACATAATGGGGCGTTATTGTTTGTCTTTTTGCAACTGGGTGTGTATCTATGTAAATACAGTTAAAAGAAGTAATTAGAATTAGAATTTCTTTATTTTGCATAAAATATGGTACATGAAAGGTCTTAACACACTACTATGTATATTACAATGATATAAAATTACAATGGATGAACTGTGTGAAAGATGATATGGCTAGAAAGGAGGTGACTACCGAGATGACGACTAATAGAGAAGTATGGATGAAAAAGACTTGTTGCACGGACTCCAAATAAATTGGGATAAGGGCAGGAGAATTACGATGAAATCACCTTACAAGAATGTTGATCACTTTTGAACTTTGGCTCATCAAACTCGATTCTGGTTGTTACATTTATTGACGTCGTAGTTACCAAGTGGTTACTACGACGTCAATAAAACTGTGTGAAGTCCATCCGTCGTTGACGCATCATGATAGTCAATTTTGCCATTCAAGCACAGGTGTGAGTACTATGTACTAAAGAGCTACCATTTACCGGGTTTCATTGACTTGAATGTGCCCTGGCAGCTGTGAGTGTGTGATTCTCAATCAGATGTCTTGCTGATGGTGGCAGGTGTGTTGAATCATTTAGTTCCCTTCAAAATGGTTGATCTGAATGGTGCTAATCCCTGCGTTATGTTCCTGGGGGCCTACCATCACCTCTAAAAGCAGTATTATTTTAATACTACTTTAGTGTGGGAAAGAAATGAAGCTCTACAGGACGTATAGCACCATCTCTTTCCCCCACTGAAGTAAGATTAAAATAATACTGCTTTTAGTGGTTGTGGTAGGCCCCCTGAACGGGCGCCGTCAGTTGGGACTGGTCATTTCTTAGCTGCCATGGCTTATTTTAATTTTAGAATTATGCTTTGTTTTTATCTTTTTATTACCGACGCTTTAAACGTGCACGTCTTTGACATTGTTCTCACATGTATAATTTCAATATGACCAATATTTTGTAACATTTTACTTGATGTAACCAATATTTTGTAACATTTTTTTTTATTTAAGAGACTGTCTGTAGAGTTTCTTGCCCGTTCTTCTCCATAGGTACCTACTACGCTTTGGATTCTGACTGACCGACTCCTTGACAATTCAAAAGTGCAAATATGGTTTAATTGAAATAAATGCTTTGAGTTTGTGTTCAACATTTCAAAGTTTTCGTTCGAAGTTTCCTCTGTTATTTAAACTTTTAAGCGCAAAAAGGTACATGGTCTACATAGGTATTTAAAAATACCGTCTTGTATTCTCACAACCCGTTATCAAACTGTGTAACGAGGGATTTTAGTCCAATACATGGTAAGTATAGCCGAACATACTATAAATTACTCACAAACAAATCCTAGTATTGGTATAGTTTGTGCCAGCAAATTCGAGCTGGTTGACGTCTAACTCATAATCGCCGCCGCGAATTTAGTCGTTATAATATCCGAAACTTAGCGTGCGGTTACTCATAGATGTATGAAATAATGGATAGCCAGAAACACTGCAAATGAGACTTACACATACATAACACAGTCAGCCTATTAATGTTCCTACTGCAGGGACACAGGCCTCCTCTATAAGAGAGGGAATGGGCTGCAATTCACCACGCCATATCTTAGGACCAAAAATTCGAAGACATGTGACATCTACCAACCCGACTTGGCCCGCGTGGTGGATTACGGCCCATTCCCTCTCACAGAGAGGAGGCCTGTGTCCCAGCAGTGGGAACATTAATAGGCTGATTATGTATGTATGTGTTCATGTTTGACCAATCTCGGTGAGATTTTTGCAGGATATTTCTGCTGGTTTACTAACTGCTTATATTTGTAAACAACAGCTATCATACAAACATAATTTTAACAGAATTGCAATTTGTTGTCTAGTCCGTAAGTGTTTATTCTAAGCCAACCTTTGTGGAGAGAGAACAAAGATAAAGTAAGTAAAGTAAAAAATTTAGATTTTGCGCCAAATTTTAATTTTGGTGGTTTTGATTTTTGGTAATTTTGGTTGTTGTCTAGAAAGTCTGATAGCCCGCGGAACAGAGTACCTGCAAAATTACAGAGTAAGTAGAGATTTTCTCATCTAAAATTGCATTTTTTTTACTGATATTTCAAGGGACTACACTGTCTGCGATTGATGACCCCAATAAAATTATCATCAAATTTATTTATTTTTTGGTTAATCATGTTTAGATACCAATACCCGTCACGTCTGCGGAGTTTAGCTAGCTAATTTTGTTTGACCCTGTATCCTTACATATTATAAAACAAAGTCGCCCGCCGCGTCTGTCTGTCTGTCTGTCTGTCTAAACGCGATAAACTCAAAAACTGCCGAACGGATTTTCAAACGGTTTTCACCATTGGACGGAGTGATTCATGTGGAAGGTTTTAGTGTATAATTCATTAAGGTTTTGTGTAAATTGGCTGAAATATGACGATTATTGTTGAAGATGTCGGAAAAAATCATGCCGACTGGGAGCTTTACTGGCGTGCGCTGCGTAATTCGTGAGAGATAAATCAAATTTATGTTCTAGAGTATTGTATATCTTAAAAATTGCAACAAAAAAGTCCGCGATGGCATATGTCTATCTTTTAAGGGCCACAATAACCATTTTTATCTTTCAAAATTGTATAAAATTTTCATTGTTATTTCCGAAGCTATTTTGACCGGTATCTTATTAATTCTTATCCAATTAAATAGGTTATTTAAATTGGGCATTCAATTTCGATTAAAATATGCCTTTACATCACATCATTTAAATGAATAGTTTAAGAGATATCACAGTTTCAAAATTACGCGTAACAAAATAAATTATGGTTGACCACGCGGGCGCTGTAGTAGCCTACCACTGCGTCCGCTGAAAGTTAGTCAATGATCTTTTCCTTGGCTATTAGGTATGTATTCCCGGTAGAACGTTCCCGTGGGATATTTTGCGACATCCACGCGGGCGAAGCCGCGGGTAAAAGCTAGTTAATCATAAGTCCATGTTTCTTTACGATGTTTTCCTTCACAATGTCCAAGATAAAGTGTACGAAAGTACATGAGAATTAGTTATTTGCCTGATCCAATACTACCCGCATCTTGTACAAGACAGTGCTGCCATAGTTGCGCAGTTATCTCACGCGGCATTGTAACGTTAGTTTTAGTTCAGCCGGCTCTATTAGGCATGAGTTAGGATGCCACTTCCCGTCTTAAATAAACAACGGATACAGATAAAATTGTATGTGACACATTGACAAGATTAGAAGGACGTTTAGAGGTATTCAACGATGATTTTGAAGAGACGTCCTAGGAGGACATAAACGTTTTCGATTTATGTGTGCCCTTTTTAACATTAATAAAGCTAGGATTAGGATCCTAACTTTATAAGTGCCGATTTCACTATTGAAATTGAACGCGTTCAGCACATCTAAACGCATTCAAGAGCTGTCAGTTTACAATATTCCATAACAATTTTGACACTGACAGCTCTTGAACGCGTTTTAGAAATGCTGATCGCGTTCAGTTTCATTGGTGAAATCAGCCCTGAATATTATAAACTAGCTGTAGCCTGCGACTTTGTCTACGATCCAGAATGAAGAGTAGCCTATGTCCTTCTCTGTCTGTGCCAAATTTCATCCTAATCAATCAACAAAGGTATAGACCATGACCTGTATTAGGATATAGGATACTTTTTATCCCGATATTCCCACGGGATCGAGACTTATGTGGGTAAAACCGCGGGGCGCAGCTAATCTATACTCTACAAGGTGGAGACGACAATACAACAAAAAATTATACGGCGTGTCCCTAATGACGTTCCCATTCTGTACGCAAAAATTTAATTGAATATATTCAATTAAATTTTTGAAATTAAATAGTTTAGTCATATAGCTCTACAAAATACATAGTCGGTTCGGGTTATTCCATTTATCCACCCCAAAAATCCATCCTAAGGTGGATATTCGGAAACGTATGCCCGAAAATTCACCCTAGGCCTTGTTGGATAAACGGAATTTATAAGCTCAGGGTGGATACGGCATAGACTACATTTAATTTGTTTGAAAAACTCATTTTTTAATTTCGAAGCTAGGATTTATTTGACAGTTCCAAAATACTCTTTTGCATTAGTAGTGCCAGTATTTTCATTTATTGTTGTATTGTAGTCTCCACATTTTAAACTAGTACTAATTACTGATAATATATAAAGCTGAAGAGTTTGTTTGTTTGTTTGCTTGAACGTGCTAATCTCAGGAACTACTAGTCCGATTTGATATTCTTTCAGCGTAAAATAGCTCATTTATCGAGGAAGGCTATAGGCTATAAATTATCACGCTAAGACCAATAGGAGCGGAGCACCAATGAAGAATGTTTCAAAATCGGGTTTTTTTTGCGTTAGCCCAAAGTAACTATTCCACGCGGACGAATTCGCGGACAGAAGCTAGTAGTAGTATATATATTTGAACACTTCTAAAAAGTTCATATATATGAATCATGTAAACAACACCATATCTCACGTTAATCCCGAATTTCACACAAGCTTAATAAAATAAATTCATTAAAATTTAAATATTATTAAATCGCTTCGTTACATAAGTATGCAAATGAGATAAACTGTAATAAATGCTACGTTTTCGACGCACAATTGACATTGCAGCAACGAATTCATAACGATTCAAGCGAGTGATTCATTTTAATCGGATAGATATACCTTCACTTATGAATAATGCAAAAGTTGATCGTCATCATCATTCTGCAGCCCTAATCCCAATTTATTTGAGACCGGTGCAACCTGTAAGAAAGAAAGAAAGAAAATACGGTAAACATTACGCAAAGAAAGAACAAAACACGAAAATAACAATTTGGGGGAAAATCTGCGTCACATCCACGCAAAACGGCCATCACTCAGCATAATGCTGCGACCCTATGCGAGACAGAGTCCCAGCGCTGGTTTTCAGCGACAGCAGCATACAGTCTTTTTCTTCCACTTCTATATTAGTCGTCATCTCGGTAGTCACCCCCTTTCTAGCCATAATTATCATCAATCAGACCCCTGAATGCAAAAATGTTACAACTATCAACCATTCAATTACAACAAATGAACGTTATAAACCATCCAATTTACAAACCACGTTTCGAACTTTTAATAGTGCTTGAAATTAAAACTTCATAATGATGTTTCAACATCCAAACTTATATTGTAAACGCGAAAGTTAGTGTGTTTGTTCGTATGGTTTCACGCTAAAACGGCTGAATGGATTTAGATGAATTCTGGCAAATGGGTAGATTATGACCTGAAGCAGAACATAGGCTATTTTTCATCTTGGATCGCAGAGGAAATCGCAGGCAACAGCTAGTCGACCATAAAAGAGCTTCTAAATCTAATTACACCATCATTTCGTGGAAATCTAACGAGTATTGTTTGTTCATAGAAAATCTGGTATCATTGGAAAATAATTTATAGGTACTTATGGATAAATTATGCATAAGACCGTTCGTACATCAATCCCTATTTTCTGGAAAACTAATCAATTCAAATCAGCCGTTGAACGTTATGTCAATTTTTGTGATTGATTTTTGATATTTGAGCTGAAGGCGAATATCAAAATGAAGACAACGTTGACTTCAAAGATGTCCTGCTTTTCCACCTATAGCTTCCAGGATCATTATATTTCAATACTTTCGCAATCACTCAACGGAAAGACCACTGCTGGACATAGGCCTCTCCCAAGTATCGCCACTGTGATTGGTCCAGCGCTTCCCACATGCAGCGAATTCATTTATTCGACCTTCACTTCTTACTATGACAGACACTACAGAACCTTTTGATTTCAAAAATGATTATGGTTCAAGAGTATCTTCAGTGAAAGTTACATCCTAACTCGAGGACTATCTTAAAGAACGTTTCAAGTTCCTTCATGACACACATAATAGATATCTGAGGTCATCGGAAACCTTGAGACTAGAGATGCCGATGCATTCCACCAGCCTTTATGACAAGTCTTTTACAGTTATGGAATGCCTTGCCCGTGTCGATAAGGCGTGCTCAAACTTTGTCCACTTTTAAAATTCTGGTAAAAAAACACTTCCTCTCTCCTTAAATCATCATTACATAATAGGTAGCTCCTTGCTCTTGTTTCTTGTTTATTATTGTATATATATATTATATAGATAAGTATATGCTTTATGTATGTATGTATTTATTGTATATTATGTACATAAATGGTACACCACTGACTACCTGCAGTATTGTCTCTCCTTCTTACTTTAATCCATCCAAAGGTTGTCTGTAAATATCGCTTTTAGCGATAAGACCGCCCATTGTGTCACCCTATGTAAAATTTCTACATTTATACCTGTACTTTTTATGGTGTACATAATAAAGAATATTCTATCTTCTATCTATCTATCTAGGAATGTAGGTTTAAAACCGAAACCGAAAGACAGAAACTTAGCAACACAAATTAGATAAAACTAGTCGTAATGGCATTACGACTAGTGTGACTACTAATAGTCACACTTTCGTCTAGAAAATTAGAAAAAGATGGAAATATGTACCTTTTCATTTAGGTGCATAAATACGCCAATCACTTTCGGAAAGACCCCAATCAGCGCCTTTCAAAGTCTTGTTGATATCACTAAATAAACATCGTTGCGAATGAAACCGAGGGATAAAGTGATGCGGAATAAGCGGGATGGGCATTCCCCGTCCACTCGCGGCGGGATTATCCCCCGGGATTTTAAATCCCGCGGCGGCTGAATCCCCGTTGCCCACATGAAATACGGATTCGACGAGTTTCCAATAAATGATTGGTCATAATTGGAGAAATCATTACTTTGCAGATCGTGTGTGAATAACTTATTTTCACTTTGTTTATTTTTATCCTCTCCGTAGTGTGGAAGATCCTGATGCTATTGATCTGTACCGGACTGAATTTTATGCTGAATCAAAGTCGGTATTTCTTTATATTAATATATAGTTTTATCTATGTTTGACAATACTATATTATCTGACTTTCCGGTTTCATGTCTTGTGCGTATTGTATAATTATCACACGCTTCAAAAACGGTGAAGGAAAACATCGTGAGGAAACCGGATGTTTGACAGGTATTTCTCGACGGCATGAGAAGCCAAGTCAGAGGCTCATGGGCGGCATAAAAACTCAGACACCAGGGGGCCTACCACCAACTTTAAAGCAGTATTATTTTAATCTTACTTCAGTGGGGGAAACTCAAACTCAAAGCATTTATTTCAAATAAACCAATTGCAGGCACTTTTGAATTGTCAAGGGGTCGGTCAGTCAGAAAAGATGAAGCTAGATGCCCATTCCAAAGCGTAGTAGGTACCTATGGAGAAGAACGGGCAAGAAACTCCACGGACACTCTTTTAAATAAAAATTTGGTTACAAAATATTGGTTACATCATTCATGTTGAACTTATACATGTGAGAACGATGCAAAACGTTAAAAGCGTCCGTAATAAAAGATAAAAAAACAAAAATAAAACAATTCAAAAATTAAATCAAATTAAAATAAGCCATGGCAGCTATAAGATGACCAGTCACAACTGACGGCGCCTGTTCACGAACATGACGCATGGATTAGCACCATTCAGCTCAACCATTTTGAAGGGAACTAAAGAAAGAGAGGGACCTACACGTCCTATATAGCTTCATCTCTTTCCCACACTTAAAGTAATACTAAAATAATACTGCTTTAGAGCTGCTGGTAGGCCCCCTGGTTAGTCACTAGAAAAACCACAAGAAAAAAAAACTTATTATAATAATATACTCGAGAGGTGTAAAAACTACTCTATTTAGGGCTGCCAATCTTTTTACACCTGCAGGCATGGGTCGACTACACGCAGAGGGCTTACAGCGCCTTACGTATCCAGTACAACAACGCATACAGGGCGCTGTTGGGGTTGCCACGACACTGTAGCGCATCAGGAATGTTCGCAGAGGCACGTATAGACGACTTTTACGCAATCATGCGTAAGCGTGTCGCCTGCCTGATGCGGCGGGTGCGTGGCAGCGCCAACAGCCTCTTGGTCACTGTGGCCAATACTGTGGCTGATAGAATGGAAGGTATAATACTCTGGCACTGGACCAGGACACAGGTATTACCTTCAAAGCGTGCCTTGAAGTAATGTTTAGTTTATTGTTCCATATTTGATTTTTGTCTGGTATTTTGACATTATTAATGGTAATTTTGACATTACTGAAGGTAATTCTGACATTATAGTTATGATTTTGACATTATTAATACTGATTTTGACAAAGTTATGATTTTGACATTTTTATTGATAGTTTTGACATTACTAGTAATCATGACCAAAATTTGCCAAATATTTTTATGTACTAACACTAGCGTTTAAGATGATTATGAAATAACAAATTGGATTAAATTGAAATAAATAAAGGAGAAGGGAAAGGCTCCATAGTTTTCTGGGCCCAGGAGTTAATTCAATCAAACTGGCCTTATTTGTAAGAGGATAATACCAAACCTCACTGAAAATTTAGTGAAAGGCTATCCAAGAATCAAGTTATATGAAGTATAGTAAAAGTGAGGTTACTATGAGTGAAACGGTCAAATGGATTTGTATGGCTAATTAATCAACTACTTATATAGCTATTAAGTAAGTATTGTTTTAAAATATGCTATCCTACAGAAAGACAGCCGACAGACATGACGCTGGAGGCTGTAAACTGTAACAGTAAGTACATAAGTCTGGTTTTGTTCGCTTGATAGGCTAAAAGCTCGATTTTAATAGGTACTTACAGGCTGAGATGCACGCCACTGACGAATAACTGATAAAATCGCCTCATCGTCCAAAATTCTTCGGCAAATAGAATTACTGCAACCAGTCGCAATGGTACAATAATTCACACAGCGATCCATGTCGTCAATATCCGATCGATAGGCGTGTAAAAAAAAGACAGCCAGGTAATTCAAAGTAGCAAGATCCGTCGAATAGTCCTTTAATGCAAAGCCGAGGTCGTGGGGATAAACAATAAACATGGAAAAAAGTGAGCACTCAGAACGAAAGAAAAAAACGAACTGTCAGTCGGTAACCAGTGTAGCCAACTGAAGAAAAATTAAAGGAATTTGATTCGCTATGAAATTGAATCGATTCCACGAAACGATCGATAAGCACTTGTCACTCGATTTTCATACATATTCTGAGAAATAATTTATTCCATAACGATTACTAAGAATTTATTGTAATCGATTATTCAGTTTCATATATTAATTTAACTTTACTCGCTTCCTAGATAGAAACATGGTACTGTATTTTGTGATTTCCTTTAGAAAAATAGAACGGTTTTTTTAATACACATTTCAACTAGTTAACTGCTGGGCCCAGGATCTCCCATCTCCGTTGATTTGATTTGATTGATAAACAATAATATTCGTATTATTGCAGGAACCGATATTTCGGTTATTTTAATAATTAATGTATAGGTAATCATTTATTTTCCAGAATTGGTCACATAAGTTATTGAAAAGATACAATTTCAGAATCTGTTTATTTATCACTTGACACAACAAATTAATATTTCCAACATAACTTATTACTATGAACACAACAGATTTATTAAAACCAATCGGTAGAATGTTATTTATGCGTTTATTTTGAAATTAATTAAAAATTACACAGTTTGCTACCACAGGTAACTTTAAAATTGGATCACTTCGAAAATTAGATTTCCAAAGTCTAATGCATTGATTAAATCATAGGTACCAGGGCGTCAGGTTCTCAAAGAACTAACTCTAGCACATTGCCTGCATTATGAAGGCTTTACAAGCCAAGTTCCACACTTAACTCGGTCCACTCAGTTTCATGGGCGCGCAACAAGTGCTTTCCATAATTGAACACACCTGCTCTGCTGTTGTTATGTGCCTCTAGTACTTCGACGTATTGTCCTTATGATTTTTCTATTAAATAGTCCTTCGATGTATTTTGCAGTTTTGCATTATTTGATTGAAAACTCTGAAATGCAGAGCATAACACGTGGCTCAAAACATTAAAGATGCTTTCTACCTACGATTAATGCAATATTCATCGAAAATTGACCCAAAATTTATTTAAGCGTCGATGTCCATATTAAAGATGTATTCTAATCGACCAATCAAACGAACTGAAAACGCCTTGATATCCGTATATAGGTTTAATGCTGCTGAGGGGGAGTGAATTCAAAACTAACCGAATAATAAAAACCTTAAAAGAACTTTCAAAAGGACCCGTTCAAAGGAACAATTTAATCACGCAACATTACCGACTCGTACTAGGAATTGTTAGTAATCTCTCTTTGTTACAGCTATATCCGTATATAACTGGAGACTTGATAGGATATCGAACAAATGTTCAGTCGCTACCCGGACAAATTGCCCAGCTTACCCGGCCCGAGTGGATCTATTATGTGATGTTTTGCTGTGGCGTTTATCACGGCTAGTGATCATATTTTGTTAAAATACTGTGGCGATCAATTTGGGGTTATAAATAGAGGAAATTTATGGACAAGTGTTCATCCGTTTTGGTTGGTGAATGAAAAGATGAATCATTATTATGTGACTAGTCGACAACAACCTTTGCTGCTTGGCGTAAATTCTAAAACATGTCTTTGTAGCAAAGAAACAAATTCCATAAGTAGCTGGACAAAATAATCCACAAGTAGAACAGTACCCGGTTCTTAGATTACTACAGCTAGTCTATTCCGGAAACTATATGTATAGTACCTAGATAAACAAACAAAACCGTTTTATGTAAAAGAACATCAATATCATCATCTCTCCAGCCTTTTTTCAACTATGAACGGAGGTCGGCTTCCAGTCTTACCAGATGCAGCTGAGTACCAGTATTTTACATGGAGCGACTGCCTATCTGACCTCCACAACCCAGTCACTGGGTAACATGATACCCGTTGGTAAAAAGAAAACCATGAGCTAAACAATTATAAGCCACTCTGTCCACGATGTATTGTTTCTAAAGTAGCATCAATCGTAAATGCTCTGCGAATGCATACCAGAGAAAAACCGAAAAGCGTTTGACTGACAAACCTCTATTCAGATTCAATCAAAGCTTGCAGAAAAATCAATACAAAATCCCGTTTCCCGTAGCCGTAAGAAATTCTCATTTTTCCTAATACTCATGAAGCGAAAAAGCTTAAAACCAATATGTAAATAAAAAAATCCTCGAGGACGTCGGAAAAGTGGATAGCGTGGCTTCGGCTCAATTCATATTACTTCGGCACACTTCGGTGTCCTTCGGAGAGCTTCGTCGAGCTTCGGTATTCCATTTACTGTGGAGGGGATTTGTGCTAATCTGCCTTCGATGGGGCAATTTGTATCGCCTATTGCAATACTCAACAAATGGCTTGCATTCAGACTATGTGATCTGTTTCTTGTAATTTTATATTGAGCAAATGTTTTGCTTTACTTTTGCAAAGGTTTAAATTGAAAAACAAATGGTTATTCATAACATCACGACTTGTTTCCCCGAAGGATTCGGCAGAGGTATACCTGTAGTAGACCCACATTTCGCCAGTTATGTTTAAGTACCATGTAATAGGGGGCGAGCCTGCCATCCCAGGAACAAATCCAGACTCCGGGCTGCTACTGAGAAATTACAGATAGAAAAACCCAATAATACTTTGCCCGACCCGGGAATCGAACTTCATGCTCAGCAGTAGCGCTTGCGACCACTAGACCAGCGAGGCAGTCAAATGGTTATTCATCCTGTTCTTATAACGACGTACATCCAACATAATAAATAAAATAAGAGAATAGGCTATAATAATATTTATCTAGTCCACCTACACTCTGTAGCGGTTACACCGCCACATACAAACTACGCAGCAAAGACATGAGGTCACACAAATCCTGAATCGCGCAGTTAGAGTTTACCGCGCGAACGACATAGATAAGACTATCCGAAATTAACTTACGGGCAGTTGCCCGCCAGACACAACACCCGTCTGGTTGGAGGATCCTCCCTTTTCTATGGTGGATGAGTGAACTTTACACCCTGTTCCTCACACCTCTAAAACTCTATTTTAACTGCAGCTACAACTGTCTTGATTGTCGCGTATTAAACGTAGTAATTATTAAACGTTGTCGCGTATTAAACAAGTGAAATTATATTAAAATTTTAAAAACTCCTGACATAAACATTTCCCCATTTGACTTATTTCTCTTTCCTACTCCACCAGACCCTGTTCATCATCTATCTACAACTTATTTATTGACACCATTCCAATGAGCCCAAACACGATACCTGTGCTGTAAGTTGGTAAAAGAGCTTGCAAATTCCAGGTCTTGCTGCAGCATTAGTTAAAGTTACCATGTGCTTCATTGAAGTATATATAATACCTATAATAATTATTCAAATCGATCAGACCTGTGAAAGACGCTCACATCCATTCATCAACTAGAAAAGAGCTGATAATCTTCAAACGGCTGAACCGATTTTGATAAAACATGTCTAAGAACCATCGCTAAAAAATCTGCTTTCAAGTAAAAATAACCGCATTCAAATCGGTTCACCCGTTTAAGAGCTACGGTGCCACTGACAGACACACACACATAGCGGTTAAACTTATTACACACCTCTCTATGAGTCGGGGTTAAAAACATACTGGTTCTCTTCAATTCAAGACAAACAGTATAATCTTCAAACGTGATTATTAGTTTTTCTTAATGATTGTGCTTTACTTCCTACCTGTGTAAAGATAACCTAACCTAACTTAACCTAACCGTAAAATACCCATAATATAATAATTTAACTTCCCAAACCAACACCCCGAAACAATACAGTAAGCGCAAATCGTCATGATCTATGTAAACAGATAAACACCCATTTTTTCCCAAAAAAGTTTCCCAAGTTGCCTCTACCCGGAATTTATGACCCCATAAAAAATTACTTACGAAAAGCAAAGGTAGACATTAAGGTGTGAAATGAGACATATCGCGAGATAACTACACCGCAAATAAGGTTGGCCCAGTCTCCTGAGACTTACTGGCACAGCAAGAGAGATACAGAAGGTTAAATCCTTTAAAAAATTGTTTTTTTAAAGGATTTAACCTTCTGTCTCTCTCTTCTGTCTCAGCACGCGTAGCATGAGCACCGCTTTGTCGACGGAAGAGTAGACAAAAATGACTTTTCGTGTAGACAGTACCACGGCAGCAAAGTAGAAAGAGGCAACTGCACTTTTTACGAAATTCACTCTTTAATATAATTCGACTCAAAAATTCTTTGTTTCGTCATAGGAATTTAGGGGTATGAGGAACAGGGTGTAAAGTTCACTCATCCACCATAGAAAAGGGAGGATCCTCCAACCAGACGGGTTGTTATGTCTGGCGGGCAACTGCCCATATGTTGATTTCGGATAGTCTTATCTATGTTATTCGCTCAGTAAACTCTAACTGCGAGATGTAGGAATTGTGTGACGTCATGTCTTTTGTTTCGTAGTTTTTGTATGTGGCGGTCTAACCGCTACATCACTCCCCTCCGGAGACCGGAGGTCGATAGTGGGCTGAGTCTTGGATCTTGCGATGCTTCACAGTGCCAGCTGTGGTTCCAGTGAGTCGGAACCGGGTGCCGCTCAGTTCACAGTGGGTCGGAACTGTCTGCAGTGATTGCGGCGATGGTGATTGTGGTTCCAGTGAGTCGGAACCGGGTGCCGCACAGTTCACGGTGGGTCGGAACTGTTTGCGGTGATTGCGGCGATTGTGGTGATTGCGGTGATTGAGGTGATTGCGGTGATTGAGGTGATTGCGGTGATTCCCCAGTGAGTCGGGGTGATGTGGCTGAGGGTGATGACCAGGAATGCGCGTTCGCTGCATGCTGGTGGTCAGGATACCCGTTGAAGCCGTGGGTGCTGGCTGGCTGTGTGACTTGCCTCAGGAAAGCTTGCGGGAGTGATGATGATGACGTCACGCTGAAGTTGTTGCACGAAGGCTGCGTTGACGTTCATACTCGGGGTCACCAATTTAGGGGTATGAGGAACAGGGTGT
Organism: Conistra vaccinii; assembly: GCA_948150665.1. NCBI lineage: Eukaryota > Metazoa > Arthropoda > Insecta > Lepidoptera > Noctuidae > Conistra > Conistra vaccinii. Next base: position 3,650,464 of record OX411334.1, on the reverse strand, counting down.
AAAGTTCACTCATCCACCATAGAAAAGGGAGGATCCTCCAACCAGACGGGTTGTTATGTCTGGCGGGCAACTGCCCATATGTTGATTTCGGATAGTCTTATCTATGTTATTCGCTCAGTAAACTCTAACTGCGAGATGTAGGAATTGTGTGACGTCATGTCTTTTTGTTTCGTAGTTTTTGTATGTGGCGGTCTAACCGCTACAGGATGTTTTTACTGTTTGATTGTCAATTTTTACTGATATTAAGTCACGTTAAACACAACTAAGTACAGCTTATTTTTTTCAGTGTGTCGAAGTACCGTGTTTTGGAACAAATAACATTACAGTAATATTGGCCTTAACCATTTCCTTGGTAATATTAACAAAATGATGTAAAATAGGAGAAGATAGCTTTCTTCTTCTATTAGTTATCACAGTTTTGCGTTTAAAACGCTCTTCTGTAAAATCATGATTTTGCAGATAACCCTGTATACTTTGTGACCGTCGAGTAGAATATTTTACTACCATAGACAACTGTCAGTCGTCAGAGTGATTTTGACATTTTGGTATAGAAAACTTTCTTCTGAAATCTTATGAAATAGTCTACAAATAAAATGACCTAGACAAAGATAGTTAGAAACGAAAGACAAAGTGACACATTGAAGAAAGATTTCTACGGTGCGATGTCAAAAATGAAGAAAGGAAATGTCACTTTGTATAGAAAGAGCTGTGTCTACTCTTCGTAGACATAGAAAGCGTCATGCTACGCATGCAGTACTAGGTTTTTTGCGTTCGTTAAATAAATAACGTTGAGGAGGCGCTGTTCGTAAACATTTGTGCAATGAGGGTTTTCATAAAAATTCACGCCCCTAGTTGGCGCCATTTTGACAAGATGTATTCTAAAATAAAATAGACGTAGATATAATGGTTCCGGGCTATTTGTATTAACCGACATTTTTGAAACTTTACACCAGAGCAGTTTAAAGTTTCGATTTTTTGAAAAAAAATTATAACTTTAGCAAATCGCATTATTTTTTTAAAAAGAAGGATATTATTGTTTTTATAACATATTCCCCATAATCAGATTTTTTTTGTTTCTAATATTCCTATTTTTAACGAAGATAAATGTCGCTTAATACAAAATGACCCATATTTTACTTTTTTTCGTTCCAGGCTAAATGACTTAACCCCCTATGATTATTGTTTCTTATTCCAGGCTAAATGACTAAACCGCCTAGGTTTATTATTTCTTGTTCCAAGCTAAATGACTTAACCACCTAGGTTTATTATTTCTTGTTCCAAGCTAAATGACTTAACCGCCTAGGCATGCAAATAATGGCTGTAAGCTAAGTGCTTTAATCAAAGAGTTGGTCATACACACATCAAAAGTGTCTAGGGATCAACATATATTTTTGCAATAACTTTTCTCCTGATTGATATTAATTAAAATTTTCTTTAAGGATTCATCAAATAAAGTGTTTTCGTTTGTCACAGTAACGATAAACCAAGTCACCTTTGCATTAATAAAGAAATTTGCCATTTTCCTAATAAAGGGATTTTTGACATTTGAACCACTAACATTAAAGTTCGAAAAAAAGACTGAAATAACAGTTTTCTTTAAAATTTTATTGGGTAACTTAAACAATTAATAATCCGTGTTTCTACCGCGAACACTAACAACACAAGAACATCGGTTTGGCATACTCAAAATGAGTTCATCCAAATCACGCTGTGGAATGGCCGCCCATGTTCGTTGCAACAACAAAAAAAGGTCTTCTTGCGACTGGATACCCTCCATATTCGGCAGAGCTCTTCTCTGTAGCATATCCCATGCATGCTCAATCGGGTTCAAGTCTGGCGACTGAGCAGGCCAGGGCAGGACATTGATGTTAGCTGCGGCGAGAGTCTGTCTTACAACTCTTGCGGTGTGCGGTCGTGCATTATCATGCATTAACTGAAATAAGGGACCGATTTGCACTTGTAGAGGAACGATGACGTCTGATACAATCGTCTCAGCATAAATTTGAGCGTTGAGGTTGCCTCTGATCCAAATCAACTCAGTTCTTCCGCCGATCCAAATACCCGCCCATACCATGATGGTTCCACCACTATAAGGATGGACTTCCTGGCAGGATTTTAATCGCTGTTGGCGTCCAGGGGTTCTCCAGTGTCGTATACGTCTTGTATCCGGTCTCATACCAAAACGAGACTCATCAGAAAAGCACACGAAACGCCATTGTTCTTCTGCCCAATTTCTGTGTTCAAGAGCCCATTGATATCGAATCCTACGATTGTGCATTGCTATAGGTGGTACCCGTAGCGGTCTTCGGGAATGAAGGTTCACTTCATGCAAGCGGTTTCTGACTGTTTGGTCGCTAATTAAGTTCCCTGAAGAGTGATGAAGCCTCACGGCTAACATCATGGCGGTTATTGTTGGAGCTCTTCGAGCTAAGATTTGAATGTATCGGTCTTGTCTCCGTGTGGTGCAGCGATACCGTCCTCCATGGCGCTCAGCCACGGTACCAGTGCTTCGGTAACGTGTCCAAAGTCGACTGATAACACTCTGACTTGTATTCAGAGCTAAAGCCACAGTACGTTGCCGGGAACCAGCTTCTATCATTCCCACGGCTCTGAGCATTTCTTCCCTGCTTAAATGACGTCGCTGCTCCATAATAACGTTGGTTTTAATCAGTAGTAGGGAAACAGTAGCACTAATAATGTCTTCAATGCGTTGTATGTTTTTATAGGGAAAATATTGACAGCTGATTTTCATCTTTTACTCGAATTTGATTCACAGTTCCTGATTCAAATTATGAAATGCACCAAAAAGGATCCATATAAATTTATAAAATCATAAATTTATTACAAAGCCACATCTCAATCTCAAGAAATCCGCATAAAAATGCTTGATCCCTAGACACTTTTGATGTGTGTATTTCAAACCTAAGCTAATTGATTTAAATACCATATCTTAAACTTATTAATCTAAGGCTAATTAGTTTATGCGACTGATTTTTTATAAAATAAATTGTTTGTAATCATACTTGAATAATGAAGTTTGAACATTGATAAATTAAAAGGTACATACATAGGGTGTACCTACCTATCTTGCCACGTGCTTTTAAAAACACAAGTAACTCGCTCTTTTCAGCATTATACCTGAGTCCTTGAGCCACCACATAACTCTCACAAATTCGCAGAAGGCACCTGAGAGCACTGATCGAAGGACTCGGCAACATCATATCGTCCGCGTAGCTGATATTATTAATACAAAGCCCATCAATGTGACACCCGACATTTGTGTTGCTGAGTTCAACGATCAGCTGATTTATGTACAAATTAAAGAGGCGAGGTGAGGTTATTCCCCCCTGCCTCACCCCGCATTTCAATCGGTACTCCTCAGATAGTACCCCCGACCACTTTACATGGTTAGTCTGGTTTTGATACCAGTACCTGAGCAAAGATGTTACTGCACTGTCTACATCAGTTTCCCGGTACAGCTTATCCCATAGAATGTCATAAGACACCAGGTCAAATGTCTTCGATAAATCGAGGAAGCAAGCATTGACCGGTGTCTTCCTATCTGCATAGTACTGGACGGTCCGCTTGAGACACAAAATGGCAGTTTCTGTCGATAGACCGGGCCTAAAGCCAAATTGTGCGTCATGCAATTTTATGGGACTGGCCATATGTGTATCAAACAGACAGTCCAGCACCTTAGCTGTAATAGTAGCCAGGGAAATTGGCCTATAATTCGACAGATCTGCCACATTCCCCGTTTTATTCTTCACTATCGGGACAACTATGTTTTCATAAGATCATTCGGTAGGTAGTAGTGTTTTAAGCACAACGAATTAAACATTATTATGTCACCCGATACACACAGCCGCCTAATAAGGCGGCTGTGTGTATCGGGTAACATAATAGCTTTGCAAGAAACTTGGTTGATGCCTCACGACTTGGCATTTCTTGGCAGTATACATGACGATTTTGCTTTCACCGGGACCTCTGCGGTAGATACATCGGTTGGTGTACTTCGAGGGAGACCTTACGGAGGAGTAGCATTGCTGTGGAGGAAAAGTTTATTTTCATCGGTGTCTGTTGTACCTTGCAATATTGTTCGTCTTACAGCTATAACAGTGCAATTGTGTGAACAAGAAATACTAGTATTTTCGGTTTATATGCCTACTGACTGTAATGATAACTTAATTGAATTTACGGACTGCTAAGTGAAATGAATGCAATTACCTATAGAAGATAGGAAAATCCAATCTGTGTTTATGTTAGGAGACTACAATGCGCATAGTAATGAATTGTTTAGCCATGAGTTGTTAAAATTTTGTAATGAACAATATTGGACTTGCGCGGATATTGAACTCCTACCGCTAGATTCGTTTACTTTTGTGAGTGAAGCGCACGGGTGCAAACGGTGGCTCGACCATTACGTCGTGACACTCGTGATTGAAGCCGCGCGTCGCACAATATTGCATGATAGTTTTTGGTCTGATCATTTGCCTTTACAAATGGACTGTGATTTAAAAATAATTGAACCTAATATTGTACTGTACTACCGAATGCGAGTGTAAACAATGTTTTATGGGGGGAAAGGGACTTAAACCAAATAAAATTGTATGAAGAGTTATGTCACTCCGCTTTGCGTAAAATAGATTTTCCCCCGGAATTATGTAGCTGTGCGGAATCAACCTGTGGGGACCTAAATCACAGATCTATTTTAGATGATATGTACAGGAACATAATTAGTATATTGACAATGTCTGCTAAACGTAGTTGTATATTTATTAAGAAAAATAAGTACAAACCTTTGACAGGGTGGAATAAACATGTTAAATCCGCTCACAGCGAGGCTCGGCTCGCGTTTCAAATGTGGTGTTTATGTGGGAATCCGATTTCAGGGAAAGTCTTTGATAAAATGCGGGAAACTCGAAAAGTTTTTAAATCTAAAATAAAATGGTGTCGTAATAATCAAATGCAAATCAAGATGGACATAATAGCCGAACATAATAAGAAAAAGGATTTCAGCAAATTTTGGAAAAATACTAATAATATGAACCCCAAGCAGGGCCTCCCTGTGAGCGTGGAAGGTAATTGCAACCCCTTGTCTATAGCGAACATGTTCATGAATCACTACCAAGTCGATCCGCCACGGAACCTAACTTCTTCTGCGTCACCGTGTGTGTCCAGCGCTGAGAGGACTTCCCCATTACTGTTCTCTGGCAGAGAAGTTGCAAATGTCATCAAAAACATGGTAAGGGGTAAGTCTCCGGGACATGATCACCTCAGCGTTGAACACCTACGGTATGCGGGTGTTCACTTGCCGAGGGTGTTGGCTATGTTTAATTCGTTGTGCTTAAAACACTCCTACCTACCGAATGATCTTATGAAAACCATAGTTGTCCCGATAGTGAAGAATAAAACGGGGAATGTGGCAGATCTGTGGAATTATAGGCCAATTTCCCTGGCTACTATTACAGCTAAGGTGCTGGACTGTCTGTTTGAAACACATATGGCCAGTCCCATAAAATTGAATGACGCACAATTTGGCTTTAGGCCCGGTCTATCGACAGAAACTGCCATTTTGTGTCTCAAGCGGACCGTCCAGTACTATGCAGATAGGAAGACACCGGTCAATGCTTGCTTCCTCGATTTATCGAAGACATTTGACCTGGTGTCTTATGACATTCTATGGGATAAGCTGTACCGGGAAACTGATGTAGACAGTGCAGTAACATCTTTGCTCAGGTACTGGTATCAAAACCAGACTAACCATGTAAAGTGGTCGGGGGTACTATCTGAGGAGTACCAATTGAAATGCGGGGTGAGGCAGGGGGGAATAACCTCACCTCGCCTTTTTAATTTGTACATAAATCAGCTGATCGTTGAACTCAGCAACACAAATGTCGGGTGTCACATTGATGGGCTTTGTATTAATAATATCAGCTACGCGGACGATATAAGATTTTGATTGTATGTGTATACTATTCTTAGTCCGTTTAAGATAAACTGTTTGAAGTACTAGAACTATACTTTTGTTATAACTGAAACGACACTGCAAATCAAATATTGAATAAAAAATAGGTTTAACCATAATCTTTAAATGTTTACTGTTGAAATCCTAAATAGTTCATGCGACCGACATATCATTATCTACTGCAAGCTAAATGGTTGAAGTGACAACATCTAACATTTCATGTACAGAGCTAAATGTATGGATCGACACTGGGTATGAATTTAACAAAGAGACTAAATGTATTAAACGACATTCTTGTATATTTATAAGGTAAAGCTAATTGTATTAAACGACACTGGATAAGAATTTAACAAAGAGGCTAATTGTATGAAGCCACATTTCTATATATTTATAAAGCCAGGCTAAATGCTTTAACGTACGTTGCCTGTAAATTGTTGCTCCAGGAAAAAAAGTTTAAACGACTGCCTGGTATTTGGTAGTTAGCTTAAGTACACAGTTCCTAAATTTGTCAATATTTTGTGTCGCTTCATACATTGCAGTCCAAAATGGGCCCAAAAATGCGGTTGTATTAAGCGACAAAAAAGTGCTCCGATCGTCACCAAACCCAGCTCAAATGACGCAGAAAAATTCGCTGATTCCAAATATGTATAAAAGTCTATATCGCTCAGAGTGTCGCTTAATACAATTAGCCCGGAACCCGTCGATATTATGATATCCAGTTAGTGCATGCATTTGTCGCATTTCTAGCTCAACTAAGTACTTGACCCTCGTAACGTTCGATTTTTTCCCGCGGCCAATATTTATAGATCTACGAGGGTTATTTCAATCACTTTTAAAGTGAAACTTCTGCAATAACCTTGATGGAGCACCGCGTTACCGGCCATCATCGGTCAAGTTCGCATAAAAACACATGCCATGACGTAATATACGTATTCTTATAGGTTTTTCGTGTGAATCAAACGTATATACGTATTTTTTGAGCTATGGAAGCTGTTTAATAACTTTTTTATATATTTAATATTTCGTGGTCTAAAGTTATTGGTGTGAAATGTGTCAAAGAAGTTAAAATAACATGAGTGATAGTGAAATAATTATAATGAAGTGCTATGTATTGATTTTAAGTTTATTTATTACAGGTATTGTAATCTATAACATAATTATTATAGAAACTGCAAGTATGCAGTGTGTTTCTGATGTCTACAATGTTTGATAAAAAAATATTTGTTAAAATAATGACCTAAATGAATAGGTAGCTTTTAGTTCGTATATAGGGTTATTTATAGGTACTATAGTAAGTTATTTTTTTGTTACAGTGTCTTCGACCCAACATCGTAGGAACATTAATGTTTTCAATAACAACAGAAACGTAAGTTTATTAATTTCCTGAATATTAACTTATTTTTTTAACTAGTTTTAATGTAGTCTCATTATGTTTTATTTATAAATACATATTACATTTTCCTTCATCATTGTCAGTTATGTCCAAATAAGCTCAAAAAGTACATATTATGAATACCAATTGTATGTTGAAATAACGTATAATAACCATGTTTTTTTTTTGTGTTGGAAATCATCAAATAACTTCTCCCGCTCTGGGCAGAGCGGAAGGGCGTGTCAGACTCTTACTGACTAAAACCAACCCGTGTTCCTTCAGTTGCCTGTACGTTGCCAGGGGCCATGGTATCCATTTTGGACTTTCCCGCAACCCCGGATAATAACCATCGGTTTATTGACCGCAACATCTCGTATTAATAATTATAATTCTAGTTACTATGACATTGATTTGTCGATATTATTATTTCCTCGGAATTACCTTGACGATCTTACCATGCATTTAAAAATCTATTAACAACTTGGAAACTAAACAAGAGACTAGTATTTGTTTTACTTCAACATTGGAGAATCCTGACCACAGCCTGACCGACAATTGTAATTTACATCTAGTGTCACTGCAAATTGAACCTTTTCAATCAGGGTTTTAAGTCACTTTTCGAAATACAGCAATTGTCTCACACGCTCGTGAGACTAGTGTTGTCTTTATTTGCTTGAATATTGTTTTGTTTTTATCATTATTTCCATACAAACTTTAGTAACAATATCTTGGTCACTCACGACCTATCGCCACTGACGTTGCCTGTGAATGCACTGTGGACATTGTTTTTCAAGTAAATAGAACAATAATATTCCTATTATACAACAAATAAAGTTACCTGAAGCATTTTGATAGTTCACTCCGGCTGATGAGGGAATGCGTTCCTGAAACCTATCAGCTGAGTACAAAAGAATACGTGTTTTGCGAATTTAAACTTTATGACTTCATAATCTTGTCCCACAAGATGGACCGATGACCTTGTAAAGGCCGTAGGAATCCGCTGGATGCGGGAAGCACAGAATCGGTTGAAGTGGCGGTGCTTGGGGTGCCTATGTCCAGCAGTGGATGTCTTTCGACTGATTTATGATGATGATGAATCTTGTCCGTTGTGGAATATATCGGGTTTATTTCATAAACGTTGCTTATGGAGACTATTATTATAACCAACTTTAAATGATTTTATACGGAAGATCACGACTAAACGAGTAGTGTTAATGATTTGGAAAAAATATATGTTAAATTAGAGCATTTTTTTAATAATCTAACTTAGGAATATTTTATATTATGTTTATATTACATACTGAAATTATTTTTAAAGTTATGTCTAACGCGGATAAAAAACTGAGAATCACGCAAAATCTATCAAGCGTATTTTTCTAAAACTTTCACCATTTTAAAGATAATTTAATTATTGATCTTTTAGTATACTTTTTTTATTAAAATACGTATTTTTTTATGTACGAGTATAATAAATTAATAATGCGTCAAAATTGGAACAGCGCTCTTTGATGGGCGAGTCCTAATACTGGCTGGACGTAAAACGCGTTGCGTGAGCTCAGTACAGAAAACGCAAGTTAACTTTAAGTTAGCAGTGGTGGCCCCGTGGTAATGGCCCCGACTTACGAGTTGTAGGTCGTGGGTTCGAACTCAAGCAGGCGCTTTAATTATTGTAAATAATTTCATTATCACTGCTGTCAAAACGGTGAAGGAAACCGCATGTCCTTGAACCAAAAATTCGAAGACATGTGGCATCTACCAACCCGCACTGGGCCCGCGTGGAGGATTACAGCTCACTCCTTCTCACAGAGACGAGACTTGTGTCCCAGCAGTGGGAACATTAATAGGCTGATTATGAGTATGAAGCAACGTTTATAAATAAACGGGTAAATGGTTACTGTTAATAACATTATAACAATTAGTGTGTATGTAAATAAATTGAATCATTCCGGATCTGAGTCGGGGCTTGCCCTAGCCCTTGCTACTAGTAGATATTCTGACGTCATAGTTTGACAATCGTTTACAATTAATAGCCACAAGTGTTGTTGAAATAATTTCCTTATACGTAAATTTATGACTGCTTAGTCTAGTGGTCGCAAGCGCTACTGCTGAGCATGAGGTCTTGGGTTCGATTCCCGGGTCGGGCAAAGCGTTATTGGGTTTTACCATCTGGAATTTCTCAGTAGCAGCCCGGAGTCGTGCCCGATTGATGGCAATACACTCGCCCTCTATTACATGGGACTTAAACGTAACTGGCGAAATGTGGGTGTACTTAGGTACACGTCTGCCTAACCCTTTGGGGAATACTGGCGTGATGTTATATTATGTACATAGATTTATTAAACGGAGCAACTATTATCTATACAAATTAAGTAGGTACCAAGATCAACCACGGCATTGATGCGTAAAAGTATTTCTTGTTTAGCACCAATCATTTATAATAAAATCCCAAAACCTATTAGACAAATGCCTACTGCTCTATTTAAAATACATTTAAAAAAATATCTCATAGGCAAATGCTATTATACCGTATCAGATTTTTTAAATGACCGCAATTAATTAAATAAATTCCTATAATTACGACATTTTCATAATTTCACTCTCAAATCTGTTAAATAAATAAAAATCTCTCTATTTTAAACTTTTATTAGTATTAAGTTATAAATGTCATAGTTTGTTGTGTAGACTCAAATTGTTTTTTATGGTTTATTCTAAGCCTAAAATATGTTGTTTTGTACGCCATTTATGGCAAAACATGCAGATCTACCTGTTATTTTAAGACCTTGCACATATTATTTGATGTATACTCATGTTTTACAATAAATATATATTCTATTCTATTCTATTCTACCAAATAAATAAAAATTAAAGTGCCTGTTTGTAATGTCAAAATAACAGCTTTTTACTGAATGCATATGAAAGTATATACGATCCATACAACAAAAACACAATTTTAATTGTTTTTTGTCTGTCGGTCTGTCTGTTTGTTCCGGCTAATCTCCGAAACGGCTGGTCTGATTTTGAAGGGAGTTTCACTGGCAGCTATACAGATATATAAAGTTCATGTATAGAATTCCACGCGGACGAAATCGCGGGTAACAGCTAGTAGACTAATTAAATAACTAGCTTTATCATCATCTGCCTAGCATTTTCCCAACTATGTAAGAGTCTGCTTCCAGTCTAACTGGATGCAGCTGAATACAAGTATTTTACCTGAACACCAAAACACAATTACTGGGTAACACGATACCCCTTGGTAAGACTGGTTGTCACACTATCGAGCTTATGACTACCCGTAAGGACTGTCCAAGATGTACAAATGACAGCCAGGACCAATGGCTTACCATGCTTTTCGAGCCGCGGAGGGGCCTCGGTATTTAATGAATGGTCACCCCTCCACAGACCAAACCTGGCAATCGTTACTTATCCTCGAATATCGACCCGGGGCCTAATATTATTTAGCCACAAGCCCCTCGAAATATTAAATGATTTAAGAACGCGGCGACCTTTGAATTGTCCATACAAACGTAATACCTAAATCATTTCCAATTCGAGCATATTTCCACCAAATAAATTTGATATTCGGATTGAGACAATAATTATCTAGGCTTCCAATACTTTTTTTTTTCAAAAACCTACCTCTACATGAAGTATTAGCGAATTGCATTTCGTACATTTTTACAGCGTAAATGACTTGTTTTCATATTGTTTTTTCTTTATTATAAACAACAATATTTGTAATATTGTTTCATCACAAGCATAGCTTATATTATCAAGTTACAAATTATAGAAAAAAAATTGGAAAAACATTAAGTTTTCATTCATCATTTTTGGTATTACGGAACACATCCAAATTTCTCATAATTTCAGATAGCTAGTAGTGCTATCGCGTCAAGCAATAATTGTCAATGTGTGTGTGCTCCCTGTAGGTGTTTATCGCTCCGACAGGCACAAGGCACACTAACGCAACGTGCTTGGTTGGAGTTCGTTCATAGTATTTTTTGTCAACTTTAGACGATTAGGTACTTTACAGTGTGCTGTACCTGTACGCGCGTACTTATTTGTTTGCTAAATTGTATTGTATTTGTATGTAATATTTCTGACACTCCTCTTGACTTGACCTATTTTTAACCGACTTCAAAAAAAGGAGGAGGTTCTCAGTTCGTCCGATTTTTTTTTTAATGTTTGTTCCCGGAATACTCGAAGACGGCCGGACCGATTTAGAAAATTATTTTTTTGTCAGAAAGGGTATACTTCACAGGTGGTCCCATTGTCATCAAGTCAAGATTGGATGATGGAATCCTGGAGAAGTCGAGGGAACTCTTGAAATATTACAGGCGCACCTATAGCGATTTAGGTATTTTTTATAGTTACTCTTGAATTTGATCTCGGAAAGCACCATTTAGTGAAGTGGAAGTGATGATGAAGACCACAGATGGCCACCGGAACTTATCAATAATACGTATTTCACGGGTTGCGATTAGAGAAGATTACTTTAATATGGTTGCCAAGCAATTTATGCCCGTCACAATACATAGGGTGAAGTGGAGCTAATGGTGAAGTACCAGGAGAACTCCTCAACAATGAACGTCCCTGCATCGGGAAAAGCAATATTTTGTAAAAGGTGATAAGCAGTTGACATTAGGCTATTGTATCTTAGATAAATTACAAACCGACCCACTAAAAAGGAAGAAATAAAATTTTTTTCACTCTTCTTGCTCAAAAAATCCGTCATTGTAGTGTACCAAAGCGGAGATAAAATAGCATATCATCCTCTAGGGGAAAAAGTTTTTTTTTAATTTTTGTCTGTTTCTAACGAGCCTACCACCCATAAACGAAAAAGTCTTTGTTTGATCTATATAATTATATTATATAAAAAAGAATCCCTATTTCCTTGATCACGGCATCACGCGTGAACGGCTGGACCAATTTCACTAATTCTTTTTACCCGACTGCCCCAGAAGGAGGGTAATGTTTTTCGAGAGTATGTATGTATGTATGTATGTCTATTTCTTTGGCACGCGGCTTTAAACGGCTTGATGGATTTTGACATATGAGGTGTCGTTAGATTCGTCTTAATTGTAGAAGTGTCATAGGCTATATAATATTTATATATTGCATCTGCAAATACAAAAAAAAGGGACGGGAAGGTTCAAAAAAAAAAATTATAACAATATTGGTATCAAATAAAAGCTAGTAACGAGTCAATGCCAAATTTTGATTTTTATTAATAAAACTAAAAAGCTTGAAATAAAGAAAATTATTCAAAAAACAAAAAACCCGACTGCAAAAACACATAACTGAAAAGAGAAAAAAACAAGCATTATAATCTATAGAATTTTGGTATCGCAGGCGGGGCAAACAAAACTTACACCATACGTATATCCGGTTATTAGTTTGTCCCCGCCTGCGATACCAAAATTCTTTAGATTATAATGCTTGTTTTTCTCTTTTCAGTTATGTGTTTTTGCAGTCGGGTTTTTTGTTTTTTGAATAATTTTCTTTATTTTGTTGTGTTTGTTATCTAGTGAGGAGATGGTTCTTAGGATAGGTTGGTGAAGGTAGGGTAGGTAGGTAGGTAGGTATGCAAGTAGGTAGGTATGTATCTTGGTAAAGTGGGTATGTAGGTAAGGTAGGTAGGTATGTATGTATGTATGTAGGTAAGTAGGTACCTACCTACTTACCTACATACATACATACCTACCTACCTTCCTACTTAGGAAGGTAAGTAAGTAGGTAAGTAGGTAGGTAGGTAGGTAGGTATGTATGTAGGTAGGTGTAATTAGGGTAGGTAGGCGAACCGTAGATGAGTGCATACCCGTGCGAAGCCAGGGCGGGCAGCTAGTTACTAATATTATTCGATAGGTACCTACTTATGTGTCTAAAGAGCCTCAGCTATGGCCTCAGCGAGTATTTTGTAGTTTGTAAGTTACACAATTGACATAAAGTTCATTATGTTTTGACCCAATTTCGTGCCAAAAACTCGCTTCCATTCTGTTCCTTCTGCGCCAATGTAATATGAGCCGTAGCGTGGTGAGTATTGGCCGAGACGGTATAAGCTAGTTGCTCTCCGTACGCGACGAAGCCATAGCCACCACCAAGTTGTAGTATTGTAAGTACCTACCTATCATAACGCGGTTGTACGAAGTTTTGTCATGTCATGTCACTGTTCCTTTTCTTTACTTATGTGACCGAGCGGGCGTAATTATTGTCTCAAGGACACTATTGAGAACACTGCTCGCTCTAAATTGAGTTCGCAATGTATTTGCCAAACATGTAAACAAACACGAGTTTTCCACTTAGGCAAATATGAACTTTATGCTAGTGTAAATAAAGTTGATTTTAGACTGACTAGTAATGTTGAAAAAGTCATTAAAAAAATATGAAGTTGTAGCGCAAACTGAACCTTATGTGTAGTCCATAACAGTTATTTTTCCAAAAACTCGTGTTTGTTTAGATGTTTGGCAAATGAACTGCGAACGCAGATTTTTAATTGCCGGTGCAGCAGCGGTGCGAGTGACATCAGTATGTCTATGTTCGGATGATGAAAATATACCGCCACCACGTGTCGCTTGCACTTACGCACATGTCGGTAAAAAATTATGCAGAGCTGCTTGTGCCGTCGCAAAATAATGTCGAGTTCGCCCAGGTTCGCACCGCACGGGCTGTTATTTTCCGCGGGATTTTTTTTTCGCACACTGGATTTTCAACGCGTGTTTTTTCAACGCGCTAGGACGAGAGTGTCCCAGCGCGTTGGATTCTCAACGCTCGGCTCAACACGGAGAGTTTAAAATCCAGTGCGAGACCACCAATAAGAAGTGGAGACCACTCTAAAGGAAATAAATAAACACAAACAGACTTAAAATAAATAATGACAATAATAATAGATACTTATCCCTATAATTTATATTTACGCGACGTGCGTATGACTACTCTAGCGTCGTCCGTCGGTCCGCCGATCTACCGTGCCACAAGTCCATGCTCGATAACGAAGTATAGGTACCTACACTTCGCGTCAAATAACTTTGCCGCTCTGAAGTTAGGTTGCGCATGCGTACCTACTGGCATGCGCGCAGTCATATAGAGTCTACTTCAGAGCGGCAAAGTTACCTCTTCTTTCTACCTACCTACCTACCTTATTTGTATGACGTATCTACTAGCTAGGTTTTCTCTACAAGGCCTTCTATCTTGAGATTAGTCGAGATATCCTAAAATATTGAGACATCGGCATGGTAAAGAAATTTCCAAAAAACGCATTACTAGTCTGTACATTCACTAGCAATTCCCCAAATTAGTCAACAAAAATAAAGCAAATAATGAACATACCTAATGAGTAATAACTCATAATAAAATAATATTTATGATGTCGACTCGCTATGAATGAATGGCATACAGTACCTACATCTAGTATTATCCGCTCACACACACTGCGAAGCGCGCCCGTAATCTGTGGCCCCGCCTTCTTTTGTCGAACAGAGATAGCAATATTCCAAACGCATTTTGCTCACGTCTCGAGTTTGCATTTCGTGCCGTAGTACGTCGGCCTCTTAATGTTTCGTTTCCGATTTCGTTAAATTGACATTATATTTTCAGCAGGAAGATAAATGGATTTGGGGATACGAAGTAGTTACTAAACCAGCAAATAAACCAGTGAGTAATTTTTCGTACTTATTTGCCTATAAAACAATTTAGCAGTGTCTCCTTCTTTAATACGAGTACACTCATCATCATTCTCCTGCCAACGACGGCGCAACATGTCGGATTTCTTCCATACTTCTGTATTAGTTGTCACCTCGGTAGTCACCTCCTTTCTAGCCATATCATCTTTCACACAGTCTATCCATCGTTTCTTTGGTCTTCCCCTACTCTTATTAGCCATCGACATTAATACTCAAAACTTTCCTCAAGACATTTTCCTCATTCTTCCGCATCACATGCCCATACCATGACCACCGATTTATGCACAACTTTTCGGTCACCGGTGCCACTTTAAGACTTTCTCTTATGTAATTTATTTTTCTATCTATTTTTGTAACACCACACATCCCTCTTAGCTTTCTCATCTCTCCTAACTTTTATTCATACCTTTTGTGGCCCAACATTCTGATTAACGAATACGAGTACTTCTGTGAAATGTTCGTCAAGATCATGGACATAGAAATACATAGAAAAACAAAAACTCAAACTCAAACTCTTTATTTAAATGCTTTAAAAAAAAATAAGTACCATAAATTCCCATTTAAACGATACTACCCTGAAACTTAAAGCCTCTCCCCCACAGGCGCGCGTTGTTTTTCATCGGTCGATAATAACGCAAACGTTATTGCGATATCTGTTTTCAGTACATTTTGTATCAGGACGGCCACTAAGTTACACACTACTGCGATAATAACGACGCAATAGAAGTAAGACGCATCTCCGTCCTGCAATATTCCAATATGGGTTCTTAGAACATTTTGTATTAGGACGCATTCGATCTTACACACTCTGCCGTTAATAACGTTAGTACGGTATCGTGCGGGCGACCTGTAGTGCAGGTTACACGCAGACATTAAAAATATCGGACGATAAAAACGCAGCTGTGTGCAAGGAATCGGGACGCATTATTGCAATGACGCTTGCGTTATTATAGACCGATAAAAACACGCCTCGGGCTCCACAGGCGCGCTTAGGAGGCTTTAAAGTTGTACTTACATTTAAAAAACACTTTTCCAGAATATTCCAGATAATCCAGATAGAACACATGACAAAATTAAAGACCCCTGCACGCCGTACGATCGACCGAAACCTAACTTTAGAGCACCTGGGCGAAGGATCTGTGAAATAAGTAAGAAAACGTTTTAACCAAGACTTTTTAGGCCATGTAGGTGGATTATATGAAATATGATAAAAATAGGAAGACAGTAAATAATATATAAATAAAAGTATTATCTATAAAGATAATTGGCTCACAATGGGCCTCATTAGAAGGCTGAAGGTCACCAAAAGGGCAATGGAGAGGGCTATGCATGGAGTTTCCCTACGAGATCGAATCAGAAATAAAGACATCAGTAGAAGAACCAAGGTAATCGACATACATAGCTCGAAGTATTGCCAAACTTAAGTGGCAGTGGGCTCGCAGAACATATGGCCGATGAGACCGAAAGGTTCTGAAGTGGCGACAACGTAACGGAAGACGTAGCGTTGGAAAGCCCACAAGGTGGACCGATGACCTGGTAAAGGCCGCAGAAATCCGCTGGATGCGAGAAGCACACAACCGGTCGAAGTGGCGGTGGTTGGGGGAGGCCTATGTCTAGCATGGTGTCTTTCGGCTAAAAGGATGATGATTGAAGAACACCGACAAATAGTTATTGTAAAAATCTTTTCTTGTTCCAGAATGCTACGAATACATTTGGGAATTAAACATTAGACACGAAACTAATCTAAGATCAGAAGAATGTAAGTGACAGCTATTATTTTTGTATTTTTTTATCGCTCACAATACTTAGGTTAAAACTAATGGACAGTGAACTGCACGTCCATTGCAACAATTGGCTTCGACAGCGTTTTGTTTTGTAGGGGTTTTCTTCTATCAAGTTTTATTACTTACGTGTGTAATATTTTGGTAGGTATGAGAGAATGGGAAAAGTCTCATCCGAATGCCATCCCCCCCTTAGCCGCAATCGGAGGACGAATAACTGAGCCTGGCGAGTTTCCACACATGGTGAGTGTCTTCTAGCACCTTACCTCATCTACTGCTTGAACCTCACAACATTTAGTTACTTGAAATGAATCGTCTATGATTGTATGTTCCTACTTTTTACCAATATACCAGGGTGCCATAAAATAACAGGTGTTCAAATATGAGCAGTTCTCATTTACATTATTAATTTTCTCAATAATTTTATTCATTCTTTATATAATTATTTTCATTATTTTCTTGTTTTCTAACTTATTACGTTTTAACCAAAATACCAGGGAGCCATAGGCTGGCAGGCGTCAACCGGCACATGGGTGTTTAAATGCGGCAGCTCACTCATCAGCTCCAAGTTTGTGCTGACGGCGGGTCATTGCTCTCGCGCTTCTGACAGAGACACGTCTATTGCTGATCCTGTGCCGAAGATCGTCAGGTTGGGGGACAAGAATATTATTGACGTGGTCCGTTTTATGTTTTATTTAATAAGTCCTACATACTAGAGGTTTGTCGTGCCACCTCTATTTGGTTTTTGCGTATACCTATTTTGTATGCGTTTATTAAGATAATTTTAATCTTTTCTGATGCATATGAGATGCCTGCCGACTTCTTATCTTTATGGATCATAAAATTGAAATAATATTGATTCCTGTTTTAGTACGCAAATGGCGTCGTGCCAACAGACGCAAAGATCATCAACATTATTGTGCACCCAAAGTACCATCCTCCGAAGAAGTACTACGACATAGCTCTGATGGAGCTAGAAGACCATGTGGTGTTCAGCAAGTACATCCAGCCAGCGTGTTTGTGGACCAGGTTCAATACCAGCAGTCTGGGGACGGAGGCTACCCTCACTGGTTGGGGCGTTGTGGAAACCAGTAAGAAGTCTTTTGGTTTATTTTGTATTAGCATTCATACTTGGGGAGCAGGTGGTGGCCCAGTGGTAACGGCCCCGACTTACGAGTACAGGTCGTGGATTCGAACCCAAGCAGAGCAGTGGTGATGAAATTATTTACACAAAGTAAAGCGCTTACTTTGTGTAAATAATTTCATCACCACTGCTCTCAAAACGGTAAAGGAAAACATCGTGAGGAAACCGGCATGTCTTAGAACCAAAAATTCGAAGACATGTGACATCTACCAACCCGCACTGGGCCCGCGTGGTAGATTACGGCCCACTCCCTCTCACAGAGAGGAGGCCTGTGTCCCAGCAGTGGGAACATTAATAGGCTGATGATGATAATGATGATGATTCATACTTGTGTGCTGTTTCTTTCTGAAGCTCTGACATATTCACGCCTGCTTATCTTATGTCCTTTTCATGTCCTGTCTATGTATTGTACTATCTTCAAGTTTTATTAAACACTAATGAAAGGTAATCGATTGATTTTTGCAGTCATTATCCGTTCCGCGCCGTTTAAAATGGATGTTCTTGCTCTAGTTTTGCAATTTGTATAGAAGTATGTTGAAATTTGGCACATGAGTAGACCATGACCAGTACGTTCCTGAGGGATAATTTCTGACCTGCACGTGGGCGAAGCCGCGGGCATAAGCTAGTTTATAATAATTATGTACAGATTCCTACAGGCACTAACATTATCTCATTTCCCCTATGTTCGAAATATTACCTTGGCCTTGACTATTTAGACTACGTCATTAAAGGTATACGTATTTTTTGCCTGACCAAGGTTTACAAAACCACAATGTTACAGTTGGCCGAACGACCTCCCCTGAGCTGCAAGCTGCAGTGGTAGACTTGATAGATACTTCAGTCTGCAACCAGCTGCTGAAACCATCCTGTAACAGGAACTGGTGTGGTGTCGAAGATAACCAGATCTGTGCCGGCAAGTTGGCGGGAGGAGTCGATGCTTGTCAGGTAATTTTGATATTAAAGACAACATTTCTGCCTTCGTTTTCTTCAGCTATCAGTTTAATATTATAGTGCCCATAGTCTTGGGGGTAAGAATAAGACCTACCTTTTGCCAAAACATGTCGGTAAACCCAGCAGGAAACTAAATTTTTTAACCCCACACGAGAGGGGTGTTATTACCTACCTAACTACAGAGAGCTTATGATTGGATACAACTGCAAAGATGAGAGCATAATATTAGGTTATTTGTGGTGATCTACATCACCACAATCATGCTAACTACGCATCAAAAACCTGACGCCACACAAATCAAGCTTCGCGCAATAAGAGTTTACCGCGCGAACGACATTAAGACTATCCGCCACCAATCATTAGGCAGTTGCTCGCAGTCACGACACCCGTCTTGTTGGAGGATCCTCCCTTTTCTATGGAGTATGAGTGAACACCTCCACCTCTACCTCTCCCATGGATTTGAGTCTGAAGTATGGGAGGATACACTGCGCGTCACGTAAAAAGAACGCTGAGCGACAGTGCAGGGGATGTGTCTGCGCATGGGTACAGTCATATCCTAAAGTACTAGGCTATTGGTTTTTAATATAAGTGTAACTGTTTTATTGTAGATTCATAATAGGTACTTTATTAGCTACTTAGTACTATGGAATAGGCTGAAATCGATAAATCGCTCAGTGCGCAGGTAAACGGCTAGCGTTCTTTTTACGTGACGCGCTCTATAGTGTAGGTCTTTCAAATTTCAAATACCAAGTACTTAACAAACAAAATAGAAGATAGTCAACAAGTCTACAGTCCACTAAGCATACAGCGTTCTCACATTCACAAAATACAAAAGAATCTATAATAAAATTATGGCCATTCACCAACCCACATTTTGTCGTATGTTTTAAATAGCTTAACGCTTATCAATTTCTTCTTCAGGGTGACTCCGGCGGACCTCTCCAAGTACAGATTCCTCTCCCGATCAAAACGGAAGGCAGCATGCACTACATCGTAGGCGTGACGTCATTCGGCATCGGCTGCGCGCTGCCCAACCTGCCCGGGATCTATTCCAGAGTGTCCATGTATCTGGACTGGATCGAGTCTGTTGTTTGGCGTCAATGACATAATGTTTATATTTTTACAACAAATTTTTTATTTGCCTTCGATATGCTAAAAAGAACAATGATTTCCGACTGAAAAGCTATGGAAAATTATAATGACAGTTATAACAAATTAATTTTAATGAAAATTATACCTACTATGTATATTTTATTCACCTAATTCGTGACCGTCTCAAAAAAATCACGAATCATGTTTGTTGACGAACGTGATTTTTAAAAGACGATACGTGATTTAGGATGTTTCCGTCCGTTTTTACGATTCGTGATGCGTGTGAACACGGGAATTTAAGAGCAGTGCCGCCGTCGAAAAAAAAAAGAATCGTGAAAAAAGACGATTCGTCAAAAAACACGAATCATCCTCGTGTGACCGAGCCCTAACATTACATCAATAAAAAAAGAACTATTCTTGTCAATAATGATTATGTGCTAATTGTATGTAAAATTATACCAAATAAATCATTGTTTATTGTGTTTTATTTATTTAAAGAACCGACATTTTTTATCATAATACGAATCCAGTCTTAGTTTTTGATCAAAAATCTGGATTTTGTCAGGTTTATGATAATATAAAGGAATAATTTTATTGTCTTCCTGTTCTTGATCAAAAGCCTAGGTTTTTGATCAAAAACTTGATTTTGTCATAAACCTGAGCACGTATAATGACTGAAAACGTGTTTATTATTTAATACGTTATTTTATATCAATAAACATGTTTTCAATTGTAGTCCAAGCCCAGTTGGATACCGAAAGTGGAACTTCTGAACGTAAAATATTATTTTATGGTGATATCGAATCCCGTCATCATCGGGCAAGTTAGTAAAACACCTGTCATGAGGTAATGTACGTATTCTAAAAGTGTTTTTCGCGTGATACAAACGTATATCCGCGATTTTAAAATTATATATTTATATTTTTTTTATAATGTGACTATGTGTTATCGATCTTATATAAAAAAGTGGAAGTTTTTGTTACTCAAAAACATGAGTGAAAGTGAAAAAGGAATCAAGTGCTACATAGTGATATTAAGTTTATTTATTACAGGTATTTTTTTTAAATAAATTACTCTTTAGTTTGATTAACTTTTTTCAATTGATAGTACATACCTGCAATAGAAAAGTAAATAAAGAGATGTAGACAACGTGCGTAAGAGTAGAAGAGAAAACAAAATAATTATATAAAATCAAAAAACAATTTACCAATTTAAATATAAAAATACAATATGAGAATATACTTACAAACATACATACTTCAATAATAAATATCACTAAAATATAGATAACTAAGTAAGTATTTTAAAAAATAATTAAAAATAAAACAGTTATGCAACCATCACGAATTTACGATGTGAAAAGATAGTGTTCTTTATTCATGTTAAGAAGAAGTTTTATTTTATGATTAAATTACTCATTCATTTTTATCAATTTTATTATAATTTGTGTCCGGAACAGTAGTCATTAAATTAATTTGTTGTTACAGTATGTTCGACCCAACTTCGGTTCCGAATGAATGATTACTACATTAAAAAAGCCTCTGAATTAAACGTAAGTTCTGACATTTTTTCTCTTGCCTTTTTAATATTAAAGTGAGATGCGTCGTACTCACGGAGAATAATCTATTCTCCGTGGTCGTACTTATGTAAATACCGAATCGTTCATTATTTTTTATGTGAATAGACTGGAAATATCTCAATCAACAATCAATCAACTCAACTTATCGCAGTCCACAGCTGGACTTGGGCCTCTCCCAGGCTGCGAAACAACACCCTGTCCTTCGCCTTCCGCATCCAGTCTGTCCCAGCCTTTCTAAGGTCGTCGGCTCATCTAACTGGGGGGGCGTCCCATAATACGCTTGCCGGTACGCGGTCTCGGTACGCGGGAAATTCTATCGGGCTCACAGTGTACCTGAGCAGGGGCTTGCCCTAGCCCGCGTCGTGTACTGCATTGTATTATGAAGTCAGGAATCTTAAACCCGTCTGCAATTAATGTAAGAACGTTGTAAGAGGTTGAAACTTCATCACTCTATCTCAACTTGCAACATTGCAAGATGATGTTATTTCAACAAATAAGACATGTAGGTATGAAGGATGATAATGAACGAAGTGTTAGTTTCAGTTATCACTTAAGTTCTATTCTATTCTCGAAACTGCTTCGGGTTGGCTTTGTTTTTCGAAAAGTACTGCCGAATCGAATGCCGAACCAAACCCGGACTAGTGTGTACGTCAACAACAATTTTTTAAATATTATGATGGTATTTCAACAATTACCACATGTATCCGAATGATGAACGAAATGCTAGATTGATTATCTTTTGAGACTTTGCCAACTAACCTTAGGTCGGCTGGTCAGGTAAAGTTGAGTGGACTGGCTGACTTAAAAGAATGTCCATACATTGGACTGTTTTTGTATTTTTTTTAGGAAGACGATAAATGGGTTTGGGGATATGCAAATCCTGAGAAAATTGTAAGTTTAATTATCATTGTTATGAGCCAGTACTGTCCCAACGCTGGGCAAAGGTTTCCTCTTTCCACTTTTTCCGTTCTTCTGCAAATAAGGGCCAGACATAAAAAAAAAACTATGTGACATCAAGTACCGTACATCCACTATAATATTCATGACGGAGAGGGTCATTCTCTCTTCGTTATTATCAGGCATATTTTAACTACTGTGGGCGTATTGTTGGTAAGGTTGGTTATTACGCAATAGAAAAACCGTTTGTAGTTCAGATCAAATTATAATTTACGATTATATTACGCGATTACACGACACAACTATACGGAACGCGCGACTGTCTCTAAACGTGTTCACAGCTTGAACGCCACCGATGAACTCTGCTTAACTCCAGCTGATCTGAGCGTTATGTTCTAGACTCTGTCGAAGGCGGCGCTGGCGTCTCGATTAGTCAACTCAGTAACGTATTTCCGAGATATATATAATTGTATATTGTATTTATGCAGCAAAGTGAAGAATGGGTTTGGGGCTACGCAGATCCTAAGCCAACTGTAAGTAATCTACATATACAAGGTGGAGACGACAATACAACAAAAAATTAAGCGGCGTGTCCATAATGACGTTCCCATTCTGTATACAAAAATTCAATTGAATATAATTCAATGTAATGACTAAACGTCATTATAGGTCGGCAAAATCCATAGTCGACTCGGGCTATTCCGTTTATCCACCCCAGAAATCTACCCTAAGGTGGATATTCTGAAATGTATACCCGAGAATTCACCCAAGGCCTAGTTGGATAAACGGAATTTATAGGCTTAGGGTGGATACATTTAATTTGTTTGAAAAACTCATTTTTTTATTTCGAAGCTAGGATTTATTTGACAGTTCCAAAATACTCTTAAGCATAAGTGGTGCCAGTATTTGAATTTTTTGTTGTATGGTAGTCTCCACATTGTATACTAATAATAAAGCTGAAGAATTTGTTATTTTTTGTTTGTTTGTTTGTGAGTTTGAACGCGCTAATCTCGGGAATTACCAGTCGGATTAAAAAAAATCTTATTGCATTAGTCACCCCAATTCTTGAGGAAGGTTTAAGACTATTTAACATCAAGCTAGAGCCCTTAGGAGCCGACCAAAAGAAAAGAGTCTGAATGAACGCTGAGCGTAAACGAAGTAATAGCGCAGGCAGGCAATGCGATGCGACGGGGTGGCAATTTGACGCAAACGAAGTCGCTTATAATATTATTATAATATAATAGCGTAGTAGTTTATAATATTACTAACTAGCCTGGCCCCGCGGTTTCACCCACATAAGTTTCGATCCCGTGGGAATATCGACATAAAAAGTATCCTATATCCTAATACAGGTCATGTTCTAACCATGTGGCAAATTTCATCTAAATCCGTTCAGCCGTTTTAGCGTGAAAGCGTAACAAAAAAACAAACTCACTTTCGCATTTATAATATATTATTATTATACTAGCTTCCGCCAGCGACTTCGCCAGCGTGATATCTTTATATATAATAGCCTATGTTATTCAATGATATTATAGCATTCTATTGATGAAAGAATTTTTCAAATCGGTCTTGTAGTTTTTAAGTTATTTCATTATAAACAAAAATACAAACATACAATAATAATCTAATTTTTTCTCTATATAATTTAGAAGAGATTAGTTAGGATGTCGCAAGATGTCGCATTAAGCTCCATTTTCTAACTTCCTGCACTGAAATGGGGTGTAGATCTATGCTCACAATATGAGCCATCAAGGTTCATCCCATTTCATTTATAACTCTTCCAGATTGTTCCAGCCTCTAGAACGGTTCCTACAGTCACAAATAATAGAATTAAGAAAGTCTGCTCACCCTACAACCCACGAAAGCCTAACTTCAGAGCTACGGGACGACGGATCAGTGAAAGAAGTAAGACAGTTCTCTATCCTTATTTAAAAGTATACATCATCATTTACCCAAAAACAATGTGACAATGCGCGCGAGCCGAGCGAGCGAGCGGTGCCGCGGTGGCGACGGGAGCGCTACTTCTCAGTTGCTCGCAATTTAGTCATGGTAGTGACTTTTGCAATATATCTAACATGATGTACTAGTATGCCTCAAGCCAATAGCACTAATATCTGATAGTGATACAATGCCGCTTGAGGCACTCTATACTCTGCCATATGCAATATTGTTATATTATATTAGTTGTACCTACCTATTAATTTCAATCCGTATTTTAATTTCTTTCAGAATGTTATGGATACATTTGGGAATTACAAACTAGACAAAAGAGGCGACAGAGATCACTTGAATGTAAGTGAGAATTTTAACTTATGGATTTTGTAAAACTATTAAGTACTATGCGTACATCCTACTACATTATATCCTACTTAATATTATATATGTGAAAGTTTGTAGGTTTGAATGTTTATTACTCAATTACGCAAAAACGGCTGAACGAATTTGGATAAAATTTGGCACACGGATTATTTATACCCCGGATCAATATATAGGGTGACTGGTAATTAGTGACCGATACTTAAACACGTGACTTTACTTTCAGATTTGGTCCCATAGTAAAAGTTTTTCATAATGATGAGTAAAGTCACGTGTTTAAGTATCGGTCACTAATTACCAGTCACCCTATATTGGATAATTTTTAACGCGGTAGTACAGTTTACGTGGGATAATTTCCGACCTCCACGCGGGCGAAGCCGCATTCGAAGCTGCAGGCGAAAGCGAGTTCATTATATTTTTAATGTTCTTTAATAAAAATCTTAATCTTAAATTCATTCACTGACAGACCTCTATGTTTAGAAGCGTAAAATTTTGCGAATGTAGGCACAAGCAAAATATCACCCAAAGGGCAATGGAGGGCTATTTCCCTACGTGATTGAATCGAAAATTACGAGATCCGTAGGAGAACCATGGTAACCTACATTGCCCGAAGAATTGCCAAACTTAAGTGGCAATGGGCATGGCACATTGCTAGCAGAACAGATCTAGAGGAAACTGTTTTGGAGTGGCGCCCACGTATCGGAAGATGTAGCGCTGGAAGGCCTCCCACAAGGTGAACCGATGACCTTGTGAAGGCCGCATGAATCCGCTTGATGCGGGAAGCACAGAACCGGTCGAGGTGCTTGGAGGAGGCCTATGTCCAGCAGTGCACGTCTTTGAGCTGAAATTATGACACCTTTAAGAGATTAGGGGATGCAAATTCGTTATTTTTGCCGAACGTAAATCCTGTCGGGCACTGCTTGTCATTTAAAAATGTTGTACTCCTTTTTTTGCAGGTGGCTTAAAACGGAAAAAATCATTCCCCGGTTTTGGAACTGTTGGAGGGCGGGAAACTAAACCAGGCGAGTTTCCACACATGGTTAGTATCTTATTTTCATATCAGTTACTTCTTTTGGCACTACATTTAACAAAATACCTGGTTATGATGGCCATAAAATGGAGTAGTTCTATTATTATATTTTGTTTTTTCTTACTTACTCAAAGTTTTAAATCATAATACCAGGGGGCCATAGGCTGGCAGGCGTCAACCGGCACATGGGTGTTTAAATGCGGCAGCTCCCTCATCAGCTCCAAGTTTGTGCTGACGGCGGGTCATTGCTCTCGCACTTCTGACAGAGACACGACCATTGCCGATCCTGTGCCGAAGATCATCAGGTTGGGGGACAAGAATATTATTGATGTGGTTCGTTGTATGCGTATATAAACCTTTCTTCCATGCATATTTGAATACTGATTTATCGTACCATCTCCGAGGAGCTAAGTAATAAAGCCGCACGGGTCGATCCATCAGGTTAAGCTACGCTTGCCGGGGTTAGTCCGTGGATGGGTGACCATCTTTAGATACCAAGACTCCTCCGTGCCTTGGAAAACACGTTAAGCCGTTAGTTCCGGCTGTCATTCGTGGATCTTCGACAGCCGTTACGGGTCGTCAGAAGCCCGAAAGTCTGTCAACCAGTCTTACCAAGGGGTATCGTATCACCCAGTTACTGGGTTGTGGAGGTCAGATAGGCAGTCGCTCCATGTAAAATACTGGTATTCAGCTGCATCCGGTTAGACTGGAAGCCGACCCCAATATAGTTGGGAAAAGGCTAGGTAGTTTTATTATCGTACCATCTCCACTTGACGTATGGATATTTTTTTAAGTCTTTTCTCTAGCGAAGAAGATGTCCCTTGATAATATACCCTTTCATTTCACATGTAGGCTTCCCAAAGATATAAGTCGTCATTAACTTGTTTTAGTACACTAACGGCGTCCTACCAACAGACGCCAAGATTATCAAAATAATAGTGCACCCGAAATACCATCCTCCGAAGAAGTACTACGACATAGCTCTGATGGAGCTAAAACACCGCGTGAAGTTCAGCAAGTACGTCCAGCCAGCGTGTTTGTGGACCAGGTTCGATACCAGCAGCCTCGGGAAGGAGGCAAACCTCACTGGGTGGGGCGTTGTGGAAACTAGTAAGTAGTGGTTTGGTTTACTAGCACTTCACACCGGCGTGGAGTTCGTTCTTTCCGCATTTTTTTTAAAACCCCATTTACCTCCTCCAAAATAAATCAGGTCGCTTAGTGTGCTCTCACTCCGTTTTCGCATCCTTTAGCGAGTTTTTGCTGGGCTCTTAAGGGTCGTAGCGTGATGTTATAGCCTTTAAACTTCCTCAAGAATTCGGCACTATCTGTTTCGAATTAGACTTGTACTTCCAGAGATCAAACTCTTCAGCTTTATTAAATTAATCTATTTAAAAAAAAAATATATATAGCCCATATTACTCGCTGATAGTGTAGCTTTCTAAAGCTAAAAGATTACAAAAAAAAATACAAATGTACGAAAATCAAATCTTTTTTCTTTATAATTTAGACTAGTATTATCTCACAAGTTATCGGCCGTACATCCTAACTATCCTAACTTCCTAACTCATATTATCCGAAAGTGAGTTTGTCTGTTTATTTGTTTGTTACGCTTTTACGCTAAAACGGCTGAACAGATTTGGATGAAATCTGGCACATGGGTAGACCATGCCCTCGTCCAAATCGCTTCTGCCGTTTTACCGTGAAAGCGCAACAAAAACAAACTCAATAATATTAGTTAGGATGTCTATTATCTTATATCTTTCTGGTGTCTGTGTTATAATGATTTTTCATTAGTACAGGCACTAACGATACACATTTTTCTGTATTGAAATCTTTTTTATAATTTTTTATTATAAAATATTTAATTATTTATATATTTATTTATAAGATGATGTCACGACGTAAGTTCTGCGGAAAATTGATTTCCTTTCTCCAGTTTTGCAATTTGCATGGCAGCCTAATGATAATAATCGGGTGTGTCCAATAACATAACTAATACTGTTTTTCCTACCAATGGTCTCGTTAAAATGTGTTTATCTTTATTTAGTGGTCATTATGTTAGATCGATTTTATGCAACAGCAAGATCATCACAATGTATTTTATTTTATTTCAATAATAACCATTTCCAATTGATTGGATAAACTTTCAAATATTCGTGACGACAATATACAGTATGTGCTTACTTTTACATAGAGACCCGAAAGGTAATAATAATATATTTGTCTCTCAAGCGTTCAAATCATCTTCAATACCTCCCGTATTTTTCTGATGCCAATATGACAAAAAAATAAAGAATAACATGAAAAATATTAAGAGGTAGAATAGTAAGAGTCTCCCCTTTTGAAGTTAATTTTAGATAATTTTCATGAATATTTAGATAAATATGGGCGGTCACATGCCCATGATTGCATTGTATAATAAAAATTAAATGCTGTTCGTTGATAAGCGCTGGTTGGTTCTTATGGGAAGAAAATTGGAAAAGTTGCCCGGAAAATTACAAAAAATTGGGAATAACTGAAAGTGCTTCTTTCTATAGAATTTTTGTACGAACTCAAGACCATATTGAAATTTTGACAGGACAGCGTTTGTCGGGTTAGTTAGTTAACTTTAAAGCAGTAAGCAAATAATATATATAGGCAGGACCCAATACTTAGTAAAGTTGCAGATGACCCAAGTGGAAATTGAAAATTTTAACACAAAATTTAATTTAAGCAATTGTAGGCTCAAGAGTATTTACCTATATTATTTGATATTAGGATATTTTCAGTTCTATATCAACTGCTTTAATGATACAAGTTACTCTATGTAACAGTTGGCAGAACGACCTCTCCTGAACTGCAAGCTGCAGTGGTAGACTTTATAGACACCACAGTCTGCGACCAGCTGCTCAGACCATCCTGTAACAGGAACTGGTGCGGCGTGAGAGATAATCAGATCTGTGCTGGCAAGCTGGCGGGAGGAGTGGATGCTTGTCAGGTAACTGTGGCAATATTGGAATTGTTTTCTACTGTGTTTAAGGTAAAGGGTCAATTATTTATTTATTTAATCATTTATGTACACACATTTAAACACAATTATGTGAAGGATGAGGGTTAATGGATTAAATAGAAATAATAAGCTATGACAGATAACCAAGGAACTGCAAACCATAATAACGAAGACCCAAAAAAAAAACAATTGACGTAGAAATATATAAAAAAAAAATAGACGACGTATATTTGGTATCCTTATCCGCTAAACTGTTCTTAAAGAGTCGTAAAAACCCTGGAAGAATCGACACGTGTGACACGTGACGTCTCAACGAGGCATCCTCAGGATGATGATTGACTTGGTGCGAACCCGAACACGACATGTTGCCACGACAAGAGCCGTACGCAAAGTCACGCCTGAATCAATTAACTATTGTATAAAAAATTTGTAAGCTATTCGGCTTACTAAATACACTTAGGTTACTAAATATTTCTACGTCTATTGTATTTTTTTATAATGGATTTCCGCAGTCACGCTTGAATCAAGTAACGAAGACACTGTAATTTTTTTAATATTATTATAATGACGATGCAGCGTGAAAGTTTAAAATAATTGGTTTAACGATGTAACTTTTTATCACTCAAATGAGGTACATTTATATTCCAGACTAAGGTGATAACAATAGTATTTTTTTTTAAATAGCTTTAAGTTTATCAATTTCCTCTTCAGGGTGACTCCGGCGGACCTCTTCAAGTACAGATTCCTCTCCCGGTCACGGCGGAAGGCAACATGCACTACATCGTTGGCGTGACGTCATTCGGGATCGGCTGCGCGCTGCCCAACCTGCCCGGGATCTACTCCAGAGTGTCCATGTATCTAGACTGGATCGAGTCTGTTGTTTGGCCTAAGCTGTATTAGTTGATCAATTGTATTTGAGCATAGTATTGTTAAGGTGTGTGTACATTGAGCGGTAAGAATGCGGCAGCAACACGCGGCGTTTGCAGGACACATTTCTGCCGCGCTCTAGTTAGGAGCAACGCTGACGCTGACGAAGGTTTGCGTGGCAGTACTGCGTGGCACATCCGAGACACGCCGCGCAGTTCAGTTGGCAATATCAATCTGCCTAGTCTTTGATACGTCCAGACACAGTTAGTGACGAATGTTGCCTAAAAATGTTTGTGCGCAGCAGGTAGACAGAAACGTTCGCGCGCGGCAGATGTCCAAACACAGCGTGGTAGGTCGCGCGCGGCAGCCGCGCACGATTGCCGCTCAATGATTGGCCACACCTTTACTCTTCCTTTTCAATTCTTCTTCTTTGCGACTTAATATCACGTTGTAAAAAGATTAGCCATTGTGCGCTTTTATAATTGCTAACGTGGCGATATTATATTATCGTTGACGTCCACATCCCCGTCACGGCATCACGATAACCCAGAAAACTAGTTTGTATTTAGACGCTTGTTTAAATTTCCATCCACGATAACGTTATTAACGTGCACGTATTTCTACACATTTTATTGACGTTGACGTCAGTCGTCCACAATAATAACGTCACCTTAGAAATTGTAATGGCTCCTACACACAGTGCCGGCGGCATGGCCGCCTGCTTTTGCCGCGCGGCACGCGCCTGCGGCTTTTGTTCCTTAATTTTCTGTCCGTTTCTTTCTGCGGCTTTGTGCTACACACAGTGCCGTGCTACACACAGTGTGTAGCACGGCACTGTGTGTAGCAGCCATAAGAGCGCACATTCAGTAAGGCTGACTGCCCAGCATACCTACGTCATTTGTACCTCTGTTTTACCCATGGAGACTTTCAAATTAAAAATATTTACAAACTAATCAAAACTATATCAATTTCATACCCTTTTTTTCTTGAGCGTGGGAAATTATCAAATAACTTCTCCCGCTCTGGCCGGAGCGGGAGGGCGTGTCAGACCCTTTAAAACCCACCCGTGTTCATTCAATTGCCTGTACGTTACCAGGGGCCATGGTAACCCTTTAAGACTTTCCCGCACATTCGTACCTCAAGCACTAACAAAAAAAATCAATCTGCCTAGCGTTTTCCCAAAAATGTTGGGGTCGGCTTCCAGTTTAACCGGATGCAGCGGAATACCAGTATTTAACATGGAGCGACTGCCTATCGGACCTCCACAACCGTTACTGGGTAAAAGTACCCCTTGGTAAGACTGGTTATCAGACTTTTGAGCTTCTGACTACTACTACCAAAGATCTACAAATGACAGCCGGGACCAACGGCTTAACGTGCTTTCCGAGGCACGGAGGGGTCACAAGTCTCGATAATATATAATGGATGGTTACCCATCTACGAAACGACCGCGGCAAGCGTAGCTTAACCTTCAATCAACCCATGCGGCTGTTATTACTTAGCCACGAGCTCCTGTTACCTAGCACTAATAAACATTAATTCTGGTCCTATCTATACAAATAAATAAAATTGAAGTGTCTGTTTGTAATGTTTAAATAGCAGCATTTTACTAAATGCAAATGAAAGTATATACAGTACCTAAAACAAAAGAACAATTTAAAAAAAATTGTCTGTTTGTTTCTTCCGGCTAATCTCCGAAACGGCTGCACCGATTTCGACGGGACTTTTTTACAGGCAGATTACTGATTTTATACGGAGTAACTTAGGCAACCTTTATTTTAGAAAAAGAATATGGGTTCTCGCGGGCGAAGCCACGGGCAACACCTAGTCTTGAATAAAATCGCAAAGTCAAAGTGCTGGAATAAAAGTTAAACTCCTCAAAAAGACTTTAAACTTGGCACAATCCATTAGCAATTCGGCACCTTATTTCGTCGGCACTGTCAAGTAAATTGCTCATGAATTGCTCATAAAAGGAGCAGTACAAACAATAAAACTAGCCTCACTCTGCGCGGTAGGGTATCTAAGGACGTAGGCTTAACTGGGCTGACTGTCACACCGTAGAGACAGGACGAGTGTAATTGATTTTAATTTTGGTGTGTGTAACATGTTATTTTGGTGGTATGAGGAACAGGGTGTAAAGTTCACTCATCCACCATAAAAAAGGGAGAATCCTCTGACCAGACGGGTGTTATGTCTGGCGGGCAACTACTGCCCGTAAGTTGATTTCGGATAGTCTTATCTATGTTGTTCGCGCGGTAAACTCTAACTGCGCGATGCAGGTTTTATGTGACGTCATGTCTTTGCTAGTTTGTATGTGGCGGTGTAACCGCTACATTATGTTTACATACATCATACATCAACCCTCGCCTTTTTCCCATGGGGGTAAGCAGAAACTATCGAAGCACTCACTATTGTTGTTAAAACATAATTTTTTTACTTTTTATTTTGTTATAATGTATTTTGTGTTTCACGAACTGTGTTCAAATAAACTTTATTCTTTCTTTCTTTCAAACTACAGAACACCTTCTGCTACGATCCTTACATACTCGTTTTGCTTTGTTGCTCCGTTAATTTTAAGTAAATCAAAATTATGGTTGGCTAAGGTAAACAGGCATGCTTGACATGCAAACGGACAATATGAAAGAGAATTTCAGACGACAAACAGTTATAGATCATGTTGTAAATAACATCTTTAGATATGCCTATTTTTAAGATACGGAAAACAAATCATTGCGTAACAATACATAGTGTTTGCAATTTACGCATTTATTTATATGCAATTTACCATTGCAATTCATTTATATGCACCGCCACTTCGACCGATTCTGTGCTTCCCGCATCCAGCGAATTCCTGCGGCCTTCACGAGGCCATCGGTCTACCTTGTGAGAGACCTTCCAACGCTACGTCTTCTGGAATGTGATCGACACTCCAGAACCTTTCGGCCCCTTTGCCCATCTGTTACTTACACTACAACATACACGCATTTATATGCGATTTACTGTATTTTAAATTGAAAAAACCCTTACTGCAAATCTGCAATAGCCAGACTTGATAGTAAAATTGATGAGTTCCAATAATTATACCTGTCTTGTACCTACACATTACGAAAAATCTAAAGACTTAATCAGCAGCTGCATCAATGGCTAACAACTTAAATAAAAATCCAAACCAATACCATTACAGTCCGGTGTAATACCACCCCGGCTTTACAGTAATCTTCCATTTGAGGGAGCGATTTGTCTACCAGGCGTACAGCGTTGGTAGTTTCTCACACAGCAGACAGACATTACACTCTGCTCGATGCAATCGAATGTTCTCTGCACTTCTGAGCTCCTGGCATTTCAATTTGATAAAGGAATAAAAGTATATAGTTTAAGAGCAAAGATCACGGAGGAAAATGGTAGAATAGAGTTATATAGAAAGAAATAGTCAAATGAATATGAATTGACATGCATACTTCTTGGCTGGAAAAGGTTAGACAACAAGGCAACTTAAAACTATGCTGCTACCATGCTGCCACACATTAACTGGAAAAAGCTAGAACAGATTAATATGTAGGTACAGTCAGCTGCAGAGAAATCTCACCCCCTAGCAATTAAAAAATACATTGCTAGGGGGTGAGATTTCTCTGCAGCTGACTGTACATCAGAAGGTCAATCAATTTCCATAATTATTTAAAAATGTCCAATATCTAGTCGCAATTTCATCTCAGCGAGAATCAATGTCATAGAAAACCCAAACAATTTCAAGAATAAATTCAGTTTATTTTTTAAAGAATTCTTTACTACAACACAACTAGGCCAACCCTATATTACTCACACAAACCAAAAGTCTCCTTTGTTCTTTACCAACTTTCCTCACTTTTCCTCATAACACACCGAAAACCAATGGAAACCGCGTAAAAAATATGCAGATCTGTGAAAGACATGGTCCGATTACAGCGCGCGGTGGAATTTATGCGTCATAAAAAAAAGAATAATAAATGAGAACCCACCCTTAACGTTACGTCATGGCTAGGGGTGGCACATCTAGCGACGATTGTTTATTGGGAGGCAGCCCTATGGTTGTGTGGTTTGGTCAATAGTTTATGGGGACATTTATGGAATAATTGGGGTTTCTTGTTAGAGAAATTACAGGTGAAATAGTTTTGTTTGGCTTTGTGGTAAAAACCCAAAAAAACAGGAGCAGAAATTTCACGAGTTTTTTTGTCAAACACTAAAGATCTTGTATGATAAGTGGGAGTTGGGCTGCTGAGGAGTTTGTTGCGCCACTTCTTCTTCCCAGCTAAAGCACTAGGAAGCGGTGAATGGCGGGCGTTTTTGGGGGCTGTCTTATGTAATTTTGACGTTCGAAAAGTGCTGTTTCTCAGCCTAGTTTGAATAAATGACTTTTGATTTATGAATTTTTCAATTTTGAAGTAGGTAATTCACCACGTAATTCCACCATTACACCATTGAATTTATGAAGGATAGAAAAATACAAATTAAGAAAATTTTAAAGGGAAGAACAAATACCGTAATCTTTTTTACATAGCAAAGTGTTGTTTATGGAAAAGTATTTGTATTATTGTAAGTTCCTTATTTTGCTATTATTTCCTCATTCACTTCACTCACAACATAACATAACATCACGCTTGTGTTCCCCGAAGGGTTAGGCAGAGGTGCACCTATAGTACACCCACATTTGGACAGTTATGTTTAAATCGCATATAATAAGAGGTGAGCCTATTGCCATCAACCGGGCACAAATCCAGAATGATCCCGGTTGCTACTGAGATATTCCAGATGAAAACCTAATAGCATTTTGCCCACCCCGGGAATCGAACCCAGGACCTCACGATCAGCAGTAGCGTTTGCAACCACTATACCAACAAGGCAGTCGGTTAATAATCTTGAGGTAAAAACCAACAGAGAGTTGCTCTTTAATAACTAACCTAAAGTACACCCATATTTTCACAGTTATGTCACTCACAAATCTACTGCAATAAATACAGGTTTATTTCTAATCCTATTCAGCCCAGCACTTAACAGATGCATGATTTTCATGTATGCGGACGATGAGTAATGGGTAGCTCGCCGTCCGATAAGGACCAGGGGGCCTACTCCCTAAGCGAAATCGTAACGGGCGGCCGTCGTTACGGGCGCTTCGCTCTCTGTCTAACTTACTATATGCCTGTAAGTGAGACGTAGAACGAAGCGCCCGTAACGACGGCCGTCCGTAACGTTTTCGCTTAGGGAGTATGCTCCCTGGCCCGGGTCAACGGCGCGTTGTGTTCCACGCGCGCCTTAAAGAGATGTCAGCACAACTAAGGGGGTCTGCTAGGGCCGATGCCTGCCAGGGAAAAGTCCGAAAGGAATACCGTGGCCCCTGGCAACACACAGGCAGCTGAAGAAACTCCGCTCCGCCCAGAGCGGGAGAAGTTCTTTGATAATTTCCCACCCAAAAACTAGTGGCTCACTTTGAATAGTGAAGTGGAACACGTGCCTAACTAACTAAGTTCCTAGTAGAACGTGACTTGGGCTCCCTCAAGTCTCATCCTAGTATGGAACTGATACATGCATTGATATCTCATTAATTGGTTATAAATACACAGTACTAAATATACAGTTTCCAAGAAGAGTAGGGACCGCCACAATAACGCTCGCAGTGATGGCTGTCATGAAAATGGTGAAAGCGGGGTTAGACTCTACGGTGTCAAAATACGCTCTCTAGGAAAACACACCAACTTATTTTCATAAACAACGTTTCAGTGACGTCATTTGCCGGTAAATTACGGACGCTATGTAGCGGCCACCGCTTTTATAAGAAAGCATAGGGTTATGATCACGCATATCAAGTTATGATTGTTGTTATGACGTAACTGAAAAGAGGTCTAGGTTCGTACTGTCAAACCGTAATGTGTTGAGCTGTCAAACATGTGTCACACGTTTGTGATACCAAACGCTAAAGTGCGTTTCATCAAATAGTTCCGGCTAAAGTTTAACAGTGGAGCCAACATTACGGCAAACGAACTATTTGATGAAACGCACTATAGTTTTAAATAACAAATCTATGTACCAAAGTAAAACAAACATGTGAAATAGGTAGACTTAGTCTCGATAGATCTTAATCATGAATAGTTTTGTTTTGTATTGAAATGCTTGAAGCATGACGGAAAAGAGTTTGTTCATCCACGGAAAGTCTGAAAGAGAAAGCAAACAACGCATCCCACTGCTGGGACACAGGTCTCCTCTCTGTGGAAGGGAGTGGGCCAGTGCCAGTGCCAGTTGGCGGCAAACACAAAGACTTAAATTAATTAAGGAACTTCAAAATCAAATAAAAAGACCTCGCAAATAAACAAGAAAAAAGCCGCCATGCAGCCATCCGACATGTTAATATTATGCTAACGAAAAAACAGAAAATTACATCAAAAAAAGTTTTCTGATATGCTAATACGACCATCAACACGTGTTCCAAAGAAAAAAATGCAAATCATGGGAAGTAAGGCGACCTAAAACTCGCTTTTATGGCGACTCATAAATTACAGGGGGCGAGCGAAGCCGGGACACATAAACATTGCTATTACACATGGTACCCCGCTAACTTTGAGCCGAACATTTTTTTCTACCTTACAGAACATGTTTATTCATGTAAGAAGGGTCCACCGCCATTTTTTTAAGTGTCCGAGGGTGAAAGGATTTCATAAGGGATGCTTTTAATATTTTTGTGGAAATCAAATCGTGAATATAATAATGCACTTCCGTGTAGCTTTTGCTGCCCAAGCAAGGGTAATAACACGTTCAGAGTATCTGCTTAACCCTTCAAATGATCGCCTACTAGAAGCCGTTGTCATGTATGGATAGTGCCATCCACGAAGATACGTAATTGCGTTTTATATAGGAAGAAGAGTGGGGCACAGTTGAGCGCTTACAGATAATGCCATCCACGAGATGCCACTATATCCTTGATCCAGCCTGTCCCTCTTGCTGTCCTCCCCTCACCAACGCCCTAAGCCGAGGTGTGTACCCCACAGCGGGTGCCCTTAGCGAGCGGTCGCTTAGTTTTAATTAGTTTTAGATTTGCCCCTAACTGAAGGCTTTAAGTGTAGAAGCTCAAGGCAGCCACAGGAAAGTCCGGTTAAGCAGCTATGAGTCTATGACCTTAGTGGTCACCTGCGAGATGTCATATCATAGCGCTCAACGGTTTTCACGGTTATATTAGTGTCGTTTCGACTGTACGACATTTTTCGGGTTATTATGAAGAAACATTAAAATCAAGTACTGGGGGTTACCACCACCTCTAAAAGCAGTATTATTTTAATATTACTTTAGTGTGGGAAAGAGATGAAGCTCTACAGGACGTATAGCTCCATCTCTTTCCCCCACTGAAGTAAGATTAAAATAATACTGCGTTAAAGGTAATGGTAGGCCCCCTGGACATCCACGGCAGATAAACACAAAAGAAATAATGACTAAAACACGAAACTCTCTCAGAATGTACCTAACCAATTCTATCCCAATGTTAAGAAAAATAAATCATTGCTAGCTCTAATATTGTAACCCTTACAGACCATTTTTTTTTTAAACCAGTATAAGATATACCTCATCAAAACTACATTTTTGAATGCACAGTTAGTTCACCGTTAAAAATCCTGAAAAACAATGGAACCAATCCAATCTGCCCAGCCTTTTCCCAACTATAATGGGGTCGACTTCCAGTCTAACCGGATACAGCTGAATACCAGTATTTTACATCGAGCGACTGCCTATCTGACCTCCACAACCCAGTAACTGAGTAATACGATACCCCTTGGTAAGACTGGTTTTCCGGACTTCTGACAACCCGTAACGACTGTCAAAGATCCACGAATGACAGGCGGGACCACACGAGGCACGGAGGAGTCTCGGTATGCCCATCCACGGGCCAACCCCGGCAAGCGTAGCTTAACCTGATGGATCGACCCATGCGGCACGGTGTGGACCCAAAACAATGGAACCAACGTTTAATTAATCAAACCGATGAAGACTAATGCAGCAACAGTTTTTCATAACACAAACTGTCAAATAATAATTTTTTTCTCGTTAAGTCTTCTTTCTCATAGAGAATAAATTGATCTAACTTGGGAACTTAGATTAAGTTAAGTTATTAAAAGGGCGACTCGCTGTGGGTTTTTACCTCAAGGTTATTAACCGACTGCCTCGTTTCGAGGGTCAAGCTGTCACAAGCGCTACTTCTGTGCATGAGGTTCTGGGTTGGATTCCCGGGTCGGGCAGTGTTTTAGAGGTTTGAGGTGGTTAAACCACCGGTCTCAGACCCAGAGGTCCCGGGTTCGATTGCCAGTGGAAGCAACATTTTCTGGTCGATTTGGTTGGTGGTAGGGCTTGTTAAGTCCGCCTGACTAGCTACCACCATCTTATCTAAGTCTGTCGCCATAACAACAATGTCAACAGCATTATTGTGTTTCGGCAGTTAGAGGTAAGATAGCCAGTTCCTCTGTGGCTGAGGATTCCGGGTGAAGGTCGCTTCCACCTTCGGCCTGATCATCACTTACCATCAGGTGAGATGCAAACCAAGAGCTTCACCGTTGTGGGTAAAAAAAAACACATCTTCTATTGAAAAATAATTGTCTTCTGACTAGACGGGTGTCTGGCGGGCAACTGCTCAATGGTTGATTTTGGATAGTCTTAATTAATAAATCAGTCTTTTTTGTGTTTTTTCAAATACCATTGACGTTTTCTTTTTAATTGAATGGTATAGAATGGTTGTAGATCATGGTCTGAACAACGTTTGTTCTAGAAAAACTGTGATTCAAATTTCACGGTGTATATGTCGTTCGCGCGAAAAACTCTAATTGCGCGATGCAGGATTTGTATGACGTCAGGATTTTGTCTGACGTCAGGTGTTTGATGCGTAGTTTCCATGTGACGATCTAAATGCCGCGACATCATTCCCTCCGAAGACCGGAGGTCGATCGTGGGCTGAGTCTTGTATCTAGCGATATTTCACAGTGCCAGCTGAGGTTCCAGTGAGTCGGAACCACGTGTCGCATAGTGCACGGTGAGTCGGAACTGATTTTTTTCCATCCGGAATGTATTAATAGCAGCCCGGAGACTGGACTTGTGCCCGGTTGATGGCAATAGGCTCGCCCCCTATTACATGGGACTTAAACATAATTGGCAAAATGTTGGTGTCCTATAGGTACACCTCTGCCTTACCCTTCGGGTAAATACAAGGGTAATGTTATGTATGTATTATTAACCTAGATACTATGATGGATCATTATATTTGACATGCCTTGCCTCATAGCATTCCCTGATGTCTTAAGTTGACATAAATATCAGGTTCATAAGTCGAGAGACTCGAGAATCTCAGAATCTTTATTTTGTAATTAATTATTATTTGCATCTTTGATATTTCTCGGGGCCCTAAGGTCCTGGACCTTTGGAAGGCGTTCGAGAGGCCAAAGCCAACTCGCAGAGGCCTGTTAGACGTGTTTAATGAAATGAGGATTATCCCTGTTCGCACTATGCTAGTGCACCCAATAACAACCCCCGGTTAGTGCAGGACTATTGCAGGATATGAAAACAAAGATATTGGTTTATGGGTTTGGGTGGCTATAGTGGATTGGTTACTAATATAGGTCTATGTCCCCTACCTGATCAATGTTATTGTGGTTATGGTATACACGGATAAAATGGCAGGGGGTGACTTGCACGCTCAATAATGGGTCCCCAAAAACGGTCTCTAGCACGTAATACATAATTGTTCTTATTACGATCAGAATTTGTGAGCATCCTGAAATCTTTAAACGGTTTTAGGCGCGTACATAAGTTTTAATTGGTTGTTTTAAGTAGTAGTAAGTTATATAGCCTCTTAACTTAAGTATTACTTAACCTTACAATAAAGGGAGACTCAATTAAGTTTAACACTGCATTTTAGAAGCAAACCCTTTATGAATATGGGGGTCACTTTTAAAGGCCCTCCGCATGTCAATTAATTAAATATCCAACAAAATAACAATCTAGTGACTATCTAATCAAGATGTCTTACATAATAAACGTCGAATTTACTAACTCAAACACCTTTATAACTGCAAAACACATTCTCAACTTTAAGCTTTACGTAGCAAAGTTTAATTTCACATAGCTGGCTCTTTTATGTGCCACCTACAGTAATAAAGCTTGTGTAACGAGGTTCGTAAAAGAGTCCTCTTCGATTAAAGTAAAAGTAATAAATGGCCTTAGTAAGTTCCGATTAGGCTTTTAAAATGCCATGTTACAATTGTAACGTTATTGGAGAGCTGCGCCTTTATTGGTGATATTTTTTAATTTGCTATGTCAGGTTTATGGGGTCCTGGTACGTAACTGCTAATAATTTTGGCTGAATGTGCCTTTTAGGCTGTTCACTTGCAAATTAAGGGACTGGGAGGTCTACGTCACAGGGTATTTTCAAAGGACAATTTTTGGAATTGGGTTTCTGAAGAAAGTATTCACAACAGACTACGTGAAAGCTGCTGCTGCTGTGTGTGTGGGCTATAGCTATAATTGGCTTTGTGTTAACTTAAAATAAAAAAATATTTCGGCAATACGTTACTGAGTTGACTAATCGGGACGCCAGCGCCGTCTAGCGACGCTCGATAGAGTCCCGGCCGGAGCTGAGCAGATTATATCGTTGGCGGTCAAGCACTGAACACGTTTAGAAACTGTCGTGCATTTCGAATAGTTGTGTGGTGTACCTACATTGTGTGAAATAATAATATGTACAAGTAAAAGTAAACCTAAATGTGACATTAGCGTTAAACAACTACATTTAAATCTAAAATGCCAATTAACTTCACCGAAATATCCGTTCACCTGCACGCTTGACGATCTGCTGAACAACGCCTTTGATGCCGCAATTAATGTGGCCACCTACTGGGCCCAAACAATATAGGAAACATAGATGTACCGACGTAACGAAAAGAAAAAAACTTCACAAGTCATGTTTTAACGTGTCCAGTAGCATATACTGTACCCACATGTTTCAAAACACGATCAAACTTGACGTTAAAAATTCAACTCTAACATTACGAAATTATGAAAACGTTCCCATTTGCCAAATGTTGGTGACCAACAACAAATTCTCATTCATAATTTACCAAAGTTCTTGTCCTCATTGATAACCCTTATCCTTACTTGGACCCAACTTCCGAACTCATGACAAACTACGCGGTTCACAATCACAATAATATACAAACAGCAGCTCTACCCTTACATACCCTTACTTATTTTTTTATTCACATTCGCTGATCGCTGCAAGCGAATACGTCAAAGAAGCCACAGTGTTCCCGTAAACAGTAGGGTAACGAGGCTGTGTTCCTGAAGTTCGTTCGATGGCAGCTGTATCAAAGCAAGTAGGTATTGTATTGAAGTGTGTTTGTATGTTCAGTAATGGACAGGGATGAAGAGGGGGAATGCTATTACATAGCGAAATGCACACACACACACACACTCTCATATACCACCACATACTCCTTCTTCTTCTTTCTTTTTATTTTCTTTTTTTTCTCTTTCTTTATGTTTTTTCTATTGTCATTATGAAACTCTTGGCTCAACAGGCCTGCACTGTCCTCCCATACCTATTAACACTTTTATTGGAAAATATTGTAAGAGCCAATTATTTTTAAAAGAGTTACCGTGGAGTGTCTTACCGGCTCTTCTCCATAAGTAAAGATCAATTGGAACCGTGCACCTAGCTTCTGATGTTTCAGAAGTCCCTATGTAGGTTTATGTGAAATAAAATATTTTGTTTTTGACAGAATGAAGAACTTCCCAAAATTCTTAAAGTAAAAACTCGTTTACGAATTCGGAAATAGTTACTTTTGACTTTGGCTTGGGCACTTTTACGCATGTTTGAGTGACGTGCGTAAACACGACCACTTCGCAGTTACGCTACTGTTCCGTATTTACTATGGTCTCACCACAGCAATAAAACAAAGTATTTTTTTCATCTCGACTCACCCATATTTCGTGGGCGAGCCATTGATTGGCTGTCAACTCCAAAACACAATAACAAGAGGAAAGTCCTTTATTGTTGCGAGACGTAAAAAGACGTGTGTTGACGTTTTGTGTGATTGCAAGTGAACAGGGGGAGGAGGGGGGAGGAACTACGGAGTTGTGAGAACCGGCTTTTATAAATTACTAGCTTTTTCCCGCGGCTTAGCTCGCGTGGAAGTCGGAAATTATCCCATGGAAACGTACTACAGGAATAAAAATTATTTCATGTGTTAATCCAGGTTATAAACTATCTGTCTGCCACATCCGAATCCTATTAGTAGCATAACCTAATGATTGAATACCATCGTGAATTCATGCATGCAAGTAGTTTTTGTTAGGTTAGGTTAGGTTAATTTTTGAGCTTACTGCTCAGAAATTATTGTGCACGTCTAATGATTGAAATACTATCTTGAATTCATGCAAGCCAAGTACTTTTTGTGCCAAGTTTCAAGTTCATTAACTAGGAAGAAGATTTTTAATACAAACGAAATCCCCCCTTTTCACCCCTTGGGTGGAATTTTCAAAAACCCCTTCATCTTAGTGCTCCCCTACAATATAATAGTGTGTCACGTTCTTAGTCCCAGTAGGTTCGACTCTGCGTTGATATGTCAGTCAGTCAGTCAGTTTCTTCTTTGAACCTGGCATTTCTAGAATCTGACATTTCTAGAATCTGACATTAGTCCACTAATCCTGTCGTGAGAAATAATATTGATGAAGACCCAAGACCTAATTTAGTTTATTGTTCGGGTTTTAAAGTCAGGTTTGAAGAACTTTATCTTAAAACCTTTTCTAAACTGAATAGAAACAATAAGTAAACCTACGATATCTAATAATGACATTTTAGCTTAAAATAAACATTTCTGGAGGGCAGGCCTATTTTTTTACCAAAGAATCAGCATTGCCATCCAACTTGGCAATGCTGGCAGCCTTTTGGGCACTTTTCCTGTTGTCAGCGATGCGGATGAATTTTTGATGCCCTATGATTATATCCCCTCCTTATACATTATTTTAAGTATGTAAAATTTTAAATTATGTAAATATTATAGTGTTTGTTTGTAATGTCAATAAATAAAACCCCATTTCTATTTTTCTTTTATTTCATTTAAATACATATAAATTACATTTTTAAATATTTCTTAAAAATAAGATATAAAAAACATTTAAAAATATAAAAAATAGTCGCCCATCGGCATCAGGAACAGGGTCCAAGCTGCCGGTGGTCAGGGCTCTAGAGAGAGGAACCTCCTCACTATGCGTGCCGTGTCTAGGAGTACTGCTTTCTGAATCAAGCCCTTGACCCAGCCGCGCAATGAGAGCCTCCTGAGGTGTTGGTCGAGGCTCTCCGCTATTAGGCCATTAACCGTTACGATTATCGGTACAATGATTGCAGAGTCCACGTCACACATGTCGACAACCTCGTGTGCTAAGTCAAGATACTTGATATTTTTTTATCTTTCTCAGCTTTCACGAGATTCTCGTCATGAGGGACAGCAATATCAACAGCAATCATTGCACGGCGTTCTCGTCGATCTATCACCACAATATCAGGTTTATTAGCTACAATAGTCCTGTCAGTGATGATAGATCGATCCCAATACAATGTGGCGTGACCATTCTCGAGAACTGGGTCGGGCACATACCTGTAGTATGGTACTTCTGACTCCACAAGGTTGTATTGCAAGGCAAGTTGCTGGTGGATAATCCTAGCTACTAGATTGTGTCTGTGCAAGTACTCGCCGTTAGCAAGACGAGAACAACCGGAAACAATATGTCGGATTGATTCACCGGGACGGTGGCATGCCCGACAAATGTCAACCGTACCATCCTTGACAATGTATTTCCGATAATTATTCGTCATGATAACTTCATCCATAATCGCACAGACAAAACCTACCCAACCTCTATTATTATTATACTTCTCTACGTCAGAAATGGCTCAGCTCGGCCGTCACCTCAATGACTGCATCCAGATCAAAAGGCTTTTAACAGTCTTATTCCACCTCCTTGCTCATAATACAGTCAAAGCGACAACCCAACCAGTCTAAGAGGAAGTCTAGTAAGTAACACATACAATAGTTTAAAAGTTCCTTTTAAAAATGGATAAACTTTAAAACGGATTACAGAAAACGGAATGGACTGTGCCCGTTCCGATCGCTAACGGCCACAACTTTGAGGACTAAAGTATTTCTGTAAAGTGAGTACTAGGGAATCATATGACTGGAAT
Source organism: Conistra vaccinii (assembly GCA_948150665.1). Lineage (NCBI taxonomy): Eukaryota > Metazoa > Arthropoda > Insecta > Lepidoptera > Noctuidae > Conistra > Conistra vaccinii. The sequence continues at coordinate 3,606,560 of OX411334.1, read as the reverse complement.
GGTGGTGCATTAGTAGGCCCACTTCTTTGATCCTAAGTTGATTGGATTGATTGTAGATTTTTTATTAAACTATATTATTTTATATTTTTAAGAAATCCCAATCCGTTGCTCATCTTTGTGAATGCTCATACCTAGGTATATTGTTGATCGCTGACGACCTTCCAAAATAATTTCCAAACATAGGATAGCGCTTGAAAAGGATTTGTCTTCAGTATCTCGTATTTTTGTCATTATTTAATTTCTCCAATAAGATTTTCGTACTGCGATTTTCAAATCTCCAGAAAAACGTCCACTGCTGATTAATCTCTAATAGATTTCTTAAAAGATCAAGAAGATAAGACAGAAACGGTGAAGGAAAACATCGTGGGAAGACCATGCCGGAGAGATATGCTCGACGGCATGTGAAACGGCTCATGGGCGGCATTAAAACTCTCAACACCAGATTAATCATTAACCACACGATAAAGAAGAAAATAACTTTAAAACCTCTTAAACTCGCGACCTTTAGGCTGCCTGTCCACTGGAGCGGAGAGGAGAAAAGAGGAGCGGAGATGTGCCAATATTAACCAATAGCATCTTGACTCAGGATCACTGATCTAAACTCAGGGGCGGAGTCAAGATTCTATTGGTTAATATTGAGACATCTCCGCTCCTCTTTTCTCCTCTCCGCTCCAGTGGACAGGCAGCCTGACTTTAAAGTCTTCTGCCAATGCATCCGTGGTAGTAGTGTGCTCGTGCCATTCCTTCGAAGTTTGCGAAAGCAATAAAACAAACACATACATATTTACGAAAAAGCACATAATTATAACTGGGGCGAATTATCAAACGGTATCCATGTTGTTCGTCGGCTTATTAAAGTTAAGCGGGGGTTAATATTTAATCCGAGTTGCGCACAACTGGCGTCGGGGGGCGCTAATGTATGCGACGTCACGGCTCGCGCACTGTACGGGTTGGGTAAATGCGGGCTTGTGATACACCGGAGTGTAACGTGGTAATGTATTGATCGATTTTGAATTTGCAAAGATGGTAAAAGAGTTAGGCTAATGTACATGTACACGACGCCGGAGCCGCACCGGCTCCGAACCGCAAGATAAAAACAATTCATAATATCTCAAAATCTATTCGGCCGCCCCGGCGCCGGTGCGGTGGCGGTCCGGGGTATGGGCGATATTCATTCGTATGCATGCGGTCCAGCGCCGCGGGTGCGGTTCCGGCGTAGATTACAGGAAGCTTTATAGCCTGCGCAGAAGACGGATTTTTTCCAGGCTCCTCTGATGCTTACGCGAGATTGACTGTGCGTGACTCGTTACGCCCGTCTCAATAAAAAGTCCGCGGACAAAAATCCGTCGTCTGCGCAGGCTATTATGTTAACAAAAAAGGAGATTAATATTGGATTTATCTAACCTGTCCAATATTGCTGGTTATTGCAGTTTTATTACGCTTCCCTGAAACATTATACTTAGTGATGTAGTTTTACATCTTTAGAGATCACTCAGTATCAGAAGTCGCAATTCTCGTCGTAAATGACGGTATCACATAACTTTACATGGTATGTATGCTGAGGAGTGCTCTAAGTACTTAAAACTTCCAAATGTGGAAGATAAAAGACGCTCAGAGGTCACATTGAACTGAATTTCAGAATCAAGAGAATAACTGGCAACATCTAATGAAATTATAGAGGTATGAGGAACAGGGTGTAAAGTTCACTCATCCTCGATAGAAAATGGAGGATCCTCCGACCAGACGGGTGCTATGTCTGATGGGCTACTGCCCAACGATTGATGTCGGGAAGTTATATATTATATCGCGCGGCAAATCCTACTTGCGCGATGCAGGATTTCATATGACGTTAGTGTGATGCATAGTTTGCACGTAGCGATCTAGATGCCGCCACAAGATTGAGCAAAAGAAAGGCTATTCACGGCCCCACCGTAAAACGCAAAAACACAGTGCAAAGATAAAACCACAGAGTCCAAGTTCTTATACTTTCTTCACTCATATCGGTGTGACAGTCATCCATACGTACAAGCCAATGAGTTACTTACTACTTAACGCGTATCATGCGTTCAAAGTTAAGGTAAGTGCTGCGAGGAAACTTTTTGAATGTGTTCAAGGCTTTATTATATACGCGCCGTATACACTAAAATCTCGTATAAACTTGTGTGGGTAGGTACTACGTCTGCGACTTACGACTGTTCTGATGTATGGGTTAGTTTGATATTATTACATGTATTAAGATTTGAATATTCAGAACTGTACAGAAAAACTTTTAATCAATCATATTCAGCATCATCATCATGGGCAGCTTTGTACCCACCCACTGCTGAGTATAAAGCCTACTTCCTTTTGCGCACTGTTTCCCTGGTCTATGCGAGTCTCATCCAGGTCTTCCCCAATAAATCAATTCAAAAGCAATATACAGAAATATCAAGGATATGTGTAAAAACTAAACAAGAACATAAATATGTATCCAGCTACAGAGAAGTCAAATATGGAGTACCGCAAGGTAGTGTACTTGGACCTTTATTGTTTCTTCTATATATCAACGACTTACCCCGCCAAATTCAACAACCTATGGTATTATTTGCAGACGACAGTACGGCAATAGTCAAATGCGGCAATACAAATAATTACGAAAATGATATTAATAACACATTAAAAAGCATAATAAATTGGCTTAATAAAAATAACCTAATTATAAATATTCAAAAAACAAAAATTATGCATTTTCATCAGCGTCTAGGAGCTGAAAATTATGAGGTTGAATTTAATGGAGAAAAAGTAGACTCCACAAATGTAACAAAATTCCTTGGTATTCTAATTGATAATAAACTGACCTGGAAACCGCATTCAGAGGATGTATGTAAGAAGTTAAGTAAGTCAGCATACGTACTCTATAACCTGGCAAAAAAAGTAAGCATTTGCACCGTGTTGGAAGCTTATCATGGTCTAGTTGCGTCAGTTTTGAGATTCGGAGTTGTATTCTGGGGTAACTGTACTGAGAGGGAGAGGATATTCAAAGCCCAAAAGCGTTGTTTGAGATCAATGACTAGTCTTAAAAATACCGACAGTTGTGCACCTGTTTTCAAGTCTCTGAAATTACTCACCTTTCCGTCCTTGTATATTCTTGAAGTTGCGTTATTTGTTAGATCAAACATACACCTTTTTACCCTAATGGACGATATTAGAACGCGTCCGGGTCCAGTTAGGACACAATATAAAAATCTAATGTTTACAGGTAGGCACAAAACAGCATTATTAAGAAAAAGCTTACTATCAATGGGGCCCGTCATCTATAATAAAATTCCTCATGCCTACAAAGAAGTATCACTAAGTGTATTTAAAAAGAGGCTAACATCCTTACTTATAGACAAATGTTACTACTCTGTACAAGATTTTTTGAACGATAAGAGTTTATAATGTTATTTTAGTTTAATGTAAGTAATCAATAAGAAAATTATCTGTAAAATATAGAATTAAGATTGTTTGTTTTTTATGTTTAGTTTATGTAGGAAGGCTATAGATCCACTTAACTGTATTTTATTTATTATATGTTTTTTTTTGGTTGTTTATTACGTATTAATTGAGTAGATATAAATGTTTTTATTTTTAGTTTTGCATGCCGTAAGGTAGAGTGTGTTGGAACTGGCTTTACAATGTTTACATCTTATTTTTGTACCCACATTCATGGCAAAATAAATTATTTCTGATTTCTGATTTCTGATTTCTGAAAACTTTAAAGAAACTCTTTTATTCAATCATATTCATCATCATCATTGGCAGCCTTGTTCCACCCACTGCTGAGTATAAGCCTACTTCCTTGTGTGCCATGCTTCCTTGGTCTGTGCGAGTCTCATCCAGGTCTACTCCAATCAATCATATTATTTATCTGCGTGTTTATCTGCGATTATAACTGCAGGTTTCATACAGGCTCTTTTTAAGTGACAATCTTGGTCAGGTACAATTGCCGACTTTGAGCAGTCAATCTTTTCACCATGTTACGTCGTATGAAATTCTGTGCATCTCATCGTCATCGTCGTCGCAATTATTGGTTCAAATGATCAGTCAAAATATTGTAGGAACTCATATTCAATAGACAGATTATATTGTACTCGAACTCCCAGAATAATACAGAAAGCGCACTGAAGCTACAAGTACGCGGCGTGCTCGTCTTGTCGGGCCAATTCAGTGAGCGTAAAATAGTACAGTACGACACAACGTACGTAGATGTATAATTTACCTGACGGACAAAATATAAATTTTTGTCGTCATCCCTATTAGCGCTGTAATTCACTTTATTGTGTCGTCGTAGCAAGATTCGCTTTTTATTTAAATGATTTTGTGGAGTGGACCATCTGTAATAATCTGTGACCCGGGTTACAATATATTAAGCCACGACTAGCAACTGGCCTACGAATAATAATAATAATTATGAGTATTCAAACGGACTTGGAAGTTTTTAACTTACATGCATTCAAACATGCTGTGGTGCTTAGCTAGTAGCGTTTAGGCGCAAAATGTCCAATTCGCAAAATGTCCAGCGGTCGAAATGCCATTGTGATATTCACCAATAATAAGTAATAGCCATAGAAATAAAAGGTTAGTAGACTACCTAGGCAAACAAATTATTCCAGGAACTGATGATACACAATTTAATTTCCTCAAACTATACACTAGGTACACTATGTACTAGGTGCCCATAACAACAAAGTAGTAGTCGCAACTATTGTTAATATTTTCTAGTTGCGCGCTCCCCGAGGGCACCTGTTGACTATTCTTTCAGGGAAACTTGTTAAATACTTGATAGCATGGTCTCGACAACTTGGAACTTGTTCCAAGTGTCAACTGCGAACGTCGCTATTTGCCACTGGACTGGACGTGGACTTTATTTCAAGTACGTGCGAAAATATTTTTGTATAAGTTTGTTGCAATTTATATACATCTAGGGCGTGTTATGAATTTTACTTACTTGTCAACCTGCTTTCAAGATGAAAATTTCAGCAGTGGAGAACTAAGCCACTGGATGGCGATGAGGCCGAAGGTTCTTGAGAGGGGACCGCCTACAGGCAGGCACAGCGTGGGTGAACCGATAAACTGGTGAAGGTCGGGCGAAACCAGCTGGATCCGAGAAGTGGATGTCTTTCAGCTGAATGAAGGATGGCAAAGATTATACATTACAAACAAGACAGGCAAGTTATTATTAAACAACTTTTATCACAAAAACAACAAGAAACTCGAGAAACATAAACAGCTTTTCAACAAAACATCGTGGCCTATTCGCTTTTATAAAACCGATGGCATGTTAATAAACTGTAAGCACACGAAAATAGAGGAAGCTTCAATTTTCTACAAGCTTGCTCTTCAAGCCTATGTGCGCCTAGTACATAAATAAGGATTCCCGGTTCAACATACATCACCGGCTAGCCAGTACCTACATATTTACGGTTATAAAACCCCCCATTCAGTACGCGAATGCGCGTACATCACGCGTTCAGTTTGTCGTAGGTCACGTAAAACCGCAATTTGCCGACCAAATGGAAGAGTGCGGTTGTCCAGCGACGTGTCGCTCCCTTTATTGCTTAGCTTTATGTTTGTTACGAATAAAATATATTATTTTTGGAGGGAATTTCTTTTACTGAGGGGTATTGTTACTGAGAAAAACGTCCTCTGTTTAACAATTTTGATTTCATTGAAATAATCGTCCACATAATAAATAATTTGCTTTATAAAAAAAATAAAAAAACGTATCAATGATTCTATATATCCTTTTTTGTCGCCCAAACATTGTTCAGCCAGTTAACATTCTGGATTCAATATAAAAACTATCTGCAAAAACGATTAACATAAAAAACGTATTCAAATGTAACTTTACATGCATGAACGCGATATAACGCGCGCGTTAACGTTAACTTTAATCTGACAAACGCTCGTAAATCACATAATAACGCAATAACGTCACGTACTGACGTTTCGCACTGGCGTTTATTGCTTGTAGATGTTTGATACGCACTTATTTGAGAGTAATCAATTTTAAACGACTATTATGTAAACTCATTAATTAAAAAAGTAATCCTCTTCTTCTTCTTCGCCTTCTTCGTCGTTCCCTCAATGCTGAGGATCAAGACCACATACGATGCGACTCCTCCAAGCTATGCGGTCTTCTGCAGTATGGACCACTCGGTAAATGCTGCCTCCAACAGCCTTCTTGATCGCGTCTGACCATCTTGCCGGTGCTCTGCCTTGAGCGCGTTTTCCATCCATCCAACCTAGATTCATAAGCCTATCCAGACCATGCTTAGGTGAACGCATAATGCCGGTTTCCTCATGATGTTTTCTTTCACCGTTTTGAGTTTGTTTTTCTTAGGAAATTATTTAAATAATATCGTAGTTACAACTCGTAAGTTTAGGTCGTTACCACTGGATCAGCACTGCTCTCCATCCGTATGGTAATATACAGGAGACCAAGGTGCTGGCCCTCAATTACATAAGAGAGCTAAAAGGTGCTGGTCCTATAAGAACGAAGGTAGGCCACATAATTATACAAGCAACAAGAATAATGTACCTATAGGTACCTAGATTTAAAATAATTTAAAAAAATGTCCACCATATAACGATAATAAATATAAATCACGTAATACAAATAATAATAAGTAAATAAAACAATAATGAATAATTTAAAAATATAAATGGTTTTTACAATGTTACTAAATAAATAAATGTACTCGTAAATAATTTTTAAAACAATAATTATTATTCTGTTCTGTATTAATAAAACAGTATAACTTACTAACTACTTAACTAATAACAAAATGTATCACATTAAACACCCAGTACTCTTTCTCCTACTAATTATTTCCCTACCAATTATATACATTACGGTACGCAATAAAGAATTGAGAATGTCCTTGGAGTTTCTTGCCCGTTCTTATCCATAGATATATCTACGTTTTGGAATGGGCAACTAGCTTTTAACTTTCTGACACAGACTAACGCCTCCTTGACAATTCAAAAATGTTTAAAATAAATATTTTATTTAAAAGAGTTCTTTTGTAGTAAAATAATAAATAAGGAGAAAACTTCCAATTATTCAAAGCGTCTTTACTGTCCTTACAATTGCTTAAATCAAAATCCCTTTTAGTAGACCCCAATTTTGATCACAAAACATATTTAAAATTCTAAAAATCCATTGTAAATACAAAAAGTTTTATAACAGAGAATCTTAATAAAATCTAGATTGATGGAAAACGAAGCGGGTCCCCTTTCATGTGCTAATCCAATGGAGATTACAGACCGGGAGCCAGCACCTTTAAATAACGCTTCGAGATGTAAATAGTTTACATAATTTTTAGGGTACCGTACCAAAAGGATGCAAAACGGAACACTATCACTAAAGGTTTGATTCCGAACAACGCATCAAGCGGCGGCACTGCTGCCTGCAGCTAAATTCGTGGTTTACTTGTCACCATTCACGTGTTATCGCTAAGATGAACGCCACAGTACTGGTCTGCCGCGAAACAGTACCGTCGACCCGTCGTCGCTGCAATGTCGCGCAACATTGCTGCCGTGCTCGGTAAAAGAGAAGTAAAATTTGTTTGTTTGTAAGTTCGTATATGTATCGTAGGGGGTAATCTCCGGAAGTACAAGACGGATTTGAAAAAATCTTTTTGCATTGTTTAGCTCATTTGAGGAAAGTTATCTCATATAAACCAATAGAAAATGTATGGGGACCAGCAGTGACGCGGCAGCACTGGCGCGTGCAGGTTTGTTCTCGGAATGATACCTTCGGCCTTTGCTGTATCCCGTCCGTCAGCGAGCTGTATCTCATGAACCGTAATAAGTAGTTCACAGATTGTGTATTTGCCGCTATAACAACCAATAATAAAATTTTTATAAAGTTAATAAATAAAGGTCACCATAAATGAAACGTGTTATTTTTCGGCGTTTTTTACTCGTTCTTAATACGGTTCGGAACCCTTTGTGTGCGAGTCCGACTAGCACTTGGCCGGTTTTTTATTTTTGTTTACATAAAGCGGCCATTGCCGCTGATTTTTGCGTAGGTAGGTAGGTACTGTAAAGGTTTTCTGCGAAAGGGAACCTTACATCATGCAGGCTGGTAGAAAATGACTCAAAACGGTGAAGGAAAACATCGTGTGGAAACCGGCATGTCCAAGAACCAAAAATTCTAAGACATGTGACATCTACCAACCCGCACTGGGCCCGCGTGGTAGATTACAGCCCACTCCCTCTCCCAGAGAGGAGGCCTGTGTCCCAGCAATGGGAACATTATACGAGTAGGCTGTATTTATTGTACAACGAAAAGCATTTCGTTCCAACCGGGTGTCCCACGATACTTCCCGACTTTTTTATTAATAGACAGTAGGACAAACACACAGTGACAGCTTTTAACTAACTTTGTTTTCAGAATTTTCTTTTAACTAACTTTGTTTTCTTTGCATACTACATAGAAGGTAAGTGTAAACTTGCACAAAAGACAAGTAAATATATATATTTTTTTAAATCCTTTATTTAGTTTTAAACATATAATTTACATTTTCAAATATAAAAAATAAAATTATAATAATTATTTTTTTAAATATTATTATACAATTTATTTCATTAAAATATACTTTTAATTAAATAAATTGTATATTAATTCCCATCAATAAAGGTAAAGAAACAAATAAAGTGTAAAATAATAAATATACGCCAGCTTGAATTCGTTCAGGTTAGTTTTTTTTTAACATTACGTAACATAACATCACGCCTGTATTCCCTGAAGGGTTAGGCAGAGGTGTACCTATAGTACACCCACATTTCGTCAGTTATATTTAAGTCACATGTAATAGGGGGCGATCCTATTGCCATTAACCGGGTCACAAATCCAGACTCCGGGCTGCTACTGAGTTTCTGATAGAAAACCCCAATAATACCTTGCCCGACCTGGGAATCGAACCAAGGATTTCTTGCTTAGCAGTAGCGCTTGCGACCACTTGACTAACGAGGCAAATTTAAAAAAAAAAAAATTATTTAATATAACACTAACTGCACCCCGCGGTTTCACCCGCATAAGTCTCGATATCGTGGGAATATCGGGATAAAAAATGTCCTATGTCCTAATCCAGGTCATGGTCTACCCATGGACCAAATTTCATGCAAATCTGTTCAGCCGTTCTTGCGTGATTATAAAACAAATAAACTCAATTTCGCATTTTTGTTATTAGTTAAGATTTACTCGCAAATAACATCTCAGTGCAATAAATGACTTTTTATAATTTGGTCACCTGAAAATGTTTCAAATTGCCAGTTAAAGTCGTGAAAAATAGGTCGGTCTATAAAGATGGCGGCAATTAGCAATTAAAATTGTAATTGTCCGCGGCCTAATTGCCTATTTTCTTCGGCACTGAATTTAAAGTAAGCTGAAACAGTAAGAAAACGTTTAATAGTATTTTTATTGTTATTTTAAAACAATGAATATCTTAACTAGATTTGAGTCTCTGTTAACCAATCAATCTGCCTAGTCTTCTAGTCTAACCAGATGCAGCTGAATACCAGTATTTTACATGGAGCGACTGCCTATCTGACCTTCACAACCCAGTAACTGGGTATTACGATACCCCTTAGTAACACTTTGGTTGTCACACTTTTGGACTGCTGACGACCCGTAGGCCGTTACGACTGTCAAAGATCCACGAATGACAGCCGAGATCATCGGCTTAACGTCCTTGCCGATGCACGGAGGAGTCTCGGTATGTAAAGATAGTCACCCATCTACGGACCAACCCCGCTGTTATTACTTAGCCCAAGTCCAAGGTCTCGATAAACCAACCTATCGTATATACCTATGTGTGAAGAATAGTCACCCATCCATAGATTGGCCTTAGCAAAACGCAGCTTACCCTTATAGCAACACTAATCGATATTGATGATTTTTTTACATTTTATGAATAAAATACTGGCTAACTTGTATCTACCATCATTACTTCAACTGCAATTCATTACCTTAAACTAAGCTCAATCTCCCTTCGCTATAATAAATTTTCCTCATTATACTAATTAAAGATTTTTAAACGACCGACGTCTTTATTAGGGACAAAAAATACTCTTTACCCTTCCTGATATCCTGGTAGCAGGATATCGTTAAGAAACATATTTCCGTTCATTTTCCTTTGAGATCTCACTATGATAATGTTCCTTGGGGTTCATTAATAATATTATTAGGTTAAATTAATAAAAACGCTGTTCTTTTGTAGGGAACTACATTATTATTTTAATAAATTATTATCTTATTAATGTAAGGGCCTGTTTCACCACCTTCGATTAGGTTCCTATTAACTTACTTGGCAGATAATTTCATTCACAAACATACAAATTCTGTTCCATTTTGCACGACTCGTAATGCTTCGCATTAGAGTGTGCTCTACGATCGAAAAATATTTTTTGCCCCATTTCTGCAACTGTTTTTATTGTTTCACTCCTGCTAGTACACAGAACCTACTTAATTTATATACCATTGTATAGATAATTAAATGGAGATTAATATTGTATTTTTTAACAATTGATTTAATGCAGCAGAAATGGAAAAAGCATCAAAATAGTTGAAAAAAATTTCCTGTCCGTCAATTTATGATCCCTGAAAACATTGTAGCTTGCGATAAAATCAATTAATTGAGTCAATTTTTTTTTTATACATTCGTTTCAGCCGTAGAAGGAACCCTATTGAAAATGGCTCTTTTATTCATAGTAGTTTAATTATAATTAATAAAATACTAACTAAAATATAATATCAATATCTAAATATTTTCAACCTTGATCCGGTGCCGTTGCCTAGCAACTGCCAACGTAAATATGTTTGTCAGTCGTTGACATTACGACTTCATGAAAAGTGATAAATTGTTCATTTTTAAACTATGTTTTGAATTTCTTTTTCGTTTATGAATGAGTGATAAGTATGAGGCGTGCACTTTTGGATTTTCCAAACTATTTGAATTTATTCAGTAAGTAGTGGCTATTCGTAGGTGGTGAAATAGGCCCTAACTGATTTAATTACTCTGGAAATTTTAGTAGCGGCTGATCTGAGGGAAGTTAAAGAGGAAATTAATGTAAATTCGCTATTTGTGCATATTTCTAATTTTATTCACTAACTGGCAGTAACTAACGTGGAAATATCGGTATAAAAAGTAATCCAGGTTATAAACTATATGTGTGCCAAATTTCAACCAAATCCGTTTAGCCGTTCTTGCGTGATTGAGTAACAAACACCCAAATATAGTTACAAACTCATCACATTAAATAATATTAGTAGGCTATAATTTTGCGGAAATGCATGGCTATCTTCTTGTCTCCTTATTGCGACTGAGCTGCTGAAGAAAGAAAGGTAGCGACAGCATAGTAAGCTTTACGACTTTAATATATGATGTGCGTCATTTCTAATACACTTCTGAACTCCAAAACTCACCCTTATTTTTCGACCTAAATTCAAAAACAAAAAGCATTACTATGTCCTGATTTTTACCCCCTTATATATACGAATGGTAATATTTGCACAAGTGACGGAGCAGACAAGACACAATCATTGTTTGTCCAGCTAATGCGAGGTACACACGCACGATTCACGTAGTACATAGGCATACGTATACAAACCTATGTGTATGGTTGGCTTTATTTATTTACTGACAAACATTTGCTCTGGGCTTGATTTTCAGTTTTCAGTGTTTCAGTATATTTGATTACCAGATGTAAGAATAAGGAAATGTAAATCTTTTGAGATTTTTAATAGTTTCGAAAGACACAAACACTATTTATGTTGCAATAAGATGGTTGAAGCCGTGATATAGTTATATCCCTAGGGATATAGCTATATACCGTAATATAATTATATGAAAGCGGTTCATAACTATCTGAGTGCCCTAATTTTGTGACCAGTTTCGACATAGTGCTCGCCGGCCGCTGCTGCGGCACCGCTCGCTACGTTCGCTCGCTCGTCTCGCGCATAGTTTGTATAAACCTAACCTATTTGGTTGGAGTGTCCTGATAGTTATATTACTGGATCGTGCTCGTATCATAGTTATATTCCTAGTAAGACAGTTGAACCGCTTTCATATAACCATATATACGGTATTAACTACATCCCTAGATTTCCCTAGGGATATAACTATATCACGGCTTTAACCATCTTACTGCGACATATATACCACATCGGTCATCTATGCCCACACAACAAAGAATCATCTTTAACTATAACAGGGATCATTGTGGGGTACAATGGTCCCTGTTAGCCGACGCCGACGTACGCACGGACGTGTTTTTTATCTCGACGATTTTTTTCCCGTATTGGATTTTCGACGTTCCGCTTAGAGCCGAGAGTTGAATATCCAACAGTGTGTTTTCTTGACGCGCTCTGGGATACGCGCTAAATGCGCTCTGTTGGATTCTCAATGCTCGGTTCAATACCGAGAGTTGATAAATCCAGTGTACGAAAAAAAATCGCCGCGATAAAAATACGTCCGTGTGAAAGTTGGCATATAGTTAAAGATGATTATACACGTATATAAGGTGCTAACAAATTAAGTACCAATATTTTAAGAGGTGTTTTATTACATCAAAACAATTAACTTTAAATAGAAATTAAAAAAACTTTTTATATGATATTTTTGTTTTAATTTCCGGAACAAAATAAATAAATAAAAATTTGGCCCAAACATAATCATCCTGTGCATATAACTGACAAGATGTTTAACACTTTCTGTCAAGTGAACATCGTCGTTTGTGACAAACGTCAATTATTGGCGGGAAAACTGTTAGTAATCAATTAGCCTTTGATAATTGTCAATAAGTACTTCTTTTTCTCATTTTCAAGTACAAATTGATAAGTTAAGGCAAAGTGTAATTAGTAATAAAACCCAGTTTTAGTAAATATTTATTTACATTACAAGAAATGTTGAAAATGGCGACCCTCTTTTTCAATGCATAATAATGCTCGCTTTTGGATGTTTCCATTATCACGCAACAAAATGTCTCTTTCTCTTTTCATGACTTCAAAGGCGTTGGTAATACGTGCTCGTAGTTCTTCAGAAGTTCTAATCGTATGACCATCGCATCGTCGCGAAATACATTCGCTGCATCCCTTGTACTACACATTGGATGACGGTCAAAGAAATCCAAAATAGAAACTTCTAGACGCGCCGGATATCGAGGTCTACCGGCTTCACCTCTAGGCGTGAACGTTCCCCAGTCATGATATCTTTGCTCAGCTCGGTAGATTGTGCGAGAATTCACATGTGTACCGTAAATTTCTGCATAGAGCCTAGCAGCACTTGTCGCACTGTAGTTTGCTTCGCGATAGCAAATTACCATGTTTAGGTTATCGTTGTTTGTGTAGCGGTAAAGCATTATTTTTGTTATTTAGTGGTTTATTATACTAAATAATTAGACATAATAAATAGCGTGACATTGACATTATATTTTATTTATTTATGTGAAGTGGCCATTAACTCTAATCAGTTAAGAGGAGGTTTCATAAGATAATCAAAGAGGACTTAATATTAATTACGGATTGTTGACTATCTCATTAACAGGGTGTTTTGACGCAGTAACGTTGTTTCCCTAATTATCTCCAAAAAGTAACATAAACTTTTAAATGTTTCATACTTAAGTCTACTCCTAGAGACGAGTACTATCAGCTCTAAAAGTATTGGTACCTAATTTGTTAGCACCTTATATAGAATTCGATATAAAAAGAACGTAACCATGACAGCAGACAATCAACACCGGTAATCGTTGACTCTTTGTGCACTTGTCATCAAAAGCGGCATCAACCGTTGTCACACGGCTTTTGTCTGCAAGCGCTTACTGTTCACAAACCGACTGTATAAGCACAAGCGTATTCTTTCAACCAACTAGTTGCATGGCTTTGACTGATGCCGCCGCAGTTATGAAACATATTGGTTGCAATTTTTGTAGAAATGCACTTAAGTAATTCTTTATAGAGGTGGGTTTGTTCGATGGAATAAACTGTAATTAAATTGTAAGATTACGGGCCTTAATTGCCATAATTGTGGGACAGGTGATGTGCAGGGCAAATCAAAGGTAAAGAAGCAGACATGGTTCAAAATCATATGACACTTCACTTTCTCTCTAGAATTGGCCGGATATAATAGTGTCGTTATGTTAATCACCAGGATACCAAAGAATGTGGGGTTGTAAAGAAAATTCATGACATCAAAAACGACATCAAACTTAGAACTTCACAACAACCCAAGTAATTTCCTGTCCTATTAAACTCATTTCGTGTCAATGTCGACGCCAAAACTGAAAAGGCACTTACAAAACTACGAAGTAAATAAACATCACCGCACGACATGACCAGGGCGACAGAGAATATGAGGTGGTAGGGCGAAACACTCATAAAAGATGTGCAACCGCGCGACCCAAACTTTGCTCTCTGCACTTATCAAGACATATTGCCTCGTTGTGCTGACACACGGGTGAAATTATTTGGTAGCACAAACAAGGGTCTTATTATAAGACCTCTGAACACAGAAATGTTATGGCTCTCCTCGAATACGATTGGACATCAGAAGGGAATGAGAAGAAGTTCTGTTGTGTGACGATGAAGTGAAGAGTGGCGGTAGGTATAATCTTTAATAACGATCCTCTCTTGCACTGCTTGCGATTGAGAGCTCGCTGTTAGTATTTCATAAAGAGTTAACTATCACAAACAGCAGTAACACAAAGAATTTATTTACCAACCAACTATCCCGTATGTACCACCTCTGAAGGTACATCCTCATATTTCGTAGACATTATACAGCATCGGCTAAAAGCCTTTGCATACGAAAGTTCTGCGGCCGCCAGCACGACCGACGTTCATAATGGGATTCTTAGCTGGCTCACTTTGTTTAGCAGATGAATACCTTCAGGGCAATTATGACTCATGTGTTTATTATCTCCTGGTAGCTAAGTTGGTGTGATAGTTTGTTTATTTGGAATTCAAGAATGTTTTTGCATGTTGAAAAACTTAGGCGTTGTATGTATTTCAAAAGAAGACTCGGGTTTGACAAACAGTAAAATCGTTTTCAAAATACGACATACAAACACTCAACAAGAAGCAAAAATATCTAGAATATAAATGTATATTCTTCTTGGTTCTGACAAATGTGTCAGAACCTGAAATACTGAAAATGCGAGTGGAGAAAGCAGAAAAATTACTCATAAGCTGAAAATGATGATAATGAATCTGCCTAGCTAGCAGAAAAAGTTGACTGAACAAAACCCTTAGTGGACTTAAGAACACTTTTGCAACTGTGAGCAAAAAGTTCACAAAAATAATAATTTATTACAATTTCTAGTGATAATAGTGTTCCATTGTGAGATTTATTCTCATAATCCCACAAAGACTTCGCAAACTCAGTAAGAAACTACGATATAATAAAGAAAATTATGCTCGTATGAAGTTTTTTATTAGAATAATTTGGAAATTATGATTTTAGAAAAATTTCGATTCACATTTGACGCTAAATAATGTGTCTCATTTATATGGATGAATTAAAAATACATTTGAGATAAATTCAACTGCATTTTTGAAAAAATCCTATCGTTATCGTTTTTAGGGTTCCGCAACTAAACAGACATACCTGTCTGTCCGCGGCTAAGCTTAGAGACTCTTAGTATTAAATAAATAAATAAATTCTTTATTGGAATAAACAGGTTGTACATATAATTTTGAGGCCCTGGCTCCAGAGCTAGGTTAGAGTACCTGTATTTCAGGAGCCAGTGAACTCTCTCTCTCTTGGTATTATATACAAATTAATAAATAAATAGATAGATAGATAGATAAAACATTTATTCAGTGCATACAAAAGACACACAAAAGCACAATTTTATTAAATAACAAATCACAAGAATATAATTATATATAAACAAGATGCCAATATACAAAAAAGAAAAACAAAAATACTTAAAGAAATGGAGTGACATTATGACATAATTCAAATCAATTAAAGAAAAGCAAGGTGCGGTGTGGAGTCCAGCTCAGCATGTGTCAGGCAACCTGGCGCTGATATTCTGCTGGATCCCTGCAGTGACATACGGACGTCAAGCAGATGAGATAAATTGGTGTTGTGACAAAATGTTATGCGCGGAGTGAAAATAAGTAAGTATACTCACCCGCAACTTAAATGATTACGTATTCTACAGCAAGGTTTTGCATTGGGAAACGTTCCTGTTCGTTACTGTGTTGATTGTGTTTTGATTACTTTAATCATACCGACAAAGTGATAAAATAAATTCTCCATTTTATTTTCGTCTTCTTTTTTTGCCCCTACTACTCGTACTACTACCGGTATTTTACCGTTAAAGTAGATTTTCACAAATGCTGAGCAGAACTGATTAAGCCTTAAATTACGATCATGATTTCGAATCAGAAGATTTAGTCACCTCATTATAAACATTTAAAAATGAATCCCTATTTTTCTGATCACGCCATAACTTGAGAACGGCTGTGCCAAATTGGATAATTCTTTTTTGTTGTGTTCGTTATTCTCAGGACAAGTTTCTAAGGATAGGTAGGTGAAGGTAGGGTAGGTATTCTAGGTATGCAAGTAAGTAGGTAGGTAGGAAGGGTGGGAACATAGTGTCGTGATTTCTTTAATTTTATTTGAAAATATTATGTCGTATTTTAATATCGATCTATCCACTGAGGCAACACTGTCAAAGCACAAATGATTAATATTGTAAGAAACTTTTAAATGTATTTTCATTATGGCAACTGATTGTATTATTTTACTTTGGCAACACTTAGAAATAAACGTCAACGTCTACTGCATGTCTATTATAATTTATAACCATTTGCCGAATTCCCTTCAGGATTTGCCATTGACATTGTTCAAAAGAAGTCTCTTTAAACTATTACTATATAAAAAATATTATAACATTAAGGAATATTTGGAGGATAAGTCGATGGAATCTATAATTAATGTAAATTTGTAATAATTTTAAATAATATTAATAATCATAATGACTGTAATTCTAATAATTTTAATTGACATGTAAATGTATTTGCACGCCAAATTATGGCAGAATATGCTGAAACCAAAATGACTGTAATATCTATTGTACCATATTTTAGCAAATAAATATTTTTGATTGATTTGATTGATTTGAAATAACGGTCATTATATTATCCTTATTTCTGGGTGGGGTTAAAAGTCATTTTAAATGGTAAAATGTAATGCTTAGTCAGTCTTTGTTTGATTGTGAGATAGTACAGTTGTGTGGATTAAAAGTATTAGCAAGAAAATTGCGTTTTCTTTACAATAGGTAGGTGCGCCGTAAATAAGTACTTATTGCTACTCGTGCGAAGCCGGGGCGGGCAGCTAGTCAGAGATAAAAACCAAATTATATTTCTAAAACAAATGAGCCCCATCTTTCACAGACTACACATGTCCCAAGAATTTCGCTATCCAAGAGCCGTCACAAACTTTAATCTTTCTTTCCACACCATTAGAACCTAATCGAGAAAACTGCGACTACAAGGCGACCAATCAACTGAGACCTCTTTAATTACTCCATCATATTCGCACTGGTCGAAAATTTGTTAAGATTAAGAACGATGGGGGGTCTCGGTAGACTGGTTTCCATTGGTCGGTAGATGTAGGCAAGATGTAAGTTATATGTGTTAAGATTAATCTGTGTGATTCATGATTTCTTGGTATAGCTTTTGCAGCGTATTGCTTATTACGAGCTTTTGTTTTGTTTTAAAGAATATCAGCCGCCGCAGATGGTAAGTTTTGTTAAGTTCGATCTTTTTTAACCGACTTCAAAACGGACGAGGAATTCGACTGTATGTTTTATCGTTGTTTGTTTGTTACGCGATTATTCCGCCAATTATGAATTGATTTAGATGATTCTTTTTTCAGAGAGAGGTGGTCTTATATTAATTTTAATAACTTTGCTTGAGTCGTTTTTGAGATATGTATAATGTACGAGTATGTATGTATATTCATCTGTTACCTCATAACTTCTAAACTACTAATTATAATTTGACAATTGAGGTATCTTTGGAAGCGTCTTGATCGTCCGCCGCGCTGGTTATGATATGTGACGTCACATTAAATTGTTAATGGCGCCCTCTAGAGCATACAAAGACATGAAGTAAAAAATAAAAAACTGGAGTCACACGTAATCTGTTCGATTTATGCCCTAACTCGTGTGACTCCGGAATTTTAATTTGTCTGTCTGTGGTGTCTTGTTTATACCTTCCTTTTTATTAGATGACTTTTTCCTGTAGTTGGGTTTTAGTTTTATAACTTTTATTTTATTCTATTAGGTCACTTCCTTAACCCTCATTAGTTCTTTTCTCTTTAAATCTTTACTTCAGGTATATTATGTTGACGAACATTTCCACGACACCACACAGTCAGTATACACACACATACAGCTATAATACCGCTTTCCATAGCCTATACATATCTCTCTAAAGCCAGTTGCAGCAATAACGCATTAGAACGCTTGTATCGGACATATTCATGCTCGCACTAAGCATTGAGTGGATATTGATTGCGCGCTTGTCCGATATTGGTGCTTTCATCGCATTTAATTCACTAAAATACACTTAGCAATTTAATACCATATTTGCATGATTTTCAAGTATTTATAATAAATTTTAATTTGTAATCCATAGGTAGATCTGTTCAACATATTTGTACGCCTCCTGGCATAACATAGTGCTCTGTTCACCAAACATACGATCTGTAATGACAAATAAATAAAAGAATTGAATTGAATAAAAAACCCTTTTTTGGGAATGAATTTGAAGGATATTTACAATGATGAATATCAAGAGGATTAAAGGTAAAGTGGTTCCCGGAAAATCTTACAGCATTGCGGTAGACCCAACCAATAATGACGGGATTAAATATCTACGGCTATGATGAATAATTAAATCGGTAATTTCTGATTATAAATAACTAACTTTAAATGACACACAGGAATAGGCTCTTGCTTTAGCTCGTGGCTAAGTAATAACAGCCGCACGGGTCGATCCGTCAGGTTAAGCTACGCTTGCTGGGGTTGGTTACTAGCTGGGTGACCATCTTTACATACCGAGGCCCCTCCGTGCCTCGGAAAGCACGTTAAGCCATTGGTCCCGGCTGTCATTCGTGGTTGACAGTAGTTACGAGTCGTCAGAAGCCCGAAAGTCTGATGCCAGTCTTACCAAGGGGTTATCGTATTACCCAATTACTGGGTTGTGGAGGTCAGATAGGCAGTCGCTCCATGTAAAATGATGGTATTCAGCTGTATCCGGTTAGACTGGAAGCCGACCCCAAAATAGTTGGGAAAAGGCTAGGCAGATTGATTGGTTCCCGGAAAATCTTACAGCATTGCAGTAGATGGAATGATCTCTAGGGGCTATGATGAATAATCCAATCGGTAATTTCTAAATAAAAATGTCTAACTTTAAATGAAAAACATGAATGCCCATTCCTGTTTTTCATTTAAAGTTAGACATTTCTCGTAAAAAAGGGTGTTCCTTAACGAAAATGAAAAGCTGTTTAATGCCACAAGCATGTCTACATATTTAGGTAGGTAGGTATTTTAGTCGACAGTTTCCAAAAAATATATTACGCAAGTCAAAGACATTCCTACCAACATTCCATTCACAAGACGTCTAACCGATCCAAAAGGTAACAAGCACAACAAAAGCGAATCACACGCAGTACAGTAAGTATGCGGTATAAATAAATAGGTGCGCGCAATATCGTTTGGATTGCGCGTCCTGACATGGGTCGACAGCCATGTCCGGCTGCTGTTAATTTCGCTTGTCGACTGTACTGGCATTCAAGGGAGGGGCTTAAGCGATGATACTGGGTGGTTTGGGTGAAGCACCTTTCGTTATATGCGCTCCTGGTATCTTGTTTGAGGTATGGGTTTTTTGTCGACTGAAACTACAATACTTAATTTTACAAACATTTTATTAAACTGACAGTTTTTATAATACTGCCGGCCATTTTGTCTACTTTAGTGGATAGACACTGCTGAATAAGTTTTAATAATGTCCAGGGGGAATCCTGTATAGTTAATCCTACTGTCATCCTTTTTGACAGGCTAATCTTTTCTTCACAGAAGAATTTTAAAAGGAATATCGCATACTTGAAGCTAACTTCAATGTGCGAAAAACGTAAAAAATATTCGAATTTGACTACAAAAGCCATCAAAATAGCCACTCAAGTAATTCAGATGAACATGGAACCAGTCACGCATAGAACATTGGGCTCGAACAAAACCTTCCATTACGATGTCGTTATAGACATTATCAATATCCGTAATGGTGGGAAGTTTTTCTCTTTATTGCGACACTGAAGGACGCAGGTGTATGGTAAATTCAATTAATACTTTAATAGAACTTTATTGCCAATTAGTTGGCGGATCTTGAGAATTTTTAGGGGATAAAGTTAGCTGTTAAGGAGGATACCTACGCAAAGATAGCCCGCGTTTAAATAAGGTTACGTTTTTTTGCAATTTGCAGGTCAGTGTCAGGGTCAAAATACAACCTGACACTGACCTGAAAATTGCCAAAAAGGTGTGTCCAAACATTGAGCACTCGTGCGCGGCTGCCGCGCTGTGTTTAGACGACTGCCGGGCGCGAACGCTTCTGTCTACCTGCCGCGCACAAACATTTTTAGGAAACATTCGTCACTAATTGCGCCTGGACGTGTTTCTGCGGACGTATTAAAGGTTAGGCAGATTGATATTACCAACTGAAGTGCGCGGCGTGTCTTGGATGTGCCGCACAGTACTGCCGCGTACACATTCGTCGGTTAGTCCTAACTAGAGCGCGGCAGAAAATGTGAGCTGCAAACGCCGCGTGCTGCTGCCGCGCTCTTGCTGCTCAATGTTTGGACAAATTGAATTTCGGGGGCTACCTTTGCCTACCCACCCTGTTTATTTTAAATCTAATCTAGCTGATTCTTGTCGACCAATTTTGTTGAGAAATGGTAGATACAAGAAAATGATTGAGACTCGGAAAGACCAGGGAAGCACAAAAGAGAGGAGACCTTAACTGATGAGTGATGATGCATGATAAATTAAATGACTATAATAATGAGAAAAAAAATATTATCATTAGTGTACTTGTAAATTCTACTACTACACATCTCTTTGATAAATCTCTAAGTGGCCTAACGACGCCCTCGAGTAAAGAGTCATTTGGCGGAAACATCTTTATAGAGACGACAAGTTCCTACAAAGGATGAACCAAAACCTGTGCTGGTTTTCGTTCATTCTGACGAAGACAATGCAAACAAAACGTTGTTAAAACTTTAACACAGTAAAGTTTAATTTCAATATAATTATCTCAACGTTTTGAAACATACGAAAACAATTTAGAGAGACTGCAACACAATTTATAAAGTAAAGTACCCAAAATCTAAAGAACTTTTGGGAATTATCGCCCAAGTTCTTAACATAAAGTTCTGAGACGGAATTAAGTTGAAGGGAGTTTTAGAAAAATATACGTCTCACTTCAGTTTTGGGGACGCTCGCAATTTCAGGTATTATTAGATTAAACTGTGGTTGGTGGAAGTTTATTTAAGTAAAGTATTGGATAGTGACCCAAGGGCTGGCTCTTACCTTGGCCAGAGGCTAAGCATTACCATACAACGTAGCAATGTCGCCAGTCTCTTGGGTACATTACCAGTCGACAGCGATGCGGAGGAATTTTTCGTCGCCATATTTTAGGATGTTCATAGTTTTATTTAGGTTAGGTTATTATATTACATTATTTAGTTTAAAATGTTAATGCAGAGTATATAATTTTGTATGTATAAGGAGGAGCTCGAGAGAGAAAGAGAAGATCATAACAGCTATGCGGATCGATCCATCAGGTTAAGCTACGCTTGCCGGGGTTGGTCCGTGGATGGGTGACCATCTTTACATACCGAGACTTGGTCCCGGCTGTCATTCGTAGATCTTTGACAGTCGTTACGGGTCGTCAGAAACCCGAAAGTCAGACAACCAGTCTTACCAAGGGGTATCGTATTACCCAGTTACTGGGTTGTAGAGGTCAGATAGACAGTCGCACCATGAAATACTAGTATTCAGCTGCATCCTGTTAGACTGGAAGCCGAGCACATCATAGTTGGGAAAAGGCTAGGCAGATTGATTGATGCAGTGAATATATTTTTACCGACTTCAAAAAAAGGAAGGTTATTATCCTTTTTAATACCCAGAATGTTATACTGAAGCATTGGGAGTTAGTCCCTCTCACAGAGAGGAGGCCTGTGTCCCAGCAGTGGGAACATTAATAGGCTGATGATGATGATGATGATTGGGAGTTATGTTACGTTATATTTCGTGATGTTTTATATTATCGTTCATCACTGAAATGAGAAAGAAAACATGAAGCGTATTGTAAACGCAACACAAAAGGTTTATTACAGGATAGAATTTCCATATTAACATGACTATGTATTTAACTTTTTTACTTTATATTTTTAACAAAGCCGGCGACGTTTTACTTCACTGAAGTAAAACGCTCTAGGAACATTTAAAGTAATACATCATCTCATCATCAGCCTATTAATGTTCCCACTGCTGGGACACAGGCCTCCTCTCGGTGAGAGGGAGTGGGCCGTAATCTACCACGCGGGCCCAGTGCGGGTTGGTAGATGTCACATGTCTTCGAATTTTTGGTTCTAAGACATGCCGGTTTCCTCACGATGTTTTCCTTCACCGTTTTTGAGAGCAGTGGTGATGAAATGATTTACACAAAGTAAAGCGCCTGCTTGGGTTCGAACCCACGACCTACAACTCGTAAGTCGGGGCCGATACCACTGGGCCACCACTGCTCTACACATACATCATCTAGTTATCCTGTAATTGGCGACTGTATAAATCCGAGGATATTATTACCTATAATAAATACATACAACATAATCAGCCTATTAATGTTCCCACTGCTGGGACACAGGCCTCTTCTCTGTGAGAGGGACCTATTATACTTAAGATATATTGTACCTATACAGAAGCTGTCGGTGTACTTTCAAAGATAAATAAATAAATTCTGTATGTCCTACTCTACCCAATTAGGTACTAATTATATTAAGCTTATTATTTAGCCCTATAACAAAATTTAACAGGAAAACAAATCTCAGCCATTCAAAACTCAATGTTATTAAGGCACCTCGGCAAAATTTTAATATCGCACACCAGAGTTAACTCAGCGTAATTATTCAGCGCAATTTACGGCACGCTAAAATTGCGCTAATCTGACAAAAAATCTGACCTTAAAAATATTGTTCGACCAAGAATATTTTACCGAGAAAATGTAATAACAAAAACAATATCTAAGGAATCCTTCAAACTGGGCGATAAAGTACAGGCTGATTATCGCTAGGCGTCAAGTGACGTCATATTTCTTTTTTTTTTCTCGGCGGCTGCTCGTTAATTCCCTCTCGCAACAAAATGAGGCTATTTGAGCCTCTCCGAGGAATATAACAACGTAATTCTATAGAACTAACTGACTTGCAAGAAACATAGAGGGTTTTTATTTAGTGACGACTTAATACTTGTAATGTATGAGGGAGATGCTGAGTTGGTTTGGGTGGTTTTGTGACTGATGGCGTCAAAGTCAAAGTCAAAGTGAAAGTATTTATTAGTGTGATTTTTGGTGATACAGTATGTCTTATATTTAGGTTATGGTAACTCAAAAAACTACCCATTAGGGCGGGCATACACTATTTATCAATAAGTATAAGAATTTAAAATCGATATTACATACAAATTAACAAAAATTTCAATATTAATAATAATACAATAAATTTTTATAATAAACATTTAATTATTATTAAAATAAATATTCAGAACACAATTAATTAATAAGTCAAGTTTTTGAATTTTCATTTATTTTGTTACATTTTGTCAAGAAGGAATTCGAAAAATCTGTGGTTGTAGATGTTCTTTATCAGATGTGAGGGTGGAAGAAACCGCTTAGCTACAGTAATCATGTGTTTTAAAGAAATCAAACTATAATAACTTGACGACTAATTATGTTTCAAAGGCATGCACAACATGCAACAAAAAGAAAAAAACGAACGAGCCTAGTCGCATAATTATGATGTGGAACATCTGACAGCTCACTTCAATTGGTAAAACTGCGACGATAAGCTACTTTTAACGATGTTATACTGAAAATTACGTCTAAACGACCAGTGTTAATCATTTGGAAAAAAAAATATTTTAAATAAGAGCATATTTGTAAAGTTGTGTCTAACGCGGATAAAAAACTGAAAATTACGCAAAAGCTATCAAGCGTAATTTTCTGAAATCTTCACCATTTAAAGGATAATTAAAATATTAATCTTTTAGTACATGTGTGTTATTAACCCATATATGCCCAGAACTTTATATAACTCCGATTTTTATAATTTTCACATATGTTGTATATTGATAACCACAGACAAGGACTGTGAAAGTAATTTGTAATTTTCAGTTCTGAAACTAGTTTTTTTTCAGTGGGTCGATAATGACCCTTTGGGCAGATAAGGTCGTACACTAGTATGGAGAAAGAATAATCAAAATAAAACAGTATTATATGCTATTCAGTCTTTATTATTAGTTTAGACAAGTAATATCCGGGAGGAACTATTAGGTAATTAAATTTGATAAGTAAGGAACATAGGATATAATATCAGTTATGATATGAATGAAATTCTGCAAAGCATTGTCATGCAAATTGACTTCACATTTGTGGCACATTTTGACTGTTTTTTTTTTACACAGCTCACATTTTCTAAAATAATTCGAAGAACTTTATAGGTTCACTTTCTTTGGTGAGTGTGAGCATAGCTCGTGGAGGCGGTGGTGACCACACATCTTGTCGGGGACGCAAATCTCGCTTTACCCATTTACGTAGCCTGACGTTGCTCTATTGATCGCGACAAAGATTCTGTGGAAAAGGGACCACAGAATCATTGTTGGCCCTGGTAGGACGATCATTCAAAAAAGACTGTTCATCAGGATACGCAATGATCGTCGGTTCTTCAACTCCTGGAGTTGACGGTTCGACAGGATGAGAATTTCGTAACCTGTGTGTCCAGCACACATCCGGATGCCGTAGAAATGGGTTCGAAAATTTAAGAACAACTAGCAGGGCAGACTAAAACCTCATCGATGGTGGTGTCACCATCATTGTCTTCTTCACTTCCTAGTACTAGCATTTCAGCTGTAGCAAGTAACTGATGTCGGTTCAAGCGATTTATATTGTCACATTCCTCCTCACCTGAGTCACCGTCCGATATGTACCCTCACAACGCTGATCAATGTATACATCGAAGCCCTGGACACCTTCCTCGTAATCAAGTGACTCCAGGGCTTCGGCTATTTCGTTTGTAGAGAGCATGTGGCAGGACATGTAAAAGAAAAAAATATGATTATAAAACATGGTATGTGCCCACAGGGTCGTTACCGACCCACGAAAACGTTTCGATTGATTGCAATTAGAAAAATATACTTTATAAGGAATATTTACATCTATATCTCTAAAACACATATTCAATTTACTATAAATACAATTTTGTTAGTAAAACAACATAATATACACAAAATACTTACCTTTTTATGCGCTTGGTTGCAAACTTTTTCCAGAAATGAACTTGTATGAACTTTCACTAGCACTTGTCATTTGAAATGATTGTAAAGTAGAAATTATATTGAGCTGTACTTCAAAATAGTTCTTTTGATTATCAAGACATGACGTTATAATTAGAATTGATTCATAAGTTCGCGGTCAGGGTGCATCGGAAGTAATCAAGTACTTTTGGGTCGTTATCGACCCCCTGGGCATATAAGGGTTAAAATACCTTTTGTTTTATGTATAATAAATTAATAATGCGTCAAATTGGGGACAGCGCTCCTTGATGGGCGAGTCCTATTACTGGCTGGACGTACGACGCGTTGCGTGAGCTCAGTACAGAACACGCAAGCTAACCTCAACTCAAGGTCACTGGCATATATCTACGTCTTAAAGGAGCGGGGGCCACGTCAAGGTTGATTCTGACCGCCAACTCTAGAATTAGAATTTCTTTATTTTGCATAAAATATGGTACATAACAGGTCTTAACTTAAATATAAGAAGTTCCAAATATTTTGCTTACTTACTCTAGCACAGCGCGCGCTCATTGGTGAATAAATCAAATAGTGTTGTCCCCGGATCCCTAATACACTTCCGTCCCTTTTCACAAAAACACTGCCACAGATTTGTATATTTAGATTTTGATTGCAGGTAACCCAGAAAAAATATGTTACACAAGAACATACATACCTAAACAAACAAAGAACCTCCTCCTTTTTGAAAGTCACCAATACCTCATTTACAATACCTTTCGAACCAAAAATTTGCAAATCAACATCAAAACGAAGCACGTTATGTACACATAATCTTAATAACACATAATACAGGTTCAATAATTCCCTTAATATACATCTCTATATGTAAGGCCACATAAGATGAGTAACGCAAGGAACATTGATAATTCAGTGGTGCGACACCCTCGGAAAATAATTACGAGAGACGAGGTTAATCGTAAAAGAGGGCATAGAATAATTTTGTAGATGCGAAACTCCTGCTCCGAACGTAAGGGTGAATTTTACCAATGACACTGAACGCAATCAGCACACGTTCATGAGCTGTCAGTGTCAATATTCCACACACAACATGACAAAGACATATGACGTCCATGCAGGATAACGGCTCACTCCCTTTTATAGAGAGGAGGCCCTTTTCTGTGGAGTATGAGAGAACTTTACACCCTGTTCCTCATACCTCTAAATTGGTGACCCCGACGTGATGAACGTCAACGCAGGCGTCGTGCAACTAATTCAGCGTGACGTCATCATCATCATCACTCTTTCGTGAGGCAAGTCACACAGTCAGCCAGCACCCACGGCTTCAAAACGGGTATCTTGACCACCAGCACCATCAGCAAAACCTTGGCACAGCACCCTGCACTTTCGGCCGGTCTCACAAGCAGATCCCTTTCTACCCTCTCCTGATTGACGCCAGCAGTCAGGGTACCAGCTTTGGGAACGTTATAGCTAGTATAAAGTATAATCAGCCAATTTTTTATTTTAGGACATGCCGGTTTCCTCACGATGTTTTCATTCACAGTTTTTGAGAGCAGCAAGTTTGAACCTACGGGCCACCCACATTATAAGCTAAACAGCCCAAAATGTATGTTGTAATTGTCGCATCATTCACAATGTATATGATTCGGAATCATCCAAAGAAATTAGGTACATGAGTTTCGCTTCTATACTTCTGCTTTCCTAGTCTTTAAAGAGGGGTGCAGGCCTGTATCCCAAGATGAATTATGATTATGTGAATGTGCGTCTTGATCTGTCATGGCCGCTTTGTGAGTTGGTACGTGTTTTAAGGGTGAGTACTCTGGGGATTGTGAAGGAATAAGAGATTAAATATCCGTTGATAATTCTTTGTTTAAGGAAAATATTATGTAGCAGGAAAATGCTCTGACGACACAAATGAGATCTTCTACAAACGTGACTTTAATTTTAGTAGGCATCGTATAACAAATACCTACTCATTTAAAAGGTACAATTCTGAAGGAGGCAGATGACCGCATACCACATCAGCAAAGCCGCAATGAAAGACCGCAGCGACACTACTGTGTTTTCTAAGTAACTTTATAAAAAGGCTGTGGTTTGCGGACTGCGGTCACCGCGGTCACCTTCGGAATTAACCTAAACCTTATAGGTTTCTAAGCTTCTCATTGATAAAAATTATGATAAAGGTGTAGTGGTTACACCGCCACATACGAACTACGCATCAAAGACATGACGTCACACAAATCCTTCATCGCGCAATTACAGTTTACCGCGCGACCGACATTTATACAAACTCCCGACATCAACTTTCGGGCAGTTGCCCGCCAGACACGGTCCGGTCCTAGGACTAGGATCCACCCTTTTCTATGGTGGATGAGTGAACTTTACACCCTGTCCCTCATACCCTTAAAAAGGAACTTCAATGTGTGCTGATAAACCATTCCTGAAGAATGACAAGGCCCTTCAAATATGATCAATTTCTCAAGCTGTTGCGGATCTTTGCATTCGTGCATTTTTTGCGTTATATACACATCTACTATCGATAAATTACGTGTTTTTTTTACATTACTGTTTTGTATTCATCATTTTTTATGGTAAATTATGAAAAAAATAAAATTGCATGTCTTAATTGATAGAACATAGTGAACAGTAACATTATGTAGATACATCAGCACAGATTTGATTTGAAATAGGAAACCAAAAATAGAGCAAGTGCTTATATAAAACCATCGCTGTGTTTCTTAATTGTATTTACCTAATATGAACATTCCATTAAAACCGACTACACCCGGTACTCGCGACAAGACTACAGATCCACTGCTTCCGACGCTAAGATCCCAAGTTGGTATTTGAGTCAAAACTTCAAGCCTTTTGTGTAAGTTTGGTACTCAAGCCGCCTAGTTGGCGGGCTGTTTGTAAAGACAGCGTTTACGTTATAAGTGAATATTATTATTATGTAATTATGTTTACAACTACGAGTATTGAGTTAGGGAAGAGATAATTTAGTACTAAAGATTTGACAGTGCCTTTCAGCGTAGGAATGAGGACTGCTAAAGAAAGAAATATTTAACAGCTTTTTGTTGAGTGTTTCTTAATTATTTTTATTTCTGGGTGTATCCTTCTTCCTCATCTATACAAATATATAAAATTGGAGTCTGTTTGTCAAAATAACAGGTTTTTATTAAATGCATTTATAAGTATATGTCAACGGTACTTACTTATAAAACAATTACTTTTCATTTTTTTTTTGTCTATCTGTTTCTTCCGGCTCATCTCCGAAACGGCTGAACTTTCTCTGGCTGATAGCTGATTTTATAAGAAGTAACTTAAGCTACTTTTATTTTAGAAAAACAATGAGTGTCAACAGCTACTTCACATCATATTATAAATGTGAAATTTTGTATGTTTGCATGTTTGTTACCTCAATCACGCAAAAACGGCTAAACGCATTTAAATGAAATTTTGCGCACAGGTAGACCAAGACCTCGATTAGGAAATAGAATACTTTTTATCACGGTAACACGTGTCGAAGCCGCGTTCAAAAGCTAGTTAGATTATATATAAGGAGATAAAAAAGCTCCATCCGGTTAGCTGAATTTATCCTGCAAACAATGCGTGTACATCTAAACTAATATTATAAAGAAAAAAGAGTTGATTTTTTGTACGTTTGAATATTTGTTTGTTTATTATAATGAATAAACTAATAAACAACTTTCCCGATTATAAAAAAAAATTACCAGGTGTATGCTATATTATCACTGAGTTTATAAAGATATCAAGCATGCGAAGCCGCAGGCGGAAGCTAGTGTATCATATATCTAGACACCTCAGAGCCTCATGTTTCTTTGAAGAGGAAAAATTGTAAGTGACAAAACTAAAAAACGCGTGTGACCGTGTCAGACATACCAGGAAAACAGCGTGAATATGGGGGAAAATAAGATATTACGTTTCCATGGGAATTTACAGACATATTATGTGCGTATTATTTAGTACCTAATGATGAGGAACACTTGGTAGTATTGACGAAATGTTCCGTAACTAAGATATCCGACATAGAACTAAGGTTCCAGGCGTAGGACTGCGGGTAGCGACTTTGAAATGGAGGTGGGCAGGACACTTGGCTTGACGTGGTGATGGCAGGTGGAGCAGAGTACTAACGGAGCGGTTGCTGAGAAACTGTAGAAGGAACGTTACCAGACCAATAGCCAGGTGGGCGACCCACAGAAGATCGCGGGGAATGCCTGGATGAGACTCGCACATACCAGGGAAGAATAGCACAAAAGAGAGAAGGCCTATACCCAAGTGGGTGGAACAAGGCTCCCAATGATGATGATGACGCAATGTTAGCACTTGACCAAAAACTACTT
The DNA here is from genome assembly GCA_948150665.1 of Conistra vaccinii. Classification (NCBI taxonomy): domain Eukaryota; kingdom Metazoa; phylum Arthropoda; class Insecta; order Lepidoptera; family Noctuidae; genus Conistra; species Conistra vaccinii. The sequence continues at coordinate 3,576,576 of OX411334.1, read as the reverse complement.
CTGAATCAAAGGGACACATTTGAAGATCCTTCGTATCCTATACATAGATACTTAGACTTCCTTCTGTTGTACAACTTATAGCATAAAAGCCTGTATTAAAGTTAGATTAAACCGAATCAGAGCAAGGCACTCGACATGAACGAAACGTCCTAAGTGGTCCGGCCCTACTCCAAACTTTGAGTACGCGAATAATAGGACGAATAATTGAATTTTAACCAATTCTCGCGAACGACTGTGTACTAGGAGCAATCCAGTACGACAAGACCTCCCATCCATCTACACAAAATATGACGAAATGCCGCCTAGACCTTGCTTAGAGGGGTCTAGCAATATGGTCGCTATTTCAGGACTTTCTCAAAGGGTCTGGCGGAATAAAATGCACTTAGAGGAGTGACTGTTTTGTTCAGAGGGCCTTTGGAAGAGGAGCAAGATTATTTTAGACGATATACGTGCGATGTGTTCGATAGAAACTATCCTTTTGTCGTGTTGAAGTGTAATACGTTGTATCAAAGGAGGGTTACAATTTTGAAAAAGTTTTATCTGGAATGAAATTAATGTACTCGGTTAGAGATAAAGTAGGTATACCATTCGTCTAAATATTTTTTTACTCGTTAGTATTGTTATCATTTGCGTTGTCATTTAATAAGTGAGGTGGAAAACCACAAGACAAGATCATATGAAAACGAACTACGTATATACTCCATAGGTTAAGTTAAATAAAGGTTAACAAATCGTAAAAAGGGCTTTTTTTAAAGACACTTTCTTGTTTAAAAATACGATAAAACCAAATTTAATTTATTTTAGATGTAACTACTTGAGCACAATTTTTTAGTTAGATTTATAATAATATTATAATATTTTGCAATATGTCTATTGTAAAGAGACCGAACTCTATACATCAACGAATTATAACGTTGCTAAATTGAAGAGTACATCTGTAACGTATCATGACAACTGAAATGACAGGTATTACGTTTAGTCGGTTACTTGACAGCTGTCTCGTACCTGTTTTTTTTATTTTTATCTTTTTATGAGTATAGGCATCCATACAAAGAATATTTCCCTAGCAACTAGGCATATAAATTCTCTTAGAGGCTATAAATTGTTTGTAACAAACTAGGGTATACCCGAGTCGCTTTAACATCGCTATAGCGGTCATTACCCTTCCCATATCTCTCCGTAGGAACCCAAACAATGAACTGTGTATGGTTTTTCGTTATTGGAACATGTTGAAGATCACGACAGATATTGATTCAGGATGTCAACGGACTATTTCAGTTTATGAAATAAAGAATGCTAGAAAATGTTGGTGGGTCACTGACCTTTATTGCCACGCTAAAGCAGCTCGGGTACAGGAACTTTAACTCATATTTATCTTAACCCCTTAAAGTCCTTTAATTTCCATCTAGCGATCAGCTCCAGCCGACGAGAGGTAACGTGAACGAAATCACAGCTCACGGCTAAAACTTCTAACAAAATTCAAACTAAAATGTCTAATAACAGAGACTTTGCAACTGACGGCCCTTGAATACATATTAGATAGAATCCGTTGGATCCCTTGACAAAATGGAGTTTGAACTCACTATAATGCCAATAAAATTGAATATAAAAAATCAATTTGCTCTTCAACCGTTACATTTTTACGAATTCATATCCAATTCTTTTCTTATTACGCGTCCATTTATCAAGAAAACTTTCCGTATTAATAAGGTATTAATGTTGGCAGCCATTTTTCATTGGGATCCTCTGATTGGACAGGCATGTCAGGTGACGTCATAATGGCGGGAGAAGTCGTTAATTTGTAAAAGGAAACTGTCGCCATGTTTGAACTTTTTGCTGTTTTCCATCAATATGTCTTGAGGTATAAAAAAAAGGTTGGCGTGTTGACTTGATGCTGAAATATTAACATAGAATGTCTCAGCAAATTGTGTTTTATGTGTGTGCGTGTGATTTATAGCTATTTTAAGCTACAGCCAATGCTTTTGTCAACGCAGGGTATAAAAACCAGTCGCTAAAAGAAATTCTGAAGGCGATTTAAGTCTAGCAGCACAATACAAGTTGATATAACTAAGCCGATCCTAAAAATATGACTACAACATCGAACACATTGAATCAATAAGACACCAAATTAAAAAAGATTTTCACCCATTATATCCTCAATTCCATTAACATCATAGGGCGACAATCACTCGTTCCCATCTTTCCCATGTCTGTGTGTCCCAAATTTCCGGGACGCCGTCGTGACCCTGACATACCCATAATTGGGTCAGTAATACCCGTTCCTTACAGCAATGCTATTTTTAATTTACCTCTTCTTATTTCATGTCTCCTGGTATTTTGGGTATGTTAGGTTCAATTGAGTTTTATTAAATTCTTTTAGTTCTATTTAATTAGTTATTAGTGTCATTTGTATGACACTAAAAACTAATTAAATAGAAGTCAGGCGGGAATTGGGATGGGCAAAAATGACAAACGTCCATGCAAACTTTTATATCTTCTATTTAACCAATAAAGGTGCATTTTCAAAAATTTACTTTCGCTGTACAAAAGAACTCTTGTGCAAAATTTTATGCTTCTAGATCCAGCAGTTAACGCGAGCATTGCCTTTCAGAGAATGAATTTAGGATTCTTATTAAGTTGATAATTATCTATCTAATAACCAAACCCCGTTTATAATGTACCTATTTTTAATTTACGTCTTTTTCATAATTCTAGTAGATCATGTTTCCCGCACCTCCGACTTTTCGGACTCATGTGCGTATTGTATAACTATCACTTGCTTCAAAAACGGTGAAGGAAAACATCGTGAGGAAACCGGCTTGCCAGAAAGATATTTGTCGACGGCATGTGAAGCCAAATCACAGGATCTGTTCCCATAAAAACTTTGACACCAGGTTAGTCACTATAACCGCACGGAAAAGAAAGAAAAGATGTTTCCGACACTTTAATTACCTATCAAATACTTATTTGCAAAATTGTGATCTATTTGACTTCTCGTTTATTTTTAGCCTTTTCTGCTTATTACTTAACATAATTAACGTTAATAAATGTAAGATGCCTTCACATCTCACATTTCCTCTTCCTCCTGCTTTAGTAAGGCATCAATCACGTAGTTTTAAAACTGCCTAAGTTCGTGATTAAGGCCTCGCCTCTCATGCGTCGGGAATCCACAGCCGATTTCTGGCCACCGTCATGGGGTACCAATTCGAACAAATTATAATTAGTCTTGAAAAAACATCATAGATGGCAGCATAGGTAACAATTATGAAATTAACAGTCACTAAAAAGCGATAAACGGAAGATTTTGACTGAAGTAAGATTAGTAAAAATCAAAACTTCCTTGTTTAATGCTGATTTATCTATTGTAACTCATAAATCTCGTATTTTTAACAAAAAAAGATAAAACATTTTTGTTTAGGGCTCTTTGCAATAGATGGCGTTTTACATCACTGTACCACATTTATGCTGTAGCCAGACAATAGCCCGACTTAGGGAGGTCGCATTTCTTTGTATGGGATTGGGTATCTGTACGTAGTATTATATTATCTGTGCCACCGTATAGGTGCGGGCTTGCGGACGGAGAGCAATGGGTAGCTCGCCGTCGAATAAGGACCAGGCCCGGGTCGCCGGCGCGTTGTGTTCCACGCGCGCCTCAAAGAGATGTCAGCATAACTGCCAGGGTCCGCTAGGGTCGATGCCTGCCTGGGTTGCGAGAAAGTCCAAAAGGGATACCGTGGCCCCTGGCAACGTACAGGCAAGTTCAGGCAACTGAAAGAACACGGTTGGGTTTTAGTCAGTAAGAGCCTGACACGCCCTCTCGCTCCGCCCAGAACTCCCGAGAAGTTATTTGATGATTTAACACCCAAAAAAAAAATACGGCCTCGCCTCTTATCTAGGTACAAATACAAAGGTTGTGGGTTCAAATCTGGGCCAACGTGACTTTTTCAATTAGTAATTTTTACTTTCCGTGTTTATTGTGCAAAAGGAGTATGTAAAAGCATCGTAGCAGGTGGCGTTCTGTAGTTTCTGCCTACCCCCATGGGAAGAAGGTGTGAAGTTATGTATGTGTGTAAAATGATTTTCTCGCTTTAACTTAATAATAAACTTCAATCAAAACAATGTTCAATAAAATAACCCTTCAATTCAAAATAATTGCTCAATAAACTTCACCATAAAATAATTGCAGAATAAAGCCGGCAGATTTTAAATAAAAGAGTTTATTCGTCCGCACTTTACCATCGACAGTAAAGGGCTAAACAACCCTTTAGAGCCGCCATAAACCAGTACGTTTTCTTTATCCAAGTGGGACTTAAATCAAGATGCTGTCCGCAGCACGCAGTGTGCGCGAACGGGATTTTATTAAACCTGCAGTTGAGAACAGATGTAATGCAATTGCAGGCAGCTGCGGTGGGGTTAAGAATTTAAACTTTAATTATTTTTACTTGCATTCTTGATTCAAAATTGTGGTTGTTTTGTGGACTGTTTCTTTGTTTTGTTTAGAGTTAAGTGTTGTTTTTAGTACTATAGTATCTATACATACTACATAGGGGCTTATGGCTACTAAATAACAGCCGCACGGGTCGATCGATCAGGTTAAGCTATGCTTGCTGCGGTTGGCCTGTGGATGGGTGACCATCTTTACATACTAAGACCCCTCCGTGCCTCAGAAAGCACGTTAAGCCCTATCATTTGTGAATCTTTGACAATCATTACGGGTTGTCAGAAGCCCGAAAGTCTGACAACCAGTCTTACCTACGGGTATCGTATTACCGAGTAACTCGGTTGTGGAGGTCAGATAGGCAGTCGCTCCATGTAAAATACTGGTATTCAACTGCATCCGGTAAGACTGGAAGCCGATCCCAATATAGTTGGGAAAAGGCTAAACACATGATGAGTATCTATACATATTATAAATTAAATTCACATTTCGTGTCTGTCTGTGTGTTTAACTTCTAAACTACGCAACGCATTTTAATGCGCTTTTCACCATCATTTAGAGAACTTATTCCGGTAGGTTCATATGTACAATACATTAACATTAAAACTTACTTAAAACAAAAAAGTCACGATGTCAAGTCGTAAACTACGAGTATTCAGTTATTTTTCAGTGTTACTGTACTTACAAGTAGGACGTTCTGCTAATAGGACCACTTGCTCATAGGACGATTTGCTAATAGGATATTTTGCTAAAGTGTCGTTTTGATTATGGGTCGTTTTGCTAATAGGACTATTTGCTATTAGGACGTTTCGATACGGAGCCAGGGCACGCTCCTGGCATATTGTAGATAGCCGCTTGGTGATGTTGAGTTCCTCCAGTATGGATTCATTCATTCTCATGGTAGTCCATGGTATGCGAAGTAGCCTACGCCAACACCACACCACCACACCACCACACCACCACCTAGTACCTACAGAATAAAATGAATACAACACAAACTGCAATGACTATATATATTTCTTGCAATTCGTTTCGCAGCTCCTAGAAACAAATCACCAAAACAAACAACAGTAACGAACAACGACTCGCAGCTATCTATCGGTACCCGTTGAAACATTGCCTGTGAATATTGCAGCAGTGTCCCGGTACTATCCCGGCACTGACAAATTACCGGGAACACTTGAAAGAACCGAACGCTTAACTTACTTGTCGGTTCTTTTAAAAGAAATGCGTCGTACGCTGACTATTAGAGGCAAGTTCAACTAAGTTAGGATAAGTTAGATGGCGAGGATGATGTAGCTTAACACTCTTCCCTTAGCTGCTTAGGTCCCCCAAACAATGTAAAGTTATAAGGGTCAAGCCCCATGGTTTTACATTGACGCGCGCAAAACGTCACTTTCGACATTATCAGAATTTTTCGGTGTTATCCGTAATTTTTTGGTAATTTTACTTCTAATTGACGTCTATCCGTCAGGCCCTAGAGAAAATCAGCCGTCAGACGATTATAGTTATTATTTAGCAGTAACAATAGTGACTCATGGCGCATGGGTCACCCGTTACCAATTGGTAACGGTGGGGCTTTACGGTAATGACAGGTAACCGTTACCAATTAGTAACGGTGGGGCTTATACGGTTAAGACTATGTATTTGGGGGTCTTGTGTTTATGAATGAGCATTAATGATTCAAAGTAAGTAGCCATAAAATTATAGGATGCATCGAGTATCATCATTATTATGATTTGCATTAGCCCAATCATCGTTACAATGACTGCTCAAGAATAAATATAGCAAATTTTTTGGATCTCCTCATTTTTTGGCGTCCAGCTTGTTGCGCTAGAAAGTATTTCACATTTAAATAAAAATGGTCATTTCACAGCCTTTAATAGTCTCATTTGTCCAAACAAAACAGAATTAGTAACATAGTATCTTAATTCTACAAATCGTTAAAGAATCAGATCTAGAATTGAATGGATCGTTCGAATCTCTCCAAATCAGGGGCCTCATCTTTCACAGGATCTGTTCCATTCTGCCCAGGCCACACGATGCCCTCGATCCAGTCGAGGAAGCTGGACACCTTGGTGTAGACTCCTGGTAATCCTGGTAGAGCACAGCCTACACCGAATGATGTCACTCCGAGGACATAGTGCATAGTTCCTTGACTCCCGATTGGAAGCTGAATCTTTACTTGGAGAGGGCCTCCGGAATCACCCTGGAAAGAGATAGAACTTAATGGTGGCATGGGGATCAATGGCCGGTTTATGTCTTCATGAGAACTGCTGGGTTTTGCTTTGCAAAAAGAACTTATATGCATCCTGCAAGATTTTTGGTACTAATGAATAATATAACTAGTACCAGGCACACATAAACACCTAACGATTATTGGAACACCCAAATTACCTGACAAGCATCAACTCCTCCGCCTAACTTGCCAGCACACAGCTGATCCGGCTGCAGACCACACCAGTTCCTGTTACATGACATATGCAGCAGTCTATTGCATTTATGGAAGTCAATGATATCCACAGTAGCTACTAGGAGCTCAGGAGATGTTTTCAAACTACCTGTGAAATAAATCAACCATAAACAAACTGTAAAAAAAACTGCCCTTGACAACGACATAATTTTGTAAGAACACGACGAGTAAGAGCTTATAACTCTAACTTCTGGAGGTACTAAGCACATGATTCCTAGGTTAGGGACTTAAATTGAAGGGTCATAGAACTACGAACCACTTGTTCTAAATGACCACATTTTAATTTACCGTCCATTGTAGAACAAAAGGATCGCGAAGACACAGTACCTCAAGAACTGGTAAAGTATTATTAAGTTTTGCGAATACAAAGCGACAGATAAAATTACCAACCTGACTCCACAACGCCCCAGCCAGTGACCTGTGCCTCATTACCGTACCTAGTGATACTGTCCTTAGTCCACAAACAAGCCGGTTGTATGTCCATAGTAAACTTCAGCACTTGGCCCAGCTCCATTAAGGCTATGTCAAAGTATTGCTTCGGGGCTTTGTACCTCGGATGGTTGATGATTCTGATGATGGTCGCATCGTTTGTGCCATTAATCTGGAGAAAGTTTGAGGTAGTGTTATTTACAGTAGCCTTATTCCAACCTGGATACTTATTGAAACTTTTACATAACGGTTTCAATAGACTCCGGTCCCTTCTGCATAGGGCTTGCTTTCATACGACGTACCACATCCTGAATGTTCTTGTCTCCTAGTCTGATGATCTTGGGTTTAACATCCGCAATGGTTGTGTCCCGTTCAGATGCACTAGAGCAGTGGGCAGCTGTCAGTACAAAATTAGGGCTGATCAACGTACACCCACACATGAACTTCCACGTTCCGACAACCTCTTTCCATCCTATGGCGCCCTGGTAACGTAAGAGTTAAAACAATTAATGTTTCGTCAATTTTAGTTGCTACGTTCCTACGTAGCGACTAAAATTGTCGAAACGTTAATTGTGTAAAAAACAAGACTTAATCCTTAGAGTATTGTTTTTTTTTCTTTCTTACTGCAAATCTTACCATATTAGGATAGTCTCCCGAAAATGTATGGTAACCTCCAATGATCCTATTCGAGGATATTCGCCCTCTTGCTCTCCATGCATCACCTAAAGAAGCAGAAACAAATATTAAAGAAATTGAAGAGAGAATAGTTTTTGTGATCGATGTGAAACTGATACTTGCACTCATTTTCCTGTTCAGTTTCATCATTTCGAACTTTGAGCTCCCAAACATAATCGAAGCATTCTAAAACATAAATAAAGTTTGTATCAAGAGAGCTAACTTAGTTATTCAGACAAAATTAACACAGAAAACAGTAACAAATCAGAATGAATCCAACTAAACAAAAGAAAGATGTCGCTTACTGACTTCGCTGATCCGTCTACCAGGAGCCCTAAAGTCTGGTAAAGGTGGTTTTTTGAAAGGTGCGCAGGGATCATAAGGTTTTTGCAAAAGTGTTGGAGCAATCCGTCGAGTGGAGGATTGCTTAGGTATAGGAACTAGAGGCTCAGACGATTTAGAAGGTGGTGTAGACTTTGCTTTCCAATAAGGTATTTCTGTTGAAGTGGAAAGTGGTTTGATCGTCGTTCGCGATTCGCGAGGTGTCGTAACCAGGAGATTAGTCGGTTCAGTAGTCTTCGTTTCCGGGCCTGGAGACTCATTTGTCGTGGGAGGCGTAGCAGGAGTAGTAAACGCGACTTTAGAAGGTTTAGGAGTTTTGGTTTGTTGAACAAGAGTCAGGTTTGACCTAAGCTTCGACCTATCTGGTTTGAAAGGAGACTGAGGTATGAATGGCTTTGGGTGAGGTGTTAACGATGGAATAGAAGGAAGAGGTTTTGCTTCACTTTTTTGAGGCTGTAAGACAATTATTATTCATATTAATTTAATTTTTAAGAAATATGGAAGGAGAAAACATGTTGCGCCGAAGCCAAATAAATTAGGATAAGGGCAAGAGAATGACGATGATGATTATTTAAATTTTTCCACTATTGATATATAAATTGAGGTGCTTGGATGTAAGGAAATAAATTATTATTATGAATCCTTTCCACACATAAGTTATAATTATTTTGAAAAATAAAAGATATATTTACCTCAGAATCCTTTGGTACTTTTGATTCACCAATAGCAGATACTGTAATGCGTTTCGAGGTACTTATTAGTAAACTTTTTTAAATCGTAAGTATGTAAAAAGAAGAGTTTTTTTTTTATTAAATTTAAATTAAAATTTTATTATTACTTATAATTAAAAAAAAAAATTACTGAGCTTACCTATACAGCAGAACAAAATAATAACACAAACACATTTCATTTTACTTACTAACGTTTATTTATTTAACAATAAAAGTATGTAAACGACCATTACTGCCTCTAGAAAGAAATTAAATGAATTGTAATTAGTCAGTCATTATAACAGCATACTTATCTTAATATTTAAATCTATTAAACATTTTAGTAATGGTAATTATTATTATATAGATAAAAATATTTAATGACTACTGTCTTTAGTGAAGACAATTGAATTTTGAGATAAAGAATCAATTTATTACCTATTTATTAAACATTTAAAAAAAAACTTGAAAAACAAAAAGGTAAATGTGAAAGTGTGCTTTCTATAACCACACTTTAAAATGTTTAGCTTTAAAATTAATTGAATGAACTATAAAAATAATGGTTTCCACCATAAATATGCTTAGCTTATTAATTACTATGTCGTAGTATTGACTAATTATCTATTTATAGTCGCAAGCAGATTGTATGATTCGTCATTTTGAACAGGGTGATATAGGTTAGGTTAGGTTAGAACTGTGAACAACCGCGCGCGAGCCGAGCGAGCGTAGTGAGTGGTGCCGCTGCAGCGGCCGACCAAATTTGGTTCATGTTTATTAAAGTTATAATATTAAATTATAGATGTATTATTATTTTAAAGTGCTGATATACAATTTTATAGCTATAAAAAAAAACATGTATTATTCCAAAATAAATTGTATTCTGAGCAAAGCAAAAACAAGAAAAAAGCAGGAACCCAAACACCAAAATGTACGTACAGTACGACACAACTTAGATGTAGCATCGGCAAAATTCGTAAAACCGATCACAATCCGAACTGAGTGCGCCTTCAAAATCACCAATCTTTATTACTGCTTCAGGTGAAAATGCTCTTTCGAAAACGCAATAACTTGTAAAGTCTCATACCCAAATACATTCGTAAAATTGAAATAAATTAATGAAAATTTTCAAATCTATGCTACATCTAAGTTGTGTCGTACTGTACCTATTTGATATATCATTATATCACATGAAAAGTATCATTTATTCTGGTATAGGTGGATGTTTATAAAACATGTAGAAAAAAAAAAAGCAGCAACGTAGTAATTGCACAATACAGTAATCATAACATCATTACGACTGCCCCGGCCACACTTGGCTCTCAATCCAGTCAATAAAACTAGCTACTCTAGTATACACTCCTGGTAACCCTGGCAATCCGCAGCCTATGCCGAATGAGGTGATGCCGACCACGTAGTTCATGCTGCCTTGCGTCGTGATCGGAAGAGAAATCTTCACTTGAAGAGGTCCACCGGAATCACCCTACGAGAGAAAAATAATAACGTTTTATTGCGGACGATGCCTTTCCAATGATTCCAAATTCAACAATTTTGGGTACAGAGAAAGAGAAAAACATTTTCATTATTCACAAATAAAAATTGTAAATAAGTCACTTGCTAAAATTTTGCTATCGTTTTTGAATTGCTTGAACCTTTAAAATGCTGAAAAAAATAGTTGAACAGGAAAGATTTGCGTTTTGGCCCCTGAACCTGAATTCTCGGTTACCGTGTTCTAGGGTCAGTTGCCGGGTTTCTTCATTAAAAAAAACCGGATAATGAAGGGTTCCGTAGTTGGGATGAATTTATCCCAAGAACAAACTTAACATTGTAGTTGACAAATGTGTTCTCTTTTTTTTTTTTTTTTTTTGGGTGGGAAATCATCCAATGACTTCTCCCGCTCTGGGCGGAGCGGAAGGGCGTGTCAGACTTTTACTGACTAAAACCCACCCGTGTTCCTTCCCTTGCCATGCCAGGGGCCACGGTTTCCCCTTGGGACTACCCGCAACCCCGGCAGGCATCGGCCCTAACGGACCCCGTCAGTTTTGCTGACATCTCTTTGAGGCGCGCGTGGAACACGACGCGCCGTCGACCCGGGCCTGGTCCTTATCGGACGGCGAGCTGCCCTCTGCTCTCCGTCCGCAGGCCCGCGCCTACGGTGGCCGGAAATCGGCTATCAATTCCCGACGCCCGGGAAGTCTCCTACGGCGGCGGCGGCTAGGGCTGGTAGGGCGCGGCCTCTGCCACTCCCTCGCGCGCTCCGCCTCCTCCTTCGCGAGCATTACTGCTTCGCAGAAGGAGGTGACGGCTTGCCATGCCCTCTCGCTCCGCACCATGGCCTGGACCAGGGCCGGACGCGAGAGGTCACTGCCGCCGATCGCCTCCACGAGGACACGGCGGTGGTCCACCCAAGCCGGGCAAACCTCCACCGTATGCTCCACCGTGTCCTCCGGACGATCCACACAATGGTGACACCCGGGCGTTTCCTCCCGCCTTATGCGAAACAGGTACCTCCCGAAACAACCGTGTCCGGTGAGGACCTGCATCAGGCGGAAGGTGAGGACGCCGTGGCGCCTCTCAAGCCACTCCTCAAAGAGGGGACTTATCGCCGTAATTGTGGCGTGCCCAAATCTGGGTTGCGACAATCGCACACTCCAAGCCGCCATGAGATCCCGCCGGAGCTCTGTCCGCTGTACCGTGATTTCTCGCGGCAGCGGAGTTACACCCCGGCGCTTCATCTCCTCGCGCCACTCCCAAATGTGGGCGAGGACCTTCGCCTCCAGATCCCATGGCGGCGTTCCGGCAAGGAGGCTCGCCGCCTCGCCGGAGACCGTACGGTATCCCCGGACCATCCGGATAGCCATGACCCTTTGGGCTGCATGCAACCGGCGGGCTGGCCGCAACCTTAAGGTTCGCGCCCACACCGGTGCCCCGTAAAGGGCCATGGACCGCACGACCCCCGCGTAGAGCCTCCGGCAGGAGGCGTTTGGACCCCCTAGATTGGGCAGAAGCCGCTTCAAGGCAGCCCCGGCCCGCTCCAGTTTGGGAGCCAAACGTCGGAAATGCTCCACGAAGTTCCACCGGCTGTCGAGGACGAGTCCCAGGTACTTCATCGTCACCTCGACGCCGATGTGAGAAATGTGTTCTCTTAAATACATTCCAACTGCAAATGTAAGTTAGTATGTACGCACAATATTGAGAGATTTACCATGTTGTTTTAAGACTATAGACTTCTTATAGGTTTTCCTGTAACCTATGAGTAAAAAACCAATTACTGTATGCTTTTTGCCAGCATACTTATTAATATAGATACTAACAAAAACTTTTTACAAAATAAAAACAACCGACTACCAAAAAAAAAACACTACAAAGTGAAAAATAACTTTAATTTCGGAAGTCGGCGTCTTTCGTTTAATGTTCGTTTCTTGCCACCAACTTCCGAAATTAAAGTAATTTTTGACTTTGTAGTATTTTTTTTTTGGTAATCGGTTGTTGTTTTTTGTAAAAAAATATTCTTTTTCACTTTTTAGCTGTGGTACCTACTCCACACAAATTCGAATACCACTGCTATGCATAATAACTAAGCGATCATCATCCATATAAACTAAGCGGGAAAAGCTAACTCAAAAACTATCCAAACAAAGTTAATACAATTTATATGGGACCACTTAGGAAGCATACATACCCTTTCAAACAAAAAAAAAACAATTTTCAAAATCTTTCCTCAAATTGTCGGAGAAATAGGTGGACATAACATTAAAAAAAAACATACGTGACGAACATGATAACCTCCTCCTTTTTGGAAGTCGGTTAAAAATACGGATCATTGTGTCTGAATTAAATTAATTCATTAAATTAAATTAAAATTTTAGGCTCAGTAGTTTTGTAGATAAGGGGGGAGGGAGAATGGTCTATTTTCCTAAATATCATATATTTAAAAAAAATTAAATTGCCTACTCACAATAAGCCCTTTCATTTGATATATCACACGGTACAGTTTGCAAAACTTTCTTTATAATTTTCTAATTTACCCCCAATAAGAATAAAAATATTCAAAATTCATTGATTTACGTTACACGTCCGTGTTTGGGCACAGAAATTCATATGTGTACACAATTCCAACTCAATTGGTTCAGTAAATTGGCTCTGACAGACGGATAGCCAGCTGGTCAGACAAACAGACACACGAGTGATCCTATAAGGGTTCCGTTATCTCCTTTTGAGGTACGGAAATCTAAAAAGTGTTGGTCACAGTTGTCACCAATTTACCTGACAAGCATCCACTCCTCCTCTCAACCTGCCAGCACATAGCTGATGCTCCTGCAGTCCACACCAGTTCCTGTTGCAAGATTTCCGGAGCAGGTCATTGCATGTGGCAGAGTCTATGATGTCTACTTGTGCTGTTAGGAGCTCAGGAGATGTCTGTATACTTCCTAGATGAGGAAAGAGCCACGAGTGAGTAGTTAGGTTAAACTTCTAAGCAAGCGTGCAATAATATGTCTCCCTTGTAAGTTTACTTTAACTTTTGAGGTGAAACAGCATCTAAGAACTAAACAAATCTTACTCAGTCGTAAACTACTCGTATAAACTTAATAATAGTGGAACGCTAAAATCTGTAAACTAAAAACTGAACCCAGATTCAGTCTTCAAAATAATCCTTACCAGAGTTCACAACACCCCAACCGGTAACTTCAGCCCGCTTACTGAGCGTGCCATCATCAAGCTTGGTCCACAGACAAGCAGGTTGAATATCAGCTGAGAACAGCAACTCCAGCTCCAGCTCCATCAGGGCTAAGTCGAAGTATTGCTTCGGAGACTTGAAGTTAGGGTGGACTATCACGTTGATTATGTTTACGTCGTAAGGTGCGATGCCGTTTTTGTCCTGGAGAAAATTATAAAAATTGATGTTAAGTACAGTGTTTTGACTACAGAGGGCCTAGCAACAACTTGAAATGATGATACCCTAGGTATGAACACCTAGGGTATCATCATTTCAAGTTGTTGTCAATAAATTAAACAAATCATTCCACACAACCTCACTGACTGACATGGTGGTACTTTCATCAACATCATCATTTCAGCCGAAAGACGTCCACTGCTGGACATAGGTTTCCCCCAAGCACAGTCACTTCGACCGATTCTGTGTTTCCCGCATCCAGCGGATTCCTGCGGCAACGTATACGAAACGCATTCGAAAGATTTATTGATCGAAAATACAACTATCCTATTGCATTTTGGAGCAGTGGTGGCCCAGTGGGTAATGGTTGTGACTTACGAGTTGAAGGTCGTAAGTTTGAACCCCAACAGGCGCTTTACTTTGTGTAAATTATTTCAGCACCGCTTCTGTCAAAAAGGTGAAGGACAACATCGTGAGGAAACCGGCATGTCCTAGAAACAAAAAAATCGAAAACATGTCTCACTGAGAGGAGGCTGATGGCGGACATTATAGTCGGATTATGCTATACTATTGCATTTTGGTTTACAAATTACTATCACCCATAGATAAAATTAATGAAAAAAAAATTAAATAATAAGTGGGAAATGAGGATTTTCAATTTTAAAATCGTTCGATTACTCCGCGCGTTGCTACTAGGCCCGCAGAACCTTAAAAATAGTAAGTTTTAAATACGGATAATTATGTCTGTATGATAGACTGTTTCACATGTTTAACTGTATGCACCTCAACCAGTTTTTATGCAATGAGGGAAAAAATAAGCGAGTAGGGCTATGGGTACGGGGGTATCTTCCAAGAAATCCAGAGATTTATCCTACCCTTATTTAATAAAAAAAATACAGTCTGGTCTTACGCCCAAACTCAACTTTTTATGAATCTATAAATGGTTCCATTTTATTCTCGCCCTTACAGCTGTGATAAATTTTGTTCCAGCAATTGTACTATAAAACTGAAGTATTCAGATAAGCCTTTACAAATTACTCTCCATCAAATAATGAATCCTATCAGGAGTTCTAATCATGATGACGGGACTTTTATGGGTTGTAAACGTCTACCATCGAACTTAGGAATATGAAAAGACCACGTTCTTTAAAATCCTTACTAAAATGTCACCTTGAAATCACCTTAACTAATAAACGAAATGGTGATTCCAGTCTGCTAAAGGAAACACAAAAGTAACTTACATGGTCAAGAATACTCTTAGAGCCTAATCTGACGATCTTGGGCACAGTATCAGCAATGGTGGTATCCAGTTCTGATGCCCTGGAGCAGTGAGCAGCTGTCAGCACGAACTTCGAGCTGATCAGACTACTGCCACACATGAACTTCCATGTACCAATCACCAGCTTCCAGCCTATGGCGCCCTAGTAAAAGAAAAATTATATGTATTAAAATCAAATAAAAAATAATATTTTTTAACTAGGCTGAAAACAGCACTTTTTGAACGTCAAAATTACTTAAGAGTCCCCCAAAATTACTTAAGAGACTATCTTTAGAAATTTTCCACTTCCTAGTGCTTTAGCTGGAAAGAAGAAGTGGCTTAACAAACTACCCAGCAGCATAGCTGTCTGTTCTGTTAGAAGAACTTGATTCTGTACAATAGTATGCAAAGTAATTAACATTACGAAACACGAAATTGTGCCATCATAATAATTATGTCACCTAGCACATGCAAGTCAGTATACTAACAAACACATTGAAAACGTTACTAAAACAAAAATAAAAATAAAAACGTAAACAGAACTTAATACCTAAATAAAAGCTCACATGTGCAATGCCGGATTTTATAATTAGTAAGAAAATAAAAATTTCTGGAATTCTGGCAATCTCCCATTTACGGCATCAGCTTTCTGAATTATGGCATCCTGGTAGAACAAGGATACAGGGAATAATATTTATCGTCTGTCTTGCTTCTTATGAAGTACTTTCTTTATACAAGACGTTATCATACTCTTACCATGTTCGGAAACTCTCCTCGTTTTGTCGAATGACCTCCCACGATGCCAGGGACAGGCATCATTTCACGACCTGAAAAAAGTAGTATGTCGATAAAATATATTCCAAAAGACCGAATTTCAGTTATCTGAAATCCGTTCGTCCATACATATTGAAATAGACATTATTCAAATACAACTTACACTTTTCTACCCTTTTCGCTTTTTCATCTCTAAGTTTCACTTGCCAGATGTACTCGTAACATTCTGAAACATTGTTTTGTACCATTGCTGTTTTCATACTTTTCAGATAGATCGGGAGAATTAATTAATTTGCTATTTAAATACGAACAAAGTAGCGGAGTGGACATGGTTTATTTTTATTTGGATTGTGCTACTTAAAGATCACGTATTTGCGTTGCTTTTTGACATTTATTTAAAAACTGGTTATTTGCTACAACAATCGACTCCAGTCAAATGGCTAGGCAGCAAGGTTATTTATAGATGAGTTCACACATGGTCACGAACCACACATTAACATAAAAACATTATGTCATGTGGGTGTCAATAAATTAAGGACTAATTATTTACATTAATTGGTGATAATCCAATAACAACTTTAACAACATTGATGTTCAATAAAATTTTGTAATAAGCACGCATGGTAAATAAATACATCGGTGATATTTGTTTAGTTTCAAATGCACTTACATGGGGCATACTAACATCATTTACGGCGTTATGACATGATATTTCTACACCAAGATATTTCACTCCACTTTATGCTATTTTCTCAGTGTTTCGTGCCTAAAGGGTCCCCGAAATGATCAATTGCCAACGTTTTTTATTGTAGTAATATTGTCAATCGCTTCAATTGCATTTGTTATACGATCAATTTGCGCATCAATCACGTAACAATTTAAAATTGCAATCGATCATTTCGGCGACCCTATATTCTTTTGGTTTCACGATAGCCAGGTGGTGCTGGACAAGATATTTGAAACATAATTTTTCTGTCATGTTCAGATCTTCTTCAGATGATGACCAAAAACAGAATGATGTTTAAATTCGTTTGACGCTAAATGTGTTTATTGATTCGTCGTGCAAGCGGGCCCTTAAAAATATGGACTAATGAAATACTATCTTGAATTCATGCAAGCCTAGTATTTTTTGTTAGGTTCCTGCTCACAATTTGTGCATAACGTGTCGTGAACAGAATACCGTCTTCACAATGACATGTAAATTGCACCGGTGCGAAGCCGGGGCGGGTAGCTAGCAGATTACTTACTAACTTCGCTGATCCTTCTACCAGGAGCCCTGAAGTCTGGAACAGGTGGATTGTACGGTGCGCATGGACCATTTGGATCTATTAGAGCGTCATTAGGACGAGGGATATCTGGGAGAGGGTCATGCTTTGAAGGCAGAGGAGGCAACGTTGGCAGTGGTAAACTTCCAGGAGGCTGAAACAGGAAAGTTTAGTGTACTAAGGATACATGAAGGCAAGTTATTTTCTAATATTTCGGGACGTTTCACGGTAGTCCTAATATAGAAAACACGTATTGTCAGGCATATCATTCTTGATCTAGCTTTGCCCACTATTTTCGCAACGCCCCTGGTCGTAAGGCTACACTCGTTGCCTACTTCTAATGGTAATGCCGACCCATCAATTTCTAGCCCAGTCTCCCTTTAGGTTTCATCTTAAAGATAAATAAAAAAAGAGATAAATAAATTTCATTATAGTAATAATGAAATTTCGAAATTACCTATCTATATTTTATCGTATGGTAGGAATTTCGCTTTATTTCAGTTAGCACTTCTTTCTTTCTTTTTCGTGTGCTTAGGGAGTAACCTGGTGTCAGAGTAATGGCTGCTACACACAGTGCCGGCGGCCTAGCCGCCGGGCAAACCGCGGCGCGCCCGGGCTGCCGCAGAAAGAAACGCAAAAGAAATGAAGACTAGCAGTTTCAGCTGTGCATTACTCGTATCTATCAGTGAATGAATGTATGAATTTAATATTTCTATATTAGACATTCTATGTATAAAAATATTATTTACCTGAGAGTTTGTTGATTCATTCCGTTGTCCGGTTGAAACATGAATCGATGACACTGCAATAGATTATGTACATAATGTCATTTATGTCAATTATCTCATGTTATGTTAATTATCATTTATCACCAAACTTATCACTGATACCTATGGTATATTCAAAATGCCTTACCGATCAAACAAAATGTTAAAATCACAGATTTACACATTGTCGCACTCATTTTTTTTTCACATGTGGGTATTATATAGTAAATAATATTTTTTTGCACAAATGTTACATGTAGGTATGTCCGTCACAATTACCGTTCGGCATATGACTGAGTGATATTTTAACGACCAAACCTGTCTTTGGAACTAAATAAATTCATCGATTTGATTCGTCATTGTAATATTTACTAAGAAAAAATAAGTGGACATTCTTGAACATATTCTCTTAATTTACAAATGAATTACAAGTTTTCTTGTTATCTGTGAATCATTGATGTATTGGAATTTTTAATATCCCGAATTCTAGGTTAATTTATTGACCGCAGTAGTTAATTGGAATTAAAACATCGCTCAAAATAACCTAAACTTAATAATGGCTAGGTTAATGTAACAATTTCAGAATATCGATATCTCAAATCAATCATCAAGTTGTCACGTGGCTCGGTAGATGGCGTTGTATAATGAGGGTGTACTATGCCAAATCGAATGCCAAATAATCGAATATCAATTTATTGATCGACCACTATAAATCGAATCGGGGGTACCTATTATAATCTCGGGCGACTAAAACGCCTGCTACACGGTAGCCAACCGCGTCCCGACAGCGGTGACCTAGGTGGTTTACAACCGTGTAGATGATAGTTTACAACCAAACGTTGAACAACTTTGCCGGTTGCCAACCAAGGTCACCTCTGTCGCGGACGCGGTTGGTAACCGTGTAGCAAGCGTTTTATACATTCTAAACTCTAGTTTCCCTTCAAAACGCATAAATCTTTCGCCTATTACTAAAGATTTCCGTGGAGGGGGACAATCAAACGAGTCTATAATATTTTTGAAATACTCTGCTTCGGCAGTATTCATAAATATAATAGAAATTGTTTTATTACTCTTCCATGTCTCTTATCACTCTCACTCTGTGACCAGCTTGTCGTGTCAACCAAAACGATTTGATTTATAAATTAATTTAATCACTAATTGATTCTTTAACAGCACCTAAGGCTGCCTGTCCACTGGAGCGGAGAGGAGAAGTGAGGAGCGGAGATGTGCCAATATTAACCAATAGAATCTAAACTCCGCTCCAGAGGTGCGATTCTATTGGGTAATATTGGCACATCTCCACTCCTCTCCTCTCCTCTCCGCTCCAGTGGACAGGCAGCGTTAACGTGCATTAACGCAAGTTTTATAATGCGTAAAAGTATTAGATTCCACTGCAGTAAATAAAATCATAAAAATATATTATTTTCTTCAGGATATCTGCTAGGAAGATAGTGTGTTGAAAACATAATACAACTAATTTGATGCGATAGAAAAATGTATTTTAACGATTAGAAATCATATTAATATACATGCAATCATTCAGTTTTTTTGTCAGATTATTTTACTAACAACGTATAACCGTAATAGTGTTTTATTTTTTTAGTACAATCAATTTTTTTTTGTTGTAAATATATAATTACTTCATAATTTGCAATAAATTACCTTCGTTTTGTCATCGCGCTTCTCGTTCTTTTCTATGCAGACAGTGACCACGCCTTAGCTGTTGTATGCCTCTTAACGCATAGAGTTATTAATTGCTTAGTTATGAGTACTTATGAGTTTATGACACCTCAAACCCTTTGTTTTATCTCGTTTGTTATTTTGTTTGTTTATGATGACGTAAACTTGTCACTGATAGATTGTCCAATCTAAATCATTTCATAATGAATTTAGATGCCTTGTTATTGCCATGTATATGCCATACTCATCTTGGCATTTTTCATCCTACTTAGTCCTAGAAAATAAACCATGAATATTAAGTCAGGAAGTGTTATTTTAATGCATTTTTTCAGATGTTTACCTACTTTAAGTCAGATACCAAAACTTTGAAAACAGAACTATTTTAGAGAACTAAGTAACTGCATTTTGTCTTAGAGAGATCGCTGATTGCAATAAATCCCCTCGTTATACATATTATCACCCCTTTTTTAAAAGGCTATTTAAACGCAAATCAAAAAAAAATATTTTTGTATCCTAAAATATTACGAATTCCAATCAAAATATAACTAAATAAGCAACAATATAAATTCGTAGGAATCACAGTTCTAACCTAAACTAACCTTTTTTTGGGAGTAAAATTATTTAACCTAATGTAATTAGGTTAAATAATTAACCTAGTTTGGTTCCGGGTAGGTATTACTTGAGTTTTGATATGCTTATTAGGATTATGTTACACGGTGGATTATTTTGCTATGAGTGTGGGTATTGAATGAACGAATGAATGAATGAAATATTTATTTGCAAGAATATAGAATCAACTAGCATATTATTTTTTTTATGATAATTTACCACTAGACTCTCGATTTGCGTGTATCTAAGTTTCATTGATAAGTACGAGTAAATCATTTTCATTCAAACCAATTATTCATATTTAAAGCTAAGAACATGCGACGTTGACATATTTTCTTTTTATGAACAAAAATAGTCTGAATTAAGTAATATTTCACCTAAGGTTTTTTGCATAAAAAATCGTGAATTCATATCCTAGAGTTATGCGATATAAAAAAAAAACACCTTGTATAGATAATAGTACATTATGATACGAGTGTGCTGTATTGGTCATTACCCATGAGGCGGTATTATTCGCGCGAGCCAAAGGCGAGCGCGATAATTTAGCCGAGTGGGTAATGAACAATGCGCACGCGTTTCATACGACGTTTTTCAACACATTTGCGAGGAAAGAAACCGTCTTGTTGTAAGAACTTATGCTACAAATAACGTAACTTTAGAGAAATGATACATTTAGATTTATAAAGTTCAACTGACCTTTGTTGCCAGGTACTGACTATCCACTTCCTGTAAAAACGTTTCTACGTCGGTTCGTATTTTTCTTAATATGTAACCTGCAGTAACCACACAACATATACGATAACAAATATTTATGAAAAATGGCGCGCTGGATTTTTTTTTCGGGTAGCGATGCGCGCGCAACTCACTGACAAAACCGCTGAACAGCCTTTTTTTTTTTTTTTTTTTTTTTTTGGGTGGGAAATCATCCAATGACTTCTCCCGCTCTGGGCGGAGCGGAAGGGCGTGTCAGACTTTTACTGACTAAAACCCACCCGTGTTCCTTCCCTTGCCATGCCAGGGGCCACGGTTTCCCCTTGGGACTACCCGCAACCCCGGCAGGCATCGGCCCTAACGGACCCCGTCAGTTTTGCTGACATCTCTTTGAGGCGCGCGTGGAACACGACGCGCCGTCGACCCGGGCCTGGTCCTTATCGGACGGCGAGCTGCCCTCTGCTCTCCGTCCGCAGGCCCGCGCCTACGGTGGCCGGAAATCGGCTATCAATTCCCGACGCCCGGGAAGTCTCTTACGGCGGCGGCGGCTAGGGCTGGTAGGGCGCGGCCTCTGCCACTCCCTCGCGCGCTCCGCCTCCTCCTTCGCGAGCATTACTGCTTCGCAGAAGGAGGTGACGGCTTGCCATGCCCTCTCGCTCCACACCATGGCCTGGACCAGGGCCGGACGCGAGAGGTCGCTGCCGCCGATCGCCTCCACGAGGACACGGCGGTGGTCCACCCAAGCCGGGCAAACCTCCACCGTATGCTCCACCGTGTCCTCCGGACGATCCACACAATGGTGACACCCGGGCGTTTCCTCCCGCCTTATGCGAAACAGGTACCTCCCGAAACAACCGTGTCCGGTGAGGACCTGCGTCAGGCGGAAGGTGAGGACGCCGTGGCGCCTCTCAAGCCACTCCTCAAAGAGGGGACTTATCGCCGTAATTGTGGCGTGCCCAAATCTGGGTTGCGACAATCGCACACTCCAAGCCGCCATGAGATCCCGCCGGAGCTCTGTCCGCTGTACCGTGATTTCTCGCGGCAGCGGAGTTACACCCCGGCGCTTCATCTCCTCGCGCCACTCCCAAATGTGGGCGAGGACCTTCGCCTCCAGATCCCATGGCGGCGTTCCGGCAAGGAGGCTCGCCGCCTCGCCGCAGACCGTACGGTAACCCCGGACCATCCGGATAGCCATGACCCTTTGGGCTGCATGCAACCGGCGGGCTGGCCGCAACCTTAAGGTTCGCGCCCACACCGGTGCCCCGTAAAGGGCCATGGACCGCACGACCCCCGCGTAGAGCCTCCGGCAGGAGGCGTTTGGACCCCCTAGATTGGGCAGAAGCCGCTTCAAGGCAGCCCCGGCCCGCTCCAGTTTGGGAGCCAAACGTCGGAAATGCTCCACGAAGTTCCACCGGCTGTCGAGGACGAGTCCCAGGTACTTCATCGTCACCTCGACGCCGACGGGAACCCCTCCTACCGTTATTTGGGAACCCGACGGTGGCGCGTTCCGAGGGCCATGAAAGCACATGACCTCGGACTTGTGCAGGGCCACCTCGAGTCCCAATTGCCGGATCCTGTCGACGATCGTCGCAACCCCGCGTGTCGCCAGTTCGGCCGCCGCCTCGTGCGACCTCCCCTGCGCCAGGACCAGCGTGTCGTCAGCGTAGCACACTACGCTGACACCACTAGGGAGGTCGGCGCGCAGCACCCAGTCGTATCCGATGTCCCACAGATGCGGCCCCACTACCGATCCCTGTGGGACACCGTACGACATCTCTCGCCGGTTCCATTCTCCCTGGTGACCGGGGTAGATGACGGCCCTGTCCGTCAAATAGGCCTCGACCAACCGACAGAGGTAGGTCGGCATCCGGTGATACCGGAGTGCCTCCCTGATGCAACTCCAGGGTAGGGTGTTGAAGGCGTTGGCGATGTCTAGAGACACCGCCAAGACGACCCCACCCCGGGCCACAGCATCCCCCGTCGTGAGGGCTCGCACGCGCATGATGGCGTCCACCGTAGAGCGCCCTCGGCGGAAGCCGAACTGGCTATCCGCCAAATCCGGCCCCACTCGCACCAGCTGCCCGACGAGGCGGTTTGCAATAACTCTTTCAAAGAGCTTGCCCACCTCGTCGAGCAGCACGATGGGCCGGTAAGCGGACGGAGAGTCCGCAGGGCGCCCCGGTTTCCTGATGAGGACCAGTTTCCCCGTCTTCCAGCGAAGTGGGAACTGGCCCCTCTCCATGCACGCGCTAAGGAGCCCCCTTAGTCGAGGCCCGAGAGTCCCCATGGCCAGGACCCAGGCTTTCCCAGGTAAGCCGTCGGGTCCTGGGGCGGTATTTTTGGCACTCAGCCTACGTACCGCCACTCTCAGTTCTACCTCGGTCACCTCCGGAGCATCGTCGTCGTCGTCGTCGGCGGTGTGGTCCGCAGCGGGCACCGCAACAGGCGGGGCCATGGGCGGGGCGGAGTGTTCCCCTCTCGAGGGGAACAGAGCGCTCACCACGTCCTCCACAAGCTGTGGCCGGAGACTCTGAGTCAGCGGGGGAGCCCATGGGCGGATTTTCTCCCGCACCAACTTGTATGGGCGTCCCCACGGGTCCCTGTCCAGAGTCGCCAGCGACTCCTCGCGGGCCAGTCCCCTGGCCCGCAGGATCTCCGCTTGGAGGGCGGTCTTCGCCGCTCTGTACCCCTCGTACAACTCCGCCTGAATGGCCTCCGTATCCGGAGGGCGGATACGAAGCCTGCGGTGCCTGGCGTACAGGTGTCGCGCAGCAACGCACGCGGCGCGCAGAGTCGTCAGCTCTTGCGACCACCAGTACACCTGGCGCGAAGCACGGCCGGGCTGGACCCGGGGCATTGCCACGTCACATATATCGGACATGGCCTCCCGGAACCACTCCGCCTCATCGTTGATATCGGCAGGCCTGTCCGGTGATGACACCCAGGCCTGCACGATCGAGGCTTCCAGGATTAGCTCCCGGTCCAGCTGCTTCAGCGCCCATCGCGGACCACTCGGGGCCTGTCGGACCGGCGCGCTCGAGGACTGAGCGGAGACGTCAATCCGGATGTACCGGTGGTCGGAATACGTCTCCACCCCCTCCATGACGCGCCAGTCGGCGACACGCGGTGACAGAGCGGGGCTGGCGAACGAAAGGTCCACCACTGATTCACCCCGCATCCGCACACACGTGGGGACAGAACCCCGATTAAGGACGACCAGGCCTGTCTCCAGTGCCCAGTCCTCCACCATCCTGCCCCGTGTGTCTGTATACCGGGAACCCCAAGCCACATTCTTGGCATTGAAGTCCCCGAGAACGAGCACAGGGAGGGAACCGAACCCGACAACGACGACTCTCAACTCCGCAAGGGAGTTGTGGAACTCGGCGAGAGTTCGGTTCGGGGAGAAGTACACCCCTACCACGACAATCTCCCCGAACCGTGCTGCCACGCAACCCCGTCCTCTCTTGACAGCCTCGAGGGACGGAGTACCGGCGGCGGCCGACGATATTAGGGTCACTGAGCCGCTCAGGTCCTCCACCCAGTCATCCCTGGGCGGGACAAAGTACGGCTCAGCGACCACGGCGATGTTAATCGACCACTGCGCCATGCTCTGGAGCAATAGGTCCTGAGCTGTAGCGCAGTGGTTGATGTTCGCCTGGAGGAGGCGTAATGGAGCCGTTATTGGCAGTCCATTTCAGCCCCCTCCCGAGCCCCCTGTGAGGGCCCTGCCGCGGCGACAACGGCGGCGGCGACGACGGTGGAAGCGGCAGCGGCGGCGCCAGTAGTGGCGGTGGCTGCGGCAGTGACGGCGGTGGCGGCGGTGGCGGAGGGCTTGCCCCTGCCTCCGGCTTTGGCGGGTTTGGCGCAGGCCTTGCCCCCAATCCGGTGGTCGGCCGGCTTGCCAGCAGCCGCACATACGACGCAGTGCGGCGCGGCAGTGCACGAGCCAGCCTCGTGACCGGACTGACCACAGCGGTAGCAGTTACCGCTGCGGTCCACCTCCGAGTCGCACTTCACTCCCACGTGGTGACCCACGTGGCAGCGGAAGCACCTCAGAGGTCTGGGTTCCAGCAGTTTGACCTGCGCGGATACCCAGCCCACCAAAAGCCTTTGGCCCTCCTCAGCAACCTTTTTGGCCGCCGACACGGGGCAGCTCACCGTCACGGTTCTCATTCCCCTGGAGCCAGGACGCTGGAGGATGGTGCCCGCCTTGACCTGCTCGGCAGAGCACCCCCCCGTCCTAGCGACAGCGGCCACCACCTGTCCCTCCGTCACTGAGTCGTCCAGGCCCGAAATGCGCATGTCAGCACACATGGTGGGCCTGGACACTCTGGCCTCGTCCGGACTTATGGACTCCCTAATTTTGTCGGCCAGAGCGTCAGCGGCCGGGCCACTAGCCGCGCCGGGGACCTCCAGCATTCGCGCCCCAGTCGCGGTGACCTTAAATTTGAGGCCATTTTTGGCCCCGAACGCTTCCAGGTTCCCCTCCAGAACCTGTCCCACCTTGGCGAGCACGGTTTGGTAGGACGCGCCCTTCTTCTCCGCCTCCGGCTGTAGTGTGATCACTACAGCTGCGGACTTCGGGGCGCGGAGCCTAGCCGCGACGCCTCGCTCCTTGCGCCGCTGCCGCCTCGCCTTCCTTTTGGCCGCCCTTTTGGCCTTACCCGCGTTCCGCCTTTCCCCGGCGACTTGCCATTCGGCGTCGGCCGGAGAAGAAGCGGGAGGCGGGGGCGGCTGTTGGGCCGGGGCCCTCGCCGCCTGGCCCGGGGCCCTCACCGCCTGGGCCGGGGCCCTCGCTGCCTGGGCCGGTGCCCTAGCCGCTTGGGCAGGTGCCCTCGCCGCCTGGGCTGGTGCCCTCGCCGCCTCTGTAGCCGCCCTGCCCTTGGTCTGCCCCGACGACCCTGGTTTGGTCGGGGTAGCTGCGGTGGTGGCATATGATGCCACCTTCCACTGGCCCGAGGCCGGCTGGCTCGCCGCTAATGGGGGGCGCAGGACAATGGCCTCTAGGGCGGAAAACCGCGCCCGAAAGGCATTCATTTCCTGCCGCACCAAGGACAGGACCCGGTCCTCAGCAGGCACGGGCCGTTCCTGCCCCTTCTGCTCTCCCCCCTGCAGCACCTCGCGAGGGCCGGCTCCTCGGAGCCTGGCCAGGTCCGCTCGGAGCTCCTCATTCTCCTTTCGGAGAAGCTCCATGGCGGCTACCAAGCGGGCGACCTCCGCCCGCATTCCGGACATTTCGTCCGGCGGAGGCCTGAGGAAACAGACCCTCGCTGCCGCCAAGATAGAGGCCGTGGCCTCAGGTATGGCCCCCTCCCTGGAGGCCTTGAGTTTCTTAAGGGCCGCTCCCTTGAAAGCGGCCTCCACGGCCTCCTTAAATTTAGCCGCTGCGGCGTCCGGCTCGCCACAGGGAGACCCTGAGAGGACCGCGCTGGTCCCTTCAGGGTGGTCTTCCAGCTTGGCGAGCCTTGTCATTTCGCCCGAGCTGGTCCGGCTCGGCTCACCGGCCTCCCTGGTGAGCCCCCTACCTACGCCTTTTTTCCGGGCCCCACCCCGCCGGCTAGAGTGGATTTTCCTCCTCTCGTCGGCGGACGACCCCTGGCCGTCAGAATTTGACCGCTTTCGGAAAAATTCCTTCTTCCTCCTTTCGGCAGCCTTCGCCACCTCCTCGCGCTCGGAGCTCTTAAAAGAGCTCTCCGCGCCCGATACAGCGTCGGAGTCCGACCCCGTATCGCTCGTCTCCACCACACTTCGACTTTTGAATTTATTTTTTACCATATTAAATCCCACGAGTACAAACAATTTCCAACCATCCAACCAATAAACTAGTGGTTCGCACTAGCGACTAATTAAGCTACCCATTAGTCAAGCTATCAACCTCCCTCACGGTGCGCCGCCGCTTGGAGGTTTGGGGTGATTTTTTATAGAGGTTTTCTTCCTCGCGGCCCGGGCAATTAAGCCAAGACCCTCGACCCCCGTCAAATGCCAGAGACATGACCTACACACTCTTCGGGGCTACGAGACCAACGGTGGCAGAAGAAAAGGCTTCCTTCTGCCTGCCCGACGGCAGGGTTAGTGCACGCCGAGCCCGTTCCTACCCGAACGCTGCTTAACGTGTACTCTCTCCGAGTACATGTTAGAGCGTTCCTGTGACAGGATATTAGCATACGGACAACGAGACCCCATTAGGCACAAAGTACCTAATGGCGAGTCATTGTCCGCATCCCAGGGTGCACCGACCCGTAGACTGATCTTCCCCCCGGACGGATCCGTAAGGGAACTCCAGTCCACAGGCACACGGGGAGGTTTCCTGTCAACGCACCCCACCGCTGAACAGCCTACCATCACGTTCCGTCGGAGGTGGAGACAAAATTTGAAACTTGAAAAAATTAGATTTCGCTGCTAATTATTACTAATTATTCTCTATCGAGAGAGAGTGAGAGAGAAAGTGCGAATTTGGTCAAATGTTAAGCCAAGATGGCGGCTGTGAAAATTTTCGTCATTGGTCTCGTTTTCGTAGTTTTCGATGGTTCTAAAGCTGATAGTGAGGTCAAAATCAAAATCTAAGATGGCGGCTGCGAAATTTTTGTCATGTTTCATCATGGGTTTCGTTTTCGTAGTTTTTGATGGTTCTAAAGCCAACAGTGAGGTCAAAATGTAAATCCAAGATGGTGGCTGTAAAAATGTCTCATTTCGCATTTTTCTCACCCATGACGAAAAATGAGAAATTTTTTTGCCGCCGCCATCTTGGATTTACATTTGACCCCACTATCGGCTTTAGAACCATCGAAAACTACGAAAACGACACCCATGACGAAATATGAGAAAGTTTTCACAGCCGCCATCTTTGATTTACATTTTGACATCACTATCGGCTTTAGAACCATCGAAAACTACGAAAACGACACCCATGACGAAAATGAGAAAAATTTTGCAGCCGCCATCTTGGATTTCCATTTTGACCTCACTATCAGCCTTAAAACCATTGAAACCTACGAAAACGACACCCATGACGAAAAATGAGAAAAATTTCGGAGAAAATTCGAAATTCACACTTTCTCTTTCTCTCTCTATCGAATTAGAAAAAGACAGACGCAAGAATGAAGCCGCGTTAAAGAACTTCGTTCCAAAAACCTGTTTACTTTGTCACACTATATTGTCGCAATAAGAAAGACATGTCGTGCCTTGATAGTACTTACTAATTCCATACTGCCAGAATTCAGAATGCCATGTCATTACTCCGACTAGTAAATAGTTATCTATGGCGCACATTACCGCACTAGTGCGATTATGTAAAGAAAAAAGCACGTGTCTATAATACACTGCATTATGAACCTAAAAGCGGTTAAATAAGAGCCACTTTACGAGCAACTGTGTTGAAAAAATATTTAAGTAATGACTATAATAACTATATTATATAAATTCAATAGCCTTCACTAAATATCTTAAGTGAAGGCAATTGAATTTTGGGACGAAGAATCAATTTATTACCTGTTTCAATCTTCCTAGCCTTTTTCCCAACTATCTTGGGGTCGGCTTCCAGTCTTACCGGTTGCAGCTGAATACCAGTATTTTACATGGAGCGACTGCCTATCTGACCTCCACAACCCAGTTACTGGGTAATACGATACCCCTTGGCAAGACTGGT
This sequence comes from Conistra vaccinii, assembly GCA_948150665.1. Taxonomy (NCBI): domain Eukaryota; kingdom Metazoa; phylum Arthropoda; class Insecta; order Lepidoptera; family Noctuidae; genus Conistra; species Conistra vaccinii. Next base: position 3,547,909 of record OX411334.1, on the reverse strand, counting down.
GTCAGACTTTCGGGCTTCTGACGACTCGTAACGACTGTCAAAGATCCACAAATGACAGCCGGGACCAACGGCTTAACGTGCTTTCCGAGGCACGGAGGAGTCTCGGTATGTAAAGATGGTCACCCATCGACTGACCAACCCTGGCAAGCGTAGCTTAACCTGATGGATCGATCCGTGCGGCTTGTTATTACTTAGCCACGAGCTCCTGTTTATTAAACATTAAATGAATAAATAATATGTATAAACCTTAGAGTATTTATGACTGGAGAAGCAATAAGCGCAATATTCTGAACAAAAAACTCTGTAAATTTTTGCGGGGGACGCAAGGGGGATGCGGTAGCTTCTAGGAAAAACAAACAATTAGCTGCTCGCCCGGGCGTGCAGCTATTGTTTTTTTTCCTAGAAGCTAGAGAAGACTATAAGGAGGCCGTACCATCAATTTTTTTTTATCAATATCGATATTCATTCGGAATTTTGCTTAAACCCAGAAATAAAGCAGCTGATGCATAGAAAAGTGAAATTTAAGTTAATAAAAAAAATAAAAAATCACAGCTGCCATCTTGAATTAATATTTTGACCTCACTATCGGTTTAGGCATCCTAGAAAACTATGAAAATGACACCGATGATGAAAAATGAGAACATTTTCGCAGCCGCCATCTTGTATTTTCACTTTGACCAAATTCACACTTTCTCTCTCTCTCTCTCTCTCTCTCTCTCTCTCTCTATCGTATGAGAAGAAGACAGTAGCAAGTATGAACGCTTTTTCACGTGATGATTTCTGCCAGTTTACTCCTACTGCAAGCCGTGTTAAAGAACTTCGTTCCAAAAACCATTTTCATTAAACAACAAAAAATACTAATTTGTCTTAGAAATTATCAACATGTCACCTTTGGTTTCATATATGACCTCAACCCTACGGTAGTCTCACTATCATTTTTGCTAGAAGACTTAATCGCTTGTCAAGTGCATGTAAATTTTCAAAAAACAAAGCAAAAATATATATTTTGGACCTTATGACCATAAAAACGAGGTGTAGCGAGACATGGTGACGTCACAAAAGCAATGTGCGGAAAAATACTCGATTCTGGCTTGAAACATGGTTGAATCGAGAGAAAAGTCATCGTCATCGAATATTATGAGGTTAGGATTTTGAATTTCACTGAAAACAACTAAATATTAAAAATAATGCTTACATATAGAAGGATATTCCGTCTTTATTTAAGTTTGACGTATTTGAAGGCTTTTTACAAGATTTAACAGCACAACCAGGCATTTTCACGGAGCACTGGATGAGAACCGCGCGACTCGAAAACGATTACCGATGTGCGGTAGAATCGATTTGAAAGTAGTTTTTTATGAACTGACACGAATATTTTGTTGCTGTTCATGTACAGAGGGGAAGTGTTCGTAAGGCTTCTCCAGTCTTAATACTCAGGTATAAACGCACTTAGAATGAACTATAAAAATAATGGTTTCCACCATAAATATGCTTAGCTTATTAATTACTATGTCGTAGTATTGACTAATTATCTATTTATAGTCGCAAGCAGATTGTATGATTCGTCATTTTGAACTGGGTGATATAGGTTAGGTTAAGTTAGAACTGTGACAAACCGCGCGCGAGCCGAGCGAGCGTAGCGAGTGGTGCCGTTACAGCGGCCGGCGAGCGCTACTTCCCTGGAAGTAGCGCTCGATGTTTATTAAAGTGAAAATATTAAATTATAGATGTATTATTATTTTAAAGTGCAGATTTTTTTTTGTCCAATTTAGAGTGCTATAAAATACATCGAAAAAAAAAAACAAACATGTATTATTCCAAAATTAATTGTATTCTGAGCAAAGCTAAAACAAGAGAAAATACAAAGACAAAAAAAAACGTATGTATTTGAAATATTATTATATCACATGAAAATTATAATTTATTCCGATAAAGATACTTATAAAACAACACGAATATAAAAAAGTAGCACGATAGGTGCACAATATAAATAAATCATAACATTAATAACTCTGCCCCGGCCACACTTGGCTCTCAATCCAGTCAACAAAATTAGCTACTCTTGTATAAACTCCTGGTAGCCCTGGCAACCCGCAGCCTATGCCGAATGAGGTGATGCCAACCACATAGTTCATGTTGCCTTGCGTGGTGATCGGAAGAGAAATCTTCACTTGAAGAGGTCCACCGGAATCACCCTACGAAAGAAAAATAATAACGTTTTATTGCGGACGATGCCTTGCCAATGATTTGAAATTAAACAATTTTTGGGTACAGAGAAAGAGAAAACCTTTTTTGCATTTTTCATCTATCAAAATTGCAAAAAAGCCACTTGGTAAAATTTTGCTATCGGTTTTAAATCGCAACCATTAAAATACTGAAAAAAACGTTGAACAGAAGATTTGCGTTTTGGCCCTGAACGTGAACGGCCCTGATTCTCGGCTACCTGATAAGTGTACCATAAGTGTTCTAGGGTCGGTAACCCTAGAACACGTATAGTAGAACCTAGTTTCTTTAAAAAAAACCGGCCAAGTGCGTGTCAGAACACGCACAATGAAGGGTTCCGTAGTTGGGATGAATTTATCCCAAGAACAAACCAACTGCATAATTATGTAAGTTTGTACGCACAATATTGAGAGATTTACCATGTTGTTATAAGACCATAGACTTCTTATATGTTTTCCTGTAATCTATGAGTAAATAACCAATCACTGTATTTTTTTATTATTTTTTTGCTGACAGTTATTAAGTACGTATAAGTACTAACAAAAATTGTAGTTTAATAAAACTAAAAAACACGCTTTTTATACGAACTAAAAATTATAAAATAATGAAACTGACTTGTACTAGTTACGATTTAAGTACCAATGCAGCTTATCACTTTCAAAGTCTACTTTGCGTGGGGCGCTTTTTCGCTGTGTCTACACAGCGAAAAAGCGCCTCACGCTTTTTGATTTGCCATTACAACTGCAACAAATTGGGAGCAGTTAATAGACTCTTACATAGTTATGCAATTAATGAGGTACCAGGGAAGCCACATGTGCAGAAGGAACCACTATCCACCTCCTGGCTCCATCATCAGACCCTTGACACCAAATGTAATATATTGGACTCAAACCAAATCATATTATGAGCTCACACTCGAGGCGTTTACTAGTAGCCACTGAAGAGTTCCACTATCCACCTCCTAGTTCCATCATTAGATCAGCTCCACAATACTAAATTATTGTATTGTCATCAGTCCTTGATACGTCTGCAATTTTTAAAGTTAATCGGACGTCTTAAAGTTGGTGAAAATTACGTTGAAAGATTCCGTTACATAGATAGATACAGGTCAAGCTAATAAAAGCGTATTAAAACATTATGGATCATTGTGTCTGAATTAAATAAATCAATAAAATAAAATAGAAAAATTTGGCTCAGTAGTTTTGGAGATAAGGGGGGGAGAATGGTCAATTTTCATCTATATATTCTTAATATCTTTAAAATGATTTATTATAAAATTATAAAAAATATATATTTACACAAGAAGTCATTTTATATGTCTTACGGTACAGTTTACTTACATACTTTATTTTAAGGCAGTGTATAGAGTGCCACCAGTGGCACTCTATCCCTATCGGATAAAGTGCCACTACAGGCACCCTAGTAACACCGCCTCGGCCCGGCCAAAGTGCCGCAATTGGATTGTCATTGTCACTGTCACTAAGTCACGTCACTTGGTATTTTGTTTGATTGTCGTGGTAAGATCGCTGTAAAACACCACATTCCCGAAACATTACATTCTCTTGTGCCTAAAAGGACCCTGGCACTTCGCCGGCCGCTACCGCGGCACCGCTCGCTGCGCTCGCTCGGCTCGTGCGTTGTGTGGTCACAGTTCTAACCTAACCTAACCTAAATAACAAGTGACAGTGACAATGCAACGCTCACGGCACCCTAGCCGGGCCGAGGCAGCGACACTAGAGTGCCACAAGAATACTCGCGGCACTCTATACACTTAGTTATTTTTAAGGCAGTGTATAGAGGACCGTTAGGGGCACTCTGTCTCCGTAGTTTATTAAGTGCCGTTTACGTCACTCTACCTCAGCAGTGCCCAGTTTGCGACATACTAGTGACGTGAACTGAATGTTTTTTATAAATAAGGTTATAAAAATGAGGTATTATAAAAAAAAAGTAAAATATAGTACAGTACGACAGGGAACCACCACAAAACACATGTTTAAAACCACACCATGCATGCAACTTGCATGCAGCATGCAAGCAAGCATGCAACATGTAGGATGTAAGCAAAGCATGCAACATATTATAGCATGTAAGCAACCATGCAGCATGCAAGCGAGGGTGCAACATGCAGCAGGCATGGTTTCTGTCACGGCTCCGGCGCTTCGGGGTTCCGGTGGTCCCACGCGAGCTTATCGTCGCAGATGGTTTAAAGCTCACCGCCGCAGCTTCGTCTTGCGGCGAGCGTTACAACCACCTGCTCCTCAACTCGCGGGCCGCCTCGCCCCTCCGCGCCTACGCGATTCTAAATTACACTCTAGGGGTAGGGCAAACAAGACTGCATGGAGTCGGATTTACAGCGATTCGTTTCTGTCACTAAAACCTAATTTTTTGCGAATGTGTTAGGACTAACAATTTAATTATAAATGAACATTCGGACTAATACACATTATATAAAACAATAGGACATATGACTTTATTTCATTCAAAATAATTAGGACATTCAATTATTATAGTACTCGATTTTATGACAGACTAGTTTTAGAAGTAAAGATAAATAAGTACAATACAAAATTTCGAATTTTTGAACATTATGGTTACTGAAGTTTATAGCAAACGTGGACTAACCTCAACAATCAAACAAAATACTCGTAACAAATGACAGCGACAATGACATTGACAATACAATGCTTACGGTACTCTAGCCGGGCCGAGGCAGCGCTACTAGTATCGGCATTAAAGGCACTTTATCCGCGGCGGATAGAGTGCCCCTAACGGTCCTCTATACACTTCGTATTTTTAATTTTCTAATTTTCCCCCGAAAAGTGGCCCTCATATTCAAAATTCATTTATTTACGTTACACGTCCCAGACACACACACACACAAATTCACACACGTCACGTTTTTCACGTTTTTTTTGGTCACAGAAATTCATATTTGTACCAAATTCCAACAAAATTGTTCTAGTAGATTCGGAGTAAATTGGCTGTGACAAATGGACAGCCACCCATCCAGACAGACAGACAGACACACGAGTGATCCTATAAGGATTCCGTTTTCTCCTTTTAAGGTACGGAGCCCTAAAAAGTGTTTGTACCTACTTGTCACAGTTGTCACCAATTTACCTGACAAGCATCCACTCCTCCTATCAACCTGCCAGCGCAGAACTGATGCTCCTGCAGTCCACACCAGTTCCTGTTGCAATATTTCCGGAGCAGGTCATTGCATGTGGCAGAGTCTATGATGTCTATTTCTGCTGTTAGGAGCTCAGGAGATGTCTCTTTACTTCCTAGATGAGAAAAGAGCCACGAGTGAGGGAATAGAATAGAATATATTTATTTGCTTTAAAACATGGTACATTAAGGTCTAATAATATAGCAATGATCTTACATGTTTCGCCATGGATACATGCATACAAATATTTAAACATGTTAAAAGAAATTTTATACAACACAGTTTTTCTTTACATATTTCATTTGTTAAGGTTTCGTATCTATTTGAACATTTAATAATAAATAGGTACATAAAGTAATTTAATGAAGGCAGTGTATAGAGTGCCACCATTGGCACTCTATCCCTATCGGATAAAGTGCCACTACAGGCACCCTAGTAACACCGCCTCGGCCCGGCTCAAGTGCCGCAAGCATTGGATTGTCATTGTCACTGTCACTAAGTCACGTCACTTGGTATTTTGTTTGATTGTCAAGGTTAGATCGCTGTAAAACACCACATTCCCAAAACATTACATTCTCTTGTGCCTAAACAGACCCTGGCACTTCGCCGGCCGCTGCCGCGGCACCGCTCGCTACGCTCGCTCGGCTCGTGCGTTGTGTGGTCACAGTTCTAACCTAACCTAACCTAAATAACAAGTGACAGTGACCATGCAACGCTCACGGCACTCTAGCCGGGCCGAGGCAGTGACACTAGAGTGCCACAAGAAACTCGCGGCACTCTATACACTTCGTTTAATGAATCATTATCTTATAGTTATCTGTTACTTTTTTGTCAAAAACATCTTTTACTCTATAAAAACAATTTCCAATTACCAACCATTTGTGTAGTTTGGATTTAAAGTGTTTGAATTCTTAGCCGTGTTGGGTCTCGACAGGTATATTTTGAATGCAAGTCGCCCGTTATAAAAAATTTAGAGTGTTCTTTCACAAATACACCAGCTTGCATTATGAGAAGACCTGTTAAGGTTAAAAGGTTAATTTTTTTATAGAGAGGTCTGCAGGATGTTGCAGGACTGATACCATTAGTGGTAAGATAATGAGACAAACGAATAGCGAACAAAAGAGAACATTTTCAAGTGGATTAAATAGAGAAATAATTCACAATCTTACTACGTAAAATGCTAGCAAGAAAATCAGGAACAGAACGATAAATTGACGTCTTTGGATGAAGGACCTACCATTCAAAGATGTCAGCCATCTTGTTTTTCAATACTTTACACGAATGTTTACACTGTCCCTTGTATTAGTGTACGAATTACGTTCGGCTGCAGGCGAGGATGCAAAGAAAACCGATATAATTTACTTAAAAGGTTTTAATTTAAATAATTATTACAATTAAATCGGTAAAACTAAGATGCGTGACAATTGTTCGATATGAGAAACAAGAGTGATCCACCAATACACTAAATTAATATTAATCACTCGTATTGCACAATCTTCGATCCCACGCCTTCGGATTGCTGAGAAGGCGAATCTCACGGTGCAGAGCGCAATGCGGGTGGTCATTGTCAATGCGGTAGATATTAGTCATAAGAATTTGGGGCTCCGCAAGTAGCGACATAACATACGTATAACTGATAGGTCTCCTCCGTAAGTTTACTTTAACAATGTGTTTTGACGATGTGGGTGTACGTTTACCCTGCAGCACACACTATACACTAATACATATTAACCCACGACTATGTCACCGCGTCTCACCTCCCGCAGGGAAGCTACGCCAGACGCACGCTTTCGTGTACCGCGTGCATAACGTTGACAGCGTTGAGCTGCGTGGGCGCCTTATTCGAGCAAACCACGCGTGTAGCAATGACGTAATTAATCTTGTATTCATGCGTAGAGTGTTCGTGGGTTGCAGTGGACATTATCACATACATTTTCTTGCAAAGCGAAGCTAGACACGTGCCCAGCCGCTCCGTGCGCAGCGGTGGGGCTCCGCCTTTACTCAGTCGTAAACTAAAAACTTAATAACAGTGGAACGCTAAAATCTGTAAACCAGAAGTTAAACCCAAATTCAGTCTTAAAATAATCCTTACCAGATCTCACAACGCCCCAACCAGTAACTTCAGCCCGCTTACTGAGCGTGCCATCATCAAACTTGGTCCACAGACAAGCAGGTTGAATATCAACTGAGAACAGCAACTCCAGCTCCAGCTCCATCAGGGCTAAGTCGAAGTATTGCTTCGGAGACTTGTAGTTAGGGTGGACTATCACGTTGATTATGTTCACGTCGTAAGCTGCAATACCGTTTTGGACCTGCAGAAAATAATAAAAATTGATGTTAGGTACAGTGTTTTGACTACAGAGGGTCATACCTTACCAAATGATGATACCTTAGGTGTTCATGCTAACACCTAAGGTATCATAATTTCAGACGAGACTTCCACTGCTGGACATAGGCCTCCCCCAAGCACAACCACTTTCTCCGCATCCAGCGGATTCCTGCGGTAACGTATATATGGGCGCCAAACCATTATTTGATTTTAATTTTAAGCTTATTTTTATTATTTAGTACTTAATCTGACTTTCATGTTATTTATTGAATTAATACTTGTATTTCCGGTCGAATTTATAAAAGTTAAAATTATGTTACGTACTTCCTTTTGATTTATTTAAAATATTGTGGTTTCCGGTTGAATTTATATAAAGTTTCTTTTCTTATACTTCCGTTTGATTTATTTGAAATATTGTGTTTCCGGTTTAGTTTATTTTAAGTTTCTATGTTAGTTTAAAGGATTTATTTTGACATCCGCTTGAATTATTTTAAATGTATAGAGTTAATATTATTCAGGATATATCTTGACATCCGCTTGCTATTTAAAATGTAATTTCCTTTAGAGTTTATATTATAGGGCGGATTTCTCCGTTCCTATCAAAAACCGCGTTTATGGAAACTAAGTTCTTCATAAACGAGTTTATATGTTGTTATTGATCGCGATTTACGTCCAACCGAATTCTCCAGCTACATTTTAATCGTGTTCACGAAAACCAAGTTTCCGTGGCCATAGAATGTAAATGTTGTCACAAAAACGCAATGCGTTTAGCATTTGCAACATGCGATAGCGACCTACTGCACTTAAAACAAAAAAAATTGTCAGTAAACTACTAAACGCGGGTACCGAGTTGCATGGACTTGGTAAGTACATGCTGAGTTGTCAAACTATGTTGTCAAAACCAAAGAGTGTTTAGTTTCTCTTTGGTAAATACTGTTCTCGTCTCTTTGGTTGCGTCAATTGACATTGACATTTTCGTACTTCGTGTCGCGGTAATATTTAAATATTGTTGTGTGAATTTCGGGGAATTTTCTTTATTGAGTCTTTGAAACGAACAAGGGATCCAACCTTCGTAGCCCGTGAAAAGGAAGCCCTGATTCAGGTGGTGGATCAACATTTTCGAGTGCTAGAATTTAAAAAAATAGATGCCGTGAGTGTGAAACAAAACAACAGGAATGGAAGAAGATTTCAAATGAATTCAATGCGATTCCCGTCATCCAACCACGAGACTGGATGGGTCTTAAAAACTGTTGAGATTTTTTTTAAAGGGTCAACCAGGCACACCCTTTGTGCAACCAGCATTTTGTGTACAGGGAGGTTTGGGGAGGGTCTCACAAATATAACAAAAAATTGGTAAAATAGTACTTATTTTTGTTTGTTATGAATGTACTTTATTGTTTAAATAAATAAATAATTTAAATATTGTTTTATTATTATTTATTACATACCACACCATTACATACATGTTATTCATTTAAATACACATATTTTGACATTAAAATCACGCTCTACGTTTCTACGCAACTGGGTTGTACCAGATGATGCACCGATAGTGCTATAGATTGCACTCATGTGAAGTACACCAAATCACCAGGTAAAGCATATATTTATAATATTATATCAGATTGGATCGTCTCATTTAAAACACAGTAAAAGATCAAGTACATAATTTATTAGAGGGGCATGCAGTTTTAAATTAAACTGAACAATCAATATTCTGGACACAATTTAATACTAACAACTTTTTTAGGTGGAGAGGATCCAGAGATTTCTCGCAACAAAAAACAAAATTTTTCATGAAATGACGATTCGATCTGTTGTAATACTATACCTAAGAATAATGCTTTACCTGGTGATTTGGTGTACTTCACATGAGTGCAATCTATAGCACCGATAACATGCGGAAATTTTGCTTTCCTATAAAATTCTATTTGTGTTTGGTGAATATCGTGTGGTGACTCGGGAAAGTAAATGTGGCGTGGTCGGAGTGAGGCAATAGCAGCAATGACTTTATGCACAATTCTGTGTGCAGTTGAAGTGCTAAATCCACATAGATCCGCAGCAGTCATCTGGTAGCACCCAGTTGCGTAGAAACGTAGAGCACATAGCAACTGGATCTCTTGAATGTCGCTTGATACCCCATAGCATAAGATAATACTAGCCCCAAGGTCAAGCGCTCAAAAGGATATGCTGTGGGGGGTTGGAGATATGCTGTGGTTTCTGAAATACAAATAATTGGATTAGACCAAGAAGTTGTTTTATGCATAGGGTATATTAATAAAAAATAAAAAAACTTCTTTTGGTGCTTACATGTTTGAAGGAAACTCTATTTTATCTTCAGTGGACTCCAATACAGACAGAACTGTAGGTTTTGGGAGACGAAATATTTCAAAAAGTCTTGATCATCCAGGGTTTTGAAGTGTTCTTCTCTCTCGCGTATCCATCTTGGACGACGAACAATGAACTCATCCTCATCCCAACTTTCATCATAACATAGTCTCAATAATCTTTTCATTTTAACTAGCCTACTAACCACAAAATCAAAATTAATAATTTATGCCAAAAAATAATATCGTCGACACTGACAGCGTGTTGGCAGCTCTTTAAACTCTTGTTAAAGACTTGAACGCCAAAAATCCGGAGTTCAGAGTTTAAACTGGTTTATGCGTAACTGCGTTCACGTTTATGTTGGAGAAATCAAAAGTAGAATTCGGAACTCAGTTTTGGCTTTAACTTGAGTTTAGCGTGAATTGATCACGATCAATTGTGTTGGAGAAATCCGCCCTTATTTTGACTCACAGATCCGCTTGATTTATATAAATTCTTTCTGGCGGTAAAGTTTCGCGGTTAAGGTTCGCGGTAAAGTTTGGCGGTAAACTTTAGCGGTAATCTTGTGTAATAAATACTGTTGTAATACGAATGGAAAGACATTCTTTGTGTGTTGCTCCTGGAATAAACACCCTGAGTTGAAGTATGGTATTTTCTTTGTACTCTCTTAAATATTTTCCTATTTGTGTGATATATTGGTGCAACCTATGTGTGACTCCGGCAACGACGGCGATGATGCGCCGACATATACGAAACGTATTCGAAAGATTTATTAATCGAAAATACAACTATCCTATTGCATTTTGGAGCAGTGGTGGCGCAGTGGTAACGGCCGTGACTTACGAGTTGTAGCCGTAGGTCGTAGGTTCGAACTCTAAGGCCGCGGCCACATTGCGAGCCTAGGGCGGTTGCGACGACGACGGGCACGAAATATCAAACATTATGAAACGCGTTTTTGCAGCCATAGTGTAGTGACTAAAGCAGAAGCCTAGCGCGACGGGTCTGAGCGAGACATAACAGGCGCTTGACTTTGTGTATATTTATTTCAGCACTACTGCTCTCAAAACGGTGAAGGAAAATATCGTGCGAAAATGTTCTAGAAACAAAAATTCGAAGAAATGTGACACCTACCAACCCGCACTGGGCCCGCATGGTGCATCACAGCCTCACTGAGAGGAGGCCTGACATGACGGTGGATATTATAGTCGTATTATGCTATGCTATGCTATTCATTTTGGTTTACAATTAGTATCACCCATGATAGGTAATATAAATAAAAAATAAAACTAATTAAAAAATTAGTGGGAAACGAGTCTTTTTTTAATCGTTTGATTTTACATTACGTTTACTCCGCGCGTTGGTTGTACTAGGTTCGCAGAACCTTAAAAATAGTAACTTTTAAATACGGATAATTGTATGACCGACTGATTCACATGTTTAACTGTATGCATCTAAGCCAGTTTGTATGCAATTAGGGAAATAATAAGATAGTAGGGCCATGGGTACGACGGTATCTTTCAAGAAATCCTGGGATCAATCCTACCCTTTATTTAATAAAAAACATACAGTCTGGTCTTACGCCCAAACTCAACTTTTTATGAATATAAAAATGGTTCCATTTTATTCTCGCCCTTACAGCTGTGATAAATTTTGTTCCAGCAATTGTACTTTAAAAACTGGAGCATTCAGATAACCCTTTACAAATTACTCTCCATCAAATAATAAATCCTATCAGGAGTTCTAATCATGATGACGGGAGTTTTATGGGTTGTAAACGTCTACCATCGAACTTAGGAATATGAACAGATCCACGTTCTTTAAAAGCCTCACGAAAATATTGCCTTGAAATCACCTTTACTAATAAAGGAAATGGTGATTCCAGTCTGCTAAAGAAAACACAAAAGTAACTTACATGGTCAAGAATATTCTTAGAGCCTATTCTGACGATTTTGGGCACGGTATCAGCAATGTCGGTATCCAGTTCTGATGCCCTGGAGCAGTGAGCAGCCGTCAGCACGAACTTCGAGCTTATCAGACTACTGCCACACATGAACTTCCATGTACCAATCACCAGCTTCCAGCCTATGGCGCCCTAGTGAATGAAAAATTATATGTTAGTATTAATTTGATTTTAATACAAAAGTAATAATTTATATATTACTAGCTGCCCGCCCCGGCTTCGCACGGGTAAGCACTTATCTACGGGCACCTACCTACCCTAACTACCTACCTACCTACCTACCTACATACATCTATACCTACCTACCCTACCTACTTACCTACCTGCCTACTGACCTACCTACCCTCTCTACTTACCTACATACATACTTTACCAACGTACATACCTACCTACTTGCCTACCTACCTACCTACCTGCCCTACCTTCACCTACCTATCATAAGAACCATCTCCCTATAACAAACACAACAAAAAAAGAATTAGCGAAATTGGTCCAGCCGTTCACGCGTGATGCCGTGACCAAGGAAATAGGGATTCATTTTTATATATTACTAGTTGCCCGCCCCGGCTTCGCACGGGTAAGCACTTATCTACGGGCACCTACCTACCCTACCTACATACATACATACCTACCTACCCTACCCTACCTACTTACCTACTTACCTACCTACTTACCTACCTACTTACCTACCTACTTACCTACCTACTTACCTACCTACTTACCTACCTACTTACCTACATACCTACCTACCTACCTACCTACCTACCCTACCTACGTACATACTTTACCAACATACATACCTACCTACTTGCATACCTACCTACCCTACCTTCACCTACCTATCATAAGAACCATCTCCATACTATAACAAACACAACAAAAAAAAAAATAAGCCAAATCGGTCAAGCCGTTTTCATGTTAAGTCGTGACAACGGAAAACGGGTTTCATTTTTATATATATAGATATATAGATAGATAAACTAGGCTGATGACAGCACTTTTGGAACGTCAAAATTACTAAAACAGTTCATCAAAACGCCCGCCCCCTTCACCTCTTCCTAGTAATTTAGCTGGGAAGAAGAAGTGGCGCAACAACCTACCCAGCAGCACAGCTGTCTGTTCTGTTAGAAGAACTTGATTCTGTATAATAGTAACACCCAGGATTCACCACATAGCACTGTATTTGAGAGATAAGAGGGTAATTTTTTTTTTTTTTTGTGAGGTAGACGTGCCCTAATTCTCCGGTTGTTATACTATTATATATATGATATTTTTGGAATGTTTTGGGTTGGGCGGGAGGGAGTTACTAATCTCTTCGAACGAAGCACTTCGTATAATTATGATCGAACTTCACGTACAAGTAAGTTCGTTTAATCATCAATTATACTCGTGCTTCGTTCTCGAGATTAGTAACCTGAAATAATAAACTTATTACTTATTTACACATGTAGACTTTGAGAGGTATAATTCTGAAAATATCAACGCCAATGTCAGAATAAATATTATGTTTAATTAATCACACCATCAAATCATGTTGTCTACATTATTACATAATTATAAATAAGTTAGTATTTGTTCATATTATAGGTACATATTACGGAAATGTAATTTACTTTTACATGATAATAGTAATGTTTTAAATCAATTACATAGTTTGATCATCTGTATTATTAATAATAGCTCTTGCTAAGACTGACGGGTCATGTTTAGTTATATTGTATGCAAAGTAATTGCCCTTCCGTATGGTAGCGGCGTTGACGCGTCTGTACGGCGATACTGCGCACGGGGACTTTTCCCGTTGCGTGGAAGGAGGGGCGCGTCATTATGTTGCCAAAGCAGCGCAAAAATATTCTGAAGCCGGAGAGCTATCGGCCAATAACACTGTTGCCAACGGTCTCCAAGGTGTTCGAGGCACTCCTGCTGCAACACCTACAACCCCACATAGCCCCGTGTCCGGAGCAGTTTGGTTTCCTTGCGGAACATAGCACGACGCTTCAATATTGTCGAAGGTACTGCATCTTCTCGCAGCCGCGATGAATAAAAAGGAACACTCGGTTGCAGTATTCCTCGACATGGAGGCCTTCGACCGCGTATGGCACGACGGCCTCATCTATAAACTGTCCACTTCCGACGCACCTCGTTGCGTTGTAAAAGTGGTCTCTACTTTTCTTACAGGAAGAAGCTTCAGGGTGGTGGTCGACGGGGCGCTATCCGGCGCCCGCCCGGTGCTGGTAGATGTGCCGCAGGGCAGCTGTGTGTCGCCAGCGTGTTACTCACGCTATATCGACGACATCCCCACCACTTCAGATGCAACGATCGCTTGTACGCAGACAATGCCACGTTTATTTCCACTTCGCTTAATGCGAAACACGCGGCAGTCAAAATGCAGCGCATGCTGGATTTACTTCCCGAGTGGTTGTCGAAGTGGCGGCTGTCGGTGAACGTGGGTAAGAGGCAGGCGATGGTCGCCGGGTCCGCGCCTCTCCCCCACCCTTGAAACTACAAGAAGCCGACGTCGGTTGGTCGCCCCGGGTCAAATACCTGGGTGTCACGATTGACCGCCAGCTCACAATGGAACCACACGTCCACAATGTCGCCGCGAAAGGTAGGGTCACCCGTAACCTACTTAGATCGGTGCTCAATTCCCAAATCCCGGCGCGCGTCAAACTGAGTGTGTACAAACTGTACATACGCCCAATCTAGACGTACGCCGCTTTGGCATGGTTCGCCCTCGCGAGCGCTTCTCTGTGCGCCGCAAAGTCTGGGCGCTGCGGTCAATTGTTGAAGCCCCTGCTACGTGAGGAACAATGTCATCCAGAGGGATCTCGGGATCGAGAGCCTGGACAAGTTCGTGCGGCGCCTTGCGAAGCGAATGTTCGAGCGTGCCAACGCATCTGATTGGCCCCATCTCAAACAGACAGTGCCCTGGCACACGCGCCCCCCCCCAGACTCGAGGCGACCCAGACAACCAGTCACAGACAACCTCTACTACACATGCATCAACATAAACGTGTGTCGACGCGGCGCGGGCGTGCCAAGCGTCTCACACAGATATTGAGCAGTGTACACAACAATACACTAACTGCCCACACACACGCAACTGCCTCCCCCTCAATCTATAAACGGCTAGATCTGTGAGCAGGGCGAGGGGGACCTACATGCCTCTCGTGGGCGCGTAGAGTCGCCATTTTCGATGCTGGTCGTCCTCTGCTGGGCCTGCCCCAGGACACTGGGGGTCTCACGTGGCAGGGACAGACCGCCGAGGTGGCGTGAAGAACGCAACGCCTCTAAATTAGGGCATGCAATACCGGTTTACCGGTAAACCGCCTATTTTGACGGTTAGAAAATTACCGGTAAAAATAAATGAAACCGATAATTTACAGGTGTTTAATTTTAACAAAAAAAATGTGAAGTACTAAGTACTTTCGTTTTTAATGTTTTTATTGGCAATATTCTTTATTGTCAATGTTAAATGACTGCAGTGCGCGAGTGCAGTTACGAGCAAGGTTGGCGAAAACCATGTATTAAAGAACCTAAAACTTAACATTTTTTTTCTTATCTGCTATTAGCAACAAAATATTATAGAAATGTTTGCCGTGCTTTAGTTTGTCGAGCGAAAATTGTGTCGCGCTATCGTTCGTCGATCAAAAGTTTCGTCGTCCCATCGATGGTCGTGAAAACAATCAGTCGCAATAACGTTCGTCGATCAAAAGTTTCGTCGTGCCATCGTTTGTCGTGAAAACAATCTGTCGCGCTAACGTTCGTCGAGCTGATGTTCTGTCGCACCGCTGATGGTCGACGTACTGTCGCCCTAGCATTTGTCGCGCCTTTGTTTGTCGCAACTTTGATACGGAGTCGTTTACTTTTGGTATATTTATAAGGTTATAACTAGATATAAATTGACCTAACATTATTACATTGTTTAAAATGCTGTACAGGCTCCACCCCCGACCCTTGCTCGTCGATGCGCCAGCCCGCGTCGATGCTGAGCCTGTAGTTTTAAATCCCCAAGATAATAATACTGATCTGATATTGATCCAGCCTATCCCATCTTGCTGTCCTCCCCCCAGCGACGCCCTTAGCCGACGTTCGTACCCCACAGGGGGTGCCCTTAGCGAGCGCTCGCCTAGTTTTAATTTAGAATAGGTAGTTTTTGCCCTTGGCTGGACGCTTTAAGTTTTTATGAGCTTGGCAGACCTAGAGACCAGCTATGAGATGCCAAAAAAAAATAAAAATAAAAAACTGGTGGGAGTCAGTCTTCAACTAAACCTCATTGAAGCAACACCTCTCTCGCGCTCCGTAACGATTGTTCGCTTCAATCCCTTGTTCCGGATTCCTAGAATAGTTTACTGGAGTTACCGTGGTATTTAATTTAATAAGTCTCTAGTAAAATCATTTAGTGTTAATTATTTTAAGTCTTCTTAGTACGTAAGGCGGGATTGTTCCAATCGTTGTAATATTGTGATGGTGATTATATGTGTTGTGTAAATCAATGAATATACGTACATTTGTGTTAAACTTTGACTCGTGGTTTTCCTATTAAGAAGTCAACCTTAAAGATAAACCCCCTCCTACAACATTCTCAAAGGACAATTAGTGCTGTCCTCAACCTAGCACATATAAGTCAGTATACTAACAAACACATTTAAAACATTACTCAAACAAAAATAAAAACGTATTCAAAACTTTTAATACCTAAACTAGTACCTAAATATAACCCTCTATGCATCCGCTTACATGTGCAATGCCGGATTTTATAACTAGTAAGAAAATGAAAGTTTCTGGAATACTGGCAATCTTCCATTTACCAGCATCAGCTTTCTGAATTATGGCATCCTGGTAGAACAAGGATACAGGGAAGAATATTTATCGTCAGTCTTGCTTCATAAAAAGTATACAAGACGTTATCAACTCTTACCATGTTCGGAAACTCTCCTCGTTTTGTCCAATTACCTCCCAAGATGACGGGACGAGGGGCAAACATAACTTCACGACCTGAAAAAAGTAGTATGTCGATAAAATATATTCCTAAAGACCGAATTTCAGTTATCTGAAATCCGTTCTTCCATACATATTCAAATAGACATTATTCAAATACAACTTACACTTTTCTAGCCTTTTCGCTTTTTCATCTCTAAGTTTAATTTGCCAGATGTACTCGTAACATTCTGAAACATGAAAAAGTTGTTTTTCAACACACTTGCTCGTAAAGTATCTCTTGTTGAACCGTTTTTAAGTTCATAATTGTTATCCACTATGTTGCAAAGAAAACCAAAGTCTGTATAACTTTATATAATCCGTTTAATACCAATATTACACTCTGATAACACTTTTATATACACCAAAATACGTCTACACTGCGAGTGTTCAAGCTCGACTGCCATGTTCCCAAGTGAGACTATATACGTAGTCTACCGTTTGACAGCTAAATGCTGTCAACCGGCAAAAGTCAGTTTAACAACTAATAATCATTTCAATGTCATTTCACTTGGGCACATGGTTACAACTTTACAAAATAAAATATAAAAACTTCAAATACATGATTATAAAAATTAATTATATTTTCAACACAGTTGCTCGTAAAGTGGCTCTTATTTAACCGCTTTTAGGTTCATAATGCAGTGGATTATTGACACGTGCTTTTTTCTTTACATAATCGCACTAGTGCGGTAATGTGCGCCATAGGTAACGTGACCATACGTCCCGTTTTTAACGGGACCGTCCCTTTTTTCGGTTCTACGTCCCAGTGTCCCCGAAAAACACCTGGGGACGCAAAATTGTCCCGTTCTCAGAGTCTTTCTTTAATAATAAATTGTGGACGTCTGAAAATACCCAGTTACAGGCTTGGCGATGTTGATTACTAAGTTGAATATTAAAAAAACGTGCCAAAAACTTTATTCTTATTTAAAATCATCACCAGCTGTATTAAAAGAAAGTTGTTCTGCTGACAAATGTAAAAATGACCGAAAATTTATCCTGCTTAATTTTTAATTAAGTACATCATATTGATAAGATTTTTTTTATTAAAAAAGTTTTTTTTTCATTGAGAAAATGAGAACATACGAGTATGCTGGTATTTTCAAAAATAAGTTTCCTTATGAATCTGCCCTATTATAATTGAGATAAATAAACCTATGTCCCGTTTTGAGTAAAAAAATAAATGGTCACGTTAGCCATAGGTAACTATTTACTAGTCGGAGTAATGACATGGCAGTCTGGCAGTATGGAATTAGTAAGTACTATCAAGGCACGACATGTCTTTCTTATTGCGACTTAATATAGTGTGACAAAGTAAACAGGTTTTTGGAACGAAGTTCTTTAACGCGGCTTCATTCTTGCATCTGTCTTTTTCTAATTCGATAGAGAGAGAAAGAGAAAGTGTGAATTTCGTCAAAATGGAAATCTAAGATGGCGGCTGCGAAAATTTTCTCATTTTTCGTCATGGGTATCGTTTTCGTGTTGTCGATGGTTCTAAAGCCGATAGTGAGGTCAAAATGGAAATCCAAGATGGCGGCTCCGAAATTTTTCTCATTTTTCGTCATGGGTGTCGTTTTCGTAGGTTTCGATGGTTCTAAAGCCGATAGTGAAGTCAAAATGGAAATCCAAGATGGCGGCTCCGAAAATTTTCTCATTTTTCGTCATGGGTATCGTTTCCGTAGCTTTCAATGGTTCTAAGGCTGATAGTGAGGTCAAAATGGAAATCCAAGATGGCGGCTGCAAAATTTTTCTCATTTTCGTCATGGGTGTCGTTTTCATAGTTTTCGATGGTTCTAAAGCCGACAGTGATGTCAAAATGTAAATCAAAGATGGCGGCTGTGAAAATTTTCTCATATTTCGTGATGGGTGTCGTTTTCGTAGGTTTCGATGGTTCTAAAGCCGATAGTGATGTCAAAATGTAAATCCAAGATGGCGGCTGTAATTTTTTTTTTCATTTCTCGTCATGGGAGTCGTTTTCGTAGTTTTCGATGGTTCTAAAGCCGATAGTGGGGTCAAATGTAAATCCAAGATGGCGGCTGCAAAATTTTTTCTCATTTTTCGTCAAGGGTGAGAAAAATGCGAAATGAGAAATTTTTACAGCCGCCATCTTGTATTTACATTTTGACCTCACTATCAGCTTTAGAACCATCGAAAACTACGAAAACGAGACCAATGACGAAAATTTTCACAGCCGCCATCTTGGATTAACATTTTGACCTCACTATCGGTTTTAGCATGATCGAAAATTACGAAAACGCCACCCATGACGAAAAATGAGAAAATTTTCACAATCGCCATACTGTATTTTCCATTTGACCAAATTCGCACTTTCTCTCTCACTCTCTCTTGATAGAGAATAATTAGTAATAATTAGCAGCAAAATCGAATTTTTTCAAGTTTCAAATTTTGTCTCCACCTCCGACCGAACGTGATGGTAGGCTGTTCAGCGGTTTTGTCAGTGCCTTGCGCGCGCATCGCTACCCGAAAAAAAATCCAGCGCGCCATTTTTCATAAATATTTGTTAACGTATATGTTGTGTGGTTACTGCAGGTTACATATTAAGAAAAATACGAACCGACGTAGAAACGTTTTTACAGGAAGTGGATAGTCAGTACCTGGCAACAAAGGTCAGTTGAACTTTATAAATCTAAATGTATCATTTCTCTAAAGTTACGTTATTGTAGCGTTAGTTCTTACAACAAGACGGTTTCTTTCCTCGCAAATGTGTTGAAAAACGTCGTATGAAACGCGTGCGCATTGTTCATTACCCACTCGGCTAAATTATCGCGCTCGCCTTTGGCTCGCGCGAATAATACCGCCTCATGGGTAATGACCAATACAGCACACTCGTATCATAATGTACTATTAGAACATTACTTTACATCATTAAATTAAATATTATCAAAAGCTAACATAATGTAGTGTTTTAAACACTCGTGCTTTTTACTTTACATAATCTGTTCTGTGTGCCATAGATAACTATTTACTAGTCGGAGTAATGACATGGCAGTATGGAATTAGTAAGTACTATCAAGGCACGACATGTCTTTCTTGTTGCGACTTAATAGTGTGACAAAGTAAACGGGTTTTTGGAACGAAGTTCTTTGACGTGACTTCATACTTGCGTCTGTCTTCTTGTAATTCGATAGAAACAGAAAGAAAAAGTGTGAATTTGGTCAAAATGGAAATCTAAGATGGCGGCTGCGAAAGTTTCTCATTTTTCGTCATGGGTGTCGTTTTCGTAGTTTTCGATGGTTCTAAAGCCGATAGTAATGTCGCAGTCGACAACCATGATGAAAAATGGGAAAATGTTCGTAGCATGGCGGCTACGAACATTTTCCCATTTTTCATCATGGTTGGAATTACATTTTGACCTCACTGTTACTCACTGTTACACTCTCCTAGAGTCTATTAATGTTCTGTTTTTTGGTTTTATTATGTATTATACAGGTAGGCTGTTTAGCGGTTTTGCCAGTGCCTTTATTGATATTGCGCGCGCATCATTAGCGCGCCATTTCCCATAAATATTTGTTATCTTTTACGTTGTGTGGTTACATATTCACTCACTTACATACACACCAACACACACCCATCCAGCTGAAACTGTTTGCTTACTTTATTTTAATTATTAACTAAATAAACAACCTAAGCTAAATTTTAAAATCACTTGGTAGATCGACACAATTCACAAGTTGTATAAATCTTATTGGATTTACTCCATAGCTGAACACTGTCTCTTAAGATACAGGTATTATCCTAGTTTAAGAGGCAGGGCTCACCAATTATTGTCTACAGATTTCTGCAGCATAGCATACTCGTTCCGCTCTTACCTCCTACCACTAGAACTAAGTCTGTAACCTTTTTGGAAATAAATACATTTTATTATTATTATTTTTTATTATTATATTAACAAAGTTACCCAAATACCAACCGACTTAGAAAAGTTTTTAAAAGAAGTGAATAGTCAGTACCTGGCAACAAAGGCCAGTTTAACTTTTTAAATTCAAACGTATCATCTCTATAGTTACGTTATTGTAGCATACGTTCTTACAACAAGACTGCTTTTTTTCCTCGCAAATGTGTTGAAAAACGTCGTATGAAACGTGTGTGCATTGATCATTACCCACTCGGCTACATTATCGCACACTCGTATCATAATGTACTATTGTAACATTCCTCTTTAGATATTACTTTGAGATATATCAGGAGAATCAATTAATTTACCATATAAATACGAACAAAGCTAGAGAAGTGGGGTTTATTTTTAACCGACTTCCAAAAAGGAGGAGGTTGTATGTTCGTCGCGTATGTTTGTTTTTTTTTTTTATGTCCACCGGTATCTCCGTCATTTGTGTACCAATTTTGAAAATATTTTTTTTGTTTGAAAGGATATGCTTCCAAGTTGGTCCCATATAATTTATCCCACTTAGTTTATATGGATGATTATGATGATAAGTTCCTGTCACTGTTATTTGCATAGCAGGTATTGATATTAGAATTTGTGTGGGGTAGGTACTACAACTAAAAAGTTAAAAATAAAAAGTTTTTACAAAAAAAAACAACCCACTTCCAAAAAAACACTACAAAGTGAAAAATAACTTTTGACACAAACAGAATTATGTTTAAATTCGTTTCGCTTTAAATATGTTTAATTATTCGTCGTGCAAGCGAGCCTTAAAAATATGGACTAATGAAATACTATCTTGAAGTCATGCAAGCCTAGTAGGCAGCCTTTTTGTTAGGTTCCTGCTCAGAACTTTAGTCCAGTCATTTAAGCTTAAATTAGGTAAGAATCTCGGAATTCGAGATACCCAGCTGTAAGTCTGTAAATACTTGTATATTGACACCCTAAAAGTTGTCTCAAAACCTACATATGGTAGGGTGTACGCAACTATTAAATTTAAAGGTCAAAGGTCACAAAAATCGGTTAAATTGGTTTTTTGCGCTTTTTTTGTAAATATCTGATTTCCTATGGGTTTTTTGCTATTTGTATTTATTATCAATATTTTAGAATACAAAACTCTCTACAAATTTTGTTTAAAAAAATTTAAAAAAAAATTTTTTTAAAGGAAATGTAAAAACGGAGATAAACTCGACTAAAAGTTTTGATAATTATCCTTATTCCAAAACACATATTTTATTTCTGCACGCATTAAGTGGCTGTGACACAACTTCTGCGCTTTTTAAAAAGGGAAAAAAATCTTTTTTAAAAGTTTCTGAGAAACTGACAAATTTGGATGAACTAGCTGCAGCATTTGAGGAAGAAAATTGTTCGGCCCAGAGATTATTAGAGAGTGGAACTCAAACCTTATTGGCAGTCTATAATGCTCCGAAATCTGTGAAAAGTCTCGATCATCTTCGTTATATGCATTACGTCAAGTCTACAACACTTAATAAACCTGTGCAGCTTTCAAATATTCCACCAACAAGTGCAGCTGCTCATCAACATTTCAAACGTGTATAATATCAAGTTCAAACTTGGTTAGGGCATGATTTGGAACCCCAGGTATGGGGTTGGGCAATGCGAAACGATTTTCTGGAGCCTATCATGACAATTTTACCACCTGCTCCAGAAGATTAGCTAAATGCAATTTTCTGCAACTGCAAGAGTGGTTGTGGTTCGCGATGCGGATGCAGGAAAGCGGGCTTGCAATGCTCTTTAGATTGTGGCCAATGTAATGGGCAAGCTTGTCTCAATGCTCTACCATATCAGAGCGACTTTAACGAAGATGGAACCTTTGACCCCGAAATCATGGAAGAACTTGAGACAAATGTCGTTGAAGACGATAATGAAGACCAGTTTGAAATTTACCAGCAGCCGGAAGACGACGATGAAGAGGAAGAAGATGATTAAAATTATAAATTGTAGTTTTTGTACCCTTTATTCCATTTTTTTTGTTTTTAATAAAAATAAATGTATTGAATGATATTTTTTAATAAAAAGATTAATTCACAATTTATTTGATTTTAATTTTTTTTTTGATCATGTAAGAAGTTATTCATATTAATTAGGTTAAAATTCAAATATAATTCCTATATTTTTATTAACAATTCTGCAATTACATGGGCAGGTTAGTGTTGTTAAATAAATTAATACTGAATAAAAAGTGGATAGGTTAGGAAAAAAATGATAAAATATAATATAATAGTTAATAAAAATTGAGAAATATTTATAATCATTGATTTATCGATAGTTCATCAACTATATATGGCGCGTTTTCGACCGGAGGCACCGGTTGACCTGAAGTGATGCTGTGACCGCGCGCTCTCCGCCCTCTATCTCGAAAACGGTTCAACGTATAAAAAAAAATAAAAAAAAAATAAAAAATTGTAGAGAATTTTGTATTCTACAATATTGATAATAAATACAAATAACAAAAAACCCATAGGAAATGAGATATTTGCAAAAAAATCGCAAAAACCGATTTTTGTGACCTTTGACCTTGAAATTTAATAGTTGCGTACACCCTACCATATGTAGGTTTTGAGACAACTTTTAGGGTGTCAATATACAAGTATTTACAAACTTACAGCTGCGTATCTCGAATTCCGAGGGGAACTTACTATAATGACTGGACTACTTGTGCATAACGTGTCGTGAACAGAATACCGTCTTCTTCGTCGGGCGGGTCGCTAGTAGTTAATATACTTACTGACTTCGCTGATCCGTCTACCAGGAGCCCTGAAGTCTGGAACAGGTGGATTGTACGGTGCGCATGGACCATTTGCATCTATTGAAGCGGCATTAGGACGCGGAGGCTGAAACAGGAAGGTTTATTGTACTAAGGATACCTGTAGGTACCTATATAAGTTCTTTTCGACGTTTTCGAGAAGTTTTGCGGTAGTCCTAATAGAGAAAACACTTCTAGGCATATCATTCTTGATCGCTATAGCTTCGCCTGCTATTATCGCAGCGTCTCTGGTCGTAAGGCTACACTCGTTGGCTACTTTTGTATGTCGACCCATCAATGTCTAGCCCAGTCTCCCTTTAGGTTACATCTTTACTATACTTACTGAAATTTTGCAATAGGACTAGTACCTACCTATATTTTGTCGTATAGTAGGAATTTTGCTTTATTTCAGTTAGCGCTTATTCCTTTTCTTTTCGCGTGGATAGTAGTGCGAGAGCCGATTGCAAAAACACCTACCTTATAAGATACCTCAATAGGCTACTTGTAGATCGTTAACCAACACTTAAACACGTAAAAAAAATGAGGTCTGCCAGAGCCGATCCTGCCGGGTCATAGAAATAATCGATATTTTTTGACGTAATTTTTTAGTGAAAATTACCTCATAAGATATAGGGAGTAACCTGGTGTCAGAGTTATAATATAAATAATGTTTGTGCAAAAGTGTATGCAAACCTAGCATTTTCAGCTGTGCGTTACCTATCAGTGAATGAATTTATGAATTTTTGATAATCTATAAGGAGCTATTAGATATTCTATGTAAGTATAAAAATATTATTTACCTGAGAGTTTGTTGATTCATTCCGTTGTCCGGTTGAAACATGAATTGATGACACTGTAATAGATTATGTACATAATGTAAATTATGTCATGTTATGTTAATTACTGATATGATATATAATATTCAAAATGCCTTACCGATCAAACAAAATGTTAAAACCACTGATTTACACATTGTCGCACAATTTTTTTTCACAAGTGGGTATTATAGAGTAAATAATAATTTTTGCACAAATGTTACATGTAGGTATGTCCGTCACAATTACCGTTCCGCATATGACTGAGTGATATTTTAACGACCAAACCTGTCTTTGGAACTAAATAAATTCATCGATTTGATTCGTCATTGTAATATTTACTAAGAAAAAATAAGTGGACATTCTCTTAATTTACAAATCAATTACAATTTTTCTTGATAACTGTGAATCATTAATGAAGTATTGAATTTTTAATATCCCGAATTCAAAGTTAATTAATTGACCACAGTAGTTAATTGGAATTAAAGCATCGCTCAAAATAACCAAAACATAAAAATGCCTAGGTTAATGTAACAATTTCAGAATATCGATATCTCAAATCAATCATCAAGTTGCCACGTGCCTCGGTAGATGGCATTGTATGATGGTTTCGTTACCGCGCCGATTCTCTGCTAGACAGCAGGCCCGTTTAGCCATCACTGAATTCAGTGATGTCCTAGAATCCACCCCCGTTAGTCCAACTGTAGAGTTGGAGAGCCCACTCAGTCCCACCGAGTCCATGGACACGGATGACGTAGCCGCTTCTTCAAAGCGCGCTCCCACCCCCCTGCCTTATCGTTCCGACTCAGAGGCTCACGCTACTTCTTCTTCCTCCGGTTCCCATTCTGATGACGATGGCTATACGCCAGTCGCCGGAAAACAGAACAAAAGGGAGGAGGAGAAGCAAAAGTCGTCCCAGGCAAGCAAGGTACCCGCGGTCGAGGAATTAATTCCATCGACATACCTAGATAGGGATAGCCCCGCGTCGCCCGATAGCCCCGCGTCGCCCGATAGCCCCGCGTCACCCGCTAGTTGCGCCCCGGTAGCTTCCCCCTCCACCACCCCCCGTCCGAATGAGTCACCCTCCGCGCAGAGTGTCATTCCACTCTTTCTGTCTTCCAGAGGACAAGCAAACTCGCGTTGTCATTAAACGGATCCCAAAGGAGATTCTCTCCGCCGATATTTTAGCCGACCTTAGGGCACAAAACATTCCCGAGGATGAAGTGCATCGGATGCACCGTTCGCGCGGAAGGGAAGCATATGACATGGTTCTTGTCATATGCTCCCCTTACGAGGGGCATCACCCCATTTTCAATATTAAATCGATATGCAATCTCGTGGGTTTCTCAATTGAGAAACCCCGGAAGAATAGCACGGTAGGCCAATGCCACCGTTGTTAATTATATGGCCATTCGCAGAAGAATTGCCATGCAAAACCTAGGTGCGTCAACTGCCTGGGTGACCATGGCACTTCTGAGTGTACCCGCCCAAAAGACCGTAATTTATGCCTGAGTCCACCTAGCTGCGTGCTTTGTGGACAAGAAGGCCACACAGCCAACTATCGTGGCTGCCCAAAGGCCCCTAAGGCCTCGTCACTTAAATCAGCCAAGCGTCTCGATGAACGCCAGGCTAGACAAAGGGACTTCATCCCATTCCCGTCAACTCAAATCCCAGAGCGCCTAAGTCCTCAGAGACCTAGTCCCTGGCAACAGCTTAATCACCATAAGGCTTTCCCAACGGAGAGCCTCCCAGAGGCCAGCTCTCCAGCTCCCCCCCCCTAACACCCCCCTTTACGGCCTTATAGACCCCCGTAATCGCGGTCCCCCCCCTTCCGCTCTACCCGCGAAACCCGTACCAGCTCCTCAAGCACCGCGATCCGTACCTACTCCTCAAACACCGCAACCCGTACCTGCTCCTCAAGCACCGCGACCCGCTCCCATGCCAGTGACCATGCCTCCCATGCCACTGCTTAACCCTAATGAAAACTTTCGCGTCCTTACGGAAACCTTTCAGGTTCCCCCCCGTGCCACTCAAATGGTACAAGACATTATAGCTTGTAGGAGAGTCGGTGACTTAGCCAGCATCCAACGTCTTTATCGCGATAATCAAGAGATTATGCAAGCCCTAGTATCTCTAATGACCCCCCAACATGTCTAACGCCGTAGCGACATGACGACTAACATGTCTAATAGCTAGATTTAAACCCCGATCCCTCAACTTAGGCATCTTCAATGCGAACGGTATCAATGGTCAAAGAGATGAGATCGCGGAATTTCTCCGCGACCATCAAATTAACCTCTTGCTCGTCCAAGAGACCTTTCTCAAACCTAGCGCTAGAAACCCCTCTATAGCAAATTACCGGCTTATCCGGAATGATAGGACGCGTTGCCATAGAGGTGGAACCCTTATTTACTATAAAAAGGAACTGTACTGCATACCTATGGATCCTTCCCCCTATCCAAACTCGGAGTCACTATATGCCGCTTATGCATGACAGGCCATCAGCCGATTACCGTAGTATCGGTTTATATCCCACCGCGATCTCCTTTAGAGAGTTTTCAACCTATAGCTGACGATTTAAAAATCCTCTTAGACATGAGTGACTCCGTTA
The DNA here is from genome assembly GCA_948150665.1 of Conistra vaccinii. Classification (NCBI taxonomy): domain Eukaryota; kingdom Metazoa; phylum Arthropoda; class Insecta; order Lepidoptera; family Noctuidae; genus Conistra; species Conistra vaccinii. The sequence continues at coordinate 3,520,826 of OX411334.1, read as the reverse complement.
TCATAGCGGGCGATCTCAATGCAAAGCATCCCTCTTGGAATAGCGTTCAGACAAATAACAGAGGTCAACACTTGTTCGACCTCACCTCCTCCCTTAACTTTGACATCATCGGTCCGATGTCACCTACTCACTTCCCTCACGGGGTCCAAACTGGACCCCGGATGTCCTAGACGTGGCGCTCCTTAAGAACGTCAATCTCAGATTAGTCTCTATTGAAACGGCGTCAGAGCTTACCTCTGACCACCGTCCCGTAGTAATTAAAATGGCTTCCCGCACAGGTCTCCCCAACGACCCCAATCAACCCCTCGTTACCAAAAGGGTCACGGACTGGAGGAAAGTAGGTGAACAGCTGAAACCCATGTCCCCCTCTATTAGAATCAATCCCAGACCAGTTCGACTCAGTCGCAGACACGACGGCCGCGATTGACTCACTCACCGAACACGTACAAAACGTCCTGAACAACTGTTCAAGGGAAGTCCCAGCAATGGACCCCCATTGCTTTGACCTCCCGGACGATGTGCGTGCTTTGATGACTGAGAAGAACGCGGCCATTCGTGCCTAATATAACTTTCCCTGCGCCGCAAACAAAGCCCACATGCGCTATTTACAGAGATCTGTAAGGACACGTGTGCAGGAGCTGCGTAACGCGAGCTGGGATAAGACTCTGAGTGAACTCACTCCCAATCACCTAGCCTTCTGAAAACTCCAGAGGAAACTCAAATCCCGACAAGAAGCATCTATGCCCCCCGTAGTAAGTCCCGATAGGTCAATCGCCTTCGATGCCATCGACAAAGCTGAATGCCTAGCCGACAGTCTCGAAGCGCAATGGTCCCCTAGCCTCCTACCCGTAGACCAAATTAAACTCAACAAGATCAATGTGGAAGTAGAACGCAGAACCTCTCTGCCCCCCGTAGAAGACCCTGATAATCCTCTTGTCCCCGTCACTCCTGACGAAGTCCAAGATATCATAAAGGGTCTTAAAACTCACAAAGCTCCCGGTTCAGACGGAATCATCAATAAGGTGGTCCAACTCTTCCCCACTCATCTCATACTACTAATGTGCACCATCTTCAATGCTGCTCTTAGTAACAATATCTTTCCGCAGTCTTGGAAAGAAGCTATAGTTATAGGAATCCCTAAACCCGGTAAACCCAAGTCAGATCCCTCCAGTTATCACCCCATTAGTTTGCTCAAGGTAATGGCAAAAATCTATGAGAGACTTATTTATAAGCGACTCAGAGACTATGCTGAGACCAATCCCTACCGAGCAGTTCGGCTTTCGAACTCAGCACTCTAGCGTGCATCAGGTCCACCGGATTATAGAACACATTAGCGGTGGTTTCTATCGTGGTCTCACGACCGGTGCTATCTTCTTCGACATAGCAAAGGCGTTTGACAAAGTCTGGCACAATGGCTTAATATACAAGCTATACCAGCTCGGTGTGCCAGATCGTCTCGTACTCATCTTACTGGACTTTTTGTCAAATCGCACCTTTCGCTATCGTGTCGAAGGAGCGTTATCCTCCCCCCGTCTCATTCGCGCAGGGCTTAGTACTTTCTTCCCTCATTTTTACACTGTTCACCAGTGACATCCCAAAGAGTATAAAGGCTCAGTTGGCTCTGTTCGCAGACGATACGACCATATACTGCAGCGGGCAAAACTCCAACCAGATGATCCTTAACTTACAAAAGGCCGTCAATAACCTTGGCGCCTGGTTTAAGTTATGGAGAATCGAGGTCAATCCCGACAAAAGTCAGGCGGTCTATTTTTCAAAGCCGCGCCGTAGGCCCATCCTTCCCCGTCCAGTCACCATGTTTGGCAAGCCGGTCTCCTGGGAGAAGCGAGCCAAATACCTAGGTGTAATCCTGGACCAGCATCTCTCATTCGCAGATCACGTTAAGGTGGTTCGCTCACGAGCCTCTTTCGCTCTAGGTAGACTCTTTAGTTTGATGAATGCACGCAGCAAATTGCCACTTAAGTGCAAATTGCGCATCTATACCGCGTGTATTAGACCGATCATGACCTATGCGGGAACCGTATTTGCCCACGCAAATCCCCGTACGATCCATAGGCTGCAGGCCTTACAGAACCGTGTCCTTCGTAGGGCCACGGGAGCCCCGTGGTTCGTTAGGAACGAGATCCTCCATCTCGACCTTAGAATCCCCACCATCCATCAGTTCCTTAAACGTATGTCCAAGCGGTACTTTGACTCCGCAGTCAAACATGGGAATCCTCTGATAGTCAAAGCAGCTAGCTATGTCCCGTCCAATAACCAAGTTAGTAAGGCCCGTCGCCCTAGGCATATCCTCTTAGACCCAGATGACCCCATAACTCTCCTCCAGGAGAGCAGTAGGGCCACAAGTACAGTTCACAAGAAAACACACCGACACAACTTCAGACCTCGCCGTAGAGGTCCGCGACCGCGACCCACCCGAGTAAATAATACTCCCCCCCGACCCTTGCTCGATAACGATGCGCCAGCCCGCTTTTTTGCTGAGCCTGTAGCTTTAAATTCCCCTGATAATAATAATGATCTATCCTTGATCCAGCCTGTCCCTCTTGCTGGCCTCCCCAGCGAACGCCCTAAGCCGAGGTTCGTACCCCACAGGGGGTGCCCTTAGCGAGCGTTCGCCTAGTTTTAATTTAGCTTAGTTTATGCTCCTGGCTGGAGGCTTTGAGTTTCGTTAGGAGCTTAAGGCAGCCACAGGAAAGTCCGGTTAAGCAGCGAGTACCTTAGTGGTAACCTGCGAGAGGCCCTAGCAAAAAAAAAAAATCGCAGCGCGTTAGTTGTATGGCGTAATAATGTTTTAATTTTTTAGTACAATCTATAATTTTTTTGTAAATATATAATTACTTCATAATTTGTAATAAATTACCTTCGTTTTGTCATCGCGCTTCTCGTTCTTTTCTATGCAGACAGTGACCACGCCTTAGCTGTTGTATGCCTCTTAACGCATAGAGTTATTAATTGCTTAGTTATGAGTACTTATGAGTTTATGACACCTCAAACCCTTTGTTTTATCTCGTTTGTTATTTTGTTTGTTTATGATGACGTAAACTTGTCACTGATAGATTGTCCAATCTAAATCATTTCATAATGAATTCAGATGTCTTGTTATTGCCATATATGCCATACTCATCTTGGCATTTTTCATCCTACATAGACCTAGAAAATAAACCATAAATATTAAGTCGACATGTGTTATTTTAATGCATTTTTCCAGATGTTTACCTACGTTAAGTCAGAAACCAAAGCTTTGAAAACAGAACTATTTTAGAGAACTAAGTAATTGCATTTTGTCTTAGAGAGATCGCTATCCAAAAATATGTTACACGGCGGATTATTTTGCTATGAGTGTGGGTATTGAATGAACGAATGAATGAATGAAATATTTATGTGAAAGAATGTAGAATCAACTAGTATTTTTTTTTTAATGATAATTTTCCACTAGATTCTCTATTTGCGTGTATCTGATCTAAGTTTCATTGATAAGTACGAGTAAATCATTTTCATTCAAACCAATTATTCATATTTAAAGCTAAGAAAATGCGACGTTTACATATTTTCTTTTTATGAACAAAAATAGTCTGAATTAAGTAATATTTCTCCTAAGGTTTTTTACATAAATAATCGTGAATTGTCGAATTAATTATTCAATTAATTAGACAATTCAAAAAAAAAAAAAAAAAAAACGCCAGTTGATTCTTCGATATGGTCTCATTCATATCCTAGAGTTATGGGATATAAAAAAAACACTTGTATAAATAAAAATATTTAAGTAATGACTATAATAATTATATTATATAGGTAAATTCAATTGCCTTCACTAAATATCTTTAGTGAAGGCAATTGAATTTTCAGACCTAAAATCAATTTATTACCTGTTTCATGATCATCATTATCAGCCTTTTAATGTTATCACTGCTGGGACACAGGCCTCCTCTCTGAGAGAGGGAGTGGGCCGTAATCTACCACGCAGGGCCAGTGCGGGTTGGTAGATGTCACAAGTCTTCGAATTTTTGATTCTAGGACATGCCGGTTTCCTCACGATGTTTTCCTTCACCGTTTTGAGAGCAGTGGTGAGGAAATAATTTACACAAAGTAAAGCGCCTGACTGCACGTTGAACCCACGACCTACAACTCGTAAGTCGCGGCTGTTACCACTGGGCCACCACTGCTCTACTATTACCTGTTTATTAAACATTAAAACAAAACTTGAAAACCAAGAAAGGGGAATATTTTATGTATAAACGCACTTTAAAAATAATGTTTCACACTTGAAAAAATTTAGCTTCAAAATAAATTGAATGAACTATAATAATAATGGTTTGCTTAGCTTATTAATTACTATGTAATTATCTAGTCGCAAGCAGATTGTATGATTCGTCATTTTGAACTGGGTGATATAGGTTAGAACTGTGACCAACCGCGCGCGAGCCGAGGGAGCGTAGCGAGTGGTGCCGCGGCAGCGGCCGGCGAGCGCCACTTCCCTGGAAGTAGCGCTCGCCGACCAAATTTGATTCATGTTTATTTAAGTGATAATATTAAATTATAGATGTATTATTATTTTAAAGTACTGATATACAAATTTTAGAGTGTTATAAAAAACATCGAAAAAAAAACAAACATTTATTATTCCAAAATAAATTGTATTCTGAGCAAAGCTAAAACAAGAGAAAACAGGAACCCAAAGACAAAAACGTACGTATTTGAAATATTATTACTCGTATATCACATGAAAAGTATAATTTATTCCGATAAAGATACTTAAAAAACAACACGAATATAAAAAAGTAGCACGGTAGGTGCACAATATAAATAATCATAACATCAATAACCCTGTCCCGGCCACACTTGGCTCTCAATCCAGTCAACAAAATTAGCTACTCTTGTATAAACTCCTGGTAGCCCTGGCAACCCGCAGCCTATGCCGAATGAGGTGATGCCAACCACATAGTACATGTTGCCTTGCGTCGTGATCGGAAGAGAAATCTTCACTTGAAGAGGTCCACCGGAATCACCCTACGAAAGAAAAATAATAACGTTTTATTGCGGACGATGCCTTGCCAATGATTTAAAATTAAACAATTTTTGGGTACAGAGAAAGAGAAAACCTTTTTTGCATTTTTCATCTATCAAAATTGCAAAAAAGCCACTTGGTATAATTTTGCTATCGGTTTTAAATCGCAACCATTAAAATACTGAAAAAAACGTTGAACAGAAAATTTGCGATTTGGCCCTGAACGGCACTGATTCTCGGCTACCTGATAAGTGTACCATAAGTGTTCTAGGGTCGGTAACCCTAGAACACGTATGGCCAAGGCGTGCGTGCACCGGCCAAGTGCGTGTCAGAACACGCACAATGAAGGGTTCCGTAGTGGGGATGACTTTATCCCAAGAACAAACCAACTGGATATGTAAGTTTGTACGCACAATATTGAGAGATTTACCATATGTGGTTATAAGACCATAGACTTCTTAAAGGTTTTCCTGTAATCTATGAGTAAAGAACCAATCACTGTATTTTTTAAAAATTTTTTTGTTAACAGTTATTATAGTAAGTATACAAAAATAATTCAATCTTCCTAGCCTTTTTCCCAACTATGTTGGGGTCGGCTTCCAGTCTAACCGGATGCAGCTGAATACCTGTATTTTACATGGAGCGACTGCCTATCTGACCTCCACAACCCAGTAACTGGGTAATACGGTACCTCTTGGTAAGACTGGTGTCAGACTTTCGGGTTTCTGACGACTCGTAACGACTGTCAAAGATCCACAAATGACAGCCGGGACCAACGGCTTAACGTGTTTTCCGAAGCACGGAGGAGTCTCGGTATGTAAAGGTGGTCACCCATCCACTGACCAACCCCGGCAAGCGTAGCTTAACCTTATGGATCGACCCGTGCGGCTTGTTATTACTTAGCCACGAGCTCCTCAGGTATACAAAAAAGTATACAAAAATAATTGTAGTTTTAAAAAAACACGCTTTTTATACGAACTAAAAATTATAAAATAAATAAACTGAGTTGTACTAGTTACGATTTAAGAACCAATGCAGCTTGTCACTTCATTTATATCCAATGATTAAATCAAAAAGCGTGGACTCGTGGAGCACTTTGTTTAAATTAATTAAAAGTAGACACAGCTAAAAAGCGCCCCACGTTTTTTGATTTGCCATTACAACTACATAGGTATAGTATAGTTATGCAATTAATGAGGTACCAGGGAAGCCACATGTGCAGAAGGAACCACTATCCACCTCCTGGCTCCAACGTCAGACCCTTGACACCAAATGCAATATTCTTTAAATATTTGTTAAAAAATAGGTACCATTGTTATGTATTCGTCTTGGAACAATACCCTCTCATTAGGAGTCGGGCGTTGGTAGCTGCGCCACAGTTTTTAACTATTGCAGCTATTATCGTTTAACATTTTTGTCTTGTACGACGTATTTGTTCCCAATAACCGTTTTTTTTTTTTAATATATATTGAACTCGTCAAACCGAATCATATGAGCCCAAACTCGAGGCGTTTACTAGTAGCCACAGAAGAGTTCCGTTATCCACCTCCTAGCTCCATCATCAGACCCTCGACATCAAGTGCAATATATTGGACTCGTCATACCAAATTATATGAGGCACACTTGAGGCGTTTACTAGTAGCCACTGAAGAGTTCCACTATCCACCTCCTAACTCCATCATCAGATCAGCTCCAAAATACTAAATTATTGTATTGTCATCGGTCCTTGATACGTCTGCAAATTTTAAAGTTAATCGGACGTCTTGAAGTTGGTGAAAATTACGTTGAAAGATTCCGTTACATAGATAGATACAGGTCATCAAGCTAATAAAAGCGTATTAAAAAAAATATGGATCATTGTGTCTGAATTAAATAAATAAATAAAACAAAATAAAAAAAATTGGCTCAGTAGTTTTGGAGATAAGGGGGGGAGAATGGTCAATTTATATTCTTAAATATTTTTTAAAGTATTTATTTTAAAATTATTAAAAAAAAAAGTTTGATATAAGTACTCACAATAAGCCTTTCATTTGATATGTCACACGATACAGTTTACAATTACTTACTTTATTTTTAATTTTCTAATTTGCCCCCGAAAAGTGACCCTCATATTCAAAATTCATTTATTTACGTTACACGTCCGAGAAACACACACACACAGAACACACACACGCACACACACATACACACAAATTCACACACGTCACATTTTTCACGTTTTTTTTGTCACAGAAATTCACATTTGTACCAAATTCCAACAAAATTATTCCAGTAGATTCGGAGCAAATTGGCTGTGACAAATGGACAGCCACCCATCCAGACAGACAGACAGACAGACACACGTGTGATCCTATAAGGATTCCGTTTTCTCCTTTCGAGGTACGGAGCTCTAAAAAGTGTTGGTACCTACTTGTCACAGTTGTCACCTGATTTACCCTGTGAGTGTGATATATACTCCATGGATTTACCTGACAAGCATCCACTTCTCCTCTCAACCTGCCAGCACATAGCTGATGCTCCTGCAGTCCACACCAGTTCCTGTTGCAAGATTTCCGGAGCAGGTCATCGCATGTGGCAGAGTCTATGATGTCTATTTCTGCTTTTAGGAGCTCAGGAGATGTATCTTTACTTCCTAGATGAGAAAAGAGCCACGAGTGAGTGAATAGAATAGAATATAATTTACGAAGTGTATAGAGTGCCGTTAACGGCCCTTTATCCGCCGCGGATATAGTGCCGCTGCCTCGGCCCGGCTAGAGTGCCATAAAAATTGTATTGTCAATGTCATTGTCACTGTCATTTGTTATTTTGTTTGATTGTTGAGGTTAGTCCACGTTTGCTATAAACTTCAGTAACCATAATGTTAAAAAATTCGAAATTTTGTTTTAAGTAGGTACTTATTTATCTTTACTTCTAAAACTATTCTGTCGTAATATCGAGTACTATAATAATTGAATCTCCGGAATGAAATAAAGTCATATTATTATGTCCTAAGTATTGTTTTATATGTATAATGTGTATTAGTCCGAATGTTCATTTATAATGAAATTGTTAGTCTTAAAACATTTGCTAAAACATAGGTTTTAGTTACAGAAACGAATCGCTGTAAATCCGACTCCACGCAGTCTTGTCTGCCCTACCCCTAGAGTCTAATTTAGAATCGCGTAGGCGCGGAGAGGCGAGGCGGCCCGCGAGTTGAGAAGCAGGTGGTTGTACCGCTCGCCGCACGGTCGGCCGGCGAAGCCGGCCAGTAAGACGAAGCTGCGGCGTAAAGTCTACGGTTTTGTGCGGCGCAGCAGCCAAATGGCTGCTACACACGCTCGCGCCTTGCCGCCAGCCATGCCGCACAAAGCCGCAGAAAGAAACGCAAAGAAAATGAAGGAGCAAAGCCGGAGGCACGTGCCGCGCGGCACTGTGTAGTTACCAGATTTCACAACGCCCCAACCGGTAACTTCAGCCCGCTTACTGAGCGTGCCATCATCAAACTTGGTCCACAGACAAGCAGGTTGTATATCAACTGAGAACAGCAACTCCAGCTCCAGCTCCATCAGGGCTAAGTCGAAGTATTGCTTCGGAGACTTGTAGTTAGGGTGGACTATCACTTTTATTATTTTCACGTCGTAAGCATTTTTGACCTGGAGAAAATAAACAAAAATTGATGTTAGGTACAGTGTTTTCACTACACCCCTCTGTAGTGAAAACACTGTACCGAACATCAATTTTCTAGCATGAACACCTAAGGTATCATAATTTCAGCCGAGACGTCCACTGCTGGACAAAGGCTTCCCCCAAGCACAGCCACTTCGACCGATTCTGTGTTTTCCGCATCCAGCGTATGCCTGCGGTAACGTATACGAAACGCATTCGAAAGATTTATTAATCGAAAATTTAAGAGGGTTTACGTCGTACGGCTTTTCATACAATCTTTCAAGCTCTTATTTTTCGAAATGACTGAACCGATTTTACTTCATACGCATATGTAGGATACAAAGGTATAAAAACTTAGATAGGACATTTTCGAAAAATAGTGTAAACAGCCAAATTAGACCGATTTTTAATTTTCCATAGAAACTGAGATTTCCAGTTATCTGCTTTTAAATAAGACATTTGGAAAATGTTCGTAACTAAGTTTTTAGACCTTTGTATCCTGCATAAGCGTATGAAGTAAAATCGGTTCAGTAGACGGGACTTTTATGGGTTGTAAACGTCTACCATCGAACTTAGGAATATGAACAGACCACGGTCTTTAAAAGTCTTACGAAAATATTGCCTTGAAATCACCTTAACTAATAAACGAAATCCGGTAATAAAGGTAACCGACATAGCCCGAAGAATTGCCAAACTTAAGTGGCAATGGGCAGGATACATTGCCCGCAGAACAAATGGCCGATGGGGCCGAAAGGTTCTGGAGTGGCGACCGCGTACCGGAAGACGTAGCGTTGGAAGGCCTCCCACAAGATGGACCGATGACCTTGTAAAGGCCGGAGGAATCCGCTGGATGCGGGAAGCACAGAATCGGTCGAAGTGGTGGTGCTTGGGGGAGGCCTATGTCCAGCAGTGGACGTCTTTCGGCTGATATGATGATGATGATGATGAATAAACGAAATGGTGATTCCAGTCTGCTAAAGAAAACACAAAAGTAACTTACAGTATCAAGAATATTCTTAGAGCCTATTCTGACGATCTTGGGCACGGTATCTGCAATGTCGGTATCCAGTTCTGATGCCCTGGAGCAATGAGCAGCCGTCATCACGAACTTCGAGCTTATCAGACTACTGCCACACATGAACTTCCATGTACCAATCACCAGCTTCCAGCCTATGGCGGCCTAGTGAATGAAAAATTATATGTTAGTATTAAAATCAACTTATACTAGCTTTTTCCCACGGCTTCGCTCGCGTGGAAGTTGGAAATTATCTCACGAAAATGTACTACGCGTATACGATAAAAGAGTTTCCTATTTTTGTTAATTCAGATTATAAACTTTCTGCCTGCCTCATTCAAATCCTATGAGTAGCACAACATATTGATTGAATACTATCGTGAATTCATGCAAGCCTAGTACTTTTTGTTAGTTTACTGCTCAGAAATTGTGCACAACATCTAATGATTGAAATACTATATCGTGAATTCATGCAAGCCTAGTACTTTTGGTTAGGTTGTACCAAGATTCAAGTTTATTAACTCAAGGGATAAGATTTTTCATACAAACAAAATCCCCCCTTTTCACCCCCTTAAAAGTCGAATTTCCAAAAACCCCTTCTTAGTGCTCCCCTACATTATATAAGGAAGCCGTGTGCTAAATTTCACGTCCCCTGGCTGGAGGCTTTGAGTTCTTTTAGGAGCTTAAGGCAGCCACAGGAAAGTCCGGTTAAGCAGCGAGTACCTTAGTGGAAACCTGCGAGATTTTAACTAGGTTAACAAAATTAGTAAAAAAAAATTCACGTACTTAATCCCAGTAGTTTCAGCTGTGCGTTTGTCAGTCAGTGAATCAGTCAGTTTCTTCTTTTTATATTAGATAAATTATAAACAAGGCCGATGACAGCACTTTTGGAACGTCAAAATTACTAAAACAGTCCCCCAAAACGCCCGCCCCCTTCACCACTTCCTCTTCACCACTTCTTCTTCTTCTTTTTCTTTCTTCTTTCTTTTTCTTTAGCTGGGAAGAAGAAGTGGCGCAACAAACTACTCAGCAGCACAGCTGTCTGTTCTGTTAGAAGAACTTGATTCTGTACAATAGTATGCAAAGTAATTAAATTCAAAATATTTTATTTCACATAAACCTACATGGGCACTTATGAAATGTCAGAAGCCACGCACGGTTCCAATTGGTCGTTTCCTATGGAGAAGAGCCGGCAAGAAACTCCACGGTTACTCTTTTAAAAATGATTGGTTTTACAATATTCTCAAAAAAAACAGTGTTATTAGGTATGCGAGGACAGTGTAGGTCTTTCAACAAGTACCAAAACAAGATGGATAACAAGTCTACAGTCCACTAAGCCTACAGCGTTCTCACGATCACAAAATAGAAAAGAATCTATATTTATAAAAGATAAATAAATTAATAAAAATAAAACCTATTTTAAACGAAATGACATGATTGGTATTGCAACTGTAACAAATTAACATTAGGAAACACGAAATATTAAATTATAATTATGTCACTGTAGAGGAAGCACGGTAGTGCAAGCCTAAAGTTTTTAAGTTAAAAGTAATCACTTGCGAACTTGATTAAAGCTAAAAGATGTAGTAATAGTCAATTTAAGCCTTATATATTTAAGAAAAGGCCTCATAAACATTTTAAGCAATGTTAAAATGTTAGTTAGGTCAATTTATATCTAGTTACATCTGTTACATACTCGTAAGTAAAAACCTTATAGATATACCAAAAGTAAACACGTGGTATATTCTGGTCGTGGTATATTATGGTAACTGCGCAATACCACCCTCCCCCGTGTCCCTTTCAAGACCCCCGGCACGTCCAAATCAAGCGGTACCCCGCATACACCCCCTATATCGGGAATTGGGCTGTCGCGACGCCCCCGCAAGGGGGCGTGGCGAGCGGGGTCAGGGCGTAGCCCCTTGCCCGCGGTGGCATACTGTGACCCTCAATTTGTTCGCCTTTGAGCGGCCTGTGGAAGTGACGCAGGCAAGCTGCGTCTGTGTTTATGGTTGCACTGAATAAAACCGTAGGCGTCGCGTTCTTCACGCCATCTCGACGGTCTGTCCCTGCCAGGTGAAACCCCCAGTTACCTGGGGGAGGCCCAGCAGAGAACGACCAGCATCGAAAATGGCGACTCTACGCGCCCACGGGGGGTATATAGGTCCCCCTCGCCCTGCTCACAGATCTAGCCGTTTACAGATTGAGGGGGAGACAGTTGCGTATGTGTGGGCAGTTATTGTATTGTTGTGTACATTGCTGAATGTCTGTGTGTCAAGCTTGGCACGCCCGCGCCGCGTCGCCGCGTCGATGCATGTGTAGTAGAGGTTGTCTGTGACTATAGCTACGCGGTATGCCTATATCAACCTAACACACACAGCGCAGCAGATGTATGTGTACATCTGTGGAGTTGCATTAGCGAGTGAACCGCGTGTAACCTGAGTGCGGTTTACTCGTGGCGTCGATTATGTGGGATGGGAGTTGTCGTCCGCAATCAGGTCGCGGGGCAGGCGTCGCCTCGTGTCGGGGGGGGCGCGTGTGCCAGGGCGAGCGGTTTGAGATGGGGCCAATTAGATGCGTCGGCACGCGCAAACATTCCCTTCGCAAGGCACCGCACGAACTCGTCCAGGCTCTCGATCCCGAGATCCCTCTGGATGACATTGTTCCTCACGTAGAGAGGGGCGTCAACAATTGACCGCAGCGTTAGACTTTGCTGCGCGCAGAGAAGCTTTACATTGGTCTCGCTCGCGAGGGCAAACCATACGTCAACTTTGGGCGTACGTACAGTTTGTACACACCCAGGTTGACGCGCGCCGGGATTCGGGAATTGAGCACCGGTCTGAGTAGGTTATACGGGCGACCCTACCTTTCGCGGCGACATTGCGGACGTGTGGTCCCATTGTGAGCGCGGTCGATCGCGACACCCAGGTATTTGACCCGGGGTGACCAACCAACGTCGGCTCCTTGTAGTTTCAAGGGTGGGGGGAGAGGCGCGAACCGGGCGACCATAGCCTGCGTCTTACCCAGGTTCACCGACAGCCGCCATTTCGACAGCCACTCGAGAAGTTAATCCAGCACGCGCTGCATTTTGACCGCCGCGTGTTTCGCATTAAGCGAACCATACACCCTTTAACTTACTGCACCTCCGGTGTAACGAAGTGCCCAGCTTCACTGTTAGCACAAAAGATACTTATGTCAAAGTCGGACGCAAACTGTGCTTATGTGTACCGACTGTAAATAAACCCGCCCTAGCGGGTGGGAGTCAGTCGTCAACTAAACCTCATTGAAGCAACACCTCTCTCGCGCTCCGTAACGATTGTTCGCTTAAATCCTTTGTTCCGCGTTCCTAGAATATTCTACTAGAGTTACCGTGGTATTTAATTTAATAAGTCTCTAGTAAAATCATTTCGCGTTAATTATTTTAAGTCTTCTTAGTACGTAAGGCGTGATTGTTCCTATCGTTGTAATATTGTTATGGTGATTATGTGTTGTGTAAATCAATGAATATACGCACATTTTGGGTCGGGAGACAGAGGCAGTGTCAATAACTATAGACCAATATCTGTCCTGCCAGCTCTTTCCAAGGTATTAGAGCGTATACTAAACAAGCGGCTAACATGTTACCTTGAATTGAATAAAATAATATCTGAAAACCAATACGGTTTCCGTTCTGGTATGTCCACAGAGGATGCAGTATTGGCTCTAACAGAACATGCTATTCGGAACCTGAATAAGAATCGGAAATGCTTAGGACTGTTTCTAGACCTGGCGAAAGGTTTTGGCACTGTCTCTGTCCCTATTCTTCATAAATAAGCTGGAACGCATAGGAGTTAAGGTACCCCCTTAAAAATCTTTGCCGACTATCTACGAGATCGTGTACAAATGTTGAAAATAGGGGAGCATGTATGTATGAAGAGGCTATCAATTGCGGCGTTCCGCAAGGAAGCATCGTGGGCCCCACACTATTTATTATATTTATAAATGATTTATGCGATATACCCCTAGTTAACTGCAAAATCTATACTTATGCTGACGACACAGCTCTTATTGTGAATGGAGGAGACTGACTGGTGCCAAACAAAGCAAAATGCGGAACATGCTCTGGGTGTTGTAATGGGATGGCTGTCTAATAATCTCCTGACACTAAATGTTTATAAAACACTGCTTATACCCTTTGCAATGCGAGCTGACCATCTGCCCCCGCCGTCTTTCAAAGTCAAAGCACACTTGTGTTTGCTGCCTGCTCTTGACTGCTGTTGCTTATACATAACTAGAACTCCCTGCGTTAAATATTTGGGCAAACATATAGATCAGAGTGTCCGCTGGCATAAGCAGATTGAAGCTGTCAATACTCGAGCTCGAAGACTCATTTTTATATTTAAATGACTTCGTCAGTCGGCTGACACAAAAACCCTGCAAATGGTGTACTTGGCTCTATGCCAGTCCCTATTGTCCTACTGTTTGACAGTATGGGGTGGAGCACGGAAATCGACAATCTTACGGCTTGAGATTGTACAGCGAGCTGTGCTTAAGGTTATGGCAAAGAAACCCTACACGTACCCTACGGCTCAACTTTACGCTGAATGTAAAGTACTCACGGTGAGGTATATCCATCAGACAAGAGTCCGCAAGCACAGGTCGCGACCTCTGCTGGAGCCGCGTGGTAGAATTAAGCACACAATTTTTAAGCCTGATCGGACCAGAACGTCTTTTGCAGGTAAACACTACTATATCCTTAGCGTAAGATTATATAACAAGACTAACAAAGAATTAGATATCTTTCATCTGAATAGGATTAAATGTAAGATGAGGGATTGGCTGGCTTCTTTAAACTATCAGGACACGGAGAATCTGCTGGCTGGCATTACTACCTGATCTACATTGCGTGAGCTAGGTAGCTCATTCAGCTTCATTTTACCAACTTGTTGCTTGCTGTCATTACAACTCGCCCACCACTATCTTTCTTTGCGTCATGCCTACCGCAATTAAGCATATTTTCTTTATTTGCCTATACACATGTACGCAACCAATCAACTCACATACATACACACGCTCATGCTACACTCTCCCTTACACTACACTTACCCTTACACTACATGAACTTCTCCACTCACACATATTCCAGAAGTGATAAATGGGTAATATTTATAATAGTAAAGTAGTCACTCTTTACTGTTTCTATATCTCTTATTGAAGTTAAGTTAGTTAAGTTATTTTTGGTTTGAATTACCGATTTGTTATTTTTTTATTTTTGCTTTTTTGTTCTCATTTGTTTTTAAACTTACCAATAAATAAGTTTTGCTTCACAATGTGCCTGGCTGGCAGTAGGGAACGCTGACTCCTGAGACACAGGACTCGTCCTAGTTCGGGTGTCTGCAGTTTCACAAAACTGTGCATGCTGTACTAGTCTAATACTCTAAGGATCCTATTTACTTACATATTATTGTTTCTCTCCTTATGTATTAGGCTTATGAAATAAAAATTTATTATTTATTTGTGTTAAACTTTGACTCGTGGTTTTCCTGTTAAGAAGTCAATCTTAAAGATAAACCCCCGCCTACAATATTATCAGAGGCCAATTAGTGCTGTCCTCAACAGTCACCTAGCACATGTAAGTCGGTATACTAACAAACACATTGAAAACATTACACAAAAAAAAAAAACCTACACAGAACTTAATACCTAAACTATTACCTAAATAAAACCCTCTAGGAATCCGCTTACATGTGCAATGCCAGTAAGAAAATGAAAGTTTCTGGAATACTGGCAATCTTCCATTTACCAGCATCAGCTTTCTGGATTATGGCATCCTGGTAGAACAAAGATACCGGGAAGAATATTTATCGTCAGTCTTGCTTCATAAAAAGTATACAAGACGTTATCAACTCTTACCATGTTCGGAAACTCTCCTCGTTTTGTTCCAATACCTCCGTAGATGACGGGACGAGGGACAAACATAATTTCACGACCTGAAACAAGTAGTATGTCGATAAAATATATTCCAAAAGACCGAATTTCAGTTATCTGAAATCCGTTCTTCCATACATATTGAAATAGACATTATTCAAATACAACTTACACTTTTCTAGCCTTTTCGCTTTTTCATCTCTAAGTTTAATTTGCCAGATGTACTCGTAACATTCTGAAACATTAAAAAGTTGTTTTTCAACACACTTGCTCGTAAAGTGTCTCTTATTGAACCGTTTTAGATTCATAATGTAGTGTATTAAACCCACGTGCTTTTTACTTTACATAATGACACTAGTGCGGTACTATGCGCCATAGATAACTATTTACCAGTCGGAGTCATGACATGGCAGTATGGAATTAGTAAGTACTATCAAGGCACAACATGTCTTTCTTGTTGCGACTTAATAGTGTGAGAACGTGACAAAGTAAACGGGTTTTTGGAACGAAGTTCTTTAACGCGACTTCATACTTGCGTTTCATCTGTCTTCTTCTAATTCGAAGAGATAGAAAGAGAAAGTGTGAATTTGGTCAAAATGGAAATCAAAAATGGCGGCTGTGAAAATTTTCTCACATTTCGTCATAGGTGTCGTTTTCGTAGGTTTCGATGGTTTTAAAGCCGATAATGATGTCACAGTCGACAACCATGATGAAAAATGGGAAAATTTTCGTAGCCGCCATCTTGGATTTACATTTTGACCTCACTGTTACTCACTGTTACACTCTCCTAGAGTCTATTAATGTTCTGTTTTTTGGTTTTATTATGTACTAGCTTCTGCCCGTGACTTCCTTCGCGTGGAAGTCGTAAGACGCCACAATATACTACAGTAACAGCCACATTTTTATAAAACGTTCTTGTATACTTCGTTTGTAGTTTTGTTCTCAGCAGGCAAAATATACAGAGACTCAGGACTGGTGACTCGTGAGCAAGCACAATGTCCGTATGAGAAACAGCTTGTCCTGAAGTCGACACCCTCTGCCTTCAGCCTCCAGTGTCGCTCCCTGTGACTTATTGATAACCATCGCAAATCATACGCTCACTGGGAACTGCACGCGCTTAAACTGGTATTTGTGGGGAATAAGTGGTATATGCGGTATAAACACTGTCTTTCCAACGCCACAACTTTTTGTGTACCTTAAAATGATTCATGAGAGGGTGCCGAGATGGGAATTTTTCGTAGACAAGATAAATAAATTCATGGGTGCCGAGATGGGAATTTTTCGTAGACAAGATAAATAAATTCATGGGTGCCGAGATGGGAATTTTTCGTAGACAAGATAAATAAATTCATGGGTGCCGAGATGGGAATAAAGAATAAACCAATAAAATTCTGTAATAAGCACGCTTGGTAAATAAATACATCGGTGATATTTGTTTAGTTTCAAATGCACTTACATGGGGCATATCTTTATACATCGTTTACGGTGATAGTGACAAGATATTTCTACACCAAGCTATTTTAACAGCACTTTATGCCATTTTGTCAGTGTTTCTACTGGTACTGCTCTTCCTCAAGACCTTAAAGGGTCCCCGAAACGATCAATGGCCGCCAATTTTTATTCCAGTAATATTAGGCCGGGGAAATTAGGTTTGAACCCTGCACTAAATCTTAACAGCGATTTTTTTTTCTTGAATCGTGTTTTTGAACTTAGCTCTCCAAATAATAATAGAAAATTAATTCCGGGCCCGCATCAAGGTAAAAAGAACAAAAACGTGTTTTTGTGAATACAAATTGAGGCAAAATAGTTAACAGGAAAATTTTGATTACAATAAATAAAGAATTGGTAAAACCAATATAATTTTACAGAATTAAACATTTTCTTCCACGGAAAATTAAATAAAAACTAAATTACGATGTTTTTAAATTGTACTTCAAGCGAAAATATTAACAGCGGTTTTTTTGCATTAAATGATCTAACTAAATATTTTAATACGATATCCAACAAAATTAAACATATTGTACTAGCGCAAGATATTAATCATGGTTTTTTTGCAATAGTGGTTCAGGCAAAAATGTAACAGAGTTTTTGTTTAACTTTTATTTATAGGCTCTATCTCACTTAATTACAAGAAAATTAAACGACGGACGATTTTGTTTCATTTTCTAACCTACTTGTAAATCATTCATCTACAAATACTCCATACAAACATATCTGTTAATATTTTTTTCTACCAAGTAATATTGAATTAACATGTTTTCTTAAAAAAACGTACACGCGGGGGTTAACTTTTCGCGGGATACATTTTAACGTACTTCCTTGTCCATACCCTACACGTTAAATAAAAAAATCGCTGTTTTTAATTCCGGAAAATGGAAAGTTGGCCTAAAACTCGGCGTAGACTATATTGTCAATCGCTTCAATTGCATTTGGAAGACGATCAATTTGCGCAGCAGTCACCAGTCAAATAGAAAATTGCAATTGATCGTTTCGGGGACCTATATTCCTTGGTTTTACTACAGCCGGGTGGTGCCGGACAACATTTTGAAACATCATTATTCTGTCATGTTCAGATGATTGACAAAAACAGAATTATGTTTAAATTCGTTTCGCGCTAAATGTGTTTAATGACTAATGAAATACTATCTTGAATTCATGCAAACCTAGTATTTTTTGTTAGGTTCCTGCTCAGAACTTGTGCATAACGTGTCGTGAACAGAATACCGTCTTCACATGTAAATCGCACCCGTGCGAAGCCGGGGCAGGTCGCTAGCAGTTAATATACTTACTGACTTCGCTGATCCTTCTACCAGGAGCCCTGAAGTTTGGAACAGGTGGATTGTACGGTGCGCATGGACCATTTGCATCTATTGAAGCGGCATCAGGACGGAAGACAGAAAATGGAGGAGGAAACGTTGACCATGGTAAACTTCCAGGAGGCTGAAACAGGAAGGTTTATTGTACTAAGGATACCTGTAGGTATATAAGTTCTTTTCGACGTTTTCGAGACGTTTTGCGGTAGTCCTAATAGAGAAAACACTTCTAGGCATATCATTCTTGATCGCTATAGCTTCGCCTGTTATTATCGCAGCGTCTCTGGTCGTAAGGCTACACTCGTTGGCTACTTTTGTATGTCGACCCATCAATGTCTAGCCCAGTCTCCCTTTAGGTTACTTTACTATAATGAAACGCAATAGTACTAGTACCTACCTATATTTTATCGTTTAGTAGGAATTTTGCTTTATGTCAGTTAGCACTTATTCTTTTTTTTCGTGTGGTTAGGGAGTAACCTGGTGTCAGAGTTATAATATAAATAAAGTTTGAGCAAAATATTGTATGCAAACCTAGCAGTTTCAGCTGTGCGTTAAATTCATACATTCATTAACCTATCAGTGAATGAATGTATGAATTTAATATTTCTATATTAGATATTCTATGTATACAAATATTTTTTACCTGAGAGGTTGTTGACTCATTCCGTTGTCCGGTTGAAACATGAATCGATAACACTGCAATAGATTATAAACATAATGAGAATGATGTCATGTTATGTTAATTATCATTTAGCACAAAACTTATCACTGTTGTATTCAAAATGCGTTACCGATCAAACAAAATTTTAAAATCACTGATTTACACATTGTCGCACTATTCTTTTTTCACAAATGGGTATTATAGAGTAAAGCCGGTGTTTTATTAACATGAAACATCAAACTTGAACCGATTTGGTTGATAGGTACAATTTTGATGTTTCATGTTAATAAAACACTAAAACATAGCGCAGCGGACCTAGCTTTAGTAAATAATAAATTTTTGCACAAAAGCACAACTAAAGTTACATGCAGATATGTCCGTCACAATTACTGGTTTGTATAAATAAGAGTCATATGACTAAGAGATATTTTAACGACTAAACCTGTCTTTGGAACTACGATTTGTTTCGTCATTGTAATACTCGTTTGTACTAAGAAAAAATAAAGGACATTCTTGAACATATTCTTGGGAGTGGCCGTCCGATGACGTCAGAATCAAAATCAGAATCAGAATTTGCAAAGAATGTAGGTAACAAAACATAGTTTTGATGGTGTAAAAAAGAAAGGCAAAAGGATCCAGTACATTCTACCGTATGGCATGCAACATAAGCACTATATTAAAATATAAGTATTGCAAATCTATATTAATCAATAAGTGTCAGGTAATCAGTTTTTAATGTCATCTTCTTGAAAGTTAACTGGTCAAACGTCACAGCGCGTGTCAGTACTTTCAAAGTCAAAGTCAAATCATTTATTTCAAATAGGTTCTTGTAAGCGTACTCGGATCATTATTATTTATCACATACGTCAATGACCTGCCTAGTGCTATTGACCACCCCATGACTCTCTTTGCCGACGACAGCACTATGACTGTAGCATGTAAAAATAAAGAAATATATGAAACTGACATAAATTAATCTTTGACATCAATAATATCATGGTTAAATAGGAACTACCTAAAAATAAATTTAGATTAGACGACTGTTATGCTTTTTAGGCAACGGACCCAGGCTGTAATTGACCTGAAAAGAATTGGCAAGAAACTCCACCGTCACTCTTTTAAAATGTTTTACAATATTTTGTATATGTACATTATTTATGTGTATAATTATATGTGAAGACGATGCACCTAGAATAAAATTACTATACAAAGTAAAATGAATTTGAAGTGGAGCAAACGATAGATAAATTATTTATGTGATAGATGATAGATACATGGTGCTCACATATTTACAAACATTGTAAAAATAGACGATTTTCCTAATTTACAATTAATAAGTCAGTGTGTGAGAAAGTAATCACAGGATGTAAAATCAATGTCATATAATAAAAAATAAATACAATTTAATTAGCAACCAGTTTGATTTTGTCTAGATTCTAAATTATCCTATGGAGCAGGACCAGCATGTTTCCAAGCATTCTTATCTTGGATGTAACCCTCTAATTTGTAATATGCTTGTTTACAAAGTGTACTTTTAGTATACATTTTGCTTTTTGTGTGCTTTTAAATTTTCTTTCATTTAATTGTAATATATCACAAGGTATTTTGTTGTAACATTTAACACAGTACCCCATAAAAGATGTAATATGTACTTTCGATAATCTGAAAAATGTTTAATTTATTCTATCTTTATTTCTAGTATTAAAATTATGACTTATCACAATAATCACTTAATTATTTTATTAAAAAAATGTAGATTTTTCCTTACATAAGTACATAATATTTTCATAAATGAATTGGCAAGGTACGGTCATAATATTAATCCTTTTAAATAGTTACCTAAGAGATTCGTGAAGATCTCACGAAAAAGAGAGCTCTCAGAGCCATTGGCTCTGACAGCTCTCTTTTGCAAAATAAAGATAGATTCAATGTCAGCAGCCCGACCTCACAGTAAAATGTCATACGACATAATGCTGTGGAAGTAGCTAAAATAGACCAAACGCGCGGTCTCTACATCTGATAACTGTCTGATCTTTTTAACAGCATAAGCTGCCGAGCTTAGCCGTCCTCGCAAGAGATGTTATATGAGGTCCTCATTGTATTTAATAATTTGTTTAAAACTTATGTTCTATGATAAGCTATGATTGGTAAAAGTATGGCTATACCCCACTTATATAGGATCGCTTATCGGCCCACCTCTCTCTCCCTTATGAGGTAGTTAATTGACTCAGGCGTGACTTTGCGGAAATCCATTATAAAATACAATAGACGACGTATATTTAGTAACTTAATCCGCTTAACTGTTCTTAAAGAGTTAGAGAACCCTATAAGAAATCGGCACATGTTTCGCCTCTCAACGAGGCATCCTCAGGATGACGATTGACTTGATGCGAACTCGGACACAAAGTGTTGCCACGACAAGAGCCGAACGCAAAGTGAGCTACAACTGCCCGTCAACCCCACTTATATAGGATCGCTTATCGGCCCACCTCGGCCAGGATCGTTATCAGTGTGATAAGCAAACAATTGAACGAATTAAATACGAGTATTCCGAGGTCACCTTTGTTGCGATAAGTTTGGTGTCTGAGTTCGCAACAAGTCAATCGTCATCTTGAGAATGCCTCGTTGAGAGGCGAAACACGTGTCGATTTCTTACAGGGTTCTCTAACTCTTTAAGAACAGTTAAGTCTATTGTATTTTATGACGTATGTTACCGTACACGAGGATGTTAGAACAACTATAGAGGCTAAGCGTACGCTATATCGGAAATTAACCATGCAAGCATTTGTTCGTGGCTTAAAGGAACCATTAGGGTCACGTGTACGTTGCATACGTCCTCATAGTGTCGAAAAGGCGTTAGAATTTGTGCAAGAAGAATTGAACGTCCTTTATTTGCAAAACCGTCAGAACCAATAACTGATAAAAAGTCAAATGTAAATGCAGCAAAAACTTTGCCGATGGCCGCATCAACCGATAACGCCACCGCCCAGCCCTATGTCTAGAACGGTCAATTTCAATGCACGAGCCGGGCCTATTGCAAAGTTTCAGCCACTGCAGACATGGAGACCGAATTTTCAAGTTCAGGTTTTCAGGTGGTACTTAGTTTTGACGGCCAGTGTAATTTGGTTCCGGGTACTTAGTACTTGAGTTTTGAGATGCTTATACGGCGGATTATTTTGCTACGAGTGTGAGTATTATGTATACATGTACGCTGTGGTTAATTTGCTGTGCAATCAGTATTTATCATATGACTCGACAATCATTATGTTTGTTCTTGATGAATATTTTTAAATTATCTGCCTGTACCTACTAGTTTTGTTAAACAATTAGTTTATTTGTAGTGAAGTAATTTATTTGATGTAAAAAAGTATATAAATGATGGAAATAAATTGATGACTGTCCTTGGTATAAAGTGCTATCTTTCCCAAGACTTCTGCAGGATCAAATGCAAATTTCGACGCAACTTTTATTATGGGACCACAAACAGATTTGTCACTTTTTGGACGTTGGAATATGGGATACCAATCAAAATCAAATAACTGCAGACCCATAAAAGACCGACTCACTTTTTTCCCACACCGCACCCCATAAAAACCAACTCACATAAAAGAAGGCGATGCACACACCATAGCACATTGTACCGTAACCGACCCACGAGAATTATTCCTCAATCGGTACAGGAATGAATAACTTACAGACTTGCCTCATCAAATATAGATTCCCGTTTTTCTCCTTTCGCCTCCTAACTTGGATTCGATGCCTTTTTGACTACGGTCAACTTAGAAACTTCCTCATTGGTTACTTATTTGTTGTTTACATTAAAAAGAGAATGAAAGGTTCCTTTCAACTTGTTTGATTGGGGTCATGTGTTTACATTGCGGTTCCGTAGCTATTGCTAGTTAAATGGCAAAAACGGAACCCTAATAAATTCATCACGTCCGTACGTTACAGGCGTTTTAGTTATAGAATGTTGGTGCTTCGTCATTGTTGGAAATTGGCGCTCAATATGATATTCTAGGAACGAAATAAGAAATTATATTGTGTGAACTGACATTGTGAAGCTTTCGAGTCAGATTTTAATGACGTCATAGTAAATTTTTATGTGAAAAATTATAACCTAATAATATTATAATTAAAAAAACACACAACTTTTTTGTGACGTGTCACTTTAAATGTGGGATATCTTTTAAACGTTTCATATATTATGATATATGATGTGAAGGAATATTTTAATCTAAATTAAATGCCCAATTTAAATAACATATTTTATTGGATAAGGATTAATATCATACTGGTCATAATAGCTTCGGAAATAACAATGCAATTTTTGGCAAATTCTGAAAGTTGATTATGATTACTCTGGCTCATCCTAAGAAGATAGACGTATGCCACCGTGGCTTTTTTTGTTGAATTTTTATATATTAACCATTCTGTAAAACATAATTTTTATGGATCTTTTACGGTTTACGCGGCGCACGCTAGTAAAGCTCTTAGTCGGCATGATTTTTTCCGACATCTTCAACAAATATAAAATAATAATATTTCAGCCAATTTACATAAAACCTTATTGAATTAATTATACTAAAGCCTTCCGCGTGAATCACTCCGTCCATTGGTGAAACCCGTTTGAAATTTTTGAGTTTATCGCGTTCAGACAGACAGGCAGACGCGGCGGGGGACTGTGTTTTATAATATGTAATATGGATTATAAAAATAAAAATTATTGTCACTCCATCTAAGTATTGATGTCACAAATAGGTTTCAACAGTTACCACATGGCTCGATAGATGGCCTTGTATAATTTGTGCTCGTTTCTAAATCGCGCTGTGTTTTTCTTACCACGCGGAGTTTACTCATACATAGTGATCTCTGGTTTCCCTTCGAAACGTATAAATTTTTCACCTTTTACTAAAGATTTCCATGGACGGGGGGACACGCAAATGAGTATAATACTTTTGAATACTCTGCTTCTGCAGAGTAGGAATTAAATCTTACCAAAAAACTGCATGATATTGCTGTGTAAGGGTCGAAGTGCCGAAACAAATTATCCAGCTGTCACCTACATAAAATAAGCAGAATATCAACAACAAATACCTATATTAATCCAATATTTCTCGGAAACCGTCCGAGGTTTATTCGTGAGGACGTGGTCGTATTGTCGGGCCGACAATTCGGACGCGGCCCGAAAGTGGTCCGCGCGTATGAAAACAAACGGCTGCTACGTGTTTTGCTTGCTGTTGATGATGTAAGAAAATGAAAAACCATGGAATTTTAGATACGGTGTTTTATATATGTTTGCGCAAGCCACTGTTATGTTATGTAATGATGTATTGCTTTCTACTATTGAAAAGTATTGGTCTATGAAATCATCATCAGCCTAGCCTTTTCCCAACTATATCAGGGTCGGCTTCCAGTCTAACCGGATGCAGCCAAATACCAGTATTTTACATGGAGCGACTGCCTACCTCACCTCCACAACCTAGCTACTGGGTAACACGATACCCCTTGGTAAAATGGTTAGACTGGTTGTCAGACTTTCGGGCTTCTGACAACCCGTTACAACTGTCAAAGAGCTACAAATGACAGCCGGGACCAACAGCTTTAACATGCTTTCCGTGGCACGGAGGGGTCTTGGTATGTAAAGATGGTCATCCGCGGACCCGTGCGTTGACTGTTATTACTTAGCCACAAGCTTGATGAAACAATCCTTGAAAAAAAACCAGGGCTATAGTAAATTCTTCGTCTGAAAACTCAATCAATACCATAGAACTTATAACGAAAGGTTGCAATACCACATCCACTTTTGCATCATAATCCAAGGCTCGTTCACAAGTAAGCAAGCACAGTTGATCTGCCGCAAAGCCAGCTTGTTTAGACCATTGCATGTGTAACTAGCTTTATAACCCTCATCCGACCTCATCGCGTATTCAAGAAACACGCAGGCTTGACTAGAAAAATAGAAAGTAACCATGTACTGCGTTGTTTGGTTAAATACGTGCTTGTCTTTGTAGAGGACCTTTTTTTGTAAGTTTGTAATTGCTAAACAAGAGCGTCCCAATGATCCTCAAAATCATCGGCATTGGTACGTCATCGCAGTGTTTTGTTTTTGTTTTTATTTCTTATAGTTGGGCTACATCATAATCATAAATCAGCCTATTAATGTTCCCACTGCTGGGACACAGGCCTCCTCTCTGCGAGAGGGAGCGGGCTGTAATCTAGCACGTGGGCACAAAAATTCGAAGACATGTGACATCTACCAACCTGCACTAGGTTGGTAGATGTCATATGTCTTCGAATTTTTGGTTCTAAGTAATGCCGGTTTTTATTTCAACTTTTGAACGTCAAAAATTAACAAGAAAAAATTGCCTTGCAAAAGGTAGTTTCGTATGGAGAAGAATGGGCAAGAAACTCCACCGTTACTCTTTTAAAAATGGTTACAATATTTGCATACATTAATTATATCAATAAATTTGAATACGATGCACCTAAAATAAAATAACTTTATCTACCACAGTAGGTAAAAAGAATGAAAAATTAAGCAATGACAGATAAATTAAACATTGTGATAGATACATCATCATCATTATCAGCCTATTAATGTTCCCACTGCTGGGACACAGGCCTCCTCTCGGTGAGAGGGTGTGGGCCGTAATCCACCACGCGGGCCCAGTGCGGGTTGGTAGATGTCACATGTCTTCGAATTTTTGGTTCTAAGACATGCCGGTTTCCTCACGATGTTTTCCTTGATACGATGTTTTTCACGATGATAGATACATGGTGCTCACATATTACAAAAATTGTAAAAGTAGACGATTTTCCTAAAGTTATAACAAGTAATAAGTTAGTGTGTGAGTTAAAATAATCACAGAATCTAGAATCACTGTCTTGTCATAGAATGTAAAACTTATCAGGTTAGTGACGTAGACAATAAAAAACTAACTAAGTATTTTTTAAACTTGCTGATTGAATAAAACAATAAACTAACTGAAACCACCACTTGATGCGCACTAAACCTTAAACTTACAAACTTTGACTTTATCGCAGCTCATTTAAAATTGGACCCAATAAAACCTTCCCACCTGAAAGTTCCTTATGGCCAATGGAATAAGGGTGATAATGGCGCAAGAAATAAAACAGTGAGGATGAATGCGACTAAAACAATGACGCCGAAACTTCCGTAGCAGGATCAGAATAAGTTTTTTCTAATTAGAATCCGATGAATTGGCCCTTTCCCGAGCGCGTCTCGATTGGAATGCCGAAGTAATTAGTGACTCCGTTTTCTAATGAAATTCTGGGGATGCTGCCATTCTTTTTCGTTTTACATATTGGTGCTTGATGAGATTTTTTCATAGTTTCTTTTTAAAGCTCTCTGTCTTTGCTTCAGAGTTAAAGAGCGATTCGTTTTGAAGTACTACAAAAGATCCTGCAGTGTCTGGGTCACAACAAAATGAGCGAAGAAGAAGAACGGAGCATTGGATTTTGAACTAACTATTAACAGTACGCAATTGGACACTCATTACAGGTTAGTACGTACCGAAACTAGAGAAAACTATTTACTGGTTACATGAAATGATACATGATTTTATTTCTGTAAATAGGTATGTACAAACTCTTTTACACGTCAATCATACTTTTTAAAACGAGATGAGGTCGGCTTTTCCTATCTGACTACTCTCAGAAGTAAGTCCAAACTCACAGTCTCTTTTAAAGTCCAGACATAATCTTGATCAGATTTGTGTCTGAAATGGTCTTTTGAGGACAGAGGCATACAGATTTGAGTTGTCCTTACCAGTTGTCAGTAATCGGAAAACAGAATTTACAACAAAAGACAGAGCAAGCCTCAAACATTAAATACGCAAATCGATTGACGTATATTAAAAACAAGGCCAGAATTATTGTTATGACTATACACTGTGTTTTGTATAGGAATTTGAGAGGACATAATGTTAGTTCAATAACAAGTGTAATAGGACAGTTATAGGTTGTTATTGGATATTTATCTGCGTCGAATGGGGAAAGAATACTAATGTCATTTGGCGCATGCGGCGTGCACGTACGGGGTACGGAGAAGTTGCGTAGTTTTTTATCTGTACAATACAATATTGTAGACTTTAGAGGGGCATTAAGTATCCAGTATATACTCATTCAGGTATTTCTCTTCAAACTAAAAACACAGTCTTTTATTTTCAAGTATACTGCGGGATCTAATCCCATTTAAGATTCATCTCACTTTACTATTTATTTTATTTATTTACTAATAATATAAGTTTGTTTGTTTGTAAGTTTGTATGTAAGGGGTAATCTCCAGAACTACTAGTCGGATTTGAAATAGTAGATTGTTATACAAGGGTCGAAAGGAATCAATTCCCATACGAGGTATTTAGACGCCCGGGCGTAGCGAGGGCGGCTATAGTCCGAGTAGGAATTGATGTCTCTCACCCGTGTGCACTCTACTTTTCATTTCGAATATAAGGAAAGTAAAAAATAGTGTTTAAAATATTTATTGATATTAAATAACATGATTAGTTAGTACCTATTTCAAATGAACTGAGAAGTTAGAACGATTTAAGTTTTTTTTTAAATATGGAACGCACCGCGTCACTGCTGCGGGTCATCCCGCGCATTAGGTATTTTTTTTAATTCACACTGGCTGTTTTATATAAACAGCCAGTGTGAATTAAAAAAAATATCTCACAAGACCGGAGCCCAGTGTTTCCACTTTTAGGGATTTCTCCCTTTTTTTTGGGAAAATGGCTTAGGGAATTTTAGGGAAAAATTGAACTTGAGTTGGTAGCCCTATTGTTTATGGCAGCACCCGATGTACTACTTTACTCTATGGCAACACCGATTGAATAAAGGGGATTCCCTGAAACTTGTAATAATTGTATTACGTCTAATTTTAGTTTACCATGTTATTGTTAATAGTACTGTTTCCGTGGCTAAAGACGGCATCGGAAATAAGTCGCATTATACCTAGAGTTAGTTTGTTTCGTCTCTCTCGATTTATAATGAATGTTTTCTAGGTATTTATGCTATAAAACTGAAAAATTCCCTAAACAGAGGATTTTTTTTATTTTTTAGGGAATTTTAGGGATAATTCATTAAGAAACTGGGGAAAAACCAAAAACGTAAGTGGAAACACTGCCGCAGCTTTTTTGTTTATATTCTATTCTATATTTGTCATGTAAAAAGTTTCGTAGCAGACTACCTAACCAAAAGTTCTATTTTTAAAATTCATTCCCGCCCTAGGGCGGGAAGCAATTACTATGAGTCTTTCCCGCCCTAGAGAGGGAAGCAGCGTTTTCCACCCGCTACTCTGATCAAACAAACACTACTTTCCGAGCATGAGATATGAAAACATCTTTTGACATTGGATAGCCCAATTCTTCCCGCGGACGAAGTCGCGTCAGAAGCTAGTGTTAAAATAATTTTCAACACAGTTGCTCGTAAAGTGGCTCTTATTTAACCGCTTTTAGGTACATAATGCAGTGTATTATAGACACGTGCTTTTTTCTTTACATAATCGCACTAGTGCGGTAATGTGCGCCATAGATAACTATTTACTAGTAGGAGTAATGACATGGCAGTCTGGCAGTATGGAATTAGTAAGTACTATCAAGGCACGACATGTCTTTCTTATTGCGACTTAATATAGTGTGACAAAGTAAACAGGTTTTTGGAACGAAGTTCTTTGACGCGGCTTCATTCTTGCGTCTGTCTTTTTCTAATTCGATAGAGAGAGAAAGAGAAAGTGTGAATTTCGTCAAAATGGAAATCTAAGATGGCGGCTGCGAAAATTTTCTCATTTTTCGTCATGGGCATCGTTTTCGTAGTTGTCGATGGTTCTAAAGCCGATAGTGAGGTCAAAATGGAAATCCAAGATGGCGGCTCCTAAATTTTTCTCATTTTTCGTCATGGGTGTCGTTTTCGTAGTTTTCGATGGTTCTAAAGCCGATAGTGGGGTCAAATGTAAATCCAAGATGGCGGCTGCAATTTTTTTTCTCATTTTTCGTCATGGGTGAGAAAAATGCGAATTGAGAAATTTTTACAGCCGCCATCTTGGATTTACATTTTGACCTCACTGTTGGCTTTAGAACCATCAAAAACTACGAAAACGAAACCCAGATGTAACATGACAAAACTTTCGCAGCCGCCATCTTAGATTTTGATTTTGACCTCACTATCAGCTTTAGAACCATCGAAAACTACGAAAACGAGACCAATGACGAAAATTTTCACAGCCGCCATCTTGGATTAACATTTTGACCTCACTATCGGTTTTAGCATGATCGAAAATTACGAAAACGCCACCCATGACGAAAAATGAGAAAATTTTCACTATCGCCATACTGTATTTTCCATTTGACCAAATTCGCACTTTCTCTCTCACTCTCTCTCGATAGAGAATAATTGGTAATAATTAGCAGCGAAATCTAATTTTTTCAAGTTTCAAATTTTGTCTCCACCTCCAACCGAACGTGATGGTAGGCTGTTCAGCGGTTTTGTCAGTGCTTTGCGCGCGCATCGCTACCCGAAAAAAAATACAGCGCGCCATTTTTCATAAATATTTGTTATCGTCTATGTTGTGTGGTTACTGCAGGTTACATATTAAGAAAAATACGAACCGACGTAGAAACGTTTTAACAGGAAGTGGATAGTCAGTACCTGGCAACAAAGGTCAGTTGAACTTTATAAATCTAAATGTATCATTTCTCTAAAGTTACGTTATTGTAGCATAAGTTCTTACAACAAGACGGTTTCTTTCCTCGCAAATGTGTTGAAAAACGTCGTATGAAACGCGTGCGCATTGTTCATTACCCACTCGGCTAAATTATCGCGCTCGCCTTTGGCTCGCGCGAATAATACCGCCTCATGGGTAATGACCAATACAGCACACTCGTATCATAATGTACTATTACGTGTTCTTCTTGTCACTTTAACATTTTGTAAACAAAAATGAGTTGATGTGTTGTGTTATGGTGTGTTGTGTTGTGTTGTTGTTTTGTGTACATTCTGTTTTTGTTTTGTCATTTTGTTTTTAGTTTCCTAGAAGATTCCGCGTCATAACAGCCGCAGTGATGCTGTCATGAAAATGATGGCACCTCGATTTCCGACATTTCTTGACTATTAGAAGAGGCGAGGCCGTTATACAATAACATCGTCGACAATTAGTAGCGGTATAACACACACGGAGGATAACACTAAAGACACAGTCAAAGACGAGAGCGTTAGATACCAGGAATTCAGGATATTTGAAGTGGTCGTGTCATAATCAAGTTGTACGGTTTAGTAACGATCTAAGCTATAGGTCAGTCCACAAGATCTTCAATCCTGAATCAATCTTTTATCTATTGTATGCTTGATAGTATGGTTTGATCTAATTGGTGAATGCAGCTGCTTTGAGGCCAAAGAAATAGATGTGTACATATGTATGTCGATAGAGCGTTCTCAAGCGACAGATTGAAATCTCTTAAATTAAATACAGTGTGGCAGGGACATCGACGCGAAGCCTGCTACCATGTATTCAGTACATGATTCTGAACCCCCTGCGCTGAAATTTTACGTAGGTAGGTTATTTAAAAAAAAAATTACATGTTTCATATAAAAGTGCAATACCTCCGCGGTCAAAATGTATGAAACAGCAGATTTTTTTTTTATAACCGACGCAAAATTAATAATTAGTATATGCCCGTCACGCGGTAATGTCTGCTTGCGCGATGCAGGATTTTGCTTGACGTCAGTGTTATACGTAGTGGCGTTGTAGATACCGAAGCAACTGCTTATCCAGTCAAGGAGGAAGTAACTTGATGACTATCAAGTTACTTCCTCAGCAAGTAAAGTTGACTTTTGGAAAAGCCGTTGTATGTACACAGTTCCCATTTACACTCGTGGCTCAATTCAAATGTAACAAATATCAATAGCGTGCGATGTGAACCTCATTACCAGTCGAGTGCCACAGCATACACACTGTGCCACCTGACAAATGTGTAGCGGAGCATTAAGATAAAGGTTAACAGCGAGTTTGAAAAAAAACGAGCGAGCCTTACAGCAGTCGCATATTATGATGTGGTAAGCCGGGTCACTAGCGAGCTGTAACTGTAACTTGCAAGATACTGTAACGAAGTTTTAGTGTGTACGCGTGTTACAGTTTAGGTTCATGACATCGCCCGAACGCTTTCACCGAGCTTACTCATTTAGCGAGCTGTAACTGTAACCAAACAGATACAGTAACGACATTTGTACGAGAAATCCACATCACTGATGTGATCGTTACGACAAGCCGGAACTATCCGCAGTTTTGTTTTGTAACTCCACGATGTCGGACGAAGTATCTCTCGCTTCGATCTGACATCTCGCCTTGATAATAAGCAACATTAAAGGAATGGGGCCTCGTCAACGTCGTTTCTGAGGGCCAACTCTCACACCGTGCGCGCTCATTGTACAAATCAAATAACGCGCGCTTCCCCTGCTTCTTGTTACACACTTCCGTCCCTTTTCACGAAATTACTCCCACGATTGCAGAATGCAAGAGAAAAGATGTTACACATCAAAAAAGAAAGGTAACACCCTTTTTTAAAAAGGTGCTAAGAGACTTTGGTTATATACCAGGCATGGATTTATACCCTCCGTAGCAACTGGACGGATTCGCAACTGGACAGAACGTATACAGTCCTTGACATAATTAAAGTGAATAAGTTCTTTCATCTATAGCCGGCTTAACCTAGCAAATGAAAATGGCTGAAATGTAGGTTAGGTTAGGTTAGAACTGTGACCACACAACGCCAGGGTCCGGTTAGGCACAAGAGAAAGTAATGTTTTGGGAATGTATTAATACTTATGTTTCAGCATTGCCATACAACGTGGCAATGCTGCCAGCCTTTTGGGCATTTTTCCTGTTGGCAGCGATGCGGACGAATTTTTTGATGCCCTATGATCGTTTCCCCTTCTGTTTTATATTATTTTTATTTTTAATCTGTTAGTTTTTAAATCATGTGAATACGTGTGTGTACAAATAACTAGGCTGAGTTTGAATAAGTAATATGAAATCAAATGTTTCATAGTTTATACAGTTATTTTTTCAGACGACTATACTTTGTCCAGTTGCTAATCTGTCCAGCTGCGAAACTGTCCAGCTGAGAATCTGTCCAGTTGCGAATCTGTCCAGTTGCTACGGAGGGACTCGTAAGTCGGGGCCGTTACCACTGGTCCACCTCCGCTCGGAACAAAAGATCACTGTGGATGTAAAAGTAGGCAATAGTAACTAGGCAGAAAGTAAGCTCTCGCTTCGACTAATGTCTTGCACCTGCTTCACATAACGGCAGCAAGTTTAGCTCAAACTGCGAATACCTTAGTTGTACAACGCCGCAGAACAGTGTTCTGAATGCAACAAATCCAGCCAAATGGGTTTGCCACACGATGGAAACTTAAAGAGATAAACTCCACGTAAGTTTATTAATATTTTCATTTTATTTGAATGTGCAATACTAAGCATATCTTTGAAAAAATAATGTATATAACAGGTTCTTTTTTGATTATTGTTTTCTGGCATTTACGCCATCGAAGTCGTGAAAGTGAGTAGGTTTGTTTGTTAAGGTTTCACGCTAAAACGGCTGAACAGACTTTTAATTCATAAAAACTGCCATGTTTTCAAAAACACTATTATATAAATTGTGTTATCATATTTAGTGTCGTTCATGAGTCTAGGCTTCCCGCATCCAGCGGATTCCTGCGGCCTTTACAAGGTCATCGATCCATCTTGTGGGAGGCCTTCCAACGGTACGTCTTCCGGTAGATGTATAGATAGATAGATAGAATATTCTTTATTATGTACACCATAAAAAGTACAGGTATAAATGTAGAAATTTACGCGGTCGCCACTCCAGAACCTTTCGGCCCCATCGGCCATCTGTTCTGCGAGCAATGTGAAGAATTGCCAAACTTAAGTGGCAATGGGTAGGAACCCATTGCCACTTAAGTTTGGCAATTCTTCGGGCTATGTCGGTTACCTTGGTTCTCTTGCGGATCTCTTCATTTCTGATTCGATCACGTAAGGAAGCACAGAATCGGTCGAAGTGGCGGTGCTTGGGGGAGGCCTATGTCCAGCAGTGGACGTCTTTCGGCTGATATGATGATGATGATGAGTCTGTGATTTTGAGTTTTTTACTACCCATACAATATTTTAATACACATTATTCTACACTCGAAAGAGCAGTGGTGGCCCAGTGGTATCGGCCCCGACTTACGAGTTGTTGGTCGTGAGTTCGAACCCAAGCAGGCGCTTTACTTTGTGTAAATAATTTCATCACCACTGCTCATGATGATGACAATTAATAGGCTGATGATGATGACACTCGAAAATACAAAAGCAATAAAGAAATAAGCTATTGTTTCAGTCTTAAATACATAGGTGTAGTTGACTTGTGGTTGATAAAGAAAATATAGCATGAACACACTGAAATTGAAAAACAATTAGCTCAAAAAGATTACCTTTTTTTGTCCTGCTCGGCCTTACAGCATGGTCACCATACCCGCGTTGATTTGCATTAAAACCGCTTCTCAGCAAAATGTTCCGGAAATTCTAGAAATTTGTGGACACAGTACGCACTTTCGTACACTTTATGAGTTTAGTTACAATTAAAACGATTCATAACGTCGTTTATATTCATACTGCAGTTATAAAGAAGGCTCTCTTTTGTTTTAATCTCAAGTTGCTGAGCCGAACCGTAATAATTTTGTTTTAAATGTATGTTTTTGCATAATACGAATTATTACATACAGTACTTGAGAATTGTTCTGTTATTGCCTACTGAGAAGCACATTCGGTTCAGCTTGTGTACAATAGATTTCATTCTCTCTTCTTTTTGCACGAAAGTAGATGAAGAGAAATAATGAAAAGATGAATAGAATTTATTGCACACGGTATACAGAAAATGTAAACAGATACATTTGATATTTCACCATTAATTTGTACCGTTTCATTTCATTGTTCTTTTATTTTCTACGCTTACGCGTCTCGATCCCGTGGGAATATCAGGATGAAAAGTTTTCTATGTCTCCGGGTAATGGTCTACCCACATGCCAAATTACATCCACATCCGTTTAGCCGTTTTAGTGTGAACGCGTAACAAACAAACAAACAAACTCACTATCGCATTTATAATATTAATTTCTATTTCTATAGTGACTTTATTTTCATAAAGTCACTATAGAAATTTAGTTTAATAATAAATAGCGTTAATTTATCCCATCGTCTAACCAGTGTTTTTCAACGTGTGGGTCACGCTCACGACCCCTAGGGGGTCGCCAAGCCTCTTTAAGAGGGTCGCTGTTACTTTAAAATTTATTCTAGTTCAAAATTTTGTATTTATTAAGAATTTTTTTATTAAAGGCTTAAATCAACAAATACCTACAAGTCATATGAATCATTAATGTGATGATTGCGCCTGTTTCTCCTGGATCCGTTTTTGGTACACACTAAATGTGTGATTTCTCTGTTTGCCTTTTATTTGAGCCATCGACGAAAACTTTAACCCGCACAACTTGAGGAAATGGAATAAGAAAAATTCAAAAACTTCTGTGGTTAATTGTGGGTATTCTATTTTTCTGTTTAACCAAAAGGTACCCAAAGTGACAGACTTGAATGTCACGTTAGATACAGCGGATGGTTACGAGTCACGAAATATTTTTCCATACTAAGAGGGCTGCGCTATGAAAAAGGTTGAAAAACACTGCTCTAAACTTCTGACATAGCCCACATAAACTTCAGTCAAGTGTATCATCGGTATCGGCAATCGACTGCGGTTTCGTGAACCGTCGTAGAGACACATTGAAGTCAACCCAATAGTGAAACCGTTTCTAAACAGCTATTCACCTCAACCATTCAAGAGTTTAATTGAAATTGATTTGGTCAATGAAAGGGGTAATTGATCTTTACAGAACTTTACTGGACATTTTTCGTTTTACTGTGTGGCTGGCTTCTTAGAAAAAACTCATGGATTTTGAATTTACTTCGGCACTTTCACTATCTTCATTTTGAAGAAAGTCAACCAAACTCTAGGCAATAACATCCCTGTATACTCACCCTACTGGTGGATAATATTATTCTCTAAAAAATACGGTAACAGATCATATACCTAAACATTAAATAAAAATTTATTAATTTTCAAATGGTGATGGACGATTGATTGATTGATGACGAAGCAGATCCGTGATGAATTGGGATTAATTCTTAAAAACCACGATCCATAGGTACCAGGACACCATAAACACTTACGACCAAAACTATTCGCGACACGTCGATCGAAGCGCGGCAGATCTTATTCAAATACGGTAAAAGCCCGCAGTATATATTTACCCAGTATTTACCTACACTCTGATGCCATTAGCCACGAAACGGGATCGACTGGGAACGAATAAGGAGCAATTTACGCCTATTGCGAACCTCTTGTGAACCAAGGAAATGTAATTTACATTTTTTCGCTTTTAGGATTTTGGGGGTTATAAAACGGTTGAGATTGAGTCTGGACCCGAACTCTAAAGTTTATCATCTCCTAATAGAATAAAGAAGAAAGTAAATCCTTGAATTTTATATTTTTTTCTTCGGAAAAGCTGCTACCTAAACATAAATCTAATCGTTTTCTTACATAATAGATTCTACGGCAAGACAAAACTCTCTCGTAATTGAAAAGCTGTCTAACATTTAACAATTACAACTCAACTTTAACTTAAACTTAGTTTACAAAGTAAGTAAATATTTGGCAGGCGATTTGCTTTGACAAAATCAGCCACGCTGCCTAATGCAAGTCACTTAATCAGCTGGCTGATACTTCAGCTGAAACTAAGTTACAAGTCACTGCGGATGTGGCGCGGCTACACGTTGGCCAAAGTTAGAGCCATGTTTACGCAACACGTTTAGTGTGGAAGAAAATTAAACAGAAAAGAAGTAATTTATTGACAATGACAAGGATATTCTTTCTAAATATATACTAGCTGTATACGGCTACATATAAATTCACATTAAATAATTTTCCCACATCAGGAGTGCATGAAATATTTATTTAAAACAGCGTTCAATATAATAAGTCAAACCTAAACCAACATCGTCCACTACACTTTATTAATTTCATGTAAATTAACCAATATAGTGGAAAACCAATATAACTCGAAATTACATCCAATATTGGTTGAAATCCTTTCCCAAGTCTGCACGTAGCATTACGAACCACGCGATAATTTCGCGGCTCCGCCATTTTGCGGGACGCCTAATTGCAAAACTGTCATGGCGCCGACACAGGCCCGCATTCCCGCGCTCACAAGATTTACACTGAATGCCTGAATACCGCCCTGTGTCTTAGAAATCTAGCCGCCTCTAAGCACTCTTGAAAGGAATTTAACCGGATAATTTAGGGGTGAATGTAATTTTTGAGGTGTGCCTTGTTTTACGAGATTTTCTGAATAGGTACGTACTGAATACGCACGTAGGACTACGATAGTTATGTTGGTCCTTACTTAATTACAAATCGTTTCATAAGTACAGCAAATTAGGTTGAAGAGCTCCTACTAGCGACGATTTAAAGTATGTTAGGCACATGTCGGTCAATCAAACCACCACCAAAATAGCTAAAAGTATTTCTGCTCATGCTCCATAGTTATTGAATTTAAATAAAATCTCAATATACACAAAATCCAGGCTTTACCGTACTCCATACTAACCACTTGAAATGCACTCTAGAAAATACAAATAATAAAAATGCTAGTGCATATACAATAAGCATATTTATTACTGGATTGTCTGACATATTCGAAATCGCTTTCAATTGGAATTCAATCCGAGTAATGCGTAACACTCGTTTCATATTGAAAAATATTTTGCTCAACAAGTTGACTGGGATTGCATGAGAATGCAGATATGAATGAAATTCTCTTTTATAATGCATCGAGGGCTTGTCAAACAAAAGTGAGGCTGGTAATTCTGTTTAGCCTGGTGTGTTTTAGAATCATTTTGTGTAAAAGAAACATTCTTTGTGTTCATTCACTTGGCTAAAATGCACGGACAGCCATAAACGTCGATAAAAACTTCAGAAGTTTATAAAACATAATTATTTAAGCACGTTATTAAAATTAAAACCAGAATAAAAATAAAAACTATTAATTAAATTCTTAGTTATCATGTACCTAAAATGCTGAAAAACAGTGTAAGTATCGATTTATTTTGTGTCGATTTAAATGAAATGTAAAAGTAACAATATTATTTTACTTTTATTGTAGACCGTACCTTGTGATGTGACTTTTAAGATCTTTAAGACTGTCTTTGGTAAATAATAACTACTAAAACATTGATATGAGACCAAGGTCATAGTTTAAAAAACCGGTGACCCTTACCAACACATCCCTACTCGAAATAGTCTACGAGGACCACAAAAGCCTACCCTCGAATAATTTTTGTACACACAGCATAAAAACAACCAATAAAATGTTATCTAATCCGAGGTACTAGGACGACATGAGCCGTTAGGAATACATACATAAACAAAAACTGTAGGCGTACATGCGCACATAAAATTCGTTCTATCACACACAGCCCTATATTATTTCCCGTTCGTTATTATAGCACGTTTCAGTTAGTAGTAAGGATATGGTATGGGATCAAAAGTATCGATATTTTACTCATTAGCGTTACAAAATCATCGGTATAAGTTTTCTACAAAATCATATCCGATACTTTACGACCAATCAATCTGCCTAGCCTTTGTCCAACTATGTTAGGGTCGGCTTTCAGTCTAACCGGATGCAGCTGAATACCAGTATTTTACATGGAGCGACTGCCTATCTCACCTCCAAAACCCAGTAACTGGGTAATACGACACCCCTTGGTAAGACTGGTGTCAGACTTTTGGGCTTCTGACGACTAGTAACGACTGTCAAAGATCCACAAATGACAGTCGGGACCAACGGCTTAATGTGCTTTCCGAGGCACGGAGGAGTCTCGGTATGTAAAGATGATCGACCCGTGCGGCTGTTATTACTTAACCACGAGCTCCTCCAGATACTTTACAACCAATAAGTCAGTATTAACTACAACATTTTATCAACTCGATAACCCGAATCAATTCTTCCAAAATTGTGATTGGGATTTTTATCGAAAACTTGCTCGAGTATCGCTTTAAGTCAGAAGTATCGATACTTTTTTCGGCCGCTAGCTAGAGGAGAGCCCCCTAGCGGAAGGAAGTGGCAAACGAGCGCCGGCACTTCCGTTCTTCTCTCAGCAATTGCAACTAAACTTTTGTGTCAAACGTAATTACTCTATTGCCTCTTCTGTGACGCTTTTAGACCTATTTGGGATTGTGTAACATTTCTTTGTAGTCGCATTTTGTAAGGGCGATCTTTTCATTTGGGCCTTTGCAAAGTGTCGACTTGAATTCCTTGGTAATGTGTATAGATACACTGTCTTTTGTGCTTACTTATGACAGAATGCTTTTGATGTCATGATCTCCGGCTAATATTATAAGGCCTTACTTTATTAGCCCTGGACTTTTTGAGGGGCTGAATGTGTAGACATTCACGTCCTCAAAAAGCCAAACAACAGATTGAAGTTTGTGTTTACGTTAGCACTGTAGAAAAATCGAAATTTATCAGATGGATCTCCTTATACATTTATCAATTAAATGATAAACCTTCAGCTGTCATTAACGAGACACAATGGAATTTTAATAAAATTGTTATGCCCACCTGATGTCCACTGTAACGGTCAAGCGGACTAATTCTTTCAATAGAAATAATTACAGCACGCCTACGTACTACGGTCTACGCACACTTGCTACGCATGTGCTACGGACTCTCGTAGCGCCGTAGACTCAACACAGTTTATTCAGAAGGACCGATCTCTGCTCTGGTGAAAAAAACGAATGCTCATTTAATAGTATAGGAACGTTCTGATTCCATGTAGAATAAATACTAATTCCATGTTGCCATGATAGTAGGTACTTACTAATTCCATGCTGCCATTCTAAGGTAGCCTTGATCTCATCTTGTTCTAAACTTTGGGCGACCGAGCTCTGGTCGGGTGAAAATACGGAGAAAACGAATATTCACAGATATGAGATCTAGCTAGATCGATTATTCACCTCCGTAAATCCCTATATTGCAACTTTCATAGAAATCGTTAAAGTCGTTTTCGAGAACGTGATTACAAACACATGATTAAGTATATTGCTTATTTAATAATATAGGATAATATATTATGGATATACACAAATTCATTTAATAGTATAGGATAATGGCGTCACCAAACACAAAAATTCAAAAACATTCTCCACGACAATTTATTACGTCACAAAGTCGTCTTTATTCGATACAGTGTAATATTTTTAAAATTCCCATTTCAATATTATTGATACTTTGACGTCACACCGCCATCACTTTTATTGAACACTGAATATGCGATCAGTAAATTTACGATTCTATACGCTATAGTGACTGAAATATGTGACATGTAGAAGGAATGTCTTTGTAATAAAATAAAAGGTAATTGAATGGAAATGCGCATAAGTTATCTCTTAATTTTTTTATTCATACGGTATACGTGAAAAACTAAACTTTTTCACGGAAAATAAACTGTTTCTCTGATCGCGTCAAAAAAAATCAATCTGCCTAGCCTTTTCCCAACTATGTTGAGATCGTCTTCGAGTGGAACCTGATGCGGCTGAATACCATTATTTACATGGAGCGACTACCTATCTGACCTTCACAACCCAGTAACTGGGTAAAAGGATACCCTTTGGTACGACTGGTTGTCAGACTTTCGGGTTTCTGGCGACCCGTAACGACTGTCAAAGACCTACAAATGATAACCGGGACCAGTGGCTTAATGTACTTTCCGAGGCACGGAGGAGTCTCGGTATCTAAAGATGGTCACCCATCCACAGACCAACCCCGGCAAGCGTACAACAACCGATCGTGTACTATTTATTTTTTAATTTATGTTATAGGTAGGTATTTAGTGCCGAACTTTACAGCTTTTATTTTATTTATTTATTTATTTTATTTTTTAATAAAATAAATTAATAAAATCGTTCGCGTTACGTATATTTTCAGTCAAAACCAACAAATGTTATCCCCACTACATCTTACGAGGCAAAATATTACGAATAACTTGAACCATCTTAGAAAAATGATTCCGTAGAGCGCTGGCTCTGTTCCAATATCCCGATCCGATAGTAAAATGTAATAGTTTTAGTTTACAAAAAACGCATTACAGATGAAAATAAAATCTTGGTTTTAGCGCCCATTTAAACTTCTGCCGGTTCCTAAGAAAAACATTTGGAGAATTTTTAAAGTTAATATTTATGCGGAGAAAGAACATTTAGACAGTCTGCTCATTGAGGATTTTTACAAGTGTTTTGAAGCTTTTACTTTAGTACGTCTACTCTAGAACTTGCTAAGCAATCTGCCCTGCATTTTTTTTGCCCGACTACGGCAAAGCCAAAAGCAAGGTTTATGATTTTAACAGTCTATGTAAGTATGTATGTTTTATTTACGTGTGTTCCATCGTAGCTCCTAAACTACTGAACTGATTTTGATGAATCAGGTATCAATAGATTTGTAATAATGGTCCGGGTGACATAGGCTATATAAATATGATGGACACGTAAATTATGACACGAATTGCGATAATTATGACATATGTGGTATCAAAAGAAAGGTCTTGGCAAGCACATGACAAGTATTTATACATAATTATATAATATTACCTAAGTAAATAAACATGTTTAAATTGACTGTGCTACTTGCGGTGCGGCTGTAAAATTAATACATATTTCTAAAATAAAAAGCATGATTAGGTAAAATAAAATAAAATAAATTGTTCAAAAACTGTAACCCGACTACGGAAAAATAAAATTATATTTTTAGTTTTGGAAGAAGACATAAAAAACTTAATCGAATCAATAATTATTGAAAGTCTATTTAAGGACCTCAGAAACCGGGTATTAGTCCTTTTCTACGATATCCACAGGTGAAAAGCTAGTTGCTTTATCATAGCTTATCTAATTACAACGTTTGGCCCTCCATCGTAGGACCTAATTCTGCTATCAATGAACTAGCTTGTAAAACGATACGCCTGGGTCTAGATCCCATTACGTTGCTACTAATTGGTATTTGCGAGGGATTTTGTAACACCTACTTCAAATGTAGTAACAAAAGACTTATAGGTACCTTTATATTATCAGCATTGTGAAAAATAACATGTTAGTCTCCCGCATCGACCAATGAGGAAACGGCACTGTGCGCTTGGGAAACATTCACATAACAACATGTTAAAATCTTTATTTCCTATCAATAAACCGATACAGAAAGACATGTTAACAGACGGTAGTACTTTTTTTATTAAATTATTTTATTAAAAGTTCTAAGACTACTAGCACTGAGTTCACTTACAACTACAGTCAATCTCAATCAATCTGCCTAGCCTTTTAACTATGTTGGGTTCAGCTTCCAGTCTAACTGGATGCAGTTGAATTTACTTGGAGCGACTGCCTATCTGACCTCTACCACACTACCGGTATAACATTGTATCGAACATTGACAGAAAATACTGATTTCAACATGTTTTTATGTCAATGTTTCGCCAGTGCAAACGCTCAGTAATAAACAACAATTTTAATCAACTTCTCTTACGATTTAGCTGATTACACACACACACACACACAACACACATATGGTTAATCCGGAGGTTAACCAGTACAGTTAAACTAGTCAAAAACCTCTAATTCACATGAGTACAAAAAAATACTATGAGTATTCAACACTGAAAACGTAAATACCATGGTTCAGTAACAAAATCTGTAAAAATATTACAAACGAGGACTTGAAAAATACCGCAGTACTTAAACGGTTTAACTATTTTTAGTATAACTCTTAATTAATAACAACAAAGTTTGGGGTCCCCGTTGTTTGTGAAATTTGTTCCATGGAATGTGACCCTACTATGAGGGCTTGTTTCACGACACCCCGTCCGAACCGTGGTGGAGTGGTGATTAATGATATATTATACAAACTTATGATACAACGGTACAGAAAACCGTTAAATCTGTTAAGATTTTTTGTCATTAAATCGCAAGTAGACGAACACTTTGGGCGCAATTCACACGTTAATTTTTTTAAATATATTTTAGTATTTATATTGATTTCTATAAGGAAATATTATGACGGAGTAGTCTTCCTTGCTTTTTAGAATAGAATAGGTCTTGATTTGCTTAGAATGTAGGTACATAAAAATAAGTTGTTAAATTATAT
Organism: Conistra vaccinii; assembly: GCA_948150665.1. Lineage (NCBI taxonomy): Eukaryota > Metazoa > Arthropoda > Insecta > Lepidoptera > Noctuidae > Conistra > Conistra vaccinii. The sequence goes on along the minus strand of OX411334.1, from coordinate 3,478,473 downwards.
ACGCGATACAATTATATTGCTTTCCAACGTAATTCTATTACATCCATAAAAAGTTAATTTAGTTATGTGTAGGTATCCTAAAATTGGCTTCAATCATTATAATATGCTAACGAGGTACATAGTTAAATAAACATTTCTCTAAAACTTAGCTACCAAAGAATACATTTCAATGGCAAAGTCTTGGCAACAACTTAGACGTATAATACTCGATTTGATCAGATATTTGAAACAAAAACATCAGAGGCTGCACTTTCAGACAGTTTTATCGTCTTCCACAATGAAGAAGGCCATAGATTTCACTTGAGAACTAGTTTTAATGTTGTACGTGGTAGTTCTCGGCGTATCAGTGTAATAGAAGAATGGAAAGTTGGTGTTACATATGTGAGTACTAGGGCGGCAGAGGTGTTAGAAGATTGTGGTTAACTCAACATTGTGGTAATGTGGGAACTAATTTGCTCAGGCTGGTTGTGATGTTGTTACTTTCTTTAAAATACCAATAATTTTTATAAAAACGAGCGAGCCTTACAATAGTTGCGTATGATGACATCTGACATCTTGATTGACAGTACCAACCTCTCGGATAATGGGTTGGTACCATCTGACGGCTAACACTAGCACCGCGAGCGCTCATTGGTCAAATCAAATAGCGCGCGCTTCCCCGGCTTCCTGTTACACACTTCCGTCCCTTTTCACGAAATTACTCCCACAGATTGCAGGAAAGATGTTACATATCAAAAACCTACATTACGTGATAGCTGACTACTAAAGCATAACTCCCATCTGACGAAGAAAATTCAGGAAAATGCGCGAAGACCTCCCTTGAACTTCGCTTTCTCTCGCTCCGACACCCTTCGATAACTCCTAAACTTCCGATTCAAAGAATAGGGGCAGTTGACATCAAGAAACCGTACACATTGTGTTCATGTTCAGTCCGCAACGACATTTCAGTTCGACACAATAGAAAACTGCTTTCAATTCGTTAGTAGGGGCTAGGTCGCGATTGTGTTTAAATTATAAATGTTTGGCGCTCACAACTCTAAGTTTGGGTCGTTAAAGCCGCCCGGTCATCCGAGCTGACTACGTGACGCCGTGACGCAATGACGCCGTGACAACGTGACGCGACGTGAATGGTGCTTCGGGGTTAATAAATTATGTGACGCAAATATATCTGATGGTTTGTGGCGCATTTGTTTATTAGTCTTACATTGGGTTTAATTACAAGCAAGGTTGTTCACGCTATAAGTTTCCTTCACCAATTCTCTAGACTAGCATCAATAAATTAGCATGGAAGATTGGGAGGCCACAAATTTAAGAATAGGATAGTGATCTTTTGAATATTTCACCTGTTGTCATCTTTCTTAATAACCAACCCCTTGACAATTTAAAAGTGCCTGTAATTAGTTTAATTGTAATACATGCTTTGAGTTTGAGTTAAGTTTAAGTTTGTAAAAGCAATTACCTATTCATGTACATTTTTAAGGTACAATAAAATTGAGTGCAGCAACGTTTACTATTATATTGTTGACATCAAATTGCAATCAATCAATCTGCCAAGTCTTTTCCCAACTATGTTGGGGTCAGCTTCCAGTCTAACCAAATGCAGCTGACTACCAGTATTTTACATTGAGCGACTGCCTATCTGACCACCACAACCCAGTTACTGGATAATACGATACCCCTTAAGCCGCCCTCCGACGGTGCGCCATATCGCGGACGCACGCGCACGACGCACCGTGGGAAACCTAGCGTGCGTGGTAGCGCAGACGCGCTTTGTACGCGTGCGTGGCGGTGCGTCCTCGTGCGGGCTGGTGCGCGTCCGCGATATGGCGCACCGTGGGAGTTGGCTTTTAGGAAGACTGGTTGTGAGACTTTCGGGCTTCTGACGACCCGTAACGACTGACAAAGATCCACGAATGACAGCCGGGATCAACGGCTTAATGTGCTTTCCGAGGCACGGAGGAGACTCTGTATGTCAAGATGGTCAGCCATCGACGGAACAAGCCCGGCAAGTGTAGCTTAACTGATGGATCGACCCGTGCGGCTGTTATAAACTAGCCACGAGCTCCAAATTGCGAAAACAAAAACATAATCTAAAAAACCGCCTCTGTGGTCTAGTGGTTAAGCCACCTGTCTCAGACCTGGGTCCCGGGTTCAATTCCACTGGGTTTCTGCTCGTGTTGGTTGGTGGTAGGGCCTTTCCGCCTGGCTAGCTACCACCATCTTATCTAAGTCTTTCGGGGATTCCGGGTGAAGCTCGCTTCAACCTTAGTTTAACGTGACAACGTCAGAGCGTAACGTTACAATGAGCGTAACGGGACAATGAGTCATCCTTTTTAGTGCGTGCAGCCGGCATTCATCGATTTATTAGACGTTTTCACGTCAAAAAATAAAAATAAAACCTCTGGAATGCTGTGCTCGGTATTTGACAAGCAATGCTTACGACTGATTGGTTCCCAAATAGCTTTAGGCCGTTTATACATTAACCTTATTGGAAAAACTGCAGCCTGTTGACGTATTAATAATGTAAAATCATTCGTCTGTCGCTTTCAACATTTTTCCGATAACTAACCAATCAACTGTGTTAACTTTGAAAGGAAATCGTTCCGCGCATTGAAAATTATTTTCATTGCGAACGTAATCGTGTTGATGTTTATTTCGTTTCGTTTTTCATTATTTTGTTTAATTTTTCGAAGTGTATAGAGTGCCGCGAGTTTCTTGTGGCACTCTAGTGTCACTGCCTCAGCCCGGCTAGGGTGCCGTGAGCGTTGCATTGTCATTGTCACTTGTTATTTAGGTTAGGTTAGGTTAGAACTGTGACCACACAACGCACGAGCCGAGCGAGCGTAGCGAGCGGTGCCGCGGTAGCGGCCGGCGAAGTGCCAGGGTCCGTTTAGGCACAAGAGAATGTAATGTTTTGGGAATGTGGTGTTTTACAGCGATTTAACCTCGACAATCAAACAAAATACCAAGTGACGTGACTTAGTGACAGTGACAATGACAATCCAATGCTTGCGGCACTTTGGCCGGGCCGAGGCGGTGTTACTAGGGTGCCTGTAGTGGCACTTTATCCGATAGGGATAGAGTGCCACTGGTGGCACTCTATACACTGCCTTAATTTTTTGGATTGATGCCTGTCTTTTTGTGCAAAAGAGCCATTTGTATTGGCACTATTTTCTTGTAGGGGTTGTAATAAAAAACAACTTTGTAAAAGTGACTGATCAATGCCAGGATTAATTTTCTTTCTCGTTTACTACGAAAGAAAGCTGACCCTGTAAGATTTCTTTCGTAGTACTTTCAATCAGAATCCGCAAGAATTGATAGTCCATTGAAGAATTCGTCTGCTCAACAACAGTAAGAGGGCGTCCAACGGTACACTAGCGCCTCTCCTTTAAAAAAATATTATCTTGTGACCCTCGGTATGTTTGTCTAGTATTTTCTAATATTACCTTTTATAAAGTTTCATATTGAGACACGAAGCAATAAAATTCGATCTAAAGAAAAGCGGCCACATGCCCCTAGATCTTATTTTGTTGCATTCCAAAGTTTGATGAACTGTCAAAATTAAAAGCATTGCTATTATAAGTGTGTTACGCAATTACCCCGCTGCTCTTTCATGTCAAAAGTCAACGTCAGGATCGAGGAATCCGTAACATATTGATTACACAATCTCAATGAAATCAGAAACTCAAACTCGCATCAATTTATTACCCAATGTCCCCTACCGTTGCCAAAAACAGCTCCCACAGGGGGTCAGTCCCCATATCGATACATACGGATAAATCGTTCGTCGTGAGGAGAATCAGAAATGGGAAGATAAGTTGGGATGAATAAAGAAACTGGTTCTTGACACGTGAGGTATATTGTGTAGCGTAGAACGGTAACAGTGATGTGAAAGTGTTGGAGAGTTATGTTTATTTTGCTGGATTAGGGATGTTATTCATTATAGATGAAGAGTAGTCAATTGTAGAGAAGTTAGTCTAAGAGATTGGCCTCTAATTTTTAAATGCAGGTTGTGATGACTATTTTTGACCTGGGTCATATAAAATTTACTTTCTTTTCGGGGAAGTTTTCAGTGTAAGCTACAGTATATAATCAGCTGTAATTAATCTCAATAATCACTATTCACTCAAGTTTAATTATTTTTATCATTTGTATGAGTTGCTTGTCAACTGCTTATCACAGATCATGCCTTGTGGTCCAGAAGAAACGGTTGTGCGTTTTTTGTAAAAGATATTTTAGTTCACATGCGGATTTTTCTTGTACCAACTCTATAGGATATTTTATTAATGAAAATATATAGGTACACTCGTACCTCTTATACTAAAGTATGTAACAAACTAATAAAATTTAAGTATAATAACCTAACCCAACTAAAACTATTAAGAAACTAAAAGATGGCGTCGAAAAATTCCTCCGCATCGCTGTCGACTAGAAAGTACCCAGGAGACTGGCCGCATTGCCACGTTGTATGGCAATGCTTAGCCTCTGGCCAAGGTAAAAGTCAGCCCTTGAGTCACAGGAACTGTCAACCAACTCTATTGATCCTTAGTCCTCATTGTTGACAGGTGCATTTAAACTCTATACCAGGAGTCCAGGACCAAATCCTTTTCAAAATGTAAAATGAACGCTAAATTTCCCTATCACAATGGTCTCTACGTCCCCAATGACCCACCAAAACGTCCCAAGCAGTAGCAATTAAAAGTTTACCTGAACACAACTAGTTAATAACAACTAGGTGAACATATAGCTACAACTATTGATCTAACTTTGTTCGCTTTCGTTAATCAACAAGACATCGACTAAAACTGCTGGAAAAGACACGTGGTTAATAATTTGTAAATTTCAAGAGGTACTCTGGCTAGGTGGAGCGACGATCTTCTCTGGGTCCCTGGTAGCAGCTGGATGAGAGTTGTCGAGAATCGAGCTAAATGGCGTGCAATTGGAAAGGCCTAAGTCCAGCAGTAGACTGCTTTAGGCTGATGACGATGTCAATAGGTAGATACTAATCAAGTTCTTGAAGGGGAACTTGAATAGGCAAGCTTTACGTGAAGCACCTGGTGCGGTCGCGCTATCTTTGGGATCTCCCAAATGGTGATGATATGTTCTGGATAAAGGCATCTGCAGTGGACTGCGATAGGCAGATTTAGTTTCCAAAACTTCTGAACAAAGAACTCAACCAAGGAAGTGCATCCACTATGTGTAGGTATCGGCAAGCAGCATTGCAATTTATTTCTACTTTCCCTAAGACTATGAACTCTTATGGTTAAAGATTGTCCAGTCAGCAATATTGTTAACCTCTCTGACTGCTCAGAGTGTTTGACTCTTTCGAAGCTGTCATTGCACTGTTTTGCATTACTTAATTATTATTGACGGGATTTCTGAAAATTATTTTACAAATAATTAACACCAATTAAGAGGTCACTTCCATTGAGTAATTATCGTTGTAACCACCAAAGTACAAACTTAAGCTCATCGGCTCCGCGAAGTAGTGACGTCACGCTGAGCCGGGATCCACAAGAGGTAATTAACGACACCACCTCTCATTACTTTTTATATGTTTTGTGGTTATTGGCGGGAATTATTGTAAGGCTTATGGGATTCTTGCTCTTTTAAGGCACAGTAAGAAGCTAATCTTTAGGTATTGCGGGAGGTGAAGCGATAGTAGTGTATCGCGATATACAAATACGGTTGAAAATGGCGATGCGTTTGATTTTAGTTGAATCTCGTGTCCACCAATGAAATTAAAGTTTATTCGCATTTCAAATGAAATTTAAAAAAATACACCAATAATAAGTTAAAAGCAATGCAAAAATAATTTTGCAAATCCGAACGGTTGTTCCGGAGATGACCCCCTACATACAAACTTACATACCTCTTTATAATATTGGTATATATTATATAATATTATAGTATAGATAAATGCTTTGAGTTTGACTTTGATGTATTAGCAACAACAAACAAGGCTACAACGAATAAAAGTTTCCATTAACCCAGTCTCAAGATATTCAAAGCAGTACACCTACCTACATACACATAGCCGTCAATTCACGATGGTGTGAGATACGGCCCCCAGTGACACGTTAGATTGTGCCCACCAATTCCCCCCATAGGAGTTGCGAGTTAAGGGGAAGCCACTCAAAGGAATTTAAAATTCAGATTCGTGGTTTGAAAATATTTTTGCGGATTCGAGCACGTCTGATGAATTTAGAAGAATGAGTTGAACTTTTTTTAATAAAATATAAATTCGAGAATATTTCAATATTCACAAAATTAAACTTTACATGTCTAAGCTTCATCATCATCATCATCAGCCTATTAATGTTCCCACTGCTGGGACACAGGCCTCCTCTCTGTGAGAGGGAGTGGGCTGTAATCTACCACGCGGGCCCAGTGCGGGTTGGTAGATGTCACATGTCTTCGAATTTTTTGGTTCTAGGACATGCCGGTTTCCTCACGATGTTTACCTTCACCGTTTTGAGAGCAGTGGTGATGAAATTATTTACACAAAGTAAAGCGCCTGCTTGGGTTCGAACCCACAACCTACAACTCGTAAGTCGGGGCCGTTACCACTGGGCCACCACTGCTCTAAGCTGTCTAAGCTTACTTACTTATAATTAAAATTCTGGCTTTCTCGCGGAGGCCTCGCTAGTAGTCCTACGTACTAGTACTAGACTACTAGTAATAGTACTTGTAGTCTTATATACTAGGGAAAATATTAGTCAAAAACTAGCCACCACGAAAAATCAAATAAGCAGGAATAACACGCCAACTCGCTTTGTAAGTAAGTACCTAAAACGTAAAACAAATAGATGCAGTCTATTTTCGCAACCGTCATCCAACACTGCCGCCAGAGCTGAATCTCCAGTGTGTTGTACTTTGAAGATGCGCAACGCCCTTCTGACTGCCAACCTTGAATGTTTTCGGATGAATGGAATAAAATTATGCGTATAAATGTCTGGTATGCTGTGAGAAAAAGTATGCAAGGGAGTCCACTGTTCCATGTTAGTTAAATTAAATCATACACAACAAAATTGAAAGTATTAATCTTTTTATGTTTCTATGTTAATTAATGTAATTGGTGCTGTACCGTTTTAATTAACTATAAATAAATAAATGTATTTAAACAAATGTCTTCGATAACCATCTACTTGTCAACACCGCCTTAAGCTAACCACAATATTTGACAGCACCTCACACAAATGAAGGGCGGCACAGAAGGAACGCGTCACCAACCACTGATTTGTTACTCCTATTTAATTGGAACCTGACGCTGCGTGTGCGTCACGGCGTCAATACTTAATGGGAACGTTCCCTTTTCCGTTATTCACATGTTTTGTTGCCACTGACAGGTAACTGATAAGAGTGCTGGAAAACGGAGTGTACCTAGTTGTAGCGTGTATTTGTTTTGATGTACTGATTCACTGAATTGACTTTTATTAGTACCGTGTGGATTGTCAAGTTGGCTTGCAGTTTCGAGGCGTTTGCCTACTTATCCGTATCCGGGTCGTATTCGATTCGTGTTCGATCATGGTTTTGCCGTCCTAGTAATGGTATGAACGCTTGTGCACTCATGCATAAGGCCCTTTGCCCACTGGTCGGTAAGTGTGCGGGGCGATATCGTTTCGGTACTGCGTGACGTCACGCATTTTACTGCATCGGTACTGGAAGCTTACCGCGCAGTGTTTCCACTTTTAGGGATTTCTCCCTGTTTTAGGGAAAAAATACCAATATTAAGTTTGGTTTAGGGATATTTTATTTTGACAGGGATTTGGGGAATTTTGGGGTTAATATGAATTTAAGTTGGTAACCTTATTGTTTATAGTAGGCAGCACCCAATATATTACTTGACTCTATGGCACCACCGATTTATTAAAGGATTCGATTTATTCTACCACCGATTTATTCCCTCAACTCAAACTCATAATGAATGCAATTCATCAAAGGTCATTGGGCATATCTGACCCGCTTTGCGAAGAGTGGCGGACATTAACCAAAATAGTTTTAAACTAAAGAGAATAATGTGACCTTTCATTGCATATAATTATTTGATTAAAAATCGATGGAGAAAACCGTACAGAATCGTTTAAAAAAAATTCAAACAAACGGTTTCAGAGGAGGATTTAATTCATCTTATAATGACATAAAAAGAATCCCCGAAGGGTTAGGCAGAGGTGTACCTATAGTACCTACACCCACATTTCGCCAGATATTTTTAAGTCCCATGTAATAGGGGGCGAGCCTATTGCCATCAACTGGGAACAAATACATACTCCAGGCTGCTACAGAGAAATTCCTGACAGAAAAACCCAATAACGCTTTGCCCGACTTGGGAATCAAACCCAGGACCTCATGCTCAGCAGTAACGCTTGCAACCACTAGCCCAACGAGGCAGTCATTGATGTTATTTATACTGTGATAATGCTAAGTATGGTACCTATACCAATTAATCGTAGGGATATTGTGAGAACTTATTGTGCTCAAAGAATAGCATGATGGAATTCAGTGAAATAAAACACAATTTTTCGAAATTACATATGCATTGAAAAAGTCATTTTGGTACTTGCCCGGATTCAAACGCATGAGAGGCGAGGTCATAAGTAGTCATAACCGCTGGGCCAACATGTCAAATTGAATAATAAATATTATAATGAATTAGAATTTTATTCATGTTCCCTGTAACACTTTACTAGGCTGGTCAAAAAATTATAATCGGTTATTTTTGTTTTTGCTCGGCGCCTATGGGTTGTAGCGTGATGTTGAATAGCCTGTAGTCTTCCTCGAGAATTGGGCTATCAAATGCAAAAAGTTTTTTTTACTCGCTCTCTTTTACTTACAAAACAACTCTTCAGCTTTATTATTAGTAAAGAAAACATAAACCAATTATCATTACTAGGTGACCTTGGAACAAGATTCACAGCCAAGGACGTTAAACGTGTTATTAGCAGTATGTCAAGAGGTAAGTCTCCAGGTCACGATGGTCTGAGCATCGAGCACCTCAAGTTCGCGGGCCCTCATTTACCAAGATTGTTGGCAATGTTTTTTTTTATTTATTTTTTTAACTATTGTAGTACCCAATATTAAAAATAAAACGGGTGATATCGCTGACTTAAAGAACTACAGGCCTATTTCTCTGGCTACGGTGATAGCGAAAGTGCTTGATAGCCTGCTTAACAGACAACTTAATAACTTTGTTAAGTTGAACGACAATCAGTTCGGATTTCGATCCAGACTATCTGCTGAAAGTGCCATCTTGTGTCTAAAGTGGGCTGTTAGGTACTACTCCGATAGGAAAACACCTACGTATGCTTGCTTCCTCGACCTCTCTAAAGTTTTTAATCTGGTCGCATACAGTATCCTTTTGGGGAAGTTAGAGGAAGGTGGCCTTCATACCAGCATTTTTCAGAGCCGTATAGGTTGGAGTGCGGGGCGAGGCAGGGGGGTGACTTCACCCACGCTCTTCAACCTGTATGTCAATGGGCTGATCGAGGTGCTCAGCAGAGAGCGAGCCGGCTGTTATATTGACGGAGTCTGTGTAAATAACATTAGTTACGCCGATGATATGGCGCTGCTGAGCGGCTCTGTTTGTGGTTTAAGTGAAGAATATGCTTTACTTCATGGATTGGTCTTTGGTGTCAGCAGTCGATGTTCTGATCCGATACCTCCGGTCAAGTTGAACGGAATATCGCTTGTGAGGGTATTTAAGTTGAAATACTTGGGACATCTTTTGACCGCTGCCCTCAGAGATGATGACGATATTGAACGAGAAAGGAGGACGCTGTCGGTGAGAGCTAATATGATCGCTCGCAGGTTTGCACTTTGTTCTAGAGCAGTGAAAATAACTTTACTTCATGCATATTGCAACTCATTTCACACGTGCAGCCTGTGGGTAGAATGCGTTCCGGGTATTGATGGGGGGGGCTGTTCCGTTTCTGTGGCGCATCAGTGATGTTTGCTGATGCTCGTGTCGATTGTTTCTACGCTACGATGCGAAAGAAATGCGCTTCCCTGGTGCACCGGGTGCGGGCCAGCCCCAACAATATACTGCAGTGAATCGCGAGCATATTGGACTGTTTGTGTGTGAATCGCTGCTGCAAGCTTTCCACATCTGTGTTGAGCGTGTAGCAGGGATTCGATAAGTGTGTAGGTTAAGTTTAATAACATAGCTGTTAAGAAAGTTTACTAACATATTGTGTCTTGTTACTTGTTAATTCAATATTAAAAAAAAAACTTTTTGATCAGCTTAGTATAACACTTGAACACGTCTTATGCCACACACACTTATAACATTTAATAGCACTTAAATATTGGTAAATCTAAAATTCACGACTAAACTATTTTTTATTTTTATCTAAATTCCTATGGCTCACGTTAATATGATTAATGCTATAGTATATCTGAGCCATATATCAATACATTCTGCTATATTTCGTTTGTGTCCGCCATGGGTCTGGTTTCTATACTAAGATGCCCAATGACCTTTTAATTTACCATGTTAATTGTGCCATTAACTTATTATTTATAATCATGCTCCCTAAACCAAGGAAAATTGAAGATTTTTTAGGGAAATTTAGGGATAATTCATTCAGAAACTGGGGAAAAACCAAAAACAAGTGAATTATATAGTACGAGAGCCCATGACCAAAACCATGTCACATCGTTTTACGGGAAAAATTGTAAAAAAATCGTTACGTTTTGATGATTCTGAACCCGACTCGTTGGGCAGTACAGTACCGGTCAGAAACGTTACAGTTTTATGGGAGCCTATTACTGCTATGTCAAAAAAAATTTGGCAGACGGTTTCATCACAATATGTCTGATAATAAAAATATACAAAGATTTCGTAATTTTATTACTAAAAAGTTTGTTTTGAGATATTTCATTTGCGTCACTTTGCGTGTCAAATGTGGCCTGAGCACATTTCCAAAAATGACGTATTCGAATCAACTGACCAATGTTCACCAGAAAACAAGATTTTCAGATGGATTGCTATGGGTTTTATGGTTTGCCTCATATTTAATTTTCTCAAATGGTCTCTTGGGTACGTACTCGAAGCTACTGGTTTCTGAAAATGGTGTTTTCGGTATCTAAAATCTATCATTTTTAAACATGATAAAAAAGAATTATCGACATATTTAAAAATGCGGTCAGGTCAGAAGATGTGACGCGGAAAATTTCTGAAAATAGGATTTTTGAATTTAAGAATAACCAAATCTATCATTTTTATACGATTTTGTTCGTAAAACGATAAGGCAAAAATGTTGGTCATGCGCTCTCGTACTAATTGAATTAATTTGAATTTGTAATTCTAGATGAAAGCAGTGCAGTACACAGATATAGTTAGATAATAATACCTAGATAAGACAAGTATCACGATCTGTATGAAAACCAAGCGTGGCATTTTTGAAAAATGATCAAAGCGCCTATACCATGAAACTGAAGCGAAATACGATAGTATCACTTGTTTCGATGGTCATCACCTGTTAACACTCAACGTCACATCAACCGTTCCTAGTAAAAAGCTGTAAAGTATTACGAATATATTGGGAATATAGGCATTTTCTATTTTATTATTTATGTCCGACTAGCGCGGCGGACAGGCGCAGACCATAGACTATATTATATAAAATGAGACACACTGAGCCACATTCGGGCACGCGAAGTAGATGCTCTTGCGCTATCTAGGTATATCTATATCTGTGTGCAGTACCGATTCGGTACAGAGTGCTTACCGACCAGTGGGGAAACATAAGCAGTACCGCGCAGTACTGTACAGTACTGTGCGGTAAAATACCGACCAATGAGCAAACGGCCTTAGTATACGGTTCACAGAAAAATTAAAATAATGTTATTTTCAATGATCGACGTAAAAATATAGAATGTGTTACAGTTCTTGAGACACGATAGATATAGGCAGTCCTAGAAATTCATTGCAGCTGCTGCAAAGAAGGTAACAGTTCAACAGACAGGTATTTTATGTTTGGTATTTAGCATACGACGAGCGTCCACTAGGGACGCCTAGGAAATGCTAGCGTAATGACTTAGATACGTTTCCGAGAGATTGGTCGGAGAAAGCAACGAACAGGGAACAATTGAAAGCTATGATGGAGACCTATGCCCAGTGGTAGGACAATACATGGCCGAAAAAAACATTATAAAAACAATTACTCTAATCTACCACCCAAGATTCTCCTCTGAGATCAGAGGACGGAAAAAAAACGTTATCAACAATTAAATCCTTTCGTACCAACGTCACACAATTAAGATGCGGTGAACATGAAATCTGATTACATTGCTGAAGGACAACAACCTTAGCAAGATAACTTCGAGAACAGAAGTTTCGAAGCTAAGAATAAATGCAAATACAAGTTATGGAGAGAACTGAGAACAGAAAACAGCGTTTCATTATTTAGTCGTCATTTTAATTAGTAATGTAGATTTTATTTTATTTAATACATTTAAGAAAATTACTGGATCCTTAATTTTTTTTTTACCAACTATAGACTAGATTAGGCACAAAACGTAAAGGTTCATCCACACCGAAGGTTTGTAGAGCAACATTTTGCAACATGATAACTTAAGTAAGTTTCTATAACTTTAATAAGGTTACTAAATATTTTTTTGTTATCTGTTGTTGCCCAACATAAAGCTATTTTCAGACCAGCGCGATTTGTCGCGCGACGTGACACCGGTTATTGTTATACCGTGAAGTTTTGTATTGTTCGTGTCGAGTCGCGCGACAAATCGCGCTGGTCTGAAAACAGCTTAATGCGAAGGGGAGATAGCAGCCTTGAAAAGCTGGTCATTGTTGGCAATACCGAAGGAAAGAGAGCAAGAGTCCAGTCGCCAACACGTGATGGTCCGACCAACTGAAAGGAGCTACGTCCTCAAGCAAGTTTCAGCAGATTGTGATGGCAACTTTGGACCGGAGTCGATAGAGGTCCAGTGACCACGATCCTCAGTAATGAGGAAGAAGGAAGATGAAGAAGTTGCCCAACTAACACTTGGAAACATTACTCCACAAAAAGTAACCTCGGTGTGGGGAAAATGTTACTTACTTTGAAGTCAAGCTAAGAATAGATGTGTGATCAACAGTGGCATTTTGTCTCATATTTAACCGGAAAAAATAATTATGATTATAATTTGTAATTAACTTATGGTGAAAGTTTTTTTGTCAAAATTAATTTTTTGTTATTATTATTTACACTGCATTTCTTTGTTCAATTCTTGCAGCCAACTTTATTCATTGCTATTGATCATCGACATTCATTAAAAACCCCAAATTAATAATCATTCTACTTAATTCTGGCGATCTCACCCCGCTAATCTCATCACACAGCACAACTTACTGATGACGTCCATCGGCCACCCCGAGGCACAAAGCTGTTTATTTTTAAACAAACAAAACGCTTATTACACTAGACAAGACAATTTTGTTGATAACTAAATAGACCTGGAAGAGGCAACTTGGGGGTCTTTTATTTTTAAATCACCCCTGCGTGAAATCTTAGCGTCAAGGAAGGGGCAATGTAATTACTAAGCGAAGGCTTTCGGCTGCTTTATACGACGTTTTAATTATTTTTTTTGTTGTTTTGCGTAAAGAGATGGTCAGATTGCAGATTTTTATGATAAGGAAAGTCGCTTTTGGTGGTTTATTTTTAATTTAAAATAGTTAAGATTGAGAGGTGGTTGTCGGAAAAGCAATCTTTTCGTGTGGTTAGTAACTAACCTGGTGTAAAGCCACCCATTGGCCTATGACTTGGCTTCACATACTGTCGAGAAATATCTCTCAGACATGCCGGTTTCCTCACGATGTTTTCCTACAACGAAAAGTCAGAGATGCGTACCTTGGGTTCTAATTCGAGACCTATGACTTGGCAGTCGACGCTCAGACCTCTAGGCTGACAATTAACTTGTGTTGTAGATAAATCCAATGCAAAAAGCAAGTGTCATGTCACACTAAAGAATAATGAGGAAGGGAGAAACTTTATTCCCTATAGTGGGTTTACAATGGCTATATACAGATAATATTATTGACTAACTTCTGCCCGCAACAATGGGCTATACAATGCAAAAAAAAAAAAATACTAATTCGACTGGTAGTTCCGGATTAACCCCTAAATACAATTTTACAAACAAACAAAACAAATTAGTATAGATGACAGATGGAAAACATTCAACCGAAAATGGAGTCCACAAAGCCGTAGCTAAAGGTAAAATGGAGGTCTCGCCAGCAATCGAATCAAAAGTTTAATCCGCCTACTTTCCTTTTAACGCAGACCAGAAACTTAAAAATAATAATTACTCATTTACATCAGTATTGCAAGCGAAACCTCTTCAGACCTATTAAAAGTTTAATTTATTTTAACAGTAGACTGCTCCTTAAACATTTAAAATGGCTAACTTGAATTGCGTCTTTTAAAAACTTAACTTAGGTTCCACGAGAACGAAGTTTAGGTTTATTTTTATAGGAAACTATGTGTTAAGGCGACGATAACCGACTTTTAATGATTTTATACTGAAGATCTGGTCTAAACGAGTAGTGTTAATGATTTGAAAAAAAAATATATTAAATTAGAGCATTTTCTTAATAACTTAATATATGAATATATTAGATTATGTTAGTGAAATTAATTTGTAAAGCTATGTCTAAAGCGGATAAAAAACTGAGAAGATAATCACGCAAAATCTATCAAGCGTATTTTTCTGAAACCTTCACCATTTTAAAGATAATTTAATTATTGATCTTTTAGTAGATTTACCTGTTTTATTGAAATACTTTTAAGAGCAGTGGTGGCCCAGTGGTAACGGCCCCGACTTACGAGTTGTAGGTCGTGGGTTCGAACCCAAGCAGGCGCTTTACTTTGTGTAAATAATTTCATCACTACTGCTCTCAAAACGGTGAAGGAAAACATCGTGAGGAAACCGGCATGTCTTAGAACCAAAAATTCGAAGACATGTGACATCTACCAACCCGCACTGGGCCCGCGTGGTAGATTACGGCCCACTCCCTCTCACAGAGAGGAGGCCTGTGTACCAGCAGTGGGAACATTAATAGGCTGATGATGATGATTGAAATACTTTTTGTTTTATGTCTAATATGGGACAGCTCTCGTTGATGTGCGAGTCCTATTACTGGCTGGATGTACGACGCGTTGCGTGTGCTCAGTACAGAACACGCAAGCTAACCACTCAAGGTCACTGGCATATATCTGCTTCTTAATCTTGTGCGCTTTTGTGATATTTCTCTTAAATATTTAAGTTTTAACCCGACTACGGCAAAGCCAATGGAGGTTTATCTTATAGGTATAAGAAAACTAAACAAAAACATCGTAGGTCTTCATCATCTGCCCAGCTTTTTCCCAACCGTTTTTGGGGTCGGCTTCCAGTCTAACCGGATGCAGCTGAATACCAGTTTTTTACATGAGGCGTCTGCCTATCTGACCCTTACAACAGTTACTGAGCAACACGATCCCACTTGGTAAGACTGGTTGTCAGACTTTCGGACTTCTGACTGTTTCTGACTTCTATTTGTAACGACAAAAACATCGTACCATACGACACAACTAAGATGTAGCATAGATTTGAAAATTTTCATTCATTCATTTCAATTTCACGAATGTTAGGCTATAAGACTTTACAAGTTATTGCGTTTTCAGAAGATCATTTTCACCTAAAGCAGTAATAAAAATTGGTGATTTTAGAGGCGCACTCAGTTCGGATGATGATCGGTTTTACGAATTTTCCCGATGCTACATCTAAGTTGTGTCGTACTGTACCTACGTATAGCACAAATATTTTGTGGACTTCTTTTCATTCGCATAAAACCAAGTTTACGAGTTACGGTCGTGGCCACAAAGGAATTGGAACGACAACGGGTAAATAAAATTTAAAAAATCAACGAGAAATTATACATAAAACTTGGTTCTGTTTCAATTTAACTTTGGTTACAAAAAAAACCGGCCGAGTGCGTGTCGGACCACGCACAAAGAAGGGTTCCGTAGTTGAGATGAATTTATCCCAAAAACAAAATGAAATGAAAATGTTTATTCTGTAAATCGTAGGATATCGTAATCACTTTTACACGTCATATTAAAAATAAGCTAGATGAGGTCGGCGTTTCCTAACTGACAACCTACTCTGAGAAGAAAGACCGAAACAAACTCAGAGGTCGCAGTGTGGTATTTAGTACCGACCTTATTCTTTTTTTTTTTCATTTTTATTGTTGGTGTTTATCTGAGGAAACTTGTAAATGGCCTTCAGTTTTGTAGTGTTTAAGACCACTGTGTAAGTTAGCTGTAAGTTTCCCGAATAGAATAAAATAAAAAAATAAAAAATAAATTGAGAAATAATATTTTAAAGAGGAAAAAAACCCACATAGTCCTCACATTGACAATAATTAAAATAATATAATACTTTACAAAGTAATCATGTCATGTTGTATATAATTTTAAACAATATCAATGTAAATAACTTTGTAGTTGAAAAGCATGTTCCCCATACATCGATATACGTCACGGTCAATTCTCCAACTGCAAAAACATGTTCCCCATACATCGATATACGTCACGGTCAATTCTCCAACTGCAATAAGTTTGTAGTCACAAAAAAATATTTTTTTATGTGATAAAACTACAAATTAACGATTTTCGAACGTTTTCCTTTACTTTTACTGTGAGACTTTACTAAATGATTTTCTTTGACAAATGTCATGATTCCTAATTCGATAAGTGATCCTATAAGGGTTTCGTTTTTCCTTTTGAGGTACAGAACCATAAAAACTGCTGATCTAGTCTAAGAACTAGTGACCTGAAAGACTGAGAGGTCTAAGGTTACTTATTTATTGTGATAAAACCCAGTATTAGATAGTTTTTTCATAATAAGAATACATAAGTTTTTAGAGTGACTGGTAATTAGTGACCGATACTTAATTAAACACGTGACTTTACTCATCATTATGAACAACAAACCAGAAATAGCAGAAAAAAAAACAAACATGAGGGGCAGTCTTTGGGACTGCCGATGGAAGTGAAAACAGTATAGTATAATATTATTTTAATCCAGGTAATAAACTATCTGTCTGCCTCATCCAAATCCTATTAGTAGCATAACATAATGATTGAATACTATCGTGAATTCATGCAAGCTTAGTACTTTTTATTAGGTTACTAACAAATTCTACTCTCCATCCGTCTTACGAATTTTCGATCAGGTCACATGTCCTGACGCGAGTTTAATATGTTTTACCCATCCCAAAAAAAAGTGCATAACGCCGCTATTTAAAGAAGTTTTCACTTCAAAAATATATTTTGACGAACTGTGCGAACATGTAGCGAACAGCTGATTGTTTTTACGCGATTTTAGGTTTGGTCCCATAGTAAAAGTTGTAGGTTGAGTAGGGTAATAGGCCACTGCCAAATCGCTGATCTTGGCTAGCTTTGGTTCTGCTCATAAAACATCACAGGAGTGGGATATCTGGGTAGGTATCTACTCATGTTGCGGGAGCAACACACACCTAAATCTATATCTGTATCTATACTTATAATAAAACAGTATATAGAATCCAGTGTCTGTCTGTTTGTTTGTTCATGCACATCTCCGGAAATACCGAACGGATTTTCATGTAGTTTTCACAGGTAGACAGATTAATTTGGAAGAGAATATAGGCGTTGTTTCATTAAAATCGGATATTGCAAAACTGCGCGATAACGCGGACGAAGTCGCGGGCAACAGCTAGTAATAAATTATATAGGACATGCAAGGCTCTTGAGTTTATTCTTATCGTCTCAACCAGATTTTACACAATTTTTCACCAAAATAATTCAAGTTAAAAAAATATAGGCATGATAATCCGCAGGTTAACAGCAGAACAAAGTACCAGGATAACAGAACACGGCTGAAGGTTAATCTCGCCGATTACACACGCCGTAGGTAGGCACCAAAATGATTGAGTTACTCAAGCCAGGCGGCTGTAATATAAGTATAACATGGGTCCAACAGAGCATAAATAACAACACCTTTATCAAATAACCACTGCGCAACCAGTAGAGTAATATTCCTCCGGTTCATTAACTAATTTATTCTTGAGAAAGTCCCGGTTATCCGGGCGTAGTCTGCAAGAAACAAAACTAATGGCGTCGGCAACACGAGAGCCTGGAGCTGTCGCGGGGGCGTGTGCTATAAGATGTGGTCGCAGCGGGTTTATGGGCGACAGCGATTGTAAATGAGCCGCTTATCCCTGATGAAGATTGGATTTGGATCAAAACAGCACCGCCAACTGTCATGCATACCTGTGATCTTGGTGACTAAAGACCAAATACGGAGGCAATAAATTGCTCAATATCCCACAACATCCACTATCATCATTTCTTCTGCACCTTTCTTTCTGCACCTAGTGCAGTGCTAGGAAACTGCCACTCAATGGAAACAAATGCTGCGACCTACCAGGAGAACATAACACAGGAAGACCAAAATAAACGATCACGTTGTCAGCCAGTAGGTATATCCGTCATTCTTGCATGATCGTCCATGTCGCGCTCCACCATCTTTTTATGAAGCCCAGTATACTATGGCTCTCTTAATAATACCAGCCTTTTACTGCCCCACTGCAGAGCTAAGGCCTCTTCTCATACTGAGAAGGCACGAGCATTGATCACCACGGTTGCTAAAGATGGTTTGGCGATTTCAGACTCGAGGATGATGGTCAAAAGTCAACCTACCACACGCTAAGCCCCCAGTACTTGCGCCACATAATAATTTATGGACGGAAGCCGGTCCGGGGACGCGGCAATTAGCCGGCGCGTAACGAACCCTTGAAATAAATATCATTTGGTGATAAATGCGAGCGGTTCTGATAAATATGTTGTTATTATTCATCGGTACTATGCTGACCGGATCGGAGTTTCGTGATAAAACTGTGGTGTGTAGCGAGGAGAATTTTTGTAGTTTAATTTTACGAAAATTAATTAGACGTGAGATAAAGCAGATATAAATCCCCAAACAGCTGAGCAAAAACATCTAAAACCTGATATGGATAGCAAATGATAATGAGGATAGCATTTGAGTCGTATACAACGCAACCTGCAGGACCCCAGGAAGCTGATATCGACATTTTCAATACTAGTGTTGCTAAATTGAAGAAAATTTGGTCTAATGGCATCTTCGAACGTAAAAAGTAATTTTTAAAATGACTATAAAGTCTATTTCATCAACTTTCTGTTTTGTATAATTTTTACTACATGTGGAAACTTGTCATTGGCCATATTTTGTATAAACTATTACTTACTGTAACAGATTAGCTGTAAGTTTTTCTAAAAATAAAAAATCTGACACCTGAGGGCCAATTCCTGTAATTTATAAGAACGTTCGCATTCGCTTCTCATTCGCAATCTGTCAAAAATACAATCTATTTACCAAAATTATTGACAAGTTTGACAGATTGCGACTTGAATGTGAACGTTTTTTAAGTACGAGAATTGGCCTGCAGCTATCTAATTACGCAACACATTTTCGTAAACGATTCCTATTTCATTTTGACAGTTCAATAATATTCATTGCGATAGTTACGTTGTTGAGCAGTATTTTTTTTTCGAACTTTTGAAGCAATGGATAGCTATCTGTTTCAAAACGATTCAAATTCTAATTGATCGTGTATTACGTAATTAGGATACAGGTTAGTCACTACTAACCATGTGAAAAAGAAGAAGATTTAAAACATTTTCAAGAAGTTTATTTTATAAACTTAATTGATTGTTATCAGAAAGAAGCATTATTTCGAGACAACGTTACAGTTATGTTGAATTATGAATTCATTTTGTAGCGGAAACCGAAGAGAAGCTCTTGGCTATGTAATAACAGCCGCACGGGTCGATAGCTGCCGGGGTTGGTCCGTGGATTCGTGACCATCTTTACATACCGAGACTCCTCCGTGCCCCGGAAAGCACGTTAAGCCGTTGGTCCCGGCTGTCATTCGTGGATCTTTGACAGTTGTTACGAGTCCTCACTAACCCGAAAGTTTGACAACCAGTCTTAACAAGGGGTTTCGTATTACCCAGTTACTGGGTTGTGGGAGGTCAGAGGCTCCAAGTAAAATACTGGTATTCAGCTGCATCCGATTAACTGGAAGTCGACCCCAACATAGTTTGGGAAAAGGTTAGGCAGATCTTTTATTATGCGGAAACCGAAACTTACCTTTTTTTAAAGCTGAAAATTTTTACAACCCAGCGTAGTTCTAAATCTTCTAACTATCATTCTAACTACTAACACAGTCGTTATTTTCGCTCAGATAAAGTTGCAGCATTTGGCTAACACCCAGTCCGTGATAACACCAGCTAAGATTACCTATACTCTCTCACGACTCAGACAGTTGTCCCACCGCGGGCAAGGAAACGACTAACTATCGGCTAATTTCTCACTCAAGAAACATTCAATACATAGTTATACATTCCGTGTAAACAAAAGAGATGCATATATTAATAGTTGGTCGCTGACTGCAAACTGCCGGCGACGCCTCGTTTTACAAAAGCTATCAAACATAATACTCGCTCAGCGATACTTGTTCAGCGATCAGCGATGCTCGCTTGGCGGTCAGAACTCACGCCGAGAGACCAAACAGCCGTCATTTAACCGTCCCGAGCGAGTGGTGCTAATAATCACCCGTCGCACTCGGACACTCTCGATAGCCCAGAGACGCGCAACGTAACTATCGGAACTATACACTCGCTGCTCGCCAACTCGTTTTCAGTTGCTGGCTCTACTCGCTACACGTTAAGGCTTTTTCAGACCAGCGCGACTTGTCGCGCGACGCGACACGAACAAAACAATTTCTAAGAAAACTTCACGGTATAACAATAACCGGTGTCGCATCGCGCGACATGTCGCGCTGGTCTGCACAAAGCTTTAATCGCCGGCGGTGGGACAGGTACCTCACGTGATATGCCAACGAGCTTTTGATTGTTCCGTACGCAAAAGTAATGGCGGACTACCTAGCTGCTAACTGTTAAATAAAAGTCTCCCGTAAATTGAGCGATCTGTCGCTGTCTTTCTGGAAAATTGGCCGGTAACGTTTGCTATAGTCGCAGTCGGTAATTGCCCTACAAAATTCTGCTTGTCTGTTAATTTATGCGCGAACCTACAAAAGTTGTCGGCAATTCATATTATATGCTATCAGATATATTCTGATAGCATAAAACCATCATAATATGGATTGCCAAACCTTAAGTGGCAATGGGCAGGGCACATTGCTCGTAGAACAGATGGCCGATGGGAGCGAAAGGTACTGGAGTGGCGACCACGTACCGGAAGACGAAGCGTTGGAAGGCCTCCCACAGGATGGACCGATGACCTTGTGAAGGCCGCAGGAATCCGCTGGATGCGGGAAGCACAGAATTGGTCGAAGAAGCGGTGCTTGGGGGAGGCCTATGTCCAGCAGTGGACGTCTTTTGACTGAAATGATGATGATGATATGTATATTCCTCAGTGGAAACCTAAGTAATTTAAAACTTTGTCCGACCTGGAAATCGAACCCCATGATGAGCTGTCGCAGAGTCTCAGACCAATAAACTAACGAGGCAGTAACAATCTATACTTCGTCTATCTTCTATACTAATATTATAAAGAGGTATTTGTTAGTTTGTTTGTAAGTTTGTATGTATAGGAGGTAATCTCTGAAACTACCAATTGGATTAAAAAAATCTTTTTAAAACATAGGAACCATTTTTGTTATACACACCTTAGATACTACAACTTATACACTAGGATTAGAAAAAATATTAGGAACATTGATTTTGTGAGTCATGTATACAGGGTGGCAGGGACATCGACGCGAAGCCTGTTACCATGGATTCAGCCTATATGATTTTGAACCCCAAAAAAAATCAGCTGTTCATTTTGACCGCTGTATTGCAGTTTTCTATGAAACAGCAGATTTTTTTTTAATAACCGATGAATAATTTGAACACAGGGGGGTTCAGAATCATTTACTGAATCCATGGTAACAGGCTTCGCGTCGATGTCCCTGCCACCCTGTATAATTATGTACGAGGCATTTCATGCGGACAATGATTCCGCATGAGATGTCAGCACAGGAGCTCTCGGGACTCTCGGGTCCTCAGCCACGACTTTCAGGAGGCTATTGCTACTCCGAATCCTCCTCCAAGCGATGCCACCTTTTTTCCAATAATAGCGTGGAAACCATCCGTCCGCGATTGGGCAAACAGGGAGTTTCGACATCATTGTTATATTGGACGCGTAAGGCATTTAGCGTCCCCCGTGAACAGCTGAACCTTCACGTGTCCGACTTCACAGGCCTTGACAGTACGCTTTAAAACAAGGTTCTTGCATGGATAGCCCAATTTTCGAGGAAGGCAGAAAATAGTCAACAATAAAATATATATTTTAATTACTATGTTATTTTTATGTCGACACCAAATAAATGTAATTTTAGTCTAACAAATTAAAACAGTACGACACGACTTTAGTACGACGTTTTCGAAAGATAATTTTCACCTAAAGCAGTAATAGCGATTGGTGATTTTGAAGGCGCACTCAGTTCGGATGGTGATCGGTTTTACAAATTTTGCCGTTGCTACATCTAAGTTGTGTCGTACTGTAGGTAGGTACTCACGGCTACACATCAAGCTATACATTTCCAGTATAAGCTGAGCTCGCATTGTACGAAAATCCTATACGATGCGAGATCAGCATAAACTGGAAATGTATAGCTTGATGTGTAGCCGTGTGTACTAGAGTAAAGTAACTTGTTCTAGAAAACTCAGATGTGCTAGCGTCCTTCCGCATAAGTATAGACAAACATGAAAATGGAATTGTTTCAACTTGGAAACCATTACTAGGTACTTAGAACTACTTACGAGATTACAGAAACTGTTTTCCAAAAGTGAAGATAGTGAAACATGTCGTTGTGCTACAAATATCTTGCTAAGTCTTAACAAAACGCTAAGCCTGTTAAAGTGAGTGAGCCTGGAATACAAGCATGCTATGTGATCATCACCTGCCTAGCCTTTTCCCAACTATGTTGGGGTCTGCTTCCAGTCTTACTGGACGCAGCTGAATAGGTACCAGTATTTTACATAGAGCGACTGCCTACCTGAGCTCCACAACCCAGTTACTTTGTTATGACGGGTTGTCAGAGTTTCGGGCTTCTAACTACCCGAAACGATTGTCAACGAGCTACAAATGACAGCCAGGACCAACGGCTTAACGTGCTTCTCGAGGGATCCAAGCGTAACCCAACCGAGAATCGACCCGTGCTTCTATCGAGCTTTTATTACTTTTAACCATGAGCTCCCCAAGTATGCTATGCAGTAATACAAAAGTACGAAACTGTTATTGAGTGCATTATCCAACACAAATCTCATTTCCACAAGCACCAAACTCTTTCAAAACCTAAAAATAAGTATAACCCCAAAAACGAGTCAATAAACCCCAGCCTACACCATCTACTTTAATCATCTAAAGCACAGAATCAATTTTCGCCGAGTCCTGATTTCCACAACTTGGGATTCGTGGCCCGCTGCCAACCTTCATGTAAGTTCTGCCTTTAAAATGCATCCCCATTAGGCGGGTAGCACTCCACGAGTCTTCAGACCCTGCCGAGCGTATAAACTAAGCTTGTTTGCTGCGAGATTTTTCTCAAGATCTTGGAGAACTATAAAACGTAATAAATCTTGGAGTTTAGGTATTTTGTTGAGTATGCCTAGGGGAGGGTTAGATTTTAGCTTTTCTGTTTATTTTGTTGACACGCGAGTAGGCCTTCTTGTCCTTGTATTTATTATTAGGTACCTATCTACTTGCCATGTCAAGTCATGACCAACTTTACAAAATCAAAAATAACAATCGGAAACGATGCATTAGACTATGTAGATCAATATGTATATTTAGGGAAACAAATTGGATTCAACAGAGATAGCAATGAACTAGAAGTGGAGAGAAGAGTCAAACATACTTGGAACAAATATTGGAGTTACAAGGAGGTATTCAAAAGCGAAATGCCTATCAAGTTAAAGAAAAAGATCATGGACTCTTGCCTCATACCTTGCCTAACGTACGCGTGTCAAACATGGAAGTTCACCAACAAAATTAAAACTAAAATAAATACATGTCAGCGAGGAATGGAACGCAGTATGTTAAATATTAAGAAAATACAAAAAATAAAACACATTAGAATAAGATCTAAAACACAAGCAATAGATGCTCTCAGCCATAGTCAAAAGTTGAAGTGGAAATGGGCCGGTCATATAGCGCGTCTTAAAGATCATAGATGGACAACAACAGTTACTTTGTGGAAAGGCCCATCTGGTAAGCGCTATAGAGGAAGGCCATTGACGATATAAAAAAAATAGCTGGTCCACAATGGCAACAAATAGCCCAAGACCGAGAGAAATGGAAAACTTTGGAGGAGGCCTTTACCTGAGGGGGGTTCCAGTGAAATAATAAATAAGTGCCTACATACTTAAAATGTAAATTATATCCTATAATTTAAAAAAAAAAAAAAAAACCGCTAAGTATTAAGGTAGATAACTGTTTTTTTCTTTTCATGTTAATTTGTAAACTGGAAATAAAAGGCTTTTTTATTTTTATTTATTTATTTATTATCTACTTCACAAACCAGCACGGGGCTCTGTCTCGTATGGAGCTTTATGCTGAGCGATGACCGGTTTGCGTGGATGTGACGCATATTTTCCCCCAAATTATTATATTCGTGTTTTATTTCTTTTTTGCGTCATGTTTACTGCAAATAAATGTATTTTCTTTCTTTGTCTAACTCTACACACACGTACCTAAAATAATCTTATACTTATATGGTAGGTAAGTACCTAAATAATGTATAAAACGACGAGAAAAATGTGGTAGGTGGTTAAGTTATATCGCTACGGAACTTGTTTCAGTACCTAGTGTCCATCGACTTCTAGTGGATCGATTCACCATTCATGCATTACCTTTACGCAGATAATTTCGCCTGACTCTTCAAGTCTCCAACCCACATTGTAGCATTCTATAAACATCAAAGTTGCATAACAAACTCCTGGAATTGTTATGCATTTCTGTTGACACTGGTTTTGACCCCAGTTGGATCGCCAATATTGGTCATTTCCGTGCTCAATAATTTGCAGTGGAATATTTTTAATAGCGGATATACCACTCACTGCATAGATATGTAAGTAAATTATTTAGTAGATGCTTAGTCAACATTACAGCATACCTAAGCACATAGCAACGGGAGTCATAATTTCAGTGACTTTC
The DNA here is from genome assembly GCA_948150665.1 of Conistra vaccinii. Lineage (NCBI taxonomy): Eukaryota > Metazoa > Arthropoda > Insecta > Lepidoptera > Noctuidae > Conistra > Conistra vaccinii. The sequence continues at coordinate 3,453,216 of OX411334.1, read as the reverse complement.
ATGTAGGTAATGAAAGCAAAAGAAACACAATTATGTATGTGTTTATGGGGGATATTATAATTACCTATTACACTATAATATCACTATAGATCACTATAGATCATAGACAGTAGTGGATCCAGGGAGGGGCTAGGGGGTTCAAGCCCCCAAAACTATCTAGGTTCTTCCGTGAGAAATCTTAAAGTGAACTTGATATTATTCTAATTATCCTATACGAGGAGGCTTGGTATGCGTTAAGCAAAATATAACGTTGTGTGGTTTTTTTTGTGTTTAGGTACTTTGCTCTAAAACCTCCTCTCAGCGGGGTCAAGCCCCCCCCAAATGACAATCCTGGAGCCGCCACTGATCATAGATCTATGAGTCATATATCTATTACAATGAAATTGTAAAATAGACATAATATGGGTATAGGTATCCCTACACTATCATAATTATCTAGGATCATATATATCGTATACCTATCTACAAAGCTCACAAATTACCCATAATGTCTATTTTACAATTTCATTATATCTATGACTCATAGATCTATGATCATAGATATGATAGTGTTATACTTATATCCCCCTATGAGCAACTTTTTCTATAATAGCTTGTTCGATCATAGATAATTATGATAGTGTAATCCCCCTATGAGAAACGTATCGTAATTATTAATCATTTTATAGGGCCAGGCCACAACAGTGCGTTGCGGCGTCGCATCGCAAAAACAACATTGCACAGCTATGCGAGGCGTCGTTGATTTTTGCGATGCGACGCTGCAACGCACTGTTGTGGCCTGGCCCATACACTCTCTCTTTTTATAAATGGTGGTAAAATAGGTACATAAGATAAAACCATAACCTCTCCATCGGTATCGTTATGATGATAACAGACATTAGAATTACTTATTAAATTATAGCTGTTAAAGCCACTCTGCGTTATCGAGAAACTTTAAATGGATTACATTTAAATTAATGAGTTTGCATTCACTTTCGTAGTTAAGTTTAACAACAGTGAACGCTGACCGTGAGTCGTGACTTTAGCTTAGAACAAGTGGTTGGCGAGCATAATCGGAAACATACAGATTGGTTTTGTGAGTGAATAATGAATTAGAATAGTATAGAATATAATAATATTTACTTATTTGCTTTAAAACATAGTCAAAGGTCTTTTAATTGCAATGATCTTACATGTTTCGCCATGGACTGGCATACAAATATTTAAACATGTTAAAAAACTTCTATATGCGCGTTGAGCACTTTTTGGGATGATAAACTGGCGTCAGGCGTCAGAACACGTGACCTGATCGAAAATTCGTAAGACGGAGGGAGAGTAGAAATTGTTGACAACGCACTCTGTTTTATTTTTTTGGAATTGTTTCAATGGAGCTACAGCTTTCGTTCTTGTACTGACGGCAAGCCACATAAATTCCTGACATTTTCGTTAGATGGCGTTACTTAGTTTTCACTTCGCATGTTTTTTTTTTTTTTACTATAACATTTGTTAAAGTTTTTTACGTTATTTATAATTTTTTTACGTTTACGTTATTGGTGTAAAAAAGGCATTTAGAAAGATTCCAAATACTTTTTTTACATCTAAAACTATCATCATCATCATCAGCCTATTAATGTTCCCACTGCTGGGACACAGGCCTCCTCTCTGTGAGAGGGAGTGGGCTGTAATCTACCACGCGGGCCCAGTGCGGGTTGGTAGATGTCACATATCTTCGAATTTTTGGTTCTAAGACATGCCGGTTTCCTCACGATGTTTTCCTTCACCGTTTTGAGAGCAATGGTGATGAAATTATTTACACAAAGTAAAGCGCCTGCCTGGGTTTGAACCCACGACCTACAATTCGTAAGTCGGGGCCGTTACCACTGGGCCACCACTGCTCTATAACTATATATTCGGTGTAACGATATTAATTATTGCATTTTAAAATCAAATAATTATCTGAGTAGGTAACGTTTTTTTTTGGTACGTTTTCTAAAAATGATACCTAGCTAGATCGATTTATCGCCCCCGCAACCCCCTCATGAAATCGTTGGGGCCGTTTCCGAGATTCAGATTATATACATATAAACAAGGATATTGCTCATTTATTAGATATTCTAGTTCGCCAGGTAGCCACTTTTTTTATTTCCATACAGTAATATTGCCAAATTAATCAAAACAGCGAAATATTTGACATCTATTTGCGACGTTGCCCACTTTCAGAATAAACAAAAGGTTTCGGATAGCGGTTAAAATATTTGAAGTGTTGATAATTTTTGAGCAGATCAGTAAATTCGTATTATAGATCACTCTAGTAGCAAAACTGTACAGTACGACACAACTTAGATGTAGCATCGGCAAAATTCGTAAAACCGATCACCATCCGAACTGAGTGCGCCTTCAAAATCACCAAACTTTATTACTGCTTCAGGTGAAAATGATCTTTCGAAAACGCAATAACTTGTAAAGTCTCATAGCCAAATACATTCGTAAAATTGAAATGAATGAATGAAAATTTTCAAATCTATGCTACATCTAAGTTGTGTCGACGTTGTCCCTACGCTTGTTTTTAACTTTTTCAGCATTACTAGTTCATCATATATCATCATCATATCAGCCGAAAGACTGCTGGACATAGGCCTCCCCCAAGCACCGCCACTTCGACCGATTCTGTGATTCCCGCATCCAGCGAACTCCTGCGGCCTTTACTAAGTCATCGGTCCATCTTGTGGGAGGCCTTCCGACGCTACGTCTTCCGGTACGTGGTCGCCACTCCAGAACCTTTCGGCCCCATCGGCCATCTGTTCTGCGAGCAATATGTCCTGCCCATTGCCACTTAAGTTTGGCAATTCTTCATTGGCATTACTAGTTATTATGTAGTAAATAAAAAGTTTTGTGGCGCAGCCTGGGCGAGTCCTATGTCCAGCAGTGGACTGCCATAGGCGAATTGATTGATTGAAACAGTTTTTGGGAACTCATAGCCTGATAGCATTATGGACCACTAGCTCTCTACACGTTGTATAAAAAGGTAACCAGCGATTTGAATAAAACACAAAAATCGCATTGTAAAACAATTTATTTCGTCTATAATTTGCGTTAGATCTAACAATAGGATAGTCATTGCGTCACTAGACTAGGTACCAGTTAGTACTTATACATCTAGACGTCCTGGAAGGCCTACACTAGGAAGAGGGAGGTAAGTTTGAGGGATTCATACCAACTAACAGTATGTCTGTGTTCCTGGTTATTAAATAATTATAGTGAACCTGATGCCCAAAAATTCTCACAAACGCAAATATTTATTGTATTTTTTTATTTCATGATATTCATTTTTACGGCTTATTTACCAGTCTTAGGTCTGGTAAATAAGCCGTAAAAATGCAGTATATGAGTATAAAATAAATTTGAAAAAACTGCTAAATCGTCAAAGATAAAAATTATTTTAAATATTATGTATCTATACGAAATCAGCCATTTCATTTATTACTTATAAATATAGGTGTACCAGGAACACAGACTTTAATAGGAGTTAAAGATTTAAGGTAAATTTTGAAAAATTTAACAACGTGTTTACGTCAGATATTCAGGCTAAGATCATCTGTCTGGCAATTATAAACTCTAAGACCCAATTTCACCATACTCTGTTAGATATAACAGACTGTTAAACACAATGTCAACTGCTGTGATTGGCTGTTGTCATGTCAGTGAGCCAATCAAAGCAGTTGACATTGTGTTTAACAGTCTGTTATATCTAACAGAGTATGGTGAAATTGGGTCTAAACCAGTTACAATAAGAGTGAAACTAGTTTGTTTAAGGACAGATGGCTTTACTTTTATAATCCTACTTATTAATAAGTTCTATAAAACAAAGTATAATCATTGGTATTCTATAGAGCGAGCGAGGGAAGTTGTGGCAAGATATTTAACGTGTTTAGCCTACGATATCAGTTTTTCGTCAAGAGAATCATAAAGTTACTTACTATTCATTTCTATTGGCAGTCCCCAAAAACTGCCCGATATATTTTTTTTCATGAAACAATTTTTGCTCTTTCTTTAAATCTAATAACAGTCTATTCAATTTAAATAAATTTCAATTTGAATGGGACCGAAAACCTTTACAATTTACGATTCAGGTATCGAAGAATTTTCGTTACTTCTACGACAGAGGTTACCGCTATCTGGGTAACCAAGAAGAAGAAGAAACTTTTTACATCAATAAAATTTCGGTTACCGTTTTAATGCCGGTTACACACACAGGTGATGCGCGCCCTTTGACTAATGCCAACGGCACGTGTAAGATGAGGTAATTTTTATTTCGGTAACCGGTATTATTACTAGTTGTATTCCATTTAAGGTGACCTATAAAAAATATAAATAAAATCGTAGGTAACCGAAAAAAATACCCGTATTGATCATACCGGTTTCGGTCCCTGATTTGGATGAAATATTGAAGTTCTGTGACCACACCGTGACTACGTAATTGATTCTGGCGAGACCTTGCGGAAATCCATTATAAAATACAATTGACGTAGATATATTTAGTAACCTATTACGCTTTACTATTCCTATAGTCATAAAAAGCCCTGTAAGGAATGGACACGTGTTTCACCTCTCAACGAGGCATCCTCAGGATGACGATTGACTTGTCGTGAACCCGAACACGGCGTGTTGCCACGTCAAGCACCGGACGCAGAGTGAACCATACCGTTTGACAAACCACTTCACCTCGGATCGTTCGTGTTCGCCCCTAATCGCGCTGATAACGATCCGAGCCGAATTGGACCGAGCAGTGACTCTTTAGGAATAGTTAAGCGGAATAGGTAACTAAAAATACCTACGTCTATCGTATTTCACACCGTGACTATTAACTTAGTTAGATTACTGGTTTGAAAATACAGCCGCCAAAGACCAACACGTTAAAAATCTCCTCAATACATAAATACAATACATAATACATTTCAGTGCAATAAAACCACTATACAGGTTACTCCCGTACATTACAAGCTAAGATTATACATACGAGCGTTAAAAAAATATGCATCAGTATATTATAATTATATATTTATATGTTACAATCACACACATGGAAAGTCGAGTCCGTACATAGTACATACATACTTTACAGTAAGCTACGGTTACATGTAATAAGACAAATACAATACATTATTCACCAAAGAGTTGGCACTTTAGATGGTATTTATTTGATTTTATAGATAGTGTAACCATGGCCCAAAGATCCGTATTATTATATGGTGATATTTTTTTGCAGATTTTATAAAAGAATTCAGGAAAATAGGGTGTTTATTTGGTAAAGGAAGTCTTATTCAAGATTTCTCTTTTTTTTTATAAACATTCTATATTTTTCCTTTTATACAGGGTGGCAGGGACATCGACGCGAAGCCTGTTACCATGGATTCAATACATGATTCTGAACCCCCCTGCGTCGAAATTTTTCGTCGGTTATTTAAAAAAGAAACAGCTGTTCCATACATTTTGACCTCGTAGGTATTGCACTTTTCTATGAAACAGCCGATTTTTTTTTTAATAACCGACGAAAACTTTCAACGCAGTGGAGTTCAGAATCATGTACTGAATTCATCGTAACAGGCTTCGCGTCGATGTCCCTGCCTTATGACTGGTAATTAATGACCGATACTTAAACACGTGACTTCACTCATCATTATGAACAACTTTTACTATGGGACCAAACCTGAAATCTCGAAAAAAAAAAATGTTGTTCCATGCATTTTCACGAGTTTTGCGAACATAAATGTAGGGAACAGCAGATTTTGTTCAGTCACCCTATATACGAACCATTTGACAATAATTCCAAAATAAATGATTTCTAAAAGTTGCCATACTTGATAATAATACGAATCCTTCTCCTATTATTTATTAAACTTTCGTATACACACACTTTCTTAAGCTTAGCAAATCAATATCAACTATTATTTACTTTAGATTAAACATTTCTATCGTTTAGTTTTCGTTAGATTTTTTTATTATTATTAGATTTTACAGGCCTTTATTAAAAGAGGTTTTACTTTTCAACGCCACTAACATTTATTCGACATGTTTAAATGCTTGTAAACACTCGCTGTAGATATTTTTCTATTCGATACTATAGCGCTGATTTCGCTCTTATTCAAATACAGCATGACTCTTATTCAAATACAGGTGTATATTGATATGACATTTAGGGGTGTGGTAAAGACCATCAAACTGAAAAAAAAAATCCATCGGACCAACATCGTAATCACACGATGTTGGTCACGTTGTTCAGTTAAATGGTCTCTATGGTGGTCTGTCACACCCATAATAAAATTATGACCGCACTGATCGCTGTAGATTACGGAGGGGTACGTGATAAGATTTTAATTGTACCCCTTTCAAGTATTATCGATATAAGTTAATGATCGGATATCGATAAATTACAAGATTTCAAAGTGATATCACCACTATAGTATGGATATCATCAGAGAAATGCTCGATTTGCATTGTTGTTTCGGCGTTCAAACGTTCTCCTATCATGAATAAAGAATTGTAAAGAAACATTAACATCTAGACGTAAGTTAGTAGTAGTGTGTGCAATATAATCTATGTTTCTAACTAGGTATTCTGGTGTTACCTCGTTTCTATGCATTTCTGTTATCCTGGTACCTACTTTGAAGTCTGTATTTGCGACTTCTCAAACTAATCCCGATAGTGCTTGAAATAATGTTGCTTTTTATAGGAAAGATAGCTATCCATATTTAATTTTGAGAGTATATTTGCACTGACCGGGAAGTTCAGCGTAGGCGTACATAATAATAAAGATAGTTCACTCTAAAAATCATTGAAATTAAAAGTGACTCTTGCTACGACACAATAAAGTGCAATTCAGGTTGCACAGCGCTAATTACCTCCAGTTATATTCACCTAGAAGTTGCCTCTCTTTCTATCGCGTAGCTCTTATATCTTCTGACTACGTTACACTCACTGAATTGGTCTAACAAGTCGACCCCGCCGCGTACTTGTAGCTTCATGCCTAAAATACGAAGTGAAGCATCTGTATTAATCCTGAAACGTATACATTGGTCAAACGCAACGTTGACGCGTCAACGTAACATCAACCAACGCCAGATGCGAAGGCAATTATGGGTAATTTATACCTTTGACCAGGGGGCCAAGTGTACTAATTTACAAAAGGCACAATGGTCTCTCGATGCCGAGTTTTTGACAGATTTGCCAAACAAAATCTGTCAAAAACTCACAATGGAGAGACCATTGTGACGTTTGTAAATTAGTAGACTTGGCCCCCTGGCCCCCGCAGCGTTGACGAATGAGCGACCTGCACTGCCCTCCTTGAGCCGCACACATACCTAAGGCGCTGTGTCGGTGAAACTATAGCTGCTTACTTTTGTAGGCCTACGTTTACGTTTCTTTTTTTTTCTGAAAGTTTAAACGGAACTCTTTGAAACATAGAATTAGGTAACACAGAATACCTATATGACATCTCCTATATTTAAAGCTATAGTATAGGAAATTGTAATTATATCACATATACACATATTCATGACCAATTATTTATTATGATAAGGCTTATTTAAAACTGTGAAAATAAATGAATGAAATACTCACATTCTTAACCAGTTGTAGCAAAACTGATCCTATCGCTTTTAAGATAACGTATATTTTTAGTAACCGTTAGTTTTAAGAACATGCATGATACATAATTTTTATTTTTCAATATTAACAGGAGCTTTATGTCGATGACATAATTTATTACAATGCAACGGTTAAACTTAACTTAACCCCGGTTTTTAAGCTATAGCAATGTAATCAGGGCCATAGACCACAAAACTTTACAATTACAATTTACAAATTTGTAAATCTTACAAGTGTCTATACCACAAAACTCTAAGCTACATAATTGTAACGTAAAAACCTTACAAATTATGTAAATTGTAGTGACAAGTCCACAATTTACATACTTATTAGTAATTTTTGTTAATGTAACTAATATTTTTGTGACAATATAATTTAATAAAAGAGAGTCCGTGGAGTTTCTTGTCCGTTCTTTTCCATAGGTACGTACTACTCTTTGGAATGGGCAACTAGCTTCATATTTCTGACTGACCGCCTCCTTGACAAATCAAAAGTGCCTGTACATGGTTTAATTGAAATATATGCTTTGAATTTGAGTTTCTGTGTTATGCAATATTTTCTACAATTTAAGAGAGTTTATTCTGAGTTATAAGTGGGCAACTTTGCAAATTGATGACAAATATTTCGCTGTTTTGATTAATTTGGCAATATTAATGTATGGGAATATGAAATGTCGCTAACTAGCGAACTAGAATAAATAACGAATTGCAATTATAACACTGAATTTGATGTTGTAATCGTATTAGGTGTAAAAAAAGGCATTTGGAAAGTTTCCAAATACTTTTTCTATTTCTAAAACGTAACCTTCTTAGGTGTAAAAAAGGCATTTGGAAACTTTCCAAATAGTTTTTTTACATCTAAAATAAAATATTCGGTGTTACGATATTAATTATTGTATTTCATAATAAATATTCTAGTTCGCTAGTTAGCCACATTTCATATTTTCACACAGTATTATTGCCAAATTAATCAAAACAGGTTTTTGACAGCTATTTGCGACGTTGTCAACTTTTAGAATATGCCCTCTTAACAACAATTTCGTGGAATTGTAGGCTTGTAAAGTTTTGTGGTATATGGCCCAGCTGTCTTGTAACTTACACTGCTTCAACGATCTTTTGGCGCTCGAATGACGTTGCCAGGGGAGCGCTGTCGGTAAATATTTGTGCAATAGTTTTGTGTAATGTCACTCGAAATGTATTCAAAAAACTTACACCATGGTGGCGTTAGTTCCAATATTGGCCACACGCCGAAAGAACCTTGTAGAACTGTAACAGATTGGTGTCATTTTAGTTAACCTAGCGATTGGTCGACCAAAATGACGCCAGCATGTGTTTTGAAAGTAGTTTTACTGATTATAGTTTGACCGACACCGCTGTAACGCGCCACAGGGATGTGCGGGGGGGGGGGGTCAAAGTATGCTACTCATTCGTCAACGCTCATGGCGGTCTCGTCAAACTATATCAGGCTTTTAAAAACCAAGGTCTGGAGAGATATTTTTGGATTTTTTGCCTCTCGTTTACACATATTGTGTGCGAAAGAGACGTGAACAGTTAAACGCCCTTTAACAACATGATAACATCAAATCGAATACCATTATAAAAGCCAAACAATTCGATGTAAAGACGACAGAATCGCATACATTATACAAGCGAAATTCAAGTTTAAATACTTTAACATAAGTGTTACAAAATGTACAATAATTATAAACAATAGCTCGGGCGAGTTCTTGTTTACGCGATGGGATAGAAAAGCATAGTTACAATAATTATAAATCGGTACTAATGGTGTTAGAATTAGGATTTTTTTGACACTGGAGTGACTCATAAAATTAAAAGCGATTTTGAAAACGCAGTGATTGCCCACTTTAAATTATTTTGACAGTAATTTGGCTATTGTGAATCGATGGTTTCCATCATTACACGATTACTCGTGTTATTCTGAGGGTCAAAACAAAATTAGCTCACCTCCGATCTCTTATCGAAATGAAATTGACGCTTAATCCATCCAATTTGAATGTGCTTTGGGTCTTTGAAGTCTTTCTGTTTGTCAGTGCTGTTCTCTGCCTCTCTCTTCATCTGTCTCTCTCTCTCTTCGTCTGTCAGTGCTATTACACACATAATGTTTGTCAAGCACACTTTCTAACAAAATTTTTGGCTGACCATACTGCAGCTAGTAAGTGCCAACGGCTCCGTCATAATCCATTCCTAACTCTACAGTACACACGGCTACATACCAAGCTATACATTTCCAGTTTAAGCTGATCTCGCATTGTTAAGGATTTCCGTACAATGAGAGGTCAGCGGATACTGGAAATTTATAGCTTGATATGTAGTTGTGTGTACATCGTCTCTTATTCTAACACTACCAGTATTACACGATATAATATTTGATAAGCCTATGTTACATTCAGAGCGGTATGTATTCTCTTATTTGATGCAGTGTTTCCTGGTCTGTTGACTGTACTAGACGCTCGAAGGTTTCTGCTCCAACCTGGTTCTTCAGGGTTTCCAGCTGAAATGGGATTTTGTGGGTTTGTAAATACAGTTACGAGGGGACGCCGAAGAGGACATATAGTGACCTTATTGGTGATGTTCCTATGAACGGTCAGGTGCGTAGTAATCGCAACCGGCGTACGTCTATGACCAGATGTATGAACGGAAACGAGGTAAAAGGAGTATGTAAGGATCGCAGTTTGTTCTGTAATTTCTGCCTACCTCCATGGGAAGCAGGCGTGAGTTTATGTATGTATGTAAGGCCTATGTTTCCAATTGATGTATTTCCACTTAATCAAACATCAACTTTATACAAGTGTAAATAAAGTTGATTTTAGAATGACTAGTACTGTTGAAAGTCATAAAAAATATGAAGTTGTAGCGCAAACTGAACTTTATGTGTAGGCATCACAATTGCTTTTCCTAAAACTCGTGTTTCTTTACATGTTTGGCAAATGCATTGCGAACGGAGATTATGTTTATTTTTGCGTATCATTAGGTAAAAGGTGAGCGTGAGTGAGAATATGATGCTACTTAGAAAATATTTTGTTTTGTAAAATATATGATAACATAACATCACGCCTTGTTTCCCCGAAGGATTGGACAGACGTGTACACCCACAATGTGGATGTATTATAGGTGTTAAACTTAATTGGCGAAATGTGGGTCCGACATTTAGCCGGGCACTTAGGACACTCCAGCAAGTTGGACATAATCATAGTGAGAAATAGTTTACCTGATGATGAGTAACAGCTCTAAGATCAATAGTATGCGCGGGATGTGAGGCCACGAGGTTGCGCCGGCGCAGCTCGTGCGGCGTGTCGCCCGCGCCCGCGCCGCCCGCCTCGCCCCAGCGCGCCGCGCCGCCGCGGCCCTCCAGCGGGGACGCCGGCCGGGACCCGGGGGGGGCCAGGAGGGCGCTGGGAATTCAAGGGAAATGGTAACTTTAAAAACTACTACAAAAGCCCTCCGCAATATATTTTAGGTCCACCCTTATAAATATTGCTAAATAAGAGACGTTTAAACAACAAAAAATTATGGTTAAACAGTCGCCATTACTTAACTTTAAGCAACGTTTATAAATAAACCAATAGACATAGGCACAGATAGTGCCATTCACGAAGACGGGCCCCTCTCTTCTTCCTAATTGCTTACAGTACAAGTGCGCAACATACCGGTTTTAGTTTTCTCGTGTTTACAATTTACGCACTCAGAGATAATAAGTGTGTATTGACAATACTAAAACACTAGCGGAATGTTGCACTCTTGTACTGTAAGCGTTTAGGAAGAAGAGTGGGGCGCGTCTTCATGGATAGTACTAATACTACGTGTATTAATAATTAGCCCATATTATCCCACTGCAGGGCAAAGGCCTCCCTTTCCTTTTTCCACTCGACTCGATCCTGAGCCAATAAGGACAAATCTTGAGCCAATATGTATTAAGTTTTAAAATTTCACACTAAAGCCAACGACAAGCGGTAGCAAAGAATCCGAAAATAGTCGTGTATCCCAAAATATTCATGCGAGTGGAACCACAAAGTATCCGTGCATATTATAAAACAATATCCCCCGCCGTCTGTCTGTCTGTCTGAACGCGATAAACTCAAAAACTATCGAACGGTTTTTCAAACGGTTTTCACCAATGGACGGAGTGATTCATGCGGAAGGTTTTAGTATATAATTCATTTAGGTTTTGTGCAAATTGTCTGAAATATGACGATTATTGTCGAAGATGTCGGAAAAAATCATGCCGACTGGGAGCTTTACGTGCGTGCGCCGCGTAAGCCGTAAGAGATACATCAAATTTATGTTCTACAGAATTGTAGATCTTAAAAAGTTCAACATAAAAGTCCGCGATTGCATATGTCTATCTTCTAAGGATGACCTACAGTAACCATTTTTATCTTTCAGAATTTGATTAAAAAAGTCCGTTATTTCCGAAGCTATTTTGACCGGTATTATATTTATCCTTATCCAATAAAATATGTTATTTAAATTTGGCTTTTAATTTAGATTAACAAATGCCTTGACATCATATTATAATTAAAATTAAGATATCGCAGATTCTAAACTACGTGTAACAAAATATTTATGGTTGACGACAATGCGAGCGCAGCGGTAGGATAATCCCGGTAGTACTTTCCCGTGGGATATTTTCCGACATCCACGCGGGCGAAGCCGCGAGAAAAAGCTAGTAATAAATAATTACAAGTCTAATACAAAACCAAAAAGACGAAAACTTACTCAATATAAGCGCCGTTATCTTCCGCCTTCATGACATCATTCAACACTTCCGCCAAATTGAGTAGTATCGCAGGGAACCGCTGCAATACTGTCGCGTTCTGTGTTGTCAATAGAGCTGCTAAACCGAGACCTGCAACGAATAATTTTGGATAATATTCCGTCCGGAGCCACACAAGTGATATACTGTACAGGGTCATTACGAGTAATAAGACTCATTGAATTCTAGAAAAAAACTTTCAGTTTTGAAGGGACTGTCTCGTACTTAGTTCGCTCTGTCGTGTGTACACACTAGGCATTCAGTCTAAAGTTGGTTTCACAGCTGTCCGGGAGACCCGTACAGGCTCCCGGAACGGGGACACACGTGAGGCGCTAGTACATTGTTTCACAGCGACGCGGATTGGTCCGTACGCGACCCGCTCCGGGTAGAGCCCGTACAACTCCCTCGTACAGAACACTGCGGGGACCCCGGCAGGCATCGGCCCTAGCGGATCCCGGCAGTTGTGCTGACATCTATTAGAGGCGCGCGTGGAACACAACGCGCCGTCGACCCGGGCCTGGTCCTTATCGGACGGCGAGCTACTCATGGCTCACCGTCCGCAAGCCCGCACCGTGGTGGTGGCCGGGAATCGGCGTGGGATTTCCGACGCCCAGGGCGTAAGTGTCGGAACTGAGATTAACATAATATCGTGCTTTACTCACCAACAACCTTCCACCTCTCAACTTGCGTAACTAAATTCATCTTCTCGGTCCAAACATGCAGGAACCTGTTCAATAACTTGGCTGGGTCCGAATCGTACTCCGCCACGCCATTGGAGGCCTCCTGTATGGCCTTGTAGAACAGATCCGTTGAGAGCAGGATGACGCGGGAGACGAGGCAGAGTTGCACGGACAGGACCATTGGGAGGTCGTCGCCTTCGAGGAGGCAGCTATGGGAGGAATAAGGAGTTATTTTAGTTTTCTATGAACTAGAAGGGTAACGGAAATGTGACCAGCCTATGAACAACTGCAACACTAGAGGCATCGCTGCCAAATGCGCTGCCATACCAGTGACAATGCTGAAATGTCTATGCCTGTAAGACGCGGGACATACCCAAGTGGCGACGAGCCCGGGCGAGGCGCGGGCGTGGCGACAGTGTGGCGCGGACGTTGCGCCGCCCGTTTCATATGTATTTCATACAAAATGTATAGGATGACGTGGCGCGGAACATACACAAGAGGTGTGGCGCGGGCGAGGCGGAGACGGTGCGGCGCGGGCGTTGTATGCTCGCACTGTCGCCACGCCCGCGCCTCTCGCCATTTGTGTATGTCTCGCGCCTTATAGGGAACATATTTACGCATGTAATTTTCACTAAATCAATAAAAGACGAAGAAAGAAAGAAGAAAGATAGCAGTGGTGGCCCAGTGGTATCGGCCCCGACTTACGAGTTGTAGGTCGTGGGCTCGAACCCAAGCAGGCGCTTTACTTTGTGTAAATAATTTCATCACCACAGCTCTCAAAAACGGTGAAGGAAAACATCGTGAGGAAACCGGCATGTCTTAGAACCAAAAATTCGAAGACATGTGACATCTACCAACCCGCACTGGGCCCGCGTGGTGGATTACGGCCGGCGCGGCCCACACCCTCTCACCGAGAGGAGGCCTGTGTCCCAGTAGTGGGAACATTCATAGGCTGATGATGATGATGATGAATAAAAGACAGTAATAAAAAACCAAGAAAAGTATTAAAAGAAAAATTATTCAACTACTGCTTGTTGTCCAAAAAATATATGAAACTCCCAACACTTTTCTACTACAGTTCAAACGTCCGTTTAAGTCGCGGTCATGATGTTACGTCATTTAAGGCGACAACAAGCTACTTTTAATGATTTTATACCGGAAATTACGTCTAAACGAGTGGTGTTAATGATTTGGAAAAAATATATGTTAAATTAGAGCATTTATTTAATAATTTAATCTGCGAATATTTTAGATTATGTTTACATTACATAATGAAATTAATTTGTAAAGTTGTGTCTAACGCGTATAAAAAACTAAGAATTACGCAAAAGCTGTCAAAGCGTATTTTTCTGAAACCTTCACCATTTTACGGATAATTAAAATATTAATCTTTTAGTCTACGAGTTTTATTAAAATACCTTCTGTTTTATGTATAATAAATTAATAATGCGTCAAAATGGTGACAGCGTTCCTTGATGCGCGAGTTCTATTACTGACTGGGTGTACGACGCGTTGCGTGAGCTCAGTACAGAAGACGCAAGCTAACCACTCAAGGTCACTGGCATGTATCTGTCTCTTAACACGTTTTTGCCTGGTTCACATAATCTCCAAGGTGAAATCACATTAGTCAACATCAATTCGCATTTTGTGTATTGAAAATGGCTCTTTTTGATGAAAATGTGTGCGTGCGTGTGTTTGTTTGTGTGTGTTTGTTTGTGTGTGTTTGTTTGTGTGTGTGTGTTTGAGTGTGTGTGTGTACGTATTTTAAATTTATTTATACTCACTGTATAACCCTAATAAGAATCGGCCAGATGACCTTAACTCCCAAGAACGCATTTCTCTCAGGAAAAGTGACACTGATGCAGATTTCTGCCATCTTCAACACGGTGATAACGCCCTCAGTCCTCATGTCACTCAGCATGTCTTCGAGGAGGGCCATGCACTTGCCTCCGGGGCCTGAGAGGAACTCCTCAGGACATAGGAGGGTGTAGGCTTGCATTATGTAGACCACTATTCGTAGGTGCTCGGAGGATTGTTCTGGGGAAGAATTTTGTTAGGTTAGTTGATGAGTTTGCAAGACGTAGCGTAGAGTTTGCGAGACGTAGCGTAGAGTTTGCGAGACGTAGCGTAGAGTTTGCGAGACGTGGCGTAGATTTTGCGAGACGTAGCGTAGAGTTTGCGAGACGTAGCGTAGAGTTTGCGAGACGTGGCGTAGAGTTTGCGAGAAGTAGCGTGATGTTTGCGAGACGTAGCGTAGAGTTAGCGAGACGTAGCGTAGAGTTTGTGAGACGTAGCGTAGCGTGAAATGTGACTGATGGAAGGTATGGAAGGTCTTTGTCTAGAACTGACTATAGTAGCAGTAAGGGCTAGTAATTGACTAAGTTCTAAAGCCGACTTTTTGTGGGTTGGCAGTTTTAGTCAGCTACATTTCCAGGTCAACATTTATGAAAATTTGCACATGAAAATCGACATTTCTGTTCACACCACCAGACAAAAACAGAATGTTATGTTATTGAGCATATCGCATCGGCTGCTGAGCAAGACGAAGCTGCGGCGGTGAGCTTTAAACCATCTGCGACGCTAAGCTCGCGTGGGACCGCCGGAACCCCGCAGCGCCGGAGCCGTGACAGAAACCATGCCTACTGCATGTTGCATCCTCGCTTGCATGCTGCATGCTTCCTTACATGATATAATATGTTGCATGCTTTGCTTACATCCTACATGTTGCATGCTTGCTTGCATGCTGCATGCATGGTGTGGTTTTAAACATGTGTTTTGTGGTGGTTTCGTGTCGTACTGTACCATATTTTACGTTTTTTTAAATAAAGCCTCATTTATATAACCTTATTTTTTTAAACATTCAGTTCACGTCACTAGTATGTCGCAAACTGACGGCACTTAATACAATGCTGAGATAGTGACGTAAACGGCACTTAATAAACTGCGGAGACAGAGTGCCCCTAACGGTCCTCTATACACTGCCTTTTTTAATACATTTTCGCCACCCTGTCAATACCATTAAAGTGGCAAAACATCTTTGTAGCACTGTACATTTAGTATGCATATTTATCTTTTTGCCACTACTTACCTAATATCGGGTACAGATTCTCAGCCAGCTGCAAGGTAGCCGGGTCAGCCGCCTGTGAGGTCTCGAGCACAGCGAGCCATAGTTCCAACGCGTCCTCTAACAGATACACGTGCGCCGGTTCTGTGAGCTTGGTAGACTCGTTGACTACGCTTAGGATCCAGGGCCGGATGTTGGGTGGACATTCACCTAATGCCTGTGGTGATTAGAGGTTGGTTATACGCTTGGAAGTATGTGGTCCTACTCCTAGTAAAAAGGAACATGATTGTGCTGAAAATCCAGCTAGTATCTTAGTTTATCGACGGTTACCACAAGATGAATTTGGTAACGGACTGTGAATGCTGCGCACTCAGCTGATCATCGGTCCATGAGACGCGTCGCATGGACCGAAAAGACACTATGATGATTTTATTTTTATTTTATTTTATTAGGATCTCCAACAAAGAATACACCTTACATGCTATTATACAAAGACAAGAACAACAATCTATGTGCTCCCTCAATTATAGATTTGCTGGGTTATAGCTATTTTATACGACTGGCAAAGAACTAAGTTATGATTTTAAGTCAGGGACAATTTAAGTTCACAGTCAATTTTCTCAGCAATCATTTTTCGTTGACCTTGAGCAGATGCACCAGCGCCGCTAAGGCCGCGGCCCGCAGCATGTTGTGCGCGGCCTGCGCGGCGTGCGCCCACAGCTGCGGCAGGTACGCGAACAGCGCGCCCGCGCCGCCGCCGCGCGCCACGCGGGCCCCGCAGCGCTCCATGACGTACGACACCACGTGCAGGACGTGCATCTTTGTGTCGCATTCTTCGGATTCCACCTGGAATTAAATGTTTATGAAGGATCTATTTATTACTAAAACTTCTCTGGTTTTCACAGTTTGTTAGCTAAACGTGTCACCTGCAACAAAATACCACGTCATCATCACAGGTACCAGGAGTTGATAAGACTCAGCGGATAGCTAGCGCGGCGGTATGCGCGCGAACTATTTTACGTCGGCTTCTCTATTTATACTAATATAATAAAGCTTTCGAGTTTGTTTGATTCTTGTTTGAACGCGGTATCTCTGAAACTACCATTCGGATTTGCCAATTCTTTTTGGATTTGATAGCCTAACGCTTGAGGAAGGTTATAAGAAAGAAGAAGTAGAAGCGTGGGCGGGCGATGCGATACTATATTTTATGTAAGAATAACAACCAAAAAAAACAGTATTTTTGGATTACACGACCAATAATTTAAAACATCTATCACGGTAATAAACCCACACACACAAACCGCGAAATAAAACATAATAACAACCAGCTACGTACCAGGAGTTCATAAAGCGCAGCGATCGCATGCGGAGCGTACGGCGCGAACTGTTCCACGTCAAAGTTGAAGTCATCTATCGTACTTCTCAATGCTTCGGCCGCTGCTAACTTGACAGCCGCATCTTCGTCTACCCTACTGAGAGGTTCCAGTAATGACGCATACATTGCTGGCCGAAGGGACTGTGATGCACGAACACCACACCATTGACCTGTCATGGACAGCGAAATTAATAAAAAAACGACACTTTTGACAGTTGGTTTTGGTAGATTTTTGGTTGAAGTTGCTTACCAATAAGTTGACAAACTCTTCTTCGGATTATTCTATAGTTGTTGTCTTTGATTTTAAGCTCTTGACTCAAGACATTCGTGAACCATTCGTCGAAGTCAACCTAGAAGAAAACAAAATGTGTAATGGGTTAGCGTACCCTCTGAAACTGGGCCACGTCGCAAATAGCTGTCAAATATTTCGTCGTTTCGATTAGTTCGGCAATACTACTGTATAGGTATTTATTTATTTATTTAAAAAGCACAGCTACATCATATAAATTAAACTTATGCTAGAAATAATCTTAAGGTGGAACTAGTCGCGGGCTCGAACTCAATGGTGGGCATGGCCAAAAACCACGCTGTCTCACCTGGCATCGTGTCCGACAGAAATAGTATCAGTGATGAGCAGATAGAAGCTGGTCTACATGGACAACGTATAGTTGGCACGCACAGAAACACCGTACCGAACGATTTTAGTAAAAAGAGCGCGTAAAAAATTACGAAAAGTCTTTTGGAAAATGGAGTTTTATGAAAAAACCACTGCATGAATCAATTAGAAATAAAATTAATTGAAATCTTCGATAATTTTGCTGTGTCGGTACGGATTTTGTTTCCGAGATTTCACACTTCTTGTATTACTTATTAACGCCCAAAGTTGCGTTAAAATTTGCAAGAAAAACGAATCTTTGTTGGCTTATAACTTTTTAATGGCTTTTTATTTTACTATTCTGCTTCCGTGCAGACAAAATTACTAATGAGACCTAACGATATCATGTTAAACTTTGAATGTACGATATCAAACAGTGGAGTAAAACCCCTCCGAAGTTTGTATGGAAAAAAATATATCAAATTGTTTCACCTTAATAACTAAAGGACAATTACGGCGTACATAGCATATGCATATAGAATATGAAATATCGCTAACTAGTGAACCAAAATATGGATTAAGAAATGCAACAATTAATATCGTAACATATATTGTTATATTGTTCGTGCCCCCCCCTCTTTTATTGTATACTTGTACATAATTATTTTTATTTTATTTTTTTTTAGCTTTTAAATCATGTAAATACATATAGTAAATAAATATTTAGCAAAACTAAATGAATACTGAAAAATGGACATTATAATTTTATATAGTAACAGCAAATATTTAGTTTTAGATGTAAAAAAAGTATTTGGATTTTTTTTACAAATGCCCATTATTAATATTTTGGGTCACTATAAAAAAAAAGAAGTCAAAATCGGTTGAACGGACTGTAAAAAAGGTTTATTTAAATGTCTAATCTTGTTTCAAATGGATTATAGTTAGCGATATTTCAAATTTAATACAGTAGTATTGCCAAATTAATCAAAATAGGTAAATATTTGACAGCTATTTGCGACGTTGCAAGAAGTGTACGTATAACCGACCGTTGCGCCCATCCTTGGGGAAAGCCAATATCCACCAGTGGACGGTCCATATTTAAAACGTCCAAAAACAAAATAATGATACTCACATCATCATACAAATCAAAGGCAGCTAATCCAACAGCGTTATAAACAGCATCTTTCTTCAGTATACCAGGTAGATCGTCCGGTGATATCTGTTGCGTCTGCAGGGTCGCTAGTAGTCGTACCAGTTCCGGAGCTAACACGTTCCGGAATTGGAACAGTTCCATGAATAATGCTTCTGTGCATGGCTGTAGAGGTAGAACAAAACATTCACTTTAAATGTCTCAGGCGATACTCTTTTAACAAAAAGACGCCCAGTAGCAATTAGAAAAGAAAAAGAAGAGTCGTTTTTAGATTCTCTAACCTCCTAATCCTACTAAGACTTGGTTACTTCGTCCTTTATGTTTTATTGTGTCGCCTGGAAAGATTATTGAAGACAATTTGTTTTTTGTCTGTCAGTCAAATAACAAAAAAATATTAAACACATATTTTTTGCAATACCATATTACAAAAAAATTGTTTAGATAAAACGCATTAAAGTTAGGGAGTGGGGGCTTGCTACGTCACAAGTCAGTACAGAATCTACCACGGAGTGACGTCATGCCTCATTTTTAACTCAATGTATTGCCGTTATCTTTTGATTACGTAAAAAAATTAAAACTACGTGTCCAATATTTTTTTATAATCTACCTGACGGTATTTTTTTTTGTCGATATCTCTATTGTAATTCTCAAAGAAAAAATGCAAGAAAATCTCTCTTGTCATTGTAAGGACCGTAGTATGTTTCGTTCTATAGTTTTCACTGCAAATGAGGCAAGATGTTTCTTAATAACAAAAAATAAACTATTAATTATTAGTATTTTATTAAATAAATAAGTGCCACTCACCCTCAAGCTATACTTCCACGACTCCCCGGCCTCGTCAGTGGCAAAGCTCTCCGGTTCAGCGTCCCACAGTGCCAGGTCATCAGCACTCAGCAGGAAGTAGTGAGAGACCAGGTGCCGACACATGTGGCAGAGGGTGTTCGCGTCTAGGACCTCAATCTTCATTTGGTGGGCTTGGAGGGTTACTAGAAGAAATGCGTACAGGAATCTGTAGTAAAAGCTAGTAAAACAACAAACTATAATCTTAGCAAGCACCTCAGTAGAATGGACCTAGCTACAGAACACTACGACAAAATTTCCGACAGTCTACCTGATCGGATGTGGTATCTTTTAGACACCAGCAAATCATAGGGAATTACCAATACGTAATATGTCTTGAAAATAGACTGAATAGCCTCATTTATAAACTAGGACCGTCCTAGTAAAATAAATAAACAATTAATCGCTAATAACAAAACCATGACCAGCAAGACGACCAGTCACCACAAGCAGCACCCGTTCACGAGGATAACGCAAATAGCAGGCCCGTGCCATATTTGAGAGAAGGAGGCAACATACACTTTCACAAGCATTTCTAGCTGCTATTGTTTATAAATTAAAACGAATGTCCTGTAAATAATTTATATACCTAGTAATGTTACAAACTTTTATAACCTGTACAAGGCAGATGTGACTGGAAACGCCGGGAGGGGACGCCCTAGGAGAACATATACTGACCTTATTGGTGATGTTCTTCAGTAAGGACAGTGCGTAGTACTCGCAACCGGCGAGCGAGTATGACCAGATGTATGAACGTAAACGAGGCAAAAGGAGTATGTAAGGATCGTAGCAGGTGGCGTTCTGTAGTTTATGCCTACCCTGGAAAGAAGGCGTGAGTTTATGTATAACAAACCTAACTGTAATACTTACACGGCTCCTTAACCTGGTCCATTCCCTTCGGCGGCTTGTACTCCACACACTGGAGGATTCCCTTCACAATGTTCAAGCACTGTATCGTGAACCTCTCGTATATCAGCGCCATGCCCTGCTCAGTGAAGCAGTAATACAGCGCAAACTCCAAGGAAGGCCTGATCAGAGGCACGTAGGAGAATGGCTGGGCACACAACACCCCAAGGGCTACTTTGGTTAAGTGTATTATGAATTTTTCGCAGAGCTCCAGTGGGTATATGCCTCTGCCTTTTAGAAGTTTTCCTGAAAAATTATGAGTGATTCAAATTAATGGTAAGCTAATTGTTATGTAGACTTGTAAAGCGGTTTTCAGCAAATGTAAGGTATTCATAATGTCAAGATAACACAAAAGATACTAAAAGAGCAGTTATAAAGTCAAGTCATTAATTTCAACAACACCTATTTTCCTGTTATTTCTCTTTTATTTATTTTCAGTTCTGTAATATGCTGGTTTAACATTAATGTGATATGATGCTCTTATGCTGGATTAAACTCAATAAAATCATTTACAGGCACTTTTGAATTGTCAAGGAGTCTGTCAGTCAGAAATATGAAGCTAGTTGCCCATTCCAAAACGTAGTACGTACCTATGGAGAAGAACGGGAAAGAAACTCCACAGACACTCATTTAAAAAAAAAATAGTTCCAAAACATTGGTTACATCATTCATGTGGAAATTATACATGTGAGAATAATGTAGAAAAACGTTAAAAAATTCCTTATTAAATATTATTATGCCACCGTCAGCGGCGATTTATAATTCTTGTAACTATGCTTTTCTATCCCATCGCGAACTGGCCCGAAAAATGAAGCTATATTGCCCATTCCAAAGCGTAGTAGATAGTAGAAGAACGAGCAAGAAACACCTCGGACACTCTTTTAAATAAAAAAATTGTTACATCATTCATGTGAGAACAATGTTGTAGAAAGACGTGCACGTTAAAAGTCCGTAATAAAAAGATAAAAACAAAGAACAATTCAAAAATTTGTGTAGTCAAGACTGCAAAATCCTGTGCATACAATAAGTCAAGTATTCATACACACACACATACAGTCATTCATAAACATAAAAGTAATATACTCACTGCATTCCAAACTGGTCTTAGCCCGGTCAAACACCACATTCAAGAACGCCATAGCGTCCTGGCTCTCATGTGCTTTCTTGAACCCGAACACGGTCAGTTTCCTAAGTATCCTGAGACATAGGAGAGCCTTTTCCAGATGTTCAGTGATCAGTTCTGTAGCTGCCCCCTCTTGGATGTGGCGGAGGAACAGTTCGGTGTTCTCATGCCAGAGGGTCAGGATAAAGGAGTACACTGTGTTCGTTAGCTCCTGTGGATGGCCGAGCGGCTTTAATAATTCATAGTATATTTTTATTGATTTTTATGCGTAACAATATAAATGCGACATATCGTAAGACTAAAGGTACCATTCCGTATTCCACCGCAGGAGGCAACTGCAGGCGACGTGTCGCCGCGACGCGACTGGTTTCTATGAATTTCTATGCAATACCTTCCTTAACTAGCGACACGTCGTTGGCAGCTACGGGCGAGCGACAGGAGACACGTGTTGCCCGACCGCAGGCCAGTACTGTATCTTCTATCTACCGATGCTGCCGCTTGCGGTCGGGTTCGGAATCAAGCCTGCAACGACATGACGCCGCGACACGTCGCCTGCAATTGTAGCCTACGGTCGGGTGTGGAATGGTACCTTAACGTTTAGCAGCATTGACATGATCACAACAATATATAATATAAGTACAGTTTACCAGTCGTAGATTAAAGCGTGTTGTGGTGGAACTTAGCGTAGCGACACACCTACCGAAAATTATGCGACGAATTATTCCACATGCTTTGTTCTCAATGTAAATTAAGCAACTTCATTTCAGCCTGATGTGTGATAGGTATTTTAAAAAGCACTACAAGTGTTTATCACACCGAACTTGCCGTCGCGTAATTCTCTGTTGTTCATTAATGGACTGCGATAAACTGTAAAGTTAGCGGACCTTGGCAGTTCTGAGTCTACGGTCTACTTTTAATACATCAGATTTTTTTCAATAATAAGGGTAAGTCTATGACATGGTAGAGCATTAGGGTAGGTATACTAGGTATGCGCCATTACTAACCTGGAATGTGCGTCGATCTCCAACAAGTCGTTTTGAAGCCAATGCTTTGACGACATGATGGAAGATGAGCAGAGACCTGTGCTGCACCAGAGGCTGAGGTGCTTTTAGTGCACCCATCAACACTGGGACTAAATCTGGCCAGTTTGTTGGGCAGTCAAACCTGGTAGTAAAAAAATAAAGAGCTGTTTAAAGGCCTGTTCAGATATAAGCGATATCGCTGTCGCGCTCGGTTGCGATACCGAATCTGTACCCGATACTGAATCAGTACGCGATACCGATGCGTCAAGCGATATCGCCTACCGAGCACCGACAATGACATTCGCGTACCGATTTGGTATCGCGTAGGTACCAATTCGGTATCGCGTACTGATTCGGTATCGCAATCGAGTGCGACAGCGATATCGCTTATATCTGAACAGGCCTTTAGATAGATTTTGGTATTTAAAAACAGTCGGAGTTCATGGCTGTTATAGGAAACAGCATGTTTATCGGACATTAGCACTGCATGATTGTCAATCTGCCTAAACATAATGCTTTATGATGTCACCAATGTTGAAAGGCCAAGGAGATTTAAAATTTAAATGGAACTGGAGTTTTAAATTTGTTTTTTATTGTTTCAACTATTTTCATTCTTTGTTGCTATTTTGTTCAACCATTCGTGGCAGCTCTTAAGAGGCCGACGTACTACGGCACGAAATGCAAACTCGAGACGTGAGCAAAATGCGTTTGGAATATCGCTATCTCTATTCGACAAAAGAAGGCGGGGCCACAGATTACGGGCGCGCTTCGCAGTGTGTGTGAGCGGATAATACTAGATGTAGGTACTGTATGCCATTCATTCATAGCGAGTCGACAGCATAAATACTTATTATGAGTAATAATTAGGTATGTTCATTATTTGCTTTATTTTTGTTGACTAATTTGGGGAATCGCTAGTGAATGTACAGACTAGTAATGCGTTTTTTGGAAATTTCTTTACCATGCCGATGTCTCAATATTTTAGGATATCTCGACTAATCTCAAGATAGAAGGCCTTGTAGAGAAAACCTAGCTAGTAGATACGTCATACAAATAAGGTAGGTAGGTACCAACAGTTCGCGTCAAATAACTTTGCCGCTCTGAAGTAGACTCTATATGACTGCGGAGTAGTCAATCTGTAGCGCGCATGCCAGTAGGTACGCATGCGCAACCTAACTTCAGAGCGGCCAAAGTTATTTGACGCGAAGTGTAGGTACCTATACTTCGTTATCGAGCATGGACTTGTGGGTAAATCGGCGGACCGACGGACGACGCTAGAGTAGTCATACGCACGTCGCGTAAATATAAATTATTGGGATAAGTATCTACGAGTATTATTATTGTCATTATTTATTTTAAGTCTGTTTGTGTTTATTTATTTCCTTTAGAGTGGTCTCCACTTCTTATTGGTGGTCTCGCACTGGATTTTAAACTCTCCGTGTTGAGCCGAGCGTTGAGAATCCAACGCGCTGGGACACTCTCGTCCTAGCGAGTTGAAAAAACACGCGTTGAAAATCCAGTGTGCGAAAAAAAATCCCACGGAAAATAACAGCCCGTGCGGTGCGAACCTGGGCGAACTCGACATTATTTTGCGACGACGGCACAAGCAGCTCTGCATAATTTTTTACCGACATGTGCGTAAGTGCAAGCGACACGTGGTGGCGGTACCTATATTTTTATCATCCGAACATACTGATGTCGCACCGCTGCTGCACCGACAAATAAAAATCTGCGTTCGCAGTTCATTTGCCAAACATCTAAACAAACACGAGTTTTTGGAAAAATAACTGTAATGGACTACACATAAGGTTCAGTTTGCGCTACAACTTCATATTTTTTTTATGACTTTTTCAACATTACCAGTCAGTCTAAAATCAACTTTATTTACACTAGCATAAAGTTCATATTCGTCTGAGTGGAAAACTCGTGTTTGTTTACATGTTTGGCAAATACATTGCGAACTCAATTTAGAGCGAGCAGTGTTCTCAATAGTGTCCTTGAGACAATAATTACGCCCGCTCGGTCACATAAGTAAAGAAAAGGAACAGTGACATGACATGACAAAACTTCGTACAACCGCGTTATGATAGGTAGGTACTTACAATACTACAACTTGGTGGTGGCTATGGCTTCGTCGCGTACGGAGAGCAACTAGCTTATACCGTCTCGGCCAATACTCACCAGAACTCACCTCGTTGGCGCAGAACGGAATGGATGCGAGTTTTTGGCACGAAATTGGGTCAAAGCATAATGAGCTTTATGTCAATTGTGTAACTTACAAACTACAAAATACTCGCTGAGGCCATAGCTGAGGCTCTTTAGACACGTAAGTAGGTACCTATCGAATAATAGTAGTAACTAGCTGCCCGCCCTGGCTTCGCACAGGTATGCACTCATCTACGGTTTGCCTACCTACCCTAATTACACATACCTACATACATACCTACCTACCTACCTTCCTACTTACCTACCTAGGTAGGTAAGTAGGAAGGTAGGTAGGTATGTATGTATGTATGTATGTATGTATGTAGGTAAGTAGGTAGGTACCTACTTACCTACATACATACATACATACCTACCTACCTTACCTACATACCCACTTTACCAAGATACATACCTACCTACTTGCATACCTACCTACCTACCTACCTACCTACCCTACTTTCACCAACCTATCCTAAGAACCATCTCCTTACTAGATAACAAACACAACAAAATAAAGAAAATTATTCAAAAAACAAAAAACCCGACTGCAAAAACACCTAACTGAAAAGAGAAAAACAAGCATTATATCTATAGAATTTTGGTATCGCAGGCGGGGACAAACTAATAACCGGATATACGTATGGTGTAAGTTTTGTTTGCCCCGCCTGCGATACCAAAATTCTATAGATTATAATGCTTGTTTTTCTCTTTTCAGTTATGTGTTTTTGCAGTCGGGTTTTTTGTTTTTTGAATAATTTTCTTTATTTCAAGCTTTTTAGTTTTATTAATAAAAATCAAAATTTGGCATTGACTCGTTACTAGCTTTTATTTGATACCAATATTGTTATAATTTTTTTTTTAAACCTTCCCGTCCCTTTTTTTTTGTATTTGCAGATGCAATATAAAAATATTATATAGCCTATGACACTTCTACAATTAAGACGAATCTACGACACCTCATATGTCAAAATCCATCAAGCCGTTTAGGCTACAGAGCGTGCCAAAGAAATAGACATACATACATACATACATACTCTCGAAAAACATTACCCTCCTTCTGGGGCAGTCGGGTAAAAAGAATTAGCGAAATTGGTCCAGCCGTTCACGCGTGATGCCGTGATCAAGGAAATAGGGATTCTTTTTTATATAATATATAGATCAAACAAAGACTTTTTCGTTTATGGGTGGTAGGCTCGTTGGAAACAGACAAAAATTAAAAAAAAAAACTTTTTCCCCTAGAGGATGATATGCTATTTTATCTCCGCTTTGGTACGCTACAATGACGGATTTTTTGAGCAAGAAGAGTGAAAAAGTTTTTATTTCTTCCTTTTTAGTGGGTCGGTTTGTAATTTATCTAAGTTACAATAGCCTAATGTCAACTGCTCATCACCTTTTACAAAATATTGCTTTTCCCGATGCAGGGACGTTCATTGTTGAGGAGTTCTCCTGGTACTTCACCATTAGCTCCACTTCACCCTATGTATTGTGACGGGCATAAATGGCTTGGCAACCATATTAAAGTAATCTTCTCTAATCGCAACCCGTGAAATACGTATTATTGATAAGTTCCGGTGGCCATCTGTGGTCTTCATCATCACTTCCACTTCACTAAATGGTGCTTTCCGAGATCAAATTCAAGAGTGACTATAAAAAATACCTAAATCGCTATAGGTGCGCCTGTAATATTTCAAGAGTTCCCTCGACTTCTCCAGGATTCCATCATCCTATCCTGACTTGATGACAATGGGACCACCTGTGAAGAATTTCTTCCAAAAACCCTTTCTGACAAAAAAATAATTTTCTAAATCGGTCCGGCCGTCTTCGAGTATTCCGGGAACAAACATTTAAAAAAAAATCGGACGAACTGAGAACCTCCTCCTTTTTTTGAAGTCGGTTAAAAATAGGTCAAGTCAAGAGGAGTGTCAGAAATATTACATACAATACAATTTAGCAAACAAATAAGTACGCGCGTACAGGTACAGGCAGCACACTGTAAAGTACCTAATCGTCTAAAGTTGACAAAAAATACTATGAACGAACTCCAACTAAGCACGTTGCGTTAGTGTGCCTTGTGCCTGTCGGAGCGATAAACACCTACAGGGAGCACACACACATTGACAATTATTGCTTGACGCGATAGCACTACTAGCTATCTGAAATTATGAGAAATTTGGATGTGTTCCGTAATACCAAAAATGATGAATGAAAACTTAATGTTTTTCCAATTTTTTTTCTATAATTTGTAACTTGATAATATAAGCTATGCTTGTGATGAAACAATATTACAAATATTGTTGTTTATAATAAAGAAAACACAATATGAAAACAAGTCATTTACGCTGTAAAAATGTACGAAATGCAATTCGCTTAAACTTCATGTAGAGGTAGGTTTTTGAAAAAAAAAAGAATTGGAAGCCTAGATAATTATTGTTTCAATCCGAATATCAAATTTATTTGGTGGAAATATGCTCGAATTGGAAATGATTTAGGTATTACGTTTGTATGGATAATTCAAAGGTCGCCGCGTTCTTAAATGAAATTTTCGTCCCTAATGGGGATGTTTACTGCCATTTTATCACGATAGGTGGCGCATCGTCGAAATGGCCATTGAAAACTGTCAATTCCATACATTTTATAACCTATCATTCAGTAAATTCAAATTTTCTCCAAATATGCATAAGTGTGCTGTACCACGAAGTACTAAAATACTTACTCCGGTGTTCATTTATTTCCCAAAGATACTACGCAAATAGAAAGTGGGAAACTAAAAGAGTAAAACTAAAAGTAACTTTGAGTATGTTGATTGGTAATTTTCGGCAATATGGTAGAGCTTTGGTGGAGCTATTAACGTCTTATGTAAAGTTCTACAGCAGGAACGTCAATTGCTTGGCTTTCGGAAGCTTGAGGGCTTTGATTGCTGAATTAAAAATTTCGGTCATAGATAACCTAAAAAATAAAGAATATCATTTATTATTAAAGTAAATGATCTCTCATTTTTCGTAAATTTTCCTACCATGAGTCAAGTAAGAATTAACACGTTACAACTAAAAAAATACCCAAATCTAGAGCCTAGCACTAATGAAAAATAAACTTAACCTAAACAATAAAGAATACCATTTATTATTAAAGTACGGTTCTCTCAATTTTGGTAAATTTTCCTACCATGAACCAAGTAATAATTAACATGTTACAACAAAAAAATTATCCAAATCTAGACCCTAGCACTGATTAAAAACATTTTATTAGATAGAAGTCTACCTCGCAATAATGTCTCATTTCTTTCCAGTAATCCTTGCTCCTGGTTTGTTTAGGTCGTCTTTCAATTCTATAAGATTCCAGGAACAATACATGTTAGGAATAACCATGGTGGATCGGTTTCAACACAATAAATAGCAAAAACCACCAATGTAAACAATGCGAAAATTATTTGACAGCGGCCATCCCGCCGCTGGCGACATCTACGCTGAGCTTTGCGCGTGCATCCCCATTGCGTAATACACGATCTATCAGATTGAACAGATTGCTAATCCATTGAATCAAAAGTTCGAAAAAAAAAATCTGCTCAACAACGTAAATAACGCAATGAATGTTGTTGAACTATCAAAATGAGACAGATTAGTCGTAATCGTTTACGAAAATATGTTACGTAATTAGATAGCAGGTTGATAGATGTTATCAGGCTTACTAGTGCGGTTACCAGACCGAATTATTCTAAGAGCTAAAACTCACCTAGCAATCTTAGAAATCAAAACCGCAAGCTGTGTAGCGATCTGAGCGACAGGCTCACTCAAGATGCTGGTGGTAAGAAGTCCCTGCCTCAACTTGACCCTCTCTTCATCACTGATAGCGTTGGGAGCATTCTTTCTCCAGTATCGATCCACGCCGTTCTTGAAGCACATCACCGCCAGCCATCGTACGTTGCCGTCTATAGAATGGTTTGATAGGACGTTCTGTAAAACACATTTGCTTACATATTTTTTACATTTGCTTACATATTTTTTTTACTAATTCTTTTGGCTGCACTTGTAAGACGCAAAATGTTTTGTGCAGCCACAACTTCATGTGAAAAAGTTCACAATCGCCATAAATATACTCAAGGGCGAACAACGCCCCGCAAAAGCTTTTGAGTCAAAAAGCGCGTCGTTCAAAATTATTTAAATTTTATTTTTAGTAATTTTAAGAAATCTTACAGCTAATACATTCGAGTAGTCAGTAGCAATATGTAGAAGGAACCCTATTACAAGTTTCCACTTATATGTATAAACATATGTATAAAATAGACAAAACGGTACAAACAGCGTGAAGAAAATAAACAAAAAATATATAATGATGGAGCAAGAGTTTTTGTATTATGTACTGGCAGCCCCATCACAATGTTCAGTGGAGATAAGCTGGAGATGTTTATATCAGTGATGTTAGCCTAGCGCCACACCTGCCAAATTTCTATGGACGTAACGTTCGGCTGATGTGTCATAGGTAACTTGAAAAACATTAGGAGCGTATCGACCGAACCTTCCGCCGCGGAACGTTCGGCAGGTCTGGCCAGACCCTTAAGGCGCTCCGTAACCGAAACTATCGGATATTCGTAATAAAATCTATCCGTAACCGAAACCGAATCCGATATAAAAGTTTCGCATAATTTCGGATAAGGGCGGAGTCTAAATGAGACACGTTGACAGGTTTTTCTGCCCGGCCGAGCCGACATACTAGCCGCGCGCGTCACTTGCATGTTTTTTTTTATTTGTTATTTGTGTTTTACTTTTACAATTTCTTAAAAAATTTATATCCGTAACCAAAACTAAGGGATAATCCGAAATAATTTCATATCAGTAACTGTATCCGAAACCGGTATAATATTATTTCTATATCCGTATCCATATCCAGATCCGAAATTATATATCCATAACATCCCTAGTTTTTATGTTTGTTTGTTTGTTAATGATCAATGTATGCTGAGGCTTGGAACACTGCTGCATTTATACTGGTAGTCAGTTCCAATAAAGACCAACCTGCTGGACAAAACTCAAGTGCAATTGATGTCACAATGAACTTACCAAGAGAACAGAGTAGAAGCCAGGTTCCACCTCCCATTCTTGTAGTTTCTTTTCAGCTGGTTTCAACACCTCTGTGTCCTGGCTGGTGGCACGGTTCAAGGTGTCTAGGACCAGAGCATAAATGTTTGGGTCCATAACTGTGGTGACTACCTTAAATAAAACATTATTAACAAGATTATTTTCAAAGAAAAAGACTCAGAGATGTACTGCATAATGAAAAGTAATCAACTTATTCTGCCGTCCTAAAGCTAAAATGCCGTTATCCAACAAAATCATATTTCGAGTTATGGACAAAAAAGCGCGGAGAAATTAGAAATGGGTGCCGTTTCATAACTATAACTCATATGCGAGAGATACTGGTATCAAAAAATAGATCTAGATTTGCTCTTTTAAATAGTCATACTTTCACTTCTTAACAATGACTTAATCTTAACAAAAATAGGTATTTTGCGTTATAGTTTAGTATTTTTACAATTTACAGCTTACCCAACCACGACTATAATGCCGCTAAGCATACCTTAACGGCATTTTAGTGTTTGATTTTCATTTAATTTTATTGATCTTTAAAAAACAAAAAAAAAAGCGCTTAATTACTAAACTATAATGCCGCTAAATACTTTAACGTTGTTATAGCTAAGGATAATGACTCCGAGAACAATCACTATGCTAAACTTTAATGCAGCTAAAGCCACTTTGCCGCACTTAAGTATAGTAACTTACAAGAATATTATTCCAGCATTCTTTTTTTAGTTTGGTTACAAAGCTAAAATGCCGCTAAATACAAAACATTAAAATGTAACGGCGGAACCGACAATCAAGTAAAAAGGTAGTACTTACAGAAATAAAAGAGCTTATGTACAGAAATATAAATTATCAATCATTTAATGACACAGTCTTCTTTAATTTTTAGATATTCACTTTGTATGAACTTACATAAAATAATTGAAAATGAGATCTTAGCAAATAACAAAAAGAAACAATCTATATCTTGTAAATGATGAGGTGAGATCAAAATAAACAATAAAAAAATACTTGCAGAGTATGCGAAGAATCCCTGGATGCGATACGGCCACCGACCGATAACCCTGACTCTGGCATGCCTTAAGACCAGGACGTTACGAACGGAGATCGCTTTAATCTCACTTACTACTATCCAGGACTTATGAGTATTTCCACACGCGTTTGTTATGCAATAGTAAAGCTTAAAAAGCGCTACTCACTAAAGGTTATCCAAGTTTATGCCCGTCCTTATAATTATGATGATGATAAAATTGAGCAGTTCTATGAAGACTTAAACAAAGCTCTCATAGAAAACCCCTGTTACATTACCACTTTAATAGGAGACTTCAATGCTGAAGTAGGCCCGTAATTATGTAAGGCGAGATCTGTCAGTAGTTTTGGTCTTGGCACGCGCGATTAGAGAGGTCAGTCTCTGGTTGACTTACTAGAAATGAAAAGGTCTACGTTATGAATACATTCTTTAAAAAACGACCAGTAAGGAAGTAGACCTGGACCAGTCCTAATAGCAAGACCAAAAATGAGGTAAGCTATGTGATTGCTTCCCAAAAAACACGTAATAACTGACGTATCTGGTCAGGTCATTTTAAAACCGGAAATGACCATCGCTTGGTTAGAGCGTCGTTGAGTTTCGACTACGAAATTATCTGCGAATTTACAACCCGAATACCATAATGAAAACATTACCGGTAACCGAGGAACAAAAATTATTCGGAAGAAACTTAGCGCTTAGAAGCAAATTAGCCTAATGGATGCTGAAGAAACCGCCGTAACAAATTGGGACCAATAAATATTGAGCGTTGTGGAAGACTTGTACACAGATTTGTACTCATCGACTGCAACACAACCGAATCTCACAAGTGAAGACCCAAGAGTCGAACCAACCGAGTGTCATATCGAGGATTTTGGCCTGCCATTCTACCTTGTGAGGTGGAATGAGCACTCAAACGCAAGATAAAAAGATAAGTCTCCGGAGGCTCTCTCTCAGGACCAGATCCTACGGTGAAAGTGTTAGTGGAACTCTTCAACAAGATACTATATGGTGGTCACACGGCTCAGTCGTCAAAAAACGCCGTCAAAAATTGCTCCAAACTTCAAAACTACCGACCAAGCCTTCTCTCTCAACTGTACAAAGTTTTCGCCAAAGTACTGTGACACAGACTCACACGCCAGCTGGACGACTATCAGTCCATATAGAACAGGCAGGCTTCCGGAGTGGATACTCTACGATCGACGAGTTGTTCGGCAAAGGCCATTTCACTCAATTTATTTATTGCAGTCTTAGGTCCGTATTTCAGAACCTCACTTTAAGACTCAAGCATTACTTAAAACTAGTTTCAACCAATCAAAAGGCTATAAAAGAGTATTAATTAATGCTTGTGTTTTGACTGACGTTATGTAAAACGTAAGGTTGTTATAAAGACGCTTGAATGGGACAAAATTGCGGTAAACATCAACGCGAACGGGGTCTACTTGTCACACCTGCGATTCGTTGATGATTTGATACTTGTTAGCCATCAAATGCATAATCTCGAGTCAATGCTGCAAGATCTGTATAATTCCTCTCTATGTAGGCCTGTTTCATCGATAAACGGACTTGAGGCGGGGGAGCGCAGGTCAAGCGATCGACGGTAGATAACCGCGTTTTAGTGTAGTAATGAGGATTATTTGTATTTTTGTGATTGATTTAGTATGCAAAATATTTAAATTTCCTTTTTAAAAATTTGTCTAGTACTTTCATTTAACGGCTTTTTAGCGTTGGATTTAGAATACTGTAATTTGAAAGAAAGCAGAACTACAAAACCGTTAAACTACTTTAACCTCAGAATAGAGTAGGAAATTCTTTTAACGGCAATTTAGTTACGCAATTGATGGTAATAATGCTAGTTAAAATGTTAGTTATAAGCCCTTAGTGACTTTTTAGTTTAGTAATGTTGCTTACCTGCGTTTTAGCGTAGTAAATATATTTAAAAAGGCAACTTAACGGCGATTTTATTTTTTTTATTTCTGGATCCATACATCGTAGAAAAATACTGCTTAAACAGAAAGATAGAGAATTTTTTTCTGATTATGGTGCCATTAAAAAACGAAAATCGACCAGATGCGAGATAACGGCATTATAGCTTGCGGACGGCAGTATTATAGTTATACATGTTTTGTGTAAGCATGTGGTATTTGTGGTTCTCAACATGTGTACACAATCCAGGAGAATTTCCAAGTTTCAAAGTAAAGGATCAGAATTTGATAAGGCTTATGCCATAATAATAAAGCATGTCTGGGGACTGTGAGAGCTCAATGACTTATTGTTATTTGTGTTCCTACAATAAACTACCCATACATATATGTACAAACAGCATATTTGTCAACACATTCTGTAAAATGGTGACTGAAATCTAAAATGTTTGAGAAAAAGAAGTATTTGTTTGGTAAACAGACTACAGCAAGCAACAAAAGGCCTGCAGAAATGTTATTATCATCTATTTTCAGGTTTGGATAGGTAGTGTATTTCTGCATCACACCAGCATAGTTTGCTAGAGTTACCCTTCATAGGATTGATATTAGTGTACATTTCCATACTCATCTTATACTATAGTTTGATTGAGACATGTCTACCGCCCCTTAGGAATGAACGGGGGGGGCGCAGGCAGCGTTGACGAATGAGTGGCAGAATGCCGTGAGCGTTGTCGAATGACCAGCCTACGCTTCCCTCCCCCCCTATTGCCGCGCACATAACTAAGTCACGGTCGTGGTGTCGGTCAAACTATAATACTATAAGTAAATGAGAAAGGAACTCTGTCTGTCTGTTACCTTTTCACTCCATAACCAGTGAACAGGTATTATAAAATTAAACAGATAGTTAGCATTTTTTTTTTTTTTTGGGTGGGAAATCATCAAATGACTTCTCCCGCTCTGGGCGGAGCGGAAGGGCGTGTCAGACTTTTACTGACTAAAACCCACCCGTGTTCCTTCCCTTGCCTAGACCGGGGCCACGGTTTCCCCTTAGGACTTATCCGCAACCCCAGAGATAGGTAGCCTGGGACCTGGAAAAGGACTAGTGTAATTTTCATGATATTTGTAATTTGTAAAAAATTTTGAAATGCAAAATACACAGGTCACAAGCCATGGGCAAAAGATAGTTTTTCATCAAATTATATATCTTCATAGTACAAAAGTATGTACCATTAACCACAGTATGGACTACTCATATTTGCATCGCTCGGCGGCTATAGAACCGGGCCGGTAACAGATGTGGTCATCATGTTCATGGGATTTTATTTTCAAACTGGCTAGTTATGGACTTCTTTGATGGTACTTACTTATGTACCAATGTGTACACATTGGTACTGTTTTACAACTCAGCAATGAGGTGTAAATGTAGGGCTCATAAAACAGATAAGTAATGGTAGATTGTTTGCTTCTCCTATTTCAATAGAGACAACTCAATGAATCAATAGATTATCTCCCAGTCAAGATTTCTATTTCAGACCAGATACAATGCTATGTTTAAAATTAGACCACTAGTTAAAAAATTGTAGTGGCCTAAAAAGAAAACCAGCAATAATCAAAATAATTTGAAAATGTAGATATTATGTGAAAATATTTGTAATCTCCTCTTGAACTGCCAAGAGTAATGTTAGTATTATGTGGCAATATGTCCTTCAGCCAGTTAGCGCAGCCAATAGGCTAGGCTCTGAGCCCATCAATTCAGAAATTATTGTGCAGTAAGCTCAAATGACGAAATTTTTACAAGCTTTTAAGTTTATTCAGCTGATTACATATTTACATTAGTCATTTACAATAAATTACATAAAAATTATTTTGATCAAATAGTAGGTAAGATTTCCACAACCTTTAATTTTCGTAACTGCAACTTATGTTCTATAGGTAGGTACATTCTTTGATAACATTTTATTACAGAATAAACAAGTTGGATGAAAAGGTAAATTTACAAGTTTAGTATCATGTCAGCTGCGTGTATGATAGTATTTGAACATACCTATCACTTGAACTTATATATTTTGTCTGTAATGAGGTCAACACTGGCGACTTTGCAGAAAAACCGAAACATGATTTGTGTAATCAAAATGTTTGCAAAGATAGTCATAAAATGTCTTACTACCAACACTTGTTGTAATACTAACGCGCTGCAAGTTGCGTAATATCACAATTCTTAAAATACATAAATATACATAGAATTATCAGAGTTTCAACAAAATAAATAAAAAAAACTCACTTTTCACCCTGAAAAGGCAAAGGGCACAACATAACCTATCACAAATTACTTACGACGCATAAAATGAAATAAACTACAGAAAAACGCACATATCCCAAATATTCGTTTACGAAAATATGCAATGTACAACTAAACAAAACGATCGAACAGTTTAATGCGAATCATGCCGAAGAACCGATCGGAAAAATCACCACGAACGAAATTCCGATTTTCAATAGTGCAAAATGTCATTGGCTGTCACTGTCATTGGTTTTCGTTCGGAAACGTTGCCACACATACATGTAAATTATTTTATTTTCATCAAATTTTTTTTTTTTTTTCATTTTACTACTGAATTAGAACATAAATATTATTTTAACCTCTCTGCTCGACAAGATTTTGACAAGTGACACATCAGCTGGCTCGACGGGGTGTTGCGAATTACGTCATGAAATTCAGGAATTTACATCAATTTTCAGCATTCGATTTTATTGAGAAAAATATGTTACCGCGCCTATTTTATACCATAAGTTTGTGGCAAATATCTTTAATTATATGTTGAGGTCAGTCAAACCGCGTCAGTACACTGCGAAAGTTGTATAGAATAGGTATTACTACACCTATCCAAAAGGTAGACTATTTAAATTCACTGAAAATAATGTACCTAAACAATTTTCTCTCTTGCTGAAAGTATGAAAAAGGAAAAATAAATATATTAGCATTCTCTCTACATTCTTACTTTTACCACATTTCATACATAAACTACATAAAAAACACGATCAAAACTTGATAAAAAATACAAAAAATTATGTTGCAACGTGACACTTCTTAGTGCTGACCGTCTACCCAATTTTCTTATTTCGATTCAAAAGTTGCATTCAGCTTAATCGATACTCGCAAAAAAATCGAACATGAAAAAAGTGGTAGAAACTGAATAAAAACTCTTTGGTGTATTTCCCATGAACAATTTTATTTTTGATATTAATAATTTTATCACGTACAATGTGTATATGGGGTAAGTTTTTAGGGTTCTGTACGTAAGACTGAAAAAACGGAACCCTAAAATATCACTCGTGAGTCGGTTTGTCGGTCTGTCACAGCCACTTTAATCCGAATCTACTGGACCGATTAAGTTGAAATTTGGTATACCTACATATGAATTTCGGTGACCCAAATACGGAGGTGTAACGTAATAAATGAATTTTGAATTTGGGGTCACTTTTGGGGGCAAATGAAAAAAAAAGAAAAAAAAAGATTGCCTACCTATACCTACCGTGTGACATATCAATTGAAAGGGCTTAATGTCAGGGTCTCAGATATTTATTTTTAATTATTCTATAATATGTTTGGAACAGGGCTGTAGCCAGGAATTCATTTCGGGGGGAGGGGGGGGGTTGGGTTGAATTTTTTCTTAGGAGATTAACATATTTCTGATTTCGAGAGGGTAAAAAAGAGTATAGATTTATAAAAAATTGTACTATCGGGGGCCCGGCAATCTAAATGAGGGCCCGGGGCCCGCGTATGTAGAAATCTTAAAGAACTAGAATAACGTAGAATAGAAAATTTTGCACCCTACATTTATATATAAAATACATAGGGGGCCGCATAGCGGAAAAACGCAAGAGCGAGCGGAGCGAGCTCGAATTTTTTAGCATGATATTCCACTCAAATACATAAGTTATGTTTTCTTTGTCTTTGACCGTTTGTACAGGAATAGAAGTAAGTTTAAGTTAAGTAGAAAAGTTAGAGAATATAGGATGCAAGAGCGAGCGAAGCGAGCTCGAATTTTTAGCATGATATTCCACTCGAATAAGTTAGGTTTTCTTTTCTTTGCCTTTAACCGTTTGTACAGGAATAAATAAATTTAAACTTACTTCAGTTTAAGTTTAGTAGAAAAGTTTGAGAACAGGAAATATATATATAGGTTAGACTCTCAGAGAATGCTGAACTTGCAGGAATTCATTCAATACAAAGTCAGACTCGATAAAAATAAAGACGTAGTGCTTTTTTGTAGATTATAAAGTACTCCTCTGCGAAATAGATTACAATTGTCAGATGTATTACAGTACGGAGGAACCCTAGGAGGGTCGATTTCTGGATTGAGTTTCTGGTTTCTGACATTTTGGGCGGGGTTTGAACCCCCAAAACCCCTCCCTGCCTACGGCCCTGTTGGAACGAAGTTCTTTAACGCGGCTTGCGGTAGGAGTAAACTGGCAGAACTAGTCACGCGAAAAAGTGTTCATACTTGCGACTGTCTTCTTCTAATTTGATAGAGAGAGAGAGAGAGAAAGTGTGATTTGGTCAAAATTTTAAATGAGAAAATTTTGTTTTTGTTTTAAATCATACATGAGAAGAAATTTCGTACCTGATGGGGTCACCTGACCGCACACGTTTTGTTTTTTTTATGAATTTAAAAAAAATTACCATTCCCCCCACATATCTCCCAATCCATTGAGCCAATTTTTTTTTTAAATACGGAAATTGTTACTTGGTTATAGATTCCTGGAATGTATGAAGAACATGTTTTTATCCGACTTCAAAAAGGAGGAGGTTCTCAATTCGACTGTTTTTTTTTTGTATGTCGTTACGCGATTACTCCGTCAATTATTAATTGATTTTGATAATTCTTTTTTTGTTTGGTAGGTCATACTTCAGAGGTGGTCCCATAATTTTTTTATTAACTTTGCTTAGATAGTTTTTGAGTTAGCTTTATTAATACGTATTTTTCCCACTTAGCCTATGTGGATGATAATTATGATGATAAGTTCCTGTTACTGTTATTTACATAGCAGGTAGTGGTATTCGAAGTATTCAAGTCGGTTGTTGTTGAAATGAACGCAACAAATAGTCTGTAAGATGTCTCCGCGTCTCGCCAGGTGGCGCTGTAGCATTCAAGATTCCCAACTGTAATGGCTTCCAAGGAATTAATAAAACTCACGTCGTTTAAATACAGTGTTTAATTTCCAAATCAGATATCCAAATCACAAGGATTATCAAAAGGTTATGGGCCCAGCAATGCTCATGGTCCACTAATTGTGGTGGATTATCGGTTTTTGGAAAACGCTGGTGTGCTGCGGTCAAGTAGCAACGCGACGGGTGATTTCGTCGACGGCCGAAACTGGTCGAAAGGAAATCGGCGTGAGAATACCGGTAAAGGTACAAACAAGTATTGCGGTCAAGCAACCCGAGATGGATTTCGTCGGAAATATAGTAAATAGCCAGCAGCTATTGGAAGGAATAGAAAATTGGACCACATGGTCATTCAAAGCCAAGGTCATCCTACGGGCGGCAGATCTTCTGAGTGTCGTCGAAGGAACATATCCGTCCCCTCTGCCAGAAAAATTGGAAGAGTACGAAAAATGGATGGTGAAAGATGCGAAAGCGCAAGGTATGGTGGTTGCACGCATATCAGAGAAGGTAATACCTCAAATAGTAAGCTGCAATACAGCTAAAGAAATATGGGATAAATTACACACAATCTATGAACAACGTGGGGAGTTGTCGGTGCAGATACTCCAACAGAAATTCTTTACAATTAAATTTGAAGACAAAGAAACAGTATCTCAGTTCTTAGGACGGTTTGAAAGTCTCCTGTGTAAGTTGAAAAATGTCAATGCTGAAGTGAGCCAAACCATGGCTATAACAAAGATAACTTCATCGCTCCCATCAAAATTTCAACACTTTGTGTCGGCTTGGGAATCGGTGCCTGCAGAAAAGCGAACTATGGATGAGCTAACAGCAAGGTTATTG
Source organism: Conistra vaccinii (assembly GCA_948150665.1). Classification (NCBI taxonomy): domain Eukaryota; kingdom Metazoa; phylum Arthropoda; class Insecta; order Lepidoptera; family Noctuidae; genus Conistra; species Conistra vaccinii. The sequence continues at coordinate 3,413,826 of OX411334.1, read as the reverse complement.
ATTGAAGAACAGCGTGCCAGTTCTAAGCATGAAGAGGAAGAGTCAACAGCATTTGCATCGAGGTCTGCAAGAAAGTGTTTTCAGTGTGGTAAAATAGGACACGTGAAAAAGGACTGCAAATTAAAACAAAAAGGTATTTATTGTAACTATTGTAAGAAAAATAATCACAAAAGTGAAGATTGTTGGTTTAAAAATGGTAAAGATAGTAATAAGAAACCTTATGTAAACAAAAGTCAAAGCAATGCATTTTCTGTGTCTGTGCTGTCATCAGTGTTATATAGTCAACTAGACAGTAATTATTCCTGGATAATGGATAGTGGTGCATCAGAGCACATGTGTCATGATGTTAGCATATTTAAAAGTTACAAGAAGTTAGAAAGTCCTAGGCCTATTATTATTGGTGATGGTAAAGTCATACAAGCCATAGGTATAGGTGTTATCTTATTGGAAGCATACAATGGTAAAGAATGGATAAGTACAACATTGAATAATGTTTTACATGTACCTGATATTAAAATGAATCTATTTTCAGCTATTTCAGCAGCAGACAAGGGTTATAGTATGACAATAAATAATAAGAGTTGTTATTTTACAAAAAAGGATACTAAAAATATTTGTGCATTTGCTTATCGTAAAAATAACTTGTTTATTATGAAATTTAGGTTTAACAAAGTAGAAAATGCTTGTGTTGGTAAATCAAGTGATAATCTGTCTAAATGGCATGAAAAAATGTGCCATCAAGATATAGAACAGGTAAAAAACATGTTACTTAAATGTAACATAGATTTCAGTAAACAAGAGGAGTCAACATGTGAGCCATGTCTTCTTGGTAAGTTTCATAGAAAACCATTTCCATTAAGTGTAAATAGGGCAGAAAGACCTGGTCAGTGTTTACACATAGATTTATGTGGAACTATGGAAATAACATCATTAGGTGGTGCCAGGTACTATTTATTAATTAAAGATGATTACACAAAGTATAGAACAGTTTATTTTCTGAAAAATAAATGTGAAACAGTTAGTAAAATAAAAAGTTTCTTGAATTATGTTGTTAAGAACTTAGAATATAAAGTAGAAATTATAAGATCAGACTGTGGTTCAGAATTTGTGAACAAAGAGATGAAGTCACTATTGGATAGTTTAGGTATTGTTCATCAAACTAGTGTGCCTTATACGCCCCAACAAAATGGGTGCATAGAACGTGAAATGCGTACAGTAACTGAAGCCGCTAGAACAATATTATTGTCAAGTGGTTTGAACAAGTCTTTGTGGGCTGAAGCTGTAAATACAGCTGTTTTCGTTATTAACAGAACGGGTAAAAGTAGAATTAAAAATGTAACTCCATATGAGCTGTGGTATAAAAAGGAAATATATGATATAAACAAATTAAAAGTATTTGGATCTAAAGCAGGTGTACATGTTCCAGATCAACATCGTAAAAAATGGGATAGTAAAGCTGAAATCGGATATTTTGTAGGTTATAGTGAAACAACAAAAGGTTTAAGGATTTATTTTCCCCAGAAAAATGATGTTTTGATAAAAAGAGAGGTAACATTCTTGAAAGGTAATTCTAGTAATCAGAAAATAGGTAATACTTCTGAAGATCTCAGTCATACACTTCCATTTATGGACATAGATTCAGAAAAAGAAGAAATGGATAATGGAGAGCAAGAACAAGATGAATTAAGAGAAGAATATCACAGTTTCTATGAAGAAGATGATGAAGAATTAGCACAGTCACCAAGTCTTGTCGAAAATTTGGAAACCCAAATAGAAGCAGTACCGAGTCGTCAAGAAGCAGAAAGAAAATCATCAGAAAATGAGTTGGAAGAAGAAAATAGTGTGGAAGAAGAGACAGAAGATGAAGAAAGACTTCCAGAATTAACACAGTCAAGAAGAGGTAGAGAAATAAAGAAACCATTGTGGCTAGATGATTATGATACAAACCTTTTATCCATGGAAAAAGAACCAGTTACTCTAGAAGAAGCATTGAATTCTGAAGAAAAAGACGAGTGGAAGAATGCAATGGAAGTTGAACTAAATACTTTACGAGAGAATAACACATGGACAGAAGTAAATAATGTTCCAGAAGGAAATAAAATAATTTCCAGTAAGTGGGTTTTTAGAGTTAAAGAAATAGGTAGTGAAAAAGTATATAAAGCTAGGTTAGTTGCAAGAGGTTTTGAACAATCAGATTGTGATTTAGAAGTGTATTCCCCTGTGGCTAAACTGCCAACATTTAGAATTTTTATGTTAGTTGCAAATAAATTGCAACTTCCAGTCCACCAGATGGATGTAGTAGGTGCCTTTTTACATGGTGATATAAATGAAACGGTATACTTAAAATTACCAAGCGGTGAAACCTGTAAGTTGAATAAGTCATTATACGGTTTAAAAAAATCTCCAAAATATTGGAATCAAAAGTTTGATGAGTTCATGACTAAAGAGAATTTCAATAAATCAAAAAATGATCATTGTTTATATTTTAGGAAAGTAAATGGATATAAACTATATGTTTTGCTATTTGTAGATGATATATTTCTATTTTGTTCTGAAAATAAGTTTTTAGAAGATTTTAAAAGAGAGTTATGTAAAAACTTTAAAATGAAAGACTTAGGTTTAGCAAAAAATTACCTAGGTATTGATATTGAACAAAAGAAAGGTAAAACGGTAATAAGTCAAAAGTCATATTTAACTAAAGTTCTAGAACATTATGATATGTCAAATTGCAAACCAGTCTCTACCCCCATAGATCAAAATTTTAGGTTTGAAATGTTAAAAAGAGAGAAATCAGAATGTCCTGAAATAGAGAAAAAGTGTAGACAACTTATAGGCAGTCTCATGTATGCAGTTTGTGCTACAAGACCAGATTTATGTGTATCAGTGTGTTTTCTCAGTAGATACCAACATTGTGCAAGTGTTATGCTGTACAAGGCATTAAAACGTATTTTACGGTATATAAAAGGTACATTAGATTATTCTTTGGTGTACAGCAGCACAGACACAGCATTGCAAGGTTTTGTAGATGCAAATTGGGCTGGTGACACCCAAGATAGAAAATCAACAACGGGTTATCTATTTAAAATGTTTGATTGTACTGTAATATGGTGTTCTAAAAAACAACTAAGTGTATCATTATCATCCACTGAGTCAGAATATATTGCATTAAGTATGGCTATTCAAGAAGCATGTTGGTTGAAACAATTGTTATGTGATTTTGATGTAGTCAATAATGAAGTGACACTTTATGAAGATAATCAGTCAGTAATAAAATTAGTTTACAACTATGAAAATAATAAAAGACTAAAGCATTTGGATATTAGGTACCACTTCATTATGGACAAAATAAAAGAAAAATGTATATCAATAGAGTACATCAAAACAGAAAATAATTTAGCTGATTTATTAACTAAGCCCTTAGGCAAATCTTTATTTGAAAAGTTTGTTGAGTTAATATTTTAGAATCTTAATATTGTGATTAGTATTGTAATGGTTGGTCATGCATTAATAAGGTTTTGTTATACCTAATAGTAAATGAAAGTAATTACTATACTTATATGATGCATCACTAGCCAATAAGTTAAGATTATTTCTATAAGATTCAAAAGGGAGTTCCAATTTTTGTTAAGGGGAAGTTACAAGATAAGAGTTAGGTACTAAACATAAAAACAATTGTTATAGTTTCAGTTTATTGAGGTAAAAGTAAAGTAGTACAAATAAAACAAAAGTAATTGCAAAATTATATATTTGTAAAGGAAAATATTTGTTGAGGGGGGGTGTTGAAATGAACGCAACAAATAGTCTGTAAGATGTCTCCGCGTCTCGCCAGGTGGCGCTGTAGCATTCAAGATTCCCAACTGTAATGGCTTCCAAGGAATTAATAAAACTCACGTCGTTTAAATACAGTGTTTAATTTCCAAATCAGATATCCAAATCACAAGGATTATCAAAAGTTGTTTTATTTTATTTTTTGTAAAAAAAAATATTTTTCACTTTTTAGTTCTGGTACCCGGTGTACTTGGTTTTGAAATTTCGTTTTTTGCCACCAACTTCTGAAATTAAAGTTATTTTTGACTTTGTAGTGTCTTTTTTGGAAGTCGGTTGTTTTATTTGTAAAATGTTTTTTTGAACTAAAATATTAAGTTTGTCCTTGGGATAAATTATTTGTATAAAAACATGATAAATAACATATTCATCGTACGGAACCCTCTCCAGGCGAGTTCAACTTGCTCTTGTTCGTTGTTTTAATAATTTCATAGTGGTATTATTTAGTTATTTTTAAACAACTTCAAAAAGGAGGAGGTTTGTAATAATTCATCTCATATAGCATCTCTGTCATATTATTATCTGAACGGAATTGATGTTTTTAGGGTCTCCGTAATCGTAAAAGATTCCTTACAATTTTGTCATTTCCTTGTCTATGTGCTTGTCGGTCTGTATCTCTGTCCTGTCTAAATTTAGATTTTATAAATTTACACAGTCCAGTTTTCCTTACAGTGGGTCAACGCGGGCGTTTTCGCAGGGCGTTCACGCAGGGCTGGATTGCGGGACGAAGTAGGCACTGTTTAGGTCCCAAGCTGCCGCTCTGCAGTTTGGAATATAGTTTTAACACGGGTCTGTGATACGGATTATATTCGTATACAACCGCAGAATTAACTTTGTTTTTCATAGCTTTTTCGGAAAACACAAACTTATTTTTGCAGTCGATAAAATTGATGCTGTGCAATGTGCATGAGTAAATATTCATCCCAACTGCAGAACCCTTCACTGTGCGTGGTCCGACATACCCTAAACCAGTTTTTTAAATTTCGTTGGGACACTACCACAAAAAAAAAACAATTTCTAATAATTGAGTATCTTAATAGAAACAAAAACTAACGAGCTTATACAATTAACGAAAAATATTAACGTCATTAATTAAAAGTGTTTGCGGAATACCTTCCCAATTTTTTGAATTAATTTATCATCATTCCCAAACAAAATTTTGCTAAGCCTAAGAAAAGTATCCTGGGCATTCTGTAGCAAACTATCAGAAAATATCAAAAATAAAATCCACAATAAATAATTGTCCAATAAATTAAAATAATTTTGAGCAGCGAGCGCATTCTGAATTCAAATATAGAAACAATTCGGCGCGAAATTAAATAAAATAAATGACGTACCTATCCCGGTCATCTAGATAAGTCTTGTCTGTTGACTCGGTTTCTATATTATATTATAATGTACGAAAAACGATTAAAATTACATTAGAACAGTATAAATCATTATTATAAACAATGTTTTATGTATTTAATGCTTAAAACAATTTTATTTCAATATCCATGTATCGATTTCTGACATTCGACATAATAATTAATCGAGTCGATCGAAAAAAATCGTTTGGCATAATGTGTACGTTACCCCAGCAAGAAAGTGTCTCCTAGAGTTATATGAGTAGAACGTATAATTTGTGCCTTATTTGCTGTAAATGTGCCCCCACATAAAAAATGTGTGCCCCCTGTCGTTTTGGAAAAAAACGGAAAAAACGATTCTTGCTGGGGTAACGTTTTTCTAGCAGGAAAATTCTAAACGAATGATCGGAGAGAGAAAAATTATGCATGGCCATAGAGCTTATTTGTGTGCCAAAATGTGCCCCCAAAAATAAAATCTGTGCCCCTTCAGGTTTTCGAGATATTGCATTTCCTGCTGGAGTAACGTTTTGATGAATCGTATATCTCTAAAACCATTGCATGTGCCCCTGTAGAATAAACATACACGAGTAGCTCTTAATGTGTGCCCCTTAGTGCCCCAATTAGATTTAAGAAAATATTTATAGTTTTCAAGTTATCGCGGTTTTATGAAAACCCAAAAAAACATCGCAGCGCTTAAATGAGACAAGGTATAAGTTCGCTGAAAACTGTATTCGGTCCTTCTTGACGCTAATAATAACCATACAAAGTTTCAAAACTTCACATGCATGCGTTTTTGAATAATCTTGGTAAAAGTCAAAACGATGGTGTCATAACTTTGACGGCAAAATACAAGGAACCGGCTCAATCCCATATGTGTAGGTGTAAACCAAAATCTTGTGCCTTTAGTCAAAAATATATGGTGAAAATATTCAGCTTGGAATGTTTCGCATTAAGTAAATATTAACAAAAAACCAAAATATGTAAGCAACGGCTAGCTATCCGACCAATTATGAATGACTACTAAAAAGCGACGGATTCATACATATCGATGACCTTCTTTATTGGACGTATTATACCTAAGCTGTTGTCCGTACAGTCGCGTTCAAAAGTTTTGGGGCTAATTAAAATATATATTAAATGCACCTTGTGACTATAATGACACCACATCAGAATTATTTTTTGTTTTTGTTCCTACGCCTTTATGAACTTGGACGGTTGTATTACGTCTTACAGCCGCGACTTACTGTTAATTTATCTAACCTACGGCTTATCAATAAATATATATATCGTCGGCTTATTGCAAGAAGTCATTATGTGACATATTCACTATTCTGAGATAAACGGTATTTTAGTTCGAATTAGTTAGTGGTTATGTTGATTTGCCCATATTATCCTAAATATAATTACGTTGGTGAAAAATTTAATGTTTTCAATTAGCTTAATATGTATATTAATAAAAACGAGTGAGATTCGCTAGTCCTATAAAGTTATGTATTTTTTTTAAACAAAAAATAAAAGTTAATGACTTCTGGCTACTGTAAGTCTGTTCGGTAAGTGAATTAATTATGTCCCTCAATTGTAAAAAAAAACAACGAAACTCAATCAAAAGTTTATTTAAAAAAAGGGATAACCAGTATTATAATAAACAAAACAGTGCTAGTCATTAAAACAAATTAAATTCTTCAAAACAAACAAAATAACATTTTTTATCAAAAAAAACTTCCCATGTAAGTCAGTCTTTGAATAAACCGGTAATTAACAGAGCTCTTGCATAAGTAGTTTACGTATAATAATAAGCCCTTTATTCTGAATATTAAAGTTATGACAGTGTTGAGGTTTTATTAAAGGATGTCACGTAATTCAGAGTGCCTCTTGGCATAGGCCTCCTCTAGCTTTTTCCATTGCGTTCTATCACGCGCTACCCGTCTCCAGTGGTGACCAGCCGTGAGCTTCAGGTCATCCGCCCATCTCACTTGTTGACGCCCTCTATTGCGTTTGCCGTCTCTGGGATACCAGTCCGTGACAGTTGCACTCCATTTGCCTTGCTTGTCTCGAATCATGTGGCCAGTCCATCTCCACTTCAGTTGGTCTATTCGAGTGAGAATGTCAGCTACTTTAGTTTTTTCTCTTATAACACTGCTTCTTACTCTGTCTTGTTTCCTTATTCCTGTCATGCTTCTCTCCATGGCTCTCTGACAGCGTTCCAGCTTTGCTCTGTGTAGTTTGGTGAGTGCCCACGTTTCGCATCCGTAGGTGATGACTGGGAGTATGCAGGTGTTGAAAGCTTTCCTTTTTATTGACATGCTTAGCTCTTTAGATTTCATGATTTCTTTCATTGACCAGTACTACGTAGTAGTAGTTTACGTATAGACCAATTCAAATAAATAAGCAATTGGAAGTTTAATAAACAAAACGAAATAAATTCGGAAAAATAAACAAAAACAATTCTCGATCTTAACAGTTATCGTAAGCACTTGCAATAGCTAGTAGGTACCTATTGCAAATACTGACGACAACTTACTTAGTCTCAAAAGTTATCCATAGTAATAATATTAAAATAAAAATATTTTTCTTCTCCCTATTGCTATCAGTCATTTTTTTTTTATAAAAAGTTGGAACTAAGGTAAAAACCGTCCAAAAATATAAAAACATTAGATACCAAACATTTTCTGTATCAGAGATTTCTTCTTCAGGAGGATAATCCGGGCCTTCTTTGTCAGGTAAATTATTATACCAATGGTGTAGTTCTGCAGGTATAATTCTTTCGTTGCACATTTTTATTAAATCTTTTTTCTTTGTTTTTGTAATAAGAAGCTTTCTGGTACCTATATGCTTTTTTAAGGGAATAGCTATTGTAGTCAAATACACTTTAAGTTTCTTGAGGAAACTGAGTTCTGTATAACATGTATGTTGTTTTTTAAATAATTATGTATTTAATCAAAATAACTAGTGCAGCTTAGTGATTTTTTGTAAATACAAGACTTCCAAAGTTGCAGTTATGAATTTTATGGCAAGGCCGTAACGCCTAAAATTGACTGGATAGAAATTAGTGAGTTTTGGCATTTTGTAGAATGTGTCAAAAGGAGTGCATTATAGATAAAAACGTATTTAGTGATTTTTTGCAGTTAATGAGTTCTTGCAAAAACCCGACGATAATATAAAGACAAATACGGGCTTTTTATTTATATACAAAAAAGAGCTACCTATTTTTAGTAGTTTTATTTTCATCATTTTCACATTCATCACACATTTCATGAACTATTTTTTTTTTTTAAACATCGGGTCGGGACCAATCAAATTTTTGGTCAAAGACCTGGCAAATGGCAAATATCTGGATGTATTTCTTTCGTTCATAAATAAATTACTGGATGTATTTTAATGAAATTTAGAATGGAGAAGATAGCTTACCTTGGAATATAGCACTTAGGCTACTATTTATAATGTACTTAATCATGTGTAAGGTCATAGAAACAGCTAGTAGGATATAATCCAATAACAACTTTATTTTATTACTTATTACTTTTCTACTTCATTGTACTCAGGCACAACACGTGTGAACCGGTTAGTGAGTAAAGTAAAGAAGGTCATCGATATGTATGAATCCGTCGCTTTTTAGTAGTCATTCATATTTGGTCGGATAGCCAGCCGTTGCTTACATATTTTGGTTTTTTGTTAATATTTACTTAATGCGAAACATTCCAAGCTGAATATTTTCACCATATATTTTTGACTAAAGGCACAAGATTTTGGTTTACACCTACACATCTGGGATTGAGCCGGTTCCTTGTATTTTGCCGTCAAAGTTATGACACCATCGTTTTGACTTTTAGCAAGATTATTCAAAAACGCATGCATGTGAAGTTTTGAAACTTTGTATGGTTATTATTAGCGTCAAGAAGGACCGAATACAGTTTTCAGCGAACTTATACCTTGTCTCATTTAAGCGCTGCGATGTTTTTTTGGATTTTCATAAAACCGCGATAACTTGAAAACTATAAATATTTTCTTAAATCTAATTGGGGCACTAAGGGGCACACATTAAGAGCTACTCGTGTATGTTTATTCTACAGGGGCACATGCAATGGTTTTAGAGATATACGATTCATCAAAACGTTACTCCAGCAGGAAATGCAATATCTCGAAAACCTGAAGGGGCACAGATTTTATTTTTGGGGGCACATTTTGGCACACAAATAAGCTCTATGGCCATGCATAATTTTTCTCTCTCCGATCATTCGTTTAGAATTTTCCTGCTAGAAAAACGTTACCCCAGCAAGAATCGTTTTTTCCGTTTTTTTCCAAAACGACAGGGGGCACACATTTTTTATGTGGGGGCACATTTACAGCAAATAAGGCACAAATTATACGTTCTACTCATATAACTCTAGGAGACACTTTCTTGCTGGGGTAACGTACACTGGCATAATCGCTTTCGCACATCATTACAATAAAAAAAACATTACTAATCGGAGATTTTGAACACAAATTGAGTAGTGGTAATGAATATTACGTGATATTTGATCTGTGTTCGTATATTACGTTAAGATCTGGACATTTTCTAGTTGTTTATAATATTTTAAATAATAGTTGTCTCATTTTAATTCGTATCTACATGTGTATGTGTGATATTTGTGAAAAGTAAAAATGTAAACACGCACGATTGGCGCGAAACTTCGACTTTGGATATCAAAAAACTTCATTACCACTACATAGTTACTTTGACCAATGGATGAATTCGTCAAATAATTAAATGATGTATTATTCACTGCCCCTGCGGTGGAGTTTGGATGTTCGAAATCCCCAATTTTCATGTTTTTTAGCCTCGACTACCACTGTCATCAAAATGGCGATTATCACATTTACGGGCTTACATTTTATTAAGGTAAATTAATTAAGTTGCGCTTTAAATATGAAAGATTTAATGGCGTTATCATATAAGTTTTTTATTCAACTCTCTTAATTAACGCACATTCTTATGATTTGATGGGTAGCATAACAAATATTTTCATTATTAAATTAGGATGTCGTATGTCATCATTTTGGGGTCCAATTGGATCCGCTACCGAGCCGGCGGAGGTCTTCGTGTTCGGGTCCAATTGGGGGCGCTTCCGAACTATACGGTTAAAAGGTTATGCCTATGTTTTTCAGTTTAGTCTATTCCTAAGACCACTATTCACACACAGGAATCGATTTGTAACCCCGATCCGTATGTTTGTCTGTCACGCTCACGAACAGCACAACTCGACGTCGTGAGATTATTATTTATATTTCAATTCAAGTCTAGTTAAGAACCAATATTACAATAACTTCACACACTAGATTAGAATGATTACTCTGAGAGCAAATAACTCTGGTAATAAAACAGTAGGAGGAAAACAGCTTAGTCTTTGTTACTCAAGGGATGTTTAATTTAAAATGTGCATTCAACTATTTTAACCCTATCCTCTTTCCTCTTCAAAATAGCCACGCAACCTAGACACCAAATCAATTTCTGCAGCTACTTAATCTGCGCCGATTCGGGAGTCATTATCTTCTGTCATCATTGTTATCTGCTACATATCGGGGTTATCAAGTTGCCGATAGCTATAGTAATTATGTTTCATGTAGGTAGAAGGCCGAGTAAATTATTTTGTTGTTATAGTGAACGTAATACTTATTGAATAATATTAGGATTTGCTATGGCATGCACCATAAACTTTAATAGTGATTCCACTGGAAGTTTTTATGCAGGTGATATTGTAACTGGAACTGTTATATTGGAATTGAAGAATGACCAGAAATTCCAAAGTATTTTTTTTTAATATTTTTAATATTTTTTGACATCATAATACTGGAAACTTTTGAAATAATTTTGTTTTGTGTGTTTCAGGAATTGATCTCAAAGTTATGGGAACTTGCAAGGCTCAGTGGACCCGTTCAATGGCAACTATGCCGTACATAAAAATCTATTCTGAGAAGAAGAAAGTTCTCAGCTTGCTAATGACAGACATATTCAGAGATTATTGCAATGGTAAGTAAGTTATGAAGACAAAGATATAAAAATCTTGCCTTCTTTGAAGCTACCCTGTTAGTAATATATAATTAAACCTACTATAATGTCCCACGCTCACGGGGTCTCACTTAGCGTATCAACGCATGATGCAGTATTTTAATGATTCCGAAAAATGGCCCACCAACATCAAGATCATCTTAATTCGTCTCATATCATTATATTCTTCATTACATTCTGTTACAGGTAGCACGTTACCGGCCGGTATTCACCAATACCCGTTCCACTTCGCATTGCCAGCAGATTTGCCGTCGTCTTTTGAAAGTTCCATTGCCAAAGTAATTTATACTGTGAAAATAAAAAGTAAACCCGCATACAAACTTAAAAAAATGGCAGCATTTAATGTTTTAGGAAACATCAATTTAAATCACGTTGAAGAATTATTGGTGGGTATTTGGAAGTAAAAACGTAGTTTTTAGAAGAAATCTTCGGCGTAAAAATATACTTACTTTTTTTTTCAGATGCCTTCTTTCAACGAATTTCGTAAAACTTTTCGGAATTCGGGAAAATTCACAATTTGTATAAAAACGTACAAAGCGTTTGCACCTAAACAGACCATTCCCTTCGAAATAACAATTATTAACGAGAAGAAAGTAAAAATACGAAAAGTCAACGTTATATTGCTACAGGTAGAGTATCAATCTTCACTTAGATATACAACGTATTATTTTGATATCCCTTATCTCTAGGGTACCTTATTTTAAAATTAATGAGACCATGTCAAAGATTTTTTTTTTTTCGTTTTAATTTTTCCTACAAAATAATTCGACAGTTACGATTATATTTATGTGAAATATGGCTACGTCGCATTTTTTTAGCTTAATTAAAATACGAATGATCGGTTTGAATGAAAATAATGAGTCTAGTTTTATGTTATCTTCGAAACTATTTAGGTATTTTTGGAACACTTGTTGTAGGTAGAACTTTTTGTATTGTTATTACCAAAAGCAATATGAGCGTTTACGCTGAAAGTTGGCAACGTCGCAAATAGCTGTCAAATATTTACCAATTTAGCAATATTACTGTTATAAATAAGAAATGTGGCTATCTAAGTACCTAGAATATTGATTATGAAATGCAATAATTAATATCATAATACCGAATATTTAGTTTTAGATGTAAAAAATGTGTTTGGAAACTTTCCAAATGCCTTTTTTACACCTAAAACGGTTACAACATCAAATTCAGTGATAGAATTGCAATTCATTATTGATATTCTAGGTACTTAGTTAGCCACATTTCTTATTTCCATTCAGTAATATTGCCAAATTAATCAAAACAGCGAAATATTTGACATCTATTTGCGACGTTGCCAACTTTCAGCGTAAACGCTCTTTTAAGAGTTATGGGCATAGCATAGGGGACATCAAAAGGAACACGTTCTTTATGAATAGGTAAGTATCTATCTAAAGTTTGAAACTTTTCAGGCTTTTTATAAGTTGTTGCTTTCTTTTCAGAAAATACGATATAGTGTTTCGTCGGGATGGGCAGATGAGGAGAAAAAAATGTGCAAAACGGAGTACAAGAAATTTTCTCTGAACATAGCCGAGATTTGCTTCTTTAATATGGAGATTCCTCATTTAATACCTTCTAGCTTAAATCTAATAGACCCTATGGTGGACATATCATATATTTTTAGGGTGAGTATCTCTATTATCAAATTATTTCTAGCAAACAAAATATTTAAAAGGTTCTACCTATATCTTCCTCTGAGGAATTCCTCATCCCATAACATTGAAATAACAAAAAACTAACGTTACCTTGTTCATAAGAATAGGTACTTATAATAGGCACTAGCCATATCGACTTGTCCTGCCTGAGTACGGCTGGCAGCCATTTCTGATAAAGCGGGCTAACTGGCTCAGCAGATTATTGACTGAGGTTTTATTTTGTTCACAGATTCAAGTGATTTTTCCTTTTCACTTAACTTTACAAGATGATATCCCTGTCACCGTGGCGACAGCACCAGTTATTCATTACGAATTTTAAAACTGTAAATCATAACCAGTGATCGGAATAGGCTGAATATATTTGCCTAAACTTCGGAGAATAGAGACAGAAAGTGGAGTCTTCCTCACGACAGTAATTTTTTTTTTCCCGGTTTTCGGGAAAAATCTTCAGAAAGTTAAAAATTAGTTTTATTTAAGATGTGTAAAGGCTATTTTTAACTAAACTTACAATTAACAAATCTTGGGTTTTTTCACTAAAACTTAAGCCTGAAATCTTAGGCCTTTACACATCTTAAATAAGCTTATTTTCAACTTACTGAAGATTTTTCCCGAAACCCGGGAAAAATAAAATTGTCTTAAGGAAGTCTCCACTTTACGTCTCTATTCTCCTAAGTTTAGGCAAATATATTCAGCCTATTCCGATCACTGATCATAACAAATATAACCATTGTAAATAACTAGTTTTAAATAAAGTATCTTTTTGTTTTTATACTACCAAACTAAAGCTCAATTTATTTGGAGACTATTTCCTCGCAGTTCCTGGGCATCCAAAACAAAAAGTTTTATGTTATGTTTAATAGCTTGCCAAAACTATCGAAAAATACATCGTTTGGGGTTTGAAGGAGTCCTTGCCCACTGGCGGACTAAGGGGTTGGGAGAGGCTCGATCAAAATCAGCCCGATTCAAACTGACTTGTGACCCGATTCAAGCTTCGTGCTGACTAAGAACTATACCCGGCACTGGTGACTGGCTACCCGGCAACCGGGACGTATGAAAACGCACTTAGTCTAAGGGAATAATGTACATACGTTATATTAGGCTGCCTGTCCACTGGAGCGGAGAGGAGAGGAGAGGAGCGGAGACGTGTCAAAATTTGCCAATAGAATCGCACCTCTGGAGCGGAGTTTTGATTCTATTGGTTAATATTGACACATCTCCGCTCCTCTTGTCTCCTCTCCGCTCCGGTGGACAGGCAGCCTTACGACTGCTAGTCTCATTGAAGGTGAAACAACATTATAAGTTTTGGCCAAGGGCGGATCCAGCCTTCGAGTCGGGGGGGGTCACATAGTCGGGGTCCAGTCAGGACAGGCCCAATCAGTGGAGGACTTTAGTCTGTCGGAGGCCCGGAGTGGCAAAAAAAATGAGGCCCCCCAGTCTTCTCAGTTTATATAGGTATTATTAGTAAAATTTAGCAAAAAAAAAAACGAGTATATTGTGCGTAATTTATAATATACCTACACCATGGACATCGCAACCCGTAGGATTTTTTTTTGAGGGATAGATTTACTAGTCCTCAATACTATTACGAAAAGAAGGATGTAGGGGAGCGAGCAACGTGAGCTCGCCCCTGGTTTTGGCGAACTTGAGTTTGAAATCTTGAATTTGCTTTTTCTTTGACCCAGTCAGACTATGTCCGATTACCACTAGTTGAAACCCAGATGGCGTTACTGTTGTAGCAAAAATTCGTATAAGGCGTATAGTATATAGTATATAATAAGAGATTTCAAAAAGCAGTATCAAGGGGAAGACCAAAGAAACGATGGATGGACTGTGTGAAAGATGATATGGCTAGAAAGGGGGTAACTACTGAAATGACGACTAATAGAGAAGTATGGAAAAAAGGGACATGTTGCGCCGACCCCAAATAAAATTGGGATAAGGGCAGGAGAATGATGAAAAAGCAGTATCAACATTAAATATAACTTAAATGAAACAGCACGTTTTTAATTAAAAAAAATATATAATTTAAGTTTATTTCAAAAATACAAGGCTAAATTCCCTAATGTCTAGAGTATTTTGGTATTTATTCTATATGGCAGCATTTTACGTGGTGCTGCCACCTGGCGGCAGGCTTACCTTTCTGCGAAATTCTACGTGTTTGCTTACTTTTAATTTAAATATTATACTTTACAATCATAAAATAATAATCATTGTTAATGATTAAATATTTTATGATTAAATAAATATGTTTATAAAGAAAAAACTAAAGTTATTGATAATTTTTACGAATTACTAACTGATCAAGCTTTGTATTGACAACTTCCCCTTTCCATGACTTTTTTTGAAAAAGCGGAAATGGTTGGTCCGCCATAATCATTCGTGTGGGTCTGTGCTTGTGTGGTTTGGTTGTCTTTACCGGTGCCAACCATTATTTTTAATTAGTAGTAAGTTATGCGTATGAATCCAGACATGGACGATGATGAGAAGGGGTGAGTTTGTTTTCACATATTTTTGGTGTGGTTTAAGGCTGTCCACGACGTGCCAACTATAATAGGTCAAACTGGCATGTTCGCTTGGTGTGTCGCATTTCACGGATAGCCAGCAGGGCTCGTGAGGTAGCGTTACGTACTCAACTTTGTTCCCTGAGAGTATAAATTATGTTATGTTAACATTATTTTACGATAATAAATGCTAAATGACATAGATGCGGGCTGCAAAATTTCAATTAGCCTTTTACTTTATACCGGCTAGCGGGCACCGACCCCAAGCCTCGCCGTGCGACTTGCGTGGTTCGATCATGGCAGCTATTACTTTCCCATGCTATATTTTCTCTGATTGTTGTTGCATTTCATTGCCAAAATTTACGTAGAAGCAGTTTATATAACTGTACTTCAACTTCGAAAGCTGTTGATGTGGAAACGTCGCAATATGTAAAATTAACCTTTCTGTGACTAATCGTTGCTTTCTCTTATCGGTTATTTCGCGCTAGGGTATTGCGAGCGTCATTATTTTATGGAAAATATGGAAATTTTGAGTACCGAGATGTTAATGAGGTTATTAGATCAATGTTCGAAGTGCCGCGTAGCGCGATCTCATTTACCTACAAGACGTGAAACGTGCTGATTCATTTGCATATGGTTACTTGCGTCGTCAGATTATGTTCATAAACAGTTTTCCTCGATGCTTGCTCGGATGAATGTTATTTTTCGCGTAAACACGCTTTGGGCGGTCGCTATTGACGCTTCATTGGTAAAACAATACTGTGGACTCGCAACTAGATGCCTAAAAGCCTTTAGGATATCCATTGTTAGAGGATCACATCCTATTCTTTTATAGTTACAGGAAAATACATAATTTTACTTTAAAGTTGTGAGTAAATAATAATAAATGCTAATGATAAACTTTCAACTAATTATTTCCTAACATCTTCACTTCTCTATGCTTATTTCACTTGCATTTTTACAAGTAATCTAAAATGCAAATGTAATGTGCATTAGCTTGTAAACTGTGTAATTAAAAATAAAGTAACCAGAGACAGAGATAAACAGAAACCATTAGAAGTAAAACTATGACTATGACCCAAGAGAAGTGAATGGATACTTTCACCAATCTTGGTAAATGTGCTTAGTAAGCACTAAATTCTTACTCTATGAATGTTCAGAGGCTACTTCAAGTAAAACTTTCAATATGACTACTGTCATAAAGTAGAATGGCACTGATTAGATAAACCTGCTGATTATAACTTCCATGTATTTATTAAATATTTTAACAGTAGAATTTATGTGGTCTATGACTCATTTTGCAAGTTATCTATAGCCATATATGCCATAGCACATATTGGCTTATGTATGAGTAACACTTGAGTTGGTCAAGTTTTGACTTCTAAATACTTGAATCAAGATAACTGTAATATAGCACTAGCACATCATTCTCATTCTAAGTTGAGCTGGCATTTATTGATTTCATGCTAAAAATCCATTGTAAATTCCTCTATTTTCATTTAGTAGGATTGACCAAATAAGTATTATTTGAAAAATATAATCGCTTTATTTAGTAGCCCAGCCCACTGTCATTAATGAGACACAATAGTTGAGCGGATAATATTACCACAATTTAATCATAACTTACATATAAAATGCACAGTAATTATAACACTGTTCAGTTCAGTGCAATACTTGAACAGTACACTTGTATTTACCAGAGAGCCTTGAAAACAGTTTAATCTAAATACTTTACCCCAGTGAACTTTACTAACACAGTATCTGTCTCACATGAATATACATTCATAATGAATAGTTTACCATTCAAATAATTAAAAACAACAATAATTGTAGACTTGAAGCAGTAGTACTAAGGCAGTCCTTATCATAAACAAAATGGCTATTGGAATAAATTTAATGTAGATAGCAAGTTCCAAGTAGGTTTTTAGGTCATTTACTCTAGTGTATATCTTGTGATTGATTAAAATTCAATTGGTTAAAATGCATAAAGGCAAGTGCAATCTTTTGAAAGTTTGGTAAATGACCTATGAATATACAGGGTGTCAGGGACATCGACGCGAATACTATTACCATGGATTCATTCAGTGCATGATTCTGAACCCCCCAGCGTTGAAATTTTTCGTTGGTTATTTAAAAACACATCTGCTGTTTCATAGAAAAGTGCAATACCTACACGGTCAAAATGTATGGAACAGCAGATTTTTTTTTAGATAACCAACCAAACATTTTAACGCAGGGGGGTTCAGGATCATGTACTGAATCCATGGTAACATCCTTCGCGTGTATAAAACTACATTATGGGAAAATAGTAAATTTCATAAATGAGGAGCTCGTGGCTAAGTAATAACAAGCCGCACGGATCGATCCATCAGGTTAAGCTACGCTTGCCGGGGTTGGTCAGTGGATGGGTGACCATCTTTACATACCGAGACTCCTCCGTGCCTCGGAAAGCACGTTAAGCCGTTGGTCCCGGCTGTCATTTGTGGATCTTTGACAGTCGTTACGAGTTGTCAGAAGCCCAAAAGTCTGACACCAGTCTTACCAAGGGGTACCGTATTACCCAGTCACTGGGTTGTGGAGGTCAGATAGGCAGTCGCTCCATGTAAAATACTGGTATTCAGCTGCATCCGGTTAGACTGGAAGCCGACCCCAAGATAGTTGGGAAAAAGGCTAGGAAGATTGATTGATTGAGTAAATTTCATAAATATATGGATTTGAGGTATGTTTTATGCAATAAAATAAACATTATTGACATTTCCCCAAAATAACTTTATCAAGTCGCCCTTAGTGACAAGGAATTTTCTTATTTTCAATAAGTATGGTCCCGGACAATGACAAAGTAATTTCGGAAATCACAAACAGCTTGGGTTAAACCTAGATATTATTTACCTTATACAGAAAACTTGATAATAAAAACAATCTTTCAATGATGTCACACTCAGGCTGCACTGTGACATCTCATTTTTTATAAATAATTCCTGACCTGTTGATAAGAATTGTGAATTCACAGTAAAGAAACATTCATCTTTTTCAAATGCTAATAAAATGCTGAAACACAAATCTGTTTCTTCAAAATAAAATAAATCCTACCAACTTGAAAAGTCATAGTAATATTAAATATTAGCTATTGCGCGCGTCTTAGTCTGAAATCCCGGATGAAAAGTCTTATGTCCTAACCCAGATCATGGTCTAACCATGTACCAAATTTCATCAAAATCCGTTCAGCCGTTTTAGCGTGAAAGCGTAACAAACAAACTCACTTTCACCTTATAATATTAGTTAGGAAGTTAAAGGGATATTTTAATAAGCGCCGTTCATAAATCTAAGTGCATTAATACCCAGTACCCGATTGTGTCGGTAACAGTTTCACAGGCGGTCCGACTCCGAACGCCGGTTGTCAAGGACTTGAACGTCATTAAAATTCATTACTAAAGTCACTCTCACTACGCTTTAGCTTATTTCGAACTTCCATGTTAATATTTTCTCGCTGCTTGAAGCAATTTTCGAGCTTACCGCTTAAGTTTTCAGTAAAATTAAAGCTGGGTGTCGAGAAATCTCAGGGATGTAGCATATGCCTTGACCTATCAACTGCCCTAGACAAAATGGCTTTCAGCGATCGTTAACGCATAGCAAAGTTAGAAATTAATTTAGATAAAATACTTAAAAGTCACGTGATCCAGAAATGCCACATCATCAGGTGATTTTAATAAACTTGACATTGTAAATACTTTTATGCGTTAAAGATCGCAAAGTCATTCTATCTAGGGTGGTAGGCGGAAGTGGACAAGCCAACCTAGATTAAATTCGCATAAGTATTTCCTAAGTGCTATAAAATATCTGTATTTAAATCCTTTTGACCCAGAAAACTGTTCGTCGGTGGTCTGTCATGGGAGACGTCTCAAGAGAATTTGCAGCGTTACTTTTCGCGTTACGGCGATGTTATCGACTGCGTGGTGATGAAGAACAGCGAGTCGGGCCGCTCCAGGGGCTTCGGCTTCGTCACCTTCGCTGAGCCGGCGCTCGTCAATGTGGTGCTGCAGAATGGGCCCCATCAACTTGATGGCAGGTAAGCAAAAACCTAAAAAAGTGTGTTTATTTTGTAGGAACATAAAAAAACTATGTAGAGATGCAGGTGTACAACTTGATTCTTTGCGTGAATGTCAGGATTTTATAGGAAAATAGGATGGAACCACAACCAGCACAAGGCAGTAATATTTGGAGTAAGTGAAAGGTACAACTAGCGGTCCGTAATTTAAGCCGTGAATGGCGATGATGATGTCATCACTAGGAATTTCTTTGTAAAACTTCTCTACATTCGCTCGTCAAAAGTCAATGTTGCAATCAGTTGCCAATAAAAACACTAGTTTAAAAATATCGAGCTTCAATTTTATTGGTCGATTCGCACGAATTTACTCGCTTGAAACGGGCGAATCGTCACTTTAAAATAAAAAATAATATTATTTTTTCTGTAGGCGATTCGCACATATTTAATTTATTTGTGGGCGAAGCGCAACTCCAGAAATATGTATAAGGCAATTGGCACACTTAAAATTTTATGCAATAAAGTTAAGAAAAAAGTACACTAGGAATTATATGTAGGTATATTATTTGCCAATGCAGAATAAATAGTTTTTTTTTTTCTTAAATTATTATTTAAGTTTTTTAATTATTTCACACTTCGACAATGACGGAAGTGATTAAAAATCTATTCTTTGCAAAGTTCTTGAAATCTCTATTAAGTAAGTAAGTGCGATTTCTGCTTGAGTACAAAAAATTGTCAAATCTTCTATTATATAAAAGGAGAAACTGATTCACTGACTGACATATCAACGCACAGCCGAAACTACTGGGACTAGGAACGTGAAATTTTCCACACAGCTTCCTTTAATAATGTAGGGGAGCACTAAGAAGGGGTTTTTGAAAATTCGACTTTTAAGGGGGTGAAAAGGGGGGTTTTCGATTGTATGCAAAATCTTATTCCTTGAGTTAATAGACTTGAAACTTGGCACGAATACTTATCTAAGAAAATCATAAAGTTTGTCATTTTTAGTTTTTCTAAGCTACCCCCTAAACGGGGATTGGGGGGTGTCAAAGTTTGTATGAAAAAAAATTTACGCACGGTCCGAATAACTCGAAATTCAGTATTTATACTTAAAATCGACAATAAAGAATAATGCGTATCAAGGTTTTTCAGAAACAACCCCTAACGGGGTGAAAAGAGTTAAAATATTTTAATGACGGCTGCGATTTACTCATTTTTCGTCATGGGTGTCGTTTTCGTAGTTTTCGATAGTGCTAAAGCCGATAGTGAGGTCAAAATGTAAATCCAAGATGGCGGCTGCGAAAGTTTTCTTATTTTTCGTCATGGGAGTCGTTTTCGTAGTTTTCGATGGTGCTAAAGCCGATAATGAGGTCAAAATGTAAATCCAAGATAGTGGCTGTGAATATTTTCAAATTTTTCGTCATGGGTGTCGTTTTCGTAGTTTTGGATAGTGCTAAAGCCGATAGTGAGGTCAAAATGTAAATCCAAGATAGCGGCTGTGAATTATTTTTTTATTTTTCGTCATTGGAGTCGTTTTCGAAGTTTTCAAGGGTACTAAAGCCGATAGTGACGTCAAAAAGTTAATCCAAGATGGCGGATGTGAATATAAAAAAAAAATCGACATGGGTGTCGTTTACATAGATTTCTAATGTGCTTAAGCCGAAAGAGAGGTCTAAATGTAAATCCAAGATGGCGACTGCGACAAATTTGTCATTTTTCGTCATGGGTGTCGCTTTCGTAGTTTTTGAGGGTGCTAAAGCCGATAGAGAGTACTTCGTACGAATACTTATCTTAGTAATAAATGGGGATTAGGGGTGTCAAAGTTTGTATGAAAGATTTTTTATGCGAGGTCTGATTTACTCGAAACTCAGTATTTATACTTAAAACCGAAAACAAAGAATAACGTGTATCAATATTTTTCGGAAACAACCCCTACCGGGATGAAAAGGGTTGAAATATTTTATTTGCATCGCACTGACCTATATCAAGATACACGCAACGACATCTATTTTTTGGAATTTGCTATTCACAATTGGGCCCGATAGGTGACGCTGCAATCGAAGTTCAAGACGGTATTCTGTTCATGACACGTGCACAATTTCTGAGCAGTAAGTACCTAAACTAACCTAACAAAAAGTACTAGAGTTTCATGAATTCACGATATAGTATTTCAATTATTAAACAATCAATCTGCCTAGCCTTTTCCCAATAATGTTAGGGTCGGCTTCCCGTGTAACCGGATGCAGCTGAATACCATTATTTTACATGGAGCGACTGCCTATCTGACCTCCACAACCGAGTTACTGGGTAATACGATACCCCTTGGTAAGACTGGTTGTCAGACTTTCGGGCTTCTGACGACCCGTAACAACTGTCAAAGATCCATGAATGGCAGCCGGGACCAACGGCTTAACATGCTTTCCGCGGCATGGAGGAGTCTCGGTATGTCAAGATGGTCACACATCCACGGCAACCGTAGCTTAACCTGATGGGTCGACCCTTGCGGCTGTTATTACTTAGTTTCCAGCTCCTCTACAATTCTTCTCTCAATTTCTATCAATTCATCAATTTCTATCATTAGACATCGTGCACAATTTCTGAACAGTAACCTAACAAAAAGTACAATCATTACGTTATGCTACTAATAGGATTTGGCGATTTGGATTTAGGCGACAGATAGTTTATAACCTGGACAAGGAATACTTTTTATCCCGGAAGTACGTTTCCTTAGTTTTCCGAAATCCACGCGAGCGAAGCCGCGGGAAAAAGCTAGTCTATATATATAAAAGGAGAAACTGATTCACTGACTGACATATCAACGCACAGCCGAAACTACTGGGACTAGGAACGTGAAATTTTCCACACAGCTTCCTTTAATAATGTAGGGGAGCACTAAGAAGGGGTTTTTGAAAATTCGACTTTTAAGGGGGTGAAAAGGGGGGATTTCGATTGTATGCAAAATCTTATTCCTTGAGTTAATAGACTTGAAACTTGGCACGAATACTTATCTAAGTAAATCATAAAGTTTGTCATTTTTAGTTTTTCTTAGCTACCCCCTAAACGGGGATTGGGGGGTGTCAAAGTTTGTATGAAAAAAATTTTACGCAAGGTCCGAATAACTCGAAACTCAGTATTTATACTTAAAATCGAAAATAAAGAATAATGCGTATCAAGGTTTTTCGGAAACAACCCCTAACGGGGTGAAAAGGGTTAAAATATTTTAATGACGGCTGCGATTTACTCATTTTTCGTCATGGGTGTCGTTTTCGTAGTTTTCGATAGTGCTAAAGCCGATAGTGAGGTCAAAATGTAAATCCAAGATGGTGGCTGCGAAAGTTTTCTTATTTTTCGTCATGGGAGTCGTTTTCGTAGTTTTCGATGGTGCTAAAGCCGATAATGAGGTCAAAATGTAAATCCAAGATGGCGGCTGCGAATTCTTTTTTATTTTTCGTCATTGGTGTCGTTTTCGTAGTTTTCAAGGGTGCTCAAGCCGATAGTGACGTCAAAAAGTAAATCCAAGATGGCGGCTGTGATTTTTTTTTTATTTTTCGTCATTGGTATCGTTTTCGAAGTTTTCAAGGGTACTGAAGCCGATAGTGACGTCAAAAAGTTAATCCAAGATGGCGGATGTGAATATTTAAAAAAAAATCGACATGGGTGTCGTTTACATAGGATTTCTAATGTGCTTAAGCCGAAAGGGAGGTCTAAATGTAAATCCAAGATGGCGGCTGCGACAAATTTGTCATTTTTCGTCATGGGTGTCGCTTTCGTAGTTTTTGAGGGTGCTAAAGCCGATAGAGAGTACTTCGTACGAATACTTATCTATATATATAAAAGGAGAAACTGATTCACTGACTGACATATCAACGCACAGCCGAAACTACTGGGACTAGGAACGTGAAATTTTCCACACAGCTTCCTTTAATAATGTAGGGGAGCACTAAGAAGGGGTTTTTGAAAATTCGACTTTTAAGGGGGTGAAAAGGGGGGATTTCGATTGTATGCAAAATCTTATTCCTTAAGTTAATAGACTTGAAACTTTGCACGAATACTTACCTAAGTAAATCATAAAGTTTGTCATTTTTAGTTTATCTAAGCTACCCCCTAAACGGGGATTGGGGGGTGTCAAAGTTTGTATGAAAAAATTTTTACGCAAGGTCCGAATAACTCGAAACTCAGTATTTATACTTAAAATCGAAAATAAAGAATAATGCGTATCAAGGTTTTTCGGAAACAACCCCTAAAGGGTTAAAATATTTTAATGACGGCTGCGATTTACTCATTTTTCGTCATGGGTGTCGTTTTCGTAGTTTTCGATAGTGCTAAAGCCGATAGTGAGGTCAAAATGTAAATCCAAGATGGCGGCTGCGAAAGTTTTCTTATTTTTCGTCATGGGAGTCGTTTTCGTAGTTTTCGATGGTGCTAAAGCCGATAATGTGGTCAAAATGTAAATCCAAGATGGCGGCTGCGAATTCTTTTTTATTTTTCGTCATTGGTGTCGTTTTCGTAGTTTTCAAGGGTGCTAAAGCCGATAGTGACGTCAAAAAGTAAATCCAAGATGGCGGCTGTGAATATTTTCAAATTTTTCGTCATGGGTGTCGTTTTCGTAGTTTTGGATAGTGCTAAAGCCGATAGTGAGGTCAAAATGTAAATCCAAGATGGCGGCTGTGAATATTTTTTTAATTTTTCGTCATTGGTGTCGTTTTCGAAGTTTTCAAGGGTACTAAAGCCGATATTGACGTCAAAAAGTTAATCCAAGATGGCGGATGTGAATATTTAAAAAAAAATCGACATGGGTGTCGTTTACATAGATTTCTAATGTGCTTAAGCCGAAAGGGAGGTCTAAATGTAAATCCAAGATGGCGGCTGCGACAAATTTGTCATTTTTCGTCATGGGTGTCGCTTTCGTAGTTTTTGAGGGTGCTAAAGCCGATAGAGAGTACTTCGTACGAATACGTATCTTAGTAATAAATGGGGATTAGGGGTGTCAAGGTTTGTATGAAAGATTTTGTATGCGAGGTCTGATTTACTCGAAACTCAGTATTTATACTTAAAACCGAAAACAAAGAATAACGTGTATCAATATTTTTCGGAAACAACCCCTACCGGTATGAAAAGGGTTGAAATATTTTACTTGCATCGCACTGACCTATATCAAGATACACGCAACGACATCTATTTTTTGGAATTTGCTATTCACAATTGGGCCCGATAGGTGACGCTGCAATCGAAGTTCAAGACGGTATTCTGTTCATGACACGTGCACAATTTCTGAGCAGTACCTAAACTAAAAGTACTAGGGTTTCATGAATTCACGATATAGTATTTCAATTATTAAACAATCTATCTGCCTAGCCTTTTCCCAATTATGTTAGGGTCGGCTTCCCGTGTAACCGGATGCAGCTGAATACCATTATTTTACATGGAGCGACTGCCTATCTGACCTCCACAACCGAGTTACTGGGTAATACGATACCCCTTGGTAAGACTGGTTGTCAGACTTTCAGGCTTCTGACGACCCGTAACAACTGTCAAAGATCCATGAATGGCAGCCGGGACCAACGGCTTAACATGCTTTCCGAGGCATGGAGGAGTCTCGGTATGTCAAGATGGTCACCCATCCACAGACCATCCACGGCAACCGTAGCTTATCCTGATAGGTCGACCCGTGCGGCTGTTATTACTTAGTTTCCAGCTCCTCTACAATTCTTCTCTCAATTTCTATCAATTCATCAATTTCTATCATTAGACATCGTGCACTATTTCTGAACAACCTAACAAAAAGTACAATCATTACGTTATGCTAGGATTTGGCGATTTGGATTTAGGCGACAGATAGTTTATAACCTGGACAAAGAATACTTTTTATCCCGGTAGTACGTTTCCTTGGTTTTCCGACATCCACGCGAGCGAAGCCGCGGGAAAAAGCTAGTCTTAGTAATAAATGGGGATTAGGGGTGTCAAAGTTTGTATGAAAGATTTTTTATGCGAGGTCTGATTTACTTGAAACTCAGTAATTTATACTTAAAACCGAAAACAAAGAATAACGTGTATCAATATTTTTCGGAAACAACCCCTACCGGGATGAAAAGGGTTGAAATATTTTATTTGCATAGCACTGACCTTTATCAAGATACACGTAACGACATCTATTTTTTGGAATTTGCTATTCACAATTGGGCCCGATAGGTGACGCTGCAATCGAAGTTCAAGACGGTATTCTGTTCATGACACGTGCACAATTTCTGAGCAGTACCTAAACTAACCTAACAAAAAGTACTAGGGTTTCATGAATTCACGATAATTATAGTATTTCAATTATTAAACAATCAATCTGCCTAGCCTTTTCCCAATTATGTTAGGGTCGGCTTCCCGTGTAACCGGATGCAGCTGAATACCATTATTTTACATGGAGCGACTGCCTATCTGACCTCCACAACCGAGTTACTGGGTAATACGATACCCCTTGGTAAGACTGGTTGTCAGACTTTCGGGCTTCTGACGACCCGTTACAACTGTCAAAGATCCATGAATGGCAGCCGCGACCAACGGCATAGCATGCTTTCCGAGGCATGGAGGAGTCTCGGTATGTCAAGATGGTCAACCATCCACAGACCATCCACGGCAACCGTAGCTTAACCTGATGGGTCGACCCGTGCGGCTGTTATTACTTAGTTTCCAGCTCCTCTACAATTCTTCTCTCAATTTCTATCAATTCATCAATTTCTATCATTAGACATAGTGCACTATTTCTGAACAGTAACCTAACAAAAAGTACAATCATTACGTTATGCTACTAATAGGATTTGGCGATTTGGATTTAGGCGACAGATAGTTTATAACCTGGACAAAGAATACTTTTTATCCCGGTAGTACGTTTCCTTGGTTTTCCGACATCCACGCGAGCGAAGCCGCGGGAAAGAGCTAGTTCATAATATTTGGGGCTAAAAACCTTAAAAATTGATGTAAACAAAGCAGTGACGTGCCAAATGACTTCACATACATCATGGCCGCGACAGAAACGGACGTTTGAAGTTTTGAACTGTAAAAGAAAATTGTTGTTTCATAATTTTTTTGAGCAACAAGCAGTAGTTGTATTTATCTTTTATTTAATACTTTTATTAGGTTTATATTACTGCCATATTTTATATTGATGTAGTGAAAAAAAAATTACATGTATAATCCATTTTATTAATAACTAGCTTTACCCGGCCCGGCTTCGCACGGTTAGCACTAAGTACTTATCTACGGCGCATCTACCTTTCCTAATTACCTATTTCTACCTAATTACCTACCCTACCCTACCTACCCTACATATCTACCTGCTTACCTACCATATATACCTATTTATACCTACTAATACTATGTTAGTAGCAAATAAATAACTTTGACTTTAGTTAATGCATGTTACTGGATAAAGTTAACTTGATATTTTTCTCTTAAAATAAATGAAATATACTCCTACACCTATATTTTAACACAACAACATTTTTTCATTAAAATTAGACAATTTCTTTACAAATCTTTGTTTTTTTATAGCGCCTCTGTTGTTACCTTTACGAAAGTATTACAAATTCATAGTGTTAAATCTTGTACGACATGGTATGGAACCCTTCGTGTGCGAGTCCGACTCGCACTTGACAGATTTTTTAAACTATGTTTTGAATTTCTTTTTCGTTTATGAATGAGTGATAAGTATGAGGCGTGCACTTTTGGATTTTCCAAACTATTTGTGATATCTTCCACATTTTTGGGTAGTATTGTACCCGCAAGACAGGTTTTTAATAAGAATAAATCCGTTTTGTGTGCCAAAAGTTAACAGTTTGAAGTAAGTACCAAATTGTTTGTTGTGATCATAAAAGTTTGAAGTACCAAATTGTTTGTTGTGATTCTAAATGCATATATTAATAAGGACAACATACAAAAATTTCTAAATTGCTTAGCAGCCTTAAGTTTTACTGAAACTTACAAAGTAACATACTGCAATGAGGCTTTTAATGCATTCCACGATCTATTCACGCTCTTCTATAAACTGTGTTTCCCTGAAATCCTCGTTAAAAAGAGTAATAAACCCATAAAAAACAAATGGCTTAGTACGGGTTTAAAAATATCATGCATTAAAAAGAGAGCTTTATATTACGAATATCAACATGATGCTATAAGTAAAGGTTATCATAAGAAAAAATACCTCAATTACACTAAGATCTTGAAAAAATGCATATCAAAATCACAACAAATGAGCAACAACAATTTTTTTAATAATTCTAAAAATAAATGTAAAGCGACATGGTCAATCATAAAAAATAGTATAAACAAACCTAATAATAGCAAATATATAAATGAATTAATAATCCACGATAAAAAAATTAATAATCCTAGTGACATATGTAACCAATTTAACAATTATTTTATTGAGCTGACACAAAAAGTCAATAATAATAATCATGACATACATAACATTAACATTGACAATAATATTAATACTTTATTTCTGACTCCAGTGAATGAAATAGACGTTATTAAAATAATTAATTCATTAAATAATACGAATTCTACCGGATATGACGAAGTAACCACTAAAATAATCAAATTAAGCGCAAAAATTATAGCATCGCCACTTAGCCACTTAATAAACCTCTCTTTTGATGAAGGTGTTTTCCCATCTAGACTAAAAGAGTCTGTAATTAAACCTCTATTCAAAAAGGGCAACTATACTGACATGGGCAATTATAGGCCCACTAGCTTTTTCCCGCGGCTTCGCTCGCGTGGATGTCGGAAAACCAAGGAAACGTACTACCGGGATAAAAAGTATTCTTTGTCCAGGTTATAAACTATCTGTCGCCTAAATCCAAATCGCCAAATCCTAGCATAACGTAATGATTGTACTTTTTGTTAGGTTGTTCAGAAATAGTGCACGATGTCTAATGATAGAAATTGATGAATTGATAGAAATTGAGAGAAGAATTGTAGAGGAGCTGGAAACTAAGTAATAACAGCCGCACGGG
The DNA here is from genome assembly GCA_948150665.1 of Conistra vaccinii. Taxonomy (NCBI): domain Eukaryota; kingdom Metazoa; phylum Arthropoda; class Insecta; order Lepidoptera; family Noctuidae; genus Conistra; species Conistra vaccinii. The sequence continues at coordinate 3,385,388 of OX411334.1, read as the reverse complement.
TCGACCTATCAGGATAAGCTACGGTTGCCGTGGATGGTCTGTGGATGGGTGACCATCTTGACATACCGAGACTCCTCCATGCCTCGGAAAGCATGTTAAGCCGTTGGTCCCGGCTGCCATTCATGGATCTTTGACAGTTGTTACGGGTCGTCAGAAGCCTGAAAGTCTGACAACCAGTCTTACCAAGGGGTATCGTATTACCCAGTAACTCGGTTGTGGAGGTCAGATAGGCAGTCGCTCCATGTAAAATAATGGTATTCAGCTGCATCCGGTTACACGGGAAGCCGACCCTAACATAATTGGGAAAAGGCTAGGCAGATAGATTGTTTAATAATTGAAATACTATATCGTGAATTCATGAAACCCTAGTACTTTTAGTTTAGGTACTGCTCAGAAATTGTGCACGTGTCATGAACAGAATACCGTCTTGAACTTCGATTGCAGCGTCACCTATCGGGCCCAATTGTGAATAGCAAATTCCAAAAAATAGATGTCGTTGCGTGTATCTTGATATAGGTCAGTGCGATGCAAGTAAAATATTTCAACCCTTTTCATACCGGTAGGGGTTGTTTCCGAAAAATATTGATACACGTTATTCTTTGTTTTCGGTTTTAAGTATAAATACTGAGTTTCGAGTAAATCAGACCTCGCATACAAAATCTTTCATACAAACCTTGACACCCCTAATCCCCATTTATTACTAAGATACGTATTCGTACGAAGTACTCTCTATCGGCTTTAGCACCCTCAAAAACTACGAAAGCGACACCCATGACGAAAAATGACAAATTTGTCGCAGCCGCCATCTTGGATTTACATTTAGACCTCCCTTTCGGCTTAAGCACATTAGAAATCTATGTAAACGACACCCATGTCGATTTTTTTTTAAATATTCACATCCGCCATCTTGGATTAACTTTTTGACGTCAATATCGGCTTTAGTACCCTTGAAAACTTCGAAAACGACACCAATGACGAAAAATTAAAAAAATATTCACAGCCGCCATCTTGGATTTACATTTTGACCTCACTATCGGCTTTAGCACTATCCAAAACTACGAAAACGACACCCATGACGAAAAATTTGAAAATATTCACAGCCGCCATCTTGGATTTACTTTTTGACGTCACTATCGGCTTTAGCACCCTTGAAAACTACGAAAACGACACCAATGACGAAAAATAAAAAAGAATTCGCAGCCGCCATCTTGGATTTACATTTTGACCACATTATCGGCTTTAGCACCATCGAAAACTACGAAAACGACTCCCATGACGAAAAATAAGAAAACTTTCGCAGCCGCCATCTTGGATTTACATTTTGACCTCACTATCGGCTTTAGCACTATCGAAAACTACGAAAACGACACCCATGACGAAAAATGAGTAAATCGCAGCCGTCATTAAAATATTTTAACCCTTTAGGGGTTGTTTCCGAAAAACCTTGATACGCATTATTCTTTATTTTCGATTTTAAGTATAAATACTGAGTTTCGAGTTATTCGGACCTTGCGTAAAAATTTTTTCATACAAACTTTGACACCCCCCAATCCCCGTTTAGGGGGTAGCTTAGATAAACTAAAAATGACAAACTTTATGATTTACTTAGGTAAGTATTCGTGCAAAGTTTCAAGTCTATTAACTTAAGGAATAAGATTTTGCATACAATCGAAATCCCCCCTTTTCACCCCCTTAAAAGTCGAATTTTCAAAAACCCCTTCTTAGTGCTCCCCTACATTATTAAAGGAAGCTGTGTGGAAAATTTCACGTTCCTAGTCCCAGTAGTTTCGGCTGTGCGTTGATATGTCAGTCAGTGAATCAGTTTCTCCTTTTATATATATAGATAGATATAATAATAATTTTATTGCATTAAATTCAAAATGTGCCAATTACATATTACTTGAGTTGTCGATTCGCCCACAAATAAATTAAATTTCGTGCGAATAGCCTATCGAAAAAATTAAATTACATATTTAAAAGTGACGATTCGCCCGTTTCGGACGAGTAAATCCGTGCGAATCGACGAATAAGCCTTCAATGGTCTTGTTGGGAGATTAGGTTAAGCCTATTAGTATTACTAGAGACAAGACGATACCGTTACTCTTGTGAATAGCGTCAATTTGCCACGGCAAGTTTCTGTTACATTGTTTCTACTTTTCCATACGATTGTTATCTGTGTTAGGTGCGGCGTAATAAAAATGTCAGTACCTACGAGTACATTTTTTAGGTTCATAATTAATTTCTCGACTAGAAGTATGGAAAAAAAGAACATGTTGCGAATCATGAGTGATGATGAAAATAATGTTGAATGAATTTCTTAAGAATATTATCAAAGGAGAATGCAAAAAAAAACCTTGCTCGGGGTAAAAGAGATGTATCTCGAATTATCAATAACAAGTAATAAAATAATAACCGGTTATGAACGTGATCCTTACTGGCAAACATTAAAAAATTTACAGTTTTAGTATTCAGGCGTCGATTTAAAAAAAATGATAATTTATTATTTTTAATTACTTTATTCAAAAACATGATGTTAAAATGCCAGCTTGGCCCATTTGATATTTAAAAAATAAATACTTTGTAAGTGATGGTGAAAATGTTTTCTGAATAAATAAAATACATGTGTATTGACCCCGAACGCGTATTCAATAATAAATCACGTCATGACCTGACAGATTCTCATGATAAAATCATTTATCACTGTAATATAAACGAGAAATCTTTCTAAAACGACACAATGTTGCATCCACAAATAATTGTGACCCAATTCTTGAAACAGAAATAAACTGTATGTATGGCCTTACTCAAACCGACGTTGGTTCACCTGTCAACCTATACATTTTTAATTTTTATTTCAGCTCTGATTAGGCTATAGCTGAAAGGTTAAATCAATGTAAGCCAGAAATAGATTCCACCTACGAAATTCTACAACTTTTTCAGTTTAGAAATTGTATAAGAGAATCTAAAAGATAAATAAAAACCGCGCAAGTTTCAGGAAATTTTGGCGGTCAAAGTTAATTGACATAGCTTTATGAGGTCGTTTCGCTTCATGCCCATGCGCCATTAGGGAAATTATTTAGAAAATATCACTGTTTTTGAAAGGCCTCGTTGATTTAATGGATCGTCAAGCACTGGACTATGGACTTCAGTATTATAATAGCTTATTTTAACATTTTATTAGTAGGTAAAATCACAATAAAATGAACCTATTTGTATAAAATAACCGAACGTTTCATTGTATGACTTAAGGCGACGATAACCGACTTTTAATGACTTTATACTGATCACGTCTAAACGAGTAGTGTTACTGATTTGGAAAAAAATATATGCTTAATTAGAGCATTTTCTTAAAACTTAAGAATATTTTAGATTATGTTTGTTACATAGTGAAATTAATTTGTAAAGTTATATCTAACGCGGATAAAAAACTGAGAAGCACGAAAAAACTTAGACTCACGCAAAATCTATCAAGCGTATTTTTCTGAAACCTTCACCATTTTATGATACTTTATCATCTTTGATCTTTTAGCAGTAGTTAAACGAGTAGCGTTACTGATGTGGAAAAAATTTATGCATTTCAGCATATAGCATTTTCTTAAAACTTAAGAATGTTTTAGATTGTTTATGTTACATAGTGAAATTAATTTGTAAATTTATATCTAACGCGGATAAAAAACTGAGAATCACGCAAAATCTATCAAGCGTATTTTTCTAAAACCTTCACCATTTTAAAGATAATTTATCATCTTTGATCTTTTAGCATACGTGAAATACCTCTTGTTTTATGTAATAATCCGTCTAATTTGGGACAGCGCTCCATGATGGGCGAGTCCTATTACTGGCTGGACGTACGACGCGTTGCGTGAGCTCAGTACAGAACACGCAAGCTAACCTCAACTCAAGGTCACTGGCGTATTATCTGCGTCTTAAGTAAATCGTCATGGTTTCTTTGAAGTCAAAATCTTGTCGATTTAATTGATTTTCTGTACTGTTGGCGTTACGCGCCATCGTAGTAATTAAAATTGAGATTAGTTTTCTCATAAAGTAGCTGATTTTACAAAAGCGCTCAAGAAATAAATCGACCACTAATAATGTCACATTACTATTGTCATTTATTTAATTGCAGTTACTTGATGCATTTTTCTGCAAGGTGTAATATTGCGTGTTATTGTATTTTTCCTTCACACATTCAAGGTTTAATGTTCTATAAGAAATGTGCACGCTGCATTGAGAATGCAATGTATGTAGGTAACCAAATAAGTTCCGTAGTGTTTTCTCATTTACGCGGATTTCGGTAAAACGGGAAAAACCAAAACGTGAAATTGGAAATTTAAATTACTAGATGGCAAAAAAGTTGATGCATTATTCATAACCTTTTAAAAAAAAATGTTACGTGTAAAATTGTAATTTTACGCTTCTCTAACATAAAATGTATTCTGCTGAAACTATTTTAATAGTTTAATGAAAATTCTTTTGCGAATCCTCACAGAACACGCCATTCTATATTATAAAATGTTTTCCAACTAAAAAGGTACATTTTCGCGAGTTGAAAACTGAAACCCAGGCGGAGGGTGGGTGAAATTCGCCCGAGTATTGACGTGATACCCAAACGATAACAGAAGGACGTCTTTCTAAACAGCTCTGGCAGAACAAAAGTTAATAAAACCTCCTATCCACATCCAGGCAGTGCCTTCAGTTACATTACTGCTGGTACGTTCAGATGTTTGTGGGACATTAACACGCAAATTAGCATATACTCCTTGTTCCTATGGACAAGAGAGTCTACAAGGTTTGCGACAAGGTTCTTTGCACTTATTAACACTATGATTAGGAGTGCATGCTTAGTCAGTTTGCGACGCTACGGAGACATAATGGCGCCGAGACTGTTGTTTGTGTGCCGACTTAACTAATTAAATGGTTTTCTTTTACTCACAAGAGTATAATAAACACGAAATATGAAATTTAGAGCTGACAAATTAGTTTATTCTCAAATCAATCTTCAGAGTCTACAGCGTATTTTGATGTATTGTCTGATATCTTTCATCTTTTTTCATCTGCTAGTAAAATTTAGTTGTTGCTTAGTGAGTGAAAGCCTAACAGAATCGGGCCCGGTGTATGACAATAGCAAGGAGAGTACTGGATGAATAAATCACAGGGTAGATATGCTTTGCATAATACAAAGTAGAGTTATGGCCTTCTGAGGGTAAATACGGGCTCCAGATTCTTAAATGAAAAACACTTGTTACTTGTTAGGCAGACAGATTCATTATAAGGCGTTTTTCTTTTAAAGTAGACTCAGTTTTTAATTACTTGCCCGATTGCCATGATGATTTTTGATGATTTTTGGGTCAACCGTAGCTTTAGTAGCTGGGGCTGTATTTTTGTCCCAAAACTTGCCACCGGTCGCTAAAGCAGGGTAAAAAATGCTATGTACACACGGCTACACATCTAGTAGCAAGTATAATTTCCAGTATAAGCTGACCCCGCATTGTTCGGAAATCCTATACAATGCGAGATCAGCATACACTGGAAATGTATAGCTTGATGTGTAGCCGTGTGTACTATTTGGACTACATTCAAATTCGAGTGACAGTAACACGCGTGGCATGACGACCATAGAAACGGGTTTTCTACGGGTTTTGTCGACGGAAGAATAGACAATTACAGATTGTGATTGTTAATGTCATTTTGTCTATTCTTCCGACGACAAAACCCGTTTCTTTTGTAGTCATGCTAACCGTGCTGGTCAGTAAATAGAATCTCAAAAAGAATTATATAAGACCAAAAAGTAACCGTGGCCCCTGGCAACGTACAGGCAACTGAACACATAACGGAACACGGGTGGGTTTTAGTCAGTAAGATTGCTGCGGCTTGCTGTCAGTACAAGAACGAAAGCTGTAGCTCCATTAAAAAAAATCTAATAAAATAAAACATAGTGCGCTATCAACAAAAAAGTGCTCAACGCGCCTAAAGAAGATTTCACTTTAAAAAAAAAAGACCTAATAGTAACTATTTCTGCAAAATATTTTAGTGTGCAACTGCTTACGATAATATCGAAAGTAGAAGTACAAATAGTTCCATACTTCTCTGTTTGCTTAGTTTTCACAACTGATCAAATATGATCGCGCGTATTGTTCAGCAGAGGGTAACAAACTTAAATTATTCAATACAATGTGGAAAATTACAATAATTTATAAGATTTAGTTTCATATTACAACTATATTTTATTGCACTTAGCGCCAAACTATGAATATTAAAAATGATAATCTTATGAACTGAATACAGATGAGTCTAGGTCCAGCTGCACAGCAGATGCAGACGGATAGGGTTCAATTGGCACTAGAATGAAGCGGTATCTATCGCCTCGTGTCGATACCGCTTGATTTCAATGCAACACGCACACACATAAATACTAACACTTAAATGTGCTTTACTAACACGCTCTTTGAATTGATCTGAATTCCGAGGACACACATTCGCAACAATAGTTCAAATAAATTCATGTGGAATGTCAATTTTTTTGCCACGTCATTGTAAGAAAACATGACATTATTATTTTATTGTACCATGCCATTCCATGGAATTCTTCTAACAGCAGGCACTAATCACCTACAATATATGAATTATACATTCAGCAGTCGACGACATTGACTTTTATTTGAAAACGGGGTCACTGGTAACAATAGGAATTTCAGTCGATGCACCATAGTTTATTTTATTGTATGTAGCGCGATAAAACTGTAGTATAAATTGATATTTTCATTACAAACTTCTAAGCTAGGAACAGACTTCACACCCTTGCCCCACATGCTCGCGGCCACACCCGTTAACTTGCTTGGCGTGTCACAAATGCGTTCCAGGATTTAGTCCAAAACAAAGCCTTGTGATCCGGGATAAAGGAATTGCTCTACATTCCATTCTCCAGGCGTCGTAAAATGATAACTAGCGGATTGTATTCGGAGTATTTCGGAGAAAAGGATAGGCATCCAATGCGAAAAATTATTGTAAAGTAATTTTCTGAAAACCTCTAGTCCCTTTGGGAAGGGATGTTTAGGTCAGAAAGGTTTTGCTTTAAATCAGGCGAGTTGTATTTATAGATAGATATGTAAAAGCCTGTGTACTGTTGTGTACAGTTCCTCTCTGTTATAGTGGGCTGACAATAGGCTGGGAAAATGCAAAGGATGAATGAGTAGTCGCTGAGTTTCTTGCCGGACAAAGATTGAAGTATTTTTTTTATCCACTGAAATAATAGCAAGGCAAAGAAGAATGTCGAGTCGCAAATATTGTCTTTCTAGAGCCTTCTATGGTAGGATATTACTATGTACAAAAACTATAGACTTATTGGAATAAGAAAATCTTCGCGTCGACATTACCGATGCCTATCTGTTGATATTAATTGTTATTATTAAACACTTTTAGTAAATAATACTTATATACCTCAGATCAAATAAAAAACCAAGTCATAAGCACTGTCAACAGTGACGTGAAGGTTTCATAAACATGTGTGCACTTAGTGAGGTGCAGTTTGATTGTAAATGGTTGTTAATGTGTGCGTGTGAGTGTGTATGCACCGAGCGGAGGTGTTATTTTGGCATGCTTCACTGTATTGTTCGCAGTGCTATGTCTTGGTTTTTTATTTGGTCTGACTGAGTTATATACAATTGCGCTATTTTATTAAATATTATAAAGGGCACCTCAAGAACCATGGCTCAATGGCTGGTATTTCAGTGCCTCACAACCGGACAATCAACCCTTCCCAATATGGTATTCAGGCGGAATTAATGCTTGCTACAGAGCTATTTGTGCGATTTATTGAGATCTTGTCCGAATTTAGTTTACGGGTGTAAATTGGCATTTTCCTTTGGCATTAGTGTTCCATGTCAGTTTAAAGGTGTTTCCTACATAATGCCCATGTTGTTCCCGCTACTGCTGATAAAAAATTGTGTTGACCTCATTACTTATCTCATGTATTATTAAAAGTTGTAAATATAATAATGAAGTCCTTGTTCGATACCTGGACACATTTTTAATAATTATTAAAAAAAGTAACCGCAGTAGGCAGTAAACTAAATTAATTACATTATTAGAGCATACGTATCTGATATCATGTTTCGCTACGGGAGCATAACAAATTAACCGATAAACACTTTTATGAACATATTCAAGGAAAACCAACATTGACCGTTCGTTCCGTTCGTTCGTTCGTCGTGATTTATTAGAGTAATTCCCAAAATTATATTGGGAAATCGTACCTTTTTCAACTTGTTTTCCTTATAAAAACAAAAACAAGTCATCTCTTCAATGTTCTTTAATGTTAACTTTTGGTCAGGTAACAAATTCTGTTATGTACTCAAAGTTGACGTGTTATTTTTAGCCAACCGTACGAAAACACAATTTACTGAATTATTTTCCAACGTTTTGATCCTCAAATATAAAACAACAAAGTCACAAATCAAAATGGCGGCCGACGGCGGCCATCTTGATAACCTCAAAAAACATAAGCATGGTTCTAAAATTACAAATTGTTTGATAGGACCATCGACCCGAAGCCGTGCAACCCTCGCACGCTGCAGAAGCCGAAGCGCGGTGGCGGGTACCCGAAGGTGTTCCTCGGAGGGCTTCCGTCCAACGTGACTGAGACCGATCTGCGCGTGTTCTTCGGCCGCTACGGCAAGGTCATGGAAGTGGTCATCATGTACGACCAGGAGAAGAAGAAGTCTAGGGGTAAGTCACATAGTCTACATCTGCAATAGACTTCTAGATAAGTGTTACGACGGAAGAGTTTCATGTGTGACTTCTTCATCGCAGCTTGCTGTCGAGGTGAGAGGACGTGCGTGCATAACGCCGGTAAACAACATTATGCAAATCAGTTAATTTTATTAATTTTCGAGTCGTAACTTCACACTATTTGAGGATCAAATGATAATGACATTGCAAAGCCTCGAGGGCCGCTTTATGAGAGAAAGTTGATAGAGACCTAGTTCCAATTTACAAAGCATTTAGATTCTGTTATATCTATTGATTGTAATTTAATAAATGGAGAAAAACAGGTCTTGTATAATACCGTTTCGTCTATTAAACTTTTGTATATGTTTTTTTTAATGAAAATTACTAAAACATTCCACATTTTATTCTCATGCTTACAGAGCAACGAGTTTTTATATAATATTTATGTAAAATTTTAGCTTATAATATCCACATCCAGGCAGCGCCGTTAGTGCTAACTACTGTCGGTGCGTTCAAGCGTTCGTGGGACATTGACACGCAAATTAGCATATACTCTTTGTTCCCATGAGCAACAGAGTCTACAAGGTTTGCGACAGGTCACTTGTAACAACGGTTTTATAAACATTGTATCTGGTAGGAATACTTCTCGAGATAAAGGATTAGGTCAGGCACTCGATTAAATGAACAAGTACTTAACGATAACATAATTATACCAAGTTAAGATTATTATGATGCAATATGGAGGTGAATTCAAACAGTAAACACTTAGAAATCTGAGACAATGTAAAAACAATAATACCAATTGAACTAGTGCAAAACAAAAGTTCACAAGTTTCGAACGGTTTTGCTAAAGAAAAAGCGTTTCGCTTTCCAAACAGTAACACGAGAGCTAGGGTTAACGCAATCGAAATGATACGACCTCAATCGTGAGCTCAGTGAAAGGTGTCACCCTTCGGGGCGACTTTATCAAATAATTTACGGCTTGTGTAATTTGTGCGACCGGTTGTGATCCGGGGGTTGTAGGCACAACTGCGTCGAACACATCTTTTTATTAGTTCGCTTCATTACGAGAAAATTGCTTCATAAAATAAGGAAAGCAAGGACCAAGAGGCAGAGCTGTATTATGAGTTGACAAAAGAACATTCCATACATAAACAAGTAAAGCTATTTGCAGTAATATTATCCTAGGGTTTGACTTCTTTTGATGTTAGTGTGCTATATTTACACATTTTTGCAAGAACATATCTGATTTGCTAATGTCTTGATGTTTTGAAGCTTTTTTCTACTTTTCAAAATATAAAAACAAACTCGATTGTTCTAGGCTTCGGTTTCCTGTCGTTCGAGGACGAGATCTCCGTTGAGAGGGTCACTCAGGAGCATTTCATCAATCTCAACGGAAAACAGGTAATGTAACTATTTTTGTTGGTCATTTGAAAACATCAGTTGTTTGCCAAATATTTTTGTAGCTATCTCTCTTGAAACAAACTATCACTGAGCTTCACTGAGTAAATGAATTTAACATTTTAACTTTTGAAATACTTGTGCAATTTTAATGTTGAAGTAATCAGTACAACAAACAGATAAAACTTCGCACTATGTTTTCCTTGTAGGTTTCAAATTACAATGGGAGTCGATTTTATTTATATACGCCCGTATATAATAGGTAAATTATATTGGTTCTGAAATTTGACTTAGCGACAAATCGTGTTTGACTCTCTTATGTGTCATCGTCATATTCTAATAAACATGTGTGACGCATGTTTTCATCTTTTCCGGGTGAACGACTGCTGGAATATAAGAAACGTGTAACTTTTACGTGTGCATTTTAAAATATACCCCAAGTAGTAATAATAAAAAGAAAAAGTGTCGCCACATTGCAAGCCACCTCGTTTATTAAGATTCCAGTTGATTGGGAGTTGGGACACAAACGTGTCCAATCTTACAATTTATTTTTTGCAATGATATGGTTTCGGTTAACGGCAGACACAAAAATTGTGTGAAATAAATGATTACATAGTGCTAAGATTATCGCTTTTAAACCCAAATTCTTGAATTATATTATAAATTTCTTGAATTCAAGCCCAAGTTTTCGCTAGGTATTCATAGTCTTAAGATCAATCAAAATGGTAAGTTGACAACTAGATTTTCTTTAACCCAAAACACGTAAGCAGGTGGAGATCAAGCGCGCGGAGCCCCGCGATGGTTCAGGCAAGCTCGGGTCCGGCGCCAGCGGCATGGGCGGCGGGGCCCTCAGCGCGCCCGGCGACGCGCCGCAGGCCGGCCAGTGGGGCCCGCCCGCGGCCGCGCCCATCAACATGATCCAGGGCCACAACGGCCAGATGGGCGGCCCGCCGATCAACATGCCGATGGCAGGCCCCAACATCATGCAGGGGTGAGAACTGGTTTTGTTTTAGATTCTAAATGGACCTTTTGTTATCATCTCTTTTTTTGTTTAACACAGTTTCTTTCTTCATATATAGAATTGTTTTTTTATGCATCTGAACTGTAATGGCACACTGCCACATGCTTAATAATCTGCTTCGCACACAGTCTCAGTTTATTTGACCCTTCATATTCATTTTTCTAAGATCTTAGTTAAAATTAATCCAAAATATCACACACTCGACTTAAAAATAAACGAGTAATTCATAAAAAAAGCACGCTTCTCCATCCCCCACTTGACTAACAGATCGACTTTCAATAATCCAGGTACCAAGGCTGGGGCACTTCCCCTGGCCAGACGTCGTACGCCGGCTACGGAGCAGCGGGTGCGGGCGCGGGCCCCGGCAACTACCAGGGCTGGGGGGCCCCGCCTGCGCCCCAGGCCCCGCCGCACGCGCCCGCCTGGCCTGCCACTAACAACTACACGCAGCACACGCAGCCGCCTGCGCAGGGATACGGCAGCTATGGTACGTAAACTTCTTGCTTTATAGTTTATAGAGCTACAAGGCTCTTTTGACGCGTGTCCATACTCGGAACTGACGCCGCCATCTTGTTTTTTGAAGACATTCTACAAATGTTGCATCCTTGTAGCGTACCTCCATAGTACGACGACAACCAGTAGGAAGCGACGGGCATGTGAGAACTTCTAGCGATATTATACCTTATCTGCAGGGTTAGAATATGTTGGTGCAACCAGAGATGTGTCGCGACATAATATATGTTCATAGTTTAGTATGAAAGATCCACGCAAACACGTCTTGTGACTGCAGGTTAAGTCAGTGTGATCGTCAGGTTATTGTATTGTATTTATGTACGTTTAGTATTGTAAATAGTATGTAGTAGCTATCAACGGGCAGCGGCGTCTTCAATAACTACAGGCTCCTACGGAAACACCTACGTCCACTAGTGGACTGCGATTGGCAGCTGATTCTATTATAAACGGAAGTATGAACCTTAACCATAAGTTTGAACAAGTTCACGCAAGCGCCTGCGCAGAGCTACGGAAGCTATGGTCAGTACACACCTCTAACATAATAAATTTGATGTAAACAAGTAATCATATCTAGTGGAGGTTAGGTCACAATCCCCCGAATATTATCGCGATACTTAGAGTCATAGACTATCCACATCCAGGCAGTGCCTTCAGTTACATTACTGCTGGTACGTTCAGATGTTTGTGGGACATTAACACGCAAACTAGCATATACTCCTTGTTCCTATGGACAAGAGAGTCTACAAGGTTTGCGACAGTTAACTTTAAAAATAGCTAAAAATGAATAAGAAACTGATTTAAATTGGAAGAAGACATAAAGGCTGTGTGCACACACGCGCAACTCGCCGTCTTTGATTCAAACACATTCACATATAATAAAGAAGACAACTATTGTTCAAAATCTTGTAACCAGTTGTCACATCGACATGTTTTCTAAGAACACACACCAAACATGTCGATCGAGCCTCTCGCAGTCCACTAATAGGCTTCAGTCTACACCTCCGCATTTAGTGCAAGTCCTGGTGATTAATGTGATGTTATTGGTGTGTACAGCTAACTACAGCTCTGCGCCGGCGGGCGCGTCGGCCGGCGGCAGCTGGACCAACTGGAACATGCCGCAGAACTCCAACTCTACCGGCTCCGGTGAGTAATGGAACGTATACACGGTGCTAGTCGCTCGACCGACTGTAGGCAAACTAGTGATAGTTGATCGGCCAAGGCGCCACGCGTTTAATATATTTAAACGCGTATGATGAAGGATTCCGGAGCGGTTGTCGACGAGTCGTTTAGATTTTATTACTTTAGACTTAGATAATTATGACGTTTTGGGCGTGGTTTTCATACATTTTTGCTGAACAAGTTAGAAAACTGGACTTGACGGTTTTTATTATAAGCTATGCTAGTATGCATACCACATCCAGGCAGTGCCTTCAGTTACTTTACTGTTGGTTCGTTCAGATGTTTGTGGGACATCACCATGCAAATTAGCATATACTCCTTGTTTCTATGAACGAGAGAGTCTACAAGGTTTGCTACAAATCAATTGGAACTTTCCAGTAAAGTGTCATAGGGTCGATATTTACGAGATGCCATATACAACCTTACTTTTGTTTATAGTAAACCTCTTAAGGGGTCATTGTACTCATCATTATGAACAACTTTCACTATGGGACTAACACTGAAATCGCGAAAAAAAGATATCTGCTGTTCCCTACATTTATGTTCGCATATCACCGTCTAAAAATGTAGGGAACAGCAGATTTTTTTATTCGATAAAATCTAAGGTTGTATAGTTTTATGTGAAGTTTTGTTATGATTGCTGTAATGATAGCTGTTATCTAGGAAGCATTGATGACGTAAGCTTGTTGTTGTAGTACTTATACCTTACGATTCTTTCAACGGTTGTTCAATAGACGTAGCAATAGGCCGAGTAGAGTGTTCCCCTAATCAATTTTCTGATATCCCTTGAGTATGTGAAACTCAAATTCGAAAGCATTTATTTCAATTATACCATTTATAGGCACTTTTGAATTGTCAAATGAGTCTGTCATTCAGAAAGATGAAGCTAGAGTCTGGCAAACGAAAGAAGAGACTGAAAAATCGCGGCAAATTTAATAATATCAGCATAGCAACCCCAAAATTAGTATGACGTACTTGGAATAACTTAATTTGATACTTTAGAATTATTTGTTTAAAAGTCATGCATATTATGATTCAATTCAAAGAGACGTTTCGTGACATTCTGAAAAATTAGTGTACTTTGTTACAACTTTCAAGTATGCAGCAATACAAATAAAAAAACAATATTCTAAAATAATTTTGGTTAATATTCACTACTATCATTAAAATCTGAATCTAAAACTTCCATTTTTGAGTTATTAAATGTTGTATCAAGATCACAACAAATCACCAACAACACTCGCATCTTGTTTTGGTAAATTGAGGTTGACTAGCATTGGTGTATAAAAAGTTTGCAAAAAATTGGAGTGTCGACTTTTGTTTGCCAGACTCTAGGTGCCCATTTCAGAGCGTAGTAGGTTTCTATGGAGAAGCACAGGCAAGGACCTCCACGGACATTCTTTTAAATGATATACACTCTTTTAAATGTTACAAAATATTAGTTCACTGTTATCGTTGAATGTATACTGCCTCGATCGCTGTAGTACAACCGTGCATGTGCCCGCAGGCTCGTACGTGCCGCTGTCGGAGGGCGGCGAGATGTACGGGCGCGGCGGCGGCGGCGGCGGCGGCGGCGGGCCGGCGCTGACGGGCGCGCTGTCGTCGGCCGCGCTGTCCAAGTCGTCGTCCGCGGACTACTCCACGTACCAGCAGTACCCGCCCGCCTACCAGCAGGACCAGGTACACGCGCAACAATACCTCACCCAACACGCCGAATAGACGAGTAGACATCTAGACATAGATACACCGACCTATTATAAGAGCGAGCGTGAATCGATGCCGCTCACCCTTTCCTTCCTGAATCTCTCGTGTTTCAGAGTTTCGATTATCATCCTGTGATTAACCCGTCGAACACGCTCAGCTCTCTTCTTGACCATCAAATATTGTTAAACAAAATTATCTGCTTACGTACGTGCGATACTGGCGAGAGTACCGTTAAAACCGGTAAACTACGAATACTTGATATTTTTAGATATCCGCCAATTATGGCGTTTTGACCAGTTTCCAACCTCAATGTAACTAAGCAAGTCTTCATGCGAATATATTTTCAACGATTTTATATTATAATGTTTTAAAATTCTTGATTATATGATCTAGAAGCCAGTATCTCATTTACTCAGCCCATTCTAGTTTTGTTAATTTGAGAAAATTTTAATTTGACGTGTTCCGAATCACAGCCGAATTATACTGGTTTATGGAAGCAACTATGCTAATGTATGACCAAAATGTATATCTCGATAACCTACTGTGTACTGTTATGAAATGTAAGATCTAGTGGTACTTACAGACGCAATGTTAATATTATTCCAAATATTTCAGTTCTGATTCGGCTTTCCCATATAATATGACATGATAAAAGGTGTGTTTATAATTCAAGAGTCGCCAAAAAAACAATAATAATCGATCACTCGGCGAGGCTCGGTCATTGACCGAACATTCAACGACTTATCTACTAAGCCAGGAGATAAATGCGAATTCTTTCTTCTGGCATAGTTTTGTTTTTATGAACACATCTTACGTCGTTTTTCGTGCCTTTTGCGTTTTACCTAGCATGAATCATTTAAGCATTTTAGGCTATAGCTCCGGTGATGGTATGGTAACTGCTATAAACACGACATTAAAATTTTGGGTGGACATTTTCGAGGTAAAGAAATACATTTTTAAGCATATCTTCAGACTTGCAAACGCTAGCTATTTGACAAGAAAACAAGTATTTGCTATAAAATCGTGACAATTTATTAGAACTCCGAAATAAAAATGTGTTTTTCTATCTCGGTTCATGCTTTTGCCACATGAAATATTTGCCGTACCCACATTGACACAGCGCCGCGTAGCTATCTTTAGTACAGTTATACTAATATACTCTTGTGTACGGGGTTGTTCCTCGTTTCTGCTTATTTAGTTTGGAACTGTTGCTTCATGCATCCGTTAAACATATTGACATTATCCGTATATTAAAGATAACATTAAACGTCACAATTGACCTTATTGTGATCTAAAATAAAAACTAACTCAGTTTTTATTTTGTGTGTTCAGAAAATATGAATACTTAGACACGTAAAACTTTCTGACCTCGTAAAAAGAAGCTGTCAATAAACTACAATGACATTACAATAACAAATAGTTAGTGGTAGCTGTGTCAGTGGGTTGCGTGAAATAGTTAACAATACGCGCTCGATGAGATCTAACGGAGAGCGGCGACGCCATTACACGATGTATGGCCTCGCCGACCGCCGCACTGTGTGGAACAAGATATTGGATGACTATGTTTTTGTTTGCCTACCTTTTGCATTCCATCATCCAATATCGAAATCGCAAACAATATGTTTAACTATATCTTGGATGCCAACCTTATCCTTACGCTATTTTATTTTATCATCGTGTTCCCAATATTTATCTATATATTTCATCATTACCTAATCCAAGGTACGGTTTTGTGTGGATGTTCGTCGTCCATAACTTATTGACAGCTATGGACGATAGTTACACAAAAGTACAGCCAAGTTGACCATCGTATAATTAGTATTATTTGCTCATCACCTCGGGGCTTGCATCCTTCCTTCCCACACTCCTTTCTCCTACGCTTTACTCTATGATTTGTATCCTGCATCTACCTTCGTATTAGTATGGCGTGGTAACGGTGTGCCCGACAGCATGAATGACCATCCGACATTATTGTACCCAGTGTCATTAGAGAATGTTTGTGCGCGTGTCTTGTATGAATGCATAAGAAACTCTCCGTACTTCTGCATAGTTCAATTTGGTTGTACTTGCAATAGAGTTGTTTGCGATTTGAGAATGAATGAACATGATCGAACGTTCTGGTGAGCGAGTGATATTCAGCGAAAACATTGCTCCACGAACGCGAACAAAGGAATCGCGGCTAAAAGCAGCATGAGTTGATAGTATAGAGCCATTAGTTTGCCACCCCTGCATCCGTGTGCTGTGTTCGAAATGCTTGTTTATATCACGATAGTGTCATCGCGGCGACGACGAAGCCCACTTATCTGCATGTTTTCAGTGGCGAGATTAATGTGCGATGTCTTTTTGATTTTACGAGCTATGCTGCGGTACGTAGAGTAGACGCGGCGCTGTTCACGGCCGCCTCTCGTGGCCATAGTTGACAGTCGCACCGCTATCCATAGTGAAAAATCAAGAAGATTAGTGTTGTTATCGAGTTTCGCTGAAGGTCTCTCATCACCGACCTCCACGGTTCCTTCCCGCCTCTCCTCTCCTGACCTCCTTCGCCTAAACTTTCATCTCGCCCTTGGGGATAGTCACACGCTTTCGCCCGGTCCATCTTCACGCGCTGCGCTACTTACATAAACCTGCTAAAGATCCAGTTGAATTGTGGCGAGTGGGACTTTATTGTCTTGTTCTTCTTTTCCAGTTGGTCGATCAGGGCCCACAAGAGTGGCTCCTCCAGAAAGACAATTAGAGATAAGGGCGGGTATCGGATGAGGGAATGTCGCGAAACACTGGGGATTTCTCACTATGGACGGTCGGTTGTTGCGACGATAACGCGCGCTCATCATAAAGGCATCGCACCGCACTAGATTATAAGCTTACCCTTAGTTCCGTTCGATATTCATATATAATATTGCATTTTGTAGCCGTGCGAGATGATTCAATCGCCTTGTTTCATCTCAACACTTGTAAATTGGCATTTAAAGTACAAATTAGTAAAATTTGGATTTTCTCATATTGTTACAGGTTCATTAATAGTTAATTTTATCGATAAAAATAATATTAAGAGCTGTACTTTAAGTGTTCAGAGATGAGAATTCGTCTATTCTGTTAAATGTAACCAGAGTACATTATTTACAAAATTATGTTATTCAAATAATGTCATGGAGCATTTACGAATGCGGCCCAAATTCTTTATTCATTAAATAAATATAACGATCACTATAAAACTAATCTCATGGAGTCCTCTCATTTTATGCTCCATGACGGTTCAAGGACGCATCGTAGCTGAAGCTCGGCTCAGGTTAGACTCGAGAGAGCTATATTTTTATACCGAGTAGAGCACGTAGACGAAGCGCAGTAGCGGTACGCTCGGGCTTCAGCTGGATGCGTCCCTTGGCTCCGCTCCGCGTCGCTAACGTGCCTCGTGCTAGGGCTCGTCGTACGGCGGCGCGTCGCGCTACCCGGCCGGCGAGTACCACGCGCCCGCGCAGCCAGGTGTGCACCACCCGCACCACGCGCCCAAACACTTCAACGCCAACGAGTTTAACAAGGAGTGGCCCGCCGCGTAGGCGCCACGCCACACACACACACCCGCCACACGCGACACACCCGCCACACCCGCCGCGCACGGGGCAGGCGCCAGTGTCGCGAGTCCTTCTGACGGGCGCTGCGTTCATTCAATAACTGACGATTCTTAACCCCTGCTCATCTACCGGGCCGGTATAGACTCTGAGCCAATATCCGAATCGAGTAGTCCATTCATTGTCCTCTGCTCCGTGCACACACACGACCGCAGTGTGGTCAACTACAGTCGTATCGCTCACACGTTGATATACACAATTCTTTTCTAAAGGTACGTAGAGGTAGGTAGAGTGAGTTCTGTAGTTTGTTACGCTGCGTAGACGCACACGCAGACGTTGACCCTCCTTCTAGTACGCACTTGTACCAGTAGCATTAGACCTTTGACGCTTGTGAGACACGTGATCGTGTGTTCATAGTAGATGTAGCCATTCCGCTTGACGTTTGATCGACGCAAGTGCGTGCTCGAACGGTTGTCATTTTCAACGGTTGCATTCGATCGACTCCATCTATCGATTCTAACTTGGTCGATATCATTTATAACGACTAAAAAGAATAGGGATAGCTAGTATATAACCGTTTTAATAACGTATACTCCCGTATTATTGACACGACGATTTCATATACCTCTGTTAACTTCCAATTAGGTGATAGATTTGTAGTTTTGTGTTTTTGATTTCACGAACAAAACGACATTAAACGTGAAAAAATAGATTATGAATACAATGCAACAAATTAATATTTATAATAACTGACTAAAGTAAATTTAAATTAATTGCATACGATTATCTTAAGCCTATAAAGGCGGTTTTATAATTAAAGTCACCGACGACTACATTAACACAAACCCACACGCGTAAGTAAGCGTTAATTTTAATAAGTAAAAATATAAAATAGTTTAACGATAACATTCAAAACTATTAGGTGTTAAAACTCTTTTGTCTACTAATTTTAATAAGGTACTCCCACACTTTCTCGCAAGTTTTGGCACTCGGCCGTCTCTGAACGCTACTATGAAAGAACGATATTACCCACTCGATAAGGCACCGTCCACACGGCGGCGCACTATCGCGGCTCTGACATAACTCGCCCAGAAGTTTTCGCGACCCCTCTTCTAAAGCTAAACGATGCTGTCATATGCGTGTACAACAAGTGTACACAGTTTTTTAATTAACTTTGCTTTTAATATTCTATTTGGATGTGGGTTTTTTGTGGAAGATTTATTTTTACTTCACACATTTCGAATGTTTTAATAATTTTTGTCGGATTTCTAAAGTGATTTCTTTTA
Organism: Conistra vaccinii; assembly: GCA_948150665.1. Lineage (NCBI taxonomy): Eukaryota > Metazoa > Arthropoda > Insecta > Lepidoptera > Noctuidae > Conistra > Conistra vaccinii. The sequence continues at coordinate 3,365,991 of OX411334.1, read as the reverse complement.
ATAATGTCGTGTAGGTGTATCGTAAGTTGTACGCTCGCGCGTAGAGGCGAGGCGCGCCCGTGCCCGCTCGCCGCAGCTCGCTCGCGTGACGCACATTTGACAGACACTGTTAAACAAGGCCAATTTAGGGAAAATGACCTAAAAGAACTTAACTTAAGCTAATAACTTGTATAAATATTTGGTATATATATCGGTATGTATGTTTAATGTTAGAATTTTGGTTATTTACCACACACTAGACTTAGGAAAACGGTAGGCATGTAATGAGGTAATTATGTGTTAATATTAAACAAAACATAGTGACTGAACGTGATTTTAATATTTTTAATTATTCCCGTTTTTAAAAAGGGAACAATTCTGTATAAATATTCGTAATTTTAATTTGTTTTCTTATATGCATTTTAGTTTTTTATCGCAAGTTTTAAGTTGATACTATTATTATATGGAATTTATACTTTAATGAATTAAATTTACCTGCCAAATTGTTAAACGAGCAAACGATATTGTCGTATGTTAAGTAATGAAGCTCAAGCATTTAGGATATAGTTCGGTACGTGTCAGCGCGCTCGTCGCGCCGCACCCCTCGCGCCCTCACCATACATTTGTACATATATATACTTACTTGTGTGTAAAGCATAATTTTAATCGATTCTCTCGTCACATAGTTTTAAAGTTTTAATTTATGTGATTGCCAAATATTTTTAAAACTGTATAGAGCTTTCGCCGGCCGCTACGGCCGCTATGTTAGTCGTATCATATATGTACCCGACGCGCCGCGGGTCGCGCGGCCGCCCCGCCCCGTTACAAAGTGAGTTATAATTTAAAATAACATTGTTAGATTAAATTTAATGTTAGTCCTTTACTGTACTATATCGCTCAATCGTTTGACCGATCGACTGATTAAAATTTTAGTGCTAAGCTAAGTAATTAATCGCGGGGCTGGGAGCGCCCGCGCGGCCGTCGGCCCAGCGCTCGCGCCGCGTCCGACCATTATTTGTTGTAATTATCTAGAGTTTACGGCCCTACTGATAGACTGCCCAGCGCCCGACCACAAGGGGGGAGTTGTTCCTTTAATTTTAAATAATAGAACCGCGCCGCGCCGCGCTCGATAAGATTTGTTAATAAATGTTTTAAATAGACGAATTGTTGATGATTACATTGAATGCATAATTTGATCGTTTAGAATAGGGTTATTTAAGATCGATCCATAAGTAAAGTATAATTTATCTATTGAGGAATATTGTGAGGTGTAAGCAAATTTTATAAGTGGCTAGCGGTCCGGGGCGAGGGGTGCGATGTCCCAAATTTAACGGTAAAACATAGTGAAGAAGCCTTTTTACATTGTGATGTTCATAGTTAACGCGCTCTTAAAATATATAACATTACAGACTCGACTGAGACTCAAATCAGTTTTAGGAAAGTGAAACTCGTACCTTATAACAATATAAATAAACTAATCGAGGTCGGTGCCTGACTGCCCATTAGGTTACGTGTAGATGTGCCGCTTTGTACCGCTTCGTTTACTCTTCGTTCCTATGTTAGTTAGGTTAATTTGTCTCGATTCATTCCTGGTTAATTTTATCGTACTCAGCATAGGTAGTGGTTCGTTCGTTTCGGTCTCACTGTCTCGTTTCGCTTTTACTACTTGCATTTGTTCGCACTAACCCGCCACAGCCCGCGCTCCCGAGGCGCGGCCCCCTCGCACATGTTCAGTTCGCATAATACCATTAAGTTCCATTGTTTCGATTACGTTATAATACTTACTGTAGGTTTAATGTACATCCACCGATGATACGAACGAAATTGTTCACATCTGTTTTAATATTAGGAAATGATGCCTTACAAAAAGTTAAGTGAATATAGAGATGATTTATAATTATGTTATTTTCAGTGATAGCGATTAGCACTAAGGTGTTTAGACACGGGCTCGGCCCCACTCACAAACCTTTGGAACAATTTAAGAACTTAGTTTGTAATGAACCATCGTGGCAATCTTCTTATTAACATAAAGAATATAATTTATTTAAATAAAGTATAATATGTATTAGAAATTTTAGATTTACTGAACATTAAACTTAGTGCAAATTATTGTGAAAAAATCAATTGAGACTATTTATATGGGTTTTAATTATTATTATATAGGAGAAGAACATTAAATATTGGATGAATTTATTAATTAAAAATAGTTAGCAAAATACAAATACGATAAGACTCGTTAGAGGCTCGTCTGTCAAATGTGGTGTTCATGCGTGCGCGCAGCTCGCGCGCCCGGCTCTATGCGCTCCTGGGACGTATGTCGCGTAGGTACTCACCTCCACTGTGTGCTACGTACTACCGTGAGACACGTGCATCCTCTGCATTTTAATATTACACTCTGTAATATCGACGTAAGATATGCAGCTGTATCTTATATTAATGTTTATGAAATAATATTTTAATCATGGCTTAACTGTAGTACTGTTGCGTAGTTAACCTTTCGACTCTTGTTTGTATTACTTTATATTATAGTGTACGCGGTTTTTTATATGTGTATGTTTATTCAGTAGTATATAAAGGAAACAATGTTTTGTGTAAAAGTGTATTTTGGTATAATGATAAAAGTAACGTTAGCAGCACCGAGCGCGGCGCGGCGCGCGGGCGGGCGCGCGACGTGCCGCGCTAGTATTCATTAATAAATTTATGATCGTAATTGACTAATTATACAAGACCCCTAGTGTTAAACGTTAGATTAGCAGTCGACTCATTTTAAGTTCACTGTTTACTCGTCTTATAAAATTAATTCATTTGCATTTAAATGTATATCAGGGACGACACCAGCGTCCGTCTTAACTGTAGTCTTTTCGAAACTTATTTTAAAAACAATGCAGGTATTATTAAATATAAAACCTCATATTTATACTAGAATTTAATATAAATGTAATTATTGATCCCGAGTAAAATAAATTTCACGGGCTTTACAGTTAATTATAACATTAATTATTATAAAACCTAGGGCAAGTTGTTATTTATTTCTGTTTTAATTAAAAAAATTGATGTTGATTATTTTTTAAACTATTATTTTCTTTATAGTAAATAAAAGTACATAATTCTCGATCGATTAGAAACAAAATTGTTAGGTGAACTATCGACTGATGTACAATATTTAAAGTAATGTTTAATTACAAACAGTACCTATATAAGTTTAATTTACACCGGCCCACTACGGGGCGGCGCTGTATTTATACACACTTGTATTAATTTCCTAAAATGTAATTAATCGGAGCGGCCACCGCGACCTAGCCACAATCTAAGCATGTTACAATTGTAAGACTATTATCTAGATTTGTTGTAATCTTGTAATGTGTAATCTACTATACTTAGCCCTAACGCGCGTACACTTGGTGAAGCCTAGCGGGGCGCGGGCGGCGTCGCGTCGCGTCGCATCGCCCGTCGCGCGCGCCCCACATAAGTTACTTTATGTTCGTATAAAAAAGAAAATTATGATAGACTTTACACGTGCGTCCTTATTGTTTCTTTTTTACGATGATTACCTAATGATAATTAGTTAATTACGGTTTTAATTATTAATTTTAACCGAAGCACTAAAGTAAGACGAGAAGCTTGTACGCGATGATTTATTGATGTAATAAGTGCTATCACACTACATAACACTGAGGTCTTTCGGAGTAGAAATTATGCATTATTCATATTAGGTATTTTGGGTATATATATTTAGTGTTAGATTTAACTGGTAACATAAGTATGTAGTTTATAATGTAATGGAAATAAATAAACACTTTTGTCGTAGTTTCCTATTATTAAGCTTCTTCTATCTTAATGGATTAAGTAATTACTACTGGTTGATTAATAAAATATTAATATTACCACATGCAAATATTTGAGATATCTTATGATGAAATATATATCTACTTTAAGGACATTATAAAACGTAGATAATTAAAAGAAATCAAAAATTTCAAAATAAAATGGCATTTTTAATGTTCGCTCACTCCCCAACCCCGTAGTAACAATACCCTCCAGGCAGGTTCTGAACAGATATCATAATTTTTGTTTTTATATTGTGGCATAATAGTCGAGAAACACATTCAGTAGAGCATACATAATAGTCTTACACTGACGGCAATAATTAATAATACGAGTACACAAAACGATAGAATTTGCCGTTTCAATTAATTATATTGTCATTATATTGACAAGTATTCATTTATAGTATGCATACACTTTCTTTGCACATAACATTCTCACACGGTAACGTATGATTGCACCTGCTACATATCTATATCTATCCTTATATCTTCTTCTATTACATACAATATTTTATCATATTTCCGTAGTGTCGTTATGTTTTCAAAAAGGTGTAATATTTACAATGACGTGATCATGCTAAAGAAATGGTAGATAGTACATACTAAATGCTTTTAAAAACGTTTTGACAGTACGCAATAGTCTCATGTTCTCAAAAATCGTAGATAATTTGGAAAGTAAATAATCTGTTATTCTATATCTCCCCTCGATAATAATATAGAATTTAAATTGGCACAAAAAAAAAGTTAAAACTAAACAAACAGCTTAAGCCATTGTATTGAAAATATATCAGTTACTTTTGAATATTTTGACGTCGCTTCCAAACGAAATAACCTGACTAGCTATGTACGGCAGACGGCGATGGTGTGGGCAGTAATGCAGGCAGTCCCAAGTATGTGAACGTCCCACAGATGTCGGACGTCGTAGAAACGCCACCACAGGTCCTTGATATCCCTTCTTATCTACAAATACTCTTCCGCTAAACGCAGACTTCTCGCATACACTTCCTAAACGGCCCGGAGCCTTGCATCCATGATTAGTCCCACGAAATTTAATAAAGCTCGTATCATACGGCACTTTGGCAGATAATTATATTACACAACGGGACGATAAAATGATTCCGCGTAATTTTTTTTTGTGCCGCTGTTTTCTAAAAAGTTCTACTTAGTTACGCTAGATGGCACATTGTACAGACAATCATTTTCATTTTAAATGTTGCTAAAATTATTTTCATTTAATTCAAGTAGTCTTTCGTTGACCTCGCCCGTAATCATATTAGCATAAAGGATCAGTATTCATTTTGTTTTTTTTTATTGGGCTGAGTCGTCGCAGTATGCAGTAAAATGATATCAGCCAAATGCCGTGTGATGAAAGCTTGGTTATTTACTCTAAAGGATGACTTCCAATACTTGTATTCACAATATTCTCATATATTTCCCATTTAAAATTAAGTTTTTTTATACATGCAATGTAAACAGAGTATTCAACAGGTCCCCATGATGTATTGCGGAGGCATGGTGTCGCCACAGCCGTCTTTTTGCAATGTGTCGGACGTATCTGCGTCTGCCTCAGGTTTCCCCCTTTCCTTTCCCGTGACCATTCTCAATTAGCTATGTAGCCCTAGTACTCAAGCATTAGGTAAATACGTATAGACATTATTTAGGGATTCATTAAATATTATTTGTTGAATTGACACATGAAAGAATTAGAATTGATATTTGGAGGCATTGAATTTACTGTAGTATAATAGGCCATAGGATACAAGGGTTCTGGTCTGTGATAGTTTTTACTCTTCGGGGGTAATTTAAACTCCAAATTATCTTGAACTTTCCTACAAGGTTGATCACAGAATACCTTTTGTCCTAAACCTAATTTGAATAATTACCATACTCAAACCCCTGGTGTGTGGATAGTGGTGCGTGGTGCGGTAAGTTCCATTTTATTATTTTACTTTTTATAAATTTTTTAATCAAATTACTTTTGAATATCAGTAGATTGGCTTATAAATGTTGCTATGAAATATTTTTTTACTCTCGATGATGATACTAATCGTGGTTTTGTATATCCAGGTGATGACTATGAATACACCGGCGGGTCCGGGGATGGTTACCAGCGGTCATCGAAGCGCAGCTACCACGGCTCATCATCAGGCGGCACTGCTTCCGCTTCTTCCTACCATCCCTATCGGCGTTAATGAATGAGCTGCGTATACTTCTCGCAACTCCTGCGAGCCTGGTAACCTACGTTACACTTGTCAATGTTTGTTAGTCTACGAGGGTTTTATTACTTGCATTCCGGTACTATAGTATATCTTATTATAGATAGGTTTAGAACGTTATTTTTCTCGCATAGATTATTACAATTTATTTGTAAGCGCACCTGTCCTAGACCGTCACTAGATGTCGTTAAGATAGTGCGGACTGATTTAATTTTAACTCGCTTTTTATACACTTTGGACATAACTAATGACTAAGTCACTCGCAGCTTTATATGCTATAAAGTTTTTAAGTTTATGTAATATACAAATTAGGCTAACAAACCAGCTTGTGCGAGACTCCGTTTATTAACAAACATTGTCGTTCGTTTTTACTTGTAAAATATTATTATTTCTTTATCTACGAACGCAATCATTGAGTTTGTAAATTATTTTTATTGGAAAAGTTCTAACAGGAACGCCTGTTACTTGATCAATTTAGTTTTTGATAAAATTTACTTTTGACTTGAAGCATTTCTTTGACATAATATTGGACATGCATCTTACTAGACTAGCGTGAAGTATGTCTTACGTCATCGACATGACGATTACTAGATAATAAGAATTTAATAAGAGGCGTACCTTTTAGAGCGTTTTCCGAATTATTAAGTTAGTAAATTAGTTTTTTCTTTTGGAAATATTTGTGTAGTGTGGACTGATTGGGCGCGTCAATCCAGTGAACTTTTTTTAAACTGTAAATTCTCATTTGTAATGTCATTCTCAGAGTTTAGAGCATTTTATTTTACATAGCAATAGTTCCCAAATCTGATCTTTTAAGCATCTTGTTATGGTTACAACGTTTTTCTATGAGCCTTGGCTATTATGATATGATAAAGTGTAAAATATATGAGTATTGTATCTCCCGTCTTATACAACTGACAGTAACTCTCGTTTTAAAAGAATTTGCTCAACGTTTCTGTGTAAGTTTTTTGGGAATTATTTTAATCTCTTAAGATAATAGGTTTAATGATCCATCACCATTGTAAAATAGTTGTTTTATCGACGATTGCGCTAAAAAGTGCCTCGTCCTAGGAAAATCCTAAGGTGGATTACTTTTAGGCATCATTATTGCATAACTATACCACCGCGGGCGATGTCCAAATGAGCTTGTTTAACATAAATAAATTGACGTATTTTTCTAATATTTACTTTTAGATGATAGATAGGATAGCCAACCATACAAAATGGTTATAAAATTAACTGGGACTTCGAAGAAATCATGTTCATACCTAAATAGGTACAATTGTTAATATGAGGCATTTATGACTAAATTCGAAAATATCCGTGTCAAATGTAATGAAATTGCGTTGTTTTTGATGAAATTGATTAATTTCATGATTTTGGAACTTGAAAACATCCGCGCCGTTCGGGCCCTGAAACAATTTTTGTTCATACTGTTCTCTCTTAAAACGTGTATTTTTGTTTAATCTTAATAAAAATACTAAGTACTTTAAGTTTTATTTAAATTTATTGACAGGACTGTCTACTTGTCTAGGTTTCCTCCTTCTGTAACTGTGTAGCTGTAACTTTCGTAACACGTATATAAATTGATAGACGGTACGATTTTTATAATAATCATATTTTTATTTTCGAATCTTTTTAAATACATTTTATAACTCGAATAGGTAGGCCTTGTTAATAATATTTAGATAATGTACGATTAAAATTTAATGACATCGGGTAAGCACAATTGAAAATAAATCAGAAGCTACAAATGTATGTAATTAAAATTAATGTTTATAATTTTGTGTGAGTCTATCTGGCAGGCCCCAACGAGATTTATCAACAGGTGATAGGTTTACATAAGGACATTATTTTGTACCTATAGAAAATAAATAAGATATATTTTGTACCTCGACAGTTTTTGATTAAATGACGTTTCTATGAAGTGTCTAGCTAGCGGGCCCCTTATGATTATTTTTATTGTTATTATACTTTCAGATCGCCCAGTAGTGCTCGGAGTTAGAAAATATTATGTACCTTACAAATCCGAAATTTCGACTTTCTGTGAGCTATACTTTAGGAGATATTCGTTACTTAGACAAACGTCCAGCCAGCGGGCCACTTTTTAAATACTACTCTTTTATATCATACAATAGCAGTAGAAGCTTGATCCTATTATGTACCTTACAAATCCAAAATGTCGACTTTCTGTGACCTATACTTTAGAAGATATTCGTTACTTAGACAAACGTCCAGCCAGCGGGCCACTTTTTAAATACTACTCTTTTGTAACATACAATAGCATAAGGAACTTGATACTATTATGTACCTTACAAATCCAAAATTTCGACTTTCTGTGAGCTATACTTTAGAAGTTATTCCATTCTCACATGTCAATCTTCAAGCTATCATTTACTCATTATAGATTATAATTACTAGGTATTACATTTTCTCTTTTAATCATTTACATAGCGCCTTACTTAAAAGAACTACTCTTTTTCTTAATCCCAGTTTTGTTGTAGCACTGTTGAGTGATTATGAAAGCAGGTATAATGTTTGAAAACGGGTTTGCCAGCTAGGCGCTTATTTTATTAACGAATACCTTATGAAGTCCATAGGAAGTTGAAATTTTGGATATGTAAGGTACAGACGCCAGCATATCAAGTTACTACAATCTGTCAAATTTCTTTAATAGATTTTTAACTTTATCGCTAAAGAATAAGGTTCAATGTTGATTGGGAAAATTTGACAGAGATTAGGTTGATGTGCTGGCGTCTGTACATAATAGTATTACCCAGTTACTGGGTTGTGGAGGTGAGATAGGCAGTCGCTCTATATAAAATACTGGTATTTAGCTGCATTCGGTTAGACTGGAAGCCGACCCGAACATGGTTGGGAAAAGGCTAGGCAGATTGAAGGTACATAATAGCACAGTATAAAAAGATACAGTAGGACGATGCCTTTGATCTCGTGGTAAATGCAGACAACGTGTAGGCATTGTCACGACAGCTAGTGTTGTCCCAAGTTAACAATATTTATTTTATTAATTTATTTTAGATCAACATGGGCATCAACATTATTATAAACAATAATTAACAATTATCAAAAAGATCGTCTTTTTGTGTACCAGCCACTCATCTATAAAACTGTAGGTATCTTTACAAATGGGCGACTGAGAAATATTAGATTTACTATATTTATTTATTAGATTTTTGGTTTTTAGATTTACTGGATTTGAAATTTCTGTTGTTGAACTTAATTATATAAAAAATCCTCATCCTAATACAAAAAAATATTGGGAAGCATGAACATGGTTTGGTATTGAATTCTATTTGACTCAAATGCTCAAACAATTTAGACCCAATGTTGTTTCCAGAAAAATTAAAAATCGACATCAATTTTGTTTCCAAACTATGGATGTAATCCAGAAAATCATCCTGAGGGACTTGTAGTCCTCCGAAGCGATCACGGCTAGTATTTTAAGCTGAAATTGATGAAATCGCAGTTTTTTATTAACGTAAGATGACGACTTGTACTCTTCACAACACACGTCGTATGCACCATTATAATATTATACATAAATTAAAACAGAGGTTAAATTCAACACGATAGCCCTGAAAGTTATTTCCCGAACTACTAACACGGTAGCGTAAGCAGTCCGGGAGCGCGTTTCCCCCGTCTCGCCCCTCACGCCCCGCAAGAATACCCTGTCTTAGACGTCTTCATCAGACGACTGTATGATGTATAGACTGATGGGTGATAATAGTATCAAGCTTCTTATTCTATGTATGATATAAATGAGTAGTATTTAGAAACAAACCCACTGGCTGGACCTTTGTCTAAGTAACGAATATCTTCTAAAGTATAACACAGAAAGTCGAAATTTTGGATTTGTAAGGTACATAATAGGATCAAGCTCCTAATGCTATTGTATGTTACAAAAGAGTAGTATTTAAAAAGTGGCCCGCTGGCTGGACGTTTGTCTTAGTAACGAATATCTTCTAAAGTATAGGTCACAGAAAGTCGAAATTTTGGATTTGTAAGGTACATAATAGGATTAAGCTCCTACTGCTATTGTATGATATAAAAGAGTAGTATTTAAAAAGTGGCCCGCTGGCTGGACGTTTGTCTAAGTAACGAATATCTTCTAAAGTATAGGTCACAGAAAGTCGACATTTTGGATTTGTAAGGTACATAATAGGATCAAGCTTCTACTGCTATTGTATGATATAAAAGAGTAGTATTTAAAAAGTGGCCCGCTGGCTGGACGTTTGTCTAAGTAACGAATATCTCCTAAAGTATAGCTCACAGAAAGTCGAAATTTCGGATTTGTAAGGTACATAATATTTTCTAACTCCGAGCACTACTGGGTGATCTGAAAGTATAATAACAATAAAAATAATCATAAGCGGCCCGCTAGCTAGACACTTCATAGAAACGTCATTTAATCAAAAACTGTCGAGGTACAAAATATATCTTATTTATTTTCTATAGGTACAAAATAATGTCCTTATGTAAACCTATCACCTGTTGATAAATCTCGTTGGGGCCTGCCAGATAGACTCACACTATAATTTTAGCGATGTAATATAAATAGAAGTTAATGTACAATATTATAATTATTATAAATCGTTTAAAGTTACACCGATGGACAGGTATTACAATAGGTCAGATGATTTTAATTTAGAAATTACGTCTAGATATTATATCTAATATTAATGTTAGGCTCTAAAATTAAGAGGTCATGATACTTTTAGCACACATGAACTATAAATATAGTTTAGCAGTTCGATACTCTGGACCATAGAGCTAATAATTGCCACCTACACATAAGTTAATATTTTGGCTTAGATTATTCTTTATAATAAATTAGTGTTACGGAAATTCTTATGTAGAGATCGTCTAAATAAATTGTGTAAATTTAATTTTCACATTATTTTATTACAAAGCTTACACTAGGGTAATTTTAATCTTATCTCCAATGGACAGACATATTTTTACTCAATAATTATTATAAACCTTTGAATTTAATATTAACGCTTGCGATTGCGTTTCTTTCCTTAATTACAAAAGCGATTTTGGATGTGCATATTTTCAAATGTTTGGAATATAATCCTACATTGCATGAATTCTATTACGTGCCAAAGTATTTCGTATAGTGACTGATTTAAATTGATTAGCGGATCGGGTAAGGCACTAGGACAGAAGCGAATATTTACATCAGATGACGCTAAGTGCTTATTTGGAATTGACTAAATTGTTCCTTCGTAGAGAAAGGCCCCGAATTGAACTACCGATACATATAGGTAATAATAGAATAGATGGTTTTATTTTAAAACCATTGCGCACATAGATATCGCATTTAAATATTTTGAGATAGGCCTTATCAGTTACTCCTACAGTTTTAGTTTGTTTTTGGAAAAGGGCAAGGGTTACACACTTATGACTAAAGGTATTAGCAAATATATCAACTCCGAAAGAGATCGTCACCGTATCAACTCGAGCCGTTCAGTGGTCTTTGTATGAAACTCTCTCCTGCAACGCAAACTAATCAGAATCATAACGTAATAGCCTCGCATCGGGACAAGCTCACGAACCGCGGCTATACGGTGACGATCCCTTTCAGAGTTGATATGTGTACCTTCAAAAACAGCAATAGTATTTTTTTGGAACAAGAACAAATAAATTACCAACACTGAACATGAATGTGACAAAAATAATCCAAATTTGAAAGCCTTTTAATAAGGCTTGAGGGAGCCGATCCACGAGCATCACATTCGCATCTAATGCCGCTTCGGAGGAGCCGTACGGACATCAGGAGGTATACTGTCGAGGAATGTCACTCAGGATGGCTGGACAAATCTTCAAAATAGCTCGCATTTAAGTAGGTCAACAGGGCACTTTATGTGACGGCTAAACACCCTTATCTCAGAATTTGTGACGCTACAGAATCTTAGATAATCGATCGAAAACGTGTCCAGCCAGCTTGAAAAACCACTTTTCACTGGTCTCTCAATCTCGGTAACGGAAGTGATTTTGACGACTTTTTGCATATCAACGGGCGTCACATAAATTTGTGACAGGCATGGAGCTAAAAGTTTTGAGATACGTACAGTGGTTTAGTAGAAAAATGCAAAAATCTGTGCCAGCCATCTTGAATTTACGTATAAAACTTTTGGCTGGCACTTTCGAATCTCAATAACGGTAGCGTTTTCGAATATGACTCCTTTACTAATATTTAGTGACGCAATTTGTGACAGTAATAACGTTTGATTTATGGCGGCACATGTAAGGGTTTACGAGAAATCAATGAAAACTAATGTCCAGCCAACCTGAAGTTCAAGATGGCTGGACACCTGTATCTCCGCTGCCTGATGATCTACGACCTTCAAAATGTGTTCAAAATTTTGTGACAGGGACGATAATGATAACCTGAATTTGTGACGGAGAAACTTTGCGTAGTTTCAAAGATATTGAACATTTTAATTTTCCCATACAAACACTGCAGTAGGGTTACCAATATTGTAGGTTTTATGTAGGACTAAATATATTTTATGGTGTGTTCTTTAATGGACGAAAATCCGTGTATTGGTGATACTAATAAGAAAAACTGTAGATATTTAAATCAATAGAAGACAGAAGTGAGGAAGGGGGGTAATTTTTTAATGTTATTGATTATTTACGTGCAGATATCTACTCCTTTTAGTAGGTAGGTATTGGTGTTTTTCATGGTAAGTACATGGTAGTTAATGTGTCAGGATAACTAATGCTCTAAGGTATTTAAATGAAAAAATAATGTTTGCTGTAAATAAAATCACATTTATTTATTTGTACCTATACAGCGTTTCAAATGACGACGATCAACTCCATTTGCACTTCAGTAACCCTCGCCTTGTACCACAACGTTGTTTTTACCACCGCCCTAAGTGCTTGAAGCGCAAATGAAGTCGGTGGTCGTCATTTTAATCATAATACCTAGCTGAATATACTTAAATATTCTTCAATACCTATTTATAAAAGACAATTATTACACAAAAACAATCACAGCATCAGTAGCTGCTACCGGCAGATTAGTCGATTAAAAAGAAATCCTTTATTTAAGTAAAAAATATGGTCACCTCACAATATTAGTGGATGTTTGTATGGGAAAGTTTAAATGATCAATATCTTTGAAACTACGCAAAGTTTCTCCGTCACAAATTCAGGTTATCATTATCGTCCCCGTCACAAAATTTTGAACACATTTTGAAGGTCGTAGATCATCAGGCAGCGGAGATACAGGTGTCCAGCCATCTTGAACTTCAGGTTGGCTGGACATTAGTTTTTATTGATTTCTCGTAAACCCTTACATGTGCCGCCATAAATCAAACGTTATTACTGTCACAAATTGCGTCACTAAATATTAGTAAAGGAGTCATATTCGAAAACGCTACCGTTATTGAGATTCGAAAGTGCCAGCCAAAAGTTTTATACGTAAATTCAAGATGGCTGGCACAGAGTTTTGCATTTTTCTACTAAACCACTGTACGTATCTCAAAACTTTTAGCTCCATGCCTGTCACAAATTTATGTGACGCCCGTTGATATGCAAAAAGTCGTCAAAATCACTTCCGTTACCGAGATTGAGAGACCAGTGAAAAGTGGTTTTTCAAGCTGGCTGGACACGTTTTCGATCGATTATCTAAGATTCTGTAGCGTCACAAATTCTGAGATAAGGGTGTTTAGCCGTCACATAAAGTGCCCTGTTGACCTACTTAAATGCGAGCTATTTTGAAGATTTGTCCAGCCATCCTGAGTGACATGTCGAGGACTAAGGTTCTTAGGTACATATTATTTACTACATCCAGAAATAATAAAAGCACGGACACTTATTTATGACTTAATAACGATAAACACTCATATTGGAAACACTTTCAAATAAAGTTTTAATTGCATATAGTGCCAGTTTCTCGAATGAAAATTATCGCAATAGCGCGCTTAAACTGCTGTAAGGCCCGGACTCCACCCGGGGTTGCGGGAAAGTCCTAAGGGGAGACCGTGGCCCTTTGCAACGTACAGGCAACTGAAGTAACACGGGTAGTCGGTAAGAGTCTTGACACGCCCTTCCGCTCCGCCCAGAGCGGGAGAAGTTATTTGATGATTTCCCACCCAAAAAGAAAAATGGTTCGGACGATGATGTGATGAACAGCCAATAGAATTCGTTATTCACACATCTCGTCTCCACTCAGCTTCAGTGGATACCACTGAGTGTAGATTTATAATATTTGTTTGGCGGGATCGAAGCGGCGATGTGACCTGTGCCTCGCCGAGATTGAGCTGGGCGGCATTACAAAGCGGAGATGTGAGCTGTGCCTCACAAGCTGGCGGCGGCGGCACGCAGCGGAGACCAAAAGAGATGTGTGTTCATCTCAACAGCCAACGCTCGTCGCACGCATCTCGGTTCCGTTCTAGCCAGCACACATCTCTGCTCCAGTCTAGCCAGTACGCACAGCTTCGTTGGATACACCCTAACTGAAAAACATCTTTTCTCGTCTTCGTTTCAGACATCGCACATTTCGGCTTTGGTGGAGTCCGAGCCTCATTGTGATTTATCAATAGCTAGCAATAGCGCATCACTTGACGTGCGTTTAATAATGACGCGTCGATAATAATTTTCATTCCAGAAACTGGGTGTTAGACTAGAATATTGTCCATAAGCTTGAGCCAAAGTCAGTTCCGCCGAGTAAACTCGCTCGGTAGCGCGGGTATGGGGCGAGTGAGCGCGGCTGTGCAGGCCGCGAGGGCCTCACGGAGTCACGGCGCGTTGGCGGAGTGGCGCCGCGCCGTGCAGTTGGCGCACTCGCACGGGCGCGGCGCCGCGTGCTCGGGCAGGTGCGCGTGCGCAGCGCGGTAGCACAGCTCGCGGTAGCGGGCGCAGCCTGGAATAGAGAACAATGGCGGTTTAGGGACTGGAAATATCTACCTCTTCGTGTCGCTGGCACCGTGGCACGACAGCATTTCAATTTTTTGGTCCAAAACCTTGCCACTTCCATAAGTACGTCGGTGGCAGCGCAGGGGTCTCTTTGATTTCATGTTTCGGGACACAGGGCAGGACAGGCCACATGTGGACCCTGCTGTCGTTCCGAATAACTACCTAAAAGCTAGGATGTGAGAGGAGCTTTCGAATAGTGACTACTTCTTGGTTCAGACTATTACATCCAATCAATCTGCCTAGCCTTTTCCCAAGTATGTTGGGGTCGGCTTCCAGTCTAACCTGATGCAGCTGAATACCAGTATTTTACATGGAGCGACTGCCTATTTGACCTCCACAACCCAGTAACTGGGTAATACGATAAATACCCCTTGTAAGACTGGTGTCACTTTCGGCCCTTTCGGGTTTCTGGCGACTCGTAACGACTGTGAAAGATCCACGAATGGCAGCTGGGACCAGCGGTTTAACGTGCTTTCCGAGGCACGGAGGAGTCTTGGTATGTAAAGATGGTTTGGTTACCCATCCACTGACGAACCCCGGTAAGCGTAGGTTAACCTGATGGATCGACCCGTGCGCCTGTTATTACTTAGCCACGAGCTGAGGAGCTGTGAGAGTCTGAATAAGTAGAGGTACTTACTCAGACTATTACGTCCATAGGACGAAAGAGAAACTTATAATCTATTAAGCGCAGGCCACACCGCCAGCTAGCGGGCGGGCGGGCGAACATCGTTTCACCTCTTTACATACTTCGGTTCACACCGCGAGCTACAATATTTCGCGTAGGTAGTTTGTATAGTTTCCTTCGTTCGCTTCGCCCACGCCCGCCCGCTAGCTGGCGGTGTGACCCGCGCTTCATTCGCATTCTGACGCAGAGATCTGGCCTTGCACTTGGCCTGTGCACTTCTGTATGGAAATTTCAACATCATGTTTGATGATCGCAGCACCTGTGGTTTATGTCGGGTTATTCCGTTTATCCACCCCAAGGCGAAACGTATGTCCGCAGTCTATAAATTCCGTTTATCCAACTAGGCCTACGGTGGATTCTCGGACAAACGTTTCCGTGTATCCGCCGTAGGGTGGATTTGTTGGGGTGGATAAACGGAATAACCCGTACGTATGGTCATGGGCATTATGCATATACATCGCAGGCTAGCGCCATCTACGATTATGATAGGTACCTGCTTAGGTACGGTCAGCCTCTCTAAGATGTTATAAGATGTACCTATACATCTAACGCATTGGGTACCTTATTGTGTAGCTACACATCTACTTAGATACTTACAGTGTATTATCGAACACAGTGCACAAGTAGATACGTACCTACACAATCAAATTTAATCTGGTAGGTATACATTGATCTTGTTGAGGCTGACTACATGCAAGCAATACCCTGCGTCATAAATAATACATTATACAGGGTGGACATTGACGCGAAAACATTTACCATGGATTCAGTACATGATTCTGACGCGTTCAGGTTCACCGAACAAAAAGTTCGAACGATCGTGTATTCGCGCAACGATTGCTTTGAAATAGGACGCAGGGGCATACACAAAAGAGCACGACGATACCTTTTGGTTAGGATCGCCTTAGTTGCTGTGAAGTTATCAGAGAGTAGGTACCTGTGGGTGGTAGTGCAAGCCGCGTGTCTGCTGCGAAGCCCCGCTGCGCCAGCCGGTCGAGCAGAGTGCTGGCCGACCATCACCTCTCACTGTCGTGCTCCACCCCTGGAACATACCCCGTAGCTGATTTTCTTCATTCAAATTAATTTTATTTGGATTTAGTGGCCAGTTGCGTAATACTCGTAATCGGCGAGTGATACATCATGGACGATGTATGAACGTAAACTAAGCAAAAGCAGCAGGTTTGTAAGGATCGTAGCAGGTGGCGATCGGTAGTTTCTGCCTACCCCTATCGGAAAAAGGCATGAGTATATGTATGTAGGTAGGTTTTATTTAATTTATTGGAACGAAGTTCCCTTTCGCGCGTTGCGAAAGGGGGCTACACGGAAAAAATTGGGACCAATAAAATATTTTTTATTATAACGTGAGCGACCACAGGTACTAATTAGTGGCATGCCTTTATGAGGTTCGTTTTTTTATTATAACGCCATCTGTGAGCGACTACAGGTACTAATTAGTGGCATGCCTTTGTGAGGTTCGTTTTTAGTAATAATTTAGTATTTAGAGATAAAACTCCTTCATAAAGACGACATAGCTGGTTCTAAGTTTTGTTTAGACCCATTAGTCTTCTGAACTGAAGATTTCTTAACACTCATTATCATCATCATCAGCCTATTAATGTTCCCACTGCTGGGACACAGGCCGCCTCTCTGTGAGAGGGAGTGGGCCGTAATCCACCACGCGGGCCCAGTGCGGGTTGGTTGATGTCACATGTCTTCGAATTTTTGCTTCTAAGACATGCCGGTTTCCTTCACCGTTTTGAGAGCAGTGGTGACGAAATTATTTATACAAAGTAAAGCGCCTGCTTCAGTTCGAACCCACGACCCACAACTCGTAAGTCGGGGCCGTTACCACTGGGCCACCACTGCTCTCAACAGTACTTAGGTCTTATTTTTGGTGTAAAGGTGGACACAATAACTAGTGCTGAACTTTGTGAGTAATAATATGAGACCTTTCAGTTACTGGACAGTGGCAGTCTTCACCATAAATCCTGGACATCTTTAGTGGAACGCACACTAGTGCTCCTAACAGGGACCGCGGAAGTACTACTCCATGACGCGGCAAACTTCTTTGGTCACCTCCTTCCAAAAACGAAGTAGGTACTACATGACCGGGGACCAAACTTTTTTGGACACCCCGAAACCTTTACCAAGTAGTAAAATTGGAGCAGGTGCGGCCGGCGGACATTTGACTCCGTCTGTTCCCCACTTCTGGCTCCTAAGACCCTTGGTGCACACTGCACATCAGGTCATCACATTAGCGCTAAAACTAGCTAACGAAGACAAGCTTATTGAAATAAATGAAATAAATATGGTAAAATGGAGTGACACATTACCTACCTTCACTGGGGGCGGGAGAGTGGCCCCTGGACTTGTCATCACGCGGCGTGGTCGAGCCGTCCGGCTGATCCTGAAAATAACACAATAGCAATGAGTCACAAACAGACCGGTAGCAGAACTAAACAAAAATGGTTGTTGGCAAACAACTTGTTCGTCAAAGTAAAAGAAATAAAGTTGGTACACCATAAATAGGAATTCCTTTAATATTAGACTATCAGTTTTGCCCCAAATTCACCATACTACCTACTTGAGATATTCTCAGATCAATTGACCCGAAGGAAAATGAAATTATCTTCGACGCCGACGCAAATGTTGTCAGTGACCGAAGAGGGTGTGATTAGGGTTGACAAATATTAGATGTTGGCTTAATATTTTGCGACAGTTTACATAACAAGTGACAAAGTATTATCTGCTCGTTCGTTTCGGGATTAAAGGCGTGATGTTTCATTTATGTAAACGCGGGAACAGAAAATAGCTGCGGTCAAATTCAGTAGCGGATCCAGGGGGGGGGGGGGTTGCTAAGGGGCTCAAGCCCCCCCCCCCCCCCAAAAGCATCTGAGTTCTTCTGTGACAAATCTTAAAGTGAACTTGATATTATTCTAAAATAATTAAACGTTTTAGCAAGGATTACACTACCTGAGGTACAATAAATTGTCATTAATAATCCTTAACTTCTTCAAGTTTACAACCGGTACCGGTCGGTAGTCTACAACCTAACGAAGTTAATGACGAATTTGCGAAAAGTAATCCGAGGAGGCTTGTTATGTGTTAAACAAATTAAAGTAGGTATTGTATGTTTTTTTACCCGACTGCCAAGGAAGGGTGATTTAGTGTTTACTTTGCTAAAACAACCCACAGCGTGGTCAAGCCGGGCCCAAACGACAATCCTGGATCCGCCACTGGTCAAATTAGTACTTAGATATCTTTTCTAATTAGCTTTAAGTCGGATCTTAGTGTACCTACCTAAGAAATTACGACTCTAATGCCCTCCGAGGGAGATGTGCATCTGGACTGAGGGCCCATTTTTTTTTTTCTTGCGGAACAAGTTGTAACTTATAGGGAATTTAGTTAAAAATTTGTAAAACTTAAAGCAATGGTTCATAAATTTCTTAAACGTGAATTAAAACTTTTATGAACAAATGACTTGGGCTCTCAGTCCAGACGCTTGCGTAAAGTGGCATAGCCTAGATCTCAGAAAGTACTATATCTGGGTCAATAATTTTTATTTCAGAATTTAGTTAAGAATTTCTTAAATCATTTAAGAAATTTCCAGCTCGCTAGAATATGATGTTACAGATTTATGGCGGTTTAACTGGGTCCCTCAAACTGTACTGAGGAATCTTCAAAATATGAGTTAAACTGTCGAAATACGTAAATATGCCTTTTACATCTTATAGTTGACCTCTCTGTGAATTAGTTAAAAAGAAATAATGGCTCAAAAGTTATTGGTTGAAAAGTAAATGAAAGTCAAATTTTCTCAAAACGTCTGAACTGAGAGCCCAATGTTTTCGGCTTTATTGACTAGGCTCAACCTCATAGATTTATTCAAATGAGACCAAGTATTTTTACTATATTTTTACTAAAATTTTACATATTGTCCGTTGTTCTAAATGCCATATTTAATGAGAAAATGCATTATTAATTTTTATATAGAAACATATTTGGTAGGGTGACCATAATGCTCTTCTTAAGTACAAAATAAAAGAATTCAAAATAAGTTTTTAAAGCGCAGTCAGAAAGTCATAAATAAGCTAAAACCATATATTTACTTCTTTTTTTTAACAAGGGATTTTGACTTTTATTTACACACACGTATTTACATGATTTAAAAACAAACAGACTTAAAATAATATTATTAATATGTACAGTATATAAAAGAAGGGGAGGGGAACAATCATAAGGCATCAAAAAATTCGTCCGCATCGCTGTCAACAGGAAAAGTGCCCAAAAGACTGGCAGAATTGCCACGTTGTATAGCAATACTGATTCTTTGGTCGAAGAATAGGCCAGCCTTCTGGTCACGTGAAGAGTCGACCAACCGTTTGGCGATGTCTTGAAAAACAAAGTGGGCACCCGGACCCTGGTTCTAGTGTTTCAACCCCAATTACAACCCCCCTATATTTACTTATAACTTAAACTCACTTACATTTTATAGGTTTATACTAGAGAGATACTATCTTAATACTTTGAAGGACAGTGTACATACATCCATAGGCGTCATAACAATAAAATTCGTCACCCGCCGCGCCGCCAGACGCTCGTACGATTCGCTCGGCGAATTTCGCCGGTCACCGCGCCCGCGCCGCGCCGTTCGCCGCTACGCGTGGCATGACTAGTACCTTTCAGTTCAATACATTTATTTTAGTCGCAAGACGCTTCGCCGTTCGCACTGCGCGAATATTCGCTGTAGCGAATGTCCCGTGGCCAGGCGGTAAGATAACTCTTTAGTATATCTACCTGCGGTTTTCAGCCCCTCTTTTTCATAGCTTAAGGGGTTTGAAGATTTTGGCCCTAAAATCACAGCCACCATCTTTATTAACTAAAATATTATCTATACATGATGCAATTATGTTTTCATAGTTCAATATCCTTACCTGAAGGAAAAAAAAAACGTAATGGGGACATCAAACTAATAAAAAGGTTTTAATTTAACTATTAATAGTCAAGGATCATTCGTCTAAGTAAATTTGAACTTTGTTGTCAAACAGATAGACATAATTTTCAATACAACACTCTCGTTAGATCATTCGTCCCCCCTTCTTTTATATAGTGTACATATTAATAATATTATTTTAAGTCTGTTTGTTTTTAAATCATGTAAATACGCGTGTGTAAATAAAAGTCAAAATCCCTTGTTAAAAAAAAGAAGTAAATATATGGTTTTAGCTTATTTATGACTTTCTTTTTCGACTGCGCTTTAAAAACTTATTTTGAATTCTTTTATTTTGTACTTAAGAAGAGCATTATGGTCACCCTACCAAAAATGTTTCTATATAAAAATTAATAATGCATTTTCTCATTAAATATGGCATTTAGAACAACGGACAATATGTCAAATTTTAGTAAAAATATAGTAAAAATACTTGGTCTCATTTGAATAAATCTATGAGGTTGAGCCTAGTCAATAAATCCGAAAACATTGGGCTCTCAGTTCAGACGTTTTGAGAAAATTTGACTTTCATTTACTTTTCAACCAATAACTTTTGAGCCATTATTTCTTTTTAACTAATTCACAGAGATGGTCAATTATAAGATATAAAAGGCATATTTACGTATTTCGACAGTTTAACCACGGTAGACGGTAGGCCAACTTCATAGAAACAGACGAAGCGCGAGCTATACCTACGCGCCTCGATCGAGGTATGCGCGAGGTACGCAGACAGTCGCGTCTGTGCCTTAGTGACGAACGAACGGTGTGTTGTTTTTTTAACAATAACCGCGCGATTTTTACACTAAAAATAAATTCAAGTACATATTTAATATGACGAGTAGGATATATTGTTGCTGTTTTTGGTTGCATGAATTTGGCAATAACGCACCCAGAGATAACTTTTTTTAGATTACCTGGAAACTTTGAAAGGTATTATTATTAACAAACAACAACAACAAAATTATTTTATAGTCTTACTATAAAATAATTTTACTTACTGGTAGGTAGGTACATATTGTGTGTATTTTTAATGGATAAGTATTTCCTTTTATCTCCCGAAAAAAAGATGTCTGGATTAATAAATAAAGTGAATAGAGTAAAGGAAAGTGATAACACGAGTGAAATAGGTAGTTACAGGAGGTTCATGAATTAATACGGTAGGTACGCTCGTTTTAAAACCTCGGGCATTTGTGTTTTGTTTTGTTATTCAATTCACAAAGTATTTTTTTAGTCAAAGTTTTTATTTATTTGTGTAGATAAAAAAAGTATATTTACAATCACAAAACTAAATGGAAACACAAAGTAGGCAAATGTAATTAAAATACTGGAGGCGGGCAGCCCTATCGCATGTTTACGTACCGCGCGGCTGTAGGCACTTATTTCTAAGATATGGCTTAGTTATTCTACCGTCTACCGTGGTTTAACTCATATTTTGAAGATTCCTCAGTACAGTCTGAGGGACCCAGTTAAACCGCCATAAATCTGTAACATCATATTCTAGCGAGCTGGAAATTTCTTAAAAGATTTAAGAAATTCTTAACTAAATTCTGAAATAAAAATTATTGACCCAGATATAGTACTTTCTGAGATCTAGGCTATGCCACTTTACGCAAGCGTCTGGACTGAGAGCCCAAGTCATTTTTTCATAAAAGTTTTAATTCACGTTTAAGAAATTTATGAACCATTGCTTTAAGTTTTACTAATTTTTAACTAAATTCCCTATAAGTTTCAACTTGTTCCGCAAGAAAAAAAAAATGGGCCCTCAGTCCAGATGCACATCCGAGGGAGCCCCCCGCCTAAACCCTCGTAGTAGGTAGGTACCCCTCGTCGTCGTACCTAGTTACCTATCTAGGTAACTATGTAAGATGAAAGAACTTTAAGGGATAAACGAATTAAGTACTTTTCTGACGAGAACGGAAACAAGGTTTGACATAGTTTCAGTTCAGCACTTTCAGCCCTTTTGCCCCTTCAAACTTTTTCGTTCAATCTAATGGTTTACTATCGATTTTACCTATAGATAGAGTGTACATACTGAAGTTCTAAGCTCAGTCCAAATAAAAACCAAGATAAAATAACGCTGCAAACAATACAGTGAAACATGCCAAAACTACACCTCAGCTCAGTGCATACACGCTCACACGCATACCTACATTTACAACCATTTAAAATTAAACTACACCGCACTAAGTACACACATGTTTACGAAACCGGTCTCACGTCACTGTTGACAGCGCAGTCTTGGTTTTTTATTTGGTCTGAGGTTATAATGTAACAGCCCTCGCTCCAGAGTAAATTGTATAATTTTACACGGGACCCCACTTCCGACATCGTTGGAACCTACGGAGATACACTTAATCCGCATAATGTTATGAAAAGGGGCGGTGGAGGGGAAAGCAAGCATTTTTCAAGAGGGAAGCTGGTCGAGGTAGCTTTAATTAAAACCGGCGGCCTTGCTCGAGGTGATTGCAGGCTATTTTTAAAGGCTTGCCGCTTTATTGTTTGAATCGAATACAATTGAGAGTTGCGAGCTGCCAATTAATTGATTTCTTCTGGACTAATTTGAATATTACCAATTGGTTTCGCTTTTGTTATAGTGATTTAATTAATCAACGTTTCTTGATAGGTTAGGTAGGTAAGCAGCTAAGTGATAGGCACGTGAATAAAATTCGAGTAAAACTTTCCTTCGCTGAAAATACATAACAGGCTGGAATTTTTGAATGTCACCTGAAGGGAAAGTACTCTAAATACTGGAGATAGCAGATTTTACTCAAAGGAAACATTCCTTTATTTTTTTAAAGAAACATTCAATGATTTTCGAAAATTCGCTTGCCGCACTCGGGAATCAAACAGGCTAAAATCCGAATAAATAACACCCAGTACTTTTATAGCATCAATCGATAGAGTCGATCATAAGGATCAAATCTCTCTAACAAACATGATAAATAAAAAAAAATACTTGTGGCACTCGGGGACTGCCCCGGCGAAGCTATTGCATAGCATTTTTTATCAACTTACGCAATTGTAAAATATTAACCCGAATACCTACAAGAAATAGCAATGATGACATTGACAGGAACTGTTATTCACATTTAATTTTATAGTTTTTAAAACTTGACACAACGTAATGGGAACATCAAACTAATAAAAAGGTTTTAATTTAACTATTAATAGTCAAGGATCATTCGTCTAAGTAAATTTGAACTTTATTGTCAAACAGTTAAACATAATTTTCAATACAAAACTCTCGTATCATTCGTCTAAGTAAATTTGAACTTTGTTGTCAAACAGTTAAACATAATTTTCAATACAACACTCTCGTATCATTCGTTTAAGTAAATTTGAACTTTGTTGTCAAGCAGTTAAACATAATTTTCAATACAAAAAAACACTCTTTCTTAGGTAGTATTTTCGTTACGAAATTTCTGGAGCGTGGAGACGCTCAAGGCCCGCGATAGAAGCTATGCAATAGCTTAAAAAAGGATAGGTATCCATAAAATCGAAACTTATTCATTCAATGGGACAAGATTAAGTATACATTATACTTATAGCACTTTTACTCAAAGGTCCATCAGATATAGGTACCTACTATGTTAGTACCTAGGAGGTAATTAAAAATTACTTTTTTTTATTTTTATGGGAAAAAAAACCTTTTAATGCAGGTTTGTTTATTAAAAAAAATAAAAGAATATGTTTCCTTAGAGTAAAATTTGCTATCTCCAGTATTTAGAGTACCTACCTACTTTCCTTCCACGTGAGGTTCAAAAATTCCACCCTGTACCTATATTTTCAATAAACATGAAAAAAGTTCCGTACACATCGAAAAAGGAGGTAGTGTACCTACCTACCTACATAAACAAGGTACCTACCCTGTTCCAATCAAACCTGTCATGTACCAAAACTATCTAGAAAATAAATTGATAAACCACGTCCCGGATGTTCACAATAACATTGAACAATTTTGAACAATGTTGAACAATAACGGAAGACGGGAACTACTATGGCAGGAGAACGGGAAATTGTTATCATGACAGGAAATTGGCGTAAGTTCACACCGCCTGACATGAAAAGTTTTCTAAATTCTGGTTAATGGCTACACGAAACATTGTTAGAACACGTTTAACGAGAAATCCGGATATTACCTACGTATAGGCTTCTGCTCATCACAGTCATCACTCTTCACTATGTAAGCAGTGAACTAGTTACTGATTCTATAAGTTGGCAACGTCGCAAATAGCTGTCAAATATTTCGCTGTTTTGATTAATTTGGCGATATTAGTGCGCGGGCACGAAACGAGCGATGAGGAGCGATGGCCGAGCGGGGCGACGGCGACGGTACAATTTTGTACCGTTGCACCGTTCGTTTTGTACCGTGCAGCCTTACTGTATGGAAATAAAAAATATGGCTAACTCGTGAACTAGAATAATTGCAATTATAACACTGAATTTGATGTTGTAACCATTTTAAGTGAAAGAAAGGCATTTGGAAAGTTTCTAAATAGGTACTTTTTTTTAAATTTATAACTAAATATTCGGTGTTACCTATCTACGATATTAATTATTGCATTTCATAATCAATATTTGAATTCACTAGTTAGCCATATTTCATGTTTCCATACAGTAATATTGGCCAAATAATCAAAACAATGAAATATTATGACAGCTATTTGCAGATCAGATAGGGTTTTTTTACAGGTTGTATAGAACCTTATGTAGGTACCTATAGCATTTACATAGCTGTGCTTCACCTACCTACTAGTTCACTTGGCTACTGTACTTTCAATAACAAAGGTAGGCGAGTAGGGTAGGTGTTGAGGACAAGTACTACCTACGTACTCTGTAAAGGCGTTTCATGGAAAATGGTAAAAGGAACTTTTTCTTTGCTCGTTACAGTGACTGAAAATGGTGGAGAGGTAGATATTTCACAATCCCTGGAACTCTTGAGACATCTACATGTTTCAAGGAAAACTGAACAGTCGTAGGTACGACGCTTCATACTTTAATTGATTTGTAAAATTGTAATTGATTTGTAAGCGAGAAAAGTCGTTAACACTGCCACCGTGCCACGTCTACAGTAGGGATTCATCTAAATTACTAAGAGTTAACATTCTCTTAATTTTACTTCTGTAGGTACCTATTTCAATTAAATATCTACCTCAAGAATTAGGTAGGATTTATTAAACTGAAGCACTATTGGACTTTGTCGCTAATGCTGCCTATGCACTTTTTAATGCGACGTTTCTTGCTGCGCACTGGATTTTCAACGCTGCGCTCGGTTTAGCGGCGTGAGTTGAAAATCCTACTTTGTTCTTTTTCAACGCGCTTGTGATGTACTCAGTTGAATTCTCAACGTTCGGTACTTCGGTTTGACGCCGAGAGTGGAAAATATAGAGCACGGTCAAAAATTTCGCATTTAAAAAAGCGCGCGTGCGAATGTGGGCTAAACAACCTTTCATATTTGGAAAAGATTCAAACTGATCAATGAAAGATTTATACTGTTGGATTCAATAGACATAATACATAATCTTTCCACAATTGGCACTCAAAGGGTAAAAAGGGTAACGGACCTACTTGTATTTCTCGTGTTACACGGTGTGTCGCCTACCAATCGAATTTGTTATTGCTGGAGGTTTTTCCGTGGTATCAATAACACACATGTGAAAGGAAAAAGTTCTGAGAGTAGGTAAGTAGGTAGGTATAATCGTGTTTCATCGTAGGTACGTGGTTTTCCTGTAAACGATGATCATCTTGTCTCTCCTGCGTTTATGGGAATATAAACGCATGTCCTTCTCATCTATCTATTAATTTAGCCCATAATGGTCCCACTGTTGGGCAACGTTTCCCTTTTCCACACACGTCAGTCCTGGAATGTAGGTATTTTCTTTCTTTCCTCTACCATTGCGGGACCTTCTCATTTGACCTACCACCACACATTACTTATTAACACTTTCGACTCCACCCATTTTCGTCATGCTCATACGCCATGCCGCCATACATATTGCAAGTGGACCCTCCAGGAGGGTTCCCGGCATTACGTTTGCGCTAAAGTTAACCATCGCGGATGGTCAACGGCATTAGGTTTAAAACCGAACGAAGTGAAATAGTGTTTTCTGGGGGTCTTGTCGCTATACGTAGTTTCCAACCTTTAGTGAATATTTGTAACCGTAAATAAAAAAAAACAAAAAAAAATCTAAGTAAGTTTTTGATTTGAAAACCAACGCATATGCTAATGAATCTTGTTAAAATATACATCTGATTTTATTTTCACGGTTTATAATGCTGTATTCGCTAAGATAAACCTACATTTAAAATGAGCCCTCCGGGAGGGCTCCCGGCATCCCTTATGCGACTAGGTGAACCCTCCAGGAGGGCTCCTGGCACTGAAAGTGTTAAGAATTTTGAACGTTTCCTTTAATTTAAATGCTTTGCGCCCTCACCTAAAAGTTCTGTTTTCCGGCTTATTAGTTGTAAGTTGAAGTCACCATGAGCTGTCTGCAGTTCTGCAAATAATTTTATTCACCTACCTTACCTACACCGTAAAATGCTGTTACGGTGAATAAAACTAGGTGCAGAACTGCAGACAGTTAGCTCATGGTGATTTCAACTTATAGCCAAAGCCATAACTTGTTTCCACTTTGATTTGTGGCTTTTAACATAACTCTGGTATTTTAGCATAATCTGGCTATTATAGGGCTAGGTTGTCTGGTAGATATCACTATTATCGTTAAGATCACTGTTGTACCCTTAATATAAATGGTGTAATGAGCTTTGTAATATTTTGGTGTATTTATTTATTTATATAAACCTACCCTACCTAACCTACTATAAAGCATATAGGTACCTATCTAGGTCAGTGGCGGGTTAAGCCTGTTCCCCGCCCGGCGCGGAAAAACTAAATGGCCCCCCACGCCCAGCCATTAACGTCAAAATATAAAAGGTTTTATTTTGACTATTAAAACAGAAGTGGAAGATACTTTGTCGACAACAGTAAAGCTAGAGCATAAGACGAATAGAGGACGGAAGAGCGAGCGAAGCGAGTTCGAAAATTTTAGCACCCTACGTTTATATCTAGCATGCGTAGCCACCCCAACTAGGAACTGTCTTTTACTTACTGAAAATATTTTGGTCATATACCTATGGGATTTGGCGGACCGCACCTGCCCGCCCCCACTTAGTCCGCCAGTGATCTAGTATCATAATATTTACCTACTTATACTTACTGATGTGGCCTTGTAAACTATTTGGGAGATTGATAACGAAATTGGTACCAGAAAGCGGAAGATTATTGAAAGCCTACCAATTTATTAATATAACGATTTAAAATTCCGGACGTCCTTACCAAGCTTTTACCAATGACGCATAACGCTAATGGATTGAAAAAAAAGCACCATTTTCCGCCGCGCTGAGTTAACTCTCAAAACATTTCAATAACAACAAAATATATTGCCAGCTATCCTCAGAAAATATCTGGAAGTCTCGCACGAATATATTTCAAAAGAAAAACTACGTATATTATTATTTTTATTACATCGAGATTTTCTGGCGAGGGACCTTCGGAAGTTTGAGATAAGAATATACTCGTAAGACATATTTCTTCTGAAATAATACCGTGGTTGGGTTATCTGGCTTGACGTTGTTTTACTTAAATATCCAATCACAGAGAGGAGGCCTGTGTCCCAGCAGTGGGAACATTAATAGGCTGATGATGATCCAATGGATATTTTGATAATCAACGATGTTTTCGAGTGCCTGAAGCTGGGTTATTTGAGATGATATTGCTTCATGATGGATATGCTTACTTGATCCTCTTTAGACAAAACAAGCTTTTTGATTGCTGTTCCAACTTTCTAAGAGGACTGAAAGCCTATGTCAAATATAATGTCTAAGTGTTTGGCAAAGTTTATAATGAGGCAACGCTACTCTTTAACTCCGTCAACAAAGACCTGTCCGAAAGTGGTTCGGGAGTAGGGACAACTGCCAAATCGTGTTGTCATTCATTCTTAGAAGGCCGCGAACTCATCATAGCTCTGTAAGTGATACGGAGTAGGAATCGTCCGTAACTTCGGCCAAAACTACGGATTTCTTGCTTAGAGAGTAATCCCATCCCATCTACTATAAGATCCATCTATAGCATACCAACCTATAATGTTCCCACTGCTGGGACACAGGTCTCTTGGTGAGAGGGAGTGGGCCGTTATCCACCACGCGGGCCCAGTGCGGGTTGGTAGATGTCACATGTCTTCGAATTTCTGGTACTAGGATCCTCACGATGTTTTCCTTCACCGTTTTGAGAGCAGTGGTGATGAAACAATTTACACAAAGTAAATCGCATGCCTGGGACCGAACCTACGACCTACAACTCGTAAGTCACGACCGTTACCACTGGGCCACCACTGCTCTAGATCCATCTACAGTGTCTACTTATTGTTACTTCTGCCTATCAAGTATTAATAAAACAATAATTTATTAAATACTTTCCTTATTTACCCGGCTATCTAATTACGCAACACATTTTCGTAAACGATTCCGACTAATCTGTTTCATTTTGACAGTTCAACAATATTCATTGCGCTATTACCTACGTTGTTGAGCAGATTTTTTTTCGAACTTATAAGCGATGGAATAGCAATCTGTTTCAAAACGATTCAAATTCTGATTGATCGTGCATTACGTAATTAGGGTAGGTACGGGTACAGATAATGTACGGGTTTGTCTCACCGCCATGATACCTACTGTACCTACACAATAACAGGCGCGTGTAGCCAATAAAATAGTTTATTTAGTAGATTGAACCCCGGAGATGCTCTCGACATGATCCTGTTTTAAGAGATACGTGTGACCTCTTTTTTCGTTCGCTGTAGCCTCGATTATCCTCTATGTATTACACTTTCACATTTACCTTACCGTTGTATATTACTTAGTAGGTATAAAGAAAAACAGCCTCATTACCCTAAAAGCATATGAAATACCCTAGTGAAAGTTTCCAGAAACTCGATTTTAGATACGATGGTTACCCCAACATGAACTTTAATTCAGAAAAAAACTGACTCTCAAAAAACAACA
This sequence comes from Conistra vaccinii, assembly GCA_948150665.1. NCBI lineage: Eukaryota > Metazoa > Arthropoda > Insecta > Lepidoptera > Noctuidae > Conistra > Conistra vaccinii. The sequence continues at coordinate 3,336,288 of OX411334.1, read as the reverse complement.
CTATAAAGTGAAAAATACTTAACTTTGATATTGGAAGTCGGTGTCTTTGGTTTTGAATTTTCGTTTTTTACTACCAACTTCCGAAATTATTAAAGTTATTTTTCATTTTGTAGTGCTTTTTTTGTAAAAAGTTTTGATTTTTCTCTTTTTAGTCGTAGTACCTACATAACCCACACAAATTCGAATACTTGCTATGTAAATAACAGTGAGAAAAATATGTAACTATTATTGAAACTAACTCAAAAACTACTCAAAAAAAGTTAATAAAATTTACGTTGGTATATGGGACCACCACGCAAGCTTACCGCTACCAAATGAAAAATATTTTTCAAAATCGGTCCACAATTGACGAAAAGATCGATGAACATGCATAGTAAGTCGAACATGGGACCTCCTCCTTTTTGGAGGTCAGTTAAAAATATACATTATTTTCGGTCTTTTTAACCGCAAGCTGGCTGCAGGTTTGAATTTCTAAACTTTTAATTGTGAACTTTACCTCCTCGTAACCGAAGCACATTCGGTTACGAGGATTAAACTTCGTTCCATATTTAACATCGTACGTCCGTAACTTATCAAATTGGACGGGCCTACGTTCAACGTTGAAAGGGTAACGACATTTTCCATTTAAAATGATTTGTACGGCCATCCGGCCATCCGGCCGCACGGGATGTGCAAAATGTTTTAATGAAACTACCTCAAAACGTCCTAACTTTGTTATCTCACTTTACTAACAGATAAGTGCTTTAAAGGACGTAGGAATTTTAGTGCCAATTCTACTACTTACATCTATTATACATTTTTGTAACAGCGAAATAATTTTCACGCCTCCGCCTTGAGACATAGGCCAAATATTGTAACTTGACATTCGGATAGCTCATGGTCATGACCTAAAGAGGTGCGAGCCATGAAGAATAAGTAAAAATAAAAATAAAATGATACAGAAATCAGCGAAACGCTGAAAAATTCCCATGTGCGTCAGTAGTAATGAAATTGAAACCAATCCGATGCCAACATCCTTTTTCACATTAAAGCAGCCTCAATAGAGATGACAAGACAAATAGAGTCAATCAGAGCTAGCCGATTTGTGGCAGGCCCCTTTAGGGGTATGAGGAACAGGGTGTAAAGTTCACTCATCCACCATAGAAAAGGGAGGATCCTCCAACCAGACGGGTTGTTATGTCTGGCGGGCAACTGCCCATATGTTGATTTCGGATAGTCTTATCTATGTTATTCGCTCAGTAAACTCTAACTGCGAGATGTAGGAATTGTGTGACGTCATGTCTTTTTGCTTCGTAGTTTGTATGTGGCGGTCTAACCGCTACATCACTCCCCTCCGGAGACCGGAGGTCGATAGTGGGCTAAGTCTTGGATCTTGCGATGCATCACAGTGCCAGCTGTGGTTCCAGTGAGTCGGAACCGGGTGCCGCATAGTTCACGGTGAGTCGGAACTGTCTGCGGTGATTCCCCAGTGAGTCGGGGAGGCGCTGCGTCGTCATCCAGTGAGTCGGATGTGGTACAGCGCCGGGTTTTTGGCTGACTGCTTGCGTCGACCAGGAGAGGGTAGAATAGGCTCTGCTTGTGAGACCGGCTGGAAGTGCAGGTGCTGTGCCAAGGTTGCTGATGAGGCTGAGGGTGATGACCAGGAATGCGCGTTCGCTGCATGCTGGTGGTCAGGATACCCGTTGAAGCCGTGGGTGCTGGCTGGCTGTGTGACTCGCCTCACGAAAGCTTGCGGGAGTGATAATGATGACGTCACGCTGAAGTAGTTGCACGAAGGCTGCGTTGACGTTCATTCTCGGGGTCACCAATTTAGGGGTATGAGGAACAGGGTGTAAAGTTCACTCATCCACCATAGAAAAGGGAGGATCCTCCGGCCAGACGGGTATTATGTCTGGCGGGCAACTGCCCATATGTTGATTTCGGATAGTCTTATCTATGTTATTCGCTCAGTAAACTCTAACTGCGAGATGTAGGAATTGTGTGACGTCATGTCTTTTTGCTTCGTAGTTTGTATGTGGCGGTCTAACCGCTACACCCCTAAATTGGGCGATTTGTTTTCGTATCGATTTTATTTTAGTATCGGCAGTTTAGTCTAGGGTACCTATCTGTCAACTGACGACGGACTGGGCTCAAACAGTAATTTGTGTGTGTGTAGGTAGGTAAAGGTATTGATAGCAGTTTGTTATGAAACAAATACAGTAGATAATCGTGATTTCATTTACATCAACATTTTCAACAACGAACGAGTAACTTTACAAGTATCTATGGTATGAAAAAGTATCGGTAAAAAATTTGATTTCTCGGCTTATCTTTCAAATGAATAAATATTATAGATTAACATCCTGTTCATGAAGTAAAGCTGCAGTAACCGAATCTATGGAATAAACAAACCATCGAATTGACGGCAACATGGCATGTTGGATGATAGGACTTTTAAACATCATGTTTTTGTTTCATATTTTCATTCACCAATAAATGAAAATATTAAAAGCGTAGCGTAGGTATGCCAAAGCAACATACATATCGCAAAAACAAAAAACTAGAAACACATTTGAGTTTCATCTTTTGAACATTGAGTGAATTTGAGTGGCCTGATGGAATTTCCATGAAAAGTTTTAGGCAACTGACAATTTCTCGGAAAAAATCATATTCGTCATACTTTTAGTTCAAAAGGGTTATGAATTAATAATTCGTTTGAACTACGGTTCTGATATTTTTCGGGGAATATTGGAAAGGTTACTTAAAATACATCGTGAAAATAATTTATGATAAATATTTGTTCTGGATTGAAACTTGTAATGGTATTTATGGGAGTGGTGTTTACAATTTTTTGATAAGAAATATAAGCTGTATCTATACAAATAAATAAAAGGCAGTGTATAGAGTGCCACCATTGGCACTCTATCCCTATCGGATAAAGTGCCACTACAGGCACCCTAGTAACACCGCCTCGGCCCGGCTAAAGTGCCGCAAGCATTGGATTGTCATTGTCACTGTCACTAAGTCACGTTACTTGGTATTTTGTTTGATTGTCGAGGTTAGATCGCTGTAAAACACCACATTCCCAAAACATTACATTCTCTTGTGCCTAAACGGACCCTGGCACTTCGCCGGCCGCTACCGCGGCACCGCTCGCTACGGTCGCTCGGCTCGTGCGTTGTGTGGTCACAGTTCTAACCTAACCTAACCTAACCTAAATAACAAGTGACAGTGACAATGCAACGCTCACGGCACCCTAGCCGGGCCGAGGCAGTGACACTAGAGTGCCACAAGAAACTCGCGGCACTCTATACACTTCGTAAATAAAATTCAAGTGTCTGTTTGTAATGTCAAATTAACAGCTTTTTACTAAATACCTACCTATGAAAGTATATACCTACGGTACTTATAAACAAAAAACAATTTTTTTAATACGTTTTTGACTCTGTCTCGCTGTCTGTTTGTGTGGCTAATCTCTGAAACGGCTGAACTGATTTTGACAGGTCTGTATGTTTGGATTGAACTTGAAAAATAAGATAGATTTTGGACCCGATAGGTGGCGCTGTTGTCTAGATTGGCGCCGACGAAGTCGCGGGTTAAGTGCTAGTCTACCTATATACATAATTTAATAGGTTCCATATGGCATGTTATGTAATGTTCTATGTATAATCACATTACCTACCTAATGTTTTTAAGAGTAAAGAAAAGCACGGCATAAAGTTTTCAAAATGTATTTTGACATTTAAAACTTTGAAAGCTTTTCATAAAGTGAGAACAACATTATTTCATTCAAAACTTTTTATCAGTAGGTAATGGAAAAGTTCGAAAAGTAAATAATTATGTTATTCGACGTTATAGAAAATTTTAGAATCACATTTTAGTTTGTTTTTCCTTCTAAGTTAGAAGGAAAGGCAAACAAAAATGTTATTCTAAAATTTTCTATTACGTCCTTTGGATAGTAGGATAGGAATCATGAAATAGGTATTAGTAAGTAGCTAGTCGTAGACTGTTCGTCGCGCTCTCCGTCCCGGAAAACACAGATTGGAAACATATTAAAAGTTTTGCCATTAACTTTCACTGTACTTGGGAAATCTTTTTATTTGGCTGTCTAAGGGCCTTTTATGATTCGGCGCAGCAGCGGTGCGAATGCTTATGCGCGCGCTTATGCTTATTTAACTATTCCACTGTTTGATATCCTTTTATGGCTGCTTCGCCTGGTGCCTGTTATCCTGGTAACCAAGTAGGTAGGTACTTCCAGCCATTATGTGAAAAAATAGAACATGTTTCGCGAATTTATTTCGGCGTATTTAGTTTGTTATTTGTAAGCGTAACGTATCTTTAGAGAAAGATTAATGATACCTTTACAAGAAAAACATATAGGTATCTACATTATTTAAGGAACGTATTAGCAAGATTACCTACCCAATCTATTGTTGTTGTATTTCAAAGGTGGGTAAATAACAGAAAATCTTCAGAAAATTCCGCGATATTTTGGAACTTAAAAGCAGATGCTGTGATATCTTTATTTCGCCCAGCTGCTTCTTATGACTAAGGAAGTAGGTAGCTGTCAGTAGTAGTACACCCTAATTTTTTTTTAAATATCGCAAAACAAGTTGGCAAAAATAAAGCTTACCTAAGCCTTCAGTTGTGTCTTGACTCTTAATTTGTAACACCTAGGACAACGATAATAAAATGAAACGAACCTGGTGTGGTATCTCCAAGTTAGCGGTGGCAGTCAGCAGGTCCAATATAGCTGAGAAGGATCCCCTCGCCGCTCGTCGGAAACCTTCGGGGGGAGACTCGGCCGCCCCGCCCGCCACGCTCACCGGGGACTGAGACCACTGCAAATATCGATGGAGTTGAGATACCCTGACTATTAACTACCTAATTATTCACCTAGTTTTTTTAAAGTGAAAACTTCTTTAGCGGCCGTTGTGCACTTTTTTTGAGATGGGTAAAAAAAAATAAACTCGCGTCAGAACGTGCCTTAAGATCCGGTGCCAAGCAACCGACAAAATAAATAGGTATCAAAATAAATAGTCTTTGACATTACGTAAAGATTGCGAGGTAAGAAATTTTACCCATATTGATGGGTAAAAAAAAAGCAGTCAAAACATACAGTTTTATTATTCCCTAACCATTCCAAACTATTTAAAAATGCACAACGTTAATGTTCAAGTTTTCATTTCTCCTGGCACTCCCGGAGTGCAACCCGTTGTTTTTTTTCCAGTGCTGTCTGTTAACTATGAACCTGCGATTGTTCATAAGAAAACAACACTCGAAACGACAGTAAAATAATAAGTGGAGCGCTTAGTTAATTGACTCAGGCGTGACCTTGCGGAAATCCATCATAAAATACAATAGACGATGTATATCTAGTAACTTAATCCGCTTAACCGTTCTTAAAGAGTTAGAGAACCCTGTAAGAAATCGACACGTGTTTCGCCTCTCAACGAGGCATCCTCAGGACGACGATTGACCTGTTGCGAACTCGGACACGAAGTGTTATCAACGCGAGCCGAACGCAAAGTCTCTTCTTCTAGCAAGCAAGTTCAAGTTCAACAAGCTGCAAGTTCTTTGCGTTCGGCTCGCGTTGATAACACTTCGTGTCCGAGTTCGCAACAGGTCAATCGTCGTCCTGAGGATGCCTCGTTGAGAGGCGAAACACGTGTCGATTTCTTACAGGGTTCTCTAACTCTTTAAGAACGGTTAAGCGGATTAAGTTACTAGATATACATCGTCTATTGTATTTTATGGAGCGCTTACCTACATGCTTCTAGGAATCTAGGCAGGCTTCTAGTAAGGCAATCGTTTGGCGGGGCAACACTTTCGATAGGACTTGCCAACAATTACGTAATAGCACAATAGGTACCTATGTAGGTACCTAGAGAACCTAGTGTACTTACCTATAAAGTGTACATTTGTAATTGATCAGTCCTTATTACAGGACCTATAGATAAATAATGTTATTGGATTACGAAGCCTCGTGCTCGACGGGAAGTATGTTTGTCAAAAAGCCCTTGTTTTCTGTTTTTCTTTCACATAATATCGCTTCACGATTCTGTTTACCTGGTACCTGTAGGTAAACCCTTCGTGTACCAACTTCTTTCGCGGAGTGTTTCGCTCAACTCCGCCTGATAAACTTTCATACTGAATGGGTAATGAGATCCTAAGTAAACGACGTGCATGAGGATCAGCTAGTCATGGTAAAATGAACGTTATTTTGGTGTATGTACATGTTAGTTTGTTGTTTGATTTTAGTTAAGATGTAAATACCCTGAAAACTATCGTTAAAACTGTGTCATTTTCAGTTTAAATGCTTTTCTTACCTAAGTATATATTCAAAGCAATGGCACGTAAAATTTAATCGGAGAGGCAACCGGATGGCGATTGGTAATCTGGATCTTGAAGTGATACCGAACCCCACCGTACCGTCCGAATGGACCCCAAATGGGCGGGGGCGGAGATATGGTGCGGGGAGGGCATAACATTTTTTTTTTTTGACATGACATTCGAAATTTAAGTTCTAATTCTAAGCAAGGAATTGTGTCTATCAATGCAATCCGGTTTTGACAAAATTGACCCTCATTTTCAGTGAAAAATCATCGGTAAGGAGTTTCAAGAGTTGAATAACACGTAAGACATTATTTCAATTATAACGATGTTGGGGGGTGACTATTTTTTTTAAACTATATCTATAGGATATAAACTTCAAAGCAACCGCATTTCCATCTCGTTGCCTCGTCCAAAAAAATATATTTTGCCCCCTCCCCCCATATCTTCGCCCCCGCCCATTTGGGGTCCATTCGGACGGTACGGGGGGATTCAGTATCACTTCAAGACCCAGATTACCAATCGCCATCCGGTTGCCTCTCCGAAGAAATTTTACGTGCCATTGCTTTAACTAATAGTTTAGTTCGTGGGAGCGGTATACCTACTCTCTCTTATCTCTCTCTAGCCCAAACTTCTAAACCACTAAGGCCCACTATTGCGCGTACATGGGTTAGCTAAATAACTCGGAATTAAAAGCTAATTCAGGGTTAATGCAAAGAGAACTTCTCCTAAACCACTAAGGCCCACTTGCGCGTACATGGGTTAGCTAAATAACTCGGAGTTAAAAGCTAACTCAGGGTTAATCCAAAGAGAATTATTGGATTAACCCTGAGTTAGCTGTTAACTCCGAGTTTAGCTGTTAACGCGCAATTAGCCCATAGGTATTTCAGTTCCAAAGTCTACAATACAATCTTATAAAATAGTGGTTTCAAGGCACTACAAATTACAGAACGAGTTTACAAGTAGACCTATCTACAATAAGAATGAATAAAATCGCGAAATTACAGCGTCCTACCTTGCTCAAGAGTGTCTGAATAGGTACCAATAGCGTTTTCAGATCTCGGAATGAATTCCATTATTTTAATTTCTTATTTCACCCCCTCCCCCTCGGCTTTACCGTTGACAAGGAATCTTCCTGACTTTTATGCAAGAGAGAACGCATAAGGTACGAAAAAGGTGAAACGTTATTAAATAACTTTGAAATTGAGAAATACCAAGTGTTGCAAATTAATTTTACAAAATACTTTCTTCGCCTCGATTATTTGTTACAATTTCCTCTTTATATCTTCACATTCGTGATAAATGAAGACATTCGAATCTACTGATTCCTTACTATTTAAGAAGAAAGAAAAGACAGAAAGAAAGAAAATATGTTTATTTGCGGTAAACATGACGCAAGGAAAGAAAAAAAAAGAACACGATACTTAAATAACAAATTGGGGGAAAATATGCGTCACATGGGGCAAAACGGCCATCGCTCAGCATAATGCTGCGACCTTTCGACTATTTCGTGATTCCCAAGGGTCTAGGGCCCTTGAAAGGTTCTATATGATCGAGGTCTCTCTGTTTGGTAAATGAGGCCAGACAAAAATTTTAATGAAATTAAGCGACTCGTTATTTTATTATAAGTAGTAACAAACCAAGCAATCGAAATATTGGAAAATTTGTGGAAAATAAGTGTCATGAAATTATTCGACTTGCTGTTATATTAACCTGCTCAATAATTGTGTGAGTCTATCCAGCAGGCCCCAACGAGATTTATCATCAGGTGATAGGTTTACATAAGGACGTTATTTTGTACCTATAGAAAATAAATAAGATATATTTTGTACCTCGACAGTTTTTGATTAAATGACGTTTCTATGAAGTGTCTAGCTAGCGGGCCCGTTATGATTATTTTTATTGTTATTATACTTTCAGATCGCCCAGTAGTGCTCGGAGTTAGAAAATATTATGTACCTTACAAATCCAAAATTTCTACTTTCTGTGAGCTATACTTTAGAAGATATTCGTTACTTAGACAAACGTCCAGCCAGCGGGCCCCTTTTTAAATACTACTCTTTTATATCATACAATAGCATTAGGAGCTTGATACTATTATGTACCTTAAAAATCCAAAATTTCGACTTTCTGTGAGCTATACTTTAGGAGATATTCGTTACTTAGACAAACGTCCAGCCAGCGGGCCCCTTTTTAAATACTACTCTTTTATATCATACAATAGCATTAGGAGCTTGATCCTATTATGTACCTTACAAATCCAAAATTTCGACTTTCTGTGAGCTATACTTTAGAAGATATTCCATTCTCCCATGTCAATCTTCAAGCTATCATTTACTCATTAAAGATTATAATTACTATTACATTTTCTCTTTTAATCATTTACATAGCGTCCTACTTAAAATAACTACTCTTTTTCTTAATCCCAGTTTTGTTGTTATATCACTGTTGAGTGATTATGAAAGTAGGTATAATGTTTGAAACGTGTAGACATTTTCGCGACAGCTAGGGTTGTCCCAAGTAAACAATATTTATTAATTAATTTATTTGTTTTAGTTCAACATGGCCATCAGCATTATTATAAACAATAATTAACAATTATCAAAAAGATCGTCTTTTTGTGTACCAGCCGCTCATCTATAAAACTGTAACTGTAGGTACTTCTTTATAACAGGGCGACTGAAAAATATTTTCGGTTTTTAGATTTACTGGGTTTGAAATTTCTGTTGTTGAACTTAATTATTATAAAAATCCACATCCTAATACAAAAAAAAATATTCAGAAGCATGAACATGGTTTGGTATTGAATTCTATTTGACTCAAATGCTCAAAAAATTAAGACCTAATGTTATTTCCAGAAAAACTAAAAATCGACATCAATTTGGTTTCCAAGCTATGGATGTAATCCACAAAATCATCCTGAGGGACTTATAGTCCTCCAAAGCGATCACGGCTAGTATTTTAAGCTGAAATTGATGAAATCGCAGTTCTTTATTTATGTAAAATGACGACTTGCACTCTTCACAACACACGTCGTATGTACCATTATAAATTTATAATATTATACTTACATAAATTAAAACAATATTAAATTCAACACGATAGCCCTGAAAGTTATCTCCCGAACTACTAACACGGTAGCATAAGCAGTCCGGGAGCGCGTTTCCCCCGTCTCGCCCCTCACGCCCCGCAAGAGTGCTCTGCCTTAGACGTCTTCATCGGATGACTGTATGATGTATTGTATACATATACTGATGGGTGATAATAATTATCAAGCTTCTTATTCTATGTATGATATAAAAGAGTAGTATTTAGAAAAAAACACACTGGCTGGGCCTTTGTCTAAGTAACGAATATCTCCTAAAGTATAGCTCACAGAAAGTCGAAATTTTGGATTTGTAAGGTAACAATAAAAATAATCATAAGGGGCCCGCTAGCTAGACACTTCATAGAAACGTCATTTAATCAAAAACTGTCGAGGTACAAAATAAATCTCATTTATTTTCTATAGGTACAAAATAATGTCCTTATGTATACCTATCACCTGTTTATAAATCTCGTTGGGGCCTGCCAGATAGACTCACACTCAATAATTGGTCATACCAATTTATTTTAAGATTATCTCCAAACACTAATTTATGATAGCACTGAGGAACTTCTACTTCTACTGGGTAATTTACTGTGATATCTTCTATATCTATACATACAAATAAATAAAATTGAAGTGTCTGTTTGTACCTAATGTCAAAACAACAGCTTTTTACTAAATGCATATACGAGTAATACGATCCATACAACAAAAACATTTTTTTTTGTCTGTGTGTCTGTCTGTTTGTTCCGGCTAATCTCCGAAACGCCTGGACCGATTTAGACGGGACTTTCACTAGAAGATAGCTGAGGCCACTGGGCGTAAAATAGGCTACTTTTTATTCCGATATTCCTGCGGGAACATAGGGATTAAAACAAAAAACTACTTTACGCGGGTGAAACCGCGGGACGCAGCTAGTTAAATTATAAATCCGATTGTAAATAATATGTCATGTTCTGTGGCAGCAGGCTAATAATGTGGCTGAAGGTGAATAGTCAGGCGAACTAATTAATTCAATCCCATTTAAACAGAATCAATTAATAATTGAAATATTTCAAATGAGACGAGAATGTCGGTGGTAAAATTTAATAACATAGCTATAGTAACGAATAGTAAAATTGGAACCATCATTCTATCTGTTGGTAATTTCCCAAGGGGCAAAACAACACAAATAACTTGTTAATGTTGCGGATCTATTATTTCAATCAAATAATAGCAATAACAGGCTGGTTCTGTTAACAATAATACATTGTTATTGTATTGTTTTATGATTCAAAACTCAAAACAAATATATTTCTGAAATTCCGTAGAGAATCATTCAGAAATAAATACAATTGAATATTAAATTTTGTGTGGAGTTCCGTAGTTATGGTTCAGGTAGAAGATATACAGCTTCCATTAATTTATGGTCGAGTTCTACCTAGGGAAGCTCCGGAGAGCGGGTGCGTCTCATATCATATAAAGTTATTTGGTATATTTTCATTTCAATAACGTTCACAAGATATAATAAACGTGAGATATACCAACTGTTGATATAATTTCTTTACATATAACATTTATATACTCTAAAACTTATTTCGTATAACGTTATTGGATATAACGTTTATTTAATCGAAAATCATTAGGTCTATCGTTTAAATTATATAATGATACCATCATTATGGTTAACACCCCGATTAACTAACTAACTACTAAACTAACTAAACTAAACTAACCCCGACAACTCGGATAGGTAAGGTTAGAAGGCTAAAGGCTTTTGCAGACCAGCGCGACACGACACGAACAATACAATTTCTAAGAAAACTTCACCGTATAACAATAACCGGTGTCGGTCTGGCTGCACACAGCGGCTGGTCTGCATACACACACAAAGCTTGCGTGAGCGGCCGCCGAGCGGTGGTGAACCATTTGGGTTAGGTTAGGTTAGAACAGTGACCATTAACGCGCGAAGGCGAGCGACCGAAGGGAGCGTGCCGCGGTAGCGGCCGCCGAGTGCCAGATCCCCCCTCTCTTGTTGGTGAACCATTTGGGTTAGGTTAGGTTAGAACAGTGACCATTAGCGCGCGAAGGCGAGCGACCGAAGGGAGCGTGCCGCGGTAGCGGCCGCCGAGTGCCAGATCCCCCCTCTCTTGTTGGTGAACTATTTGGGTTAGGTTAGGTTAGAACAGTGACCATTAACGCGCGAAGGCGAGCGACCGAAGGGAGCGGGCCGCGGTAGCGGCCGACGAGTGCCAGATCCCCCCTCTCTTGTTGGTGAACCATTTGGGTTAGGTTAGGTTAGAACAGTGACCATTAACGCGCGAAGGCGAGCGACCGAAGGGAGCGTGCCGCGGTAGCGGCCGCCGAGTGCCAGATCCCCCCTCTCTTGTTGGTGAATCATTTGGGTTAGGTTAGGTTAGAACAGTGACCATTAACGCGCGAAGGCGAGCGACCGTAGGGAGCGTGGCCGCCGAGTGCCAGATCTCCTCCATTGTTGGTGAACCACTTGGGTTAGGTTAGGTTAGAACAGTGATAATTAACGCGCGAAGGCGAGCGACCGTAGGGAGCGTGCCGCGGCAGCGGCCGCCGAGTGCCAGATCCCCTCTATTCTTGGTGAACCATTGGGGTTAGGTTAGAACAGTGAACATTAACGCGCGAAGGCGAGCGAGCATAGCGAGTGACCATCTTGGCAGGTGGTAATCAGTTAAGATATCTACAGTATCTACTCAGGTTATTTACTGTGATAGAAATTACATATTAGACTAAATATGTTTTATGTCTTTTGAGTGGTATATCAAACGATATTATATTAAATGTATGTTATGATTATAAAAATTAGTTATTTTAAAATTATATCAATCGTTTATTATATTAACTGATGATTATATCAAATAAAATTATAGATTCAGTTGTTATATCTTGTAAATATTAGTCATTTTGTAATTATACCATATATTACTTACCCCCGGAGAGCTTATTGTTTTCAGATAAAAAGTAATCAAACTTGAAATAATTAATGATTATGTTTTAATTGATGGCATTGAAAAGATAAACCAAGAAAAGTTAAAGTGAGAGTAGATAGAGTAGCTGGATTACTTCACGAAACATAGCGGTTTTAATAGCGGCAATAAAACATACTTTTATGCAGACTATAATAAAAAGAGGTGTTTGCTAGGGGACACCCGGGTTTGAACCGGGGACCTCTCGATCTGCAGTCGAATGCTCTACCACTGAGCTATATCCCCGCGTGTCAGTAAACGGCAAACCTATCATCGTCTCGTAAAATTAGAAACATTAATATTATTATAAGTAGTAAATGTAGCGGAAGCATTTTAGTTTTATATTCACAAGTTACCAGGTAAACATAAAAGTATGGTGGTTGGTAGTGAACATCATTAGTAAAATCACAGGAAAAAGTTAAACGTTGATTGATTAGGTAAGTACTAACATAGAAATAAATATACAGATACAAACTCAAATTTGTTTTTATGAGGTAAACATGTACCTACTGTTTCCTCTTGCTCTTTAAAGCGAGAAAGAATATCTAGAATAATTAATGATTTGCAGCAGGATCTGTTTCGTTAGTCTCATAATTTGATTGTGTAAATAAAGAACTAACATTGTGGTTATCAACAAATAAAGAATCTTGGATCAATGAACAGGAAATGTGTAGTATGTTTTACAATGCGGTAAGTAATAGGTTGGAGGCTTAGCAAATGTTTCCATTTGTCTTTCAGTAAAGTATTACAGCATACACGGCGTACAGTTTGCAATTTGTATTATGCAATAGATGTGAATGTACCAGGAGAGCAAGCCGTTGCGGAGGTCGAGGCGCTTCAATAATTCAGTGAACCTGAGCCTGCTGCCTGATTCTGTACACGAATCCCGACATTTACTGTAGTTTATGGATTATGTTACCCTGAATAATAAACTCAAATGTTAATAAGCTGGCTTGTTACTCTTGTAAATTATGTACGGTAATTAAAATAACCTAATTCATAAGTTTATAGTATGGTATGGGCAATGAAGGTTCATTAATATGTTATGCAAAGCGACGCACATACCTACCGGAGAAATGCCTGGGTAATTAATGCCTAATGTACTTACAAATCTCCGTACTTTTTTCGATTTGTAAGTTTTTAACCTAGGCATTTCACCAATTAAAATGTTTAAAGCTTTAATGAAAATGTACATATTTTGGAGATGGTTAACAAATTTTGTGTATCTATTTAAAATTAAATGTTTAAATCGTTTTTTATTTTATAAAAACGTCTTTACGAAGTAAGAGCCCGCCAGACCTCCGCAAAAAGTAGGTAGGCTATAATATCATGAAACAAATACACTTACATACATAAACTCACGCCTTTTTCCTATGTGGGTAGGCAGAAACTAATGAAACAAATATTTTCCAGTGATTCAGAATCAGGCATTCACGTTGTCAAATCTGGCTGAACATAAAAATTTGACCCAACAAAGAAATTATACAACTTCGGTTTTCCGAACGAGTGCCATTAATAATGTATGAAATTCTTCTGAATGTTTACGTAGCCATGCAAATTCCATCACCGCGTGATCGTTTGCAATCGAATATATTAAATACGATACGTTTCAATTTCTGTTTGCCTGGTACATTAACCAGCCAAATATGAATATATAAATTCCTCCAGAATTGGTGGTGCCTTGAAATTAATTAAAATTATGTGTTTCTTTTGTTTACCTTTAAAGGTAACTAACTGGTTATACTGGTAAGTTTTTAAATGGTTTGAAAAAGGTGGAGTGTGACGTGACAATAACAATTATGTGACACAACACAAAACGTCTCGAATAGAGATGGGAAATAAATTATTTATACGATGTTTAAATCTGTTTGTATTTGTATACCGCATTTAAAATAACGAGCTGATGCCAAACATGGTATACAATTTGAATAAGCTTCGGCTCTTGTCAATTCGAATGTTGTAAATTTTACAGTCGACGTCGGTCGCGTCGCCAGTTTGCACGTACAAATTCCATGCTAGCATTGTAATCAAATCACAGTCGATATGTAGGCAGTGTAGTGATTGAGTCATCATTGTTAGAAGAGCGATAAAATTACCGTTATCAGTGGGAGTACAATATGGCTTTATCAACTTGCCTTTCTAGAATGTATGTTAATTATAATGACGTCACGAGCTTGACTAGATAACACAGTGGAATCCTCCGTTTGATATAAGCAAACACGCGGGGATATAGCTCAGTGGTAGAGCATTCGACTGCAGATCGAGAGGTCCCCGGTTCAAACCCGGGTGTCCCCTGACAACAACTCTTTTATAATTTTATGGAGGGCGTTTTCTCTTCAATTCTGACTTTTGACACAGGTTAAGGAAAGGGAGATGTTACTGCACCTGGTCAGTTAGGGCGGGGTCTGCTCCATGTGCCAGGAGTAGTTCTACGATGTCAGTAGCATCCGCTGCGCAGGCTGCATGCAGTGCTGATGACCCAACCTGTTTCAATACAAAGTAAATTAGGATATAAGTATTTAAGTTCTGTGTGAAAATAGTTCAAAAAAGATCGCTAAAGATTGTTTTTATAGCGATAAGACCGCCCATTGTGTCACCTGTGTTAAATTACTACATTTATATACTTATGTATATCCTTATATTATATCTGTAATTTTTTTGGTGTACTTACGTACTTATTATTGAGTATTCTATTATATTTAAATAGGTATAGTTAATTATTGATTGTGTTGGACAATATTATTTGGTTTATGTTCAGTCCTTTTAGGTGTTTTAAAGGTGTTCCTCTTTTCGGTTGTCGCAACACTATATCTAACTTCTTACATTCGTACTTCAGAGGGTCATGATTTCCTAGTACATTTCCGTGTTTTTGCACTTTGCTCTTTTACAAAACCTATACAGTGAAACAATGGGTAAAATTGTGTACCTACTACTATAGTTTTTCACAATAACATCGACTCACATTGTTTTGCATATGGACATTCGCGCCAAATGCAAGCAGATGTTCCACAATGCCCCGACAACCTTGAGCACACGCCATTTGCAATGCAGTCACACCGTTCTGAAAAACCAATTGACAGTAAAATCTGCACTTTAATGGTACAGGAATAAGTAATAAATATATATTTATATAACCACAAAACAATGTTATTTCAGTTATTCGCGCTCCTCCCGACAAGCAGGTAATGAGCTCACAATGTTTTATTCATAAAGTTTTCTTTTATTTATGTGTTCTATAATTGCGAGGTTTGTGTGAACGACAAATTCGAGCGATTTGGGTACCTATTGTTCTCAGGACCCAAAACAACTTTTGTAAAAGTTAATGTTGTTAGGAAAACAAACACAAAATCATGATTTATGTTATCATTAGTCTATTTTTTTTTTTTGAATTGATATGACGTTTTTATATTTTACTCCAGTTTATAACAGGTTCATAATTTAGTAAGATCATAAACCCCAAAACAAAACCGTAAAAGGTTGTCTCCTAATCACGTTAAATTCAAAGTGAAGGCCGTAATGAGTAGTAATGACTTCATTACAGGTTACCTACATGGTACAAAGGTGATGGAGGTACTTTTGTACCATATTTAATTAAAACACACGAGACATTTTTGTCTCATGTCACGTGTCAGATTATTACTCATATTGTGTTGTTTTGTTTTGTTAGAGGAGCTCGTGGCTAAGTAATAACAAGCCGCACTGGTCGATCCATCAGGTTAAGCTACGCTTGCCGGGGTTGGTCAGTGGATGGGTGACCATCTTTACATACCGAGACTCCTCCGTGCCTCGGAAAGCACGATAAGCCGTTGGTCCCGGCTGTCATTCGTGGATCCTTGACAGTCGTTACGAGTCGTCAGACGCCCGAAAGTCTGACACCAGTCTTACCAAGGGGTATCGTATTACCCAGATATTGGGTTGTGGAGGTCAGATAGGCAGTCGCTCCATGTAAAATACTGGTATTCAGCTGCATCCGGTTAGACTGGAAGCCGACCCCAAAAATAGTTGGGAAAAGGCTAGGCAGATTGATTGTGTTGTTTTGTTTTGTCCACACGAACACGCGAAAACGTAGGATCGAAGTACTAAGGTAGCATAAACTCACATTGTCCACAGCGTCCACGTGACATTCGGCATCAAGGAGAACTCTCACGAGTTCAGTGTGTCGATGCACGGCCGCTAAGTGCAGTGGGGTTCGGCCCGAGTTGTCTTGCGCTTCCTTTGAGGCACCTTTAGTCATTAGGAATGCAGCAGTTGAGGAGTGACCGCCTTCGCAGGCCACGTGTAGCGCTGTGCGACCCACCTGTATGCGAAGGAATTATGGAGTAAACAAACAGTCAAACACATTTTCAGGATAATTATGGATCACAGTCGGGAATTAACGACATAATGAGACAGATGAAATTAGCACGAAGCCGCACTAAAACGTGAAATCCTAGTACCTACATTTATTTCAAGTCAGTAAGTAGTTCCATTTTCTAGACTTCCAGCGAGCGATAGTTAGATTTGAGCAGTCAACTAGAGTTAAATAACGGAATACGTAGAAATGTTACCCGAATTTCATAGAACTGGAGATTTTCAGTTTTAATCCTATGCAGAATATTTTAAGATATGAATGTTCATTTGGCCACAAAAATAATAACATCAAGATCAAAGGCATAATATTATAATTATATGTCCACTCATCCAGTTCGCTTAGTTTGTAGTTTTAAAAATAAAAGATAATAAACACCTTTATTAAGTTTGTGAACTTTGCTTGCAAAAATATAGGTACATTGATATTTTGCGAACTACTACCCCTTGGTAAGATTGGTTGTCAAATTTTCGGGTTTCTAACGAGACGACCGCGCGACCCATACCGATGTCAAAGATCCACGAATGACACCCGTGAGTCCCGGGACCAATGACTTTATAAGGTGCTTTTGCGAGGGCCGGAAGTATCTGTAGGTATGTTAAGATGGTCACCCATCCACAGACCAAGCCTGGCAAGCGTAGCTTAACCTGATGAAGAAAAATACATGTAATGCCGACCTCAAATAAATTGGGATAAGGGCAGAGGAATGATTAGAATGTTGACTAACTTTTGAGATTTTATTCATGATCCAGCTCATTTACTTTGACTTGGTATAGACACATTATTTTTATACCTACTCCACACCGGATCAAGATAACTTATCTATCATAATTACGTTTTCATGTCAAAATCGACTCGTATTCAAATTATAATCTGCGCAAGATAAAATTTCATATTTGCGTCATGTATTTGTCATGTGGATTTGTTTGTCCCGTCGATGTTTTCGAGTAAGTGGCTGTCTATTGCATCAAAATGTCGAGTGGGTGGACGGTCAACCGTAATTGCGGGCACTCGGGTGACATGACTTATTGGAGTTCTGTTGGTTTCGGCGCTGATTTCGTGTTGATTTTCGGCGCCATTGTTTGTGTTCGCGCTTTGATTGTCGTCTAATACTGCCTCGACATGTTTGCCTGGTATATTGGATACTAAGTAGTCCTAAACAAGGTTGTGGATTAGTTTAAGAGGCCTATCACAAAATTGCGTTTTGGCAGTTTGATCACCCGATGCATCGTAATAATGTAGCAATTTGGCAGTTGTAATTATGCTTATTTTGAGTTAAGTATACAGTATGTTAACTAACAGAGGGCGTTCCCGTTAACCCGCAATAGTATAGCGTCCATAAATGCTACAAAAAATATTGAAAGTGTTTTTTTTTTTTTTATAAAATTTTCATATTTTTTTTACGAAGTGTATAGAGTGCCGCGAGTTTCTTGTGGCACTCTAGTGTCACTGCCTCGGCCCGGCTAGGGTGCCGTGAGCGTTGCATTGTCACTGTCACTTGTTATTTAGGTTAGGTTAGGTTAGAACTGACCACATAACGCACGAGCCGAGCGAGCGTAGCGAGCGGTGCCGCGGTAGCGGCCGGCGAAGTGCCAGGGTCCGTTTAGGCACAAGAGAATGTAATGTTTTGGGAATGTGGTGTTTTACAGCGATTAAGGCTGCCTGTCCACTGAAGCGGAGAGGAGAAAAGAGGAGCAGAAATGTGTCAATATTAACCAATAGAATCTTGACTCCGCCCCTGAGTTTAGATTTGATTGGTTAATAATGGCACATCTCCGCTCCTCTCCTCTCCTCTCCGCTTCAGTGGACAGGCAGCCTTAACCTCGACAATCAAACAAAATACCAAGTGACGTGACTTAGAGACAGTGACAATGACAATCCAATGTTTGCGGCACTTTGGCCGGGCCGAGGCGGTGTTACTAGGGTGCCTGTAGTGGCACTTTATCCGATAGGGATAGAGTGCCACTGGTGGCACTTTATACACTGCCTTTTTTTTATGGATACCTTAATGTAACAAACACATGTATGAACGCTATACTATTGCGGATTAACGGGAACGCCCTCTGTTAGTTAACATACTGTATAATTAAGTATTTTTTTTAAGTATGCTATTTTAATTTCATAAGAACCAACGTTTATTCTGGTACAAACTTTACGCAAAAATATGAATGTAGTAAGGAGACATTAGGAGCTCGTGGCTAAGTAATAATAACAAGCAGCACGCACGGGTCAATCCACCAGGTTAAGCTACGCTTGCCGGGTTTGGTCAGTGGATGTGTGACCATCTTCACATTGTATACCGAGACTCCTCCGTGCCTCGGAAAGCACGTTAAGCCGTTGGTCCCGGCTGTCATTCGTGGATCTTTGACAGTCGCTACGAGTCGTCAGAAAGCCCGAAAGTCTGACACCAGTCTTACCAAGGGGTATCGTATTACCCAGTTTCTGGGATGTGGAGGTCAGATAGGCAGTCGCTCCATGTAAAATACTGGTATTCAGCTGCATCCGGTTAGACTGGAAGCCGACTCCAAGATAGTTGGGAAAAGGCTAGGAAGATTGATTGAGTAAGGAGAAATTAACAGTTTATTCTGATGGTTTTTTATGATTCTGAATGGGATGTTTTTAGGATATCCTATACATATTTCAAAATTCTGAGGCCGCTATGAACTAAACCACTTTTTAAGAGATGCTATTATTTTCGTATTGCTACCCCACGTGTAACAAAGGTCGTAATCGGTTAAATTTTTCATTTCATTTGATATGTACAATAGTTCAAGCCACAAGTTAAAAAAACTGCGGTCGAGCATTTTATGAAAAAACTTGCTTCGGAATTTTGGCTTAATACATATAAATAGTTAAGCAAAAGTTGCAAAAAACGAGGCGGCTATGAACTATACTACTTACTAACTATTCTCCATCACTCAATATGTCATAGTTGTCGAAGTCTTTCAGTTACTCAGAATAAGAACGCCAAAGTTGCCCATTTAACGCAAAAATCACCGTCGAAATCAATCGAAATGTGGGCTCTTAAGAAGTTTTTTGCTTATGAATAATGCTAATGAAAATTCAAACGAATAGTTTTATATTAACCAGATGGCGCTGTGTGTTGGAAGTTGGAAATGATCAGGATGAGGCTAAATATTGTCTACCCACGGATTTTTAAATTTTATTTGCAGCCAAGAAAGAAACGAATCTCAACTCAACACGTAATACGTGTTAAGTTATTAATAGATTTAAGTCAGGATGTTGTACTAATTGTATTTTTTTTATTATGTATTTAAATAGACTGTATTAAATTAGATAAAAGCACAGAATAGTACACAAAACTCTCTCCGCATTATAGGTATGAACCTACAAGTACGCGGCGGGCTCGTCTCGTCGGGCCAATTCAGTGAGTGTAACGTAGTCAGAACAGAAGATATAAGAGTTACTCGATAGAAAGAGAGGCAACTTTTAGGTGAATATAACTGTAGGTAACTAGCACTGTGCGATTTTTTTTTTTTGGGTGGGAAATCATCAAATAACTTCTCCCGCTCTGGACGGGGCGGGAGGGCGTGTCAGACTTTACTGACTAAAACCAACCCGTGTTCCCTTCAGTTGCTTGTATGTTGCCAGGGGCCACGTCGAACCCCTATCCGTATCCCTGTCGAACTTTCCCGCAACCCCGGCAGGCATCGGCCCTAACGGACCCCATCAGTTGTGCTGACATCTCTTTTAGGCGCGCGTGGAACACAACGCGACTCGGGTCTGGTCCTTATCGGACGGCGAGCTACCCATTGCTCTCCTTCCGCAGGCCCGCGAGCACTTTGCGACCTGAATTACACTTTATTGTGTCGAAGCAAGAGTCGCTTTTTATGTAAATGATTTTGTGGAGTGAATCATCTGTATTATATCTGGGACATAAGTCAACGCAAGAAGTGACTTGGTACTTATCGTCAGTTATCGTGAACTCCTTGGAATAAGTGTCATTGAATAGGGCACACGCACTTGCCTCTTTCATGTCCACTACAAGTCCGCTCCTTTGATCCAAGGATTTCTAATGTCTATGCTCAGTGTACCTACATTAGGGTTGCCACCCCCAAAGAAAACCAGGATTAGAAAGTGAAAATACCAGGAAATTTCGGATTTAAAACAGGACGCAGTATAAGAGCAGTTGAATGAAGTTCTAGTGCGCGAAAATAGTAGCGACCAAGAGACAACAAGCAGAACATCTTTATTTAGAAAACATCCCGCGCTCCGCGTTTAAAGGTCATAGGACAAGACTTTTCTATGATATTCAAACGCGGGGCTGCAAACAGGACTTTACCAGGGTGCTTTAAAAAACCCGGGACGTTACTTCAAAACTATCCGGGACACCCCAGGAGGCCAGGACATCCCAAAAAGCAGGATATGTCCTGGGAAAACAGGACGGTTGGCAACCCTAACCTACATTAACTTTAGGAACAAATCCTTGCATTATATTGCCTATGGAATCAGTTGTTATAAAACACAATACATAGTACTCAATTCTGCAAGAATAGCAATATTTTCTCATATTTCCGCTTCTGAATAAAGATAGAATCGATATTACCGTATTTACTCCAGTAAATATCGATTCCGTCTTTATTAATAAACAACTCAGCTCGGCAATCTATTCTGTTCGCAACAAAACGTTCATTGAGAGCAGATCGCAGTTCAGTACTTTTGTATTTGTATTTTCTTTTCATTTCACAATGGCCGCTGCCGCTGCGGTTATTAGGATACTGTATCAATGCGAGAGGGGCTTTCACCCGAATATTTTGAGAGGATTAATAATTTTTCAATATTGTAAGCTACCTGGAATCTCTCTGAGAGATCGGATGCGGTATGAGGTCATCCGGCAAAGAATCAAAGATTACATTAATTGTATATCTCAGTCAAGATTACGAATTTGAGAAGTGAAATTCGCTTTTCGCGCGTGAATTTGGCTTCTCAGTGCACTACTAAAGTTCTCCTGAGTACCTATGACTAAAGATAAAAATAAGAAGGTAACATTTTTGGACAATTCCTGGCAATTAGTATAAGCAATAAAATTCATCTACAACATTGCTTGACTTTTCCACCAACACCAAATGCCACCTACGCTTGTCTCATGTGCTGGTGAAATGTTTTAAAACTCCAAAATCAACGCTAACGAATATGTAGTTGAGCCAACAAATATTAATGTAGAAAATAATCGATGGTTTTTATTACTTACTCCTTTTTATTACGAGCAGTGGTGGCCCAGTGGTAACGGCCCCGACTTACAAGTTGTGGGTCGTGGGTTCGAACCCAAGCAGGCGCTTTACTTTGTGTAAATAATTTCATCACCTCTCAAAACGGTGAAGGAAAACATCGTGAGGAAACCGGCATGTCTTAGAACCAAAAATTCGAAGACATGTGACATCCACCAACCCGCAATGGGCCCGCGTGGTGGATTACGGTACGGCCCACTCCCTCTCACAGAGAGGAGGTCTGTGTCCCAGCAGAGGGAACATTAATAGGCTGATGATGATTACTTGCACCTAATCTGATGCTCCATGCAACTAATGTTACAGAAATCCATTTAGTAATATTCGACCGCTATTTATCACCGTCTATTCAAGATTCCGAACGTCAATGTCGAAAAGAGTTCGATATTCCGTATAAAATTTCAGGACCTCAACAAATTAGACCTAAAGACCTTTCCATTCATGTCATTCAAACCAGATTTTTCGCAGACAACCCTGATATAGGGTTGTCTGCGAAAAATCTGGTTCGCCATGAAATAGCGTTTATTTTGATATAATATTTATAAATTACCTATTATATATCAAGTTACCTGTTTATACCTTAACAACCTAATATTTATATGCCAGGAAAAAATACATGTATATTCTATAGGTTTCATACTCTCGATTTGGTATTAAAATTCGTTAATTTTACCTATACAGCAATACAACACTTTGCGTTCGGCTCTTGTCGTGGCAACACTACGTGTCCAAGTTCGCAACAAGTCAATCGTCATCCTGAGGATGCTTCGTTGAGAGGCGAAACACGTGTCGATTTCTTACAGGGTTCTCGGATTAAGTTACTAAATATACATCGTCTATTGTATTCGTTAATTAAACGAATGAGTGCAATGTTTAACAAAAAAGTTATTGTTACATTTTTTATTAATCATACTCTGTTTTTTTTTTTGGAAACCTACTCGAGATATATTTTTCAACAACAAAATACTTTTCATCCATTGAACAGATGGGTGAAGATCGTTTCTCGGTCCGATCTTAGACTAAAATTAACTGATGAGATTTTTCTTAGTATATGTATTATAATTTATACCAGTCAGTAAGTAACTAAGGATTTATTCAAATACAAGGCTTATTTTTTAACAAGACACGGTACGTAATTCTACCCAATACATGTAACTTTAAACGGTATTCAAAGTATTACAAGCAGTCCTAATGAGATGCGTCGTTTACAGCGGCATCCCAACGTCACTACATAAGTATTATAAAACAAAGTCGCTTCCTGTTTCGCTGGCTGTCACTATTTATTTATTTATTTATAGCACACAAATGTACAGAGGCGGACTTAATGCCATAGGCATTTTCTACCAGTCAACCTTTGGGTGGTGCAGAGACAAACAGTGGTAGGTGCGATAGCGAGAATTGAGGAATATATTTATTTAAATTTAAAAACTATAAATATAATATATACACGTAATTATATATAAATATAAATACAAATATGTAGATACACTATGTAGATTCTTTTCCTCTAGATTTTATGAATGTGAGAACCTTGTAGGCTTAACAGACTGTATATCTGTGGTCCATTTTCTATTTTGCTAAGTACCTGGTACTTTTTGATAGGCCTACACTGTCCTCTCATACTTAATATCACTGTAATTTTAAAAAATCCTTTGTAAAAACCATTTATTTTTAAAAGAGTAATCGTGGAGTTTCTTGCCGGCTCTTCTCCATAGGAAACGACCATTTGGAACCGTGCGCCTAGTTTCTGACGTTTCATAAGTTAGCCCTTGTTGGTTTATGTGAAATAAAATATTTTGGATTTAGAAGAAAGAAAGAAAGAAAAATTGTTTATTCTGCACAAACTAAACGCACATTTCAAAAAATACATTTATGACTCCTATATAAGTTAGCCAAAAGCCTCGTATTCAAGATTCATAACATATAAAATTTGAAATTTGAATTTGTATGCTTAGATCTTTAAAACTACGCAACGGATTTTGATGCGGGTTTTTTTTAATAGATAGAGTGATTCAAGAGAAAGGATATGTATTATACAGGGTGGCAGGGACATCGACGCGAAGCCGGTTTCCATGGATTCAGTACATGATTCTGAAAACCCCCCTGCGTTGAAATTTTTCGTAGGTTATTAAAAAAAAAAACAGCTGTTTCATAGAAAAGTACCTACGCTATCAAAATGTATGGAGCAGCTGATTTTTTTTTTAATAACCGACGAAAATTTTCAACGCAGGGGGGTTCAGAATCATGTACTGAATCCATGGTAACCGGCTTCGCGTCGATGTCCCTGCCACCCCGTATAGTAAGCTATAATTTATAAAATTACCACGCGGGCGAAGCTGCTGGCGGAAGCTAGTAATATTATAAATGCTTAAGTGAGTTTGTTTGTTTGTTACACACGCTAAAAAGGCTGAACGGATTTGGATGAAATTTGGCACAGGGGTAGACCTTGACCTGGCAAAGGACATAGGCTACTTTTTATCCTGGATCGCAGACAAAGTCGCGGACAATAGCTATTAATACTTATTATAAATGCGAAAGAGAGTTTGTTTGTTTATTACGCTTTCACGCTAAAACGGCTGGACTGATTTGGATGAAATTTGGCACATGGGTAGATCATAAGATAGGTAATTTTATCCCGATAGTAATTTTTATGGGCTGATTTCCGAACACAACGCGGGCGAAGCTGCAGTCAAAAGCTAGTTACTAATAAAGTCGCTTTTCCGGGGATATTAAAAAAAGTACGTGTTACAATATTCCCAATAATTTGTGGAACAGCAAATCACTACTAGGCACTCAGCGCTACTGTGGCGCTACATACAGATTAGTACGGACACAAACACAGTCTACAATCAGGCCAGTAATGAGATAAACGCTAAATGCATCAGCATTGGATGTAATAATTATACGTGTTCACCCAGTCGGAAGGATCAATTTGATTGACTGCCCAAGCGTAAGAACACTGATTTGGTGGCTGTATAGTCTTTAAAGGCCGGGAAGATTAGAAACCGTTTGGTAAGGTTGTAGGTATCTTGGATAAACGACGGCCGTGTGGTGTACGACATAGAGAAGATTGCGGGGAAGACCTGGATAAGACTCGCATCGACCAGGGAAGCATAGCATAAAAGCCCCTTATATGCCTTTTATCCCTTTTATGCTGAGTATTAACTCAGCAGTGGGTAGAACAAAGCTGCCAATGATGATGATGATCTTACTATTTCATTTACAGTTTACAAAATAACTGTTGTTATTAGCGTTGCATTGTCGCTTCCATGAAATTATTGTTGAGAGGAATGCATGTATTTTCAGAAATACATTTAATAATAATGCTTTATTGTTATTAAAGCTCCAGTTCTGAAGCTGTATACCGTATGTTATATGTATATATAAGTTTTATTTTATACTGGAAAACTTTTCATGAAAAAAATACAGCAGAACTATTATGCTTTTGACGTTCCAACAAAAAGGGAATGCGACGAACTAAAACTAACTAAATAAAAGCTGGTTTTGATGTTAGACTGCAGTTATAAACGCAGTTTGTACATTTTTGGATAACAGCATTTCCAACATTTTTCACAAAGTGCTCAATGCAAGCCTTTGGATTGGAACCCATCAAATACCTACTCATCAATTAAAAATATTGGTTTTATTACGGCTAACTTCAAAGAGATTTGTTATTAATTTTAATAATATTCTATTGATCAACAAATAACATTTTTAACTAAACATATAATATTTTTGATTATAATTTATCGATGGTAATTATGTAGTAACTAGTAAGTAGATAAGTACTAGGGATGTTAATATTTCTATTGATCAATAAACAAAAGTAACTTTTAATATACGGTTTGTTTTAGTGCAACGTTAAGCGAAAATTGGGGAGTTAATTGAATAGATGTTATTGTAATAGTATCTAAGTACTTATAAGTATTATTTTGTATCGTTTTACGTGATAGCAAGCACTCTCGCATGCATGTTATTTCCATTCAACAAGTACTAGGACAACATAACCATCAAGGAAAACTTTTAAAACAACAGAATGATGGAACCGCGTCATTAGTTTTGAACTTTTGATTCAATCAATTTCAGTTCAAACAACAATAATTTGAAAACTATAAATTGCTTTTCGACGTGTTTTTCGATATCGTACAATTACAACGCCATTAAAAAACCCCGAATGTTTGATAATTAAATCTTGGAGTGTGTGACAATTTGACTCCTTTGTCAAATTGTCACATTAACGGGGGGTTTTCCAAAATTTGCCTATTTTAGAATCAATTTAAAATGGTCAAATTAGTGTATTAGGTCCTGAAAAAAATATATGTGATGGACACATCTTTGTTTGAGGGAAATTATTGGTTCAAAACACGATAAATTGTAATTCGCTCGATGAAAAAAAAATCCGAAACAGGGTCGATTTCAAAACCATTTTCGATCTCATTTCCTAATTACAGCACAAAATAATATGAAAATTGCATGTACGATGAGGTAATCGTATTTTGGAGGGAATTTATTGGTTGAATTTTTGAGTTTAATAAAAAAAAATTAAGTAAACTCAATATTTGTAAATCGGGCTAAATCGGCTCGCGCTCAGTGTCCTGCGGGACGTTGTCGAGATTGGACCTGTGTCAATTTATTTAAAAAAATTAGTTCCCCACCGTCTTTAAAAAAATGGCAAATAAAAAGAACAAAAGGAAGAAAAACACATATACTAAATTGCGGAAGATCAGACAAAACATCGCGTAATTATATGATTGCTTTAATTCATTAATATTGTTTTCGAAAATGAAAATATTTCTATGCGTTGTGATGATTTTTTTTGACATCTGACATTAGTGTTTTCATTTCAAATTTTTATCGATAAAATTATAGTCAAGTGTGAGTAATATATATATTTGCGTGTAGTAAGTAGGTTGTTACATAAAGACGTTTTAGTAAAGCACATTTTTAATTCGTCTATTATTATTTATACCTTAAAAGTAAAAGAAACCCTATCCGATCCGAAAGGGGCTCATAGGTACTGCAATAAAATTACCTAAAAGTAATAAAAAATCTTACTAATATTGAAAATTAAAAAGTTATTGCTATTTAAAAATCACATTTTTGGTAACAAAAATACCCCAAATCCAATAAAAAAATAGCAAGTTTTCAACAGGCATCATTATAGTTATGACTTGTAGACACCCGCTATACGACGCGACGGCCGCCCGCGCTCCATGGCATAACCAGGTAAAAATCCCTATTAAAAAAAAATTGGACAATTTTTTTTTAATTTATAATTGCCATATAAATAGGCTCTCAGTACGATACCTAACAACACCCTCATGGATCAGACAGGGTTTTGTTTTACATGTTGTATACATGATAACAATTCATCCAAATCCATTATACAAGCTTAGTTTTTATTTACCCTAAACCTCTTAAGGGGTCATTGTATTCATCATTATGAACAACTTTCACTATGGGACCAAAAACTGGAACCGCGAAAAAAAATCAGCTGTTCCCTACATTTATGTTCGCATAATCTCGTCAAAATGTAGGGAACAGCAGATTTTTTTTGGGTTGTGTATTCACTCTCTGTCAAGCTGTCGTCGTCGCTGCTATAATCTCCTACATTAATTGGGTATACGGGATGGCAGGCACATTGAATCGCAAACTGTTACCATGAATTCAGCGCATGATGATAGGAACGCCCAGAGTAAAAATGTATAGTCGGTTATTTAAAAAAAAATTGCTGTTTCATTCAAAATTGCAATAGTTACTCGGTCAAAATGTATGGAACGGCAGTTTTTTTTTGAGGATAATTAGAAAAAACTAAACTTTGTAAAAATCCTAGGATATCAGTATATGAGCTGATGTCAGGATTTATGAAACAAAAACAGTCTGTTTAGGACGATTGGAAACATTTGTGCCGTTTTTAGGCACACGTCTGCCCAACCCTTCGGGGAATACAGGCGTGAATTTATGTTATGTTATGTGCCATTTTTCTGGTGGTAAATAGTCTGAAGGAACGGCAAACCGAATTGACCGGGGATCAACAATTTTTTTTGTTTGTTTTGTCTTAGAACAAAGATTCGATAAATTATAGCCGTAGCAGTAGGTACGACACTATTGAAAATAAAGTACGGCAATTTTTTCTTCATACTAGCTACGAATATTTACGGATCTTCATGAGCGGGGGCAAACGTCAAAAAACAAAAGAATATGGTTACAGTATAAGCATAACAGTCCGACCACTTAGCTCATCTATCTAATCTATATATCTATCTATATTATATAAAAATGAATCTCTATTTCCTTGGTCACGGTATCACGCGTGAACGGCTGGACTAATATCGCTAATTCTTTTTTTGTTGTGTTTCTTATAGTATGGAGATGGTTCTTAGAATAGGTAGGTGAAGGTAGGGTAGGTAGGTAGGTATGCAAGTAGGTAGGTATGTATGTTGGTAAAGTATGTATGTAGGTAGGGTAGGTAGGTAGGTATGTATGAATATAGGTAAGTAGGTAGGGTAGGTAGGTAGGTGTAGGTAAGTAGGTAGGTAGGTATGTATGTATGTATGTAGGTAGTTAGGGTGCTTACCCGTGCGAAGCCAGGGCGGGCAGCTAGTATGTATAAATAAAAATCAATGGCCGCATGAATGAAAAATCATCACTTGAGAACGGTTCGAACACATCCAAAAACAAATAGCCATATCGGTATATGGCTATTTGTTTTTGGTTGTGTTCGTAAATGTCAGTACCTACAAGGTTTATACGAAAGAAAAGTTATGGAAAATCCACCAGAAAAATCTTGGATTTACAATTTGACCAAAGTCACACTTTCTCTCTCTCTGTCTCTATCGAATTAGAAGGCGACAGTGGCAAGTATGAACGCTTTTTTAGCGTGACGATTTCTGCCAGTTTACTCCTACCGCAAGCATTAAAGAACTTCGTTCCATAAAGCTGATTTATTCAGTAAATGGA
Organism: Conistra vaccinii; assembly: GCA_948150665.1. Lineage (NCBI taxonomy): Eukaryota > Metazoa > Arthropoda > Insecta > Lepidoptera > Noctuidae > Conistra > Conistra vaccinii. The sequence goes on along the minus strand of OX411334.1, from coordinate 3,307,356 downwards.
TCCAATAGCACTGACTGTTATGGATGGATTGGTAGTGGATTTTGTTGTTGTAAAATGTTTAATTCAGAAGTAATATTATTAGTTTTACAATTTTTTTACATAATGTAATCAAAATTTTCCTGTTGTGTATTTTGCCTCAGTTTTTATTATTTTTATTATTTACCTATATTTGTTTTTTTTTACCTTGATGTAGTCCTGGAAAATGTTTAATTTGAAAACACGATTCGAGAAAAAAAAAGCACTCTTAGGATTTAGTGCAGGGTTCTAACCTAATTTCCTCGGCCTACTATATTTGTAGTTTTGGTCTCAGCAGCCAAAATATGAAGAGAGTCAGGAGTTCAGGACTGGTGTCGCGGAAGCAAGCGACGTACAGTTGTCCGTGTGAGAAGCAGCTCGTTCTGAGGTCTACACCCGCAGTCTACAGTAGCAATTTCCCATTGCTTGCTAAAGTTTTCGTTTTTAGGGTTTCTTACCCGAAGGGTGCCAAACGGGACCCTATTACTAAGCCTCTAAGTCTGTCAGCGAGCTGTATCTCATGAACCGTAATAGGTAGACAATTGTCTCAAATTCATCTCTCTCAGAAATCATTGTCTAGAACTCATCGAGTAGAGAACAAATATGGTTTTTTTTTTCTTCTCTTCACTATGAGGAAATAGGGCGCCGCGTAAAGGTTGTCAAGAGTCTGACTCGCACTTGACCGGTTTTTTGTAAATTAATGAACGCCTGAGTTCCAGCAAATAGTACCTAATTGGCCAACACTCACACACTAACTGATTCTTACAGATGACGATACACCTGACGAAACCGGCTATCACAAAAAAAAAAGTTTAGAAAATCCAAAAGTGCACGCCTCATAATACTCATTCATAAACGAAAAAGAAATTTAAAACAAACTTTCTAACAAAAATGAACAGTTTATCACTTCATGGAGTATGTTTTTTTGACTGCTTTTTTACCCATCAATATGGGTTAAATTTCTAACCTCGCAATCCATGTAATGTCAAAGACTATTTATTTAGATATTTACTTTGACGCAACTTACGGATGTCAAGTCAAGGTTGGAAATATTTAGATATAGATATTATATTTTAGTAAGTATTTTATTAATTATAATTAAACTACTTTGAATAAAAGAGCCATTTTCAATAGGGTTCCTTCTACGGCTGGAACGAATGTATTAAAAAAAATTGGCTCAATTAATTGATTTTACCGCAAGCTACAATGTTTTCAGGTTTGATACATTGACGGACAGGATTTTTTTTTCAACTATGTTGATGCTTTTTTCATTTCTGCTGCATTAAAACAATTGTTGAAAAGTACAGTATTAATATCCATTTAATCATCTATACTATACAATGGTAAATAAATTGTAGATTCTGTGTGCTAACAGGAGTGTAACAATAAAAACAGTTGCAGAAATGGGGCAAGAACTTTTTTTCGATCGTAGAGCACCCTCTAATGCTTCGCATTATGAGTCGTGCAATATAACAGTAGATTGTACAAACGAAACAATTTAACATTGTGTTGTTATTGTCAGCTATATCGTCGCAGACAGCGGGCGTTACCGATATCGGCACGATTTCTACCGGGGAAGATACAATATGGGGTGAGAGTAGGGGGCATTCTTTCAATTGAAAACACTGTTTAGCACTGCTGACTTCGACATGTTGATTCTTAGTAGGTACCTACTGCGGAAGTTTGATGCGTCACGATGGTCATCGATATTCACCAATATCATCGGGCCGATAATAATTTTCCGTTCATAATTTTATTATAGCATCATTTATTCATTTAAATTTTGCATGTCGAATTTTGGGCAGAATGTATGGCTCAATTTTATTTCTTCACGACCTTATTTGTATACCTGCATTCTAGCAAATAAATAATTTGATTTGATTTGATTTGAATAATTATATCGGTATGGAATTGATGTCGGTATAGCTGCCAGCATATCGGTATCGGGTTGGTGTCGTTATCTGATAATGTGAAAACGCCCATTAGGTACACAGGACATTAAAAAAATTATTTTAGTTCACTACACTGTAGGTACCATATAATGTAAGGAAAAAAAAAATAACTAAAAAACTAGTTCAGTTGGTCAACTGCAAATATTTTATGCTGTGGCATGGATTTTCCGCGAAATGTTTGACAACTTATCGTAAATATATACGTCGCACTGCAATTGGGGGAGGCGGAGGTAGTGTTTCAAAGGCGTATAGGCCCGGAAAACCTAGCCTTAACATTTCATTGTGTTACCGGTTACCGCAATCACGGTCGGGGCTTTATGATATGATTCAATTTGCCATCTAATTTGCCTCCCGGGGATGCTCTCCGCCATATTAAATAACTACGTTTTATCCAAGTCCACTTTAAACTTTATACCTAGTATGGACTAGATTCTCGTCTGCTGTTAAAAATATTACTTAAATTAAGAGGGTGCATCCTAAAAGTTGGCAACGTCGTAAATAGCTGTCAAATATTTACCTGTTTCGACTAATTTGGAAATAATACTGTATGGAAATAAGAAATGTGGCTAACCAATTGACTAGATTATTAATAATGAATTGCAATTTATAACATTGAATTTGATGTTGTACCCGTTTTAGGTGAAAAAAAGGCATTTGGAAAGTTTCCAAATACTTTTTTTACATCTAAAACTAACTATTCGGTGTTACGATATTAATTATTGCATTTCATATTCAATATTCTAGTTCGCTAGTTAGCCACATTTTTTATTTCCATACAGAAATATTATCAAATTAATCAAAACAGCGAAATATTTGACATCTATTTGCGACGTTGCCAACTTTCAGAATAAACCCTCTTAAGTTACATTTTTCTGTCCTTAATGTTTATGTTATCTTGGTAAAGCATTTTCTATGTTCAATGTTAGAGGGTTTGGTTTCCGCACTTAGTCCTTTAGGTGGACCATTGTGCTTGGGCAATGGTCGCCGTTTGTGGTTATTCCAACCAGCCCACCTCTCTCCATCTCCTGGTCTATTCAGAATATCTGTAAAAGATGTGGGTGACCTGAGGGTTTCTGTCTAATCTGGGTGACGCCTATGCATTCAAAGAGCACAGGCACAACGGTTTCCTCAGCCTCCATGCACGCCCTGCACAGGGGAATGTCTGTTATGCTTATTGTGTGGAAGTGTTTGTTTAGCGAGCAGTGTCCCGTGATGGTCCCCATCATCGGGTGCAGGCCGTTCCTGTCCATGCTTAATAAATGCCCGTCACCCTGCCATCTAGATGGATGGAGGATGGCATAGCTTCGCGGGGCTGCCAGCAGCCCGGTGTCGAGGTAAACCAGTTCTCCGCTTGTTTATATTGGAACTCCTGTAGCCACCTGAGCTGCGTTAGAATAGCTGGTTGAAGGGGTTGGGTACGATAGGATCGGGTCCACAGCCTGACGTGTTGTATGCTCTCCTAGTTTACTTCGTCAGCTGAGGCCTACCTAGCAATCTGCTCTGTTCTTTTATCCCTTGCTTGGTAGAGCATTATTATACTTGTAATGTATCTACTTGCGAACCAAGAACTGTATAAACTGTGGGCTTTTAACAGGCCCCGGATCCTGGGGGGTGGGGGGGGGGGGGGGCAACCAAGACAAATTCAAACGTAGCAGACAAGTGCAAGTGTTGACTACTTTTCTGTAATTAGGTATATCGCATCGCATCATGATTTTCGCCACTTTCGGCATAGACTACTTACCTACTTTTTTATTCAATGGTTTTGGTAACCTTGCGGCCTTGTAACAGTGCAAACCTATCTCAATACACCTTGCATAAGTCCACCTCTGTAAGTTTTTTTATTTTTATAGTTTCGTTATTCGTAAATATTTTGGAGGAGCTCGTGGCTAAGTAATGACAGCTCGTGCGGCTGTTATTATGATCGATCCATCAGGTACGCTTGCCGGGGTTGGTCCGTGGATGGGTGACCATCTTTACATATTGAGAGTCCTTCGAGCCACGGAAAGCACGTTAAGCCGTTGGTTCCGGCTGTCATTCGTGAATCTTTGACATTCGTTACGGGTCGTCAGAAGCCCGAAAGTCTGACAACCAGTCTTACCAAGAGGTATCGCATTACCCAGTTACTGGGTTGTGTAGGTCTGATAGGCAGTCGTTCCATGTAACATACTGGTATTCAGCTGCATCCGTCAGACTTGAAGCCGACTCCAACATAGTTGGGAAAAGGCTAGGCAGATTGATTAGGTAATTTGTAAATATTTTTACAAGGACCCGTGACCCTGTTATAATTTCGGACCACACCCCCAAATTATAACAGGGTCAAACTCAAACAAAAACTAAGTCCAAAATGTACCCAATTCGCTGCCGACTAATTAAATCGATACAGACACATCGGTCCGGTATTTGATATTTTTGATTGAACACTGCTATGTACCTACATGAACGAGATGAATTGGAAAACAGGACTACAAAAGTTATGTGAATGCAGGTATATTTTTCGTGAACAATCAGCAGTGCTTTTCACGATTCCCGTTAACTTTACAACCTTCGTTTTTGTTTATACTAAGGTAGGTACTCATCATTATGAGCAACTCTCACAATGGTACTACGCTGTAATCGCGAAAAAAAATCTGCTATATATTGCCAACATTTTGACGAGATATTTATGAACATAAATGTAGGAACAGCAGTTTTTTGAAGTGAAAAGTTCTTTAGCGGCGTTGTGCACTTTTTTTGGGATGTGTAAAAAATGTTAAACTCGCGTCTGGAAGTGACCGTAAGATCCCTTGCCTAGCAACCGACAATGTAAATATCAAAATAAATAGTCTTTGACATTAGGTAAAGATTGCGAGGTAAGAAAATTTACCCATATTGATGGGTAATAAATTGTTTATAAACATAAACAATTTATTACCCATCAATATGGGTAAATTTTCTATACTTACTATATTTTAAAAATAAATAAACAAACTACTACTAATGAATAGGTATTGTATTTAACCACATAAATGATAGTACTGTTATACTGATAAATAAATCAATTCGTGCGAAATTATTCCCTAACCATTCCAAAATATTCAAAAATGCACAATGTTAATGTTCAAGTTTTCACTTCTGCCGGCACTCCCGAAGAGCAACCCGTTGTTTTTTTTTTCGCGATTTCAGCGTTTGGTACTTACCATAGTGAAAGTTTAGTATAAACAAAAATGAAATGAAATGAAATTAAATCTTTTATTTCCAGATTATGACATCCACTTATAAGTTTCACTAAGACAAAAACTAGGGTTGTATAATACTAGCCTATTATTGTCCAATGGCAGGGCAAAAGCCTCTTCTCATACAGCTAAGGCATGAGCATAGATCACGACGCTTGCTCAAGACGGGTTACCGGTTTCAGAGTTAAGTATATTGACTAAGTCCAGGTTTCCTCTCAACGCTTGCCTTCACCGTCTTGCTATATCAGTAATGTCCAAGAATAACCATGAAATTACATATGAATTGAAGAAATCACATTGGTATTTACCCGGATTTGAAACCACAACCTCTTGCATGAGAGGCCGTAATCACAGCGCTATCACGACCTGAGCCATCTCGTTAATATTAACACTACTGTAGTAAAAAAGTTCGTTACAAAACAACGAATTTCACAAAAGTGTAAGTCACCTCTATTACCTATAGGCAATATGTAGTTTAATTTCTGTAGGCCCGGTACCTTCTCCCGAATAAGCAATGAATAACGCACGATTACCCAAGACCTGAGTTAGGGCACTTCAATTATGTGAATTTATGTTCTTAGCGAGAATCTGTAATGGCCTTATAATTTAATTCTGCGTACTTGTTCGACCGAAGAATGTTAATCCCGGACGGTAATCTTTGCCCGCCCCCGTTGGAAAAGCGGAATTAATCTGACTGATGCATTGTTAAGGTTTATGCTAACCTGGGGGCCTACCACAACCACTAAAAGCAGTATTATTTTAATCTTACTTCAGTGGGGGAATGAGATGGTGCTATACGTCCCGTAGAGCTTCATCACTTTCCCACACTAAAGTAATATTAAAATAATACTGCTTTTAGAGGTGGTGGTAGGCCCCCTGGTACTCTCCGCAGTTCGCAGACTCATTACGTAAGAATTTTTAAATAAAACTTGAAGCTAAGGGCCTGTTTCACCACCTACGATTAAGTTCCTAATTACTTACTTGGCAGATAGTTTCATACAAATTCTGTTCCATTTTTGAATTTATTCGGTAAGTGATCGCTATTCAGACATCGTGAAATAGGCCCTAACTGTTGAATTTAAGTTACATTTATATAAGTAAAGCGGTTCCGTCATATAATAACGGCCGTCACGAAAATTTGCCATTACCTAAAGATTTAAATCGCTAGATTCGCCTTCACAAGAAAAAGTGTCCATACTGAGAAGAGTGAACTCACACAAGAATAAATAAATAGCGTTTCCGAAAGTAGCGTTTTTAGCGTTTGCGTTTTTTAACTGCCTCGTTGCTCTCGTGGTCGCAAGCGCGACTGCTGAACGTGGGGTCCTGGGTTTCATTCCCAGGTCGGGCAAAGTGTTATTGGGTTTTTCTATTAGGAATTTCTCAGTAGCAGCTCGGAGTTTGGAAGTTGGCGGTATGATACCCCCTCCCCCGTGCCTCGGAAGGCACGTTAAGCCGTTGGTCCTACGCCTGATCTCTCTCCGGTCGTGTCGGATTATGAGCCGTCCCATCGGACTATGAGATTGAGGAAAAATAGAGTGCACCTGTGTTTGTGCACACACTTGTGCACTATAATATCTCCTGCGCCGAAGGCTAGTCTCCGTTGAGATTGACCGCCATGGCCGAAATACGGTCTGGAGGACTATTATTATTCTTATTAAATAGCGTTTCCAAGACAATCAATTGAAGTCACAGCGGCATTGTGAGTCAGAGGTGTCAAACAAAACGACAAAGAAATGTGACTATCTTTTGACGCGGTAGCGCGAATCTAATAATATAAATCTTTGGCACCGCCATCATGTTCATGACAGCCGTCATTGCGGCCGTTAATGGCGGACACCACCCTTCTATGAAACCGTAGTTTTCTAAATACCAGTAATTATATTCACAAATTCAAATCAAACCTTTAGTTTAGAATATTAATTTTCGTCGTCATAAAAGATTTCCCCGTTTTAAACAAAATGTTACAAAACAAGAGATTGGTTTATTGTTTTCATACGTTCTACCTTTTGTATAGCTTGATTGGACAAACAAAACGAATTTGAAACGCCAAAACCTTTCATTGCCTCTGGCTAAAGTTAATTAACAAAATATTTAATTAATATCATTATAATATTCTGTCGCGGCAACAAACAGCTTTACATATTATTTTCCTGTATTAATCGGATAATATAATAACTTCATTAATTCCACGAGATATTTTTTCAGTACACATTGAGTGTTATTGCTTTTCTGAGAATCTGCTGAGCTATTAGAAATCCTCTAAAGAGACTTGCCCTTTAATTCCAAGCCATGACAGATTATGGTCAATGGTTTGGTCGATTATGGGCCAAGAGCAATTACGCCAGTCACCGTAGACACGAAAATCACGTTAGGTCGCAAAAAACCTTCAGTAGAATCCAACCTTCTAGAAGTTATAAGCCAAAAACTTTAAAATATTCGAAAATTTCGAGGTTTTTCGAGCACCACGCAGTTCTTTTGAAGCAGCAAACTTGATTTTACACTAAGTATTGGATTGGTAGGTATCCTAACAACATCCCAAACAAAAATCTGTACAGTGCAATTTTTTGCGATCTATGATGTTTATATGACTGGCTCTCAGGATTAACCAACAGCTTTGATTGTGATTATTTTGATTTCAGTAACCTGAGAGAAGTAGACAGGCGAGGCGGACCAGGATTTTATGCATTCTGGGGAGCTTTTGCCTTAGGTATATCATTACTTTCCAACTTACCTTATTAACAGCATCAATGTAGGCGCCCTTCTGCAGCAATAACTCCACTAATGCGGAGTGTCCGGCTCTGGATGCTAAGGCTAGGGGAGCGTCACCAGCAGCATCAGAACTCTGGACCTTAGCTCCCAGGGATACGGCATACTCTGCCACGTCCAATGAGCCGCGGGAACAGGCGCATTGAAGGAGATCATTTTGTTTCTGTAAATAAGCATACTTGTGTTCATGTGAACCTAGTGATTTGTCATCGAACAATGTAGGTACCTGCTGTTCATTCTGATGGGCAAGAATGAAAGTACTATTCATTTGCAAAACATGTAAACAAACACGAGATTTAGGAAAAACAACTGTAATGCCTACACATAAGGTTCAGTTTGCGCTACAACTTCAAATTTTTTATAACTTTTTCAACAGTACTAGTCGGTCTAAAATGAACTTTATTTACACTAGTATAAAGTTGATGTTTGCCTAAGTGGAAAACTCGTCTTTGTTTACATGTTTGGCAAATAAATTACGAACGCAGATTACTTTGTTTTCATTTTGATATTCCAACTTTTTGTATTTCGCCTCTTTGGGACTTGAAAGCGGTTTCGGTTAAAATCTGAGGTTAAAATAATCCACTCAACTTAATTTTCTTGCAAAATGTTAAAAATCAAATTCAGTAGGTAATGGTTAACTCTTAATCACACAGTCTTCTTTAATTTCTAACATCCTAGTAGTTTCGCGGAGATTTTCCCATTTCGTTCGATGAAAAAGGTTTTTGCTTCTTTATACCTTACTCTAGCTATTCTCCGTGGTTTTTTAGCTTTTGTATAAAAATCAAAATGCAAATCCTGCATGCATGTTTACAAAGGTTGGGTTGACAGACACATTATAGCAAATTAGCACCTTTAATTAAGTAATTACTACTTTAATTAACTTTGGTTGCGGGGCTGTGAGGACTTTATAAACCCACTAAAATTCCCACTTCACTCCTTCGTGATGAAGATTTTAGTTAAATTACTTGATATTATAATTTGTCTCATTCAGGTGTTATTTCTAGTTTGCCATCAGCACCGTGAGTTCAAGGAATAAAATTATTTGATGCCGGGCTATAAAATGGCGCCTGTCTACAAGGTTTAATTGTAGCTAATTAACGAGGTTACACGATACGCACTTGATGATACAATAATTATTTAATAATTAAAAAGAACGCTCGCGCTCTTACGATGGCGCTAATAGGGCTTATTATTTGTGATTATGTTAATAATTTACATTCAACTGCTGTATCATGTTTGAGCAGTTATAAAAGTAAGTTGTAGTTTAATTTAATTAGGTTAACTAACTTAATTAAATTAAACTACATAAATAATAAGAAAATAAGCTCATCATGTCAGTTGAAGCAGTTCCATCTTTTTTCAACAAATAACGAATGCCTAGTCTGCACTGTATGTACTGTGTTGAGCGATAAACATTTGAATTTGAATTTGCAGAACCGAAAAGAACCGAAAACCACAAGGAGAGCATACTTTGTTAGTGGCAGCAAGGCAAGCCCCTGCTCCGACGAGAGTCTTCACTGCTTCGAGGTGTCCGTGCCATGCCGCCATCAACAACGGCCGCATTCCGAACTGAAAAAAACATTCAAGTTACTTTCTGCTCGCTCTGGCAGCCTGGTACTAGAAAGACCAAACGGAACAAGTTCTGTTTAAGGAGTGAAAACAACCGCTATAAAAACAGATAAACAAAGCACAAATTAAGAATTAGAAGAATTTAGGTAGGTACTTCTATTTAAACTTAATTCAAACAAAACTCGTAAATGGAACAATTTTAATAGCAAATGATTATATAGGTTGATGTCAAACGCGAGACAAATAAAAACTGGTTTAAAACCACAAGGGATGTGGTACACATTCAACTGAACAACGAGAAACGCTTCCATCGGTTACTGAGCAAATAAATTATTCTCGAGTACTTACCTTATCCGCTGCTTCTATGTCGCATTTGGATTCGATAAGTAATTTTATTATCTCCACGTTCCCTCTGCTTGCAGCCCAGTGTATAGGCGCTCTGCCATACTGTCAAGAAAAAGAAACGAATACTTAACAGAAATTCATTTGAAATTGTAGATTTGCCACAAAAATTTGGCTTCCGATTTCATTGCACCCTAGTATGATACCAGCTCAACAGTAAGAAGAGGTGTACCGGAATTTATGTAAAGTGAGACCATTAATTACCTACGTCTAAATCCTAATAATCAAAATCTAATCAAATTCTAGAGCGACGGAGCAGCACTGATTTCACTACTAATAATGTTATATTGCAATCTCCTGCTTCAGAAGTTGATAGCCTTATTAGCAATGCTCCTCGGGGATCATTTGTGGTACCGGTATAGGAGAAGCTCATGTTCAGCCACGGACAATTACGGGCTTTGGCGAAGCGCGAAAGCTATTAACTTGTTTTCATGAAAAATATCGTGTAAATCCGTGATTTTTGGGTATCAGCACGACTGAAGGCTGTTGTTTCCGATCTCATTTACTGCACGTCAACATGGGATCTTGTTGTAGGCAACGTGATTATTGTCACGCCACAACACAACGTCGTACGTACAAACAAATACAATGACTTTAATTAAACTGTTGGCAAAAGCAGGAAGCCAGAAACAATAAGTTTATATAGGGAAGTATGTACATAGTATTATGTATGTTTAATGTACAGGATTTAGTTGTCTTGGATGTGCAAACTGGCGAAGGATATTGCTTCCGGTTCTGGATTCGAGTGCTACGGAAAATGGAAATAGTCCATATGATTTTCATTTTACGGCAAAGTTTTGTGAATTCTGACTGTTGGAAAATTATAAGTACATGTATGATTGATTGATGAAGGATGCTGAATTAATTGTTTCTACGTCCTCTACGGTTTTGGTTAAGAAGTTCAAAGTACTAGGCTTACATACTCCACGAGGAGAACGACTCACATTGTTTCTGCAGTTGACATCGGTAGGGCGCTCCAGCGCTTCGCGAACAGCCGCTGGTTCGTTCTTGATTACCGCTTCATGCAGAAGAAGGTCGTTCTGCTGTATGCGGGTTCGGTTTTCTAAAGCCATCTGGGGGCAAAGAAAACAGGCTTGTTACTGTAACATACGAGGGGCCAAAGGTGTAAAAGATTTCGTCAAGATTTAATCAGCTAGTACTTAACTTAAATGAGAAGACTTGAAGTTTCAACACAAATTAGGTTTTAGGTAAGGAACAAATTTTTAATGCGTTGTGGAGAGACTTAGGTCTAGTTTTTAGCTTGAAGAATTTAAGATAATACGACCCTAAGGCTGCCTTGGACAGGAATCTTAAATTGAGCGGAGAGGAGCGGAGATTTGCCAATATTAACCAATAGAAGCTCTGCTCAGCTCAGCTCACTCTGGAGCGGAGTTTAGTGTAGCGGCACACCTGCTGAACGTTCGGCGCGGAACGTTCCGTCGCGTCATGTGACGCTTGCTCATGAACGCGACGCGGCGACGTAACGTTCGGCTGATGTGTCATAGCCTCATAGGTAACTTGAAAAACATTAGGAGCGTATTGAACCAAACCTTCCGCGCCGTACGTTCGGCAGGTGTGGCGCGACCCTTAGATTCTATTGGTTAATATTGGCACATCTCCGCTCCTCTCCTCTCCTCTCCGCTCCTGTGGACAGGCAGCTTAAAAATGGCTTTTTTAATGTCTTTTTCATCTAACCTTGTTAATATTGAAAAAACCTTGTCTAAAAGCGTGTGCACACACGTGATTCGTCAAAATATTGTTTGATTGCAACCCTACGCTTATGACGTACCTACTTACCGTATGTTTCCGTCAATTGATAAAGATATTCTGTATCAATTTCAATCTATACAAGTTAAGGAGGTCAATATTAACAAGTCCTTATATAAATTCGTCAAAATTGTGGGTTGCTAACGTTGCTATTAAATCACGTTCAGTGCCGGGACCCCTCCTGGAGGGTTCACCAAGTCGCATATGGGATGCGAGCCCTCGCGGAGGGAGCATTTTAAATGGGGTTTTCTTAGCGAATACAGCATTATAAACCTGATAAATAAAATCTGATGTATATTTTAACAAGATTTATTAGTATAGGCGTTGCTTTCAAAATCCAAGAATTTTTATTGTTCTGTTCACGGTTACAATTATTTACAAAAAAATTAAAAGGTTGGAAACTACGTAAAGCGACAAGACCCCCTGAAAACACAATTTAGACTGGCCGCGATGGGTAACGTTAGGAAACGTAATGCTGGCAATTCTCGGAGGGTTCACTTCCAATATGTATGGCGGCATGGTGTATGAGTTCTATGAAAAGTAGGTGGATTCGAAAGTGTTAAAGGCCTGAAACTGATAGAATGTCTTAATTGATGTTGTTGCAAGTCTAACGCAAATACTCTCAGTGAACATAGCGTTATCAATACTCAATACTCAATACGTTTATTGCATTCCACAATGTGAACTTAGGTGGTAGGTACATAAAGACATACATTCGTTTTGGAGCATTGTGGGCCCTGTCGGGCAGAACAACATAAAAGTTAGGAGGAGGGCTATTATAGATATTTGTTTACAATTTTAATATTAATCTACTCTTTCGTTTTGTGTAGGTAGGTAGGCTGATAACTAATTGTGTACTTACATATAATTTTTACCACTCATATATTGGATTTAAACATTAATATTTATTTAAATTATCAGTCTATAATGTTCCCACTGCTGGGACACAGGCCTCCTCTCGGTGAAAGGGAGTGGGCTATAATCCACCACGCGGACCCAGTGCAGGTTGGTAGATGTCACATGTCTTCGATTTTTTTTGGTTCTAAGACATGCCGGTTTCCTCACGACGTTTTCCTCACCGTTTTGAGAGCAATACTGACAGATATTCCTTCGGGATTGATTGAGCAAGTGAACATGTCTTTGATGAACTATTCAAATTGTCGATTGGTTTAATTAAAAGCCCTTCAGTGAATAGCGCTCATGTTGTAAGTCGTTACTAGGCAACCACTTCGATATCACACCTCTTTGAGAAAATATCTGATGCCTACAGCTTACCAACTTAGATCATTAGTTGAGGCTCGATACAATAACTATACAAAAGCTGGTTATTTTATCAAGGTATCGTTTTTCTCAATTTCTATTATGACCACAGAATTTTAGATAAATATCATATTCGTGATTATGACTCCGTCATTCTCAAAATGAAAACTCAGTGTCAATCAATCAGCCTAGCCTTTTCCTAATTATATGCATACTGCATCCGGTTGGACTAGACCCGACTCGCTGGGGTCGGCTTCTAGTCTAACCGGATGCTGAATAACAGTATTTTACATGGTGCGTGCGACTATCACTAAAATTCCTTACTTTTGGCTATGAGAATCTTAAAGCTGCAAATTCTGCATAAAAATATGGATTAGTCGACTAATGTCAGATTCTGGAAATGTCAGATTCTATAAACGCCAGATATTAGTCGACTAATGTCAGATTCTAGAAATGTCAGATTCTATAAATGCCAGATTCTATAAATGTCAAATTCTATAAATGCCAGATTCTATAAATGCCAGATTTTTGTTATAATTGCAATATAATAAAAAATTCAAAAGTTGTTGTTTTTGCATATTTTTTATCTCTATTATAAAATAATTTTGACACATCTAAAATCGTATTTGACAATCGCGACGCGTCTCCACGTGGTAGGGGAGACCGGGGCTACAAATAACAGAGGTAAGTATTAACAAGTGATTTTCTCCAAAACTATAAACACTACACCTACAGCGCGTGCTTTAATATGCCGACCAGATCACGGCGCATGGCTCGGGGTTGGTCAACTGCGGTCTGCGCATCATCCGAATGTGTTATATACCGGACGACATTTTCACGCACGTAACGAACTTTTTTAACTTTTAAATTTTTTGATTTATTCTTAAAATATACGGTGTAATGATTATGTTTTTTGTTTTCCTAGAAGCATATTTTATACTTAATAATTGTACATTGCTGTATTGGTGTAATCATTTACCAATATTTTGTTATGTTATTTAATACTAAAAATGTACCTTTGGGGTTATAATTAACAAATCAGCGGGGTCAGTATTAACGTGTTAATACCTACCCCAGATGTAATGATAGCGCAAATATCTTATGAACCGGTAGCTGAATCATCAGAAATGCAGAAATATGCTAGTGATTTCTTGGTCCAAAACCATAAGACCTCTGCTAAAAGCTCTAGCAGGAGCTCAGTAAAAACGTATAAATGCATTAAAAATGTAGTATCTGTATATATTTTACTGTGTATACATAAATAATAAAATACATCAATAAATTTTTGTATTTTTTAAGGCGTCTGCTGTAATAAAGATACATCGTGCTGACTAGATCAATATACCTATCTCTTGCAATGACTGGGCCTAAGCTAGGTGTATCAAAGGCGACAACACATCATACATTTGCCTGATTTGTATTTGATATGTATTATAAATTAATAAGAAAATGTGTTCCATACAATTCTGTATTAATTTCACTTTTATTAATACCAAAAAATATGCTCATACATATATTTGTTTTCGTCTATATCAGTTGGCATAACAAAATTAACATTATGTTATGCCAACTGACATATAAGATATTGTTTCCCCTTATGTTAATACTTACCTCAGAGCTGTTAATTCTAGCCCCGAAGATGAGGTAAGAATTAACAACTGACTTTTTGGAGAAAAAGTGTTCTATTTAAGACATCATTTATTTTATGTTGCATTTATGTTAATAACATGATACCTGAATAATTAAAGCATCATTTAATAAAAAAATCAAGTCTAAATGTTGAATCATTTCGAAGATACAAATAAAAGTATTTTTTTTGTTAATTGTGGCCCCTGTCTCCCCTACTTTGTTTGCTCTACCCTGTGAATTTTTTTAAAGCCGGAGGCGCGCATGGCGGGCAGCCTCGACGTGTTTTATATGGAATTTTTCACTTTTATTACCAACATGTTGACTTATAGGGGTTTAAAGGCTTCATAAAGGGGGTCGAAACCCCCCATAATGAATGGTCACCAGCAAACATAGCATCACGTTTGATCGATCCGTGCGTCCGTTCAAATTAAAAATTAGTAAGTAATAATCATTGCTTTCTGTTTAGTGTTAGTTATATGGTGTTTTTTTCTGGTGTAATGCCAATAAAAAAAAATCTAACTATGCAGACTCCATAATAACAACCTGTTTATCCTTCCCAACTTTATTCACGTCTGTTTATTCACCTAAAAAGCCTTGTTGTTTCAACTTTAACGATAGTCTGCGAGATAAACTGACATACATGATCCAACCTTGACAGTGGCCCGCCACAGCACCCTTGAGATTCCTCTGTCAGACCGTGCGTTAAACCTTGCTCCATTTTTAAGGCGTGTGTTTTATTCATAACTGTACCGCTGTGTTTAGGATGCCTACGGTTTTTCATAATGCTAAGTTTGCATGTGTTTCTCAAAATAGGGTCTATCTTTTCTACATCTGGGAAGTTATAAGCATGTGCTCTGTTATTGTCTGCCGAGCAACGAAGAAAAAGAAACCAGCATTGATGACCAAGCCTGCTCATTAGGTGTTGTCGATTACGATTCGATAAAAGATTATCTGCATTGGTAATCAAAATCATACATTTCTCAAGCAAAACACAACGGGTTGCACTCCGGGAGTGCCAGCAGAAGTGAAAACTTGAACATTAACGTTGTGCATTTTTTTATATTTTGGAATGGTTAGGGAATAATTTTGCACGAATTGCTTTATGTGGTTAAATACAATATTCATTAGTATTAGTAGTATATAGTTATTTTCAAAATATAGTCTTACGAAAATAAACAATTTATTTAAACACTTTTCATGATGTTTTGACTGCTTTTTTTACCCATCAATATGGGTAAAATTTCTAACCTCGCAATCTTTACGTAATGTCAACGACTATTTATTTAGATATTTACTTTGTTGGTTGCTAGGCAACGGATCTTACGGTCAGGTCCTGACGCGAGTTTAACATTTTATACCTATCCCAAAAAAAGTGCACAACGCCGCTAAAGAAGTTTTCACTTCAAAAACCAAGACAGACCGCTCGCTGTCCACAGTGAAGTGAAGCCGGTTTCGTAAACATGTGTGCACTTAATGAGGTGTAGTTTGATTGTAGTGTCATTGTAAAAGGTTGTAAATGTGTGCGTGTGAGCGTGTATGCACAGAGCGGAGGTGTAGTTTTTGCATGCTTCAGTGTATTGTTCGCAGCGCTCTGTCTTGGTTTTTATTTGGTCTGAGCATAAGATCTGTGACTGTGCTGTCATAGGTATATTATCAACCACCTGAAAAACAACTTGAATTACTCAGAATTTAGCCGAACGAGCCATTTGATATACTGGCTGGGGGCTGTTGTTTGATTTCTAGACCGGTTCAATTACTTGTTATTCGAGTAGCGACCGTTTTGTTTGCTAACCTTTAGATAAAACAATTAAAACGCTTTTGGCCCACAGCGATACGATACGAGCTGATACGAGTTATGTTTACTGGGTTTTTTAATTACTCTTTTTCAGTTTACTTTGCTTTTTGCCATTTTTGTTATTTCAAAGTACCAGGACGCAATATCACGCAAAATCTTCTCGCTTCACATATCGCAGTGTCTCAAGACGAAAGTCTTTGACCAGTGCGTGTTGCTAGTGATGACCTATGGCACTGAAACGTGGTCGCTACCAATTGGCCTTATTAGAAGGCCAAAAGTCACCCAAAGGGCAATGGAGAGGGCTATGCTTGGAGTTCTACGTGATCGAATCAGAAATGAAGAGATCCGCAGGAGGATGAAGGTAACCGACATAGCCCGTGGGCAGGGCACATTGCTCGCAGAACAGAGGGCCGATGGGGCCGAAAGGTTCTGGAGTGGCGACCGCGTACCGGAACACGTAGTCTTGGAAGGCCTCCAACAAGATGGACCGATAACCTTGTGAAGGCCGTTGGAAACCGCTGGATGTGGGAAGCACAGAATCGGTCAAAGTGGCGGTGCTTGGGGGAGGCCTAAGTCCAGCAGTGGACGTCTTTCGGCTGACATGATGATGATAATGAAAGTACTAGGACACCATGTCAGTGAGTGAGGTTGTGTGGAATGATTTGTTGACAATTTTTTATTGACAACAAGCTAACCCGACTGACGTTGTCTTGTCCAAATTTTAATAACTCATAAGTACATAGAAAATGCACTTCTAGTTTTCTTTCTTTTTAAAGGAACCTGATTCGGTCTATCACGCACATTTTAAAACAAAAATTCGCCAAATCGTTCAGCGTCCAGCCGTTCTGAAGTGATGTTCTCTTCTTACTAACAAACAGCATTAATTTCATTTTTATAATAAAGAAGAAGAAAAAAACTGTAGTTTCCCTTGTCACACTCTCGACCGAAGACTCGTCCAGACTGTATACAGCTAAAGACTATATAGAAGCATATAAATTGCCTTTGATATCGGATATTATTATTGGTTTACGTCGACATTACGCTCCGCGCTGCACTCAAGCGACTAATAGCACTTAGAAGCTCTGTAACCAAATATCGGAGGTGCTGCCATTAACCCGCTGAAACTTCATTTGCTGACATTTCAGTAATATACTTAATTAGGGCTTTCAGACCTGAGAACCTTGAAGGATAGCTTTCACACTAGTACCTGAATAATTACTTAGATAATTTAAAAACTTACAGACTTAATACGTGTTTATAAAAATATTTTATAATGTTAATGATAAGTATATACATAGATGAAATAAAGGAAATACGTACAAGTACTCGTATAATTATAAAAAAGGAAGGGAAATAATCATAGGGTATCAAAAAAATCGTCCGAATCGCTGTCAATAGGAAAAGTGCGCAAAAGGCTGGCAGCATTGCTGTTATATGGCAATGCTGATTCTTTGGCCAAAAAATAGGCCAGACCACTGAAAAAAGTAAAAAAAAAAACAATGGGTTGCACTCCGGGAGTGCCGGCAGAAGTGAAAACTTGAACGTTAACGTAGTGCATTTTTGAATATTTTGGAATGGTTAGGGAATAATTTCGCACGAATTGCTTTATTTATCAGTATAAAAGTACCTACTATAACTTATGTGGTTAAATACAATATTCATTAGTAGTAGTATATTTATTTATTTTCAACATATAGTCTAAAAAAAATAAACAATTTATTTAAACACTTTTCATGAAGTATGTTTTGACTGCTTTTTTTTTACCCATTATGCGTAAAATTTCTTACCTCGCGGCCTCGCAATCTTTACGTAATATCAAAGACTATTTATTTTGATATTTACTTTGTCGGTTGCTAGGCAACGGTTCTGACGCGAGTTTGAAATTTTTTATCCATCCCAAAAAAACGCAAAAAAAAAGTGCACAACGCCGCTAAAGACGTTTTCACTTCAAAAAAGCCTTTGCAGAAGGAATAGTTATGTTATTAAAGTATATTTTCACTATAATTTCAGCATAAAAATGCAACTAACTAATCGAAGTTTTGCACATGGCAATGGAATGAAGCAATCATAGCGTTTGTACTTTGTAGATCTAAGTTCCCCAGAGCATTATTTTTTAATTCATTAAAGTGACCTACACAATATCACCTCTAAATCATCAATCAATATGTAGATATAAAATCTGCTGAACAGCAGAATAAATAAATAATATAACCGAAAACGAAACGTCATTTTGCAAAATAACGGTATTTCCTGCAAAATAATTGTTCATTGTTCCACGAAAATACTGAGAGCTCTTTGGGCTCATGTTTACTGGGTAGCAGTATTTTCCATTCACTCGTCATTCAGAGCCGGGAATTAAAAGTCTCAAACAGACTCGTTCCTTCCTACTTTGTGAAGAGGCATTCATTCTTAATTTTGCTGATTCATTAGTGGTAAGGTCGTTGTTACATGCAGCCTATTAAATATTGTTCAGTTAAGTAGGGCAGGCAACCGATCTTAGTTAGCATACAAACCCTTGTACTTTCTAACTTTTGATTAGAAGGCACTTCAGCATCGCACGTAGTTGCTGGGAAAGCCGGCATTCCTTCAACTTCGGAAAGTAAACTAAACTAATTATGTGGTAAAGCGAATACTAACTAACAAAGGCATTTTTTATTGGCAGTGTATAGAGTGCCACCAGTGGCACTCTATCCCTATCGGATAAAGTGCCACTACAGGCACCCTAGTAACACCGCCTCGGCCCGGCTAAAGTGCCGCAAGCATTGGATTGTCATTGTCACTGTCACTAAGTCACGTCACTTGGTATTTTGTTTGATTGTCGAGGTTAGACCGCTGTAAAACACCACATTCCCAAAACATTACATTCTCTTGTGCCTAAACGGACCCTGGCACTTCGCCGGCCGCTACCGCGGCACCGCTCGTTACGCTCGCTCGGCTCGTGCGTTGTGTGGTCACAGTTCTAACCTAACCTAACCTAAATAACAAGTGACAGTGACAATGCAACGCTCACGGCACCCTAGCCGGGCCGAGGCAGTGACACTAGAGTGCCACAAGAAACTCGCGGCACTCTATACACTTCGTTTTTTATTTAAAAACGAAAATGTTAAAATTCTTGCTATAAATATCAATTTTGTAGTTTAAGAGCGTTTATCCAAAAAAATGGCAACATCGCAAAAAGCTCTCAAAAATTTACCTGTTTTTATTAATTTGGCAATATTACTGTATGGAAATAAGTAATGTGGCTAACTAGCGAACCAAAATATTAATAATGAATTACAATAAATTGTAACATTGAATTTGATGTTGAACCCGTTTTAGGTGTAAAAAGGCATTTCTTTTGCAAAACTTTTTAAGCTATTGCATAGCTTCTATCGCGGGCCTTGAGCGTGGAGACCTAATCCAGAAATTCCGTAACGAAAACAGTGTTTTGTTTTTCCTAAGAAAAGAGTGTTTTGTATTGAAAATTATGTTTAACTGCTTGACAACAAAGTTCAAATTTAGTTAAACGAATGATACGAGAGTGTTGTATTGAAAATTATGTTTAACTGTTTGACAAAAAAGTTCAAATTTACTTAGACGAATGATACGAGAGTGTTGTATTGAAAATTATGTTTAAATGTTTGACAATAAAGTTCAAATTTACTTAGACGAATGATCCTTGACTATTAATAGTTAAATTAAAACCTTTTTATTAGTTTGATGTTCCCGGCCATTACGTTGTGTCAAGTTTTAAAAACTATAAATGTGAATAACAGTTCCTGTCAATGTCATCATTGTATTATGTATTTCTGTATTTCTTGTATTCGGGTTAATATTTTACAATTGCGTAAGTTGATAAAAAATGCTATGCAATAGCTTCGCCGCGCCGGGGCAGTCCCCGAGTGCCACACGTCTTTTTTACATCTGAAACTAAATATTCTAGCGAAATGCAATAACTAGTTATTGCATTTCGTAATCAATATTCTAGTTCGCTATTTAGCCACATTTCTTATTTCCATGCAGTAATATTGCAAATAATTAAACAGGTTTAAAAAAATTAAAATAATAAAAACAGGTAAATTTTTGATAGCTTTTGCGACGTTGTCAACTTTTAGGATGCACGCTCTTAATTCCCCTCAAATCCCCAAATTCCATAAATTTTTCATAAGTTGGCTAAGTTGGCCCTGTGTGTCTGGCAACAGTTTCTTGTTACTTAAATGAGATGAGGCAAGGCAACCAAAGGAAACATTTTCTTAACAATAGACTCATGGTTAAGGCACACAGAACAATAAGCCACGAATACAAAACGACTTGAATTTACCCCAAGGGCGGGTTATTGGATACTAGGATAAAAGCAGTGGCTGGAGGTATTGTTTTCATAATGTCAAAGTGGCTACTCGTGCCATTAAAGGCAATGTTACACGGTTCAACCAAATTCAATCACTTTGCTTGAAAGGCGTAGAAATTAAAGTTATGGTTGACAAATAATCTTTATTGGTTTTTTCTACACTACTCAATGTTGCTTCATCTTAATTGTCTATTATTATTTAGTTCCGATAACAAATCTGAGAATGATTCGTAATTAGGAAATAAGACCAGTGGTGGCCCAGCAGTAATGGCCCCGACTTTGTGTCGTAGCTCGTAGATTGTGGGTTCGAACCCAGACAGGCACATTAATTTATTTCAGTACGGCTCTCAAAACGCAGTGATGAAAAATTGTAAGCAAACCGGCATGTCAAAGAACCAAAAATTCGATAACATGTGACTCCCACCAACCCGCACTGGGGGCGCGTGTAGCCCACTCCCTCTCGCAGATAGGAGGCCTGTGTCCCAGCAGTGGGAACATTATAGGCTGATTATGCAATGTAAAGGAAATAATGGCCACATGTGCATTGTACAGATCGGTTAAAACCTGAATAGGTATACTTGCTGAGTGATTGGTAAACGGCCCACAAAAAACTATTAGGCTCACACCAACCTAATTTCAGGATGTTTCATTTGCATTTGAGTACTGCTGAACTAAATGTAATTGGCGTAGGTACTGAAAGGCAAATTAAACGCCGGTGCTTAAATGTTCATTTGAGCTTATACTGTTTGTAAACAAGTTTCATGGTTGCTAAAACCGCCAAGTTGTTGTGAACATTTGTGGCGAGTGATTTTCCGGAAGTGATTAGGTATTAGAGGTAGTAAGTGAAACATCTTGCACCTATTTGATAATTGGACGAAAATTGAGAGTAATACTTCAAGGACGCGTCACGTTTTGGCACATTTCGTTACATGAGAGAGAAGAAAGATATAACTCTCTGTCTCTCACACTAAATCTCTCATAACCTTATTTTTTTTCAGAAGTTTCACTTCTATCACGGGTGCTGCATCTTCTTCTTCCTGCCCTTGTCCCATGTTACTTGGGGTCGGTGCAACATGTTTTCTTCTTCCACTCTCCCCTGTCAACCGTCATACCAATATTCACTCCCTTCTCTATCATATCATTCCTCACACAATCCATCCATCTTTTCTTTGGCCGTCCTCTCCCACTCCATCCATCAACATTTATATTCATTACTCTTTTAGTCACATGCGTTTCCTCTCTCCTCATCACATGCCCATACCAGGCTAAACGATTTCCTTTTAACTTTTCTGTCACTGGCGCGACTTTTAAACTTCCCCTTATATACTCATTTCTTACTTTATCCATTTTCGTCACTCCACACATACATCTCAACATTCTCATCTCCGCTACATGCAATATTTTTTCATCCGTCTTCTTCACGGCCCAACATTCCGATCCATACATTACGACAGGCCCTTTAACTTGAGGGGCATCCGTGGGTCACAAGTTGTTCCTGTGACCTGCCGCCATTTCATCCATCCTGAGTTGATCCGGCACGTTACGTCTCGGTCTACTCCGCCACCTCCTTGGACAAGCGACCCGAGATACCGGAAGTCGGAGCAGATCGGTAGGGGCATTCCGGCGAGAGATATAGGCACAGGACTGGAAGGAACACCAAAATCGCAAAACAAGTACTCTGTTTTGGTCCTATTTATTCGCAGGCCAACGGTCTCCAGTCACGGGTGCTGCATGCAATTTTTTTTGGATTGTCCCATAATAAGTCGGTATGTCGGGAATTCTAGATGTTGGATTTTAATAGTACATTTGAACATTCCTATGATTACAGACATAATATTAGAATCATCACAATTGATCATTGCGTGTTAGCAATATTGGTTACGGTGATTTGCTTCTACTGAAAATTACTTTTACAATGCATTTGCTCGAAAAGGGCGTTTTCCAAGCAGTCAATTTGTGCGGAAAGTGTCACTTTTTTTGACTAGGGCTTTTTACTTTTCAGTTTTTTTTAATTTTTGAATCCGTCGTCTGCCCGACGCGACGCAAAGAGTTTTCATTATTTGAGAAAATTGCTACAAATTAAATGATGATAATGATGTTGATGACGATGACGATGGCGATGGCGATGTAGATAATGTTGGTGGTGAAGATAATGTTGGCGATGACAATGGCGATGGTGATGGCAAAGTCGAAGTCGAAGTCGAAGTCAAAGTCAAAGTCAAAGTCAAAGTCAAAGTCAAAGTCAAAGTCAAAGTCAAAGTCAAAGTCCAAAGTCAAAGTCAAAGTCAAAGTCAAAGTCAAAGTCAAAGTCATAGTCAAAAAGTCAAAGTTATGAATGATGTTTATATCATTTATATCAAATATCAGCCAATATGTTAGATGTTAATTAAACATATGAGACTACTGTAAAGGTCGCTACTTTTTTTGTTTCCTCGCACAATGCATAGTAAAACGTTGTATGATACACGTGCGTCAGATGATTTCCGCACTTGTAGCATAAATAACTATTGTTTTAGAAAAAAATTATGTCCGTGACAATAAAGTCACATTGGTGATATAAGTATATTAATTACCTATGTTAAATTGCTTAATGCTGCTAATGGTACTTCATTAAACCAAAATAAACAATATAATTACTCATACTCGTAAAATAATTATGATATCATGCTAGGGCTTCATGATTCTGGAAATATGTTAATTAAATACCAATAAACCAAAATAACAAAATAATTTCGTTGTATAAACTATGATATTACTAGGGCGTCAAGTCTTAAAGGAGATGTTTCTTTGAGTTTGTAAGAAGAATGAATTTTAAACGGCTGAGCGACAAGGCTCCACGTAGCTCGGAGAGGCTTGTTCCCCTAAGGCCATGTTTACATAGCTCCTGCCTTTGAACACAGCTTTGCAAGACAGCCTCTTGTCGAGGTCTTAACTAAACAAATGTTTAATATTAATGACGTGCTTTCCAACTATTTAGTTTAGGGATTTGTTTCATAAACAATGAGATTTATTTATGAGGTCGGATTTTGGTAGGTTTGTTGCTGGAGAAACTTGTTATAAGTACCATTACATTTTTTACGTACTGTCTCGTTGGTATAGTGGTCGCAAACACTACTGCTGAGCATGAGGTCCTGGTTTCGATTCCCGGGTCGGGCAAAGTGTTATTGGGTTTTTCCGTCTGGAATTTCTCAGTAACAGCGGGGTTTCTGGATTTGTGCACGGTTGATGAGAATAGGCTCGCCCCTTATTACATGGGACGTAAACATAACTGGCGAAATGTGGGTGTACTATAGGTACACCTCTGCCTATCCCTTCTGGGTTTATAGGCGTGATGATATGATATGTAAAAATACCGAACAATTTCTTCATGTCAAATGAATTAAATTAAATTCGGTTCATAATGACATGCATAACAACGTAGCAATCAGACAAACAAACAGACTGATTCGTGCATTAATAATGTTAGCTAGGATCCTATTACGTACGCAAATATCTTACACGTGGCTTGTCTGAACGTATAATTAAATATTAACAATGCGGTGGATATAAAGTTAAGTTATCAAGTAAATTCGAACAAGGGCTTAAGTTGTACCTGCAGGTCAAGTTGCGGGGTAATTGCGTACCACACGAAGGCTGCCTATCCACCAGAGCGGAGAGGAGAGGAGAGGAGCGGAGATGTGTCAATATTAACCAATAGAATCAAAACTCCGCTCCAGAGGTGCGATTCTATTGGTTAATTTTGGCACATCTCCGCTCCTCTCCTCTCCTCTCTGCTCCAGTGGACAGGCAGCCTTAGGGGGGGGGGGGGGCTATTTCACGATGTCCGAATAGCCACTACTTACCGAAGAATTAAAAAATTGGAACAAAATTTGTATGAAATTATCTGAAAAACCAGTGTACAAGGCTCTGTTTGGCGCCGAGAGTTGAAAGTCCAACAGTGTGTTTTATCAACGGGCTGGAGCGAGAGTGTGTACCAGCGCGTTGGATTCTCAACCCTCGGCTCAACACCGAGAGTTGAAAATCCAGTGCGTGATGATATCGAAACGAGTGCGGAGCGGACGTAGGTTTATACAATGGTAACTGGCAAGTAATAACAGCCGCACGGGTCGATCACCCAGGTCGGCTTGCCGTCCGTGGACGGGTGAACATAATAAGCCATCTTTACATACCAAGAGAGAAAGGGGTCTCCCGGCTGTCGTTTATAGATCTTTGACAGTCGTTACGGGTCGTCAGAAGCCCGAAAGTCTGACAACCAGTCTTACCAAGACGTATCGTATTACCTGGTAACTGGGTTGTGGAACTTCTGGAGGTCAGATACGCCGTCGCTTCATGTAAAATAAGTACTGGTATGCATTCGATTAGACTGGGAGCAACCCCGCCGGGGTTGCGGGTAGTCCGAAGGGGAAACCGTGGCCCCTGGCATGGCAAGGGAAGGAACACGGGTGGGTTTTAGTCAGTAAAAGTCTGACACGCCCTTCCGCTCCGCCCAGAGCGGGAGAAGTCATTGGATGATTTCCCACACAAAAAAAAAAAAAAAAAAACAATCGCTTTACTTTGTGTAAATAACTTCATCACCACTGCTCTCAAAAACGGTGAAGGAAAACATCGTGAGGAAACCGGCATGTCTTAGATAGAACCAAAAATTCGAATACATTTGTGACATTTACCAACCCGCACTGGGCCCGCGTGGTAGATTACAGCCCACTCCCTCTCACAGAGAGGAGGCCTGTGTCCCAGCAGTGGGAACATTAATAGGCTGATTATGTTAGGTATGTCATGTATGTAGACTGGGAGCTAACCCCAACATACATAGTTGGGAAAAGTCTAGTTACAACATTCATTACGTTATGTAGGTACGTTGTTGAGCCGGCGAATTTTTCAAACTTATGAAGTAATTTGTTAACAATTTCTTTGAAAATCTTTCTAATTGTTATTGAAAGTGTGTTATGCAATTAGAGTACTGGCCTCTTAGGGCTTGTACACAAAACTGCGAATCGGTACGATGCGAATTCGCAACGCAGATGCTTCGGAAGAAAATCTTAGGGATTCTTTTGGGAGCCGTCGCAGATTTTTGCGATGCGACGTCGCATCGCAGTTTTGTGTACAAGCCCTTATTCTTTTGAAACTCCGTACAGTAGTACGGAGTACTACTGTACGGAGTACAGAGTACTGTACGGAGTTAGTACTCTAAGCCAGCTCAAGGTCAAAGTGTTAATTACCACTAGGTCTGCCAACTTTTTAATTATCAAATACTAGCTGCGCCCCGCGGTTTCCCCCGCATAACGCGCGATCCCGTGGGAATATCTACATAAAAAGTATTATATATCCTAACCTAGGTCATGGTCTACCCATGTCCAAAATTTCATCCAAATCCGTTCAGCCGGTTTAGCGTGAAAGGATAACAAACAAAAAAAAATCATACAAACTCACTTTTGCATTTGTAATATTAGTTACGATTGGGATAAAGGCTTTTGCAAACCAGCGCGACTTGTCGCGCGACGCGACACGAACAATAAAAAACTTCACGGTATAACAATAACCGGTGTCGCGTCGCGCGACAAGTCGCGTTAGTCTGCACAAAGCTTTATATTTTCGAAGCCATTTGCGGAAAAAATATTGTAGATAGCGAAAAAATATAGTTTATTTAATTTGTCATCGAAAATTAAACGGAGTCGCACGACGGCACGACAGCGCCGCCACGCGTCACGTCCGTTTATGGTCCTATTGTATTCTTGAAGAAGCATTTTCTCTCGGATCTGTCGCGTTACAGCCGATTAGTGGTTTCGCCATTTTTTTATTTATTAGCCTTTTTATAGCAGGATACTGTATTGTATACGGTTGGCAACCCTAGCTACCACCGACGAATGCCTGAGGGCTAACACGTGGAAGGTAGACATTCTTTTATAGTAGGTATTTAAATTTAATTATTATACAACTTAAGAATAAGATATTATTTTATAGAATTTTGTTTTGTTGAAATTTTAGGTTTCGGTAGTAAGTAGGTACTAATCTTTCAATCTTGATTGTTAATAATAGGTATGATGTTTTAAAAAAGAGTAATCAAAATATTACGGCAACTCATTGAGTTAAAATGTGCCATGACGTCAAAATCTTACTTGTGACGTAGCGACCCCCATCTTTGATGCGTTTTCATTTATGTAAGTCGTTTTTTATAAACCAAAAAACACCACTGCTCTCAAAACAGTGAAGAAAAACGTGAGGAAACCAGCATGTCTTAGAACCAAAAATTCGAAGACATGTGACACTACCAAACCGTACTAGGCCCGCGTGGTGGATTACGGCCCACTCCTTCTCACAGAGAGGAGGCCTGTGTCCCAGCAGTAGGAACATTAATAGGCTGATGATGATGATGGACTAAATAGAATTTCTTTTTAATGATTTATTTATAGGAGAACCAACAGCTATAACAAATGGGTAACAGTGATTTAAGAAACACAGAGCCAATTACAGGTTCTCACGGGTAAAAACAGAAAAAGTAGTAGAAATCTTAGGATCACTAACAAGCACGATAAAAAAGATAAAATAAGTACAATAAGCACTATGCATTTTTTTTTTAAAGTCAGCGTTCAGACGAGCTCGTGCAGAATAGGTTTTGGTGCTAAATGGGTCAAATGAGAACTACATAGATACGTTATTTTTTTTTAACGTTACCTATTATAATAATAAGTATATCTACGTTTTTTTTTGCATTGTTACATTATACGACTTGACAAGACATCGTGATTTCTTTATCTATCTTTTATATCTGTAACTATACAATACAAATAAATAAAATTGGAAGTGTCTGTTTGTAATGTCAAAATAACAGCTTTTTAGTAAATGCATATGAAAGTACAGTTAAAAACACAATTAAGTAATTTTTTTTTGTCTGTATGTCTGTCTGTTTATTCCAGCTAATCTCCGAAACGGCTGGACCGATTTTGATGGGACTTTCACTAGAAGATAGCTGAGGCCCCTGGGCGTAAAATAGGCTATATTTATAAATAGGCTTTTTATTCCGATAAAACCCACGGGAACATTGGGATTAAAAGGAAAAACTACACGGGTGAAACCGCAGGACGCAGCTAATTGTCGCATAAAATTAAATATCCCTTGCCGACCCGTGCCGCCAATGAGCGCCAATGTTCTTCAACGTAACTTTATTGGGGCCTCCTTTTTATCCAGCCAGAGCCATGGTTTTATTCAGTCGGTTGGATTTCAGGACACCTGCGTTTCACAAGCGGTGCCTGCAGGTGACGTTTTGTTTCGCTTTTTACGCCTGAAAACTTTTGTTTCTTGTTTATTTTTCGAAGCGGCGCGATGCAAATTAGCGGATCGTTTGATCAGCTGTGTTTATTTTCATTTACATATTACATGGACTCTGTTTTATGCACGTTTTTAGTAATTGGGATTCTTTGTTCGGTGCGATTTGATCCGGCAGAGAACCAAAGGTGTCGACAGAGCTCACAGAATAAGCAAGCTGAAGTGACAATGGGCCATATTAGCAATGGGCCATATTAGCGATAGAATGGGCCATAGAACCGATGACCGTTGGGTAGACGTGTTCTTGAGTTGATCGGAAATCGGGTAAGGTAGGACGCCCTCAGGCTGGGTGGAGCGACGATCTTCGTTCTTCGCTGGGCGCCTGGTAGGAGCTGGATGAGAGATGCCGAAAATAGAGTTGAATGGCGTGCAATTGAAGAGGCCTTTGTCCAGCAGTGGACCGGCGTGATAATAGTTTTTTGTGACAATGCAGGAATGCACTGAATTTTATTTAAACCCCTTTTAATTGCTGCTCCTCTTTACCTGCATACTCTCATACGGTCAACTGGTGTCGTTTTCAAACAATTAAATTCAATAATTACACCAATCTTGGCAGTATTTTTCATGCTTTGTAATTTGTTCCTCAATTGACGCGAGCAGTGTAATGCAGATGGAAAATGTTCTGTTAGTAAAAACGGTTGTATACTTCCTGATTAAAATACGTTTTATATCAAACAAATAAAAGGATATTCAGGCACAGGGATCATTACCTACTCTAGGTATTACCTATAGGTGCTGATGATAGACTTGAGCATTCACTTGTAATCGTACATATACAATGTGGTACCATACAACAAAAAATTAAAATACTGCCACTACTAATGCTTCAGACTATTTTGGAACTGTCAAATAAATCCTAGCTTCGAAATAAAAAAAATAGTTTAGTACAAATTAAATGTAATGTATCCACCCTAAGCCTATAAATTCCGTTTATTCAACTAGGCCTTGGGTGAATTCTCGGGCATACATTTCAGAATATCCATTTTTGGGGTGGATAAACGGAATAGCCCGAGCCGATTATGAATTTTGCCGAGCTATAATGACTAAACTATTGAATATATTCAATTTAATTTTTGTATACAGAATGGGAACGTTATTATGGACACGCCGTTTAATTTTTTATTGTATTGTCGTCTCCACCTTGTATACATCGACCATTCGCCGTTTTTAAATTTGTCGAACTGAACAACGAACAGAGCCAAGCGTAGAGACAACCATCGCTACGAACATTTGCACGATCATTCTAGCAAACGCTATCAAATATTCTTCACGAAGATAGAAAGGGAACAATGACAGAATGGCTCAACTCGGCAAAAAGCTCGAAGCAAAATTACTGTCGCTAGAATGCTAGCTAAAACGCTCCCGTAAATTTTTCTGTGATATAACATTTGCTAGAATGCTCATTACAAGTGAATGCTAAAGTTTATCAGCATCTTAACGCTTCCACAGCACCCGGTTTAACATAAGCCCAAAAATACAAACTTTTAACCCTCAATCTTTTATTTTTCATGTTGTTTTCAATGTCACAACTTCACAAGCTCACAGGATAACTTCGATAAGCCGGGTACCTTTCCACTTAATCGAGTTATACCGCTCAGCCATTCCATCGTTATTTCTGCTTTATTAAGCTGCTGCACGTGTCGCTTCGGGCACTCAGAACACGTGCCCATTTACCAGAAGAACATACCTACTTCTGGCGAAATAGTCTATACTCTACCATTAGGTATAATGAAGCTTTTGACACAATTGACAGGAACTGCTACGTATTTAGAAGATGGAACTAAATAAATATCGACATAAGCATCACATGGTGGGCAAACATCCTTACATACCTAAGCAACAACCATTCAGGAGACAAGGAACAACAACAACAACAACAACAAGGATTTAGGGAAGATTGTATCTTCCCTAATGAACGTTCAGGCAACGAAAACATCGGGCAGTGATAGCCTAGTGGCGTGAATATCTGACTGCCAAGTCATAGGTCTCTAATTCGAACCCAAGACACGCACCTCTGACTTTTCGGATTCATGAGCGTATTGTATAATTATCACTTGCTTAAAAAACGGTGAAGGAAA
The DNA here is from genome assembly GCA_948150665.1 of Conistra vaccinii. NCBI lineage: Eukaryota > Metazoa > Arthropoda > Insecta > Lepidoptera > Noctuidae > Conistra > Conistra vaccinii. Next base: position 3,277,261 of record OX411334.1, on the reverse strand, counting down.
ACACCGTGAGGAAACCGGCATGCCTGAGAGGTATTTCTCGACGGTATGTGAAGCCAAGTCAGAGGCCCATGGGTGGCTTTAAAACTCGGACACCAGGTTAGTCACTAACCACACGTAAAGCAGAAGAACAAAAACAACAAAAATTCAAAACTTTACTTACAAAACAACATTTTATTACAAAAAAGAGTAAGTAAGTATGTACATAAGTATAAAAATCCAATATTGAAAATTCACTAAAAGCAGCGATAAACTGCGCGTGTAAAACCCGGAGGCGTTTTAACATTTTTATTGCTTACCGCAAACAGCATCACCTGTATGAATTATTTGAGCAAAGAAAGCCGTTTCATTTCGTGAACACCAAGTTTTATTGAAAAAATTCACACGAATGTGACGCTGGGGACCTCTAGCGGAGGATGGATGGCGCTGGTCGGCTGTAATGGGCACTTGGTGATGAGATTATAAATATTTCGGTGAGAACCTGATGAGGCATGTGCTTAGTGCTTGTTTAGTGTTTCATAGGCGTTGTTATGTAACCCTGGTGCTGGTACCGGTATTGTAAGACTTTTTTTAGCGCGTAGCCTAAATTGGAATTAGGGCTTTATCACACTGGAGATTTTCGAGCGAGTTATCAGCTAGGCGATTGTTCAGGTGGCCATGTATGATGAGTACGCCACGTGTGCGTCGCGTTTGCGTAACGAGAGCAACTGTACAATATTGTGAAAACGCTGCGTATACGTCGCGTAGACGCTGTTGGCTCGCTTCGCCTCGCGGAGAGTACGTTCACAGATCGCCTCGCTACAATAACGCTCGCAAATCTTCAGTTTAATAACGCTCTAACGCGTCGCGCATCTTGTTTTATAAATACTCGTAGTTACTGTGACATTTTACAAATGTTTACCCACAACGCCGCACAGCTTGTCAATGTCATTCAGGTGTCCAGAGGTAGCACTCATCTTTTCTAGTAGGTACTTACATCCAAACAAGAGATTTCTTTCTTGCGGAGTGGCAGTCAAAGTAGCATCGTGACTCGGTGGTGGAAATATCAAATTAGAGAACCGAAGGAACATAATTATTAGGCACGCACGGCTACACATCAAGTTATACATTTCCAGTTTATGGTGATGTCGCATTGTAAACGGTTTCCGTACAATGCGAGGTCAGCTTAAACTGGAAATGTATAGCTTGATGTGTAGCCGTGTGTACTAGCGCCCGCCCCAGCTTCGTAGTTGGGTTCTTCTTCTGGGTTCTGACTTTTTTTGACAGTTCTGAGCAGTAACCCGACAATAAGTACTAGGCTTGCATGAATTCAAAATAGTATTTCATTAGAATAATGTACCTTTCAAATGGTGAAAGATTTTTTTTTATAAGAGCTGTGGTTCCAGAGATTACCTTCCACATAATGCACAAACTCAGAAAATTCGCTCTTATAGTAGGTACTAGATTTGTAGGTCATGTACAGAAGTTTGAAGCTTACAAGATATACCTACACAACTAACCAGCCCCAGGATACAGCTCGTAAACTAGGACTTACCTCGGAACATACATAATAGTCGTCGCCCTCCCCGCTAACTGTCGTATCTCACAAACTGACGTATCTGCACTGACATTACCTACGTGTTCATAATTTTGTTTCGAATAAGTTCTCTCTAATCGTCGTATCTGTGTCATCTACCGTTTAGAAGATAATCACGTATTTTGTTTTGCGTATGTGCAAAAGAAGGGAAGAAATATTCTCACTAACTGTCGTATATGCACACATACTAAGTACAGTTAGTGAGATTTTTATTCCACATAGGGCACTTAGCTAGAATTAATGTCTATAATGTTTACACATTATTTTTTTCATTTAATAATAATTATGTTATCCAAATCAAAAGCTTTTTGTACGAATATGAAACCCTTTTGGAAAATTGGCCCTTTTTGTCAAATCATCTCATTACTTATAGTTTAACATACCAAAATTGCCAAAAATATTAACACATTTTTTTTTTACTACTTGCACGTAACTTGTAGCTTTTTACGCTAACGAACGAACATTTTTATTACTTTTAATGAATTTATATAACATTAATAGAGTTTTATTTATATTTTTATACAAAATAATGAAGTCGTAACAGACACAAGTTTTAAAACAAATTTCTCACAGAGTGACGTATCTGTTTCAAATGAATATAACTAAATAAATAGATACCTTAGGGCTTTAAAGAAACTACTAACTTAAAGAGTGAGCAAAGAGCAATATAAAAACGATATTTATTATTTAATAAAGCCACAACTAACGCCACTACAGTAACACGATTGTAGCGCCCGACCGAAAAACCGTTGCCCTGGAAAAATATCAATAGCTAGTTACGACAGTTAGCTGGGAGGGCGACGTAGTGTATAGTTTGATAGAATAATTGTAGACACAGTTTCCGAGTTTGTACAGAAATTGTAATATCGTCTTAACCATCCATCATGGGAGTGTACATAATTGGACAGCTATCGAAAAATAGGTTAGGTACTACTTAAAACTGAAAAACAACACAACACGACTGTCGAAAAACACATTACGAAGATGCGAGAATATCTTTGCTGTTTTTTCCTTTATAATATCATTGCTGTTTTTTCCCGGGTTTGTTATGGTAGCAAAGTGTTTGTTATCACGAGGTAACTGAAGCACAAAGCGGAAATAAGATGAAACATGTCAGGACCACTCGAAGTCTCAGCCAAGTGCAGAAATAATGAGTACGGAATAAGACTTCAGTGAATAAATGGAAACTTGTAGCACAATCGTAATTTGTGAAAAATAACGTGGTGCTTTATGTTTTCCTAATGCATTATCGATGCGGATTTGATAGGTACTTATGGAAAATAATTAGTGTCCAACCGTAACAGGACTTTCCACCGAAACCGAATCTTCGGTGTCTGTCTCAGTTTCGGCCGAAACCGAAACCCAACCTTTTTAAGACATGTTAAAAATCTTGTAGTATTGTAGCGGTTAGACCGCCACATACAAAAAATTACGAAACAAAAAGACATGACGTCACACAATTCCTACATCTCGCAGTTAGAGTTTACTGAGCGAATAACATAGATAAGACTATCCGAAATCAACACATGGGCAGTTGCCCGCCAGATATAACAACCGTCTGGTTGGAGGATCCTCCCTTTTCTATGGTGGATGAGTGAACTTTACACCCTGTTCCTCATACCCCCTAAATTGGTGACCCCGACGTGATGAACGTCAACGCAGCCTTCGTGCAACAACTTCAGCGTGACGTCATCATCATCACTCCCGCAAGCTTTCCTGAGGCAAGTCACACAGCCAGCCAGCACCCACGGCTTTAACGGGTATCCTGACCATCAGCATGCAGCGAACGCGCATTCCTGGTCATCACCCTCAACCACAACCCGGCGCTGTACCACATCCGACTCACTGGATGACGACGCACCGCCACCCCGACTCACTGGGGAATCACCGCAGACAGTTCCGACTCACCGTGAACTATGCGGCACCCGGTTCCGACTCACTGGAACCGCAGCTGGCACTGTGAAGCATCGCAAGATCCAAGACTCAGCCCACTATCGACCTCCGGTCTCCGGAGGGGAGTGATGTAGCGGTTAGACCGCCACATACAAAAAATTACGAAACAAAAAGACATGACGTCACACAATTCCTACATCTCGCAGTTAGAGTTTACTGAGCGAATAACATAGATAAGACTATCCGAAATCAACACATGGGCAGTTGCCCGCCAGATATAACAACCGTCTGGTTGGAGGATCCTCCCTTTTCTATGGTGGATGAGTGAACTTTACACCCCCCTTTACTCCTCATACCCCCTAAAGTATTGTTTACTGATATATTTGGTTTATTTCTTACACTTATACAGACACGTATAAATGAAACAAAATAAAAAAAATTGAAGCATGTACCTAGGAGAAAAAAAAAAAAAAAAAAAATGAACAATAAAAAAATATTATAATAGTAAATTAAACTACTTCTTGAAACAAACATTTGTGCGTAACAAAAAGCTGATGATGGCGGCTGATACACGAGCCACGAACTCAGCCGAAGTCAGCCGAACGACGCGCGATAAGTAGTTCACGGACGCACGAGTTTCGGTGCGGCCGAAGGTTCGGCAGATTTTATGCCGAAACCGAAACTGATGCCGAAACTAGAAGTTTTTGCCGAAACTTGCCGAAACCGAAACCGAACCTTTGGTCGGTCACTAGATATAATGTTATTTTCCATATTTCCAAAATAGTTCCGTTCATTTAATTTAGATTTTTTATAACTGTTTGCAATTAATTACCTATTCCTATAGCATCACTAGTTAAGAAATATAATTATGTGTCACAACTCTGCTCCCCAAGATACAGGCTGCGCCTAGTTTGGAGACCACCGCTTAACATTATGAATGTCACCAACAGTTAGAGAATAATTGTTATGCACTAACTTTAAGGTAACATTGTTTAAATAAATTTATCTTATCTTATCTTATTTAAATTCCGAAATAAAAAAATTCAACGATGAGCCTTTCGATAGTTGCATAAAGGATGTGTTACATTTCACATACGTTGGTACCATCTAATTCTAGCACCGTGCGCGCTCATTGGTCAAATCAAATAACGCGCGCTTCCCCGGGATCCTGTTACACACTTCCGTCCCTTTTCACAAAATCACTCCCACAGATTGCAGAGTGAGAGTAAAGATGTTAGGTACACATCAAAAATATAATTTCAATTGTTTTTGTTTTTGTTCGTTTGATCCCAATGACTGGTTACCATTGTTTTGGTTTAACTCAATATAACGTACACACTTTCGTATTTATATTTTGTAACGGACTGAACATTACTTATCATAAGTTAACTATATACTGCTCATTAGCATAACTCACACACTACACACCCTCACTCTTCTCACCCTCACCCATACACACATATTACAAGTACACACGCGATCTGGCCCTTTTCTATGCATTTTCATTATGTTTAATTTTAAGTTACCTATTTATATATTAGTTGGTTTTTATTTTATTTTATCTTTAATTTTCATGTTAACATTGTCTACTTCAATTGCAATAAAGATAAGTGGAAGCGCGGAGTCTCCTAACACAAGCAATTCCTTGCTTAACAGGTGATCTCCAAGACTCCAATACAATGTATCAATAGGCCCTTTGTAATTGAAATAAACATTTTAATTTTAATTTAATTTAATTTAATTTAACGTTAACCATCAAAATATTATCTTGATTTATTGAACGATGAAAATGACAAAGAACCAATTACAAGCTCACTATACTTAGTGACTAGTACTACCACCACTAAGGACTGGGTTACCTAATCACATAAAAAGTTTTACGTAATGAAAATATTTTATAATTCACTAGGTTTAGCCGGCGGCTATTCTATGTCCTAAGCATGTGCCAAATTTCATGCAAATCCGTTCAGCCGTTAGCGTGGAAGCGTAACAAACAGAATTTCACACTTGTTCAACAAAATATTAACTTAATTTAACTTATTAAAGTGATTATTTGAACGCTAAGTCTATTTGACTTTTTTCCTCTCAGGTAAGAAGCGAACTTCCCTTGATTAAAACTTTGCCAGGTGTAATAAATTTTTACTGTAAGCAGTTCCAAGTAAAGTTATCGCTACTGTAAATGTAACTTTATTGTTTCATTTATAAGATCCAATTTTACTTGTGTGAGAGCCCGAAGGAAATTGCCAGGGTTGGGTATGTGACAAAGTTAAGTGAACTTTATAAAAGAATCACGTGTTGATAACGGTTTTAATTTAAATTTAGGAAAACCTCCTTCTTCTCATGTTGCTCTGGTTTTCTTCTTGCGTATTGGAAGAATCACAAGATGTAGGTAATTAGGCTTTTCCTAACAATTTTGGTGTCGGCTTCCAGTCTAACCGGCTGCAGCTGAATATGCCTACCCATCTGACCTCCACAACCCAGTTACTGGGTAATACGATAGGTACCCCTTGGTGAGACAGATTGTCAGACTTTTGAGTTTCTGACGACCCGGTACTTCTGCCAAAGATCCAAGAATGATACGGCTTAACTTGTTTTCCAAATCACGGAGAAGTCTCGGTATGTAAAGATGGTCACCCATCCACGGACTGACCGCAGCAACCGTAGCTTAAACTGATCGATCGACCCGTGCGGCTGTTATTACTTAGCCACGGGCCCCTCTAGCCAGGATTAATATCGATCTTTGTTGATTTATCACTAATAATAGTTAAATAGACTATCTCTTTGGCCTAGTGTCGTAAGCGTTACTGCTGAACAGGAGGTCCTGGGTTCGATACTCAGGCCAGGCTGGCGGCTGGTTGATGGTAATAGGCTCACCCCCTATTAAATGGAACTTAAACATAACTGGCGAAATAGGAGTGTACTATAGGTGGGTACTCCTCTGCCTAACCCTTTGGAGAAATATAGGCGTAATGTTATGTTATATAAGTTAAATAGATTGTTATAGTGACACTTTTCATCAGGTTCGTGGCCTTTTCTCAATTTTTTCTCGTTTGAGGCACAAAAATATCACTATAATTTTTTCATATGCGAATCTCTGTATTGAACCTTTTCCTGTGATATAGAGGAGGCATTTGTATCTGTCGAGATATCTTTTTATCTTTTATAGCCTCATCTATCTTTTACCAACGAGACATGTAAAAGAAGGTCGTACCTCACTGCTAAACCCCGGTTCACACTGGTGGAGTAAACAGAACGAGAGGTAAAGTAAGGGGATTTGGAAACAGGAGCATTCTACCCGGAAAAATACTAACGAACCATCCGCCCCGGCAGACAACGAATTTAGGTGTGTCCCTCGATAACAAAACAACGACAACCAAAAACATGGCGGACGGTGTGCTGTGCTGTGCTGTGCGCTGTGTGTGTGTGTGTTTGTGTGTTCGGTGTGTGTATAATTATGTTATGTTGTGTGATTTTAAGTCTGTGTTAAGGAAATGTATTTTCTTTCTTAATTTAAAATCTCTGAGCTATAAGGTAAATTTTAAAACAGTAACTATGGAGTCTCTTGCCCATTCTTCTCCATACGAAACTATCTTTTGGAAGGGGCGCCTATAAAATCAATTATATTTTCTTGTAAATATTGAAGTTCAAAAGTGTGTTTTTTTAATGGCGTACTTGAAATAAATGATTGGGGTTTTTTACGGCTTAGGTACCTCACCAAAAATACAGTTTGATTGTATATCCTTACATCCTAACATATTATAAAACAAAGTCGCCCGCCGCGTCTGTCTGTCTGTCTGTCTGAACGCGATAAACTCAAAAATTGCCGAACGGATTTTCAAACGGTTTTCACCATTGGACGGAGTGATTCATGCGGAAGGTTTTAGTGTATAATTCATTAAGGTTTTGTGTAAATTGGCTGAAATATGACGATTATTGTTGAAGATGTCGGAAAAAATCATGCCGACTGGGATCTTTACTGGCGTGCGCTGCGTAAGCCGTGAGAGATAAATCAAATTTATGTTCTAGAGTATTGTATATCTTAAAAATTGCAACAAAAAAGTCCGCGATGGCATATGTCTATCTTCTAAGGGTGACCCACAATAACCATTTTTATCTTTCAGAATTGTATAAAATTTTCATTGTTATTTCCGAAGCTATTTTGACCGGTATCTTATTAATCCTTATCCAATTAAATAGGTTATTTAAATTGGGCATTCAATTTCGATTAAAATATGCCTGTACATCACATCATTTAAATGAATAGTTTAAGAGATATCACAGTTTCAAAATTACGCGTAACAAAATAATTATGGTTGACAACGCGGGCGCTGTTGCCTACCACTGCGTCTGAAAGTTAGTCAATGATCTTTTCCTTGGCTATTAGGTATGTATTCCCGGTAGAACGTTCCCGTGGGATATTTTGCGACATCCACGCGGGCGAAGCCGCGGGTAAAAGCTACAGGCATCAAAACAAAGCAATTCAAACAATACTAGTACCTACTTGCTATCTATTATGTACCAAATGTATTTAGTTACTTTATTCTCTTTGTAAGTTTTTCTTGAAAACATTGTCGCAGAAGGATTTCAAAAATAAACACATAAATTCCTTTTGATTAGGTATTCAATAACAAATCAATAAATTCGTAACCGGCTTCACGGCATAACAATAACCGGTGTCGCGTCGCGCGACAAATCGCGCTAACGGGACGATTAGGCTGCCTGTCCACTGGAGCGGAGAGGAGAAAAGAGGAAATGTGTCAATATTAACCAATAGAATCTAAACTCCAGAGAGGTGCGATTCTATTGGTTAATGTTGGCACTTCTCCGCTCCTCTCCTCTCCTCTCCGCTCCAGTGGATAGGCAGCCTTAAACTGTGGTTACCTCCTTGGATCCCCATTTAGTTAGTAGATCACTGCCTTGTCCCCTGGGTGTCTTTTAGGGGACAGGATGATGGACGGGACGTTTACCTGTATCAACCACGGTAATTTGTCTCCTGGGATGATTTACGACGGACACCTTATTCGGGAATTATCGGTTTTATTTTAAGGCGAGGTTTTCCGGGCCCTTAGGCCATTGAAACGCTACCTCCGCCTCCCCCAAATGCAGAGCGACGTATTTATTTACGATGCACCGCCGAACATTTCGCGGAAAATCCATGCCACAGTATAAAATATTTGCAGTTGATCAACTGAATTTGTTTTTCTTAGGTTAGTTTTTTTTCCTTAGGTTTACATTTTATGGTACCTACCTGTGGTGTAGTGACTTAAAATGTAATGTGTACCTAATGGGCGTTTTCACGTTATCAGATAACGACACCAATTCGATACCGATATGTCGTACAAACTAAGTAGGCACCCCTCCATTGTTTTGCATTCATCATCAATTATTTCTGTGTAGGTTACAAATAAAACAAAAAAACTTTGTTTTAGAAGACCAGGGAAGTATAAACATGAAGATACAGACAGAGGAAAAGAAATGCCAGAAAAAATGTATTCGATTATTGTAAAGGTGGTCCCTCACAGGGAGCACTCGCCTGTTATATAACGTTCAGAGCATTACATCAGTCAGGGAGGAGAACCGAGCATTAGAGTGCACAATGTCTGTAACATTTAATTTGAAATGTTACTTTACAGGCGAATGCTCTTCAGTTAGGGAGCCAGTATTGTAACGTAAAGCTCAAAATCGAATCTCAAATTAACATTTGAGATTCGATTTTGACCTTTACGTTACAATGTAACCATTACAATACAAGCGAATGCTTGTCAATCTGAGAGGCAGTATTGTAACGTTATGCTTAAAAACGAATCTGTAACGTTACATTACAAGCGAATGCTCCCAAGCGGGCCGCCAAGAAACTCCATGGCTGTGCCGAATCACGCCAAGCTTAGCTTATTATTAAAAGAGTAACCGTGGAGTTTCTTGCCGGCTCTTCTCCATAGGAAAACGTTCAATTGGAACCGTGCACCTAGCTTCTGACGTGTCATACTGATAAGTGCTCATGTAGGTATATGTTTTTTTGTAGCCCTTCATGTGTGTAGCGTGGCACTCCTAACATTCTCTATCTTTATTATTATACTCGTACAGAGCATCGATCAACATAACAAAAGGAAGCTGAACGAAAGCTGACATCAAATTAACGTACCGACCGACTCACATAACATCTTTTGTGATATTTTCACGTAATTAATGACGTCACAATGGCGTATATAAAGTACACACACAACGAAAAGGGTAAACATCCGAAAATAACTTGTTAATTGGAAGAGTGTTACAAAAATTTACGTAACTTTTGTTTTCAGGGATTTGTTCCTACTTTATTAATTAGGTGACGATGCAAATGATTTTTTTACATAACATAAATATATCATCACGCTTTTTTAAACCGAAGGCTTGGGCAGAGGTGGACCTATAGAGCACCCACATTTCGCCAGATAATATATGGAGCTACTCTTGCCACACAATCCAGACTCCGGGCTTAGCTGCTCCTGAGAAATTTCAGATGGAAAAACACTTCGCCCGACCTGAGAATCGAACTCAGGGTGTCATGCTCAGCAGTAGCGCTTGGCGACCACTAAGTAGACCAACGAGGCGGTCAATTTTTATTTTGTTGCAGTACATTTGACTTATGCCTGTAAAAGAAAAAGTCAGTTTTAGGACGGATACTACAGATCTGTTTTGTGTCTCAAAGCGTTCATTCCAAAAGTAAGCAACGTCGCAAATACGTAGCTGTTAAATATTTCGCTGTTTTGATTAATTTGGCAATACTTATTACTGTATGGAAATAAGAAATGCCGACAAAAACAACAACAATGCCGAAATGATGACTGCCGAGCAGGAGTCCTGGGTTTTTCTATCTGGAATTTCTCAGCAGCAGCCCGGAGTCTGGATTTGTGCCCGGTTGATGGCAATAGGCTCGCCCCCTATTACATGGGACTTAAACATAACTGGCGAAATGTGGGTGTACCTGCTACAGGTACACCTCTGCCCAACCCTTCGGGGAAACTAGGCGTGATGTTATGTTATGTTGGAAATAAGAAATGTGGCTAACTAGCGAACTAGAATATTAATAATGAATTGCAATTAAAACACTGAATTTGATGTTGTAACCGTTTTAGGTGGAAAAAAGGCATTTAGAAAGTTTCCAATTTATACTTTCTAAAACACATCTAAAACTAAATATTACCTTTCATTTCATTATTAATATTCTAGTTCGCTAGTTTACCAGATTTCAAATTTCCATACAGTAATATTACCAAATTAATCAAAACAGGCAAATATTTGACAGCTATATGCGACGTTGCCAACTTTTAGAATAAACCGGATATCTATGGAATAAACGCTCTTAATATCGCTTTAATATTAGTGGCATTTTCCAAATTTGGTTTAGTTTAATCTAAATCTAAACTAATGTTGTTACAAAGAGAAAAGATTTGATTTTTTGTTTGTTTATTTGTTTGTTTGGTACGCTTTTACGCTAAAACGGCTGAACGTATTTGGATGAAATTTGGAACATGGGTAGACCATGACCTGGGTTAGGACATATAATTTAAGGTATATAAGTAATGTGTATTTTAAATTAACAACTAACATGAACTTCCAAAACTAAAAATAATTAACCTAACTTAGGTAACTAAAACTATTAGGAAACAAACAATAAGGCATCGAAAAATTCCTCCGCATCGCTGTCGACTGGTAATGTACCCAAGAGGCTGGCGGCATTGCCCCGTTGTATGGCATATAATAGTTTTTATCCCGATATTCCCACGGGATCGACACTTATGCTGGTGACACCGCGGGACGCAGCTAGTTGGGTACCTATTTAATTGAATTTGAATAGTTAGACAGTAAAGAAATTAATCATTTGAAATGAAATGTTGTACAGACCATGTAGCTACAAAGCTCTTTATTTTCGCGTGGGTGGGGTATCACCGCAAACGGACGAAATTGAAATAAGCACTCTATTACCGCAAAATATTAATTACGCTACAGTTTGTGGCGAAAATTGTAATTAATTTATCGTAGGTTTTTGGTAAAATGCTTATTGAGATAAATAAATACATTAGCAGCAGCCCGGAGTCTGGATTTGTGCACGGTTGATGGCAATAGGCTTGCCCCCTATTACATGGGACTTAAACATAACTGGTGAAATGTGGGTGTACCTGCTACAGGTACACCTCTACCCAACCTTTCGGGGAAACGAGGCGTGATGTTATGTGTATGTTATGTAAATACATTAGAAATTTCTCGGTAACAGACCGGAGTCTACAAGTATAGCCCTCTCCATCGCCCTTCGGGTGGGTATAAGGCCCATTGTGAGCGACCACGTTTCAGTGCCATACTCGTAGGTCATCACTGGCAGCACGCACTGGTCAAAGACTTTCGTCTTGAGACACTGCGGTATGCCCTGAGGAGATTATTGTGTTGCAACGTGTGACAAAAGCCGGTCAATGTCAGCCGCTTGTTTCGCACATTGATAAGAAGAGTGGCACTAACCAAAAAAGCTATTTTTTCAGTAGAAGCGTTTAAAGTTTTACCAAACAGTAATTACGAGTTTTTCACCAGAAAGTATAAAAAATCGATATCATGTTATGATTTTTATTGCAGAGAGCATTAAAGACGACTGCAATGTATTTGTTTTTTTATGAAAAAGTATTTTTATTTAACAGATTTTTTCAAAAAACCTTTTTAGTGACGTTATACCATTAATGAAAATGTTTAACATTTCCTACTTCATGACAACCAACCGACACAATAACAATACATAAAATTTAATTTTGTAAAGGATAAACTGTTTTTATTTATAAAATTAATTTATTAGAAAGATTAATACAAAATACTTAAAAATTAACTTGTTTGCGATGGCAACAGGTAGGTAAATCACATTTTTATTAATATTTTCAGACTTAAATTTTTGTTACAAAACTTCAACAAACTTAGGTGATAAAAATAAACATAAAAATTGTATTAACAGGTCATGTCAATGACCTGTTAATACAACGAGATAGATGACCTGGAATTTCTTCTTTCTGCACGAAGTTGTTCATTTGGAGGTAAGTTTGCATCCACATAAAGTTGTTCATCCCAAAATAAGTAAAAGAGATGTATCACTTAACTCAAGCAGTAATAATCTTAGCTGGGCAACTAGGAGAGGAACAAGGAAAAGACAATGAATGTTTTAGTAACTTAACAGGTTATTTAATCAAACAGTGGTAAGTAGTGTATTTTGATCTAAATTTAATATTACAAGGTAAGAATCTAATACTGTTTTAGACAAGGTACACCAACCTGTTCAGCTTTCTGGTAATCTCTGGAGATAGATGACCTGGAATTTCTTATTTTTGCATGAGGTTGTTCATTTGGAGGTAAGTTTTCATACACATAAAGTTGTTCATCCTAAAATAATTAATAATTTTATATAAGAAGAAAGAAAAGAGACGCATCCCTTAACTCATGCAGTAATAATCTTAGCTGGATGACCAGGAGAGGAACAAGGAAAACACAATGAATGTTTTAGTTACTTAACAGGTTATTGTTTCCAATAGTGTAGTCCGAGTAGTATTCTTACTTTGGTTTTACAAGGTAGGAATCGAATACTGTTTTAGATAAGGTAATAAGTAACCTGTTCAGTTTCCTGACGATCTTTAGGTGTAATTTCTTTTTTCTTTATTTTTCAGTTTGTTTATTCTCGCATTTTCTAAAGGCATTTTAAGTCTGAAAACAAGCAAATTATGGTTAAAATTACTCATGTTACTAAAAAGTAACACGAGTAATTACTAATACAGATATACCTTCATAATAAAATTATTTACTTAATTTACTATAATAAGTATTAAATCATTGAAATAACCAAAACCAATGTTAAAATGTATCCCAAATAGAAACGACTCTAAACAAAATTCTTAGTTGGTCTCGGTGTTATTTTGCGTGCTTGCTGTTTGGCTTAAAGGAAGAATGACACTAAAAAAATAATGACAATCATCAACTCAAATACTTAAAATACTGTAACACGAAGAGTGACACTTAATAAAAAAATGTTAGTATGTTGTTCCAATTGAACACAAACCCTCTGGTTGGCTTATAGGAAGAATGGCACTAAAGAAATAATGACGTTCTGAGTCAATCATCGACTCAAATACTTCAAATTCTGTAACACGAAGAGTGGCACTAAACAAAAAATGTCAGTATGTCGTTCCAACATAGCAATTTTTACAAAATAAAATAGCTTAATACACGACGCTTAACAAAATGTGACGGTATTCGTATTAAAGTTAATTCGTACTTACGAAGTATGGTCAATCCAAATCGCCTTTAACCAAATAATGTCACTATGGAATACACCAGATGGAACCGTTTTTGTTAGCTTCACAGTCACAAATGAAAAAATGGCGGTCTGTCATAACAGATCGTATCAACATTGTCGATAAAACAGTTTGACACTAACGCCATCTACCGATACATATTATAGTTACAACGATAGGTGTCTTTGGAAAAAAATAGTATCTTCGGGCGCTGAGAGATGGCACTGCTAACAGAAAAACATCATTTTTCGTATAGTGACGGTCTTCTTATCAATGTGCGTTTGTAGAAAAGTAAGAAAAAATTGAAAAAAAAAACAGATATAAACTGCGGACTGAGCCAAGACTGAGCCTTGTAAACTAAACTATTTCACTAAAAGATCAACATAGTCTAGACTGTGTTGATCTTCTAGTAAAAAACGTTTTATTATCTATGTTTTACACTAGGTATTATTGTCTGTGAATTCTACAACTCCTCGAACAAGGCCATAGAGTTTGATCTTGTAAAAGTAGAGTTTATAAAATAACTTTTCTCTTTGAAAGGGTTCGACTTGTGAGAATTATTTATCCTTAAAGCTTTATACTTAGATAAAACTTGGCAGTTCAGAACATAGGCTTTCGCGCATGTTCTCTCACTCGCACGCGCCTTTTTTTTTTTTTATTGGGTGAGTAATCCTCGAACATCGACTACATCGACATTTCCCGCTCTGGGCGGAGCGAAAGGTCGCGTCAGACTCTTACCGACTAAAACTCACCCGTGTGACAGGCAACTGAAGGAAGTTGCCTGTACGTTGCCAGGGGCCACGGTCTCCCCTTAGGACTTTCCCGCAACCCCGGCAGGAATCGGCTCTAGCGGACCCCGTCAGTTGTGCTGACATCTCTTTGAGGCGCGCGTGAAACGCAACGCGCCGTCGACCCGGGCCTGCAGCCTAATTACGTAATGCACGATCAATAATAAATTGAAATGAATTGAAACAGATTGCCATTGCTTCATAAGTTCGACAATAAAAATTGAGCAGATTTTTTTTTCGAACTTATGAAGCAATGTACTAGCAATCTGTTTCTGCATTACGTAATGAGGGTACAGATCCTTATCGGACGGCGAGTTACCCATTGTTCTCCGTCCGCAAGCCCGCGCGCGCCTACAGTGGCCGGAAATCGGCTCGCGATTCCCGACACCCAGGGCGTTTCCTGAACTCGCACTCTCCACCATTTGGTTCCTAAAAATGTTACTGCGCAGACTTTTGCGCGAATTCGAAACTGCCTAGTTATACGTATTGTAGTTTCGGAAATACCGTTGTGAGTAACATTAGTATCTCGCTTTAACATCATCTCTACCTATGTACGGTACTTAAAACAAAAAAAAAACTTTTCTTTTAAATTTTTTGTCTCTCTGTCTGTTTGTTCCAGCTAATCTCTGAAACGGTTGGACCGGTCTTGACAGGAGTTTCACTGGCAGATAGCTGATGTTGTAAGGACTAAGTAACGCTAATTTTATTTTAGAAAAATAATTTGTGTCCACGCGGGCAAAACCGCGGGCAGCAGATAGTCTGTACTTAATATTATAAAGAGGTATTTGTTTGTTTGTGTCTTTGTTTGTAAGTTTGTATGTAGGGGGTAATCTCCGGAACTACCAGTCGGATTTGAAAAATTCTTGTTGCATTGGATAGCCTAATTCTTTAGGAAGGTTATATACAGCGGACGAAGTCGCGGGCAGAAGCTAGTATGATATAAACCGTGTGAGCAATACCCGCATCCTGCGAAGCCTATTGACATTAAATATTACAGGCCGCTTTATAATTCTTCAGCCATGAATAATAACTTAGTACCTACGGTGCCGCATAAAAGAGACGTAAACCTGTGTTTTTATGACATCCACGGTCATAAAAACGCGTTACATCTCGTCGTTCACCGCCACAGTAGCTTCGGATAATTTAACTGTGATTGTATAACTTTATGAAATGTATAAGAACTCATTAACAGAACATCACGACTGTATAACTCGAAGAGGTTGGCAGAGAGTAGGTACCTAGATTCGCACACGATACGAAATGAAGATTTTTTTTTTGACTCAGAGCCACAAACAAAAGAAATACGCAAAAAACTTAGTTATAAGATGGTTATTGCAATTGTAATAACCCTGACAGGCCCTTTCCTTTGCGTAAATTATTTCATCACCACTGCTCTCAAAACGGTGAAGGAAAACATCGTGAGGAAACCGATATGTTGCGGCATTGTTGTGTGTTTTTGGTTCAGAACCAAAAATTCGAAGACATGTGACATCTACCAACCCGCACCGGGCCCGCGTGGTACATTACGCACGACTCACTGAGAGGAGGCCTGTGTCCCAGCAGTGGGAAGATTATAGGCTGATTATGCATTGTAATAAATCAAAAAAGGGACTTCAAATAATATTTAGTCTTTAAAGTCCCTTTTTTGACTAATGCCAAGAGTTTTATTATATAGTAGTTACATAGTGTTGTAGTTATGTTTGTAATGTGTAATTATAGTCAGGTGTAATCGGGAACAGCTTATTTATATGAAATAGCTCACACTGCCACAGGCTTTTAAATAAATATCAAGAAAAAGTATAATATGTTGCCGTCCATGCCTAATGGCAGGCTGCAGCAGGGTTATAAAACGGTTTACACCTTACTTCCTGCAATGTTTACAGCCTCATTAACCTTCCCTGTGTTACAGACAAAACATTGTTATGGCACAGGTCGCTTTTATTTTATTAAAGTCAGTGAACGTTCGTGAAATGTAGGAAGCTTGTTACAAGTACTTAGAAAAAGACCTACATATTACAGTGCGTGCCACTATGGATGAGACTTGACACACCACGTGGTTTGACTTGCACAGTATTGCACTGAACCCTCTAACATAGAACATAGTCATGTTCTATGTTAAACATAGTCATGTTCTATGTTAAGGGGTTTGGTTTCCGCACTTTCCTTCAAGTGCGTGTTGTTGTGCGTGGGCCATGGCGGCCGTTTGGGGGGTTATTCCAACCAGCCCACCTCCCTCCAGAAGTTTAGAATATCTGTGAAAGATCTAGGTGACCCGAGGGTTTCTGTTCTAATCTGGGTGACGCCTGTGCATTCAAAGAGCACGTGCGCGACGGTTTCCTCAGCCATGCACGCCCTGCACAGAGGACTGTCCGTCGTTATGCCTATTGTGTGAAAGTGTTTGTTGAGCGAGCTGTGTCCCGTGATGGTCCCCGTCACCAGGCGCAGGCTGTTAGCCCGCTATGCACAATAGATTATTTATAGGTGTCTTTAGCAGTATTAAGTCTGTGCCGGAGCGTCATCGGAGCGGTGGGAAGAGCGCGGGAGGCGCGGTCAATTCTCATCTTTCATGGCACGTATTGTACCTTTCGTTTAATAAGTTTGCAAAGAAAGTTAGTACCATGTTACTTTCACGGAACGGCAGCAGAGTGCGGAGCTATGTCGCAAACTATGCCCCACGTCCTATTTTGCCCTCTGTGTCCCAAAACATGAAGTCAAAGCGGCCTCTGCGCCGTGGAAGTGGCGAGGTTTTGGGCTAATAAGGAGGATCTTAAATGCTGTCGTGCCACCGACATGAAGAAGAAGAAGAAGCATTTTAAAGCTGTAACTACAAAAAGACAAATTCACGCCACTTGTGGTACCCCAACCAAATGGGTTAGGTTAGGTTAGGTTAGAACTGTGACCAACCGTGTGCGAGCCGAGGGAGCGAAGCGAGCGGTGCTGCGGCAGTGACCGGCGAGCGCTACCTAATTCCAAGTTGGTCGCAGACCAACAGTAACTTGGCCATTTTACTACACCTTAAATCATGGATACCCTACATTTATATATGGCCAAACTTCGACTGACATATCATTAATCGTTCAGGGTGCTGTTGAGGCTGCCCCGCTACTGCAGCGCATCAGGGATGTTCGCGGATGCACATGTGGACTGTTTCTTTGCCACAATGCGTAAGCGCTGTGCGTCCCTGGTGCGTGAGGTGTGGGGCAGCAACAACAGTATCCTGTCCCTAATTTCGAGCAGGCTAGACTGTCCGTACGTGAATCGCTGCTGCGCCATTTCCCATGGAATGGTACAGCCGCGGTGAAGCGTCGGACGGTGCTGCTTGCACAGCAATCTGTGTAGGTGTAAGTATTATAAGAATAGAATTACATTTATTACATAGGATAAGTTTACTAACAGATGAGTCATGGTTACTTGTTAATAAAATAAATTGAATTAAACGTTGACGTATAACAAACTATGATCAGTTTTAAACATAGAAATATTCTTATATCTATGGTTTTAACTGACCATTTCATGAAATTATCAATTCTAAGAACTGTCTACGATATGTATACCTTTCAAATAAACTAGTTATTCACGAGAATTGCAGGTACACCTTCAGGATGTATTTTAATGAAAAAGGGCGTAAAGTTTACGGCCGGCAATACACGGAAATAAATAGGCATTACACTGGTCTGTTTAATGTGCCATTAACCTTCCAGATTTTTAGCGGTTTGAGTGAAACCGAACAATGTTATGAAAACACTGTGTTTCGAAAAAATTAATTATTTGATTTATGAATGGTCTTAGTTCACTAGGTAGCTATATTTCATATTTCCATACAGTAATATTGCCAAATTAATTAAAACAGGTAAATATGACAGCTATTTACGACGTTGCCAACTTTTAGAATAAGCGCGTGTTCATTGACTTACGCGCCTCATAATAATATGTACGGTATATTCCACAGATTCTAATGCCCAAGTTACTCACTAGTAGACATAACCAACCAACTTAAAGCCGCAAAGCAAAGTTTTATAAAAATTCATCCGTGACTTACGGTCCTCGAACTTTTGGGTGAGAGCTTTGACTGGGATCAACAACTTTGTTGTTAAGTTCAAACCCGCGCGGTCAGCTTTGAAACTGAACGTAACTTTGACTTTCAAGTTGCGGTGAAGTTTCTTTTAGCGACGTGTCGTGTCATCCTCTAGCTAGAGAGAGTTTTTATGTACCTATGTGGGTGTAGTTTGTGATCAATTTGTAACATGTCCTTTTTCAGACACTATTTCTGACACATTCGTGCGCTGCGCTGGATAGGTCCGCTTAAGAAGTCTGTGTGGGTAGAAACCCACACAGAATTCTTGATCTTATGAGTACCTACATAAGACCATTTCAGACTATGTCTGGACTCTAAAAGAGACTGTCAGCACCTCTGAGTTTTTTTCGGTCTTTCTTCTCAAAGTAGAAACACCAAGCTCATCTAGCTTTTGAAATACCTACTTACAGAAAAAATAAAATATTAAGGACAATATTTATATAGTTTTAACGTGAAAGCGTAACAAGCAAACATAAAAAAATCAAATCATTTCTCTATTTATAATATTAGTTTAGAAGTTTTAGAAAGAAAGAAAGAAAGAAAGAAAGAAAGAGAGAGAGAGTTTTGTAGGTACATATACTGTGGTTGTGATTTAAAACTCATGCAGATTCAAATTCAAATTCAAAACATTTTATTTCATATAAACCTACATGGGCACTTATGAAACGTCAGAAGCTAGATGCACGGTTGCAATTGGTCGTATGGAGAAGAGCCGGCAAGAAACTCCACGGTTACTCTTTTAAAAATAATTGACTTTTATCAAATAACAGTGTTATTAAGTATGGGAGGATAGTATAGTATAGGTCTTTCAACAAGTACCAAGTACTTAACGAAATAGAAGAGGGTCAACAAATCTACTGTCCACTAAGCCTCACATTTACAAATTATAAAAGAATCTATAAATAAATTAATAATAAAAAGAAAAACCTATTTCAAACGAAATGATATGATTGCTATTACAATTTAACTGTCGCCAATTTCATCTTTTATTTAAAATAACCTAAATATAAAATATTTTATAATATTTTATTTTATAAGTAGGTAATGGTGCCCAAGATACAGACTGTGCCTAGTTTGGGACCAACGGTACCTCAATATTGTAAATTAGATGTTGAAATAAACGAATTGCTGTAAAAAATCTGAATAATTAACATGTCCACAAATTCGATTCGACCCTAAACGGTCCAAAACACCACGATTTCATCGCCTTAAGTCAAAAATTCTACATCAAAGGAATTATGAATATAGCTGAATACCGCCATTATCACTAAGGGCTCCTATAAAACCCGTTTGACCTCCATAACGAGGTGTCATTACCGTGTGATACCCGCACTGTGGGCTATCGCCAACAGCTCCTGAATGCGAAGCATG
This sequence comes from Conistra vaccinii, assembly GCA_948150665.1. Taxonomy (NCBI): domain Eukaryota; kingdom Metazoa; phylum Arthropoda; class Insecta; order Lepidoptera; family Noctuidae; genus Conistra; species Conistra vaccinii. The sequence goes on along the minus strand of OX411334.1, from coordinate 3,257,263 downwards.
ATGAATGACCTTTAATGAAGGGGGCTTGTAATTTTATGAATGGGTTTTAGGGAGACATTGCGAGGTCAACATTTTGCTGATATTATTGAACAGCTTTCCTTTACAGACTGCAGGATTGTAACCTAAAGTCTGTAAAGGCGAGGCACATATTAACACAATTTTATGAAACACTAAGGAACTAACTATCCTACACAAAAAGGCATATTATATGAAACTTGTATCGTTTAAACGTGTAGTCATACGAACTTTAAATTGTACCTTCCATATTTTGGTATGGCGTGATGGTATACTTACACTCGACTTGCATGTAGGTGTATTGGTCACACAATTTTTGCTAAAGGCAGAGTTAGATCTCATGTAACTTTTCATTGAAATAAACTTATTAACTGCAAAAGTGCACAAGAAAGGTGAGGTATCGATAGGTCTTTTTAGGTACTTTTAACAAGCTATACAAGTTACCTAGGTACTTACCTTTTTCGCGAATGTTCTCAAACAGACGGACTGATTTTAAATAATAAATGTGGCCTGTGTAATAATAACAATGTTTTGTAACAAAGGGAAGGTATGGTCTCGGTATGTAAAGATCGATGGTCACCCATCCACGGACTGACCGCGGCAACCGTTATAAATTAGCCACGAGCCTCGGCTCTACGTACAAATCTGAAAATAGAAAATATTTATAGCCAAGAGATGTTGACCAAGTCAATGTGTTTAATAACTAAAATATAAATTTCGTAAAAACCAATTAATTGTGAATTTATAAACCCTACCACAACACGGCTTATTCACCATCTTATTTCATAGCATTTCTACAGCTTTTAATCCTAGTTTTGTACGTTATTAATGTGTTCGTTGGTTATAACGTTATACGTAGTAATCGCTGGGTGCCGGCTGAAGCTCGGCTTAGTGCGGGAAGTAAAACAAAACAACTAAGCTACTGAGAATATATGTCGGTACGGATTAAAGAATACTTAGGTACATAAAGTATAAATAAATAAATAAAATTTTATTTAAGTATAAAGTACTAGAGCTTCTGCCCGCAACTTCGTCCGCGTGGAATAGTTATTTTGGGCTAACGCTAAAAAAACCCCCGATTTTGAAACATTCTTCATTGGTACTCCGCTCCTATTGGTCTTAGCGTGATGATATATAGCCTATAGCCTTACTCGATAAATGAGCTATCTAACACTGAAAGAATTCAAATTCAAATCGTACCAGTAATTGCGGAGCCTATTCGGTACAAACAAACAAAAAATCTTTCCTCTTTATAATATTAGTATCCAACTATGATTTACATTAAATTCGAGGAAAATTTTATTCTAACTGTAATGTAGACTTGTCTGAGCTAGGTTTATGAAAACCTGTGTTTCAGGCCATCAATTTACAGCAATTTTTTTTAAAAGAAGGCAACAATTAATTTATTAGAAGCTAAATTAAAAAGAAGACATAACATTTTCAATGAATTAAAGAGTACATATAACTATTTGAGTACCTATATTACTTATTTTAAAATTGGTTGGTTTATTTGAGATTATATAACTACTATTTATATATTTCACACAATTAAAACTATTTACACTACGTACTAAAAAACGACTAACTAACTATACTAACTATACAAATAAATATAAAAAAAAATATATAAAAGATAAAAACAAACGGACACTTAGGCGTCGAAGTATTCGTCCGCATCGCTGTCATCCGGAAACGTGCCCAGAAGACTGGCAGCATTGCCACGTTGAATGGCAATGCTAATTCTTTGGCCAAAGAACGAGCCAGCCCTCTGGTCACGCGAAGTGTCGACCAGTCGGCGAGAAATTTCCTTAAAAAGGGCACGCGCACTCGGGCCCCATAACCCGAGCGTTTCGACCCCAAACGGCTCAAAACTGTAGTTACCTATAAGGTTACAGTATATGCGCCGCTTGAGAGTCTCAGCAGCCGCGCCAGCACAGCCCGCCGTGCTTGGAACATGAGATGGCGCAAGGGTGTCGACACAGGTTGCGTCCCACACCAGAGGCCTACCCACCTTCCAAGGCAACAACGTCATGCCGTCTGGTCTCTTACCATCGTCACGTACCAAGCCGTTTGGTTCTAATACAGCTGGTACGCCGGCGGTGACAAGGGCTCGACGAATAATGTCGTTGATGCTGGCGTGCCGTGCAATACGACCTGCGCTCCTGTAGCAGGACAGGCCATGGTGCCCGAGACTGTCTACAGCTTCGCCGCAGTGACACCGATGCGGAGCAACACAAGGTGCGCCCAAGCGGAGACATGTAGCGAGCCGAAACGATGAGTCATCCATCATGGTGCCTATGGTTTTTAAAATTAGATTATGGTTAAATAAAATTAATGAATAATATTAAAGTAGATAAAGAGGAGTAGAGAAGAGAAGTATAATACTACTATGCGACTGCCTCGTTGATAGTAACGGTCGTAAGCACTACTGCTGAGCTGAGCATGAAGTCCTGGTGATTCGCAGGTCGGGCAAAGTGTTGTTGGATTTTACTACTAGGAATTTATAAGTAGGGTTGTAGCAGCCCGGAGTCTGGATTTCTGCAATACGCTCGCCCCCCTATTATTACATAATATAACCAGTGAAATGTGTGCTATTAGATACTACACTTCTGCATAACCCTTTGGGGACTACAGGCGTGATGTTATGTTATGTTGTTAAATATAAAGGTTTATAAATAAAAAAACGTACTGAATATTAAAAAACTTAACTATACAATGCCTCCCATGGGCACGTAACCGCCCATATATTTCTGAATATTCATGAAAAATTATCGAAAATTTACTTTAAAAAGGGGCGGTTATTCTAAGATAAACACAATCCAAATCTAGCCAATAACATCGGAGATGGCAAAGAATGTAAAGCAAGGTCAAAAACGTTACTCAAAAAAATTAAATTTAATAACATGAAAAATATTAAAGATACTTAGACCCCCCTTTTAAAGTTAATTTTCGATAATCTGTTATTGAATATTTAGAAAAATACGGGCGGTCCATGGACTAGGAATTGTATAACTTATGAAAAACTCAAGACTGAAAACTCTACTGCAAGTGTTTGAGCCACAAAATTTAATATTCAAAAGTCATTTATTTAAACTAGGCAGGCTGAGAATCAGCACTTTTCGGACATCAAAATTACATAAGGCAGTCCCCCAAAACGCCCGCCCTTCACAGTTAGTTGTTGCAACTAAAACATTTGCACAAAATTAAAAACGAACTAAAACTACTAAACATGAACTATTTAGTTTAGTTTAGCTTTGTTTGGTAACTATGCTGACTAACAAACATAGTTTTGATTTATTTATTTCATCCCAGTAGGGTTCCGAAAGCTCAGAATTATTTTCATTGCTCCCTGAGTTATGCCTCACGACTCATAAATTGCCCCAGCAGACATTTATTGCTGCAAACATTGGCCGACGTCTTATAAATTGCTATCAGGGTCTAATGGTTGTCGAAGTGGGACTTTTGCCGTAGGTAATTACCAATCAGGTCATTTGATTAAGTAGTGAGAAAGATGCTGTTTAGCAAAGAGAAATGGACATAATCAGCAGCTTTGGCAAACGGAATTGTGCCCGCTGTAAGAGCCATTATGTTATAGCCCATAGATTTTGTGTGTTTATTTTTTGTGGGAGTTCCTAAATAAATAAAAAAGAAAAAGATACGGGCAAACATGAGAGGACCTAACTTATTTCATGAAGGCGTGAACAATGATTTTTGCTGTATGCAATAAGTAAGTTAAATTTTGCATCATTTTGTACAATGTAGTTAATATTATGGTCTATTTATTATTATTAAATCCTTGTTTCGAATCGATGTTATTTCCACTTAAACAAACACTTTATGCAAGTGTAAATAAAATTTATTTTAGACTGACTAGTATTGTTGAAAAAGTCATTAAAAATATGAAGTTGTAGCGCAAACTGAACCTTATGACTTAGGCTTTACCGTTGTTTTTCCTAAAACTCGTGTTTGTTTACATGTTTGACAAATTGCGAACGTAAATTAGGTGCATAATTGAATTTGCAGCCGGCTCTGGCGCAATGTAATCTCATGTGAAGTATAAACCTCTATCTATGTATTACTGTGTCGACAAGTAACAGGAAATAATTAATTCGTACAAAAATCTAATTCAAATCATTTTATTTTATACTAGCCTTCGCCCACGACTTCACCCGTGTGAAGGTCAGAAATTATCCCACGGGAACGTACTACCGTAATAAAAAGTATCCTGTATATTTATCCAGGTTATAAACCATCTGTGTGCCAAGTTTCATCCAAATCCGCTCAGCCGTTTTTGCGTGATTGAGTAACAAACATTCAAACACACAAACATTTCACATTTATAATGTTAGTAGGATAAACCTACATAGGCATTTATGAAACATCAGAAGCTAGATGCACGGTTCCAATTGATCGTTTCCTAAGACCTATGTATAGTATAGACTATGAAGCACTTGATGACCTCTTGATGCGTCAGTGAGTGCAGTTCGCGTAGCTGAATTTTGGGTCCAACATAATATTATAGAGAATAGCCAGCAAGAAACGATTCTGCAAGCGTTCACCGACAGTCGTTTCTCCTTTGGACTGTCGGTGGACAGTCCAAAGGAGAAACGACTCTCAAAAACGAAACGTCCTGTCGGTGGACAGGACGTTTCGTTTTTGAGAGATTCGTCGATAGAACGTTTCACGTGGATGTTTCGCCGACAGAATGGTTCGCATTTGTTTGTTTCGACGCACGACAGGATTTTTCAACTATGGAATATTCGCCGTCAGATACTTAGTCTACGATTGTTTCGACATGGCTTTTCCCACCAACAAGCTACTAGCTTGCTACAAAGACATGAAGAAAGAAAATGTGTATTCAGTTGTAATTAACTCATTTTATAATATGAATAAATAAAAACACTTCTTTAATCTTTTGTTTTTATATTTCCCCTATGTTTGCAATAACAAAATAGAAGAATATGGGTAGGTAATACATAGATAAATACCATTCATTAAAAATAAATGCAGTCTTACATTAAAACATTTTCTTCAAAGGAGAAACGACTGTCGGTGAACACTTGCAGAATCGCAAGAAACAACACTGTTACCTACTCTTTTAACAATAATTAAATAGGGATGCCGACTTTCTTTTTGTCCGTCCAGTAGATTATAAAAAATATTGCACACAATATATTTTTTATTTTTTTACGTTATCAAAAGATTTCGGCAATACATTAAGTCTAAATGTAGCATGACGTCACTCCCCGGTAGATTTTATACTGACATAATATATGACGTAGCGAGCCCCCACTCCCTAACTTTAATGTGTTTTATCTAAACCATTTTTGATTAATATGATAAAGCAAAAATACGTGTCTAATATTTTATTATTAACTGAATGACGGACAATTTTTTTTTCTCTATATCCCTATTGGCATTTACAATGTTTTCAAATTACACTGTTATCTACTATTAGGCGTAAATTGTCGTTCCGTTCACAGGAACGAATTTACGCCTGGCAACAAGATGGACAGCTCTTTTTTCTGATAGTTTGTGGCACAGGTTTTCCCCTTTACAGCTAAATAACGACTAAGTAATCTTAATAACTGATCGAAAGTACTTAGTTGTTTCAAACATGTTTAGTTATTTATATTTCAGAGCTCTGTGCAGAAGAAACAACAACGCTATAACTTGTTGAATAAGTCTGATATGCTTCTTTGGAGTCGCTATCAGTAAAAATATTGAATCTTCTACAGAAATAAAGACAAATAAAAGTATAAAGTAAATAGGTATAGATAGAAATCTGTAGAGAAAGCAAAATATTAACTTAACCATTTCTATGTAAAGCATATTATTTTACTGAAACATAATATTGTAAAACATTTTCGTAGTAAAGCTAACAAAGTATCTTCTAAGAATTTACAACGTAATAAGGCTCTCATTTATTAATTAGCAGAACTATATAACGAAGCACTTCTACGAAGGCACATTATTCAATAAAATCTGGAGATTTGTATAATAATAATCTTTTATTTTACAGATCATAAAATCCAATTTGTTAGCAAGAATTTCAGAGAACAATATTGGACAGCCAAATCCTGAGGCATTAGTCGCTATGCATGTCCAAAATAATAAATATTTAAGCTATACGTATCTACCTTCTAACATAATATGGACTTGTATCAATTACTGTGTGCTTGGTCTGAAATAAATATTTTCATATCTAAAATTATTCATTAACATTCAAACATAATATTTAACACAAAAACCCTCACAGATACAGAAATATAATGTCATCTTCTTGTTCACACACTCGTAATACTCTCACAAGCCTCCCTTTGATGAATAAACCTGAAAAATGAAACTTGCCAAGCTGAAAAGTCACCCGCATACCGCGAGAGAAGATATGTGAACATAGTATGGTAAAGTTAAGCTCCTTACTGGAAGTATAATAAAGTAACAGTATTATGTCTCGGCAGTGACCTTGAAATAATTAATTTATAATAAGTATTTACGGCCCCTCGGTAAAGGTACACATTAATATCGGTCTACAGGACCTTTACCACGTTCAGTGCCGGGAGCCCTCCTGGAGGGTTCACCTAGTCGCACATGGGATGGAGCTGACCACTGTCGTACTGTGTAGACTCGGACTCCCCAAATATGGAAGTATGGTAGATAAACCTTCCGCGTCCGTGCGTAAGGGTGCCTTCCCACCAGAGATGTGCTATGCAGCTATGCTGCGAGAATGTAAAAGCTAAGCTACGAAATTATGTGACCGTTTCCACTGATGCTAAGCTAGCGCTATGAAGATGCTATGAAGATACGCCGCCGCAAAGTAGCTGCGCGAGGAAGATGCGCAGCTCGAGCTGTGCGATGTATCGATAGTAGGGAAGCATCCATAGCACGCATCCAAGCACGCATTCATAGCACGATCCATAGCACACATCCATAGCACGCATCCTTCCATATAAAAACATATCTTAGTTGAATCCGTTTCCACCAGTGATGAGTTATGTGCACCAATGAATATGATTGCTGGATATCAAACGCATCCATAGCAACGTAGCATAGCACATCTCTGGTGGAAAAGCAGCCTAACTGCCGGGCACTCGAGACTGTGGCGTACTGATATACACTGAGATTTCGAAGCGCGTTGTGTCGGCCGTTTACTATGAAGATATAATACTGTAACTTATTTATTCTGTGTTTATAGTATGTTGGAATGAGCTTAAGCAAATAACAAAGGAATTAGAGTGTTTAACATAACAGCTGTGTTAGTTTAAGGATGTTTATTATGGATGGGACTCAATTTTACTCGGTTTCGAGCAAACTCCTGCCACCGATCAACGTGTATGTCACAAGTCATAAGGTGTCCTTTCAGAATGTCTCTGTAGCGCAGTTACTGTCTGTTCTGTGCAGGTGAGTGGAGGCGCACTTCAATCCACAAAGCAACTGAATGCTTTGAAACAAATCGTCTTCAAGAACTAGACAAGAAGCGCCAGATATGCAAAAGTCGCCCAAAGCCTTCATATACTACGATGCTCTTCTGTACACGGTGTGACCCTAATTGCGTAATACTCGATCAATCACAATCTGAATCATTTTGAAAGAGATTGCTCATCCATTGTTTCATCAAGTTCGAAAAAAATGTTGGTAAATAACGTAATGAATTTTTTTGAACTGTCAAATGAAACAGATTAGTCTTAATCATTTATTTTATATGTGTTACGCAATTAGAAAGCTGGTTTTCAAGACCAAATTTGGTTTTCCACATCAGAGAACTCACGACAGGAAAGAAAATGAGAGTTAATAATTAATTTACCAAGTCAATTTGTAGCAATCTGTTCATATTGGGGTCGTTGCATTTGTGTGTGTATGGAATGTGTATGGTTAATTAAATTTTGTTCTCCTTAACGACATTCGATTGTTCACGTTGGCAATATTTAAGTTAAGGTGCTTCGTTTCAAGAATTTGTAATTACATAAAATGTACCATCGTGAAGCTTGCTTGCCAGAAAGTCTTTCCGTGGGTAGGTATAAACTTATATTTTTAAAGGATGTATAATTATGACGGTAAGAAGAAAAACAGCTGGTGTCTCATGCTTTTGAACTATTTATAACAACAAAACTCGAACATTTATTTAAATTGAACCAAAACAGGTGCTTTTCAATTGTCAAAGAGTCGATCAGTTAGTCAAAAAAGCTAGTTGCCCATTCCAAAACGTAGATCTCTGTGGAGAAGAACGGACAAGAAACTCCAAGGACACTCTTTTAAATCAAGATATTATATAAAACAATGTAAACACACATTGTATCAATTCACCAATTAATTTCTTCTTAATTTGACAAGTAAGGTAATCAATGTACTTAATGAAAATTATACAATTCAAAATGCAGCCTCATTCCGTGATAATGTTTTCCAGTAAATCGATAGTACATTACGTATGTACATAGTACACAACGCATTGGGCTATTGTTCTGCATAGTTCATTAGGGCACGCCGAGCACATTGTGCTTGATTAATTAAATTTCCTGCCAACAAACAGACTAATATTCTGTAGGTGAGGAGGCAATCGAGCGAGAGGGTTTCTACGATGGCCAGCCAATGCATCAAGGGCTTTCCAGAAGTAGACCTAATTCTGAAAATCTGTCATTACAGGAATGTATGTCATACTGTATGCTTTGCAAACTTGCAAAGGAAGCGTTTCGGAACTTGTCTCTTATTAAGGCGGCGATAACCGACTTTATACTGAAGATCACATCTAAACAAGTAGTGTTAATGATTTGGAAAAAATATTTGTAAAATAAAGCATTTTCTTAATATTTGATCTGTGATCTGTGATGTGATATTTTATATTATGTTACATAGTGTAACTAATATTGAAAGTGAACGCGGATAAAAAACTGAGAATCACGCAAAAACTATAAAGCGTATTTTTCTGAAACCTTCACCATTTTAAAGATAATTTTATTATTTATCTTTTAGTATACGTGTTTAATTAAAATACTTTTTTATTTATAAATACTAGCTGTTGCCCGCGACTTCGTCCGCGTTATCGCGCTGCAAATAAAACCGCCTCAAGTTTGCACCACTTAGAAATTTAAGTATTGTAATCTATGTAACAGTTGATACAGGTGTACCTAGTAGTTTTCTTATGTTCACAAATGATGAACTGCCCACCTCCATTTCAATCTTTGCAATAATAAAAGCCAAAATTTTGGGCAATTTTTGCTTTCAAATAGAAGTCTATAAATATTATGTATAATAAATTAATAATGCTTCTAATTTGGGACAGCGCTCCTTGATGGGCGAGTCCTAATTACTGGCTGGACGTACGACGCGTTGCGTGAATTCAGCACAGAACACGCAAGCTAATCACTCTTGGCCACTGGCATATCTCTGCGTCTTAAGAGGCTGTGCTACCCATACCCAAATTGTGTAGATGGTGACCAGGATGGTTTTAGAGTGAGGTTTCTAAACGAAACAAAAGATATTGAGGTCCTAAACCAGTTTTTCTCGTCTATTTAAGAGGGTTTACGTCGTACGGCATTTCACACAAACTTGCAAGCCCTTATTTTTCGAAATGACTGAACCTATTTTAATAAAACTTCATAGGTACCTACGCATACGCAGGATACAAAGGTCTAAAAACTTAGTTAAGAACATTTTCGAAAAATAGTGTTACAGCCAAAATTACATAGACCGATTTTAAATTTTTCATAGAAACCGAGATTTCCATTTATCTGTTTTAATAACAAATTTCGAAAATGTTCTTAAATAAGTTTTTAGACCTTTGTATCCTGCGTATGCATATGAAGCTTCATTTAAATCGGTTCAGTCATTTCGAAAAATAAGGGCTTGTAAGTTTGTATGAAATGCCGTACGGCGTAAACCCTCTTAATTTATGAATATTTTTGTTTTCAACTCGAACAGAGCTCTCAGTCACAAGCTCATAAAGCGGGGAAGCTGCGAGTAAAATTGTTTACGGTTTAAACCACAAATAATTCGCTGAACTGAACCCGAAATAAATACGCGAAAAAATTTGTAGACAACGGATATTTTTGAACCATTCAGTGACAGATAATAATAACACAAGAGTTAAATAGTTAAATCAAGTCTGATGATTGAAATGTTACCTCTGTAGGTACGTATTTTTCTGTTCCTTACTTCTTGTCTGTTTATATGTCTGTGCACTACGAATACTTTTATTATTATACTTTTAAGAACATTGTTACTAACCCTTTATGAGTCTTGGCTCGAAATAAAGTTTTTGAATTTGAATTTGAATTATTCGTAGTCTGTGCATAAATGGTTAATCCTACTTTCTACTAATTTTATAAACACGAAAGTTTGTGATGATGGATGGATGGATGTTTATTACTCTTTTACACAAAAACTACTGAACGGATTTGGATGAAATTTGGCACACAGATAGTTTATAACCTAGATTAACACATAAGGTACTTTTTATTCCGATATTTTAATAGGATCGAGACTTATGCGTGTGAAACCGTGAGGCGCTGCTAATAAATACATATATTAATTTGCTGACTGGTTTAGAATTGAGGAAATAAGTACAGTCTAGTCTAGATACCATTTCATGTACTTAAACTTAACTAACATCATTTTACTTTAACACGCCACATAGCAAGCATACTTGATACTTAGTTCTTTTATATTGGAAATAGAAGCTCTGTCTCGAAGTGCTCTTGTACTTAGAGACACCTGCAGCCGTTTAGTGTATCGGAAATGACCTGCGAGAGATTGTCTCTCGATTGGATCCGTTATGCAATATCCGAGAATATATTGCAGATAAGATGCAGGGGAGTTGAGTTATCAACTCGATAAACTTACAAATTCAACCGTTTTCACCATCTTCTTTTTATTATAGGCAAAAGTGGAATAATAGTGACGCTGGTGAGTGAAAATCGTGGGTTAAAATAGTCTCAGTTTAGTTATACGATTCTGAAAACAAATCAATTTCATTTGTCGAATGGACTTTATTACGAAGTGTTCGATGTCTGTCCGTCTGTCACACTCCCACAGCTTCCTTTCAATGTACAATAAAGTATTTAAATATATATAAGGTGCTAACAAATTAGGTACCAATACTTTTAGAGCTGATAGTACTCGTCTCTAGGAGTAGACTTAAGTACGAAACATTTAAAAGTTTATGTTACTTTTTGGAGATAATTAGGGAAACAACGTTACTGCGTAAAAACACCCTGTTAATGAAATAGTCAACAATCCGTAATTAATATTAAGTCCTCTTTGATTATCTTATGAAACCTCCTCTTAACTGTTTTGAGTTAATGGCCTCTTCACATAAATAAAAAAAAATTGTTTGGAAAATCCAAAAGTGCACGCCTCATACTTATCACTCATTCATAAACGAAAAATAAATTCAAAACATAGTTTAAAAATGAACAATTTATCACTTTTCATGAAGTCGTAATGTCAACGACTGACAAAGATATTTACGTTGGCAGTTGCTAGGCAACGGCACCGGATCAAGGTTGAAAATATTTAGATATTGATATTATATTTTAATTAGTATTTTATTAATTATAATTAAACTACTATGAATAAAAGAGCCATTTTCAATAGGGTTCCTTCTACGGCTGAAACAAATGTATAAAAAAAAAATTGACTCAATTAATTGATTTTATCGCAAGCTACAATGTTTTCAGGGATCATAAATTGACGGACAGGAATTTTTTTTCAACTATTTTGATGCTTTTTCCATTTCTGCTGCATTAAATCAATTGTTAAAAAGTACAGTATTAATCTCCATTTAATCATCTATACAATGGTATATAAATTAAGTAGGTTCTGTGTACTACCAGCAGTGAAACAATAAAAACAGTTGCAGAAATGGGGCAAAAAATATTTTTCGATCGTAGAGCACACTCTAATGCTTCGCATTACGAGTCGTGCAATAAAATATAATGTCAATGTCACGCTATTTATTATGTCTGATTATTTAGTATAATAAACCACTAAATAACAAAAATAATGCTTTACCGCTACACAAACAACGATAACCCACCCTAATTACGAAACGCAAACTCAATTTTAAATTGAAACCAATTGAAAAAGATTGCCAGTCCACTGCTTCATAAGTTCGACAAAAAAAATTAAGCAGATTCTTTTTGTCGAACTTATGAAGCAATGGACTGACAATCTTTATCAATTGGTTTCAATTTAAAATTGAGTTTGCGTTTCGTAATTAGGGTGCTAAACATGGTAATTTGCTATCGCGAAGCAAACTACAGTGCGACAAGTGCTGCCCGGCTCTATGCAGAAATTTACGGTACACATGTGAATTCTCGCACAATCTACCGAGCTGAGCAAAGATATCATGACTGGGGAACGTTCACGCCTAGAGGTGAAGCCGGTAGGCCTCGATATCCGGCGCGTCTAGAAGTTTCTATTTTGGATTTCTTTGACCGTCATCCAATGTGTAGTACAAGGGATGCAGCGAATGTATTTCGCGACGATGGTCATACGATTAGAACTTCTGAAGAACTACGAGCACGTATTACCAATGCCTTTGAAATCATGAAAAGAGAAAGAGAAATTTTGTTGCGTGTTAATGGAAACATCCAAAAGCGAGCATTATTATGCATTGAAAAAGGGGGTCGCCATTTTCAACAGTTCTTGTAATGTAAATAAATATTTACTAAAACTGGGTTTTATTACTAATTACACTTTGCCTTAACATTTCAATTTGTACTTGAAAATGAGAAAAAGAAGTACTTATTGACAATTATCAAAGGCTAATTGATTACAGGTCGACACAACTTAGATGTAGCATCGGTAAAATTCGTAAAACCGATCACATCCGAACTAAGTGCGCCTTCAAAATCATCAATCTTTATTACTGCTTTAGGCGAAAATGATCATTACGCAATCGCAATAACGTGTAAAGTCATATAACAAAATACATTCGTGAAATTGATGCGAGATTGACATGTACTTTCTTGCAGAATAAATGATCACGTAAATAAAGTCTGTATTTTTTGTTTGTTTTTAGATTCGATTTGAAGGATACAAGGCTAGAACGATGAATATCAGAAATCAAACTTTCAAGGCTTCGCCAAATAGAACACGTACTTAGCGTGCGTTAGAACGCTAGCCTAACGCTGCGCCGAATTGTGTTGTACGCACGGCTACACATCAAGCTATACATTTCCAGTTTATGCTGATCTCGCATTGTAAACGATTTCCGAATAATGCGAGGTCAGCTTAAACTGGAAATGTATAGCTTGATGTGTAGCCGTGTGTGTACTATGACGTGCGCTAGCAGTTCGTTACGCACGTTACGTTAGCGTGGCGTCAGGGTTTTTTTTTTTTTTTTTTTGGGTGGGAAATCATCAAATGACTTCTCCCGCTCTGGGCGGAGCGGAAGGGCGTGTCAGACTCTTACTGACTAAAACCCACCCGTGTTCCTTCCCTTGCCTAGACGGGGGCCACGGTTTCCCCTTAGGACTATCCGCAACCCCGGTGGTAGGCATCGGCCCTAACGGACCCCTTCAGCTTCGCTGACAACTCTTTGAGGCGCGCGTGGAACACGACGCCAGCGCTCTAACGCGCGCTAAGTACGCGTTCTATTTTGCGAAGCCTTTTGAGATATTTAAAGTTAAAACTTCAATATTTTTTTAATTATTTGTATCATTGAATTATTACATTATCCTTACTAAAATACAATAGACGATGTATATTTACTGTTCTTAAAGAGTTAGAGAACCCTGTAAGAAATCGACACGTGTTGCGCCTCTGAACGGTGTTCGCGGCGTGTTCGTGTTCGCGGTTGGCTCTTGTCGTGGCAAGACGTCGTGTCCGAATTTGCAACAAGTCAATCGTCAGCCTGAGGATGCCTCGTTGAGAGGCGAAACACGTGTCGATTTCTTACAGGGTTCTCTAACTCTTTAAAAACAGTTAAGCGGATTAAGTTACTAAATATACATCGTCTATTGTATTTTATAATGGATTTCCGCAAAGTCACACCTGAGTCGATTAACTTTTATCCTTACTAATATTATAATTTCAAAAATGAGTTTGTTTGTTTTAAAAATTCGTGTTCAAATTAAATTGTCACGAAGTGTACAGAATGATTCACCCACGTGCATTCACAACGCTGTCTCGGGTTGAACTGAGGCGGGAAAGTAAAGCGCGAATAGCATTGAATGGCGCTATAGTCAGCTATTTCTATTGGTTGTGTAAATCGGAAATAATCGGTTTTACGAATTTTACCGATGCTACATATAAGTTGTGTCGACCTGTACTAACAGTTTTCCCGCCAATAATTGACGTTTGTCACAAACGACGATGTTCACTTGACAGAAAGTGTTAAACATTTAAATGCCCAGGATGATTATGTTTGGGCCAAATTTTTATTTATTTATTTTGTTCCGGAAATTAAAACAAAAATATCATATAAAAAGTTTTTTTTATTTCTATTCAAAGTTAATTGTTTTGATGTAATGTAACACCTCTTAACATATTGGTACTTAATTTGTTAGCACCTATATATCTAACGAAAAATGGATCCGGGGATAAATCTTGGCAAATTATACGGATTAGTCAGATCGCAAAGAAAATTAATTTCTGACTTTATGTTTCAAATCAAATAGCCTGCGTCTATTGCGAACTTAGGGCAGAGATCATAACGACCACAGTCTTCAAACTAAGTTACTAACTTATCTATAGAAAGATTAATATTTAACCTGTCGTCGTCAATCGCTCAGATATTCAAGTTACCTAAATCCCAGATTTGATGTTAATCTTTGTGGATGAAGTCAAAATAGACTAGACGTTTGAAAGGTCACTTTGTAATTCTAAAATCTTCATGTCGATAAGTTAAGTCGTTTCAATTAGCGTCTACTAGGATAGAATAAACCGATAAGAGGTTTTGTCTAAAAAAAAATCTTCAACATATAGAGACGTGATGAGATGTTTGTAGTCGATTGCTATTGATTGAATTATGTGAAGGTACTTTTTCCCCAAGGACTGCCACTTCGATCGGTTCTGTGCTTTCCGCATCCAGCGGAGTCCTGCGGTCTTCATCGGTTCACCTTGTGGAAGGCCTTCCAACGGTACGTCTTTCGGTACGCGGTCGCCACTCCAGAACCTTTCGGCCCCATCGGCCATCTGTTCTGCGAGCAATGTGCCCAATTCTAAAGTACGTACGACAGCAAAACTTCGATTTGAACCTTCGTCAGGCTTAAAACATCAACAACAAGCAAATGTGAATTTACTATAGGAATGCATGAATTATAATTAGTTATAAGTAGATGTTAAGTATCGATTAAGTTAGGTTAGCCGCTTTTATCGCATTGAGTTATCCTGTAATGGTATATTTTTATGTAAGTAAATAAATTACATATAATACATTGAGTACCTACTTAAATGTAGCTGTACATTGATACGGTATTTTGGAACACAAATTGTAGACAAACGAATGAATTCTTGTCGTAAAATTTTTTTTTAAAGCCGGCAGCCGTACCTATAAGCTCTGACACTGACTTTGGCAAGTCATCCTGCACTGCTTCAACAACTTTCGTACCACGCACGGGTTGTGAGTAATTATTACTCACCAGTCACAAGTTTTCAAATTTGAAAAAATTGGCTAAATGCTGGACATTTAAAAAAAATACGAAGTTGTCTGGGACTGCTGATTGAAGTGAAAACTAAGTAACACCATCTAACGAAAATGTCAGGAATTTATGTGGCTTGCTGTCAGTACAAGAACGAAAGCTGTAGCTCCAAATAAACCAGAGTCCGCTGTCAACAAAAACTTGAACGTCTTACGAATTTTCGATCAGGTCACGTGTCCTGACGCGAGTTTTAAAACATTTTTTACCCATCCTAAAAAAAGTGCACAACGCCGCTACAGAAGTTTTCTCTTCAAAAAGTCCGAACCTTTTACTTTTTAGGCTAAGCGTATGCTGAGACGCAGGTGGCGCAGGTCCCGGTAGCGCAGGGCAGAACAGATTTTGTAATGCATGAACGTACTGACACTTGAAATCCACTGGATGCGGGAAGCACAGAATCGGTTGAAGTGGCGGTGCTTGGGGCCTATGTTCAACAGTGGACGTCTTTTGGCTGAAATGATGATGATTATGACTAACAGCTGCGTACGCTGCGGCGCAGACACGTGCGACGCAGACATGTCTCTGTTCTGCTGGTCGTCACTTTTTTTTTTGCTGGTAACGCAGTACAGCCGCTTATTCTTTGTTTTAGTTAGGACGTGAATGTGTCTGTGTAGCTGTGTCGCAAAATGCGCTCGCGGCCTATGTCTGCCTCGCCTACCCTGCAAAATCTGTACTGTGCTGTGCTGCGACAATTTTTTTTTTTATTAAAAAAAATTCTGTCCGGTCAAGGACAAATGACAAGGCCGGGTAAATTCCGGACGGGAGACCAAAAAGCCAGATATCCGGACGGATGGTAGGTAACCCTTTTCGAAGCATGAATAAAGTAGTATAATAGTTTTACAATAAGTTGTTTTTGAAGTGTAAATGTGGTACGTTCCACAAACAACGGGACACTTAATACTGTGTCCAGAGTGTTCCTTTGCCCGCACAGGAACTGATGGACGCTACTGAAGGTAACAAACTCGTTGTCATAATCTGGGCTCACTCTTTTTAGATTGCCATCGACACGTTAGGAATAAGATTAAGTTATGATGGTCCTCTCAAACACAAAGTTGCGGATTCAAACCTGTATTTCATAGAAGCAAGGGTGTAAGTACTGTCTCGCAGTAGACCGTCCTGCCAAGTCGTGATTCAAACAAAGAGTTTCTATGGTCCATGTATAAGCAACAATGGATCCTTCCTTGTTTCTATGGTCCCCTAGTACCTAAACAAAAGTCAACGGTAGGGTATTTTGAGACATTCCTCTGTTTGTAAATAAGACGTTTTCATCAAAGCTTGAAGTTTGCATTTAGAGTATTCAGTGGATAAGGAAGTGTCCAAATATTTAGTGGGTATTTCAATGAACATCAAAGTTGTATCCCAAACGCACACGAAAGGAACAAAGTTTCTCATATGTAGGGCTGTGTATTTGTCAGTAAGAAAATAAGCCATTCTACATAGGACTAGGTTCTACATAGACTTTTATAAGAAATATATAAAGTTAATAAAACAGCTTCAAAAATTGCCTACAAAAACATGAGAAGTTACCTAATCGAAAAATACATAATTTAAATCACGTCCCACAAAACTTATATCGAAAAGAAACAGAAAACTTTTAGTACTTTTCTTACCTTCAAGTTTTATATCGAACAAAAACAAATTAAACTGGAACCAAACCACTGATTACTTTTCAAGATCAATCACATAAACTTCTGTGTTCATAGAGAAAAAAACTGTAATAACATTTTAATGTTCATAAAAAGACCGAAAACAAACTTCGGGTTTGTTCGGGATGGTGCTACGAGATTTACGAGCGCTCTACGCCGTAGCTCGTGGTCGACTGGAGAGGCGACCTGTAGCTCGTAGCGGTGCTACGGGCCGCTTCATAAAGGTCTGTACACACTGTAACTTTCAGCTGATTTCCATACACAGTTTTGTATTTATTACGGATGGACGTTCCGCAATGTTGCTTATTTGTGTGTAAAAATTATGTAAAAATGTACAATTAAACTTTTTTAAGTAGGTAATGAAAGCACAATTTCTGAAAATGTTTTCACAAATTCTAACGTAGTAAGTATTTTCTTTTCAGATTCATGAGCGTATTGTATTATTATCACTTACTTCTTAGGAAAAATTCGTGAGGAAACCGGCCGCAGATATTTTTCGACGGCATGTGAAACCAAGTCAGAGGCCCATGGGCGGCTTTAAAACTCTGACACCAGGTTAGTCGCTCACCACACAAAAAGAAAAACAAGACTTAACAAAATTTTGTGGTTTGTAAACTAGGCTAATGTGTTGAGCACGGATAAATTACAAATCGAAACAGCGGCAGCGCGGCCAAGTAATCCTTTGAGAGTTTACACAGAATTATTGACAGAGTGGTATCATCAGTATCGTGTATCGTATACAGCGGTTGTATTCAGTTTACTTATACATATACCTATAGTATAGATCAGTGTTATTCAACCTTTTCCATGACGCGACCCCCTATCCTCCATTGCTTATAATCTGTTACATAATATATTAAATCCGTACAACATTGTTATAGTTTTTTATAATGACGTATTGGCTAATTACATGGTTAATAGGCATCGCCGAACGCCTCCACGGAAAAGCGATGCGAATACGATGAATTAGTGGGGACAGCGTATCCGACTCGCATCCTAATTAAATCCTAAGTATATTTTATGTCGTATTATTGATGGATTTATGAGGGTCATGGCTACGAGGGATTTCCCAGTAGAGTAATAATAATTACGTTTTTAAATGCAGCTGCAGATGAGGCAAGTTTGGGAACCAACCTAAAAGAAAATCTGTTGGAATTGATGCAAAAACAAAGTTTAAAGAATATATTTTTATATCTTTTACTGAGGCCTCGCGATCCCCATATAGAGGCTTCCCGACCCCCCAGGGGGTCGCGATCCACACTGGTATAGATAACAATGTGTTACGCGAAACTAAGATAATGTATGATTTGTATAATTATTTACATCGGGTTTGCCCGACTGGTTTCGTTTGAGGTCAAAACTAGTCGACCAAAACCAATATAATTAACCGCAAACGTTGGTATATACGTATATCAGAAATGGAATGTGGTCATATTTAGGGGTGTGAAACACACCATCCATTTGGATCGAGTAGGCGTCGAAGTTTTGTATGAGACAGCTGATTATTTTTTCGGTCTCGTGGAGAAAGATTTTCATGTTGATGGTCTGTATTTTGAACGCCATAGTCATATATACGTGACAAGCAAGCGCGTGCCCTGTACGCCAGCGATTCGAATATGTGAGCATTTTGTCACATCTTTGTGTCGTTGGCGTACAGGGCACGCGCTTGCGTTTATGCTCTGGCGTGCAATAGGTTAAAGTTAAACGTATAGTGAGACGCAGGTGACGCAGCACATGAGCACAGCACAGTACAGATTTTGCAGGGTAGGGCATGCGAGGCAGACACAGGCCGCGAGCGTATGCTGCGACGCAGCTACACAGACACATTCGCGTCCTAGCTAGTACAAACAATTGACGGCTGTGCTGCGTTACCTGAGTCTCAGCAAAAAAAACAAGTGACCACCTGCACGCGACGCGCAGAAATCTGTGCCGACACTACGAGACGCAGAGCAGAACAGACACATGTCTGCATCCCACGTGCCTGCACCGCAGCGTACGCAGTTGTCAGTACGTTAATGCATTACAAAATCTGCTCTGCCCTGCGCTGCGTGGACCTGCCTCACCTGCGTCTCAGCTCACACCATCACTGCTCATCACCACTGCTCTCAAAACGTTGAAGGAAAACATCTTAAGGAAACCGGTATGTCCTAGAACCAAAAACTCGAAGACATGTGACATCTACTAACCCGCACTGGGCCCGCGTGGTGGATTACAGCCCACTCCCTCTCACAGAGAGGAGGCCTGTGTCCCAGCAGTGGGAACATTAATAGGCTGATTACCAATGTAGATACACATTGAAACATAAATAAAAAAACAATAAAAATAAAAGCATAGTAAAATTAAAATAAAAGCAGAAAGTACTGTGCGAGGCGAAAAGGCTCCTATCTCAGCATGATGCTGCGACAGTTAATAATTAATCTGGCAGCGTTGTCTGATAGGGCCCGCCATTTTTTATACACGCTGAATACCACCACTGCTCTCAAAACGGTAAAGGAAAACATCGTGAGGAAACCGGCATGTCCTAGAACAAAAAATTCGAAGACATTGTGACATCTACCAACCCGCAGGATTAGGGCCTGCTTCCTCTCACAGAGAGGAGGCCTGTGACCATGCAGTGGGAACATTATAGGCAGATTATACTGTTTAGTGTAACGTCTTCAGATTTCTGTTACCCTGGTACGCTCTGCGTTTATTTCTCGAAAAACTCCGTTATGTTGTTGCATTAATGAAGCTGTAGCCGGGCCGGATCGATCACGTGTCCGTGCCGTACGGTCCGATGATGAATGTAGCGGAAATAACCGACAACTTCACAACAAGATTATTTCCTGTGCCAGGTGCCAATTGTGACCCTGAGGGGAGTTTGTGCTAGTTTGGTATGGCATGATAAAGTACCCTAGGCATCTTGTATGTGAAATACAAAACTCAAAGTCAAATCTGAGGTCAAATCATACAATACAGTAATAAGTATAGCCAAATTAATCAAAACAGCGAAATATTTGACAGCTATTTTTGGTGTTGCCAACTTTCAGAATACACTTTCTTAAAATGAGGTAACTTTACATAGCAAAGTAAACTCTAAAGCGGTCTGAGAATCTCGCCCTTACTGTATCGATGGTAATGTAAATTATGTCGACCCAGAGCGTCCACCATTAAGTGCAGTACACAAAACATGATGTTAAGGCGACGATAACGGACTTTTAATGTTTTTGTACTGAAGATCACGTCTAAACGAGTAGTGTTAATGATTTGGAAAAATATAGCTAAGTACGTTAAATTAGAGCACTTTTTTGTAACTTAGTACATGAATATTTAAGATTATGTTAATATTACATAGTGAAATTAATTTGTAAAGTTGTGTCTAACGCGGATAAAAACTGGGAATCACGCAAAATCTATCAAGCGTATTTTTCTGAAACCTTCACCATTTTAAAGATAATTTAATTATTGATCTTTTAGTATACGTGTTTCATTAAAATACGTTTTGTTTTATGTATA
Organism: Conistra vaccinii; assembly: GCA_948150665.1. Taxonomy (NCBI): domain Eukaryota; kingdom Metazoa; phylum Arthropoda; class Insecta; order Lepidoptera; family Noctuidae; genus Conistra; species Conistra vaccinii. Next base: position 3,236,469 of record OX411334.1, on the reverse strand, counting down.
ATAAATTAATAATGTTTCTTTTGGAGCAATAAAAACTAATCTGCGGGGTAGGGGGTAATTGCGTAACACACCCATGCAGGATTGCAGGCTACACACGTTACAATATACTTACGCAATATTGGACTTGCACAAGTATACAGGAAGATGCGCCAAGGTAGCCCGTAAAAAATATGGCGTAGGTTTATAATCATTAGAATCAGCAATACAACTCCTTAACTTAGCATTATCCTCAAATGTCATAATTATTATGATTTCCTGAAAAAGTCATTCAATAGGATTACATGAACTTGATACGGTCGCAAATCATATTTTAATCAAGATATAACCTGACACTGACCTGCAAATTGCAAAAACGTAAGAAAATTTTAATTTCCCGGGCTAATTCCGCATCAATTAACTTGTGTGGGATGAATCAGCACAAGTATTTAAGCCATTCGGTGTCACACAGACTTGTGCAAGTGCAAGCCTAAACTTGCACAAGCATAAATATCGTTACGTGTGTGGCCTCCATAACAGTAGCTATGGCTTTAATTTTGGGTCAGTGACAGCTCGGCCAGAGTCATTTCAACCATGTAGGATAATAATACCAATAGACCCGTGCCTAGGAAAGCACGGTAAGGCGTTGGTCCCGGCTGTCGTTCGAGGATCTTTGCCAGTCGTTCAGTCAGAAGCTCGTAAATCTGACAACCAGTCTTACCAAAGAGGTATCGTATCAGTAACTGGGTTGTTGAAGGCAGATAAACAGTCGCTTCATGTAAAATACTGGTATTCAGCTGCATCCGGTTAGAGTGGAAGCCGACCCCAACATATTTGGAAAAAAAACTAGGCGTAGAATGATGATCATAATATTATTATGATCATCATTCTATGCCTAGTATAAGATATAACTTGAAAAATTGTGCTCCAATAAGTACCTACTTATGAAAAACATATAGGCACTTACTTACTATCTAGAATTTAGTAAGTATAGTCCCACCTATGTGCCGTATAACATTCGGTAAACAAAGTCCATTACGTTTTTCTTGAACAGCAAAGTGATTAAATTTGATATCAAAGAAAATACGCCACATATCGAAATTTGGGACTAATAAAAAGTCACTTGATACTCTTTTAGGAAAGTAAGTACCTACTCTCAGATGTAAGAGTGAAATGAACAAATCGACATTTTGTCGGATGATGACGACGAGTCGTACGTACCGTGTTTCTTACCAACTGGCATATAATAATCAGCCTTTTAATGTTCCCACTGCTGGGACACAGGCCTCCTCTCTGTGAGAGGGAGCGTGCCGTAATCCACCACGCGGGCCCAGTGCGGGTAGGTAGATGTCCTCATGTCACATGTCTTCGAATTTTTCGGTTTCCTCACGATGTTTTCCTTCACCGTTTTGAGAGTAATGGTCATAAAATTATTTACACAAAGTAAAGCGCCTGCTTGGGTTCGAAGTTCGAACCCACGACCTACAACTCGTAGTCACGCAGAAGTAGATCTATGTGTAATAGAAATGAATAATTATTAATTGTTCCACACAAACTTATAATACCTAATTATTAATAGTTAAAAGGAGAGATATATCCTTCCTTACTTAGAGTAGGTATATCTTTACCTTTTGTGTGCAAAGCTAATCAGCGGAGCTTTCTCATAATAAGTCACCTGTCACCGACAGAGACGTCGCTTTGTTTCCGCTCCAGGTGAGCTCAGTATTGGAAATAATAGACGTATTGCCTTATGAGGTAAGCTTGGGTTAATTAGGTCTACAATATTGTTTAATTAAATAGGACTAGGAATAGCTAGGGTTAGCTCTGTCATCTCCAGATAAACAAGTGATAAGGGAATTAGGTATGTATGAAGGTATCGCCCTTTCTTACTTCAAAATCATATATTTGCATAAACGAGGTGGTGACACTAATGGCAATAAGTGAATTGCCATTAGCGTCGGCGTGCAAATTTTACATGATTAAATATTATTTTAAGAAATTAATTAATTAACTTGAATAATGCATGCAATTAGTACATTACATTAAATTCAAGGTTATAATAAATTCAAAATAATTTCATACATAATATAAAATCACAATTAAGAACTCAAGTGCATAGTGCACTTGAGTTCTTAATTGTGATTAAAAGCACTTATCAATAAGTATTTTTGTTTAAAAGTGCAGTGCTTGAGAGCAGTGGTGGCCCAGTGGTAACGGCCCCGACTTACAAGTTGTAGGTCATAGGTTCAAACCCAAGCAGGCGCTTTCTTTGTGTAAATAATTTCATCATCACTACTCTCAAAACGGTGAAGGAAAACATCGTGAGCAAACCGGCATGTCCTAGAAACAAAAATTCGAAGATATGTTACATCTACCAACCCGCACTAGGCTCGTGTGGTGGATTACGGCCCTCACCCTCTTAGAAAAATAGGAGGTCTGGCCTGGCTGGGACACATCCCAGCAGTGGGAACTTTATAGGCTGATTATGCGGGTAATGAGTAAACACAACAAAACTAAAACACTAGCGGCATGTTGCACACTTGTGCTGTAAGCGATTAGGAAGAAGAGAGGGGCGCGTTTTTGTGGATGGCACTAAGTATCTGTAATAGTATATCTAAATCTGTCACCATAACAACAATGTTAACAGCTCTGTTGTGTTTCGGCAGATAGAGGTAAGATAGCCAGTTCCTCTATGGTTGAGGATTCCGGGTGAAGCTCGCTTCCACCTTCGACCTGATCATCACTTACAATCAGGCGAGATGAAGTCCCCCGTTAACGTAAAGAAAAAAAAACATTAAAATTTCATCCGGCTATCAAAACTCATGAATTCATAACATCACGCCCGTATTCCCCAAAGGGGGTACACACACATTTCACTAGTTAATAGGGGGCGAGCCTATTGCCATCAGCCGGGGAAAAATCCAGACTGCGAACTGTTACTGAGAAATTCCTGATTGAAAAACCTAATAACACTTTGCCCGACCAGGGCAACAGCAGGGACCCAGGATACCAAGCTCAGCAGTAGCGCTTGCGACCACTAGGCAAAACGAGGGACTATTTAAGGCTATTGCAAATAAGTAAAAAAATTCTATCAAAATCTGTCAAAACACCATTTCTACCAGCTTTACGATCGAAACCATGACGCGAAAAAGCTTTTATTGCCAACAGAACGTCGAAACAATTTGTAAGAACATTTAATTTTATTCCACAACTAGCTTCTGCCCGCGGCTTCGCCCGCGTGGATGTCGGACTTACAATAGCAATGGGTTTCATTTTGACAGTTAAACAATTAATTGCGCTATTTACGTTATTTTTGAACATAATTATTCCACTCGGCGCTCTGGCGCGTCATCCCCTGGCTGGCCCGCCCCTCCACCCTCGTTCTGAGCGCCGTCGACTCAATATCGCAGGTCATTCTTATCGTTCTAACTTTTAAACTATTTGTCCAAATTACTTAGTGTAAAAGACAAACTTTATCTAAATTAAATACCAAAAGCGATGAAGGTATTTATTTTAATAAGAATTAACTAAATACTCTAAAATATGCAATGTAAAAAAAGTATTCAATGTAACTGTATTTATTGCTCACTATTTTGGTTATAAAGGCTTCCACATAAAAGGTGTCGCGGATATGCTGTCGCGGACTTTTATTTAGAACTCTTTAAGACAAACAATCCCACAATACATTTTCTTCATGTAACTCTAACGGTTTAGGCAGCGCACGCAGCAAACGGTGGAGGTCTGCCCGGCTTAGGTGGACCACCGCCGTGTCCTCGTGGAGGCGATCGGCGGCGGTGACCTCTCGCGTACGGCCCTGGTTCAGGCCATGGTGCGGAGCGAGAGGGTATGGCAAGCCGTCACCTCCTTCTGCAAAGCAGTAATGCTCGCAAAGGAGAAGGTGGAGCGCGCGAGGGAGTGGCAAAGGCCGCGCCCTACCAGCCCTAGCCGCCGCCGCCGTAGGAGACGTCCCGGGCGTCGGGAATTGATAGCCGATTTCCGGCCACCGTAGGCGCGGGCCTGCGGACGGAGAGCACGGGCAGCTCACCGTCCGATAAGGACCAGGCCCGGGTCGACGGCGCATCGTGTTCCACGCGCACCTCAAAGAGATATCAGCAAAACTGACGGGGTCCGCTAGGGCCGATGCCTGCCGGGGTTGCGGGTAGTCCCAAGGGGAAAGCGTGGCATCTGGCAAGGCAAGGGAACGAACACGGGTGGGTTTTAGTCAGTAAGAGACTGACACGCCCTTCCGCTCCGCCCAGAGCGGGAGAAGTCATTTGATTACGCCCAGAAATCATTGGATGACTTCCCAAACAAAAAAAAAAAAAATGGCAGCGCACGCAAAGATAGATCTCAGAGGGCAGGAATTTTTCCGACTTACTTGATACTTATCGTTATGTTATGGTCAAATCACATAAAATCTTTATAAATTGTAGCCTATGTGATAATTATTCTAATGTATATAAGCTACATTATTGTAAAGTTTCATCAAAATCCGTTCAGTAGTTTTTGTGTGAAAGAGTAACAAACATCCATCCATCCATCCATCCATCCTCACAAACTTTCGCATTTATAATATTAGTAGGATTAGTAGGATTAATGTAGGGCAGTGTTTTTCAACCTTTTTCATGACTCGACCCCCTTAGTATAAAAAAATTTTCGCGACCTCGACCATTCGAGAACGATTTGAACTCAGTCGAGATTCCCGCTGAGTCGAAGTTTCTGCAGCACGAAACCTAGCCTGATGTTCCCGAGTTGCAGAGAGCCTTGCCTCACGACCTTCCTCAGATTCCTGTGATCGAACTAATCTCATCCTTTTAGCATTTCTGCTACATTGGGAGAGGTTGGATCTTCTTCGAGGCATTCTTACAATAAAATAGTACTTACTACCCCCTAGCATCGAACGTTCCCGCCCGCAAAAACCATTAAGTACCGGAGATCGCCCGCGGCGCGTCGGAGATAAGAGCGCGCTAACATAAACAAAATCTGAGAGCTTTTTGTTACGTAAATAGTCTTATCGTTAATGGTTTTGGGTACCTGATTAGACAAAGGATTTTTTATAATACTTAGAATCTTTGTAAGCGAACGCTAGTATTGATAAATAAACATTCTTATCAGAAATTCCTTTGTTCATTGTTTTGATTATTTATAATAAAACTACTGGTTCGATTCACATGAAATTTCGCAGGATACATTATGAATACATATACTATCGGTCAAAACCATTATTTACGAACAAACACAATAAATAAAAACACCAATAATTAAAAAAGTTCAATAATAGGTATCCGTATCATTACGTAACATTACTTAGTTGATAAAAAATATTGAACTCTTATTTTTTTCTGAAAAATGGCATTTTTATTATGCAATAACTAATATAGAATATAAAATAAATGACTTACCAGCGATTACATACACAAAACACACACAAAACTCAAAATTACACAACAACACGTTTTTTCATTACCGAGTTTGTTTACATTTTTTGATGGGTCCGTAATAGGTAATTACGATGTTATTTAGTGCAAATATTATCTATATACGATGACGACACTACTTAATTATTTAAAAAACAACATTTCCCGTCGATTAACACTTAAAAAACAATAGAAAACAAATAAATAGAACGCGGAGTGCAGTGCGCTGCACGCCTGCGCGGACGCCATTTTGTCGTGCCAAAATGTTCAATTTTTACTTTTTTTTAGAGTTGTTCCTGCATATTTTGATGTTTTAGTCGATTTATTTGACAAGTATATTACCAATTCCATAGAATAAAATTAACCACAGACCATATTAGCCCCTATCCATAGTACAAATAGAGCTTGAATCAGCATGCGCGGACTGCGTCTTTCGCAGCACAATGGGTGTTGACGGATTTCGCAAAATCCGCGTCTTTCGCATGACGTTGGGTGTTAGGGGGTTAACACACAGTTATTTAGTAAACACGTACTATCGTAAACAATTAAATTATAAATACTTACAGATTATTATACAGTCTAAAATTATCACAGTTTAAGTAATAAGTGTTAAGACGTGTAAACCAAACGTACTAACTTTATAAAACAAAAGAATTGCTAGAAAAATTAATTACTAACCTGAGCTAATAAACTTATACTTAACTAGCTTCTGCCCGCGGCTTCGCCCGCGTGGATGTCGGAAATTATCCCACAGGAACGTGTAACATGTCCTAAATCAGCGGGGTAATTGCGTAGCACTTACAATAGCAATGGGTTTCATTTTGACAGTTCAACAATTAATTGCGTTATTTCTCGAACATAATTATTAACTTGGCGCTCTGGCGCGTCATCCCCTGGCTGGCCCGCCCCTCCACCCTCGTTCTGTGCGCCGTCGACTCAATATCGCAGGTCATTCTTATCGTTCTAACTTTTAAACTATTTGTCCAAATTACTTAGTGTAAAAGACAAACTTTATCTACATTAAATATCAAAAGCGATGAAGGTATTTATTTTGATAAGAATTAACTAAATACTCTAAAATATGCAATGTAAAAAAAGTATTCAATTTAACTGTATTTATTGCTCACTATTTTGGTTATAAAGGCTTCCACATAAAAGGTAGATATATGCTGTCGCGGACTTTTATTTAGAACTTTTTAAGACAAACAATCCCACAATACATTTTCTTCATGTAACTCTAACGGTTTAGGCAGCGCACGCAGCATACGGTGGAGGTCTGCCCGGCTTGGGTGGACCACCGCCGTGTCCTCGTGGAGGCGATCGGCGGCGGTGACCTCTCGCGTACGGCCCTGGTTCAGGCCATGGTGCGGAGCGAGAGGGCATGGCAAGCCGTCACCTCCTTCTGCAAAGCAGTAATACTCGCGAAGGAGAAGGTGGAGCGCGCGAGGGAGTGGCAAAGGCCGCGCCCTACCAGCCCTAGCCGCCGCCGCCGTAGGAGACGTCCCGGGCGTCGGGAATTGATAGCCGATTTCCGGCCACCGTAGGCGCGGGCCTGCGGACGTAGAGCAACGGGCAGCTCGCCGTCCGATAAGGACCAGGCCCGGGTCGACGGCGCATCGTGTTCCACGCGCGCCTCAAAGAGATATCAAGGATCGAAGGAACACGTGTGGGTTTTAGTCAGTAAGAGTCTGACACGCCCTTCCGCTCCGCCCAGAGCGGGAGAAGTCATTTTATGATTAACCGCCCAAAAAAAAAAAAGGCAGCGCACGCAAAGATAGATCTCAGAGGGCAGGAATTTTTCCGACTTACTTGATACTTATCGTTATATTATGGCCAAATCACATAAAATCTTTATAAATTGTAGCCTATGTGTTATTCTAATGTATAAGCTACATTATTGTAAAGTTTCATCAAAATCCGTTCTGTAGTTTTTGTGTGAAAGAGTAACAAACATCCATCCATCCATCCATCCATCCATCCATCCTTACAAACTTTCGCATTTATAATATTAGTAGGATTAATGTAGGGCAGTGTTTTTCAACCTTTTTCATGACTTGACGGTTGACCCCATTAGTATGAAAAAAAATTTTCGCGACCTCGACCATTCGAGAACGATTTGAACTCAGTCGAGATTCCCGCTGAGTCGAAGTTTCTGCAGCACGAAACCTAGCCTGATGTTCCCGAGTTGCAGAGAGCCTTGCCTCACGACCTTCCTCAGATTCCTGTGATCGAACTTATCTCATCCTTTTAGCATTTCTGCTACATTGGGAGAGGTTGGATCTTCTTCGAGGCATTCTTACAATAAAATAGTACTTACTACTTAACACACAGTTATTTAGTAAACACGTACTATCGTAAACAATTAAATTATAAATACTTACAGATTATTATACAGTCTAAAATTGTCACAGTTTAAGTAATAAGTGTTAAGACGTGTAAACCAAAAGTACTAACTTTATAAAACAAAAGAATTGCTAGAAAAATTAATTACTAACCTGAGCTAATAAACTTATACTTAATAAAGAAAATCAAGAAAAGAAATGCCTAACCTATACCAAATACTTATAATATTTATATACAAACCCTAAATAAAAATTAAGATAAGTACCTATACCAAAAATCAAGGAAAGAAATGCCTAACCTATAACAAATGTTCGATGTGATTCTTTAAATTGACATAACTTTTTTATTTATGAACCGATTGACATGAAATAAACACTAAATGTTAAGTGAAGCTTACTACAATATATTAGTGAAAACCGCATCTAAATCGAATAAGCCGTTTCTGATATTAGCGTGCACAAACACACAGACAAACAGACAAACCGACAAACCGACAAACAGACAAACAGACAAACAGACAAAAAAAAATTTAATTACAATCTCGGGTTCAGCATCGATATAATAACAACCCCTGCTATTTTTTTTTCATATATTTCCATTGTACAGACACCACTTTTCTACAATTTTATTATATGTATAGATAAAGAAAATCAAGAAAAGAAATGCCTAACCTATACCAAATACTGAAAATCAAGGAAAGAAATGCCTAACCTAAAACAAATGTTCGATGTGATTCTTTAAATTGACATAACTTTTTTATTTATGAACCGATTGACATGAAATAAACACTAAATGTTAAGTGAAGCATACTACATACATTAGTGAAAACCGCATCTAAATCGAATAAGCCGTTTCTGATATTAGCGTGCACAAACACACAGACAAACAGACAAACAGACAAACAGACAAACAGACAAACCGACAAACAGACAAACAGACAAAAAAAAAAAAATTACAATCTCGGGTTCAGCATCGATATAATAACAACCCCTGCTATTTTTTTTTCATATATTTCCATTGTACAGACACCACTTTTCTACAATTTTATTATATGTATAGATAGATAGATATAGATAGATTAAAACTGATTATGAATATGACATGATATTTGGGTTGCCATAAAAACAGGAACGGCTCCCAGCTGTGACCCCTGTCAACTCTCGCTAATTACTCGTATTACCGTGATAATTATGGGATATATAGCTAACGTGACCATACGTCCCGTTTTTAACGGGACCGTCCCTTTTTTCGGTTCTACGTCCCAGTGTCCCCGAAAAACACCTGGGGACGCAAAATTGTCCCGTTCTCAGAGTCTTTCTTTAATAATAAATTGTGGACGTCTGAAAAAACCCAGTTACAGGCTTGGCGATGTTGATTACTAAGTTGAATATTAAAAAAACGTGCCAAGAACTTTATTCTTATTTAAAATCATCACCAGCTGTATTAAAAGAAAGTTGTTCTGCTGACAAATGTAAAAATGACCGAAAATTTATCCTGCTTAATTTTTAATTAAGTACATCATATTGATAAGAGATTTTTTTTATTAAAAAAGTTTTTTTTTCATTGAGAAAATGAGAACATACGAGTATGCTGGTATTTTCAAAAATAAGTTTCCTTATGAATCTGCCCTATTATAATTGAGATAAATAAACCTATGTCCCGTTTTGAGTAAAAAAATAAATGGTCACGTTATATATAGCCTATGTCCAAATAATATACCTTTCAAATGGGCTCAGTCGCAGAATGTCCCTTTCGCAAAATGCACCCCATGCGCAAAATGTACCTTTCTCATAATGCACCTTTCTCAAAATGCACCTTTCGCAAAATGCACCTTTCGCTAAACGTACCTTTTTTCTACATTAACTCTTTTACAGTGCCACACACAATGAAAAGGCAAATTAGGGATTGATAATTGCATTTATAAAAAATATAAATATTTTTTTTTTGTTTTGCGATTTAAAAAAAAAATTTTTTGTGTAAAAAAATAGGTTGTAAACAGTTGCTACACGCATAACAAACTATCAAATTAAATGCGAGATTTTATTGTACCAAGCAACAAAGATAATAATATTTTCCTATTTCATAAATTCTCTGTACAGATCTGCTTCTGCAATATGGAAAGCTTTGTAATACAATCAGACGGTTGAGAGCTTATAGGAACGCGAACGATTGTTGGAATTGACATCGTATTTATCACAACAAATTGTTTCTTTTGATAAATTGATATAAAGTTATTTTAAATTTTTTATGTTTTATTTATTTACTAGCTGACCCGTCAGACGTTGTCCTGTAAAAATTTCAATTTCGATTTTTCGACTGTTCTTGTGGGTTTTTTTTGAAGTGAAAACTTCTTTAGGCGCGTTGAGCACTTTTTAGGTGAACAAAAATCATGGAACTCGCGTCATCGTCACCGAAGGCACGCTGAGCCCTTTTTTGTTGACAGCGCACTCTGTTTTATTTATTTTTTGAACTTTTTTAATGGAGCTCCAGCTTTCGTTCTTGTACTGACAGCAAGCCACATAAATTCCTGACATTTTCGTTAGATGACGTTACTTAGTTTTCACTTCTATCGACAGTCCGCAAAGACTGCCCCGCATGTTTTTTTTCCTAAACCCCCCCCGCCCTGTATGAGACGAGCAAAACAAAAAAAAATATTTCAAATCAGTCGAGCCTTTTTCGAGTTTTTGCGATGCACGGTAATTGATTTTAGTATACAGGCTAACATAACAACTGTATAGATTTTTAAATAACAACTTACTCCTAATTAATAAGTAAAATAGAAAATATGGCGACGGAAAATTCATTCACATCGTTGTCGACTGCCTCGTTGTATGGCAATGCTTAGCCTCTGGCCAAGGTAAAAGCCAGCCCTTGGGTCACGGGAAGAACCATCAGCCGTTTGGAGATTTCATTGAATAGACTATGGGACCACTGGGGGACCCACGCGTTAGTGCGTAGTTGTTGTGTATCTACCTAATAAGAAAGCTACAGAAATATCTGGAATAGGTACTACATTTCTGATAGCTTTATCATTTAATTTTGTAGTGATTTATTGTGTCCAGTGCAGTGCAGGTCGCCTCGAAGGGACGTCCAGTTGTTATAGGCCAGTAGAAAAGCGTATCTTGCAGTCGTGATCGTCTCTCCGGGCAGCCATTTCTTTTCAACTGACGATTGTACACAATTATGACGCGCAAATTTATTGGTTGATATTATTTTATTGTCATCATGGAAGCATTTTGTTCTCGGCCCGAGAAATAACACTTTCACAAACGAAATAAAACCATAATTACAGTGAAATATAATTATACAATTTCTATGCTAATCTATTAATTTACATGTTTGTAGTGGGAAGGAATCATAGAATAATGAACATAGAATGATTACCATCAATACATTTAAATTAAATGAGGTAAGTACACCTCTGCCTAACCCTACGCGGATTACAGACGTCCATCATACCATATACGAGTATATTATTATTATAAAACAAAGTGGCTTTTCGCGTTTGTCTCTATGTCCGCATTGTTCTTCTTAACCACGCAACAGTTTTTGACGAGGTTTTCACCATAGTTGTTAATATTAAAGTTACGTTTACCTAAGAAATCTAAATGTTTTGACCAGTCGAAAAAACAGTGCGAAGCACGATTGAAAGAATTTTATTTCTATCTAATATATAAAATTCTCGTGTCACGGTGTTTGTTGCCAAACTCCTCCGAAACAGCTTGACCGATTTTAATGATTTTTTTTGTGTATATTAATTAGGTAGGTATGAGAATAGGATGTAAACTATTTTTCGTACCCCTAAGTGATAAGGGTGGTCCATCCCAAGTTTTTATTTTTCTTTTTTTGGAAAAAAAAATTTACTGTAATTTTTTTATTATTTGGCATTAAAAAATACATACAACCCTAAATTTTCACCCTTCTACCACCAACCCCTATTTTTTTATAGGGATATTAGTACTTTAATAATTTTCTACTCTTGGCGGTCGATAATTGATCAGTTACCACTCGATCAGTTATTCCCGTTAGGTGTCTACCGGTATCACTTCTCATCCCGTAAACAGCACAGAGTAAGGATGAGAACGAAGCCGGTCTCCTGTCGTTCTCTCACAATAAGCTTTCTCTCTCTCACTCACTAAAGTTTAGGGTCTAAAATGAATCCCTATTTGAACACGCGTGAACGGCTGGACCGATTTCACTAATCTTTTTTCGTTATTGTAAGGAGAAGGTTCATAGGATAGGTAGGTGAAGGTAGGGTGTAAGGTAGGTAGGTAGGTAGGTCGGGCAGTGTAGGTAGGTAGGACGGGCCGGGTAGGGTAGGTAGATACGGCAGGGTAGGTAGATAGGAAGGTATGTAGGTAGGGTAGATAGGTAGGTAGGGTAGGTAGGTAGTTAGGTCAGGGTAGGGTAGAGAGGTAGGGCAGGGTAGGTAGGTAGGTCGGGCAGTGTAGGGTAGGTAGTTAGGGCAGGGTAGGTAGGTAGGTCGGGCAGTGTAGGGTAGGTAGGTGGGGCAGAGTAGGTAGGTGCGTCGTAGATAAGTACTTACTGCTACCCGTGCGAAGCCGGGGTGGGCAGCTAGTTAATTTATACAAAAACAATAAAAATATAATAATAAAATTGTCGCTAGTTAATAGATATAGAGAAATTGTTAACCCCTCTACCGGTACCCCCAGTTACGCCAAATTAGTGGCGCCAATTTATTGGCACTGCACGGGCAAATGAACTTCCGAAATACTAGGACTACAGAACTTTGGAGGGAGCAAAAATGTGCGGGGTCCCGCGCTCTCGCAGTACCTATTGCGTATTGCGTTTGTATTCCACGGAAAATTCGATCTGCCTTCTTTTTTGTACCAAGGCATCAGAAATGAGAAGAAGGAAGTGCACAAACCCCTGCTAAGTTCGATTCCGAGTCAGCGAGATTCGCGGTTCGATTTGCATCGACCAAAGTACCAAGAAATCAGAAATTAGTAGTAGATTCAAATGTTCCGAAGTCAAAAGTCAAATGAAAATTGAAATAGTGTGATCAGTAAAATTAAATACTGATTATAAACTGTCAATTAGTTTCTTTTGAAAATTATATTCAGAATTACTTCTACAGTTTAATGTGAAATGGACTGCATCGCTTATATAATTTAGCTTCAAAGTAGATACTAAGTACTTATAAAATATTCGATTTGACGTGCCTTTGTTGATGTTGAGTTGAGTTTAAAAGGCCGTCCATCAAAACTGAACCAAATGAACTGTTTTTATATACCACCATTAAAAAAGCAGATATAAAAAACCAAACCTTTATAAATTAATTGAAAATGTGGTACTTACTACGTAAATAATTGAGATAACAGCCGTCAGAAACTTGTTATTTTCCGACTGACCGGTTTTTGTATACTGATCTGAAGAGAAAAGCAATTAATTCTAGGTTGGAAATTGCACCATCCTATGTAAGAATTTTAATCCTATATTATAAACTGGGTATCGTATTATTTAAAAACGTATAATCACAGTATAAATATGGACAGTACAGAAACTACGTAAGTAGCAAACGTTCCAAAGACACTCACAGAGACGCGCTCATTGACCAGACCCCAAGCGAATTTCGCGGTGCTGTCCGTTGCGGGTCAAAGTCAAAGTCAAAGCATTTATTTCAAATAGGCCTTTGAAGGCACTTTTGAACGTCAAAATTTACAAATTATAGTTATTATATATTATTGATTCTACCGCCCCTTCCAAAATGTAGTTTTCGTATGGAGAAGAATGGGCAAGAAACTCCACCGTTACTCTTTTAAAATGTTTTACAATATTTTGTATAAGTACATTATTTATATAATTATAATATGTGAAGACGATGCACCTAGAATAAAATTAGTGTATACAATAAGAATAATTTAAATTGGAGCAAACGACAGATAAATTAATTATGTGGTAGATACATGGTGTTCACATATTCACAAACATTGTAAAAATAGACGAATCTACTAAAAATTTACAATTAATAAGTCAGTGTGTGAGGAACTAATCACAGGATGTAAAATCAATGTCATATAATGAAAAATAAATACAATTAAGTAAGCAACCAGTTTGATTTTGTTTAGAATCTAAATTGTCCTATGGAGCAGGACCAGCATGTTTCCAAGCATTCTTATCTTGGATATAATCCTCTAATCTGTAATATGCTTGTTTACAAAGTGTACTTTTTACATGAGTTTTAAATTTTCTTTCATTTAATTGTAATATATCACAAGGTATTTTGTTGTAACATTTAACACAGTACCCCATAAAAGATGTATGTACTTTAGATAATCTGAAAAATGGTTGATCTAGTTTATCTTTATTTCTAGTATTAAAATTATGTCTATCACTTATTTTATTAAAAAGATGTAGATTTTTCCTTACATACATAATATTTTCATAAATGAATTGGCAAGGAACGGTCATAATATTAATCCTTTTAAATAGTTCCCTGAGAGATTCGCGACGACGGAGATCATAAATGGCTCTGACAGCTCTCTTTTGCAAAATAAAGATAGATTCAATGTCAGCAGCCCGACCCCACAGTAAAATGCCATACGACATAATGCTGTGGAAGTAGCTAAAATAGACCAAACGCGCGGTTTCTACATCTGTTAACTGTCTGATCTTTCTAACAGCATAAGCGGCCGAGCTTAGCCGCCCCGCAAGAGATGTTATATGAGGTCCCCATTGTAATTTCTCGTCTAGCGTGATTTCCAGGAAAACCGTTTGATTAATAAATTCCAGTTTTTCTCCATTCAATATAATGTCACATTCGCTATTTCTAACATTAGGTAATTTAAATCTAATGCATTTGGTTTTATTTTTATTCAGTACCAAATTATTTACCGTAAACCAATCTTGGACCTGAAGAATAGAGCTATTCACGTCGTCAAGATTTTGCGACCGTCGGTTGATTTTAAAGATCAATGATGTGTCATCTGCAAATAACACCATCTTCGGTTGATTTTGAAGTAATTGGGGTAAATCATTAATATAAACTAAAAAGAGGAATGGACCCAATATCGAACCTTGAGGAACGCCCATTGCCATTTCAGACCCTAATGAGTCGTGCGAGTAGGGTGCCGTGTTAAGACGATTGGTCGCCTCGATCTTTTTAAAAATGGAGGGTAGGTAATTTTTTCAATAAATAGGCCTAGTTTCCATACTATCCACATTTATCCTTGGGTATATGGGGTATAATATACTTGTAGTTCTGCGAATAGTAGACCTCGCGAGCACAAACTTTTTGGCAACCATTTCCCGCTTAGCTTGAGGCTTATCGACGATCACGCCTGAAGCTTTTAAGAAAATATTAAAGTTCTATGTTTACTTATGTGTGTAAGTTTTATTTAGCACTTTTTAGTTCAATGAAAGCTTGTTTAAAAAAAGTATTTTACTTTATTTTATTCTAAAATTAGAATTTGATAATATATGTGTTCTATCACCTTATTACCTTATGTGACCTACCGTGTAAAGTTGAGGTATTCTTGTGGCCACCTTCCGGCACTTTCATCAGACCCTAGACGACACCTTGGGCTTAACGTACCTACTTATCAAAACAAATCGAAATGGCCTAAACACAACGGGGCTACCTTGTCTAGTTAAGGAATTCAGTATAGTAACCTTCCATCATGAGCCCCTGGACTACATCTCACTAAGTGTTCTTACACGGTGCTGTCCAGGTCCATAAGCCATAACCATCGCCATCGTTTTTGGATTCACTTAACAAATCTTGTTAAGAGAGTCCAAAAACGATGGCGATATGGTTCTACCTTGTTTGGTTGAGGACTTCCTATGGCTACCTTCCGGCTCCATCATCAGACCCTGAACGTTACCATTCATTCTTAGATCGGGCCCCAAATTAATCTTATCTCTGTAGCTGATAAGAAGTAGGAATCACATGTAACTTCGGCCGAATCTTCGTATTTAGGGATTAGACCTGCAGGAAAAAACCATGAACGAACGAAAATATTTTATGCTACCAACGCTCTTCTATGAATTGACCGCGATGACATACTTTTTTCCTATAAAAAAATATGACGTCAATACTTTCCGTCAATACGTCAAATTCAAATATAAAACGTTTAAGTGCGTGGACCACGCACAAATAAGGGATCCGTGGTTGGAATTAATAATTATCCGAAGAACAAACTTAACATTGTAGTTGAAAAACATGTTCTCCCATACATTCCAACCGCAAATGTAAGTTAGTCACGTCAAGTTAACTTGTAAAACATAGTAGGTAGAGAGGGGGGGGGAGGTAGGGGGTTGTCTTAGGTGGGTATTTATTTAGCAGTGATAGTTTTCCTTTTAATTTCGCAAATGTATCCATGAATCGAAACTGAACTGAACTTCTCTCTTGCGTCGACTTAGCTTTACTGGGTTTTCGCAGACGAAAGAGCACGAAAAATAGAGTAGGATAGTACCTATTGTTAAGTAATTTTTCACAAAATGTCGAGATAACTGGTTTTCGCTGTATAACGGCGCACTGAAAACTTGAGCTTGGTTCTGAATAAGTAAGATAAGAATAAGGCTAAAAATAATATGAACCAAATAAACACAGTATCTCAATTTGATGGATCCCTGTTCTACCGATACTCAATCCTCATATTATGTCAACCCACGAGTTATGAGGTAAATGGGACTTTATTGATTAATCACCGGTAATTATGATGGTACCAGGGAAGCAGAAATGCGGTGAAGATTGATTGTTACGGAAGTTTGACAAAATGTCTGAAAATGAAGGATTGTTTTTCGAAAATGTAGGTTAGATACATTTAATCAATTTTTAATAACCGGGGAAAAATTTCAGCGCAGGGGTTTCAGAATCATGTGTTACCATGGATTCATCCATGGTAACTGGCATCGCGTTGATGTCCCTGACGCGCTGTATTTTATGTTGTAGATATTAAAAGAAATGTGATGTCCAGCTCTTGATTGATGAGGTAACCACGTTATGATGAATATTGGACATTTTGCGAATTGGACATTTTGCGAATTGGACATTCTGCGAATTGGACATTTGGCGACCGCTGGACATTTTGCGAATTGGACATTTTGCGAATTGGACATTCTGCGAATTGGACATTTTGCGAATTGGACATTCTGCGAACTGGACATTTTTCGACCGCTGGACATTTTGCGAATTGGACATTTTGCGCCTAAACGTTGTTACCGTGTGTTACATCTTGATTGGTTTACCTACATATTTTATTTCAGTCGAATAACTACTGTCTGACGTTACGAGTCTGACGACACAACCCTTACCCAACCCTCTTCTCATAAAAAATAAGAAAGAGGTTTGTTTTTCTTCATCGAACATCAGTACCACTTTTGATAACGCCCAATAGTTTATTTTTTTGTTGTTTTCGATGTGACATGTCATTTCATGAATTAGGTATGCATAAGGACCAGGAGTCATCTGTAGGCTTTCTGAGTTAAGACTAAAGTTTTTCCAATACCAGTAATTTTTGGGTAATTTTATTTCTAATTGACGAGAATATCCGTCAAGCCGTATAGAGAAACAGCCCACAGACGATATTAATAGTCATTATTTAGCAGTAAACAGTGATTTTAACCGCGCGTACATGCCACAGGTTCGAACCCAAGCAGGCGCTTTATTTGGGTAAATAATTTCATCACCACTGCTCTCAAAACGGTGAAGGAAAACATCGTGAGGAAACCGGCATGTCTTAGAACCAAAAATTCGAAGACATGTGACATCTACCAACCTGCACTGGGCCCGCGTGGTAGATTACGGCCCACTCCCTCTCACAGAGAGGTGGCCCAGTGGTAACGGCGGGCTTACGAGTTGTGCGTCGTGGGTTCGAACCCAAGCAGGCACTTTACTTTGTGTAAATAATTTCATCACCACTGCTCTCAACTACAGGAAAACATCGTGAGGAAACTGGCATGTCCTAGAACCAAACATTCGAAGACACGTGACATTTACCAATCCACATTGGGCTTGCGTGGTAGATTACAGCCCTCTCCCTCTCACAGAGAGGAGGCCTGTGTCTCAGCAGTGGAAACATTAATAGATTGATGATGATGATGATGATGATGTATGCCGTGTAGCCGGTTACACGGTAGGGCTCGGTATTAAAGGTTTTTTTCAATTATTTCGGTGAAGTTAGTTAATTGCTAGTTTGGGCAAAGTAATAACAGCCACACGGGTCGATCGATCAGGTTAAGCTACGCTAGCCGCGGTTGGTCCGTGGATGGGTGACCATGTTTACATATGTACCAAGACCCCTCCGTGCCTCGGAAAGCACGTTAGCCGTTGGTCCTGGCTGTCATTTGTAGATCTTTGACAGTCGTTACGGGTAGTTAGAAGCCCAAAAGTCTGACACTAATTTTACCAAGGGCCGTGTTACCTTAGGTTGTGGAGATAGGCAGTCGCTCTATATAAAATACTGGTATTCAGCTGCATCCGGTTAGACTGGAAGCCGACCCCAACATAGTTGGGAAAAGGCTAGGTAGGTGATGATGACTATAGGCAATAAAGCGCATTGAACACGGTAGTCATAGACAGCTGCAGAACTCTGTGTGCAGAACTCTATTGAGTACTTATAACTTACATAATAGCTCCTACACACAGTGCCGGCGGCCGGCCTTCCCGCCGGACAAGCCACGGCGTGCCCGGCCCTGCCGCACAAAGTCGCACAAAGGAAATGAAGACGCAAAAGCCGGTGGCACGTGCCGGGCGGCAAAAGTCGGTGGCCATGCTGCCGGCACTGTGTGTAGGAGCCATTATAATAGACTCGAATTCATGCCATTAATAAAATCGCCAAGCATAAAATATGACAGATTTAACAAAAAATATTTACAATACATAACATAATCAGCCTATTAATGTTCCCACTGCTGGGACGCAGGCCTCCTCTCTGTGAGAGGGAGTGGGCTGTAATCTGCCACGCAAGCCCAATGCGGATTGGTAGATGTCACATGTCTTCGAATGTTTGGTTCTAGGACATGCCAGTTTCCTCACGATGTTTTCCTTCAGTTGAGAGCAGTGGTGATGAAATTATTTACACAAAGTAAAGTGCCTGCTTGGGTTCAAACCCACGACGTACAACTCGTAAGCCGGGGCCGTTACCACTGGGCCACCACTGCTCAAAAAATATTTGCTATAAGTAAACACATTATTTACCAAACCCAATTATTTAAAAACAGACGGAGGTGTCTCTGTTTGAGACACCTACACCAACATTGGTAGTTTGAACAATCTCTTTTCATTTATTACTTTCAAGACGAAGCCGACGAATTTTATTATGTTCTATAATATAATATCAGGTGGCCATCATTTGAGAACATAAAAACCTTTGAGTAATGGTTTAGAGTTAGAGCTCCTCCACACGGCGACGACGTAGCGATTTATGTATTCCTAATTACGTAGGTATATTGAGATTTATATCGAGCCTGCACCCTAATTACGTAATGTGCGATCAATTTTAAATTGAAACCAATTGAAAAAGATTGCCAGTCCATTGCTTCATAAGTTCGACATAATGAACAGTTTTTTTTGTGATTATTTGCGGCCGTATCATAGATTAATTTTGTAGAAATAAAATCACAAAAATTATCAATACAACTTCCTAAGTTCATATTACCTTAATTAATGATTATTTAATTTTTTCAATTCTAACCGAAGGAGTTGTTTATCTGATTCTAATTCTGTAAAGCCATATTTATTACGGTCCCGAAGCATATTTTAATCAACGTACAGCTTGACACTGACCTGAAAATTGCAAAAAAATTAAGAAAATATGAATTACGGGCTAGTTTAGCGCGTTGGGACATCTTTCTACGATCATTGATCTGTCTCACTGTCTGCCACTGCCAAGCGTCGTGATTATGACAAGTTTCCATGCTGGGTTTAGCCTGCCTAAAAAAATCTTGATTGAACTGATAAATTATAAGTTAATCACATCAACATCAGCCAAGAAAGACGTCCACTACCGAACTACTAGACAACAAACATCGACACAAAAATAAATCATCTTTTCGCATTTTAATTAATTAATTTTAAGAGATTTGCAACTCACAAAAAAAAATGGTGGTGACTGCCGAGATGACGCCTAATAGAGAAAAAAGTGTGGAAGAAAAAGACTGGTGTATGACTTCCGATCCCAAATAAATTGGGATAAGGCGAATGATTAAATAACTAATTTCAAGGTTGAAACGAATTTGAAGTCCAGAATGAAAATACAAATAAAAACCTCAGATCTTAACGAAACAACGAAATAATAACGAAAGTTACTTTTTTTCTGTGTGTGAGGGCCTTTACACAGGGACCTTATATATTCATTGTCCAGTTTCATCCTTTGTGGCTTCTTGAAATTCTTGTTTTTGGGTCACAGGGTCAAAGGGTCTGCGGGGTCACGTGGCAGATTTAATACTTAGTAGGTTTTGTGATGTGCAGATCTACGGGTTGAAGTACTTACGTGTATTGTAAGGCGATTTGTGAGGACAGAGCATAGATATAAGGATTATAATCGCTCGTTTTAATAATACATCTATGGGACAAAGACTCAGTCGGAATATAGATTTTTTTAATAGATTTTCATAAAAGAGATTTTATTCGTAAATAACATCCAGATTAAAATTTTGATAAAAACTACGTATTTCACACTTCGATCTAGATATATCGGACGTTTTTTGAAGTGATAACTTCTTTAGGCGCGTTGAGCACTTTTTGGGTGAACAAAAATCATGGAACTCGCATCATCGTCACCGAACGCTTTCCATGAGCTATATGTATCATCATCATCAGCCTATTAATGTTCCTACTGCTGGGACACAGGCCTCTGTGAGAGGGAGTGGGCTGTAATCTACCACGCGGGCCCAGTGTGGGTTGGTAGATGTCACATGTCTTCGAATTTTTGGATCTAAGGCATGCCGGTTTCCTCACGATGTTTTCCTTCACAGTTTTGAGAGCAGTGGTGATGAAATTATTTACACAAAGTAAAGCGCCTGCTTCGGTTCAAATCCACGACCTACAACTACACTCGAGAACAATGAATCCGGGTCACTTAAAGAATGTTAAAAATCTCGGAAACTAAAAATGATAGGTTAATGCAATAAATTGTATTTAATAGACAATGTAATACTCCTTAAATGAAAGTAAAAAAAATATGAGTCACCATACATTTTATTAACACAAAATTACATAAAGAAAAAAACTGCTGATCTCTCCTTAAAACAAAAATAGGAAACATGAAATTTTTGAACTTTATTACGATTTTCTTGAATTTTAATACTTCGTATTGCCTCCTCGTGCTTCCATTACTGCGTTTACGCGGTTTGGCATGCTGTACACCAAGTTCCTTATACGATTTTGGGGAATATTCTCCCATTCCTCTGTGAGAGCAATTTTGAGCTCACGAAGCGTGATTGGGGGAGGGTTTCGTTGTTTTACGCATCTGCCTAGCTCGTCCCAAGCATGCTCGATCGGGTTGATATTCGGGCTGCGCGCTGGCCACTCCATACGAGTAATGTTCATCTCTTGAAGGTAGTCATTCACAATCCTACCTGTATGAGGTCGGGCATTGTCATGCATAAATATAGCATCCTCACCTAAATTGACCATAAATGGACCAACGTGATCATTGAGGATTTCTTCCACATATCTTACGCTAGTTAAAGAGCCGTTTTCTATGATCACCAGCTCTGTGCGACTTTCAGAAGAAATTCCGGCCCACACAAGTACAGACCCACCACCGTAGGCTACTTTTTCTTCGATGCATGCTTGCTTGAATCTTTCCCCTGGTCTTCGATACACTCTGTGTCTTCCATCGTGCTTGTAGAGCATAAATTTTGATTCGTCGGAGAACATAACTTTTGACCAATCTTCAATACTCCAATTTACGTGGCTCTGGGCATATCTTAGTCTTGAAATACGATGCCCACGCTCCAGTTTAGGGCCGTTTGCAGGTCTAAGGGGTTTTAAGTTAGATTCAGCAAGCCGACGTCTTACTGTCCATGCACTTGGGTTACTTCCTCCGAGGCGTCGAAACTGATTTGTGAGTTCAGTTCCTGTGAGAAAGCGATTTCGAAGCATGGTGTTCACCAAGTATCGGTCTTCTCGTGCTGTGGTACACCTGGTTCTGCCCGTTCCTGGTCTGCGTAGGTTAGAACCAGTTTCTTCGTAACGTCGGAGAACCCTTTGTACTGTTGACAGCGACACACCGACAGTCCTGGCTGTATCGCGCTGACTCCGGCCGGTTTCCAGCATTGTAAGTATTCTGGTGCATTCTTCAGGCGTAAGCGACATAATTTCAGCTTGAATAATGAATATAGAGCACTATCAACATGGTTTATGTACCCACATAAATGACAGATTACAAACAAAAGCAAAACCAAATGCTGTAATTTCGTAGTTCCATCTTCGAAAGTGGCCCTTTTTCAAATTTGATTTTTTTATGATATAACTTTACAATAACTAAGCAGTTTTAATACCTTCATTTAAGGAGTATTACATTGTCTATTAAATACAATTTATTGCATTAACCTAGCATTTTTAGTTTCCGAGATTTTTAGGATTCTTTAAGTGACCCGGATTCATTGCTCTCGAGTGTAGTAAGTCGGGGCCGATACCACTGGGCCACCACTGCTCTCAGTATTAATGGATGGTTGTTATTGTTTTACCACGAGCCCCTTGTACTATTGATAGTAATATAATAAATAAATAACAATGTTTTCTTTAAGAATCGTGTTTGTATAGTGTATAAAAAATGTTTCATTTGCAGATCCGCGCGGAAACAATGGAAGCAAACAATGAATAATTAACGCTTTGCGAAAAAATTACTATGAAAAAAAAACTAACAAGTTAGTAATTATGTCGTTAACAGTAATTGTTTGTCAGAAGAAGCTGGGGAAGCGAAAAGAAAACAACATTTTCATAATAAAATTATTTTTTAAACATTACAGCTTCTGAAGAAAAATTATCACAAAATATTGTATAAAATATAGCTACTTACATTTATATGACTTAAATTTATAATTTAGTAAACCTTATGGCTATTTGTTTTAAGGCACATAATTCATATTTTAAGGCACATGATTATCACTTTCGACTCCACCCATTTTCATAGAACATGCCACCATACGTATATTGCAAGTTGGCTCCAGGACCCCGGGGCTCTGGCATTACGTTTGCGGTAAAGTTAACCCTCGAGGAGTGTCACCGGCATCAGGATTGAAATCGTGTTAAAATATACAACAGATTTTAGTAATTCGCTAAGAAAAACCTAGATTTTAAATGAGCCCTCCGCGAGGGCTCCCGGCATCCTATATGCGACTTGAGTGAACCCTCTAGGAGGGTTCCCGTCACTGAACGTGTTAAGACACATTCGCAGTCGTATTACAACTCTTACCAAAGTTACTATTTTATCACTTCAAAATAAATTGTATTTATAATTTGACTACTTTTTCGCAGGTCTGCCGGAAGAAATTTCTTAAGAAATAAGCAGTACCTTTGTACTCAAAATTATAACTATGTTGGTTGTATCTATATGTATTTTACTGTGTAGATAAAAAAAAAAAAAAATATGTTTTCTTTCTTTACTATTTTATCACTTCAAATTGTATTTAAAATTTATACATTTAGCACCACAAATCACTTAATGCATTTAGTCTTAAATGACTAACGTCTCCTTCAGAGAGCTTACAGATGACTCCTAGTCTATACATAATAGGGATGTTGACAGGGTAAAAAAAAAACTATTTAGTCCGTCAGCCAGATAATAAAAAAATATTAGTCACGTGTTTTTTTTTTGGTAAGTGTTGTAGTGGTTACACCGCCACATACGAACTATGCAGCGAAGACATGACGTCACTCAATTCCTGCATCGCGCAGTTAGAGTTTACCAAGCGAAAAACATAGATAAGACTATCCGAAATCAACTTATTTAAGTTGGGGAGTGGGGCTCGCTACATCACAATCCAGTATAAAATCTACCCAAGAGTAACGTCTGCCACATTTTAACTCAATGTATTGTATAATATTTTGATTACGTAATACAACAAAAAAATACGTGTCCAATATTTTTTAATAATCTTTGTGACGGACAAAAAAAAAATTAAAGTCTACATTCATGAAATGACGTCACATTGAAAACAACAGTTGTGCCCGACAGAATCCACGTAAACTTTATCATTATTATTAAGACTTGAAGAGAATTGAATTGAACAAAAAAAAATTATTAAGTGGCGCAGTTCGAGCCCGTGTCGTGAAAACGTGTGGTGAAATAATAACAAATTTCTATCAATGTTGTTTAATATTTACAATGAATTACCTACAAAAAATAATTTTCCTTGCATTCCCAATGATGCAAACTTTCATCGATTGTGATATTTTTCAGTTCTGAACAGATTTATGGCCATATGGGGGTTATTTATATCTGTAACAAATTTTCTTACGGTGTCTGATACTGTCGTTGCTATTGTAATTTTGCTCGGCACTTGGTTTTTTCGTCTCATTGCATTCCTTATGAATTATGTTGCAAGCTTTGTTCAATTGGGATTTTTTTACTTTAAGAAGCAGATTTACGGCCGATATGAGTCTTGTATATGAAATTATTTAGCTATTGACTGCATACAGGTACATTTAAAAAAACAAAAAGGAAACAAAATAAAATAAATTGTATTATAATTTATACATTGCATTTAGTGATTTCTGGTGCAAATTGAGCCTAAAAGCCTCTAGTAAGATCCGAATACTCGTGGAAATTCCTACCACAGATACATCGCCATTTTAAACGGATCCGCCATTTTCGCATGTTCAACCGTCTGCCGAACACCCGGTATACATTCATTATTATGTTTTCGATTTTAACGGACAACTAATTGCAGCGCCACAGTGGCGAAACAGTTGGGCTACTGCAGCGCAACAGTCGGGCCACAGAGACGGATCGCTAAGGATTATAGTGATGTTTTTTTACTGCAGTTCATTTCCAGTTTTGTCATTACTATTTACATTAACAGTAATACCTAAGTACCTACCTATAATAAAGCATACTACTTTTATTTACATATTGACTGGACCATAATATAACATATATACATGAATGTAAGTCTGGTTAAATCTACTTACATATTTCTGAAATTGATTTCTATAAAATACACTACCAGCAGGATTTCTTCCACCAAAATTACTTAAAAAATAATTGTGTACATTTATTTCTACTCGTTTTCATGATACTCACCTCCAAATACTCAAAAGACACTTAACTTTAAGACGGTCTTAAAACTATTTCTGATGCTACAATACACATTAAAATGACAGGGACAGCACGACACTTAACAAAGACTTAAAAATGGCGTCGCATTTGAGTATTTGCCCTTAAATAAAATCACTAATTTCATCATATTAGAATTAGAATTTCTTTATTTTGCATAAAATATGGTAGGTACACAAAAGATCTTAACTTATATATAAGAAGGTTATATATTGGTAACGAGTAGAAAAAAAGTAGTCAAGCGCAGGCCACACTGGGAACAAAGGTAAGTTCGTTTAGCTTCAGTGATTGTAGCTGCCGCGTGTCGAAGTATGAAAAGAACGAACTTCTCTTCGTTCCCAGTGTGGCCTGCGCTTTATAAAAAGACGTCGAGAGTCACATGTTCTTCCTGTCATTATAATCATTTGTTTTGTTTGTACTGGGCCATCGATGGGTGACCGTTTTAGGAGACTATCCTCAGACTATCATTTAAAACAATGGCGACCAAAAACCACCCATCTATCAGTCCGGTTGCAAAATTTTGAATTAGAATTTACGACCGTTTTGTACTGACAGGATACCAAATCACTCTTTTATAACATAACCTAACTGCTTCATTTCTTTATCGAACTGTTCATCTCTGTACTTCTTTATCTTTTTCAGCCAGACTCCATATGATGCGCCAGCTCTGCAGGTGCCCCCATATCTTAAAGGTAGGCATTCCAGGTCCATATGCTTGTGTAGAGACTTCAGGTCGTTGCCGTGGAAGTGGATGGACTGCCACGCCTCCTGGGGAATGAACCTCTTGAACAGGTAGAAGAAGGTGTTCAGGATCCAGGAGTAGTTGATGATGTGCACGCTCTTCACGCGAGCAGGCATGGCTAGCTAGAAACAAAATATTTTCGTTATTAATTTTGGTGTCTAAGTCTGGTTATGATTTTAAATTGTGGTTTATGATCAAGTTACTAATCCTAACTATATCTATGTCATATATTTTAAATCTATACAGGATGGAAGGTCAAACACCGTTGTCACTCAAACTATGGGTAGTTGGCTTAAATATAAACATAAAAAACCGAGTAAAAAAAATTACGTTATTTTCTTTAACAAATATTAAAAAGGTTACTCGTATTGTCCGACACCGTCCGCAAATTCATGGATATGCGCCCGCCCGAGTGACATAATCGATCGCCGCCCGTCCTACCTACCTACACAACACATGAATACAATACAACCTTTTCCTGGCTTAAGACAGGCAAAAATACCTACCTTAAGAATTGCGTGACAATTCTAAATGTACATCTTTAATTCTAAAACTAAAACTGAACTAGTCATGTTTACCCAAAAACGCGCATTAGGCCCTTTCCGCCTACCTAAACTGTTCGATACAGAACTTCAGTTGGCCAACGAGGTCAAGTACCTCGGGGTCATTCTAGACAGTAAGTTAAACTGGAGTAGTCATGTGGACAACAAGCTAAACAGGGCCTGCATCACCTTCTGGCAGTGCAGGAAAATGATAGGTAAGAAGTGGGGCCTATCCCCCAAAATTATACTGTGGCTGTACACAGCAGTGATCCGCCCCATGATCGCTTACGGGGCCGTGGTCTGGTGGCCCCGCACTCAGCTGGTCACAACCTCCAACAAACTACAACGCATGCAAAGGCTAGCCTGCGTGGCGACCACGGGCTGCATGAGGACTACTCCGACTGCAGCAATCGAAGCCATGCTGGGGCTGCCCCCTCTCCACCTGTTTATACAGCAGGAAGCGACAATGGCGGCGGTGCGCCTTAATGCAATTAATCTCTGGGGTAAGAGAGACACACAACACACCGCGCTGCTTGAGGGGTTCAACAAGGAGTTCCCTATCACGAAAGCCGCTAACGACCGGGTACCCAAACAATTTATCTTTGATAAAAAATACAGGATCCAACTTCACGAGGATAGCCGATGCGAGGGTTTGCGCCCCGCAGAGCTGCGGATCTTCACCGACGGATCCAAAACAGGTAGTGGCACAGGTGCTGGAATCTTCTCCGAGGACTTCAACATACACATAGCCACGCCATTTGGAGTCCATAACACAGTTTTCCAGGCCGAATGCATGGGTATTTCTCTTGCCGCCTCAGCCATTATGGCTAGGGAAGTTAAGGACCACTCGATACGCATACTCTCGGACAGCATGGCTGTTCTGCAAGCGCTAAACAGTCACACTGTTGACTCCGGGCTGATATCAGCCCTGGTGGCACTCGTATATACGAGTGCCACCAGCGCCTTAACCAGGTGGGTAGCCTCAATAATATAACCATTCAATGGATCAAAGGACACAGCGGTTCGCGGGGCAACGATGCAGCTGACGAACTTGCCAGAAGGGGTTCGAGCATGGCACCAGTGGGGCCTGAACCCATTGTGCCACTCCCCTTCGGGTACCTACGCACTCTGGTAAGGAAACGAACCAGGGACCAACACCACAAACTATGGTCTGACCACACTGAGTGTAGGCAAGCCAAGGAGGCACTTCCTACAATCGATGGCCGCCTCACGAATAAGGTTCTCAGACTAACGAAACAACAGCTGCGCATAGTCACAGCAGCCGTAACTGGCCATGGGTCATTTAATAAACACCTCTTTGTCATAGGAGTCACAGACAGTCCGCTGTGCAGAGCCTGCATGGAGGACGACGAGACAGCAGCTCATGTGCTGTTAAACTGCCCGGTGGTCGCCGCTTACAGGGCAAAGTACTTCGGTAACCCAGGTACCCTACGGGAGATTGTCAGTGACACCAAGTCGTTGCTGGCCTTCTTCGAGGAGCTGGGGTGGATCGAATAACCAATATTCCCACCCGTACGCAAAATACGCGCTTTGACGTGGAGTTGCGGATACCAGCCCGTATTACCTATTACCTATTACTATGTACATCTTTTAAAAAAAAAGTTGTGATTTTCCGTTGAATTTATGTTCTATAAACGAAACCAAACCACTGGTTTGAAGGATAACGGTGTTTACCCTAACACCCTGTATATCTTAATATATATAAATCTCGTGTCACAATGTTTGTCCTCAATGGACTCCTAAACCACTTAACCGATTATAATAAAATTCACACACCATGTGCAGTTCGATCCAACTTGAGAGATAGGATAGTTTAAATCTCAATTTATAGCCGCAATTTTAATTTATTGCTAATTAGGGCTACCCATGCGAAGCTGGGACGGGCAGCTAGTTTAATAATATAATATTAAATGCGAAAGTGAGTTTGTTTATTTGTTTGTTTGGTACGCTTTTACGCTAAAACGGCTAAACTGATTTGGATGAAATTTAGCACATGGGTAGACCATAATCTGTGTTAGGACAAAGGATACTTTTTATCCCGATATTCTTACGGCATCAAGACTTATACGGCTGAAACCACGGGGTGCAGCTAGTAATATTATTAATGCGAAAGTGAGTTTATTTGTTACGCTTTCACGCTAAAACGGCTGAACAGATTGGGATGAAATTTAGTAAATGGGTAGACCATGACCTGAAAAGGGATATAGGATAATTTTTATCCTGGATCACAGACGAATTCGCGGCCAACAGCTAGTTACCCAATATATTAAGATCTTGAGTTAAACCAGGTTGAGAGTCCCTGGTCTGTACTAGGGAAGCATGAGACCAATGGAAGGTCGCCTAGACTCAGCAGCTGGTGGGAAAGGGCCGCCAATGATGATAATGATGATGAAGAACTAATTATGAAAATGATAAGGAAATGACATACGAGTAGACCAACGAAGCAGCTCGTTGGTATATTTGTCGCAAGCGCTACCGCTGAGCATGAGGTCCTGGGTTCGATTCCCGGGTCGGGCAAAGTGTTATTGGGTTTTTCTATTTGGGATGTCTCAGTAGCAGCCTGGAATCTGGATTTGTGTTCGGTAGATGGCAATAGACTCGCCCCCTATTAGATGTAGCGAAATGTGGGTGTACTATATACCGGGTGCGGCGATTGAACTGTCCGTATGTGAAAATGAATTATTTCTGTCAATTTTCAATATTTATTTATACACTTTTGCCATGTGAAAATAGAAAGTTCAAAGTTTTATTATGACTTATTCCGAAGGAATAAAACCGCCTTTAGCCTTTACTACAAGCTGAAGTCTCTTTCTGAAAGAAGCGCAGGCTGCTCGAACGACGTCGTCACTCAAACAATTCCATTCTCGCGTAAGAGTAACTTTGAGCGCTTCCACCGAAGTGTGTTTTTTAGCACAGGCCCTGGCCTGTAAAATACCCTAAATACAAAAGTCCAGCGGATTCAAGTCGAGCGATGACGACGGCCACATATCTCGGTCCATCAGCACTGGAACGTTTGCTTACAATCAATTTTGCGTTCCAATTGCTCTGTGCGATGGTGCCGAGTCTTAATGAAAAGTCCAACGCTCAGAACCGAATGTGTTGCGTGCCCACGGTATCAGCCCTGGTCGCAAGACTTCGTCTCGATAGATTTGTTGGTTTGTTTTGACTTGGTTGCGACCCATTGGAAGTAAAACGAGCGGAGAACGGCCTTTTTCAGACACCACCGCCCAGATCATGATTTGGTCGGCTCCTTGGCGTCGACTGACTTGCAATTCGTCTGAATGGTCGCTGACATGTCCCTTCAACCAAACACGGTCATTTTGTTTGTTTAAAAACTGTTCAACGTAAAAAGTTTTCTCGAGCAAGCGAATCAGTTCTTTCGTTCGCTGTTTTTTCTGTTCTGTGGTTCGATCCAACTGGATCCAACCGTTTGCTACGTTGTAAAGCAGCGAGTTCTAAATTCGAATGTGTTTCTTTTACAACAGAATCACTTCAAATATTGATAGAGAACATGTCAAACACCAACATTTGAAATTTTGGCGGCGTTCGATTCAGTGGTTCGGTTTTAAAACAGTTAGATAGAGACGGACAGTTCAATCACCGCACCCGGTAGGCACACCTCTGCCCTTCCCTTTGGTTATACAGGCGTGATGTCATGTTATGTTATTTTATAAGGAAAATCATAGATAAAACATTCAGATCGTACTCGTAATCGTACTACAATCCTATAATTGCTTCATTACAGGACAAAGTTGGTAAGGCTTTATTTTTACCCGACTTCGGCGAAGCAAAAAGGAGGGTTATGATTTTGACCGGTATGTATGTTTATTTTTAAACCGTCCGTATTACGTGTCAATACCACGCACAATAAGGGCTTGTACACAAAACTGCGAATTCGCATCGCATCGCAAAAATCTGCGAGCTCCTACAAACAAAGCTCTTCTAAAAACCTGCGATGCGACGTCGCATCGCAGTTTTGTGTACAAGCCCTTAGGGCTCCGTAACGGTAGATGGGATGCATTTATTCCAAGAACAAACTTAACATTGCAGTTGTTAAACATGTTCTCCCATACGGAATATAAGAGAGTTACTCTTGATAAAAAAAAAAAAAATTGGTAGTTTGTTATTTTTTTATGAAATTATTGACGTTTGAAGTTTGAGCAACGACGAATTAAGTTTTTTCTTTGATTTATATCATTAAAAAAAGAAACCTTGTGGCCTGGGTCTTGTTATTGGGCATGTGGCATGACAATTATGGATCGTGAATGATGGATCAAACATATGAAAATTTCATATGTTCAACCGTCTCGCGAACACCCTGTATATATATTTTGTAATCACGTTCTCGAAAACGGCTCTAACGATTTCAATGAAAGATGCATTAAGGGGTTTACGGGGACGAAAAATCGATCTAGCTACGCGTCATAACTGGGAAAATTCGTTGTTTTCTATTTTCACAGCCTCGGGAATGTGATACAACGTTGGTATACCTGAACGATATGTTTAATAGGTACCTGATTACGCATCACATTTTCGTAAATGATTACGACTCATTTATTTAATTTTGAGAAGTCAACAACATTCATTGCCTTATTTACGTAGTTGCGCAGGTTTTTTTTGTCGAACTTATGAATCAATGGATTAGCAATCTGTTTCAAAACGATTCAGATTCTGATTGGTCGTGTATTACGTAATTAGGGTAGAGGTACTGAGTAAATTATAGGAATGGCCAATAAAAATAGCATTAATTGCGCATGATTATGACAGTTATAGTTTTTACAAGATTATTAACTACACACACTTCAATTTACCAGTTTTTATGATGATGGAGCCAATCGCTGAACATTCTTACATAAGAACGTCATTCCTTTCAATTCGACTAATTAAAAACCAAAAAGTTATTCTTATCTATTTACAAGTTCTCTAAGAAACACGTGACGGAGTAGATAAACCTTTGATCTTGGCAACAGGCAAATCTTAATGAGGATGAATAGAGGTGGAAAAATAAAATGCATAGATTGCTGATGTAGATTACTATGATTTATGAGTCACAACTCATAAGTTATAGAGTCTGGCAAACGAAAAGAAATAGACACTCGAATTATTTGCAAACTTTTTACAAGGCAATGCTATACTGATGTCAACAAAAATTTGCCAAAACACTTCAAAATTACCGCGCGATACAATACACGTGCATTTGTAGTTATAGTTAAATCAAGAGAAATTCCTACTACTTATTATAAAGTTTATTTACTCCTGCCCCACCCCTAAAAAAGTGCTGGGAAGCCCATGCCATCGGCCTATATCTCTAGCGTTCTCACAAAAGCGCGATCGTCACTCAAACACGCGACCATCGTCGTCATCGTTAGTTCGTTACTGTCGCGTTCATTTTGTTTGGTGAACCCCTATCGCGCCGACAGAGGGCGCCTACCGATTTTCCGAACAAACATTATGAATGCGACGATATCGCGTATTCACGCAACATTGCTTTAAAGTGGTGATAGACGTGCGAGCAAGTACGCGGACTTATGGCTCGGCGACCGTACTCGCCCATGTGTCACAAATATAGTAAGTATGCGCAGTTTAAAACCGCCGAGTAAGTTCGTTGAGGATCCAACAGGTTTGAAATTTTGCTCGTAGCCCGCTTTGGTTCGTAGTTTCGTACGTCTGTCATCGCCGGCCCGTGAGTCACGAGCCGCCATTTTGTTGTGACATTTGTGTAATGTATGTTTAGTTTGGTTCAGAAAATTCGCCAACATCGCCGATACAGTGTGAGCAAGCTTCACTTGTGTCACCGACCGCCGGCGAGCCGAGTAAGTAGGCGAACTTAAAAACCGCGGACTTTAAGTTCGCATGTCTATCTTCCACTTTAGGTTTCACATAATAACGATATCGGTCGTTCTGATGATGAAGTCAGACATAACAAATACAACTCACCCCCATAAGACAGACGATTTGGTAAGCAACAGAAGGAGTCAGGGTGGCCACGTGGCGTATCGTTACTCCTTCCAAGTCTACAATAACTGTGCCAGCGAGGATCTGAAGCTTGGGCTGTCGGAGGCCTATCTCCCCCATCACAACGGCAGCTCGGATTAAGTCTTCGACTGGAAACTCGCTTGGATCCCAAACACCTGGAAAAAGTCACTAATAAACTTAATAAGGCTCTAGCAAGTTCAAGAAAATGCCGAGACATTGAGGTGCGTCCCGATATGTTTTTTTGTCCGTACCGTACCTCCGTTCCGTAAAAGCTCAGGACGTAGTATCGTATTGCCTTTGAACTTGGCGAAAAACCAACACGCGATGGATCGGAGCGGACCTGTATCCGTATCGAGACGCCGTACCACCGTACCGTACCGAACAGGCGTTCAAACTAACGTTCTTGGATTGCGACGGTACGGACAAAAGACAATATCTGGACGCAGCTTTAAAATAATAATTTTAGTAATATACAAAACCTATCCTATGTTAGTAGCTGATAAATACGTGTAAAAGACATGAAAATACGCAGAATAATCGGTGGACCACTCCATGACAGATGGCCCAGCAGTTCGCGTAGGTTATGACCGGGATGAAGGAAGGTTACGAAGACCTTGCAGTGCAGCGGCAGGTATTATTTTAAAGGTCAATATTATAATAAAAATGAAAAATACATATAATAAAGTGAGTTTGCTTGTTTGTTATGCTTTCACGCTAAAACGGCTGAATGGATTTGGATGAAATTCGGCACATGGGTAGACCATGACCAGAGCAAGGACAAAGAATACTTTCTATCTCGGTAGTACGTTCCCGTGGAATAATTTCCGACCTCCACGCGGGCGAAACCGCGGGCAAAAGCTATAGTTCCGTATAAACGTAGAAAAGGGTTATAAATTCAACGAAAAGGAATATGTAGATACATAGGTAAATAATTTATTTGAATCTGATCCCAAAGCAATAAAAAAGGTCACTTGGAGCGATTGACTTGTCAAGTGTTACATGGGTAACTTGAGTAGGTACTCTCGCCTCCCTGACTCTACGTTATTTAAAATTTCTTCGCTCAAACGTTTCCAAGAATTTATTATAGATCTAGGTCTGTCTAGACGTGTTCCAAGAGTGTTTGTTGTGTTCCAAGAGAGTTGTACTCGTATTGACTTGTACTTGTACGTCAAATCTGTGACCCTGCGAGTTGTAGTGGGGAGAAATCGAACCGCTCGTGGTACATTCGTTCGACAGCGGTCCAACTGAAAGGTTGTCTGGAGTAACAAGAAGAATCTGTTCAAAAGGTCGTATTTCACTTTACGATTTCTTTAGGCGCGTTGAGCACTTTTTGGGATGGGTAAAAAATGTTAAACTCGCGTCAGGCGTGAGCCGTCAGGACACGTGACCTGATCGAGAATTCGTAAGACGGAGGGAGAGTAAAATTTGTTGACAGCGCACTCTGTTTTATTTTTTTGGAATTGTTTTAATGGAGCTACAGCTTTCGTTCTTGTACTGACAGCAAGCCACATAAATTCCTGACATTTAGATGGCGTTAGTTAGTTTTCACTTCTATCGGCAGTCTCCAAAGACTGCCCCGCATGTTTTTTTTTTATTTAGTTTAAAAACTTGTTCAAAAGACGCGTATTTCCCATATAATAAAATCCAAAAAAAATGGATTCCAATCAAAATGGATATATTTCTGCATCATTTACCGCAATAAAATGAGGCCATGAGAACCATAGTGGCCTACTATTTTTTGTACAATATTGAATCTATAATTTTATCCAGTTGATTAAAAAAAATACTGTTTTTGTTTTCTATTTATTACACCTGTCTGCAATGTTATCGGCTCCGAAAGACATTATTTTAACATATAATACTTGTTTATTACTTTTTTAAATAAGATAAAAATCGTTTTATATCTTTATTAATATTTATAATCTTGGTTGCTAGTAATCGTCTACCAACAGACCGCGTCATATATATTTTTTAAAGGATCCTAAAACTAACTGGTGATCCCTCCCTGGTCTAAACAGTGCACAGTGTTTAGACGATGCACGTCATTTGTTTCTTCAATCTTATCGTCCACAGTCATGAAACTTGCATCGTACAAAAGGGCTTTAGGAAAAATCAATGAGTCAGAAGTTCAAAACTAGTTCATCGAGTCTTACCGAATCTGAACACTGACAGCCGACCGATATCAGGTCTGTCGAGCATGGTGCCTTCGTACGCGTCCTTCACCTTGACCAGCCCCCACAGGTCGACGCCCTCGTAGAGGTGTTTGTATTGTTCTCTGAAGGCGCAGTACCGGACCAGCTGGGTGGAAAAAAATAGTTTTTTATTTTCACAGCATCACATGATCACATTATTTTTTGTTTATACATACCTTTTTTATTTTTTATAATTTGATAAATTTTGTGAAATGAAACCGTTGTGCTTATTTCTTTTGATTAAACTATTGTATAGGACCTTAGTTTTTGTTTATACTAAAACCTTGTAAACCTTAAAAGGTTTTGTATAAACCTCTTATGGGGTCATTGTACCTACTCATCACTATGGACAACTTTCACTACGGGACCAAAGCTGAAATCGCGAAAAAAAATCAGCTGTTTCCTACATTTATGTTCGCGTAGCTCGTCAAAATGTAGGGAACAGCCATAGATATAAGACAATTTCTATGGGAACTGCATATTTTTTTGGTGGTGTACCTGGACGATATGTTTATATTTTCACCCGAGCAGAGCTCGATTGACCAGATATTACGAATTGGTGTGGGGTAGGTACCATAAATACAAAGTGAAAAACAAAAATAAAAAATTCCAAAAATAAAAACAACCGGCTGCCATAAAAACATTACAAATTGAAAAATTACTTTAATTTTGGAAGTCACAGGCAAAAAACTAAAATACAGATCCAAAGAAACCGAATTCCGAAATAAAAGTTGTTTTTCACTTTGTAGTGTTTTTTACTCGGAGATTATTGGCTATATTGATGAAAATTGGAAAGGTGTGTTCACGGCTAAACAAAGGTTTAGTGAATAACCAACAGATGAAAAAAATAACTCTATGCACATAAGCATGTGGGGTATCGTTGATACAACAATATAAAATTTCGGTTAAGGTGCATCTACACCAAAGTTACTTTATGTGGATAACGTTTGCAAGTGTTAGTGGGCAACATCGGATAACAAAAAGTTATTTAAAAAGTAACCTACTAAAAGTTACTTAAGGTTGCAAAATGTTGCTCTACAAAAAGTGACTTCAGTGTGGATGCAACTTTACAGTTGCAGAAATAACTTTGAGTTTCATAGTTTTTTCGAGAAATTCTATGAAATAAAAACTTATTTTTGCGGTCGAATCAACTATGCATGCGTGAATATTCATCGTAACTACGGAAACCTTCACTGTGCGTGGTCCGGCACGCAATTTTTTAAAATATTTACTATGTAAAACGAAAACGTGAAACGTCGTGGGTTCGAACCCAAGCAGGCGCTTTACTTTGTGTAAATAATTTCATCACCACTGCTCTCAAAACGGTGAAGGAAAACATCGTGAGGAAACCGGCATGTCTTAGAACCAAAAATTCGAAGACATGTGACATCCACCAACCCGCACTGGGCCCGCGTGGTGGATTACGGCCCACTCCCTCTCACAGAGAGGAGGCCTGTGTCCCAGCAGTGGGAACATTAATAGGCTGATGATGATGATGAAACGAAAACGATAATCTTCATACTTTATTTATATTGGGAGATTTCATCGCTTGGAGGTGTGTAGGTGCTGGTTTTAAATTGTTGTTGATTATGACAAAAACTACGATTGGTAAGTAATAAAACGTTTAAGGATATTTGAAAGCAGGCGTACGATTATACAAGGAGGCAAAGTAATGTCACAATGTGAATATGCCATATTTTTTGCAAATGGAGTCGAAATGTCATTGTGCTTTGACATTAATAGACAGAGGGAGAATTTTATTAGTCATAGATAATAATACGGCCAACATCTATGGAATTAGTTGACAATGCAATGGAGCAATATACACAGCTTAGCAGCCTTTTTTTGGGTTGGCAATCATCAAATGACTTCTCCCGCTCTGGGCGGAGCGGAACGGCGTGTCAGACTCTTACTGACTAAAACCCACCCGTGTTCCTTCCCTTGCCTGTTCGTTGCCAGGGGCCACGGTCTCCCCTTAGGACTTCCCGCAACCCCGGACAGCTTAGGAGCCTCAGAAAATGACGGAGATTTTGAAACACCAATTTCTGAGTGTCTCGTTTTGGCGATTTGATCTGAATGGCCAGATAGCCAGTTCTGATGGTGCCAGACCCCAGTTCCTTTGGGGCTTTTTGAAATCTCGCGTTTACCAACATAAAACACAACCTTGAAAATATTGACAGCCAAAAAAAAACAATCTGCCTAGCCTTTTCCCAACTATGTTGGGGTCGCCTTCCATGCAGTCTAACCGGATGCAGCTGAATATCAGTACTTTACATGGAGCGACTACCTATCTGACCTTCACAGTTCCCAGTAACTGGATAATACGATTCTGCTTGGTAAGACTGGTTGTCAGACTTTCGGGCTTCTGACGACCCGTAATGACTGTAAAAGATCCACGAATGACAGCCGGGACCAACGGCTTAACGTGCTTTCCGAGACAAAGAGGAGTCTCGGTACGTAAAGATGTTCACTCATCCACGGACCAACCTCGGCAAGCGTAGCTTAACCTGATGGATCGACCTTTGCGGCTGTTATTACTTAGCCACGAGCTCGAAAGCCAACATTGAACAAAAAATCACCAAAATGGAACCAGATTAATTTAAAATGCCGTTTATCGAGCAGTAATGTGCATCAACTCAGAAGGTGGTAATTTAACCGATATAATTATTTTGACTTAGGGCTCCCACACAAAACTGCGAATTCGCATCGCATCGCAAAAATCTGCGAGCTACTAAAAACAAAGCTCCTTTTGTGTGGGAGCCTTTAGTCATTAAAGGTGGGGAAAATTTTAATAATCTTTCCGTGAATACAGGGCCCAATTTTTTTCATTTTCAACAAAATGGCAGTCAATTCTCATTATGACATAACTGTTGCGAATTCTGTAAGAAAACCGATAAAAAATATCTTTTACGACCACAATTTCGATCTCCAGGTTATCCTCAGGTCGAAGTTGCGACCATCAATTATATTTAAAACTTCCAAAAAGCGTACGCAACGTTTTTAAAACGTTTTCTGTTTTGGTATTTTGAAATCGATATTTAAAAAGTCTTTAACACAAACACGACAGTGTTTTATTTGTTTTTTTTTTAAACATGGCGTCACACTGATGCAGTAGGAGCTAAGTAGTTGTAGAACTTGTAGGTATATCATTAACTAATCATAGACAAGAGTTGACTTTTAGCATTCATTATGTTCAAACACCTACGTACATGACATGACTAAGCAGCTTACAGAGAACTGTTGCATTATACATGTACCTACTAAGTACCTACTTATTACTTTATGGGAAATAATAAGTGCAGCAACAAAAGTTTTCTTTAGCACCTGCAACCGAGCGTCTTTTTTTATATGTAGGCTACGAGTTAATAGAACAGCTTCAATTATATTAATTCATCATCTTTACTATTCCAACAGAATATCAAAAAACCAGCGTCAATTTACAAAAGTAAATTAATATGACTCAGCTACCGATAAATGTATTTACTTCTGAATTGATAACTCAGCGACTAATGTTGTAAGTGAGCTACTTTATATATTCTAGAGATTCAACATCTGTCTGCTAATAAAATCAAATTCCAGCCTCAAAATTAGCAATCAAAGTTTTTTATTCAACAACTAAATTAATAAATCATATTCTTTTTTCGTGAAAATTAGCAACACAAGCGAAAGAATATATGTACTGTGCACACGCTAAAGTTATAAAATTTAAAAAGAAATTACGTAAGGCGACAACCTCATTATACACCGGCTTGTAGTTAATAGGTTGAATCTGTTCCAAAACCGAATCGGGGCTCCCCGACTTTACGTAGTCTTTTGGCTCCTACCCCTAGAGTGTATATAAAAACCGGAGGCGCGGAGGGAGAGCAACCCCCGCCCGCTGTAACAAAGCATAGGCACCCGTGCGAGCCGTAGCGGCTGAGGCTGGTCGCCGGGGGCGACCAGCAAGCCGAAGCTGCGGAGGTGAGCATGGGTGCCTATCCTTCGTTACGTAAGGGCGAACGGGTTGCACTTCCCGCAGCGCCGGAGACGATGCAGAAGCAACTTACTGTTTTGAGGTTAGGTTAGGTAGGTAAACCTATGCTACTGCCATTTAAAATTATCTGATTTATAAATAAAATGGTTGTACAAACACAGAGTTGCAGATGTTTGTTTTTGATGACAATATAAAAATATTGTCTGACTTGACTATTGTCAAGTCATCAATTACATATGGTAACATTATAAATAGATAGGCGAATACATGAAATTAGAGCTTTCATTGACCATTATTTGATGACAATAACACGGTAATTTTATGTTCAAATATAGTAGATTCAGTCATCAATTAATTTGCTAACGTATAAAAATAAAGGTGACTTTAAGAAATTAGAGTACGTTGATATTATTTTATAGATGCAGTTGATACACTTATTAGAAGCTGGCAATGCGTAGACATATCAAAAATTTTGTTGCTTAAGAATTATCACCATGCTGTGTCATATTAACAGTAGCTTGTTTTACAATATATGGTCGCTTGAAAATCATTTATTAGACGCTAAAAGTTTGTCGCTGACCTATTAATTCATTAGACAACTAAATATATTTGAAGACGAGAATGACATTTTAAAGAAGCTGCATTAATTAGCACCCTTACTTTATTATTCAAAGTGCCTTACTCATAATTAACAAGCCTTTACCTAACTAGGTATGCTGGGAGCCTGATCTCTCTCCGGTCGTGTCGGATGGCCGTCCCATCGGACTATGAGAGTGAGGGAACAGAGATTGCTACTGTGTCTGCGCACACACTCTTGTGAACTATGTATATAAAATCTCCCATGATCTCGATGCCTAGTCTCCACTGAGATTGGCCGCCATGGCGAAAATTTTACACGTCCAACGTCACGACCCGCTGGAGATCCAAGGTAACCGACTTAGCCCGAAGAATTGCCAAACTTAAACCTCGTGAAAACTGGCGCGACACGACAGTGCGATGCGACTCTAAAGGTAGCATTCCGTTCTTAGCGACTGCTACGCGCGACTGCGACGCGCATCCGAGACTGGGTCGCGCGACCTACTGCTTAGTATGAATTTATATGGAGCACTAAACAAATGCCGCGACCGCGTCGCGCGACCGGTGGGCGTGGCCAGAGAACCGCGTGGCGCAGCGACCCGGTCGCGTCGGAGGCAGTGCCGTCACGCGACGCAGGCGAGAAGCACATCGAAATCGCGTCGTTTTCATCGCACGAGGACCAGGTATTGATAGAATTAGAAACCGAACCGAACCGAGAGTCGATCTCCATCCTTTTTTCCGGAGGCATATATAATAACATAATAAGAATATCATCTTCTTCTTCTTCCTCCAATAGCTGCTGAATAACTCTCTCTAGCGGCGGATATATTGTCCGTCATAACGTACTGCAATAGAACACAACCGCCACCTATAAAACATGCGGGAAGAGTGGCGGGACTGGCGGGTGACGTCGCGGTCGCTGACATCGGAACGCTAGTGGTCGCCCCGCGACAGGCGACCATGATGGCGTGGTCGTCTTGGCGCCGTCGCGGGTCACGGTCGCTAAGAACGGAATGCTACCTTAACAAAACAATTTCTAAGAAAACTTCACGGTAGAACAATGACGGGACGTGTCGCCAGTCTGCATAAGGCTTAAAGTGGCAGTGGTCGTTGACCAGATGGTCGATGGGGCCGAAAGGTTCTGGAAGATGTAGCATTGGAAAGGCCATTTGGTTATTAATAAAAAGGAAAAAGACATAATATGACAATTTATGGCGTCTTAACCACAGAGTAAAGAAACGAAACATTCGCATAAAAAGTCATGTTGAAATATCTGTTTTCTGTCAATGTATCGGCTCGCGTTCGTATTGTCACGCAAATTGCTGACGCGAAACATGTTTGACGTTTCATATCACTTGACATGTTTATCCAGACAAATTGCCAAAATGTTTCAACATCTTGCAACATGATTGTGTCCACTACATGTTTCGATGTTTTGAAAACACTAACTTGAGATCTCATATTGCGTGCAGTTATCATTCTCCTGCCCTTATCCCAATTTATTTATGGTCGGCGGAACATGTCCCACACTTCTCTATTAGTCACCATCTCAGTAGTCACCCCCTTTCTAGCCATATCATCTTTCACACAGTCGTTCCATCGTTTCTTTGGTCTTCCCCTACTCTTATAGCCATCAAAATTATTACTCAAAACTTTCCTCACGACATTTTCCTCATTCCTTCGCATTACATGCCCATACCATGCTATATCACTCATACTGCTTGTAGTGCGAACGCAAATTCAACAAAACAAGTTATTTGTTTCATGTGACAAGTTTCAAAACATCTACACGTTCAATGTTTTATGGTGCAAACGCAAAGCGTGCAAAATATATACCGAGCTATCTCTCTGTACCGTTTCTTTACTCATGTGTCTTAACTCAAGGCTAACAGTGACGTAAATTATTTAAAAGTTATAAACCATTTCAATAACAGTTCTCGTTTTGAGCATAAACTAAACCTGTTTTATTTATTTTTTAGAGTATCTACCTAAAAGTTAAAAATATACTTCTTGGACTTGTGTCCTTGTACGTCATGCGGAAGCTCAAGGTATCTCAGAAAGGAACTGGGTAAATGCTAAGCTAATGAGTAATTATTGTCTACTTCGAATCTGACTTAATTTTTGCTAGTTATGTAAATTGATGCTGCACGCGTAGCATGAACACCGTAGAAACAAGTTTTGTCGACGGAAGAATAGACAAAATGACAGATTGTCATTGTTTATCTGTCATTTTGTCTATTCTTCCGTCGACAAAACCCGTTTCTACGGTGTTCATGCTACGCGTGCTGATGCTCAGTTGTAGCGCTTGCGACCAATGAAGCTATTAGACATTATTTCAAATTATTTATTTCAAATTATTTATTAATATTTGAAATAAATAATTTGAAATAATGTCTAATAATAGCTTCATTAGTCGCAAGCGCTACAACTGAGCATTATGTTTAATTCCTTGTAGGGTAAGCAAAGATACAATGATCAAGTGTATTTACCTACTTGAACTAATTCAAGCTTAGGTATAGTCATTATTTACCTATGTACCTAATGTAATATATTTTTCAACACAGTTGCTCGTAAAGTGGCTCTTATTTAACCGCTTTTAGGTTCATAATGCAGTGTATTATAGACACGTGCTTTTTTCTTTACATAATCGCACTAGTGCGGTAATTTACTAGTCGGAGTAATGACATGGCAGTCTGGCAGTATGGAATTAGTAAGTACTATCAAGGCACGACATGTCTTTCTTATTGCGACTTAATATAGTGTGACAAAGTAAACGAAGGAACGAAGTTCTTTAACGCGGCTTCATTCTTGCGTCTGTCTTTTTCTAATTCGATAGAAAGAGAAAGAGAAAGTGTGAATTTGGTCAAATGGAAAATACAGTAAGTATGGCGATTGTGAAAATTTTCTAATTTTTCGTCATGGGTGGCGTTTTCGTAATTTTCGATCATGCTATAACCGATAGTGAGGTCAAAATGTTAATCCAAGATGGCGGCTGTGAAAATTTTCGTCATTGGTCTCGTTTTCGTAGTTTTCGATGGTTCTAAAGTTGATAGTGAGGTCAAAATCAAAATCTAAGATGGCGGCGAAATTTTTGTCATGTTTCATCATGGGTTTCGTTTTCGTAGTTTTTGATGGTTCTAATGCCAACAGTGTTCACTCGATAGAGAATAATTAGTAATAATTAGCAGCGAAATCTAATTTTTTCA
Organism: Conistra vaccinii; assembly: GCA_948150665.1. NCBI lineage: Eukaryota > Metazoa > Arthropoda > Insecta > Lepidoptera > Noctuidae > Conistra > Conistra vaccinii. The sequence goes on along the minus strand of OX411334.1, from coordinate 3,194,256 downwards.
AGTTTCTTTTGTCTCCACCTCCGACCGAACGTGATGGTAGGCTGTTCAGCGGTTTTGTCAGTGCCTTGCGCGCGCATCGCTACCCGAAAAAAACCCAGCGCGCCATTTTTCATAAATATTTTGTTATCGTATTATGTTGTGTGGTTACTGCAGGTTACATATTAAGAAAAATACGAACCGACGTAGAAACTTTTTTACAGGAAGTGGATAGTCAGTACCTGGCAACAAAGGTCAGTTGAACTTTATAAATCTAAATGTATCATTTCTCTAAAGTTACGTTATTGTAGCATAAGTTCTGACAACAAGACGGTTTCTTTCGTCGCAAATGTGTTGAAAAACGTCGTATGAAACGCGTGCGCATTGTTGTAAATGACTAATACAGCACACTCGTATCATAATGTACTATTCAATGATTCCAAGTATAAGATAAAATATTAATAATTTATTTACTTACTATGTAGGTGGGACCTTTTCAGATCGTGATAACCTAGATTCAATTCAATTAAGACATTTCAATTAAGAAAATGTATACTCCCAGAAACCCGAGTTTTATGGCTTTGGGTACCAATACATTAACTTCAGTAAATCATAGTTTTTTTGTGTTCATGGCTGGCATCAGTAAACATTATGCCAAAAAAGTCAGTTTAAGTATGAAAAAGAGTATTTCAGCGAACTCTATTATGTTATAGATTATAAAGTACACCTACTAGAGAAAGAGTACAATACACTATTTTAGTGTTGGCAGCCCTACTCCGCAAAGCCTTGTCTTGTGGATGTGGGGGCTCCGCAAAAATACCTACTGGTCACAATGAACCAGTATTTTCGCGGAGCGGTTTCACAGAGGTTTTGCGTAGCCCAGGTTCCTCAAGAACTTATTATAGATTTGGCGGCATTTGCTTAATCACGTGTCTATGCAGGAACTACGACTTGGCGCTTTAATTTTCATTCGTGATACTGGTCCTACCTACAAAAAAGGCAAAACTTGGACAAGTGGAACAAGTTATGCAACATCTGCAAAAATAGCGAATAATCAATTGCCGCCAAATCTAAAATTAGTCCTTGAGGAAGCGGTAAAAATAATTAATTTCGTCAAAAGTTGTCCACTGCAATCCCGATTCGGTTCAATATTGTGTGAAGATTAAAAAATAGCAGCAATCATAAAATACTACTGCTCTACAGACGTGAAATCTGGGCGTAAATCTTTAACAAGGCTTTTTGAACTTAGACCAGCACCCTTATTACGTAATGCACGATCGATTTTAAATTGAAACCAATTGAAAAATATTGCCAGTCCATTGCTTCATAAGTTCGACAAAAAAAATAGAGCAGATATTTTTTGTCGAACTTATGAAGCAATGGACTGGCAATCTTTTTCAATTGGTTTCAATTTAAAATCGATCGTGCATTGCGTAATTGGGGGGCAGAGTTACAAACTATGCGAAACAGGATTCTCAACTCAACCTATGCAGCTATAAAAACAAAATGACATGCGACTACAACTCTCTTCAATCAAGCCCGACATCAAACAATTGATGAAAAGTAAAAATCTGTTTCATCCCCACATTAGATGCAAATGTTAAGAGCTTTTATTCTGAAAGTGGGCAACGGCAACCTCGCAAATAGATGTAAAATATTTCCCTGTTTTGAATAATTTGACAATATTACTGTATGGAAATAAGAAATGTGGCCAACTAGCGAATGAAATGCGCAATATCATAACACCGAATATTTAGTTTTAGATGTTTAAAAAGTATTTGGAAACTTTCCAAATGCCCTTTTCACACCTAAAACGGTTACAACATCAAATTCGGTGTTATAATTGCAATTTATTATTAATATTCTAGTTCGCTAGTTAGCCACTTTTCTTATTTCCGTACAGTAATATTGCCAAATTAATCAAAACAGGTTTAGGGGTATGAGGAACAGGGTGTTATAATGTTCACTCATCCACCTTAGAAAAGGGAGGATCCTCCAACCAGACGGGTGTTATATCTGGCGGGCAACTGCCCATATGTTGATTTCGGATAGTCTTATCTATGTTTTTCGCTTGGTAAACTCTAACTGCGAGATGCAGGAATTGTGTGACGTCATGTCTTTTTGTTTCGTAATTTTTGTATGTGGCGGTCTAACCGCTACATCACTCCCCTCCGGAGACCGGAGGTCGATAGTGGGCTGAGTCTTGGATCTTGCGATGCTTCACAGTGCCAGCTGTGGTTCCAGTGAGTCGGAACCGGGTGCCGCATAGTTCACGGTGAGTCGGAACTGTCTGCGGTGATTCCCCAGTGAGTCGGGGAGGCGCTGCGTCGTCATCCAGTGAGTCGGATGTGGTACAGCGCCGGGTTTTTGGCTGACTGCCTGCGTCGACCAGGAGAGGGTAGAATAGGCTCTGCTTGTGAGACCGGCCGGAAGTGCAGGTGCTGTGCCAAGGTTGCTGATGAGGCTGAGGGTGATGACCAGGAATGCGCGTTCGCTGCATGCTGGTGGTCAGGATACCCGTTGAAGCCGTAGGTGCTGGCTGGCTGTGTGATTCGCCTCACGAAAGCTTGCGGGAGTGATGATGATGACGTCACGCTGAAGTAGTTGCACGAAGGCTGCGTTGACGTTGATCACGTCGGGGTCACCAATTTAGGGTATGAGGAACAGGGTGTAAAGTTCACTCATCCACCATAGAAAAGGGAGGATCCTCCAACCAGACGGGTATTATGTCTGGCGGGCAACTGCCCATATGTTGATTTCGGATAGTCTTATCTATGTTATTCGCTCAGTAAACTCTAACTGCGAGATGCAGGAATTGTGTGACGTCATGTCTTTTTGTTTCGTAATTTTTGTATGTGGCGGTCTAACTGCTACACAGGTAAATATTTGACAGCTTTTTGCGACTTTGCACCATAAACGTTCTTATTGTCAAGTATTATGATCATTAATAAAGTATACAGATAAAACTAGGTGTTGATTATTTTAGGACTCCGTAAAATATTACGTTTTCTAAAAGGGTTCCGTCGCCAAAAAAGTTTGAGAGCCGCTGGTGTAGACAAACTATTTAGCTGAAACTGCGTTTTCTTGTAATAAATTTCTCAGTAGCAGCCCACGGCGCAGATTAGCATTTCAACCAGTGTTAAATGGTAAAATAATAAGACGTTTTACACGGTGTGGGTGTTACAATTAGTCAGAACTTCAGACTAGGATGAAAACAAAAACAGCAAGGCTAATTCCTAAAGCGCAGTCAGACCTGTCTACGTAGAACGCCCTCATTTCACTAACATATTATGGATTATGTTTCACCATATTTGGTGACAGTCTCATGGCTAATTGATAGGTATTTATCTTCCAAGGGTTGTAGAAAATGATCACAAGTGCTCTTTGTAAAAATAGACCACTTATAGTATGTTGGTAGCTGCTAAGCTGCTGCCAAGGTTCCAGCTTAGCAATAATCTACTAGGTAACTAGAATCTATTAGGATAACTTTTAACGTCTTCAGATCTTCAGGAGTTCAACAGAAATACACTCACCAATTTATGAGCTCTCGGTACTATAAATTCCCTGGCTCGCAAAAACCTCAGCATGTACTCGTCGTCTGTCCTCAGTGGATGACATTCACCTCTATCTGGAATAATAATAATTAAAATTTAATGAAAAAACATCAAAACTAACAGCTATATCAGTTTGTGTTTACCACTTTTTGGAATTCCTTCATTTCAATGTCAAAATGTTAGGACCTCCGATAGACAGGTCAATGATGTGAACAGGGGGCCAAGTCTACTAATTTACAAACGTCCCAATGGTCTCTCCATTGTTAGTTTTTGACAGATTTTCCATACAAAATCTGTCAAAAACTCACAATCGAGGAACTATTTGTGACGTTTGTAAATTAGTAGACTTGGCCCCCAGGTCATTGACTGAAATGGTAGACAGGCCCTAAGGCAACACAAAGAAACTTTGAAAAAATGTTTAACAAAAATATTGAACGAGGGTCCTAAGTATCTGTGTAAAATAACTGTACAATAATACTTTTGTCTGACCCTTGTAAAACATCTTTAATAAAGAGTTTTGTGACAGGTGTGACCTGTCACAAAACTCTTTACATTAGAATAGACAAACGTAAGTAACGTATTTACAGACAAATATTATGTTACTAAAATCCGATGTTTTTCGTATTTTGTTTCGCTTAAGTATACATATGTTAAAATCATGTGTGTTCGTACACTACGCTAATCTCCGAAACCACATAACGGATTTCAATGAAATTGTGTAAATGTGGTTGGTTTTAGCTTGAAAGATTGAATAGTTTTGGACCCGGTAGGTGGCGCCATTGTCGAGATTCGCGCGGACGAAGTCGAGGGCGAAGTGCTAGTAACTTAAGTTTTCCAAAATGAAAGGAACATTTTTACTGCAGCGTAAGTCAATTAACCTAAAAGACATGCCTGTGACAAGTTCACAACTTCTAATTATTTTGGTATTTTATAACAAACCGAACAATGGGCATCACTGCCTGTTGCAATGCAAAAAAAAAACAAAGAAAACTCACCAAATATCATTGTCCTAAGTTCTGTGATGGCTGTCGCCCTGGTAGCTACATTCTCCTTGCATTGTTCGTAAGCGATCTCCATCAACTCAGGGTCTTCCTTCGTGTTGACTTCGGCTTCGAAGCCAATTTCTAAGAAGCACTCATACATTATGATATCCTAGTAGTTGCGACCTGAAACAAAAAAGATCCATGCTTAAAAATGTCAAACCATTCGATGTTTTGGCCAGCGATGCCTCATGGAACTAGGTGAAAAAATATATTATTGAGATTTTTTCGAAATTAGTGGTTTCGGTATAAACTGACGATTAAAAGTTTTTTCTAAACAAAAATCAGGTTCATGAACCGAATGAATCGAATGCTTTTTTTAATCGTCTGACAAGATTGATTCGATCCTATTAATTAATATTTGAACCATCGTAAATTCATAATAATTATAACATGTGTGTGCGTCATTCCATGGATTCAGCCACAATAATTTCCACTTCCAAAGGATCAAAGGTTATGACTTTATGAGCAAAGTAATAGCTGGACTGGATGGTGATTTGATCACCGATTTCTTGTCTATTCAGTAAACAAAAATAGAGCCGCCATTAAATCGTTAGCCCGAATTCGAGTGCTCGAAAGACTTTACTCGAACTCGAGCAGCCGATGCATTAATTACACTGGTCATCGCACTGGAAGATGAAGCTGGACATGATTGGCCGAAGACGGACGGGCGCCGAGAGCCCTTTCATTTACATTTGGTCGTTTTCCCGAATTCGTAATTCGATTCGTGAAAGTGTAAATTGCGCTAAATATTGAGTTGGTGATTGTCCTTTTTGTTGCGTTTTGTATATTTAACAACCAACCTTGCCTCAATTCAGGTAGTCAAGTCACGTCTAGGAAAAAATCCTTGTACCTAAGTATTTTTACCACCATAATAGTATTGTGTATACAGGGTCAAATTAAATTACCTAGCGAAACTCTGCAGACGTGATGGGTATTGATATCTTAACATGATAAAAATAAGTTTAAAAAATAAAACCCGACTACTGAAAAATCATGCTTTAAAAAAACCCCCGACACAAACAAAATTCTTTAAAAAGTTAAAGTGATGTCAAAATATTATCTACAAATTATATTAAACTTAAAGGGCCAGGGCTTTTATTTTATAACTTTTTAAAGGATTTTGTTTGTGTCGGGGGTTTTTTAAATTTTTAATTTAACTTTTATTTCCTGCTTTTTAAACTTTATATACCTACGTATTACTGTACATACGCTACGATCGACACGTGCCTCGCTTATATCGCTATACGTATTTTTCCCACAGTAAAGCTAGTTACTAATTTACCCTGTTTTTTTTGCTTCTCCATTATCAGACCCTGATAAATATATATCTATAACCTATTCATTGAGACCATTCCAATGAGCCCAAACACAATACCACTGCTGTAAGTTGGGTATCCTGCAAATACCAGGTAATGCTGCAGCATCAGTTTAAGGTTACTATGTTATTCTAATACCATTGAAGTAACAAATTACAGAATTTAGACTCAATCAGACCTGTGGAAGATGCTCAAATCTATTCATCAATTAGAAAAAACCTGATATTCTTCAAACGGCTGACTAGATTTTAATGAATCATAGCTAAGAACACTCCCGATCAAGTCACCTTTCAAACAAAACAAAAAAAATCTAAATCGGTTCAACCGTTTGGGAGCTACAATGCCACAGACAGATACACAGATAGATACACACGTTAAACTTATAACACCCCTTCGTTTTCCGTCGGGGGTTAAAAAGTATGAAACAAGAAAATATTTCGGACGGAAATCAAGACATAGGTACAAAAATGGTCAAAGTAAAGCTGTAGTCGCATACCTGTACACTAGTTGTACACCTACAAAATATTTTCTTGTTTCATACTTTTTAGAACGTGATTTTTCAGTAGTCGGGTTTGAGTTTTTGTTACTTGAAAATTGAAATATGAGTTGAGAAAATATGTTTTATTTTGTTTCATCGTTTTTAGATCACATCATGTCGGTCACCACACAGTAATTGCGGTCGATTACCCCACAAAAAATATCAGCGATTCCCATCACGTCTGCGCAGTTTTGCTAGCTAATTTTATTTGATCCTGTAGTACCTATACTAATAAAAGCTGAAAAGTTTGTTTTTTTGTTAGTTTGTTTTAACGCTTTTATCTCTAAAACTACTAGTCTGATTAAAAAAAAAACTTTATATTTGATACCTCAATTGTTGAGGAAGCCCATAGGCTATTTAACATCCCGTTAGGACCATAAGGAGCCGAGAAAAAATAAAAATAAGTCAGAAAGAACGCTAAACGAAAACGAAGTAATAGCGCCGGGCGGCGATGCGATGCGACGGGCTGGGTCGGGGCAACAAGAGTCACGGCACAGGTGAATACCGATGGTTCACTCTGCAAAATCATTTAAATAAATAGCGACTCTTGCTACGACACAATAAAGTGCAATTCAGGTCGCACAGCGCTAATTACCTACAGTTATATCCACCTAGAAGTTGCTTCTCTTTCTACCGTATAACTGTTACGTGACGCTCACTGAATTGGCCCGACAAGTCAAACCGCCGCGCGCCGCGTACTTGTAGCTTCATATCTAAAATACGGAGTGAACAATCTGTATGTACAGACCCCAGCACATCAACCTACTCGAATCTGTCAAAGTTTCCCAATCAACATTGAACCTTATTCTTTAGCGGTAAAGTTGAAAATCTATTAAAGAAATTTTACAGATTGCAGTAACTTGATGTGCTGGCTGTACATCTGTGGTCGCGGGCAGAAGCTAGTCACTACATACTTATTATAAAACAAAGTTGCCGCTGCGGTTTTTTTTAATAGATAGTGATTCAAGAGGAAGGTTTATATGTATAATACATGCATAATACATGCATAATATAGTAAGCTATAATTTATTAATTTATCACGCGAGCAAAGCCGCTGGCGGAAGCTAATAAGTAATAAAATAAATAAACATTCGGTATTTCACGTTACACGTGACTAGTGGTATTGCTAACACAAACTGGTTTTAAAATTGCGATATTTTTAATTTACTGTATAGCGATGTTATTAATCATGACTGTTATTATGAGTTATAAATCTGTTAATTTTATTATTAAACGTTTATAGTAACGATGAAGGTATGGCGTTTTTGTGTAATAATTTTTGTTGTTTATTTGTGTCCAGAGCATGAGATTCTAGATCTCTTACCATGTTTTGTATAGTATTATATTATTTATTAATTTAATTTGTTTCAACATTACAATATCATTTATTTAGTCTCGAAAAGTTCTCAAAAGTGATTTTTTTATATAATATAAGTACTGGTTTATTAAAATGGTTTAGGGTCAAGGGTAAGGGTAAGGGTATCGTATTACCCAGTTACTGGGTTGTAGAGGTCAGATAAGCAGGCGCTCCATGTAAAATACAGGTATTCAGCTGCATCCGGTTAGACTGGAAGCCGACCCCAAGATATAAAGGGTGGCAGGGACGCGAAAACTGTCACCATGGAGTTCAGATTCATGTACTGCCACCCTGTATATTTGGGAGAAGGCTAAAGTCAAAGTCAAAGATTTATCTGCAGATAAATATGTTTTTTTTTTTTTTTTGGGTTGGAAATCATCAAATGACTTCTCCCGCTCTGGGCGGAGCGGAAGGGCGTGTCAGACTTTTACTGACTAAAACCCACCCGTGTTCCTTCCCTTGCCTAGACCGGGGCCACGGTTTCCCCTTAGGACTTATCCGCAACCCCAGTGGTAGGCATCGGCCCTAACGGACCCCTTCAGCTTCGCTGACAACTCTTTGAGGCGCGCGTGGAACACTACGCGCCGTCGGCCCGGGCTTGGTCCTGATCGGACGGAGAGCTACCCATCACTCTCCGTCCGCAAGCCCGCGCCTACGGTGGCCGGAAATCGGCAATCGATTCCCGACGCCCGGGGCGTCTACTACCGCGGCGGCTAGGGGCTCGAGGGATAGACCTTTGTCTCTGCCTCTCGCGCCCCGCCTCCTCCTTCACGAGCATTACTGTTTCGCAGAAGGAGGTGACAGCCTGCCATGCCCTCTCGCTCCGCACCATGGCCTGGACCAGGGCCGGACGTGAGAGGTCACTGCCGCCGATCGCCTGCACGAGGACACGGCGGTGCTCCACCCAAGCCGGGCAGACCTCCACCGTATGCTCCACCGTGTCCTCCGGGCGATCCACGCAGTGGTGACACCCGGGCGTTTCCTCCTGCCTTATCTGAAACAGGAACCTCCCGAAACTACCGTGTCCGGTGAGGACCTGCGTCAGGCGGTAGGTGAGGGTGCCGTGGCGCCTCTCTAGCCACTCCTCAAAAAGGGGACTTATCGCCGCAATTGTGGCGTGCCCAAGATAAATATGGTTACAAAAGTTCGTACAGTGGTAATATATCTCGTTAAAATATACATCAGATTATGTTTTCACGGTTTATAATGCTGAATTCACTAAGAAAAACCTACATTTAAAATGAGCCCTCCGCGAGGGCTCCCGGCATCCCATATGCGACTAGGTGAACCCTCCAGGAGGGCTCCCGGCACTGAACGTGTTAAAATATTTAAAAAAAAACATATAAATCTGTGAAAGGACGATGCGTCAAAACGTCCCCCCAAACCTTACACCGACCAACAGATTTAAAATGTATCTCAGTCCAACCATCTTGGTAAGGTGATCAATTTTTACTATGACGACATCTGTCAAAAATATGGGATATCCCAGAAAAATCATGTTTTAATGTTATTATTTTTGGCACAAAATAACATGTTGTAAACCATATCTTTGATTTTTAATCACTATTTTTACTGCTAAATAATGGCTAGTATCGTCTGTGAGCTGTTTCACTCTATGGCCTGACGGATATTCTCGTCAATTCTTAGGTTAGGTTAGGTTAGCCTAACCTAACTCACTTTTTTCTTTTAATCTTTTGTACAATTACCCAATCACAAGAATACACAAATGCTGTTCATTATTCAGGAGTGCCATGTGACCTTCAAAATTCAAGATCAGTTTATCACTGTTAGGTTAGGTTAGGTTAGGTTAGGCGCCGCTGGGTCGTTTAGTGGGTATACCGGATTTTCCGGGGAGTCCCACATACCCCTCCCATCCCCCGATGGGTGGGCATGCGTAATGTATTTTTCCCAGCGTCAAAAAAAAAAAAAAAAAAAGGTTAGCCAACCAAAATGTTTTTTGTTATTACAAAAAATCCCATTGATTTTGCAATTGAACAAGACAGTAAGTTTTTTTCTGGATCCTTATAAACATATTGGCATGTATCACATGGCTGTTGGAGGGGGGGGACGGGGTCCGACCCACAATGCGGGCCACCACATGCCCGTGAGTCTCGCACCTCACTCCTGCTGCGACGTCAAAAAGGGGCGCGCTTGGAACACTACGTGCCGCCACTACGGGTCCTTCTGGAAGGGAGGCGGTGGACCTCCCCGAGTCCGCTGTCCCTATAGACCTGTTTACGGGGGCTGGTAGAGGGCGAGGTTAGGTTAGCCTAACCTAACCCACTTTTTTCTTTTAATATTTTGTACAATTACCCAATCACAAGAATACACAAATGCTGTTCATCATTCAGGAGTGCCATGTGACCTTCAAAATTCAAGATCAGTTTATCACTGTTAGGTTAGGTTAGGTTAGGTTATGTTGTGGGGATCGTGCGGTCGATGGCCCTTTACGGGGCCCCGATCTGGGCGGCTGACCTGACGGCCGGTAGCATCGCTGTATTGCGTAAGCCGCAGAGAGCGATGGCCGTCAGAGTCATCAGGGGGTATCGCACGATCTCCTACGAGGCGGCTTGTGCACTGGCCGGATCCCCGCCCTGGGACCTGGAGGCGAAGGTGCTCGCGTCACTTCATCGGTGGCGCGAGGAAGCCACAGCGCGGGGCGAGCGACCGATGCAGCGACACATGGAGCTGCGTCGGTCTCAGCTTCGCGAGGTCCTGGTGGCGGAATGGCGGGAAAGGCTTTCACGCCCCACCGCCGGCCTCGTCACCATCGAGGCGGTCCGGCCGGTGCTCGACGACTGGCTCGGGAGGAGGCACGGCTCCCTGTCGTTTCGGGTGACGCAGGTGCTCTCGGGGCATGGCTGCTTCGGGAAGTACCTGTGTCGCATAAACAGGGAGCCGGACGCTCGGTGTCACCACTGCGTCCATTGTCGGGAGGACACGGCGCGGCATACATTGGCAGAGTGTGCCGCGTGGGAGGAGCCGCGCCGTGCCCTCGTTTCAGAAGTTGGAGCCGACTTGTCACTGCCGGCCGTCGTTCGTTCGATGGTCGGGAGTGCCGAGTCGTGGGACGCGGTGGTTTCCTTCTGCGAGACAGTCATCTCGCAGAAGGAGGCTGCGGAAAGGGAGAGGGAGATCTCGTCCACTCACCCGGCCCGCAGCAGGCGCACCGGGCGTCGGCGGAGGGCGGATAACGCCCTCTTCCAGCCCCCCTAAATGGGTCCAGGGGCGACGGATTCGGGGACATCCGTCGCCCCCCATCACACAGGACCCGAGATGGCGGCGCGTAGTGTTCCACGCGCGCCACTCTAAGACGTAACGGGGGGAGTTTGCACACCTCACTCCCCCTACGGGACGGGGCCCGCAGAGTGCGGGCCGTCACCAGTCCGGGGCAGCGGAAGTCGCAATTTGCTCCCGCAGCCCCCCGACGCAGGTGTGCGAGGGAACACCGGGGTGGTTTTAGTCAGTAAGAGTCTGACAGACCCCTTCGCCCACCCCAGGGCGGAGGACATCCATGAGGATTTCCACCCCGAGAAAAAAAAAAAAAAAAAAGGTTAGGTTATGTTAGGTTAGGTTAGGTAAGGATGGGTAAGGTTAGGTTAGGTTAGGTTAGCCAGGGAGGATCGGTGGTCGACGTATCGTTTGCCACCCCCGTGCTAGCCGCCCGCGTCGTGAACTGGCGGGTGGAGATGGCGGAGACCTTTTCGGACCACCGATATGTGCGCTTCGACATCTCCACCCAGAGCTCCCGGGGGATGGTCCGCTCGGGCCAATCTGCGTTCCCCCGGTGGGCTCTCACCCGCCTGGACCGAGAGGCCGCCGAGGAGGCGGCGTTCGTCCAGGACTGGCTCACGCCTCCTGTCGAGGTCCTGGATGTGGACGCCGCAGCGCTCCAGCTGAGGGGGTCCCTGACAGAGGTGTGCAACTCCAGCATGCCCCTGTCTCGCGGCGTACCTCCCAGACGCGCCGTCTATTGGTGGTCGGAGGAATTGGCGGGGCTCCGGACCGCCTGCGTAGCGGCCAGGAGGGCCTACACGCGGAGTCGGAGGCGCAGGCCCCGAGACCTAGCCGGCGAGGGGGCCCTCTATGCGTCGTACGTCGATGCAAAGAGGGTCCTCAAGTTGGCAATGTGCGAGGCCGAAGACTCGGCGAGAGCCGAGATGCTGGAGGGTCTCGACAGAGACCCGTTCGGGAGACCGTACAAGGCGGCGCGGAGTAAACTGCGCCCCTGTGGTCCTCCGCTGACGGAGACCCTCGAGCCGGCATTGCTGGATGGGGTGGTCCGGTCCCTGTTTCCGTCCAGGACCGACTTCACGCCGCCAGTGATGGACCCCCCCCCGCGGGAGGCGGTTCCGTCGGAGGAGGAGGTTCTCCCGGTGACAGCGTCGGAGCTCTACGCGGGCACTCTGCGCCTCCGCGCGAAGAACACGGCCCCAGGGCCGGACGGTGTTCCCGCAAGGGTGGTGGCCATAGCCGCCTCTCAGATGGAGGAGAGGCTTCGGGACCTCTTTAGCGCGTGTTTCACGACTGGGAGGTTCCCGAAACCTTGGAAGGAGGGGCGGTTGTGCCTCCTCCGAAAAGAGGGACGCCCGGCGGACTCCCCCTCGGCTTACCGGCCCATCGTTTTGCTCGATGAGGTCGGTAAGATGTTCGAGGGGATTATCGCCGAACGGCTGTATAGTCTGCTGGGAACGGTGGGGCCGGACCTGTCGGACGCCCAATTCGGTTTCCGACGGGGTCGTTCGACAGTGGATGCGCTGGCCCTGCTCAAGGGCCAGGTGAAGGAGGCCGTGGAGGCGGGGGACGGAGTGCTGGCGGTGTCATTCGACATTGCCAACGCCTTCAACTCTGTCCCCCACTCGACAATATTGGAGGCGCTCCGGTATCACGGAGTGCCTCAATACCTGCGCACACTCTTGGCCAGCTACTTGGAGGACCGGGTGGTCCTCCTCGCGGACAAGACGGCCAGAGTGAGGCAGTATGGTGCAGAGTCCGGTGTTCCACAGGGATCGGTCCTAGGACCACCGCTGTGGAACATTGGATTCGACTGGCTCCTGCGGGGGACCCTCCTCCAGGGCACGAGCATCATCTGCTACGCAGATGATACCCTCCTCCTTGCCCGGGGGAGGAACTTCAGGGAGGCGGCCATTCTGGCCTCTGCTGGCGGATCCTTAGTGGCTGGAAGGATCCGCCGCCTAGGGCTGAAGGTGGCGCTGCACAAGACGGAGGCCGTGTATTTTCACGGTCCTCGGCAGCGCATCCCACCCGACGGACACATTGTCGTGGAGGGCGTCAGGATCGGGGTCAAGGCCCAGATGAAGTACTTGGGCCTTGTACTCGACAGCAGGTGGCGCTTCGGCCCACACTTCAGCGGGCTGTCGACGCGCCTGCTGAAGGCTGCGAATGCCCTTTCCTGGCTCCTCCCGAACCTGGGAGGTCCGAAGGCGCGATGCCGGCTTTTGTATGCCGGCATCCTCAGGAGCATGGCCCTGTACGGGGCCCCGATTTGGGCGGACTCTCTCCACAGGAGGGAGAACGCCACTACCATCCGTAGGCCCCAAAGGGCCATTGCACTGCGGGTGGCGAGGGCCTACCGGTCGGTGGGCTTCTCGGCGGCGTGCGCCCTGGCCGGCACCCCTCCTTGGGAGCTCGAGGCGTGGGTGCTGACCAGAGTGTACGAATGGACGGCGCGGTGTAAGGCGCTCGGGGTGCCCCCCGCCGCAGAAGAGCGGGAGGCCGTGCGGCAAGAGGCGAGGGACGCAATCGTCCATCACTGGACGGAGGACCTCGCCAACGCCGTTTTCGGCCGCCGAACTCTGGACGCCCTCGGGCCAGTCCTGAAGGATTGGCTCGAGCGGTCCCACGGTTTCCTCTCTTTCCGTCTGGTGCAGGTGTTGTCCGGCCATGGGTGTTTCGGATCGTACCTGCACCGGATCCAAAGGGAGGAGACCCCGTCGTGCCACGACTGTGGCGCGGCGGAGGACACGGCTCAGCACACCCTTGAGGTGTGCCCAGCCTGGTCCGAGCTGCGCCGCGGTCTGAGCGCAGCGGTCGGGCAGGACCTCTCGCTTCCCGGCGTCGTCAACTCGATGCTGGAAAGCGAGGGGGCCTGGACAGCGGTCGCCTCCTTCTGCGAGGACGTAATGTCGCAGAAGGAGGACGCGGAGCGCGCGCGGGAGGACGACCCTCTCGCAGCGCCGCTCCGCAGGCGAAGACGGGGCATGAGAAGGCGATTGTACGATCGTCGTCTTATGCCCCCTGGTGGTGAACAGCGGGAGACGGGTGCGGGGGCGCCTTCTCCTGCATTGCACAGTTCACCATCCATGTCGGGCGGGAATGACAGAGCGCTCGCGGTCATTCCTGGGCCCCTCCCCGATGGGGGGGGCGTGTCGGGCCCGCCTGCAAGGCGGGCGGTCGTCAGCGGGGGACTGGATGTTATGGCTCTGCCGGATTCCCAGTCCTCCTCCTTGCAGACGAGGTAGGAGCGCCGCTGGGTCGTTTAGTGGGTATACCGGATTTTCCGGGGAGTCCCACATACCCCTCCCATCCCCCGATGGGTGGGCATGCGTAATGCATTTTTCCCAGCGTCAAAAAAAAAAAAAAAAAAAAAAAGGTTAGGTTAGCCAACCAAAATGTTTTTTGTTATTACAAAAAAATCCCATGGATTTTGCAATTGAACAAGACAGTAAGTCTTTTTCTGGATCCTTATAAACATATTGGCATGTATCACATGGCTGTTGGAGGGGGGGGACGGGGTCCATACAAAATCGGTCATGGTCCTTTCGCGGGTATTTAAAATACAGAGATAAAATACCAAATCAATACCAATGATAAGGCTTGGAGAAGAGATATAGTCAAATAGTCTTCTCTGCTTGGATTGGGTTCACGATTATATTTACTTACTTCGTTCTCACCCTATTTAAGTATAGGGTTCCGTACCCGACGGTTGCCAAACGGAACCCTTGTACTAAGCCTCCGCTGTCCGTCCGTCCGTCCGTCTGTCTGTCTGTTAGCGGCCTGTGTCTCATAAACCATAATAGGTAGACAGATTAAGTATTTCTATTGCTGCTATAACAACAAAAAATAAAAATAAAATTAAGTAAAAAATTACCCCTTTATTTATTTTTTTACTTATTTTTATTTTTTTCCCAATTTGAATCCCCATCATACATGAAACCAGTTTTTTTACGGAACCCTTCGTGTGCTGAGGCCCACACTTCCATCTTACCTTACAATAGAACCCTAACCACAAATAGGAACAAAATTCTCAAACCAAAAGTAATAAATCTTGTGTCAAAAATATTATTCTTGCCAGATGACAAAAATAATTTCTGTGCTTTAGAAATTAAAGTATGATTAATTAGGTACATCAAATATAATAATAAAATTGATGTTCCATTTGATAATATTTCCACATATTTTCTTTCTTTTTATAAGAATAATAAATATTATGTGCAACAGTTTCTGCATAGTGCATGCCCAACCATTTTGTAATACAACACACTGTATTATGTAAATTAAATTAATATGAATACAGGCTGATTTTTTTGATAAAATATAATTCTTATAGAGCAAAGTGATTAAAAGGACGGATCTGCTCGAGATTTTGTGAAAATAAACAGCACTTTTTAAGGTTCTGCAACCGAGGGGACTATTACTAAGCCTCCACTGTCGCCGCCGCCGCCGCCCGTAGCCGTAATAGGTAGACAGTTGGAATTTTTACAGATTGTGTATTTCTACAAGGTCCCATTAAGGTGGACAAATTTTAACACAGGGTTCAGTACGTCTAACCAAAAATATCTAAGCAAAAAAAACACTGATTAAAGTGATTTTATTTTGACCTAAAATAATAAAAATGACATTGCGTAACCAACATTTTTAGAGTATTTTCTTTAGCTGATTAATTTTTCTTGTCAGTATCTAATGCGTTTTTCTTATTATTATTTTTTTCTAAAAGTTTGTCCATAATTATATTCTAATGGGACCTATAATGCTTCTATAGCAACAAATAATAAAAATAAAATAAAGTAAAACCTTAAGGGTGTTACTTTATTTTATTTTTAACATTACTTACAAAAAACGTGTTCAAATAAAAAGCCTGGGACATACCTCCTCTCTGTGAGAGGGAGTGTAATCCACCACGTGGGCCCAGTGGGTGTTGGTAGATCTGTCACGTCTTCGAATTTTTGGTTCTATGACATGCCGGTTTCCTCACGTACCGGAAATACCAGTTACCACTGAGCAACAACAACGCTGTACAGCTTAAAAAAACCATGTTTCAAAATCAAAAGTTATTTATTCAAACCATGCTGAGGACCAGCCCTTTTTGAACGTCAAAATTATATAAGACCAGTCCTCCAAAACCCAAAACGCACGCCCTTCGTTTACTATGATAAATTGTTTAGTAGTCAATCTGAATTAGACCAGCACCCTAATTACGTAATGCACAAAACATTGAAAAAGATTGCCAGTCCATTGCTTCATAAGTTCGACAAAAACAATCTGCTCAATTTTTTTTGTCGAACTTATGAAGCAATGGACTGGCAATCTTTTTCAATTGGTTTCAATTTAAAATTGATCGTGCATTGCGTAATTGGGGGGCTGCACCCTAATTGCGTAACACACGATCAATAACAATCTGAATCATTTTGAAGGATATTGCTAATCCATTGCTTCATGTTCGAAAAATGTGTCTGCTCGGTAACGTAAATAACGCAATGAATGTTGTTGAACTGTCAAAATGAAACAGATTGAAATAGATGGTTTGTTACGCAATTGCGTGCAGGGTTAGATTAGAGCCAGAAATGATTGTAGTTAAAGTAATTAACTCGTGCAAAGCTTAGTTAATTGGACCAGAACGGGCCGCATTACCTACATTGTTATCAAATGTAATTACCTACTAACCTCACGTGGCATTTTCCGGTTTAGTGGATGTGGATGAAGGTAAGTTGAACTGTATTCTATTGTAATGATCGAATCATTCATATCTTTCTACACGTTGTTGCTTGTAACTAGGTACGTACAGACACCAGTAGGTACTTCAAGTTACTACAATCTATCAAATTTCTTTAATAGATTTTCAACTTTATCGCTAAAGAATAAGGTTCAATGTTGATTGGGAAAATTGGACAGATTGGAGTAGGTTGATGTGCTGTCTGTACTTCGGTCGGAAATTCTTAACTTGACAATCTAATCTAAGATAAAGAACGCAGTTATAAAAAAAATGATTAGAGAGAAAGAAAAAAAAAGGATTTATTGATACAAGATCACTGGAAATCTTAAATTAAACTAAAACACACTCATTGAAACATAAATATAATAAAAAAATAAAAACGTGGAAGTCTGGGACTGCCGATTGAAGTGAAAACTAAGTAACGCCATCTAACGAAAATGTCAGGAATTTATCTGGCTTGCTGTCAGTACAACAAAGAAAACTGTAGCTCCAAAAAAAAATTCCAATAAAATTAAACAGAGTGCGTTGTCAATAAAAACTTGAACGTCTTACGAATTTTCGATCAGGTCACGTGTCCTGACGCGAGTTTAACCTTTTTTACCCATCCCAAAAAAAGAGCACAACGCCGCTAAAGAAGTTATCACTTCAAAAACAATAAAAGTAAAAACAAATTAATAAAAAAACAATAAAAAAACAAATAAAACGCTGCGTGCGACATTTAATAATAAATGTGTACAGCGCTCGTATTCTGATAGGGCTGATTATGAACATTATCGGAGCGACAGCCGACAAGTATAGGTTAAAACGAAGAAGTACTCGATATGTAATGGTCACCCATCCACGGACCGGGCTCGGCAAGTGTAGCTTAACCTGCGATTGACCTATGCGGAAAGTCTATTTTAGGATTGAGGTTTTTTTTTAATTATGGTTATAAATATATTCAGAGCGACCTCGGCAAGTGTAGCTTATAAATCTTCGATTGACCCTTCCGGCTGTTATTATCGTAGCGGAAATTAAAATAACACTAAATCATAACTTTTAAATTACATAATACTGAAAGCAGTTCATCGAATATATTTTATGTCAGTTATAATAATAAGTATTTATGATGTAAGTAAAATAGTAAAAGTTACAGAGTTAGTCAACTTTCGTCGCTGACCGTACAATACCTACAGGTTATGGAGGTTATCGTAACAGTTGTAGAAACATAGGTTAGATATAATCTATGGACGACTAGGTATTGCCCGTGGCTTCGCTCGTAGTACCTGTTGCATGTGAAGCCAAGTCAGAGGCCCATGGTTAAAACTCTGACACCAGTACCCTAATTACGTACCTAATACACGATCAATCAGAATTTGAATAGTTTTGAAACAGTTTGCTAATCCAATGCTTCATAAGTTCGTAAAAAAATCTGCTCAACAACGTAAATAACGCAATGAATGTTGTTGAACTGTCAAAATGAAACAAATTAGTCGGAATCGTTTTCAAAATGTGTTGCGTAATTAGATAGCAGGTTAAAATGTAAGTAAGTAGGTGTTGCCCGCGACTGCGTCTGCGATCCGTGATAAAAAGTATCCTATTTCCTTCTCCAAGTCATGGTCTACCCGTGTGCTAAATTTCATCCAAATCCGTTCAGCCGTTTTAACGTGAAAGCGTAACAAACAAACAAACTCACTTTCGCATTTTTAATATTATACAAGCAGCGCCCCGCGGTTTCACCCGTATAAGTCTCGATCCCGTGGGAATATCGGGGTAAAACATGTCCTATGTCCATTTCCTGCCCAATTACGCAGAAAAAATTGAGCAGATTTTTTTTGTCGAACTTATGAAGCAATGGACTGGCAATCTTTTTCAATTGGTTTCAATTTAAAATTCATCGTGCATTACGTAATTAGGGTGCAGGTCATGGTCTACCCAAGTCCCAAATTTTATCCAAATTCGTTCAGCCGTTTTAGAGTGAAAGCGTAATCAAACTCACTAATACATTTTTAAATTTTATACATATTTTTATCATGGATTAAATAAATCAGTATATTATATTATTTCTATTCATAGAAATTATATTCAGGAAATAAAAATTACAGACACATTAATCTGATTAATACATAATTGAGTTTAAGGGCCTACGTCTCGTTTAGTACCGTAAAACGGTCACTTTAAAAAGCTATCTTCTCCTTAACGGCTTAGTTAAATGATTTGAAAAAAATATATGTTTGCTATAGATTCATCTACAACATATCTGAAACCGGGTTTTTTCGTATGACTAATAATTTTGCCTTAAAAAAATATTTACCATAACGCTATTTTTGGCTAATATTCCTAACTACTTCTAAACGGCTTTGACGATTGGAAAAAAAATTACACTGAAAAATTGTTGATTAAAGGTACTACAAATTTGAAACTGCATTTGTAAATCAATCAATATTTGTTAAACAAAATGTCCCCATTTAGAGATAGAGGTTCAGAGGGGCTCTGCGCGGGACGCGGGCGGCAGTCGCCCGTGAGCATTGAGACGGGATGGCTGTGTCGCTCGCTGGTCCGCTCCGGCTATCGACCGAGTATGCGCATACGTATGTGTTAGTGCGAATATTTATGAACTTATTGTATTAGTGTGCGTTTATAGACGAGCTTGCTGCAGAGAGTCCAAATCGATTGTGCGCGTAGGCGCTTTATTGTTGAGTTGTTCTTTGATGTACAATTATTAATACTTTTTTACATTGACAATTACATACAAATTAACAATTTACAATATAAACTAAAAAAATGTAAATGTAAAATATAACATAACATCACGACTGTATTCCCCGAAGGGTTAGGCAGAGGTGTACCTATATAAGGTGTTAAAAAATTTACTTTAGAAACTTTAAGAGGTGTTTTAGACCATCGAACTGAATAACTTTTACTTTGGGACATACATTGATATCGCGAAAAAAAAATCTGTTGTTCCATAGTAAAGTTTAATACCTACTGTTCTAAACTGTATGGGACAGCTGTTTTTTTTTTTCGCGATTTCAAAGTTAAAGTAAAAGTTATTCAGTTTGATGGTCTAAAGCACCTCTTAAAGTTTCTAAAGTTAATTTTTTTTAAATCACTATTTGTTTAGTCCTGTCAAACGAGCATTTCCCATTCTGAAATAGACTAAGGTGACACAACTTAACTATATTTTAGTTTGACAGCACTAAGATTGCACTGAGTTATTAGTTTAGTGAAAATGGCAATTTTGCTATTCTGAATTTGACGTTTTTCACCTAAAAATTTAGATTATCCAACTGAATCAGTCTATTTTTAAACGCGATTAAAAAGGAGTGGAATAAAATTAGTTGGCATGAACACACACTTCAGCTGCAAAAACTGTATCTTTTTTTTTATTTTGCTTATATCTCGAAAACGGTGCGTCCTAGCGCAAAAATAATGGAAATTTCGACCCCCTCTGCCACTCGTAAACCCATATGCCCCTACTCATAGGTAATATTTAATCATATTTTCTATACAAAAAGTTTAAAATTCCATACAAAACACGTCAAGGCTGCCCCCCCCGCGCGCCTCTGTCTCTAAAAAAATTCACGGGGTAGAGCAAACAAGTACCACGTCGGTCGCGACGTGACTGTCAAATTCAATTTTAGATGTGTCAAAATTATTTTTTAATTTAGAGATATTTTTCCGCAGAATAGCTTTTAGATTCTCATAGCCAAAAGTAAGGAATTTTAGTCGTAGTTTAGTTAGTTTAGTTCGGTGTACAAGAGAATCGGCACCAAATATTTTCTTAAGTTACGTAGGTAAGAAGGTTAAGAAATAAATCTTGATTGGTGCCGATTCTCTTGTGCACCGAACTAAACTATCACTAAAATTACTTGCTTTTGGCTATGAGAATCTGAGATTCTGCAAAAAAATATCTCTAAATTAAAAAATAACTTTGACAGTCATCTAAAATCGAATTTGCGTCGCGAACTCGCGACTCCACGTGGTACTTGTTTGCTCTACTCTGTGAATTTTTTTAGGTCCAGAGGCGCGCAGGGGGGCAGCGTCGACGTGTTTTGTATGGAATTTTTAACTTTTTGTATGGAAAATACGAAAATTTGTTACCTTTGTGTTGGGGTAAAGGGGTTTAAGGGTTTCCTAAAGGGGGTCGAAATTTTCATTATTTTTGCGATAGGACGCACCGTTTTCGAGTTATAAGCAAAATAAAAAAAAAGATACAGTACTGTTTTTGCACCTGAAGTGTTGGTGTGAAGTTTAGTTCATGACAACTAATTTTTATATTCCATTCCTTTTTAATCGCGTAAAAAAAAAAATAGTCAAATTTAGTTTGAATAATCAAAATTTTTAGGTGAAAATCGTCAAATTCAGAATAACAAAATTCACTGTTTCACTAAACTACTAAGTTAATAACTCATTGCAATCTTAGTGCTGTCAAACTTCGGTGGCAGTGACCTCTCGCGTCCGGCCCTGGTCCAGGCCATGGTGCGGAGCGAGAGGGCATGGCAAGCCGTCACCTCCTTCTGCGAAGTAGCTAGCTCGCGAAAGAGGAGGCGGAGTGCGCGAGGGAGTGGCAAAGGCCGCGCCCTACCAGCCCTAGCCGCCGCCGCCGTAGGAGACGTCCCGGGCGTCCGGAATTGACTGCGACTGGACTGGAAAGGGCTAGGCATCAACATCAATGGCGAGTATATCACTAACCTTCGGTTTGCCGACGATATAGTTATCATGGCTGAGACCATGGAGGACCTCAGTATAATGCTCGATGACCGCAGTAGAGCCTCCAAAAGAGTGGGTCTTAAAATGAACATGGACAAGACAAAGGTCATGTCAAATGCCCATGTAACACCCGCCCTCATAAAGATCGGTGACGCTACGCTCGAAGTTGTAGACGAGTATGTTTACCTAGGACAAACTGTCCAGCTAGGTAGGTCCAACTTCGAGAAAGAGGTCAATCGTCGAATCCGACTCGGCTGGGAGCGTTCGGGAAACTATGCAATATCTTCTCGTCCCACATACCACAGTGTTTCAAGACGAAAGTCTTTGACCAGTGCGTGTTGCCAATGATGACTTATGGCACTGAAACGTGGTCGCTCACAATGGGTCTTATCAGAAGGCTAAAAGTCACCCAAAGAGCAATGGAGAGGGCTATGCTTGGAGTTTCCCTACGTGATCGAATCAGAAATGAAGAGATCCGCAGGAGAACCAAGGTAACCGACATAGCCCGAACAATTGCCAAACTTAAGTGGCAATGGGCAGGACATATTGCTCGCAGAACAGATGGCCGATGGGGCCGAAAGGTTCTGGAGTGGCGACCACGTACCGGAAGACGTAGCCTTGGAAGGCCTCCCACAAGATGGACCGATGACCTAGTAAAGGCCGCATGAATTCGCTGGATGCGGGAAGCACAGAATCGGTCGAAGTGGCGGTGCTTGAGGGAGGCCTATGTCCAGCAGTGGGCGTCTTTCGGCTGATATGATGATGATAATGATGATATGCTGAGTTATAGAGGTTTATAGATTTCATAAAGGGGGACGAAATTCACATTATTTTTGCGATAGGACGCACCATTTTGCGATAAGAAAAACCTTCTCCCATCACACATAAAGGCAATGCTTGTACAGTCCCTAATATTTCCCATAATTGACTATGATGATGTGTGTTACTATGACCTGAATGCAGATCTTCTCAATAACTAGACCGCCTTCTTAATAACTGCATTCTGCATGTTTCGTTTTCTCCTCTTCTGATCGTTATTTCTCCTCTACCGATCGTTATGTCTCCTGACAAAGTTTATTCTGTTTCTGTTTATTATGTATAATATGTATTTATTAATTATAATTTATTCTTGTATTTTTTTAGTTATTTTCGTGTTATCAATTGATTGATTGTGTATTACGTAATTAGGGTACGGGGCACGTGCCCCGGGCGACACCGTTAGGGGGCGCCAAATTCGAGCATGACAGACAAGTGCACCACCCAGCGCACCGCAACTTTGCAACAAATGAGACGCGCAACAATTATAATCTTTCTCTGAGGGTGGTGCACTGAGGAAATTACTGATTAGCGTAGGTTTAGGTCGTCAAACGGTCTGAGCGGGTTGTGAGTACTTGTGAGCGGGCGCAGTTGTATTCTACCAGGAACTCGATGAGCGTTTCTGTGGTCTATTTTTTAAGTTTTGCGGTGCCGGGCGTCTTGCTTTAACGCCGACGACGCCTGTGACACGACTTACTTTAACTTTTACCACAGTTTTGGCGCCCCTGTTGGATTGGCGCATTTTCGATCGATTTTTGATTAATATGTTTATTATGCCTAAATTTTCGAGCTCGCTTCGCTCGTTCTTGCAACCTAGTAAAGTAACTCCTAAAGCAAAAATCCAACTTATCTCATGCAGAGTGAATAAGGCTAATCAAAATAAATGTCTGACACGTACTAGTATATTTAAAAAAAAACCGGTTTTTTTTTTTAAGAAAAAAAAAAAACGATTCGGAGGGCAGGCGATAGGTTTTGCCCCGCCTCGAAAGATCCGTTCCATTCTAGATCCGGGGCTGCCCCTACCAAATATCACTCAACGCGCTTAAAGAAGTTTTTCCTAAAAAAAAACTATGAAACCTACAAAAAATTTCTACAGTCAAAGGCCGATTCTCTTGTACACCGAACTAAACTAACTACAATCACTAAAATTCCTTACTTTTGGCTATGAGAATCTTAAAGCCATTCTGACAAAAAAAATGTCTAAGTAAATGAAAAAAATATTTTGACACATCTAAAATCGAATTTGACAATCGCTTGACGACTCCACGTAGTACTTGTTTGCTCTACCCCGTGAATTTTTTTAGAGCCGGAGGCGCGCAGGGGTTGGCAGCCTCGACGTGTTTTATATGGAATTTTTCACTTTTTGTATAGAAAATATGAAAAATTATTACCAACATGTTGGGATATAGGGGTTTAAGGGTTTCCTAAAGGGGGTCGAAAATTTCATTATTTTTGCGATAGGACACACCATTTTCGAGATATAAGCAAAAGAAAAAAAAATACAATACTGTTTTTGGACTGAGGTCGAAGTGTTGGGGGGTTTTAGTTCATGCCAACTAACTTTATTCCACACGTTTTTAATCGCGTTTAAAAATAGTCAGATTTAGTTGGATACACCAAATTTTTAGGTGAAAAACGTCAAACTCAGAATAGCAAAACTGCCATTTTCACTAAACTAATAACTCAGTGCAATCTATTTTTAGTCTAGTTTAGAGGCATTTGTGACAAGAGAATCGGCACCAAAATATAACTAGCAGACCCGGTAGGCAGACGTTGTCACGCCTCCCAACAGCGCGTCCAACTATAGCTAAGAACCATCCAAGTGACACAAAAAGAATTGAAAAAAAAAACATCTAAATCAGTCAAGCCATTTAGCATAAGAAGAATTACAAACACACGCACACCGATATTTTATTTATTGCCAGGAATGTTCTTAAAAAACAAACAAAGTATTTAAAATAATATGCGGGTCAAAATATGGTAGTCGGCGTACAATTTCAGATTTGCCTACGATTCCTTCTCTTAGGACTAGGAATCTTAGGCAAAAAATGCGACATACGTGCGCATGTCTGCGCCTTTGTCTAGTCTTTGATCGTCGTTTTAGTGTAGTGCGCCACCGTTGCACGTTTTACGTATTGGAGAGTAGGGCGTTTAGCTCCGCCCACATGCACAAGGTCAGTGAGCCTACTATACACCTTAAGCAAGAATGGCTTTCATTTACATTAACATATTATTTTAAAATATTACTCTCAAGCTTTTCATCTGTAGATTCGTATGTCCCAGTTGATCTAAGAATTGGCCGATAAACGATTCGTTCTTGAACGAGCCTATAACGAATAAAGGTCGGCCACAATTCATAACTTGTATTTTTCTTTTAATGTCAAGGGACACGTTTTACTATAGGGCTGTTGCAGTAATTGCATAGTTGGTGTGAACGTCACACTGCCAAGTCATAGGTCTCGAGTTCAAACCCAAGGCACGCACCTCTGACTTTTCGGATTCACGTGCGTACCTAATATAATTATCACTTGCTTCGAAAACGATTAAGGAATATATCGTGAGGAAACCGGCATGCCTGAGAGATATTTCTCAACGGCATGTGAAGCCAATTCAGAGGCCCCTAAAGGAGTAAAACAGGGGAAGAAAGTTTGTAAGGAAGTTAGTCAGAGTTTACCGATAGGTTAAGTATCAAATAACACATGGCTTGTCTATCATATATATATTTTTTTACTAGCCTATGCTGTCCCACTCCTGGGCAAAAGCCTCCCTCCACTCCTTCCATCGTTCGCGAGCCCGCGCGTCCTCCTCCCGATTTTGACAGAACCTATCCAGCTCGTCCCGCCATCTCCTACGTGGTCTGCCGCGACCCCGCCTCACTGTCTCAGGGCACCAGTTCTGTACTATTTGGGCCCACAGTTTGTCCGACATGCGGCAGACATGTCCTGCCCAGTCCCATTTCAGTTGGGCAGCCTTTTGAGCCACGTCAGCTATGTTCGTTTTGGAGCGCAGTATTGTGTTTCGAACACGATCCATTAATTTAACGCCTAGTATACTGCGCTCCATTGCTCGCTGGTAAACCTTGAGTTTGGACTTCTACACAATACAATGTCGCCCATGCGCATGTGACCGCCCGTAGTTTTCTGAATATTCATGAAAAAATATCGAAAATAAACTTCAAAAGGGGGGGTCTATCTATAACATTTTTCACTCGTTTTTTTTAAATAAATACACAATTTTTTACCGAAAAAATGACTTCGATTCCGTTTTTTCTTTCGTAGTCGATAATTTTTTGTAAAAATTTTAATTAACCTGTTAAAATAACTCATAAGCTTTTGGAAATAATAAACAGAATCCAAATCGACTCATAAACTTCGGAGATGTGTCAAAAACAGAAAGCAAATCTTTAAAAAAATCAAAATTGAATAACATGAAAAATGTTATAGATAGACCCCCCCTTTTGAAGTTTATTTTCGATATTTTTTCATGAATATTCTGAAAATTACGGGCGGTCACATGCGCATGGGCGACATTGTATTTTAACTTTATTAATTTAGTTCTTGATATGTTAGATGAAGAAACAACCGCCAGGAACCCACTGTCATTTTGAAATTAACTTACCTTTTAGTATTACCTTGAGACAATCCATAGAATGTAATAATATTATGAATGTGAAACTATGTTTGGAAGTTTGGATGTTTGCTACACAATCACGCAAAAACGACTGAATGGATGACAATGACACACAGATATTTTATAATCTGGATTTACACATAGGATACTTTTTATCTCGGTAGTACGCTCCTGTAGGGTAATTTCGGACGTCAACGCGGGCGCGGGCCGAAAGCTAGTTTCATACATATGCATGATTTTTGTGACTATCCAGCATTAACAGTCCGCTGTTTTGCATTTTAAAATACAAGTGACATTCATAATATTATCAAATACCTGATTAATTTATTTGTTTATAATCCGTATTACATTGATTAATGTTCTTTTAAAATTCTTAGCTGATTAGTTTTAAAACACGTTCATGAAATGCTAATCTGCCCTGATATTGATATCGAGTGTAACCAAAGATGTGCTTAGTGGTGTGACCGTCAGACTACTAAGTCATAGGTCTCGAGTTCGAACCCAAGGCACGCACCTCTGACTTTTCGGATTCATGTGCGTATTGTATTATTATCACTTGCTTCAAAAACGGTAATTGACACCAGGTCAGTCACAAAGTCACAACCACACAAAACAAAAAAAAAACAACGATTAAATAAGTAACTAATAAACAACTGAAAACTTATTGTTGTATTATTTTTATTGTTGACGGCAATGAGGTTATATTGTATAACCTCATTGGTTGACGGAGTCAAATTGAAATAATTAGCGAAACTTCGCAGACGTGGTGGGGTATCGAAATCTAAACATGATCAAACAAAAAAGAAATTAATTTGAAGATCTTTTTCTTGGGGTCATCAAACGCAGGTAGTGTAGTCACTTCTAATATCAGTTTAAAAATCAGTTTTCTTCATGTAAACTTCATAATAGACGTGATGGGTACCGAATTACCGATATCAAACACGATAAAACAAAAAAAAAAGATTTTCTCAACTTACTTCAAGTAAAAATAGAAAAGCGGTCGCTGACCACAAAAAAAAAACTATTTTATTTCGTTTTTATTTTGATAACCATCACGTCTGGAAAGTTTCGCTAGCTATCTGAATTTCACCGTGTATATTCTCACGAAAATTATTAAAGTACTTTGAGAGGGTGACCTTGAGGTATACCTTGAGAGGGGCTTGTGGCTAACCATTTAGATAAGGGGCGGAAGGTATATTTTTTTAAATTTTTCCTCAAAAGTCGACAACTATGCGGACTAAAAAAAAAATATAAATGTTTGAGAATGTGCAAATACCGCTCTTTCATAATTATGATACCCCCCCCCACTTCAAATTTTTAAGACTCCCGTTCAGTCCATGTTGCAAGAAAGATAAAATTATTTTTATTTCTATCTTATTTGCAAAATAGTTAGACAAGACAAACGTCATCTAAAACTATTCCAAATTTCAAGTTGATAGCATTAGTAGTTCTTGAGATATCCAGCTGTGACAAACAGACGGACGGACAGGCAGACTGAGTGAGACCATATGGGTTCCTTTTTAACATTTTGATACGGAACTCTAAAAACGAAAATAAAAAATATAAAAACACAAAGTTAGACATGCTTGCTTGATGAGGATAAGAAATATTGCATTTAATTATTATTTATTTCTTTATTTATCAACTTACATGTACCATTACAAGATAAGCTAATGCGATAAATGCGCTTATCCTAACTTTATATCTACGAACATCTAAAACAATGCATTCCTTGTGAATTCATAGCAAAGAACAGCAGAATAAGTCCGTCTCACTCGCTATGAGGTTCAGCGAATAAATCATTAGGTGAATTAATTATCTGATGTTTTTAAATAAAAATGTGATATCAGACATACTTCTACAGATTATCTGTGTGTGTGTCAGTTAATCTGTTGTCAAAATATCATTATGTATGTCAAGAAGTTTGATTGACTGATGTTATTGCGGTCAACCAATCGTGTTGACCAAACATTTAAAAACAAGGTGCGGCATTTGTTATCAGTAGGTCAAAGTTCACTGATAAGCGACGTTGATTACAACTTTATTCCATAACTGGACAGAATTATCAGCTGGACACAAGTACGGACTATTTATTTTCGCAACTACTTATGTCAACACGCATGCACAGACATGCACGCGGCAAGCTCTGCATACATGCATGACATTAACCCTGCAGTCTTGTGTAACGTCTGGTTAACACTCTAGGTGTCATGAATGCATGGTTCAATTAACATTTAAACTCGCTTTACGAACCTGTAAACTCCTACAAGGCTGCAAGCAAGTGACTACTATTATTATAATTGGGTTCCTGGGGGATGCTGCTGACCTAGTAGGTACTAGAGAAGGTTAGACCAGAAAAACTAAAATACAAAACGTTATTTTTAAGGAAAATGAACAAGTTTCTGTAACTTGATATTATTTAACTTTAACTTCCATGCTCATCAAGGCCTCTCAAAAACTAGTAACATGAGATAATTGTGCTTAACTATGCGTAAGCGCCATACATAATACTGTGTAACTGATATTTTTATTATGATTCACGTAAGTATGCGTTGTTTGGTATAAATGATTTAAATAAGTAGGTATTTAGTTTTAACTAAATTAAAATGATAATGTCAAAACAAGCTCAACAAAATAGATAACATTATCATAAAAAATGCGGAAATTAAAAACTGGCTTCGTTCGTCGTTTGTCCTTTTAAACATTTATAAATATATATTTTATAAAAGGACAAACGCCGATATAATAGATAAATCTTGTATTTTATTACTTTATAAAGTCTATTAAAAATTGACCAAAGGTTGCTCGCAGTATAATTAAATAATAATTACAAACAAAGAAAAAGAGGTATTTCAAGAAACGTTTAAAAGAACGTAAACGTTACATTGTAGTGTAGGTAGGTCTAAAGTAATGCACATTTTAACTAGATTTACTATCAGAGTACATAAAATACTTTGTTGTTAATTGATCCCTCGTGCAATTTACATAATTATGGTGTTTTATTAACTCCTGAACATACTAGATTCCTAGTACAAAACAAACCTGTGTTCTTGTTCCCGTGAATGACACTAGGGTACTAGGAACATAGAAAGAAAAGAAAGTAATTGGCGGCGGTGGGTACAACAGGAATGCACGTTTGTTTTGCATTAGCGGTACTAGGAATCTAGGAAGAGAAGAAAGTATTTGGAATACAAACGATATTTAACCCACACTGAAAAAAAGCAGAAAAAAAACAGAACAGAAAAATATTATTATAAAAGAAAAAAGAAAAGTGTTTTGTGTCCTATGAGAAAAGTCGTGAGTCTTGTATCAAAATAACAAATATAAATAAATACAACAATAACATAACTATAACACAGTAATAAGAGTAAAATAATACCCACCTAAATACAAAAATATCACAGCTATCACTAGTTCACTTCACAATTCACCGCATATTTTCCACAATCCTTTTTTCAAACACGACACTATTATCCTGCTGCGAGAGTCACGACACGACACGACTTTACGACTACTAAGGCGTAACAGACTTATCAGTCGACCGACATCATCACTAATTCGTTTGGTCTTGATTCTCGCTCAAGGATCGCAAGGTAACTGCGCGCGCGCCGATATCAAACGTGTTTTTGTTCAGAACTGATGATTCATGTGTTTGTGACGTCACAAAAAATCCAAACTGTTATGCTGGACCCACACTAAGGCTGCCTGTCCACTGGAGCGGAGAGGAGAAAAGAGGAGCGGAGATGTGCCAATATTAACCAATAGAATCTTGACTCAGGATCACTGATCTAAACTCAGGGGCGGAGTCAAGATTCTATTGGTTAATATTGACATATCTCCGCTCCTCTTTTCTCCTCTCCGCTCCGGTGGACAGGCAGCCTAACGGTCAACGTCAATGCCCATCATCGCCATAAGCAACGCGGTAATTATTCCGATAATTATTGCGTTAAATTGAGTGGCCACACTTGAACGGTCAACGTCAATGCTCATTTACTGTCACCCGAGTTATCGCCTAACATCAAACTCCAATGTGAATGCCGTTGTCAAATTCTCGCGATTAGTTGTGGCTACACCTACGGTTAACGTCCACCATCGCGATAATCAACGGCGTTTCCCGTTGGTGTGGCCCCAACATTAGGGATTTTCTGTTGTGACTTGTAATGTATTGTAAACAGTTGCTATTGTTCTGTTGATAGATGATTTATTAACGTAATTAATTTGGTAGAAAAGTGGCGTTTGTCTAGATTTATACAAATGTTTTTGACTAACGGTTCGGTCCGTGTCGTGCCGGGCGTCCATTTCCGTCCTAAGGCCGCTTGTATACGTCACCGCCCACCGGACAACGAACGGTTTTTTTACCGGATTCGCGGTGGTGTATGGTTTATAATGAATATCTGCACATGCACCGGACGCCCGCCGGACCGATGTCCAAATCAATACAAATATGAAAAACACGGTCCGTGTATACGATGGAAAAAACGGGCGTCTATTAGCGGCCTAAGGGATTCACTAGAGAAGGGAAGGGATAAATCCTACGGCTAGGTATTATGGCGTTAAAATGCATCGCGAATCTCCGGCGATCGAGAACCCGCCTGCCAACCGTAGCGATTATGGCAACCCACGCCCCCCAAAAAATTACAAGCACTTTAAAAAACGGCGCCTAGTACCCGGCAGCCCGCCTACCCTAGGTAGCGGTAGCGATTGAAGCTATTTATTGGGGGAGGCCTATGTCCAGCAGTAGACTTCTTTCGGCTGAAATTATGAAGAGAAAATTTCACCAATGAATCTGAACGCGATCAGCACATAACCGCGTTCAAGAACTGTCAGTGTCATATTTTTTGTGGAATATCAAAGTGTACTTATGCCCGTTGTCACCATCATTCCTTAAATTTAGGGAGGCTCTTAAGACATTTTAAGTGTTGGTTTCTGCTAAGGGATCCTTTAATATAGGGGCCCGATATTCGGCATCTTAGCGATAAGTGACATGATGACAGTTCATTTGTTGTTGAAGGTGAATATTTGCTGCGAAATGGAAGGTCATCTGTCAAGATACACATAATTTTCTTCTTAAATTTTTTCTTTTTTTTAATAAGGAATTTTATCCATTTTTAAATGTGATCATGTTTATTTTTATGTTTTCTTTCTATTTTGTCATATTATTTTACATTAATCTACATGATTTATCGATGGAATACAAAATCGGTAATTTATTCGTATAAGTACGATTTTCGCACACCCTGATTTAAAAAACAACTGTCACTTAGGTAAGTGGCCCTTAAGTAGGTATCCCTTAATCATTTAAGGAGTCTCTTAGGTTAAGAGATCCTTAGTAAGGAAGTGTTTGAGGGAACGATGGTGAAAACGGAGATAAGTCCATGTGGAATATTGACACTAACCGTAGTTTCGGTTTATGTGTGGTGAACGTGTAGTTTCATTTTGTAAAATTCGCCCTAAGTCAATGCGGCTAAATTGTTAAATAGTAAAACTACATACCTTGTTTTTGACACATAAAATGCACTTTTTCTTACTTAAAAATAATGTGAACCAATGTTATTAATTTAAACTGTACATATACGAGTTTTAACACTCACAGTTATCAACTAAATGACGGATGAAACTGCAGTAAACATTATATATCGTTTATTTCTTCAATTAAGTACCTATTTTTGATTATTATGGACTTGTTTTAATTTGTAATTTGGTGAACATAAGTGCTTTTATTGTTAGTAGGTGCACAAAATTGCATGAATTTGGTTCTTGATCGTGTGGTTAATGAAAAAATTAATTAACGGGTTGAGGTAAATAAAAAGACCCATGTAATGGGGGGCGAACCTATTGCCAAATTGACACAAACCCAGACTCCGGGCTGCTGCTTTTTAATTTGATTTAATTGTTTTATTTTTGTTTTTATCTTTTATTACGGACGCTTTTAACGTTTTGCATCGTTCTCACATGTATAAGTTCAACATGAATGATGTAACCAATATTTTGTAACCAAATTTTTATTTAAAAGAGTGTCCGTGGAGTTTCTTGCCCGTTCTTCTCCATAGGTACCTACTACGCTTTGGAATGGGCATCTAGCTTCATCTTTTCTGACTGACCGACCCCTTGACAATTCAAAAGTGCCTGTAATTGGTTTATTTGAAATAAATGCTTTGAGTTTGAGTTTGAGTTTGAGTTTGCTGAGAAATTCCTGATGGAAACTCAATAACGCTTTGCCCGACCGAGGCATCGAACCCAGGACCGCTCAGCAATAGCGCGACCACTAGACCAACGAGGAAGTATGGCGAAAATGTGGGTGTACTATAGGTACCTACAACTCTGCCTTACCCTTCGGGGCATTCAGTCGTGATGTTATGCTTATGTTATGTGGTATATAAAAACACATTTTGTGACATACCATCACGCCTCTATTCTCCAAACGGGTAGGCAGGGGTTTAGAAACACCGGTTTTACCAGTTGTACCTACCCACATAATGTAATTATAAAAAAAAAAAACAAAAAAAAATATTACCTTCCATTGTACAGAAACACTTATCTAAACAACACTATGCAGCGTTACAACTAAGGGATCGAGTGTTTTCTCTGAACTCTGGCACCCAGAGTAAGATTTAACTTGTGTTTAGGATGCCAGCGTCCTCGCCTATAATTTGAACTTATAACAGTAGTTGTACGACGAGCACAGTATATTATTATTAAGTTACTTACTAGTTAATATGATGTGGCCTAATTAAAGTTCCTATAAATTATAAATAAATAAATTATGTTTAAGTCCCATTTAGTTGCTGCTAATGCAATTGGTAACAGTTTGCCCGATCCAGATCGTCCTGCTCAGCGGCCGCTCATCCAGATCGTCCTGCTCAGCGGCCGCTCATCCAGCCACTGAGACGCAGATACATGCCAGTGACCTTGAGTGGTTAGCTTGCGTGTTCTGTACTGAGCTCACGCAACGCGTCGTACGTCCAGCCAGTAATAGGACTCGCTCAGCAAGGAGCGCTGTCCCCAATTTGACGCATTATTAACTTATTATACATAAGACAAAAGGTATTTTAATAAAACAAACTAAAAGATTAATATTTTAATTATCCTTAAAATGGTGAAGGTTTCAGAAAAATACGCTTGATAGCTTTTGCGCTCAGTTTTTTGTCCGCGTTAGACACAACTTTACAAATTAATTTCACTATGCAATGTAAACATAATCTAAAATATTCGTAAATTAAATTATTAAGAAAATGCTTTAATTTAACATTATATTTTTTCCAAAACCTTAACACTACTCGTTTAGACGCAATTTTCAGTATGAGCTCAACCATCTGAAAGACTAATGCAGTTGGATAACAATAAAAATTTTATTGTGTCTCATTCATTAGTGACAATCAAGCGGGTATAAAATTATTAAAAGTAGCTTATCGTCGCCTTAAGGCGGAGCCCCACCGCTGTGCACGAAGAGCCTACGTACGTGTGTTAAGCTACGCTTTGC
This sequence comes from Conistra vaccinii, assembly GCA_948150665.1. Taxonomy (NCBI): domain Eukaryota; kingdom Metazoa; phylum Arthropoda; class Insecta; order Lepidoptera; family Noctuidae; genus Conistra; species Conistra vaccinii. The sequence continues at coordinate 3,160,901 of OX411334.1, read as the reverse complement.
AAGAAAAAAATGTGTGTAATAACGTCGACTGCAACCCACGGACACGCTACGCACGAATTGACGTCATTGCTACACGCGTGGCTTGCTGGAATACGGCGCGCGGCGCCCACGCAGCTCAACGCTACGCACGCGTGTACCGCGTGCGTAGCGTAACAGTGAACAGGTAAGCAGAAACTACAGAGTTACAGACTGCCATAAGGAAGGGTTTTCGCGCGTATCTTGTATGTATGTATATTTGTAAATTTCTCTAAAACCTCGTATCCTCCAAACGGTGTGATGTATTTCGACAGTTAAGGTATCGTTATATTTGTCTTAAAAACCCAAGTGTCCTTAGATAGTTGTTTGAAAAAAAAAAACAGAATGGAGGATTTTTGGCGTGGAATAGTGACAAATTTTTTTTTTTAAATAACCAAACCTATCGAGTAGGGAATCAAAATAAAGGAAATTAAAAAAATATATATATAAGTTATGTTTTTTAATTAAGAATAATAAATTGGTTTAAAAAGTTTTAGATAGCGTAAAAATGGGCCATGTTTGTGTCGGACCAGTTTTTGTTCCTAAGAGTGTGCCGGGACACTAAAAACTCTGAAATAAAATAAATAATTTAAAAACAATAAGTACCCTCCTTCTGCGGCAGTCGGGTAAAAACACAAAAACCTGACTGCAAAATCACATAAGTAATTGAAAAGAGAAAAACAAGCATTCTCTCATCTTCATCTCTTTTCAGATATATTATGTGACTTTGCAGTCGGGTTTTAGATGTTTTAGATTACTTATTTTATTTTGCTTTGTACTATAAGCACCTGACCTATCTCATTTCTGCAGAATGGCTGTGAGGCACCCTGCAGCGTTGCATGCACGTTCTCTGGTATAATTTCCTTTCATTGCTTCTTAGAACACCTGCGGTCTAGGGATATCCTTTACGTCACCTACAATCGGCAGGACATAACAATAAAAGGCTATCCCTAGATTTCTTGACATGTTCAAAAGATTTTATCTATAAATTCATTTAAAAGAATGGCTGCTACAGTACCAGACCTCTAAAATTCGATCGCTCAGTTGTGTTATGCAATGCATTTAATAGCGCCGGACTCGAGGTCGACCTGCGCAGGCACCTTGACTCGCGCGACTTGAACCTGATCTCGGGTATGACCCGCAGGTACTCATGTAGTCTTAGTATTTACTTACAGTTAGCAGTTGTTAGGTTTGCTAAATGGCTGTTTAAATAGTTGGCCATTCAGACAATAATCTACATGGTCGTCATATGATCTGACCAAGATAATGTCTGGAATTTAAAAGACTGTGACCTCTGAGTTTGTTACGGTTTTTCTTCGAAGTCATCTAGTTTTTAAAATATGATTGATGTGTAATTTATAATTTGACTTGATGACCTGAACCTACTTCCTGCAATAGGCACGCCATCTTGCTAACTAGTCTAGTCCAGGGGTCACAAAATAGACACATTGGGCGTACGTTTACAAAAAAAAATACTATCGTGAATCGGAACGTTTGGTAGACGATTACCTACTAGTACCCAATATTAAAAATATCAATAAAACGTAGAAACCTGAATAAAATAAGCTGAGTAAGGTTTTTTGAAGTGAAAATTTCTTTACGGTGTTGTGCACTTTTTTTGGGATGGGTAAACTCGCGTCAGTACGGAACTGTAAGAGCCGTTGCCTAGCAACCGACAAAGTAAATATCAAAATAAATAGTCTTTGACATTACGTAAATATTGCGAGGTAAGAAATTTTACCCATATTGACGGCTAAAAAAAAGCAGTCAAAACATGCTTCATGAATAAATTATTTATTTTTGTTAGACTATATTTTGAAAATAAATAAATATACTACTAAGTACTACTAATGAATATTGTATTTAACCACATCAATTATTATACTGATGTAGTAGGGGAGACCGGGGCTACAATTAACAGAGGTAAGTATTAACAAGTGATTTTCTCCAAAACTATAAACACTACACCTACAGCGCGTGCTTCAATATGCCGACCAGATCACGCCGCATGGCTCGGGGTTGGTCAGCTGCGATCTACGCATCGTCCGAATGTGTTATAATATACCGGCTGACATTTTCACGCACGTAACGAACTTTTTTAACTTTCAATTTTTTTTATTTATTCTCGAAATATTCGGTGTAATGATTATGTTGTTTGTTTTCCTAGAAGCATATTTCATACTTAATAACGCTACATTGCTGTATTGGTGTAATTATTAACCAATATTTTGTTATGTTACTTAATACAAAAAATGTACCTTTGGGGTTATAATTAACAAATCGGCGGGGTCAGTATTAACGTGTTAATACCTACCCCAGATGTGGTGATAGCGCAAATAAACTACTCAAAACAAAATAGGGCCCACTCTAAGTTAATTTAGAATTTTGTTTATGAATCAATAATTAAGTAAGTATTTGTAAAGTAAAGCACTAAACTTTATTCTTGACATGTTTATGGGTCCTTAACAATGTTTCGAGCGTTAATTTTAGCGTTAAATTCAAGTGGATAGACAAAAAAGTGTGAAGTGATTGAAAAAACACTTTTGCACAAATTCTGTGAGTTGTGTTCTCAGTCCGATTCTAGGCTTTGACGTTACCCGTCACTTTCTGTCACAGCCTTTTTTTTATTCGGTGTTAATCATGATTATTATGCCTGGTTTTCGTCGACATATGGACATGGAAAGCGCAGCAAGAGCTGTTGCTATGCTTCAGGAGGGAGGCTTTCAGATATCTGTAGCAATACTTCTCGGTGTGTCACAACGAGCTATTCGCAACGTGTGGGAACTCTTCCAGGAGATCGGGAGTGTAACTAGGAGGCCTGGATCAGGAAAAAATTGAGCCACAACTTCCTAGGAAGCCCGGAATATCAGGTTAACTGCACGACAAGAGCGTACTGTAACCACCCGGGCCTTACAAAACCGGCTGCGGCAATCTACTGGTACTAGAGTCAGTGATCAAACAATTTGTAATCGTCTCTACGAAGATGATCAACGTTCCCGAGAGCGTGCTTTTGGACTCAAACTGACAAGAGCCCTTTGAGCAGGGCGCTAAAGATACGCTAGCGAGCATTTAAACTGGTAATGGATAACAAGAGGGCTGTACTCTTTAGAGATGAATGCAAGTTCAAGTTTTCCAGTGATGATAAACGAGTCCGCGTGTGAAAACAATGTATTGAATGTTTTACAGAACCATACATCCACGGAACAGACCGCTTTGGGGACACAAGAGTTATGGTATGGGTGAGAAAAAGCTTGGTAGGCAAAACAGAGCTGGTAACTCTGGATGAGGGTACTGTAACCACCGCCAGTTACGTTGGGCGAGTAATCTAACTTCACGACATCCCATTTTCACAAAGAGTGGTCGCTGACTTTGTTTTTTATGCATGAAAATGCTCACGCACATACGGCCCGTACCGCACAAATTGCACTTTCTGAGGACAATATCACGGTTTTGGCATGGCTAGCTATCAGTCTCGATCTCAACCCCATCGAGCACTTAAGGGACCAATTGAAAAGAAGCCTTAAAGAAAACTAGAGATATGGTTACAGTCAACAGGAGCTCATAACGTGTTAAAACTCGATTGGGAACGAGTGCCGGAACTAAGTGTTACCCATCTTGTTGAAAGTGTACCAAATTGGCTCAGAAAAGGCATACAAGGCAGAGGAGGCCCCACTGCTACTAACCATAACATTTTTCATCAAATGGTTACAGGAAATGGGCGACAGACTAAGTTAATTTTTCAGGTTAATTTGAGTTTATTTCTCTAAAAAGTGATTTGTTTGTGTAAATCGATCAAAAAAGACAAACTTAACCACTGACTAATTTTAAATATTTTTTTAATCCCTACTCCAAACACCTCTATCCATAAAAACCACTTAATCATTAATAGTTTTTAAAAAAAGCTGAATAACTTAGTGGGCCCTATTTTCTTTTGAGTAGTTTATCTTATGAACCGGTAGCTGAATCATCAGACATGCAGAAAGATGCTAGTGATTTCTTGGTCCAAAACCATAAGACCTCTGGTAAAAGCTCTACTACGAGCTCAGTAAAAACATATAAACGCTCTAAAAATGTAGTATCTATATTATGTATTTCACTGTGTGTACATAAATAATAAAATACATCAATAAATATTACAAAAATATTTATTGATGTACATGACGTCTCCTGTAATAAAGATACATCGTGCTGACTAGATTCAATATACCTATCTCTTGCAATAACTGGGCCTAAGCTAGGTGTATCAAAGGCGACATCACATCATTCACTTGCCTGAATTGTATTTGATAAATGTATTATAAATTAATAAGAAAATGTGTTCCATACAATTCTGTATTAATTTCACTTTTATTAATACCAAAAAATATTGTCATACATATATTTGTTTTCTTCTATATCAGTTGGCATAACATAATGTTAATTGTTGCCCTTTCTGTTAATACTGTAGCGTTTACACCGCGACATACAAACTACGCAGCAAAGACATGACGTCACACAATTCCTGCATCTCGCAGTTAGAGTTTACCAAGCGAAAAACATAGATAAGACTATCCGAAATCAACATATGGGCAGTTGCCCGCCAGAATAACACCCGTCTGGTTGGAGGATCCTCTCTTTTCTATGGTGGATGAGTGAACTTTACACCCTGTTCCTCATACCTCTAAATTGGTGACCCCGAGTATGAACGTCAACGCAGCCTTCGTGCAACTACTTCAGCGTGACGTCATAATCATCACTCCCGCAAGCTTTCGTGAGGCGAGTCACACAGCCAGCCAGCACCCATGGCTTCAACGGGTATCCTGACCACCAGCATGCAGCGAACGCGCATTCCTGGTCATCACCCTCAGCCACATCACCCCGACTCACTGGGGAATCACCGCAATCACCTCAATCACCGCAATCACCTCAATCACCGCAATCACCACAATCGCCGCAATCACCGCAAACAGTTCCGACCCACCGTGAACTGTGCGGCACACGGTTCCGACTCACTGGAACCACAATCACCATCACCGCAATCACTGCAGACAGTTCCGACCCACTGTGAACTGAGCGGCACCCGGTTCCGACTCACTGGAAGTACTATCAATTAAAGAAAACTACACCTACTCAGAGATCTATTAGAAATTAGAGATTAACCAATCAATCATCGCGCTGCCGTGCTTCGAATAAGACGTTTTTATGCTCGAGTGCAATCTCGTTAATCTCGCGAGATCTCGCCCATTTTTCGGCCGAGATCAATCTCGCTAAAAAAGGACGAGATCTCGCGAAAATGAGATTGCATTCACTAGTATCGACATATTATCTTACGGCATGCGGACGATGCGTCAAAACGTCCCCCCAAACCTTACACCGACCAACAGATTTAAAATGTATCTCAGTCCAACCATCTTGGTAAGGTGATAAATTTTTACTATGACGACATCTGTCAAAAATATGGGATATCCCAGAAAAATCATGTTTTAATGTTATTATTTTTGGCACAAAATAACATGTTGTAAACCATATCTTTGATTTATAATCACTATTTTTACTGCTAAATAATGGCTAGTATCGTCTGTGAGCTGTTTCACTCTATGGCCTGACGGATATTCTCGTCAATTCTTAGGTTAGGTTAGGTTAGCCTAACCTAACTCACTTTTTTCTTTTAATCTTTTGTACAATTACCCAATCACAAGAATACACAAATGCTGTTCATTATTCAGGACGGCCATGTGACCTTCAAAATTCAAGATCAGTTTATCACTGTTAGGTTAGGTTAGGTTATGTTGGAGGAGACGTCGTCGGGACCCTGACGAAGAGGCCGCGCTGTATGAGGTGTACCGCGCGGCTAAGGAGACTCTGTGGCTGGCCATTGGCGAGTCGAGGACGCGAGCCAGGGAGGAGATGTTGGAGACTCTAGATAGGGATCCGTGGGGGCGCCCTTATCGCGCGGTGCGAGGGAAACTTCGAGCCGCGGCACCCCCACTTACTGAGAGTCTCCAACCCGAGCTGCTGGAGGAGGTGGTCGCAGCCCTCTTCCCGGCAACAGCGGAGCATACTCCGCCGCCGATGGTTTTGCCCATAATAGCCGATGGTTTTTCAAAATATTCAAGATCAGTTTATCACTGTTAGGTTAGGTTAGGTTATGTTAGGTTACCCTCGCCCGGTGCTGTTGCTGGGGGATCTCAACGCCAAGTCTGTGGCGTGGGGATCCCCTGTGACCGATGCTAGGGGCGAGGTGCTGGAGGAGTGGGCGGTCACGACTGGCTTGACCGTTCTAAACCGGGGCTCGGTTCACACGTGCGTGCGGCAGCGGGGCGGGTCTATAGTGGACGTCTCGTTCGCTAGCCCCGCTGTCGCGAGCCGTGTCCGCGACTGGCGTGTCGCCGTGGAGGTGGAGACGTTGTCGGATCACAGATACATCCGCTTCGACGTCTCCGCCCAGACCGCCGCCGGCCGCGGTCCACCGGCCCCGCGAACGGACGGTCCGCGCTGGGCGCGTAAGCGCATCGACAGGGAGCTTCTCGAGGAGGCCGCCATCGTCCAGGCCTGGGTTCGGGAGTCGGCAATGAACGGACCCGTCGACGTCGAGCAGGAGGCGCTGTGGTTCCGCGGGGCGATGACGCAAATTTCCGACGCGTCTATGCCCCGGGTCCACGCACAGTCCGCTAGGCGCCAGGTGTACTGGTGGACCGCCGAGATCGCGCAGCTGCGCGTCGCGTGCGTGGCGGTTAGACGCCCGTACACCCGATACCGGAGGAGACGTCGCCGGGATCCTGACGAAGAAGCCGCGCTGTATGAGGTGTACCGCGCGGCTAAGGAGGCTCTGTGGCTGGCCATCGGCGAGTCGAGGACGCGAGCCAGGGAGGAGATGTTGGAGACTCTAGATGGGGATCCGTGGGGGCGCCCTTATCGCGCGGTGCGAGGGAAACTTCGAGCCGCGGCGCCCCCACTTACTGAGAGTCTCCAACCCGAGCTGCTGGAGGAGGTGGTCGCAGCCCTCTTCCCGGCAACAGCGGAGCATACTCCGCCGCCGATGGCTTTGCCCAAAGCCGCAGAGCCTACAGAGGAGGAGAACGCCATCAGCGTCCCAGAGGTGACACAGGCAGAGATGAGGGCAGCCGTGATGCGGCTCCGGGCCAAGAACGTGGCTCCGGGGCCCGACGGGATCCACGGCTGCGTGTTAGCCCTCGCTCTGAAGGAGCTTGAGCCCCACCCCCAACTGAGAGGACTCTACACGGCGTGCCTCGAGCAGGGCCAGTTTCCCACTCTGTGGAAGTCTGGTTGTCTGGTCCTGCTCAGGAAGGCGGGGCGCCCTGCGGACTCACCATCCGCGTACCGGCCCATAGTGCTGCTTGACGAGGTGGGCAAGCTGTTCGAGCGGATAATCGCAGCCCGCCTCGTCGGCCACTTGTGCAGAGAGGGGCCGGACCTGGACGACAGCCAGTTCGGGTTTCGGCATGGGCGCTCTACGATCCACGCTGTGTCGCGGGTTAGAGTCCTGGCGGAGGAAGCGGTGTCCCGGGGCGGGGTGATGTTGGCGGTGTCCTTGGACATCTCCAACGCCTTCAACACCCTGCCCTGGAGTTGTATTCGGGAGGCACTGCGGTATCATGGGGTGCCTCCCTACCTCCGCCACATCGTTGGGGCTTATTTGTCAGAGAGGTGTGTCACCTACATGGGACGTGATGGTGGAAACCAGCGCCGCATGTCGTGCGGTGTTCCGCAGGGTTCGGTTGTAGGCCCGCTCCTGTGGAACATCGGGTACGACTGGGTGCTGAGGGGCGAGCTCGGCCCGGGGGTAGACCTGACGTGTTATGCGGATGACACGCTGGTCACTGCCCGGGGGAGCTCGCACAGGGAGGCTGCGTTGCGCGCGACGGCTGCGGTCTCACAGGTGGTGAGCCGCATACGTCGCCTAGGCCTGGAGGTGGCCCTTAGTAAGTCGGAGGCCATGGTGTTTCATGGCCCCCGGCGGGCGCCGCCACCCGGCTCACATATCGTGGTCGGGGGGACTCGGATCGCTGTCGAGTCTACCATGAAGTACCTAGGATTGGTGCTCGACAGCCGGTGGGACTTCGGGCCCCACTTCCGACGGTTGGCGCCCAAGTTGCTGGGTGCTGCTGGGGCGCTGTCAACGCTGCTTCCCAATCTGGGGGGCCCGAGCGCCGCTTGTAGGCGGCTCTACGTGGGGATCGTGCGGTCGATGGCCCTTTACGGGGCCCCGATCTGGGCGGCTGACCTGACGGCCGGTAGCATCGCTGTATTGCGTAAGCCGCAGAGAGCGATGGCCGTCAGAGTCATCAGGGGGTATCGCACGATCTCCTACGAGGCGGCTTGTGCACTGGCCGGATCCCCGCCCTGAGACCTGGAGGCGAAGGTGCTCGCGTCACTTCATCGGTGGCGCGAGGAAGCCACAGCGCGGGGCGAGCGACCGATGCAGCGACACATGGAGCTGCGTCGGTCTCAGCTTCGCGAGGTCCTGGTGGCGGAATGGCGGGAAAGGCTTTCACGCCCCACCGCCGGCCTCGTCACCATCGAGGCGGTCCGGCCGGTGCTCGACGACTGGCTCGGGAGGAGGCACGGCTCCCTGTCGTTTCGGGTGACGCAGGTGCTCTCGGGGCATGGCTGCTTCGGGAAGTACCTGTGTCGCATAAACAGGGAGCCGGACGCTCGGTGTCACCACTGCGTCCATTGTCGGGAGGACACGGCGCGGCATACATTGGCAGAGTGTGCCGCGTGGGAGGAGCCGCGCCGTGCCCTCGTTTCAGAAGTTGGAGCCGACTTGTCACTGCCGGCCGTCGTTCGTTCGATGGTCGGGAGTGCCGAGTCGTGGGACGCGGTGGTTTCCTTCTGCGAGACAGTCATCTCGCAGAAGGAGGCTGCGGAAAGGGAGAGGGAGATCTCGTCCACTCACCCGGCCCGCAGCAGGCGCACCGGGCGTCGGCGGAGGGCGGATAACGCCCTCTTCCAGCCCCCCTAAATGGGTCCAGGGGCGACGGATTCGGGGACATCCGTCGCCCCCCATCACACAGGACCTGAGATGGCGGCGCGTAGTGTTCCACGCGCGCCACTCTAAGACGTAACGGGGGGAGTTTGCACACCTCACTCCCCCTACGGGACGGGGCCCGCAGAGTGCGGGCCGTCACCAGTCCGGGGCAGCGGAAGTCGCAATTTGCTCCCGCAGCCCCCCGACGCAAGTGTGCGAGGGAACACCGGGGTGGTTTTAGTCAGTAAGAGTCTGACAGACCCCTTCGCCCACCCCAGGGCGGAGGACATCCATGAGGATTTCCACCCCGAGAAAAAAAAAAAAAAAAAAGGTTATGTTAGGTTAGGTTAGGTAAGGATGGGCAGTCATCTCACAGAAGGAGGCTGCGGAAAGGGAGAGGGAGATCTCGTCCACTCACCCGGCCCGCAGCAGGCGCACCGGGCGTCGGCGGAGGGCGGATAACGCCCTCTTCCAGCCCCCCTAAATGGGTCCAGGGGCGACGGATTCGGGGACATCCGTCGCCCCCCATCACACAGGACCCGAGATGGCGGCGCGTAGTGTTCCACGCGCGCCACTCTAAGACGTAATGGGGGGAGTTTGCACACCTCACTCCCCCTACGGGACGGGGCACGCAGAGTGCGGGCCGTCACCAGTCCGGGGCAGCGGAAGTCGCAATTTGCTCCCGCAGCCCCCCGACGCAAGTGTGCGAGGGAACACCGGGGTGGTTTTAGTCAGTAAGAGTCTGACAGACCCCTTCGCCCACCCCAGGGCGGAGGACATCCATGAGGATTTCCACCCCGAGAAAAAAAAAAAAAAGGTTAGGTTAGGTTATCGGTAAATCGGTCATGGTCCTTTCCTAATAAAATAATTTATTTTTATATACAATATTATTATTAACTCTTCTCCAATAATAATCAGTTAAGACAGTATGTAAATTAATCTACACATAAAAGAATCTAATAACTAATAATAATACTTAATTATGTCACTATTAACATTAAAATGGACATAAAAACAGGATGTTACCAAATCACAAATATAATGTTCTCTTCGAAGTTAGAGTAATGGCTTTAATGGCTGCGTAATTACATTTTAATAAACAGACAACCAATACACGAACAGAAACAGTAATTTTAATAAAAACTAAATGTAGTTTAACACACAGTTGGGCCCTATCAGAATACCAGCGCTATGGTATTTTTTTTTTTTTTTTACTGTCTCAGCTTAGGCTGAGATAGGAGCCCTTTTGGCCTCGCACAGGTCGTTATTTTTTTTGTTCATTTTATTATTGCTCGGTTTTGAATACTCCCTTTTTGCTTTTTTTACTTTTACTTATTATGTTTTACTACAACTGTTTGTATTTCCTGTGCGTGTCCCAAATAAAATATTTTTCTTTCTTAAAACCAGTTAGTGTTACACCGGAATAACTTAAATGATATTTAATTAATAACAATAATAACGCAGAAAATAATACACTAACATTCTAAGATTAACGTAATATTCTTTCAGAAAAACTTGAAAGAACACGCTCTAGTCACTTTTTCTTGTCTGTTACATTTATTACCTACATGCAAATCCTAATTGCTTTACCTCTTGGTCCTTTTTATCTTGCCTTTTCTCCTCTTGAGCTTCGTTTTCTACATAAATAGAACACGGTTTTGTAATCAAATGTTCAATCCCTAATTCGGATACATACATAAAAAGGCAAATGAAAAAGGAAAGCACATTATGTTCAATATATTATCACCTATTAATCTGACAATCTGCTAAATGACTGACCATTTATTTAAACCATGTCTGCTATTTTTTTTAACCCTGCATGGAATAAACATAGTGACAACTAACTAGTTTTAAAGCCCTCCATGGACCTCTGACTTGGCTTCACATTGTGTATTTGTGCTTTGAAGATTGTAATACTGCTGCTGTCGAAAGATACTACCTACTTCGATGAGACTTTGCTTTGTGAGTGATGAAGACAGTCAATGTCTTCATCACTCACAAAGCAAAGTCTCATCGTGGAAGTCCCAGGTGTAAATAGAGGGACGAACTTGACGCTTATAGGAGGGATTGGTCGATATTGGTTCAGAATCGAGTTGGAAAAAGGAAAGGTAGGCCTTTGCCCTGCAGTGGACAATACCGGCTAATTATTATGTGCTTATTATTACTAGTAAAGTGCCTCGCAAAGCACGTTAAGCCGTTGGTCCATGCTGTCATTCGTGGATCTTTGGCAGTCGTCAGAAGCCCGAAAGTCAGACAACCAGTCCAAGGGGTATCATATTACCCAGTAACTGGGTTGTTGAGGTCAGATAGGTAGTCGCTCCATGTAAAATTCTTGTATTCAGCTGCATCCAGTAAAACTGGAAGACCACCCCAACACTGTTGCGACAAGCCTAGACAGATGGTGACTCATAATACCATCGCCATTCATTTTGATAATTCAACAATATTCATTGGGTAAGTAATATATGGTATAATTACAAAATGACTAATATTTACAAGATATAACAACTGAATCTATAATTTTATTTGATATAATCATCAGTTAATATAATAAACGATTGATATAATTTTAAAATAACTAATTTTTATAATCATAACATACATTTAATATAATATCGTTTGATATACCACTCAAAAGACATAAAACATATTTAGTCTAATATGTAATTTCTATCACAGTAAATAACCTGAGTAGATACTGTAGATATACTTAACTGATTACCACCTGCCAAGATGGTCACTCGCTAGCGCTACGCTCGCTCGCCTTCGCGCGTTAATGGTCACTGTTCTAACCTAACCTAACCCAAATGATTCACCAACAAGAGAGGAGGGATCTGGCACTCGGCGGCCGCTGCCGCGGCACGCTCCCTTCGGTCGCTCGCCTTCGCGCGTTAATGGTCACTGTTCTAACCTAACCTAACCCAAATGGTTCACCAACAAGAGAGGGGGGATCTGGCACTCGGCGGCCGCTACCGCGGCCCGCTCCCTTCGGTCGCTCGCCTTCGCGCGTTAATGGTCACTGTTCTAACCTAACCTAACCCAAATGGTTCACCAACAAGAGAGGGGGGATCTGGCACTCGGCGGCCGCTGCCGCGGCCCGCTCCCTTCGGTCGCTGGTCACTGTTCTAACCTAACCTAACCCAAATGGTTCACCACCGCTCGGCGGCCGCTCACGCAAGTTTTGTGTGTGTATGCATATTAAATAAAAAATAAAAAATATCGTTTATTCTCAGGTATTAACCCATAGCAATGATTCTTACAATGCATGGTTATTAAAATATTACATCATAATAAATTAAATTAAATTACATTATTAAAATTAAAATTAAATAACATTATTAAAGTTAAAATTAATTTATAACATTATTAAAATTAAAATTAAATAACATTAAATTAAATTACATTATTAAAAATTAAATTAAAAGTACAAGATTAAATCATTATATCATATTATTGGTATTAAGTTGTCTAGCAGACAAATTGTTCAAACATAATGAAGCAGTGGTTCAAGATTTTCCTTCAAAATCTTTCGGATTGTGTTAGATTGCTTTCGACGCCACCCACTTTTTATAGAACTCATACGCCATGCCACCATACATATTGGAAGTGAACCTTCCGGGAGGGTTACCGGCATTACGTTTGCGCTAAAGTTAACCATAGCGGATGGTTAACGGCATTAGGTTTAAAACCGTGTTATAAAACACTATACTCCATTTGAAATAAGATTAGACATTTAAACAAACATTTTTTACAGTCCGTTCAACCGATTCTGACTTCTATACCGTAAGCATAACGATGGCATTAAAAGCAAAAAAGTGGTTACAATACCAACTGATTACTGCAGCTGCCATTCGTCATGCCGCCAACGCAATAGAAGTCAAAATCGATTGAACGGACTGTAAAAGTGGTTTAGTTAAAAATCTAATCTTATTTCAAATGGAATATAAGTAAAATTGTGTTTTCAGGGGAGCTTGTCGCTATACCTAGCTTCCAACCTTTTAATTTTTTTGTTAATATTTGTAACCATGAACACAAAATAAAAAAAAAAATTAAAATGCTTGGCATTTTAAAAACTCAAACTCAAACTCAAAGCATTTATTTCAATTAAACCATGTACAGGCACTTTTGAATTGTCAAGGAGTCAGTCAGTCAGAAATATGAAGCTAGTTGCCCATTCCAAAACGTAGTAGGTACCTATGGAGAAGAACGGGCAAGAAACTCCACGGACACTCTTTTAAACAAAAAATCTATATATATGTGTATATAAAAGGAGAAACTGATTCACTGACTGACATATCAACGCACAGCCGAAACTACTGGGACTAGGAACGTGAAATTTTCCACACAGCTTCCTTTAATAATGTAGGGGAGCACTAAGAAGGGGTTTTTGAAAATTCGACTTTTAAGGGGGTGAAAAGGGGGGATTTCGATTGTATGCAAAATCTTATTCCTTGAGTTAATAGACTTGAAACTTGGCACGAATACTTATCTAAGTAAATCATAAAGTTTGTCATTTTTAGTTTTTCTAAGCTACCCCCTAAACGGGGATTGGGGGGTGTCAAAGTTTGTATGAAAAAATTTTTACGCAAGGTCCGAATAACTCGAAACTCAGTATTTATACTTAAAATCGAAAATAAAGAATAATGCGTATCAAGGTTTTTCGGAAACAACCCCTAACGGGGTGAAAAGGGTTAAAATATTTTAATGACGGTTGCGATTTACTAATTTTTCGTCATGGGTGTCGTTTTCGTAGTTTTAGATAGTGCTAAAGCCGATAGTGAGGTCAAAATGTAAATCCAAGATGGCGGCTGCGAAAGTTTTCTTATTTTTCGTCATGGGAGTCGTTTTCGTAGTTTTCGATGGTGTTAAAGCCGATAATGAGGTCAAAATGTAAATCCAAGATGGCGGCTGCGAATTCTTTTTTATTTTTCGTCATTGGTGTCGTTTTCGTAGTTTTCAAGGGTGCTAAAGCCGATAGTGACGTCAAAAAGTAAATCCAAGATGGCGGCTGTGAATATTTTAAAATTTTTCGTCATGGGTGTCATTTTCGTAGTTTTGGATAGTGCTAAAGCCGATAGTGAGTACTTCGTACGAATACTTATCTTAGTAAAAAATGGGGATTGGGGGTGTCAAAGTTTGTATGAAAGATTTTTTATGCGAGGTCCGATTTACTCGAAACTCAGTATTTATACTTAAAACCGAAAACAAAGAATAACGTGTATCAATATTTTTCGGAAACAACCCCTACCGGGGTGAAAAGGGATGAAATATTTTATTAGCATCGCACTGACCTATATCAAGATACACGCAACGACATCTGTTTTTTGGAATTTGCTATTCACAATTGGGCCCGATAGGTGACGCTGCAATCGAAGTTCAAGACGGTATCCTGTTCATGACACGTGCACAATTTCTGAGCAGTACCTAAACTAACCTAACAAAAAGTACTAGGGTTTCATGAATTCACGATATAGTATTTCAATTATTAAACAATCAATCTGCCTAGCCTTTTCCCAATTAGGTTAGGGTCGGCTTCCTGTGTAACCGGATGCCCAAAAGTCTGACAACCAGTCAGACTTTCGGGCTTCTGATGACCCGTAACAACTGTCAAAGATCCATGAATGGCAGCCGGGACCAACGGCTTAACATACTTTCCGAGGCATGGAGGAGTCTCGGTATGTCAAGATGGTCACCCATCCACAGACCATCCACGGCAACCGTCCGTAGCTTAACCTGATGGGTCGACCCGTGCGGCTGTTATTACTTAGTTTCAAGTTCCTCTACAATTCTTCTCTCAATTTCTATCAATTCATCAATTTCTATCATTAGACATCGTGCACTATTTCTGAACAGTAACCTAACAAAAAGTACAATCATTACGTTATGCTACTAATAGGATTTGTATTAGGCGACAGATAGTTTATAACCTGGACAAAGAATACTTTTTATCCCGGTAGTACGTTTCCTTGGTTTTCCGACATCCACGCGAGCGAAGCCGCGGGAAAAAGCTAGTTGTTACATAAAATTGGTTACAATATTCATGTTGAAATTATACATGTGAGAACAATGTGAAAAGCGTCCGTAATAAAAAGATAAAAATAAAGAACAATTAAAAAATTTAAATTAATTAAAATAAGCCATGGCAGCTAAGAGATGACCAGTCCCAACTGACGGCGCCCGTTCACGAACATGACACATGGATTAGCACCATTCAGCTCAACCATTTTGAAGGGAGCTAAATGATCCAACACACGCGCCACCATCAGCGAGACATCTGAGTGAGCATGACATACTCACAGCCGCCAGGGCACATTCAATCCAATGAAAGACATATTACCCGGTGAATGGTAGCTCTTTAGTACATAGTACTCACTCCGACGAAAAATTTCAACGCAGGGGGGTTCAGAATCATGTACTGAATCCATGGTAACCGGCTTCGCGTCGATGTCCCTGCCACCCTGTATAATACAAAGGAGATTGAGTTTATACAATGCAAAGATGGTGTGACAATCTTCAGCAGCTCCAACAGTATTTTCAAATGTTAATCAATTAGTTGTGGTTGTGGAGCAGGACCAGCGTTGAGCCAAGCATTTTTATCAGAGATGTAATCCCCCAACTTATAATATGCCTGCCTGCATAGTGTGCGTTTTATACAAGATTTGAATTTCGTCTCATTCAGTTGAAGTAGTGGGGAGGAATTTTATTATAACATTTAAACAGTACCCCATGAAGGATGAGTCTACTTTTGCCAGTCTAAAACCTGGTTGAACTAATATGTCCCTATTTCTTGTACTATAATTATGTCTATCACCTCTTTTACTAAAAAGATGTTAATTTTTTCTTACGTACATGATGTTTTCATAGATATATTGACAAGGTACCGTCATGATGTTAATATCCTTAAACAGTTCCCTTAGAGAGTCACGCCTGCGGAGATAATATATGGCTATGATTGCTCTTTTCTGCAGAATAAAAATAGAGTCGATGTCTGCAGCCCGCCCCCAACCAACCAACGCTTATAGGTACTAATAAATATTGTTAAAATATACATCAAATTTTACTGCGGATTCTTTGACGCAAATAACTGCAGTAAAATAACAATTTATTATTACTGAAACCTCGACTTCTCGCATTCAAGCAACCTTAGATTTATACATACCAATTTTTCCAACAAGTAACTTTGGTGGAGACTCGCATAGACCAGGGAAGCATGGCGCGAAAGGATGAGGCCTATACTCAGCAGCGGGTGGAACAAGGCTGCCAATGATGATGATGAAGATTGCACTCTTCCGGTTTCGACTTATGTTTTTAATTACTACCTTATACATACTAGATCCACTAGAGCAGGGGTGGCCAACCGGTCGATCGGGATCGACCGATCGGTCGCGTAAATCGTGCCAAAACAAAAAAAAAGTTTTATATACCTTATAATAATGTTTATGTAAAAAATTGGTAGAACAGACCACGCAACGTATTCACCAATTACTACACGCGTTATCTTGTATAATTTTTCAATCGCCTTCCATTACGTTATTTATTCTTTCTTCCACGCAATAGGTCAGACGCAATGCTCACACTACTATAAATAAGGAATTACTAAGAATAGTTTTAAATTTTGTGTTTTACCCCTTAACAAAATAAATAATACTACAATGACACAATTGTACACCATTTCATTTAAAATTTCAAGAAGTATGCAATTGGTGGATCGCATAGGTTTTCGTCAGTAAACAGTAGATCTTGGGTGGGTCTAATCAAGTTGGCCACCCCTGCACTAGAGGATATGATATAAACTGTGTTGTTAAGAAATTCGACCAGTTTGTTGACCCTGAGCAAGTATGTACTACCGATCTAATGAGGTTTTGCCAATGGGCCCGGGGTATTTCCTCTCATATTTAGAACTAAATAATAGCTATTTACATATTTAACTTTAAAACTGTAATAAAAAGGTCGCCCTGCGCTTCCAATAACTGCTTCTAATAGGTAAAACTTTCCATTCATCATCAGCCTATTAATGTTCCCACTGCTGGGACACAGGCCTCCTCTCTGTGAGAGGGAGTGGGCCGTGATCTACCACGCGGGCCCAGTGCGGGTTGTTGGTAGATGTCACATGTCTTCGAATTTTTCGGTTCTAAGACATGCCGGTTTCCTCACGATGTTTTCCTTCACCGTTTTGAGAGCAGTGGTGTTGAAATTATTTACACAAAGTAAAGCGCCTACCTGGGTTCGAACCCACGACCTACAACTCGTAAGTCGGGGGCCATTACCACTGGGCCACCTCTGCTTTCCATTACCAAAACTTTCCATTACCAACATTTAATTAATTCCCTAAAACATAATTATCATACAAATTATTTTTTTGCAATATCATATTTTTTAGATATTGATAGTATTCATTGTTTTATTTCATAGAAATAATTAACATTATCCCTTAGCCAAGCTTTTATTGCTGACTGTACCAAACATTCTCATGGACCCGTAGGGAAAGAAAATATATTATATTTTAAAATTTCGTGGACCCGTTGAGAAGTATGAATTTTCATTTTTCGAGAACAATAGACTCGTGGATCTGTGGGATCAACCCATACTCATCATGTCGATATGTACATTTGCATAGGGGTCATAAGGGGTTATTTAGTTGCAAATGACCTCTCCTACATTACCTTAATGGATTGCCGACATAGGCGACATATTACCAATAACCCTGTATACCCCTTGTTTATGGCCCTAATATTGTAAATATTTCAATAAACAATTTCAATATGAATAAATAAATAAAAGTATGTAAAACGTTATGGTAATGTGTGCAACATTACCATAACGTTTAGCACTATTAAAAATGTAGGTGCCTTTTCAAAACAAATTAATTCTACTCATTCTATCCCATCCACGGACCGACCTCGACAAGCGTTCTTTAACCTTAAAAATCGACCCGAGCCTCAAACCCCCTAGAAACCACGTTTATATAATGTAGTACCGTTGTATCGTTTTTTCTTTCTTTAACCAGAGTCGTTTCGGTAAAGTTTTCCTTATTTGATTAGTCACGTGCGTCTAGCTGTGATCATGTTTCGTAGCGCCTCCACG
This sequence comes from Conistra vaccinii, assembly GCA_948150665.1. Lineage (NCBI taxonomy): Eukaryota > Metazoa > Arthropoda > Insecta > Lepidoptera > Noctuidae > Conistra > Conistra vaccinii. The sequence continues at coordinate 3,142,831 of OX411334.1, read as the reverse complement.
AGCCACCTTGACCTTTGCAGACCTGCGACACTTAATTGGAAACAAAACAGCTATAATTTAACGCCTTATTCTGGTTTACAGCCGTATAAAGGGTCAAAATAAATAAGCTAGCGAAACTCCGCAAACGTGATAGGTATCGGAATCAAAATCAAAATAAACAAGGCAAAAAATAAAGTTTCTTTTTTGAGGTCTACAACCTTTGTTGGTGTTATTGCTTGAAATATGAGTTGAGAAAATCAGAATAATAACTAATATACCCTAATTACGTCTTATAAATCAGAATATGAATCGTTTTGAAACAGATTGCTAATACATTGCTTCATAAGTTTGGAAAAAAATCTGCTCTACAACGTTAATAACTAATAACGCAATGAATATTGTTGAACTGTCAAAATGAAACAGATTAGTCGGAATCGTTTACGAAAATGTCGCAACACATTTTCGTAAACGATTCCGACTAATCTGTTACTAAACATTACGAAAATGTTCTTAACTAAGTTTTTAGACCTTTGTATCCTGCTTAAGAGTATGAAGTCATTTCGAAAAATAAGGACTTGAAAGTTTGTATGAAAAGCCGTACGACGTAAACCCTCTTAATCGTTTTTTGTACAACTGAATAATATTTCCTTTGAGCCAGTGTTGCCAGTGACTACAATCTACAAGACTACAACTAAGTAGTTATTTTTTAGCATGACATGGCAAGTTATTGCAGTAGGTATCATTATAAGTAGGTAGATACTACACTCGAGAGCAATGAATCCGGGTCACTTAAAGAATCCTAAAAATCTCGGAAACTAAAAATGCTAGGTTAATGCAATAAATTGTATTTAATAGACAATGTAATACTCCTTAAATGAAGGTATTAAAACTTCTTAGTTATTGTAAAGTTATATCATAAAAAATCAAATTTGAAAAAGGGCCACTTTCGAAGATGGAACTACGAAATTACAGCATTTGGTTTTGCTTTTGTTTGTAATCTGTCATTTATGTGGGTACATAAACCATATTGATAGTGCTCTATATTCATTATTCAAGCTGAAATTATGTCGCTTACGCCTGAAGAATGCACCAGAATACTTACAATGCTGGAAACCGGCCGGAGTCAGCGCGATACAGCCAGGACTGTCGGTGTGTCGCTGTCAACAGTACAAAGAGTTCTCCGACGTTACGAAGAAACTGGTTCTAACCTACGCAGACCAGGAACGGGCAGAACCAGGTGTACCACAGCACGAGAAGACCGATACTTGGTGAACACCATGCTTCGAAATCGCTTTCTCACAGGAACTGAACTCACAAATCAGTTTCGACGCCTCGGAGGAAGTAACCCAAGTGCATGGACAGTAAGACGTCGGCTTGCTGAATCTAACTTAAAACCCCTTAGACCTGCAAACGGCCCTAAACTGGAGCGTGGGCATCGTATTTCAAGACTAAGATATGCCCAGAGCCACGTAAATTGGAGTATTGAAGATTGGTCAAAAGTTATGTTCTCCGACGAATCAAAATTTATGCTCTACAAGCACGATGGAAGACACAGAGTGTATCGAAGACCAGGGGAAAGATTCAAGCAAGCATGCATCGAAGAAAAAGTAGCCTACGGTGGTGGGTCTGTACTTGTGTGGGCCGGAATTTCTTCTAAAAGTCGCACAGAGCTGGTGATCATAGAAAACGGCTCTTTAACTAGCGTAAGATATGTGGAAGAAATCCTCAATGATCACGTTGGTCCATTTATGGTCAATTTAGGTGAGGATGCTATATTTATGCATGACAATGCCCGACCTCATACAGGTAGGATTGTGAATGACTACCTTCAAGAGATGAACATTACTCGTATGGAGTGGCCAGCGCGCAGCCCGGATATCAACCCGATCGAGCATGCTTGGGACGAGCTAGGCAGATGCGTAAAACAACGAAACCCTCCCCCAATCACGCTTCGTGAGCTCAAAATTGCTCTCACAGAGGAATGGGAGAATATTCCCCAAAATCGTATAAGGAACTTGGTGTACAGCATGCCAAACCGCGTAAACGCAGTAATGGAAGCACGAGAAGGCAATACGAAGAATTAAAATTCAAGAAAATCGTAATAAAGTTCAAAAATTTCATGTTTCCTATTTTTGTTTTAAGGAGAGATCAGCAGTTTTTTTCTTTATGTTATTTTGTGTTAATAAAATGTATGGTGACTCATATTTTTTTTACTTTCATTTAAGGAGTATTACATTGTCTATTAAATACAATTTATTGCATTAACCTATCATTTTTAGTTTCCGAGATTTTTAACATTCTATGTGACCCGAATTCATTGCTCTCGAGTGTATTATCTACCGGTGGTTGTAGGTATAATAAGAATAACATAATTAGTTAGATGCACAGATATAAATCTAACTACATAGATGACGCGAGTGTATGTACTTTGCGTGTCAAAAAACGGAGTAAAATTACGATCAATTATAGTAATCTGAGCTTTTCGTTTAGCATTATCGGCGCCGGAAATCCATCAAAATCTAGAAAAATGCATCATCATCATCAGCCTATTAATGTTCCCACCGCTGGGACACAGGCCTCCTCTCAGTGAGAGGGAGTGGGCCGTAATCTACCACGCGGGCCCAGTGCGGGTTGGTAGATGTCACATGTCTTCGAATTTTTGGTTCTAAGACATGCCGGTTTCCTCACGATGTTTTCCTTCACCGTTTTGAGAGCAGTGGTGATGAAATTATTTACACAAAGTAAAGCGCCTGCTTGGGTTTGAACCCACGACCTACAACTCGTAAGTCGGGGCCGTTACCACTGGGCCACCAAAGCTCTCTGAAAAATGCTTGTTTATGCCATATTGAGCTATAAAGACTATATAGAAAAAGTTGGCCGAGGTATTGGAAATGTTGTCTTTCATTGGTAAGTAAATTTGTTTTTAAATTGTGTGTGAAAAAGTGTCACGCTTGGTTTTCATACAGATCCCTCCATCTGTATGAAAACCAAGCGTGCCACTTTTACACTTGCGTTATCTAGTTAGATTTCTATCGCAAGTGTGTTGTGTAGTCAAAGATGCATAATCATCAACATATCATATTTATATGTAAATAAGTATAGGTTCCCAAGTAGCACATTAGTGAATTTTGCTACTTATCTTATAGCTTTAAGTTGTAAATGAGTGGTATAACAGTATTTGATAGAACTTATAGCTTCAAACACTACTCCTATTTGTATATGAGTACTTCCTGTCACTCGTAGTTGCATAGAGTCGATTTTGTTACTTGAAGTTGAAAACGGGTTTTAATTGTTACCAATTTAGAAGCAACAGTGGTATATCAGGCCTTTAAATCACTTGTAAGCAACTGTTCCATTTAAGCTGTAATATACCCTTATTTAGCACTTCTATTTCCAAACGAGTAGTATAACAGAGTAGTATATCACCTGTAGTGGCTAAACGGATAATTTTGCAACCTTTTTGGAACCTAACGTGATTGCATCTTTACCACTCCTATGCCACTCCAACGCGTAGATAAGTTTCAATAGTGGGTTCTTGAAAACCAACAGCAGCTATTTCCACTTATTTATAACCACTAACGATGTACCAGTTCCCGAAATACATAATTGCGACCTATTATTACATATGTCAGATCGTGCTACGCGTCACTCTGTTGATAGTATTTTTTGTTTCTGTTGTTGTAAAGTTCATAGTTTAAACTACTTCATCAAACTTGAATTTCGTGAAATGGAAAAAAATTAAGCGATGTGGGTTATCATCGGCAGATTGTACGAGCTAATTATTACTGCTGGTAGTAGCATCCACTGGTCAGCCACTAGCAACATACAAATAAGTTATTTTTAGACCTTACAGTTCCAAATAGGGAACAAATAAATGAAAATAAAAACTAAGAGATGCCATAAACATCGCCATGTTTAGAAAATGGTTGTCCTTAAGAATATTTTGTTTTGAAAGTGTTTTATCACACTGACGCATAATCACTGAGTTTTGTTAATTGTAATTGATGTACTTTGACATTATACTTAGTCTAAAACCATTACGTTAGGTTTTTAACAGTTTTATTTTTTTATACTATTATTTCGCCAATTGATTTAGCACATTTTATTTAATTGTTCTTGATCAAATCGAAGGCGCTTCGAAATTTACAAAGAAACCATACTATACTTTCACAGTAACAAAACATTCGCAAGGATTTTGTGCTGTAAATCAATGCCTGCATTATATCAGTACTCGTGAAGTTTTAATACTCATCAAATAGATGTAATCCAAATAAAATGGCTGTTCACAGTACAAATTCAAAAACACTTACCTTATCGCCCCATAAAAGAATTTTCGTTTCATTTGTCACTCAATGAATGAATTGAAACGTCATATCATTCAATCAACCGTTCACTGCGCACAACTTACACACATAGTTCTAATTGCCACTTAAGGTGATCGTGAGAACTCCTATGGATTTCATTTGGAACCAAAATTAAGCTGCAATTTTTCTCCCCGTGGTTCTATAATGTTTGCATATGGGTTCTCTCCACCTATATAGAACTTATTCATGCCTATATATTTCACCCAAGGTTACAAACAGATATGATATGGAGCTATTTTACCACCCAGTTGTGTTACTTGGGTATTCATTATAGGTAAAACGGGCTGATATCCGCAACTCCACGTCAAAGCGCGTATTTTGCGTACGGGTGGGAAAATAGGTTATTCGATCCACCCCAGCTCCTCAAAGAAGGCCAGCAACGCCTTGATGTCACTGACAATCTCATGTAGGGTACCTGGGTTACCGAAGTACTTTGCCCTGTAATCGGCGACCACCGGGCAGTTTAACAGCACATGAGCTGCTGTCTCGTCGTCCTCCATGCAGGCTCTGCACAGCGGACTGTGTGACTCCTATGACATAGAGGTGTTTATTAAATGACCCGTGGCCAGTTACAGCTGCTGTGACTGTGCGCAGCTGTTGTTTCGATAGTCGGAGAACCTTTTTCGTGAGGCAGCCATCGATTGTAGGGAGTGCCTCCTTGGCTTGCCTACCACTCACCGTGATCCGACCATAGTTTGTGTTGTTGGTCCCTGGTTCGTTTCCTTACCAGAGTGCGTAGGTACCCGAAGGGGAGTGGCACAATGGGTTCAGGCCCAGGGGCGTAGCTACCGCCGTATCTGCCGTATCAATTATACGGGGCCCCCGGGCCACGGGGGGCCCCAACGTGCGTAAGCAAAAATTAATAAAAACTTCCCAATTTTTTGTAAAAAAAGCTATTTCTTTTTTCCCGCGTAAAGCGTGCTTCAAAAGTTGGCACCACCCTACATCGGTTATTGCGGGCTGCGGGTTTTCAAACTCAAACTCAAACTCAAAGCATTTATTTCAATTAAACCATGTACAGGCACTTTTGAATTGTCAAGGAGTCAGTCAGTCAGAAATATGAAGCTAGTTGCCCATTCCAAAACGTAGTAGGTACCTATGGAGAAGAACGGGCAAGAAACTCCACGGACACTCTTTTAAACAAAAAATTGTTACATAAAATTGGTTACATTATTCAAGTTGAAATTATACATGTGAGAACAATGTAAAAAGACGTGCACGTTAAAAGCGTCCGTAATAAAAAGATAAAAATAAAGAACAATTCAAAAATTTCAATTAATTAAAATAAGCCATGGCAGATAAGAGATGACCAGTCACAACTGACGGCGCCCGTTCACGAACATGACACATGGATTAGCACCATTCAGCTCAACCATTTTGAAGGGAGCTAAATGATCCAACACACGCGCCACCATCAGCGAGACATCTGAGTGAGCATGACATACTCCCAGCCGCCAGGGCACACTCAAGTCAATGAAAGACATATTACCCGGTGAATGGTAGCTCTTTAGTACATAGTACTCACACCAGTGCTATGCAATTATATAATACAAAGGAAATTGAGTTTATACAATGCAAAGATGGTGTTACAATCTTCAGCAGCTCCAACAGTATTTTCAAATGTTAATCAATTAGTTGTGGTTGTGGAGCAGGACCAGCATTGAGCCAAGCATTTTTATCAGAGATGTAATCCCCCAACTTATAATATGCCTGCCTGCATAGTGTGCGTTTTATACAAGATTTGAATTTCGTCTCATTCAGTTGAAGTATGTGGGGAGGAATTTTATTATAACATTTTAAACAGTACCCCATGAAGGATGAGTCTACTTTTGCCAGTCTAAAACCTGGTTGAACTAATAGGTCCCTATTTCTTGTGCTATAATTATGTCTATCACCTCTTTTACTAAAAAGATGTAAATTTTTTCTTACGTACATGATGTTTTCATAGATATATTGACAAGGTACCGTCATGATGTTAATATCCTTAAACAGTTCCCTTAGAGAGTCACGCCTGCGGAGATAATATATGGCTCTGATTGCTCTTTTCTGCAGAATAAAAATAGACTCGATGTCTGCAGCCCGTCCCCACAGTAAAATACCGTAAGACATGATACTATGAAAGTAACTAAAATAGACCAGCCTTGCGGTATCTACATCAGTAAATTGACGGATTTTTCTGACGGCATATGCTGCTGAACTTAGCCGTCCTGCAAGAGATGTTAAATGAGGACCCCATTGTAGCCTTGAGTCGAGCGTGATCCCTAGGAAAACAGTTTTATCGACGAATTCTAGTTTCTCTTGATTCAATACTATCTCACAGTCACTACTTTTGACATTTGGTAAAGAAAATTTTATGCACTTAGTTTTTTTTCCATTTAGTACTAAATTATTAGCAGTAAACCAATTTTGGACCTGCAGTAGGGCGTTATTTACGTCGTCAAAATTTGTAGCACGTCTATCTACCTTAAAAATTAAGGAAGTATCGTCAGCAAATAACACCATTTGTGGTTGATTTTTTAATAAATGGAGTAGATCGTTAATATACACTAAAAAGAGGAATGGACCCAATATCGAACCCTGTGGCACACCCATTTTTACTTTTAAACCTAATGAATTGACACCATTTATTTGAACTTGCTGTTGTCTATCATTTAAATAAGATTTTACTAAATTGAGCGCAAGTTTTCCAAGTCCGTAATGCTCAAGTTTCAAGAGCAAGGTTTCGTGATCGACGCAATCAAATGCCTTGGAGAGGTCACAAAAGATTCCAATGGCGTCTTGGGCCTCTTCCCACGCGTTAAAAATATGTCTTAATAAGGTTACACCAGCGTCGGTCGTACAACGTCCCTTGGTGAAACCAAACTGTTGATCGTGAAGGATTTTATTCGTGTTAAAATGATTGAGCATTTGATTAAGCATTACCTTTTCAAACACCTTGCTGAAAACCGGCAACACGGATACGGGTCTATAATTATTGGTGTCTTTACTGTCCCCGGATTTGAAAAGTGGTATTACTTTACTGTATTTCATTAAATCCGGGAAGACTCCTTGATCTACACACAAATTAAATATTAAGGCTAAGTAAGGCGCTATGGTCTCAATAATGGAGGTACAGACTTTAACTGACATTCCCCAAAGATCTTCGGTCAATTTGATCTTAATTTGCTTAAAAGCTTTTATTACTGTTATAGGGTTAATATACTGAAAGTTAAATTCAATTGGGCAGGCTGAAACATTCGCCGTTACTAAATCAAAAGAGAGCGAGGGCGATGAATTTAAGGATTCAGTAGTTTTAATTGGGATACTGGTAAAGAAATTTACAAATTCTTGAGCAACTTCTTTGCTATCGCATATGAGACCACCACATGACGTACTCAGTGTGTACTCAGTATTATGCTTTTTGTTCCTGTTCGTTTCATTATTGATAATTTTCCAAACCGTCTGTATTTTATTATCTGCTGATTTAACCTTGTTGCTAATATATAAGGCTTTAGCTGCCTTACAAGCGTTCTTAAAAGTTCTAGAATAAGTGGCAACATACTTATTAAAAGTTTCCGTGTTAATATAAGGCTTAAGGCCATACAGCTCGAAAAGTCTTTCCCTACTTTTCCTAAGTCCTTTAGTTGCCCAGTCACTAAATAAAAACTTAGGGCTGATAGTTTTAGTGTTCTTCTTAAATGATTTATTGAACTCGGTTTGGACTAACGAAAAGAATTCTTTATATAAAAAATTGACATTGTTCATTGTAAGGTTCTGATTACTTAACTTGCAAACTAAAGTGCTATTAAATTTATTTAAATTAACAGCTGTTATAGGTCTGAATTGTATCTGCACTTTTTTTATTGGTATGTTGGACTCAAAAGTTACGGTTTGACCACTGTGATCAGAAGGGAGATAATTAACGATGGCTTTATCTAAATAGTCGCAGCAACAAAACACATTATCAATACATGTAGCAGTAGTCGTAGTTATTCGGGTTGGTTCTACAAACACATTTAATAAATTGAATGATTTGAATAAATTTAAAAATCTACTGGTATTTGAATTGTTTTCTAAAATATTAATGTTAAAGTCACCACAGATAATTACTGATTTATTACCAGTTGCAAGTTTTGCCAAAACATCTTCCATTACCGACTCAAATATGGAGTAGTTTTGATAATTTGGGGGTCTGTAAACGCACACTATGACATGCTTATCTAGCTCTACACAAGACAGTTCAATGCTATGTTCAACCGATAGTTCAACTATGTCATTACGGGTTTTTGATTTAATAGAACTTTTAATTAAGATTAGTGAACCACCACGCAGCATTGATTTTCGGTTAAAACAGCTGGCCACACTATAATTCTCATAGTTAATTAACATTTCATAATCTTTTAACCAATGCTCAGTTAAACAAATAATGTCATACATTGTTTTTTCTAAAAACAATTCAATTTCCAATTGTTTGGAAGAAAAACCTTGAATATTTTGATGAAATAATTTCAAGGATTTCTGCTTAGCCCCTTTTGTACAGTTAACTATGTTAGTGCTAGAAAATACCTTTGTATTATTAAGTGTAACTATACTGTTAGTGGTACCTTCTGTTGTCTTACAAACTAGTTTAAACTATTTACATTAATATTAGTACTATTACTAATTGTTGTGCTAATTATAGATGACTTCGACATACTAATTATGTCTGGGTTAATATTAAAAGCTAATAGCCTAGCTATTTGACGTCTATGACTAATGGGCAGATACACTGTATCCCTAGTCGACCTTAGCTTATCAACAAAAATGTTGGTGTCAAAAAATATAAACTTGTCACTATGGTGACTAACTAAGAAATGCATGTAATTATTTAACATGCTAATGTAGTTGTTTTGCCTGTTTGACAAGTGCTCAAAGTAGGGAAAAGCACACAAAATTATTTTGTTACAATTTAACTTCAATAGCTCGGTGACACTATCATTTATATCATCTTTTTTAACATTAAGACTATTACCTATAAGAACAGTAATAATGGCATTAGGATCATATTCCTTGTTAATTATTGAAGACATTATTTGTTTGTAGGAATTCTGAGGCATACAATAATTTTGAGAAGAATGACTCAGGTTGTTGCTAAGTAATTTACCTAAGCCTTTTCCAAAACTATCAGAAAACATGATGGAACAGTAAGAAACTTTACTACTACAAGGGAGAGGACTAGCTACTGTATGAACTACTTGCAATGGCCCTTGAGCATCTGGTGTATCTTTATTGGGAATAGAGATCTGAGCATTTCCTGACTGGTACGGGACCTCTGTTGCCTCAGGTTGGAGAGTGCCAAGATTGGATTCCCTTTGCAATGAAGATTGAGGGCTTCTGAGAGTCAGCGTGTCTACTTTGTCTGGATTTGAGTTGCACATTTCCACTAACTCATTCGCAGCAAGGATGTGCTCTTGGATTTGTTTTTCAGATCTTACATACTTGGTATAGAGTGACTGTAGTGATGCTTCTAGTACCTGAATTTCAGACTGTAATTGTTGAGTGTCAAACTCATAAATGTTCTTACTGTCTTCTAATTTAATTTGAAAGTTATTTAATTTATTTATAAGAAAACCACGTTCTTTCCTTAGTTTAATATTATTGGAACTGTGTTTTTGTTGTTTCCTATATTTATTGCATTTATTTATTATTTTATTAAGCTTTGCATATTTTTTAATTTTATTTTGACTTACTTTATAATTACTATTATTATGTTTCAATATGGTATCTTCAGTAAGATCTATTGTTATTAAGGAATGCGGGTTGCAAGTAGTGTTTAATAATTCATTATACAAGCTATTATTTTCCTTAACCTGAGTACATTCATTTTGTTTCTGTAAATGAGTAATTCTTTCATTTGCATGCATTAATTCTTCTTCTAGGTCCCTAACCTTAGATAAAGCCTCCTCATATATGATACTGCAGTTGTTGAAACCATTTGTGACCACCCGCAGTTTGTCCCGTTCATCAACAACATCCAGGTATTGCTGATGAAGGTCCACTAGCTCCCGTTTTAAGCCTGTGTTTTTGAAAACGACCTTCTCGACTTCCTTCTCACTTTCATCTATCTCCTGTAACAGCTGTTGACATTTACTGTTTGAAGCCTCAAGATCTTGGACGGTCGTTCTCAATTTAAGCTCCAACTCCTGAGCTGCAGCCTTACGGGTCATCACAGGCATGGTTTCAGGGATTAGTACTGAAAGTAAAATTAAAGGAACGTTAAGAACTACTTAGACAGGCAAACAAAATAGGAGGAAAGCTAGAAATGAAAGGAAAAATGGGAGAAGTTAGTGTTGCTTTATAGAGAAATGAGGTAGGCTGCTAAATCTAATTGAAATGCAACTTGATTCGATCAGATACTAATTACATTGATTATATTTTCATAATTATGATTTTACTTTTCCTTATGTGGGTAGGATTTCCCCGTTTAAGTCATTTACTTCAACGGGGGAATCCCACAATAATCGATGTACATACGATGATAAACCACGGAGAGCAGGCAGTGTTTATTGACGCGTTTTATATAATTGTGCAGTACATTGTAAATTATAATACAAACAATTGTTCTTCTGGTTTATTAATATTAGCAGCGATTTGTAAAAAACAATGAGTGAAAGGAAAAGAGACTATCCCAGCCACAGATATAGATAGACATAGATAACGCAAGTATCACGATCTGTATGAAAACCAAGCGTGCCATTTTTTGACTACCTACTATGACGTCACAAGCATTATTTAGTGATGGGAAAATAAAATCCGCCGCACGCGGCAGCGTCTTTGAATCGATTTTATTATCTTTGAATCGATACTGCTCGCTCACCCAGCCAGCAGTACGCTAACTAAAAGTCTTCGCATTCTGAGGTTGTGTGCTCGTGCGCGTTCCGTCGACGTTCACACGTCGATTTTGGATACCTTTTCCAAAATTTCAAGTAAGTTTACCATTATAAATACGTGAATATTCGATTGAAATACCTTATATTCAATTTAGTTCTAATGTTTACAAAAGCAACGAGATTCTACCCTTTTTCATCTCCATTTTGAATAAAGATCGCCTTTTTATTATACCATTTCTCTATTTATTGAGTAATCGTGTACAGTAAAGAATTATTGAGAATCGCTTAAATAGATTAATTAATCGATTTTGTGACATAGTAATGATATAGACAGAAGAATGAGATAGACAGAGGAATGAGATATACAGAGGAATGAGATAGACAGAGGAATGAGATAAACAGAGGAAAATAAAAATTTCTGATCTGCTTAGTAGGCAGTAAGGGATTTATAATTTCTTTAAATTGTTAGTATTCCCTACTTATTCCTTGTAATTGTTGTAGATTATCTTTCAAACAAAAAAAAAACAGAGAAGAAATTTTAGAAGGTAAACGAAAACCCAGTAAAATACGATATAATAAAATTAAAATGGATGCAAAATTACTTGAGCTACAACAGCAAAAAGATAAAGAAAGTTGTGATCTTCAGTACATCAATAGTCGGACATGCTGCTTTTGTTAATATTCGTTACTTTTTCCCTTCAACAAAGCATGCTTCCTCAAAATGTATTTAACAAATATTATAATGCTATGCTTTGTTGGGAACCAATCTTTATTTCCCGTCGCCTCAATCCATTTTTCTTTTAAATTGGGTTCATGTGGGAAACTAAAAAAATCACTAAACGTTACGATAATTTATTAAAATTGTCTACATAATTACTACCTATAAAATACAAAATCATTCCTCTGTTTCCGAAATCGATTCTTGAGAATCGATTTGTGTTGCATACGATGAACAGCACTAATCGCTAAAATTGACAGAAAAATGATAAAAGCTCCTGTACTACGAAACCGATGCGATATACGATAATATCACTTGCTTCGATATTCATCACTTGTTAAAACAAAACGACGTCGCATCAACCGCTTCAAGTAAAAGCCGCAATGTAATACGAATATTCAGTTTACGTTTGATGACCTATGTTTTTCACAAATTTGGTATTACAGAGAGTATTAGATTAAAAATAATTGATTTTAATATTAAATACGCATAATATTAATCACAAAATGACTTATCGATGGAAGGAATCGTTTCCTTTATTTTTTCTCCTCACATTTGTAAAGTTTTTACAATGTATAACTGAGCAATTAACCATTTTAAATTATTTTACTGACGTCCGTCTAGCGTGGCACAACGATGCAGACTGAGCGCGAAAGTGGCAGCTTACGATTATTGTACGTAAGCTGGGCACGCGAAGTAGTTGCTCTTGCGTTATCTATGTCTATCTATATCTGTGATCCCAGCGGAGCTACGAAAAGAAAAGGTAAACAAAAAAGGGAGGAGGTCATGAAAAAAGAGCTGGAAAAAGTGACAGATAGATAATTATGATGAATCAAATTAATATTTCTTTTAATTTTATGCAAACATTTTTTTGTCTTTTGTGAGAAATCTTTACCGTTCATAAGGGCCCCTAAACAAATTTTTATACGGGGCCCCGCCAAAGCACGCTACGCCACTGTTCAGGCCCCACCGGTGCCATGCTCGACCCCCTTCTGGCAAGTTCGTCAGCTGCGTTGTTGCCCCGCGAACCGCTGTGTCCTTTGATCCATTGAATGGTTATATTATTGAGGCTACCCACCTGGTTAAGGCGCTGGTGGCACTCGTATATCAGCCCGGAGTCAGCAGTGTGACTGTTTAGCGCTTGCAGAACAGCCATGCTGTCCGAGAGTATGCGTATCGAGTGGTCCTTAACTTCCCTGGCCATGATGGCTGAAGCGGCAAGAGATATACCCATGCATTCGGCCTGGAACACTGTGTTGTGGACTCCCAATGGCGTGGCTATGTGTATGTTGAAATCCTCCGAGAAGATTCCAGCACCTGTGGCACTACCTGTTTTGGATCCGTCGGTGAAGATCCGCAGCTCTGCGGGGCGCAAACCCTCGCATCTGCTATTCTCGTGAAATTGGATCTTGTATTTTTTATCGAAGATAAATTGTTTGGGTACCCGGTCATTAATGGCTTTCGTAATAAGCTCATATGTGGTGGCAATTTTATCGGCCGGCAGCGGTACAGCGGCGTCGAGTAGCGCCATCTTTTGAATAGAATATGAACTTTAGATTCTATAAAACATTGATGTTTTTTTTTCTTTTTTGTTACTTTACTTTAAGGGCTTTATCGCTGAGCGATAACGGCACCTCAAACACTTTTTAATTCTAACTGTTATTACTACATACTTTAAAACAAAAAATGCGTAGGTACATTATCCTAGCTTGTTCTGAAGTTCTGATAAAGGAAAAGCCAGGATAGCGTTACAGTCTCCAATGTCGTTCACGTTTGTTGGACCAAGTAAATTAAATCGCAAAGCTTCATTCCGCACACACTCCATCAAAACATGTTGCACATCTTCGACTACTCCACATTCTTCACAGTTGGGTGACGTAACCTTTTTCATCAGAAATATTGATGATACACATAAACAAACTTCCTCTATTGTAGCGCAATATAAATGGTAGCCAGTATTTTAACAATAACAGGCGTAACAATTTTCAATGTTTATTAATCGAACTGTCGCGTGTCGAGTGTAGGGTCGTGAAGTCAACCCCATGATCCCAAGACAGTGGCTAAGTTATCAGAACCACGATTATTATTATTATTATATGCCTTGCTTAGTTAGTGTAGTTTGCAGGAGTAGCCACAGCCAGCCATCTCGTTTTACTATCCGAATAAAGTGGATAATACGGATAGTTCCCTTTGTTCCCACTCACTGTAAACTTACCTATATTATTTTGATTTACCTTTTCAACAGTAGTATCCAAAATATCAGTATTATCCGGATAGTGTTCTGGAAGTATCCGAATTATAAATAGTAAATTGGTCGGGATGATTTTGATTGCATACTAATCGTAATAAATGAACATTACTTACCATAAATTGACAGTCAGAATAATAAGCTTATTGTAAGCTCTCATTTTCGAATTTTCTCGATTTTTGTAGGTTAGATTATAGTGACAATGATCATTATACAACGTCTAGACTCTAGACCATACCTAGACCACTTGAAGATCTTGAGATAGTTCGGATTTGCAATGAAGACTGCAAAAAACGAGTTTTGGTAATTTATAATGCATGCATATTTTGCCATGCCAAGCATTCGACTGGCATTCTACCAGCTTTTAGAAGAATTTCACCACTGCTTTCTTACTCCGAGTGTGAGACAAATAATGTCCAGTTAAAAATCGACCAACGAACAACCAAAATAGGTGTAAAATGCTTACCTCCCCGCTCGATAGATGGCGTTGTACAATTCACGCTCGTTTCTGAATCGCGCTATGGTTTCGTTACCGCGCGGGGTATATAAAACTCGGGCGCCATTATCTTTTGTTCCATCACCAACAGGCCTTCCCAAGCCTGGCGCCCCATAAATCCCAATTCAAGGCGCAACAACCCCCCTTCCAGTCACAGCCTCAGCCTCAGTCTCAGCCTCAGACTCAACAGTCTCAGCCTCAGACTCAGGCCAAGGCAATTCCCCCCCTGATGGACCCTCGTACCCGCGCTCCCGCACCCCCTAACAATGTCAGATCCGCCCCTGCTCCTCAAGCAACGCGTCCTAATATTAGTCAAAATCAAGTCTACAATGTGATTAGCTCCACATATTTAGCTTTTCTTTCCCCCCGAGCTACTCAAATGGCTAACGAGATTCTAGCCGCCCAAGCCTCCGGGAATCATCATATGATTCAGGCTATTTATCAAGCGTATCCCGAGATTACGCAAGCTCTGACCCACACTATGACCGCCCCTCCCCAACTCCATCATGTATAACGCCGTCATAGCTAGAATTAAACCCCGATCCCTCAAGTTAGGTTACTTTAACGCCAATGGCATCCAGGGTCAACGCGATGAGATCACGGCGTTCCTCCGTGACCATCAAATTGACATTCTCCTGGTCCAAGAGACTTTCCTCAAACCCCATCACCGCACCCCGTCAATTGCCAACTATCGGATAGTTCGCAATGACAGGACGCGGTGCCATAGAGGTGGCACTCTCATTTATTATAAAAAGGAACTATATTGTATCCCGTTAGATCCTCCTACTCTCTCGCGATTAGAAGTCTCTATCTGTCAACTAGGCATGACCGGTCATCAACCGATCACGCTAGTTTCGACTTACCTTCCTCCCTACGCGGCAACCGATGGAACCATATCCCTCGCGAACGACCTCACCATCTTATTAGGTTTGAGTGACTCTGTGATCATAGCAGGGGATCTCAACTCCAAGCATTCGGCCTGGAATAGTACCGGGACTAATACCAGAGGACGACAATTGTTCGACCTCTCTAACTCTATGACTTTTGACGTCATCGCCCCGATGAATCCTACCCACTATCCGCATATAGTAGGCAATACCCCCGATATCTTAGATGTGGCGCTCCTTAAGAACGTCAACCTTAGGTTAGAATCGATCGAAGCGGTAAACGAGCTCGACTCGGACCACCGCCCAGTAGTCGTCAAATTCGCCCCCCGCATAGGTCTCGCTGACCCCAATCAACCCGCGATCACTAAAAAGGTTACGGACTGGAAGAAAGTAAGCACTCTGCTGAAATCCAACACGTCCCCCCAGTTAGATTCCATTCCCGATAAGTTTGACTCAGTCGCTGACACAACGGCCGCGATCGACTCACTCACGGATCACGTACAATCAGTCCTGAGCGATTGCTCTAGGGAAGTTCCAGTGGGGGAAGACCCACGCTGGAGCTTGCCTGACGATGTGCGCGATCTGTTGACTGAGAAGAACGCGGCCATTCGTGCCTACAGCAATTTTCCCTGCGACGCTAACAAAGCCCATACGCGCTATTTACAGAGATCTGTAAAGACACGCATAGCGGAGCTGAGGGACGCGAACTGGGGAAAGATGCTTAGCGATCTCGAGCCAACTCATCTAGCCTTCTGGGAACTCCAGAGGAAACTCAAGTCCCGGGACTCAGTCACTATGCCCCCGTTAACTCGTCCTGATAGGTCCATCGCGTTTGAGGACATCGATAAGGCAGAATGCCTAGCAGACAGCCTCGAGGCTCAATGCTCTCCCAGCTTGCAACCAGTAGACCAAGCTCACCTCTTAGAGGTTGACGCGGAAGTCGAACGTCGAGCCTCTCTCCCTCCCGTTGAAGACCCGGATGACCCCTTACCCCCCGTCACCCCAGACGAGGTAAAGGACATCATCCAAGGTCTAAAAATTCGTAAAGCCCCCGGTTCAGATGGAATCACCAATAGGGTGGTCCAACTTTTTCCCACTCACCTGATACTGCTATTGTGCACCATCTTCAATGCTGCCCTTAGTAATAATATCTTCCCACAAGCGTGGAAAGAGGCCATAGTTATAGGTATCCCCAAGCCTGGCAAGCCAAAAACCGACCCCTCTAGTTACCGTCCCATTAGTTTGCTCAAGGTCATGGCAAAAATCTATGAGAGGCTTATTTATAAGCGCCTCAGAGACTATGCCGAGTCCAAGGGCCTCATCCCCAACGAACAGTTTGGGTTTAGATCGCAGCACTCTAGCGTGCATCAGGCCCACCGGATTGTCGAACACATAAGCGCTGGCTTCCAACGCAGTTTGATGACCGGCGGGGTATTTTTCGATATTGCGAAAGCGTTCGACAAAGTCTGGCACAACGGCTTATTGTATAAGCTTTACAAACTCGGTGTGCCGGATCGTCTCGTGCTCATCTTACGGGACTTTTTGTCGAACCGCACCTTCCGCTATCGAATCGAAGGAGCTCTCTCCTCCCCCCGTTCAATTCGCGCCGGAGTCCCTCAGGGCTCCGTGATCTCTCCCCTCATATTCACCCTATTCACCAGCGATATCCCAAAAAGTAGAAAGGCGCAGTTGGCTCTGTTCGCAGACGATACGGCCATCTACTACAAGGGAGCAGGCACTGACTCGATACGCCGCACTCTCCAGACCGAAGTCGACAAGCTCGGCGCTTGGTTTAGAAAGTGGCGGATAGAGGTTAACCCTGATAAAAGCCAAGCGGTTCTCTTTGTGAGAAAGCGCTCAAGGTGGAAAACTCCACTCCCCCGTCCAATCACCATGTTCGGCAAGCCTATCCCTTGGGAGAAGCGAGCCAAATATTTAGGTGTCGTTCTAGATCAGCATCTCTCATTCGGAGAGCATATTAAGCAGGCGCGTTCGCGAGCCTCGTTCGCTTTAGGTAGACTCCATTCCATCCTCAATGGAAAGAGTAAAATGTCACTCAAGTGCAAATTGCGCACTTATACGGCGTGTATCCGCCCTATCATGACCTATGCGGGAGCCGTCTTTGCACACGCGAAATCCCATCATATCCATCGGTTGCAAACCCTCCAAAATCGATTCCTCCGCAAGGCCACCGGGGCCCCATGGTATGTCAGGAATATCAATCTCCATCTCGATCTTAGACTCCCTACTATTCATCAGTTTCTCAAACGCAACTCCAAGCGTTACTTTGATAGGGCCGTCACTCACCGCAACCCTCTGGTTGTCGAGGCGGCTAGTTATGTCCCCAGTCAGATTAGCTCGAACCGCCGCCCTAGGCAGATTCTTTTAGATCCAGACGATCCCACAACTCTCCTCCAGGAGAGCAGTAGGGAGACCAGTACAGTTAAAACACGCACAAACCGACACACTTTCCGACCTCACCGTAGAGGTCCGCGATCGCGTCCCACCCGAGTAAATGATACTCCCCCCCGACCCTTGCTCGATAACGATGCGCCAGCCCGCGTTGTTGCTGAGCCTGTAGCTTTAAATTCCCCGATTAATAATAATGATTTAAATTTGATCCAGCCTGTCCCTCTTGCTGTCCTCCCGTTAGCGAACGCCCTAAGCCGAGGTTCGTACCCCACAGGGGGTGCCCTTAGCGAGCGTTCGCCTAGTTTGTAATTAGCTTTAGTTTATGCCCCTGGCTGGAGGCTTTAAGTTTTTAGGAGCTTAAGGCAGCCGCAGGAATGTCCGGTTAAGTAGTCATGGCCTCAGAGGCCAGCTACGAGATGCCCTAGTTAAAAAAAAAAAAAAATATCTTTTGTTAACTCTGGTTTCCCTTCAAAACGTATAAATCTTTCGCCTTTTACTAAAGATTTCCGTGGAGGGGGACACTCAAATGAGTCTATAATATTTTTGAATACTCTGCTTCGGCAGAGTAAGAATTCCCTAATCAAATGACTTCGTCAACTCTATTGTTATGCTTAAATTGTAGCACTCGAGAATTGGCGAGATTGCCGGTGCCGGTCAATGAGAACTGAGATGAGAGGGTGTCAATCGCTAAGAAGTACTGGTTGACTAGACTAAAGTGATATTAAATTAGCCAACTCGAAGATATAATGAAGTGTTGAAGATCAATAAATTGAGAAGGGTTAGTATTCATTTTTTTAATTCAATCCCATGCTTGTTCCGAGCAAGTTTTAGGTTAGATAATTTAGAATAGTGATTGCTTAGGGCTAACAATAATTTTATAAGACTTAATTGGAAAAATTCAAATACTTGATTAATTACCTAGAATAAAAATATCTATTTTATAATTGTTTGAAACTGAAAAAATCTAATGATGTATGAATAAACAATCTTAAAATGTATGCGCCTGTTATTTTACACATTGCAATATGCCAGTTAAAATTTTGTACTGATATTTTTGTCAGGCGCTTGTAGATTTATTTTCATAATTCTCTGTAATCATAGCATAAGTATTAATTAGCTTTTACAATATTAAAACCTGATTATTTTCAGTCTACATTAGAAAATTACTCAAAGCTAAAATATTTATATTTCTCATTAAAAACTATTTTTATCAAAAGGACTAGTACAGTACGACAAAACTTAGATGTAGCATAGATTTGAAAAATTTCATTCATTCATTTCAATTTTACGAATGTATTTGGCTATAAGACTTTACAAGTTATTGCGTTTTCGAAAGATCATTTTCACCTAAAGCAATAAAGCGATTGGTGATTTTGAAGGCGCACTCAGTTTGGATGGTGATCGGTTTTACGAATTTTGCCGATGCTACATCTAAGTTGTGTCGTACTGTAACATACTTATTTAGATTGTTTGTGGGATGCTCGGTATCTGCGTGCATCATACAAGTGATTTAAATTAGTTCTACAGAGTACAATTTAGTGAAGACCCATCTCATGGTTTTAGTTAGAGTACCTGGGCGACCGAGCTCTGCACTGCTCACAATAGAGAATGCTCATTTAATAGTATAATTGGATCATCATCAGCCTATTAATGTTCCCACTGCTGGGACACAGGCCTCCTCTCTGTGAGAGGGAGTGGGCTGTAATCTATCTATCAATTTTTTCTGGGACCCTTACCGCCCCCCTCTTGCGCCCACTATGGGGCACTATAGCCCACTTTGAGAAATATTGGTCTAGCGCCTATCATTTTCTAACTACATATTGTGTTGGAATTGGCTGAAAGTAACTAGTAGCTAAGTATTTAAGATTCAACTTGAATACCAAGTAGGTCATGAAATGGATGACCGCTTGCCATTGAAAAGAAACTAGGAGCTAAACCCTATGGCTAGACTGGCCTCTTTTATTGTACTTGTGGTTGTGGGTGGCATCTATAGCGCCACATGCGAACTACACATCATAGATCTGACGTCACACAAATCCAAGATTTACCGCGCGACTGAAATATATACGACATCCCGACCTCAATCGTCGGGCAGTTGCTAACCAGTATACATCACCCGTCTGATCCGATTATCCTCCCTTTTCTAATGAGGATGAGTGCACTTTACACCCTGTTCTCATACATTTAGTAGGTACTGAGTATTCTAAGTCTTCTTCCAAAACTAAAAATATAATATCTTAACTTTATAACTAAAACTATTAACAAACAATATGGCGAGTATAATAATATCTATATTTTCGAGCCGTTTGGGGTTGAAACCCTAGGGCCGTGGGGTCCGAGTGCTTAAGGTACCTATGTTCACTGAAATCTCCAGACGGGTGGTTGACACTTCCCGTGACCCAAGGGCTGGCTTTTACCTTTGCCAGAGGCTAAGCATTGCCGTATATACAACGTGGCAATGTCGCCAGTTTCTTGGGTACATTACCAGTCGACAGCGATGTGGAGGAATTTTTCGACGACTATATACTTAACAGTTATTAATAGGATCACAAGAGGGACAAACGGCTCATAATATGGCGATACGAACAAATAAAGAGGTTGGTGATGGCACCAACCTCTTTATTTGTTCGTTCATGGCCCTGGAATACAAATATTGTTATTTTTCGAATTACAGAGCCCATCAGCCCCTCTTTTATTAAATCATAATCGCCTAAATAAATAACAAAAAAAGTAGTGATAAACTTAGCTAAGCTTTATTCAACAGGCGCTCGGCTTGTAATTACCTTAATCTTTCTCTTTCTCTGTATACTTCACTAGTTGATCTGTGAAATATTAATTAGGAACAGCGGTTTTATACTTCTTTAGCGCCTCATTAGACAAATAGTCCCTCTCCCTCTTAGGAATGGTCTATTCGTTTCCCTACTCTAACGAATTAAGAGCGTGCATTCTGAAACTGAGCAACGTCGCAAATAGCTGTCACATATTTCGCGGTTTTGAGTAATTTGGCAATATTACTGTATGGAAATAAGAAATGTGGCTAACTAGCGAACTAGAATATTAATAACTATTTGACAGCTATTTACGAGGTTGCCAACTTTTGAGATGCACGCTCTTAAATTAAGAGCGTGCATCTCAAAAGTTGGTAACCTCGTAAGTAAATAGCTGTCAACTTAATACTTATAAATTCTTCCATCCAAGTAGGTATGTATAACATAACGTCATCACGCCTGTATTACCCGAAGGGTTAGGCAGAGCTGTACTATAGTACACCCACATTTCTCCAGTTATGTTTAAGTTCCACGTAAGAGAGGGCCAGCCTATTGCTATCAACCGGCCACAAATCCAGATTCCTGGCTGCTACTGAGAAATTCCAAATGGAAAACCCAATAACACCTTTCCCGACCCGGGAATCAAACCCAGAACCTCATGCTCAGCGGTAGCACTTGAAACCGCTGATCAACGAGACAGTCAATCAGTTGGGTATGTATAATTTCTATAAATCGGTCTTGAAACTGTCAATTTCTCGTATTTATTTACGCGTTCTTAGTACAAAACAAAAGAAAAATGGTTTTTTTACTTAGGTATTTATTTCAGTTATGAGCCGATAGGTGCAGTGGCCGAGTGGATTTGCTTCGCATGACGCGAGGTCGTCGCAAGTTGGAGTCCCGTACCATCCTACCACCCGACCATCAAGACTTCCGTCGTTGAACGTCTGGGTATATAATGTGTACACACATTTACGTACACGTACGTGAGATTGGCATAAGCACAAAGAACACCAACAAAATAAAAGAAATCCTAATTTTTTCAACGTCCGAGTGGATGCGATCGACTGCACTTTCTTCAGTGAATTCAACGAACTCACTTTAGTAGAACATTATGTTACTTATGATCATAAAATACTGTAATACTGTTGTTAACCGCATCGAACAGAATCCATCAACATTACTGAGAAAGCTTTAGAAACGAGTAGAAAGTCTTAACAACAAATGCAAGTATTGTATTTCGCGTCTTCAAGTGGCCTTTTGTGTGTTTTCTTCGGTAAAGTGTTGGTTGGTATTGATATTATGGAGTTTTTGAAGTGAATAAGTATGCATCATCAGCCTATTAATGTTCCCACTGCTGGGACACAGGCCTCCTCTCTGTGAAGAGGGAGTGGGCTGTAACCCACCACGCGGGCCCTTTGCGGGTTGGTAGATATCACAAAGTTAATTGACTCAGGCGTAAAAGGCCATTGTAAAATACAATAGACTCGACGTATATTTAGTAATCTGATCCGCTAAACTGTTATTAAAGAGTCAGTAAGAAATCGACCTGTTTCACCTCTCAATGACGCATCCTCAGGATGAAGATTGGCTTGTTGCGAACCCGATCACGACGTGTCGCCACGCCAAGCGCCGAACGCAAAGTGAGAGGTGAAACAAACATGTGTCCATTTCTTAAAGGGTTCTTTAAGATTCTTTAAGAACCTTTAAGCGGATTAGGTTACTAAATATATGTCGTCTATTATATTTTTAGATATCACATGTCTTAGAATTTTTGGGTTCTAGGACATTTCCTCACGACGTTTTCCATCACCGTTTTGAGTGAGAGTAGTGATGATGAAATAATTTACCTACACAAAGTAAAGCGCCTGTCAGGGTTCGAACCTACGAATCTACGACCTACAACTCGTAACTTGCGGCCGTTACCACTAGACCCCACTGGCCCTTATAAGCTGTTTAATAATTAATAATAAAGGCTTTTATCCATAGAAATATAAATATTTAAATACAAATTATTATGTTACTCATCAGTATGGACAAAGGCTGTAATGAACGGCGGCGGCGAGCGCATTTAGGTGATCTACATAGCAAATAAATAGACGCTACTGCACAACACCTTGATAGTTTTCAGAGTAGTCTTGCACCTTGCTTCTAATCAATCTGCAATCTGCCTAGCCTTTGCCCAACTATGTTAGGGTCGGCTTCCAGTCTAACCGGATGCAGCTGAATACCAGTATTTTACATGGAGCGACTGTCTATCTGACCTCCACAATCCAGTAACTGGGTAATACTATACCCCTTGGACTGGTTGTCTGACTTTTGGGCTTCTGACGACCCGTAACGACTGTCAAAGACGACACGCCACGAATGACAGCATGGACCAACGGCTTAACGTACGTGCTTTGCGAGGCACTTTACTAGTAATAATAAGCACATAGTAATTAGCCGGTATTGTCCACTGCAGGGTAAAGGCCTCCCTTTCCTTTTTGCAACTCTATTCTGAGCCAATATGGACCAATCCCTCTTTCAAGCGTCAAGTTCGTCCCGCTATTTACACCTGGGTCTTCCACGATGCCGTTGGACGTTTTCAGAAACCCATGTTGTAGTGGTCTTAGCCCACAATGCATCCGACATGGGACAAACGTGTCCGGCCCAGTCCCACTTGAGCTTGGCTGATTTTTGGGTGACATCAGCAATTTGTGTCTAGAGCGCTTGTCCGTATGCGGTCGGAAAGTCGAACTCCAAGGAAACTGCGCATCATCGCTCGCTGGCGAACCTCGAGCTAGTTGGTAATAGTCAATTATATTATTGGTTGGTAAGTAGGTACCGTCAACTGTGGCATCTTTACTTTCCATGAGCAACTTTACCCATGAGTTTAATATATAAATATTTCTGGATTACTAAAAATCTGTTACAAACTGTCGGTGTTTCTACTCTTGTATCTCTTTGAAATTAAATGGCGGCAACAGATTTTCACTAATCGAGAGATATTAAAGTACAGTTCTCTGGGTAAAGCTACTCATGGGAATTAAAGATATCACAGTTGACCGTACCTACCTACTTCGTAATTTCGTACTCAGATTACCACCAAGAGATTGTAGCTATTGGTAATGTCAGAATCATCAGATACTATCATTGATAGGAAATTATCTAATGATGTAAACTAATCCCTGGTCTTTGGTCACCATGGTGAGAGGGACCTTATCGAAAGTCGTTTCCTTCTTCGTCGCCTAATGGCTTTAATAATATTGCGCTAGCAGAACACATTAAATTGAGCAAAACACATTAAATTGTTAACTATGTGTAATGTTTGGGTCACCAAGATACAGGCTGTGTCTAGTTTGGGACCCACTGTCTAATGTTCTAAGTCTTCTGTTAGTGAAAATTTTATATTTAATTGTATATTTAAAAACTTTGTGTACTTAAGCTAAAAAAATAGAAAATGGGTAGAATTAAATTATAAGCCTTGGAGTTCTGTCGATGTTCAAGTTTCGCAATCAACACTGCCAGTTGAAGCCACGGTTTTTAGGGATCAGTACCTATGCCCGAACTATGAAGAGCATATTCGAGGCCTGGGAGGAGTCTCAAGATGCTTTTGGCATTTTCTGCGACTTGTCCACGGCCTTCGATTGCGTACATCATGATTCTCTCATCAGAAAGCTGTACCACTATGGCATGACGGACAAGGCTCTCAGGATCTGCGGTCACCATAGGCGTACCGCTGGGTTCAATTCTAGGTCCTTTCTTATTTCTAATTTATATAAATACCTTACCACTTATGGTATAATCACAAGATCGTATTATCCGTAGATGCCAATTCCCTCATTTTTTAAATCAAACGTCCGTTAGCCAATTTTGAACAAGTTACTCTCTAAAGTTGTGCATTGGTTTAATGTAAATAATCTTCTCCTGAACAAAAAAAAAAGACTAAACTCATTAAATTTTCAACGCCATATGTGAGGCAGCTAACTACCAATGTTCAAATTAAAGGAATAGAGTTGGACCCTATTGATAAGTCGATAACTGACGAACATACAGCCAGAATTGTTTATTTTAGTTATGTTCGTAGTCTTATGGGATTCTTCTCTGAGGAACCTGTGTGATAAATAGATAGAATAGAAATAGAAATAGTTTATTGTCCAGGTGGTCCAGATAATACAGTAAGCAGGCTTACATGTTAACACCAAGTTGAGATGACATGAGTAGCTTAAAATATTACGAGCTATGTTACAAAATATTATTTGCCAATAGTTGGCAAATAATATCTAGTTTGGGGTTCACCAAACTAGACAGTTAGTCTGTATCTTGGGGCTCAGGATACGAATTCCAGAGTGGAGACTTAAAAAGAAATAAGTACTATCTTTGTTTCACAGAAAAGGGCTGTTTCAATATACAGAGAGGAACAAAAAACTATACACGTCATAAAAAAAAATAGATTCCTCGTGTCTAGGGGTACCTATTCGAAAATACCCCATGTATGTTCCGCGATTTTTTGTAGTTTTCGAGTTATTATTTTTTTTGTAATCTTTTCGAGTTTTCTTGACGGTGGAGCTTCAAAAATTCATATATTTTTTGTAGTGAGTATTTTCCATTTTCTTTTTTGCGACAGTATCGTCTGAATTCGTCGAATGTTATTTTCATACATAAAATAATAAACTTGCTAACATTCCTGCAAGTTACTCAAAAAAGTATCGATAGCAGGAATTTAAGTTTTTAGTGGTAAGACTGAAATTTTCAACTTCAATTTAAAAATACAAAAATGAGGTTCCATATATTCTAGCTGACTTTAAAAACTATGCAGGTTCCTAAGCTACGCAAACATGGGCGTACCCAGCTTTTGGCCCAGGGGGGGGGGGGGGGGGGGCAAATCAGAAATTTGGCCCAGGGGGGGCAAATCAGTAATTTGGCCCAGGGGGGCAAATCAGAAATTTGCCCCTCCCCACATGTTTTACATAGTGTGATATTGCTGCTGCGTTCGTGTATTTTTAACCGACTTCAAAAAAGAAGGACGTATGAAGTTATTAAGCTTTTTTTTTTATATGTATGTTTATCAATATTTTTGTCAATTGTGGACCGAATATAATTTTCTTTTTTTAAATGATACACGAATTGTCAAAATTGCTTCACAATTGTTGACGAAAATATCGTTAACCTTAGTAAAAAAAAAAACAGTTGGAGATAGAACGTCTTCCTTTTTTATTTAAAGTCGGTTATACATAATACACACAGTAGGTATAGACACAGCATAAAAAGCCGCGCAGCGCGGTTTATTTCCAAAATTAATTCAAATTATATACTTATTGTAATTGTAAAGGAAGGAAGAATCACGACTGTAACATAACTCTTATCGACAACAGTACCTACTCATACAAAATCCAGGGGGGGGCAGCTGCCCTCCCCTGCCCCCCCCTGGGTACGCCCATGTACGCAAAAAATAAAAAACAGTTTAAACTTCTAATAATTCGCTGTAATCGGCCTTCGCAGGTTAGGCTAAATAGGTGGTCCAAATAGCGACGCCATAAAAATAAAACTGGAAAATACTCACTTCAAAAAATATATGAATTTTTGAAGCTCCACCGGCAACAAAACAAAAAAAAACGAAAACTACAAAAAATCGCGAAACATACATGAGGTATTTTCGAATACCCCTGGACATGAGGAATCTATATTTTTTAATGACGTGTAGTTTTGGTCCACCCTGTATATTTGAAAACTGATTATAAATTGTATGAAAATATATCAAATAAGAAAATGTCCGATATTCATCGTTTTAATACCAGCAATAAACACAATCTTGCTACATCGCACACACAGAGTAGGCAACTCGTTCATGGGTCAATGTACGCTTTTACAACAAACATCTCATTGACATTCGAAACTTACCCATTAAACGACCTGCCAACCTAAACTTTGTTTTTTTGTACCCCTTAAAACCAAACTTTGCAAAAAAGGGTACCCTATACAATTCAGATTATTTAGAAGACAAATAATTGGGGTTGAGCTGCTCGCTCTGCTAAGTCTTGTAATAAAACCATAAAAACTTTACATTTTAATTAATATGTAAATTCATCAAAATATACCAGTTTTAATATACACCATGACATTTTTGAATATTATATACAAAATCACTTGATTACTTCGTAAAGTATTATATTATTGCACGACTCGTAATGCGAAGCATTAGAGTGTGCTCTACGATCGAAACAATTTTTTTGCCCCATTTCTGTAACTGTTTTTATTGTTACACTCCTGCTAGTACACAGAACCTACTTAATTTATATACCATTGTATAGATGATTAAATGGAGATTAATTGATTTAATGCAGCAGAAATGGAAAAAGCATAAAAATAGTTGAAAAAAAAATCCTGTCCGTCAATTTATGAACCCTGAAAACATTGTAGCTTGCGATAAAATCAATTAATTGAGTCAATTTTTTTTTTATACATTCGTTTCAGCCGTAGAAGGAACCCTATTGAAAATGGCTCTTTTATTCAAAGTAGTATAATTATAATTAATAAAATACTAACTAAAATATAATATCTTTAACTAAATATTTCCAACCTTTGACTTGATGTCCGTAAGTTGCCTAGCAACCGCCAAGTAAATATCTTTGTCAGTCGTTGACATTACGACTTCATGAAAAGTGATAAATTGTTAATTTTTAAACTATGTATGTTTTGAATTTCTTTTTCGTTTATGAATGAGTGATAAGTATGAGGCGTGCACTTTTGAAAGAAAGAAGAAGAAGAAAGAAAAATAGGTTTATTCATCACAGAAACACGTGTTTGGATTTTCCAAACTATTTTAATTACCTATAGCAGTGAATGTGAGGACTAAGTGGATATTTTTTTGTTCTTTCCCAGTTTTAATGATGGTCTGGATGGACTACTTTATTCGGCCTACCCAAATGTCCTTTCTTTCGTATTCGTCGAGTCGTTGAGCCCCTTAAGTTCTGAGTTGAGCTCCACAATTACTGACAAATGCTTGAACTGACTGGACAGGTCCACTCAAATCTGGGTGGTTCTTTCTTCAAAAGACTGTTTCAGACACTAATCTACATGGTTCTCATATGGCCTGACCAAGATTATGTCTGGTCTTTAAAAGAGGCTGCGTACTTGCGTAGGTATACTTATGTACGCATAGTTCCGACGTCCGAAAACAATCCGAACTTGTTGAGATCTCCGCGCGTTCAATGCGATATCACCAGCACACTACCTATTTGACGGAGAAAAAACGTATCCAATGTGCGCACTCAATTCGTACGACCATGGTCGTTACCATACGCACGAGTGAAATTCGTACGAAAACGCATCGAAAGTGCGCGCGGCCTAAAGCGACCTCGCTGGCTAAACCACAAAGAAGGTTTTAAATGTTTTAGGTGGAAGGAACGATTTAAGACAATATTTTAATGAGGGCCCATTTTTTTCTTTCTTGCAAAACAAATTGAAACTTACAAAGAAATTAGTTATAAATAATAAAAACTTAAAGCAAAGCTGCTGCCCGCAACTTTTCGGTCCCCGACCCACCGCGTCGCATCGCATCGCCCGCCGCGTTTTTACTTCGTTTTCGCTTAGCGTTCTTTCTGACTTATTTTCTTTTTGCTCGGCTCCTAAGGGTGTGATATGACATAGCCTTTATCCTTCCTCAAGAATTGGCTTAAGACAACCACGGAGGAAGTTTACGGAGAAATCTATCTTCGAAAGGTTATCGTCCTCCACTAGAAACAAAAAACAAATTGAATGTAGATTGAGATGTAGATGAAGATGAGGTAAGTACCTCATCTTCATCTACTACATTTTTCATAAAATTAGAATGTAAATAAAACAAAATGTATCCGTCCTAGTTAACTTTTTTGCATATTGTCTAGATCAGTGGTTCCCAAAGTTGACTGGACTGCGACCCACCTAACAAAAACTTCCAAATTCGCGACTCACCTCTTCTTGGTTGTCATGGAAAAAAAAAGGGGCATTATGAATAATGGGGCATATAATATGAATGAACGATTGTTCAAATAAGAAAAAACATTCAGTTTCAATCGAGAGTGCTATTTCAATGAGAAGGATGTATTAGTTCCCAATTTAATTTTTTATTATTACTATAGCTGCGTCAACTGCAATTTTAGTTACTTTTTACTCGCCATAAGATTGAAACGTCCAATTTATTTCGGTATTTAGTTTAGATATCGCGGTTTGAGGAGCTCGTGGCTAAGTAATAACACTAATAACAGACGCACGGATCGAGCCATCAGGAATTCAGGATAAGCTATGCTTGCCAGTGTTGTTCCGTGGATGGGTGACCATCTTTACATACCGAGACGTTAAGCCGTTGGTCCCGGCTGTCATTCGTGGATCTTTGACAGTCGTTACGGGTCGTCAGAAGCCCGAAAGTCTGACAAACAGTCTTACCAAGGGGTATCGTATAACCCAGTTACTGGGTTGTGGAGGTCAGATAAGCAGTTGCTCTTTGTAAAATACTAGTACTCAGCTGCATCTGGTTAGACTGGAAGCCGAACCCTACATAGTTGGGAAAAAGCTAGGCAGAATGATTTAGTTTCATAGCTGAAAATAAAATTTTCAAGGCCCACCCAATATTCACCCATAGTTTGGGAAACGCTGGTCTACTCTACCAATCATTTCTGTCTCCCTGGTAACTGAAACGGTTAGTGCAGCGCACAATGACCATTTACAACGTAAGCACTATTACAATCACAATAGGAAACCGACGAATCGTTTCGTTTTGCAACCAACCGCACCGCGCACGGTTGACTGAGCATCGTAGCTTTGAGGTCTTTATCGAACACTTTCGATTTCATTGCGGTTTTTAATAGAAACAAGAATTGAATAGAAGTAGAGAAAGCGCAATGTTTCATGTAAAATGTGGTCAATCATTTTGACAGTGCAATGACATCGGCTTTGTTCGCGTAAATAGCAAAAAAAATATCAATTTACGCAATGGGTTTTTAAGATAAAGTGAGAGGTGTTAGCACTACTAATAACTACGATGAAGAGAATGTCTAAAGCTAAGTGCAGCATACTGTAATGAGATGTTCGCATAACGAAAGCTATCTGTTTGCATACTTAATGTGCTCCATAGCCTCCAGTATCACTTCTATATCAAGGCAATTTCGGTAAGTAACGAAACACGGAAAACTTATCTTAACCTAGCTAGAAAGATTCAGGTTTCATTATTCACTTTGAATACACTAATATTTTCGATGCCATCGGAGCTTAGCAACTGTATAATATTCTACAGCGGTAAAACACTTGTACTCCATCCAGCCTTTACAAAAGATTACACCCAGCAAAAACGTGAAGCTCTTACTAAATACGACAACAGTTATCTCACTGCTGATGACCAACGTCATTATGTGTACAATAACTTTACTGCGAAAGAATCATCAGTACTCGAGACTTCACAGATTGGGTCATACCTAAGCATGCTTGTCTAAGAGGCATTATCACCTGCAATATTATTTATTTATTTATTTTATTTTCAATTCTGTATGTCCAAAATACATATACTTGATGTTTTACAGAACCAAGGATTATCGCAATTCAAAAAATTTGCAACACAACTTGAATATGTCTAAATGTCGCAGTAAAATGGTTGAAACCGTGATATAGTTATATCCCTAGGGATATCTAGAGATATACCATTATATAGTTATAAGCGGTTCATAACTGTCTTACTAGGATTATAATTTAACGATTTATTAATATAACCATTAGGGCACTCCGACCGAACAAATAGGTTACATTATATTCTTTTATGCCACAAATAATACCAACTCATTGATTAATTTCATATTTTTTCTTATTAAATTATTTAATTTTAAATAGTATAAATTACTAAATTTTATTTATAATTCATATAAAATAATAATAATTTAACTTTAAAATTTACATTGAGGTCAGATAGGCAGTCGCTCCATGTAAAATGCTGACATCAAGCTGCATCCGATTAGACTGGAAGCCGACCCCAACATAGTTGGGTAAAGGCTTCGCAGATTGATTAACTGAGTACATAATTTGAATTACAAACTTAGAAAGTATTATACGAACCATACGGCTAGCAGAGTTAGTTGAGTATCTCGTCACTTACTTGAGAGCCAGCACTGGACAGCGATCAGCTGAGTAGATTGACTCATCGCTTCTGTCGAGTGTACAGTCAAGTCCTTTATACCTTCGTCAGTTTTCAAATTCTTTCCTTTACCGAGTCTGGACACATTTGATGCTATGGCAATGCGCAAAGTATTAAAAATCTACGGGGTGGCAAGGACATCAACGCAAAGCCTGTTACCATGGATTCAGTACATGATTCTGAAACCCCCTGCGTTGAAATTTTTCGTCGGTTATTAAAAAAAAACAGCTGTTCCATACATTTTGACCGCGTAGGTATTGCACTTTTCTATAAAACAGCAGTTTTTTTTTTTTAATATAGACGTAAAATTTCAACGCAGGAGGGTTCAGAATCATGTACTGAATCAGGCTTCGCGTCGATGTTCCTGCCACCCTGTATATGTAATTACTTGATAACGAAGATGAAAGTAACATAAAACTTTGAGTTTCAAAACGTTCTTAATTTGCTGGCCATTTCATAAACACAAAATTTGTAAGACACGAAACGCTCCCAGATATAATATCAATAAAACTTATATTGTGCCTCGTTCAGTGTCCTTCAATCGATTAATTTGATTTTCTATCAGTGTCACGTTTCATATTCTGTCTGACATGTAAAGAAGATGGCTGTATGTCACGGTATTGACATTACTGACAATGCCGAATAGGTTATTATTTAAGATGACAGACATATTTTGGCCGTGACTGTACAACGTACACTGAATGAATGAATGAAATATTTATTTGCAAGAATATAGGTATTACAAGTTCTTAAAATCTATGGGTTTCACTATATTCGGCATTTCAGCCGTGCAAATATTCAGATTTTACAAATCTTGGTTGTACCTACTGTAGTATAAGAAATCTGCTTCTGCCACTTGTTGAGAATGCTTGGTGAGAATCGAACTCACCTTTGCATTAGTCAAACTACGTATGAAGAGAAAGAACAGGAAATATTGATTGGTATAATTGTATTACAAGTATAAAATAAAAAAAAACAAACAATTTGATATAAAAAAGGGATAAAATTTTATATGTGAGCCGCCTATGACTATGGTTGGTTTTTTTTATTACCGAACGGAGAATTATGTGGTTGAGAGTTACATGTAAAATCGCACGCAGGTTAAATAAGTATAGGCCTTTACTAAGTTAATCCCGGAGACGCGAGGTCGAACAGAGCATTTAAACCAGCAATAAATCTGAGTTCAGCGCGGTCGATGGATTGCCTAGCTTAAGATTTGAAAATAAAGTTAAGACTAATCCGATGAAGATTATAAGCCGATGAGTCCTGAACACCGAGCGTCGTCCTGCTGCCGTCTTGGTACGATGTCGCCTCAGTTGCCGGAGAAACCCGACGTGGTTGGAAGGTGTGGGTCTGTGTTGACGCAGACTGGGACTAGAGAACACCAGGATCCTGTCCACGCGACGGATCGGGGTCCCAGGAAAGGCCTTGCGGCCTTGCTTTCTGTCAAGGTCCGAAAACGGGAGAGCTTTAGAAACGGCATAGGCTAAATTACGCGGGTAGTGGGACGCGAGAGTGTATAATTTGTTAAATGAGAAATTGGTTGAATACTCACATGTTTGTACAGTAAATACTTCACCTATAATACTGGTTCTAGACGTTCACTAGACTGGAACGAACTATAGATTTAGCTTGAGGGCTAGACACCACCTCGAACTCGATATAATTATAACTGCGACCAGCTAGAACAACGATACTACCACGGTTTTAATATATTTATAAATCTGGAGCGTTTGAAAACTGGTCGCTTGAAGCAGAAAGAAAAGTTATTTTATTGACAGGTCGTTTTATCCAGCGCGACTCACAATTGAATGACTCAAGTAAAAAAAAAATGTTTTTCTTCGAACGATATAGAATTCAAAATTTGAAAATGTGCTCAATTCAAAATTTTTAAAAGAAATAATAGTTTATGAAACTTTTACAACTACAAAAGAGGCATGAACGGCAGTGCAATGCTGCAATACACCCTTTCCAGCAAAAAAAAATTTATCGATACTATCGATAAAAAATTTGACAACCCTTAACGATGTCGTCACTAAAGACAGAAGGCATCATCGATAAAAAATCACGACCCTATCGATAAATTTTTGACAACCCTAGACGATGTCGACACTTGACATCCCTATAGAGAAAAAGAAAAAAAATTATGTCTCCCCTATAGGGGTGACAGTTGAAGAAGAGACGAGACAAGGCTAGGGGAAGACCTGAGTAACAGAGTAAAAATGAAATACTTACAAGACAACTAACAACTAACAAGACTAAACCAGAATTAAAATAACTAACCTAAGGAGCGCCTACTAAGTGCATTCGACAAAGAGTAAATACGAAACGTTCCAGACCTAAACCTTATCGACGCGAGCGTGTATAATTTGTTAAATGAGAAATTGGTTGAATACTCACATGTTTGTACAGTAAATACTTCACCTATAATACTGGTTCTAGACGTTCACTAGACTGGAACGAACTATAGATTTAGCTTGAGGGCTAGACACCACCTCGAACTCGATATAATTATAACTGCGACCAGCTAGAACAACGATACTACCACGGTTTTAATATATTTATAAATCTGGAGCGTTTGAAAACTGGCCGCTTGAAGCAGAAAGAAAAGTTATTTTATTGACAGGTCGTTTTATCCAGCGCGACTCACAATTGAATGACTCAAGTAAAAAAAAAATGTTTTTCTTCGAACGATATAGAATTCAAAATTTGAAAATGTGCTCAATTCAAAATTTTTAAAAGAAATAATAGTTTATGAAACTTTTACAACTACAAAAGAGGCATGAACGGCAGCGCAATGCTGCACTACTTATTATATAACATGCAGTACCTACACATTTCGTAATTGGCAATAACATAAAATACTAATAATAATTACATAACTTAAATTTAGATTATAATGCAATTACTTAATGAAACTGAAATTAAATACAGTTCTAATCATTTAAAATAAAAATTAATATTAAAAATAGCATTCAATAATAATATCATGTCCATAAAATTAAAAATTAAATTAAAAATTGCCAGAATAATGAAAATGTTCAATATTATTATGTAATGTCAATATGTAGATGTCATAGGTAATAATTATAATAAAAAAGTTTTACGTTTTACATTCAAAATATTCATTAATGGAATAAAAACATCTCTCACACAACCAGTTATATAGCTTTCTATTAAACTCTAAATCTGTAGCACTTCTTTATTCTCCGGGTAAGTGGATATATATTTTCACCGCCATGGTATAACAATTTTTACTCCAGTTTCTCTCAGACTCACAACAGAAAAAAATATGAACTGCACAAGTCCGTGAAATATATTTTTTGGCATTGCAAACCGAGTAATGTTCACAAAACCTGTTTTAAGAATAAAATAAATTATTCTGATTAGTAATTTAGATGAGGTTCAAAAAAAATGTACGATGTCGTACACTCGAGGGAACCTGTTTGGCCAATTATTGCTGAATTATCATTGCCATTTACTGGTTCCACACTTTACCATGCGTAAAAAATATTGCTAATTGGATTTATATTCTAATTGCAGTGACTCAGTAACGTAATACGATTTACGATAACACTTATTATTTTTGAAACCCGAAGGAACTTGAAGCTATACAATTCATTGAAATGTTTCGTCATGAAAAATATTTATAACATTTATACAAATATGTATACTATAAATATTGTCAAGCAAGCAAAAACAAGCAAAAGTGAAACAAAACGTACGGCGCGGCTGTAAAATTAATACCTATTTATGTATAATACTACCTAATATGTATGTATTTTGTGTGTTGTTAAAGCGGAAATATTTCATCACGAAATTATAACCCCAAAAATAATTTTAATAAAAGGTAGAAGTCGATGTCTTTCGTTTAGAATTTTCTTTTTTGCCACCTACACTTCCAAAATTAAAGTAATTTTTTACTTTGTAGTGTTTTTTTTGGAAAACGGTATTTTTTTAAATAAAAAGCTTTTATTTTTTACTTTTTAGTTTTGGTACCTGCTATATAAATAACAGTGA
The DNA here is from genome assembly GCA_948150665.1 of Conistra vaccinii. NCBI lineage: Eukaryota > Metazoa > Arthropoda > Insecta > Lepidoptera > Noctuidae > Conistra > Conistra vaccinii. Next base: position 3,107,953 of record OX411334.1, on the reverse strand, counting down.
CAGGAACTTATCATATCCTCCACATAGACTAAGTGGGAAAAATAAGTATATTGAAGCTAGCTCAAAAAACATCCCAGCAAAATTAATAAAATGTATATGGGACCACCTTGAGAACATACCCTTTCAAACAAAAAAAGAATTTTCAAAATCGGTCCACAATTTTACTGACGGAGAAATCGGTGGACACAATTAAAAAAAAACAAACATAGGTACGCGACGAACATTAAACCTCCTCCTTTTTGGAAGTCGGTTAAAAACTAAAACCCCATTATAGAAGAATCGGCTTATTGGTGACTCGCCCGAATTAACTCGTACGAATCCGGACGAATCGACCATTTTAATAAATAAAATATTAGTTTTCTTGAGGCGATAACACGCTCTAAAAAAAATTTCGGACAAAAATATTATAATTTTGTATACAGGCATGCGACCACGGCTTTACCTTGACCATTTTTGTACCTGTGTCTTGACTCAGGGCCGTAGCCAGGAATTCATTTCGGGGGGGTTTGGGTCTTAGGGTTGACAACTTTTTTTAGAAGAAATGAAGTAAGTAGGTATTTCTGATTTCGAGAGGGTAAATAAAGAGTGTAGATTTATAAAAAATCGGAGGCCCGGCAATCTGAATGGGGGCCCGGGGCCCAGATAGGCAGAAAACTTTAAGAACTAGAAGAGCATTAGAATGTAAGAGTGAGCGGAGTGAGCTCGAAAATTTTGCACCCCTCATTTATATTTAGAATACATAGGAGGTCCCTGCGGACCGCACTTGCTGCGCCGCTTAGTCCGCGAGTGGGGTCGCTACGGAGGATATAGGATGCAAGAGCGAGCGCAGCGAGCTCGAAATTTTTAGCATCCCGAATCCTCGAATAAAGTTAGGTTTTCTTTGTCTTTGACCGTTCGTACAGAAATAGAAGTAAGTTTATCTACTTAAACAGAAAAGTTTGTGATATAAGAGGACATAGGATACAAGAGAGCGAGCGTAGCGAGCTCGAAAATTTTGCACCCTACCTTGGATAGCTTAGACTCTCCCAGAGAATGCTGAAGTTGCAGAAATTTATTAAATACAAAGTCAGACTCGATAAAAATACAGACATATTGTTCTTTTCGTAGATCATAAAGTAGGTACTCCTCTGCGAAATCGATTACAATTATCACATGTATTAGAGTACGGAGGTACAGACGCCAGCACATCAACCTACTCCAATCTGTCATATATTCCCAATCAACATTGAACCTTATTCTTTAGCGATAAAGGTGAAAATCTGTTAAATAAATTTGACAGATTGTAGTAACTTGATGTGCTAGCGTCTGTACCCTAGAAGGTTCGGTTCGATCGATGAGATTCTGGTTTCTCACATTTCGGGGGGGTTTGAACCCCCAACCCCCCCCCCCCCCCTGTATACGGCCCTGTCTTGACTTATATCTGAAATATTTTCTTGTTTCATTCTTTTTAGAGAGTGATTTTTCAATAGTCGGGTTTTAGTTTTTGAACTTACTCTAGAACTTCAGGAGAAGTGTGAACATCAATATTCCTTTCTTTCGATTGAATTCCGTCTTTACAACGATGGTGAAGCAAACTAGTAGTAATAATTTAAAATGCATCGAGGTGTCAAAATAGCTCATGCTAGTTTAACAAATTCTAACTCAAAGCATTTATTTCAATTAAACCATGAACAGGCACTTTTGAATTGTTAAGAAGTCGGTCATTAATTATTCAGAAAGTTGAAACTAAAATGTGTTAAAAGTGCCAAAAAAATCTAAATATCTCCTCCTAACCCACACAAGTTAGCTACATGAAGTAAATAAAATTTTGAAAACAGTTTTATATTGTTTTTTATGCGTTATTAAATACACTTGAATGTTGCTTTTTACTTCAAGAAGAAGATAGCTTCTTGCGTGGTTTCAGAAATATTTCATTTTTGGGTTTTTTATATTGCTCGTCAGTGTAACTGCCCAAACGTAGATCTCTATAGAGAAGAAGTCAAGAAATGATAATGATTTTATTTCTGGGGGCCTACCACAACCACTAAAAGCAGTATTATTTTAATCTTACTTCAGTGGGGGAAAGAGATGGTGCTATACGACCTGTAGAGCTTCATCTCTTTCCCACACTAAAGTATATTAAAATAATACTGCTTTTAGAGGTGGTGGTAGGCCCCCTGTAAGTAGGTTTGTATGTACATACACTTTTACACGTCAATCATATTAAAAATTATGAGGTAGGTATTTGCTATCTGACTACTCGGGAAAAGAAATGCCGAAACAAACTCAGAGTCACAGTCTCTAGTCCAGAGATGCCATAAATGAGGACTATGTAGATTTTTGTCTGAAATAGTCTTTTGAGGAAAGAACCACACAGATTAAGTGGACCTGTCCAGTCAGTGCACGCATTTGTTAGTAATCGTGCAGCTCAACTCAGAACTTTAGTAAGTGTAGCGATTCGGCGAATAATACCAAAGAAAGGACATTTGGGTAGGCCGCATAAATTACTCAAACTGCCAGACCATGACTTAAAAAAAAATACAATGACTCATTTATCATAATAGTCTTCACATTCACAATAATTAAAATAATAATATAATACTTTGCAAAGAATATTCACGTCATTATGTATAATAAACCGAAAATAATCATGTCAGCTCATTCGAGGAAACTCCAAGGATATCAAGATATTACAAAATCCTGGGAACATTATTCTTGCTGCTTCTATAATTATGTGAGAAGGAGAACAATGTATAAAATAATCAGTACTTATTCAAAACATAAGTTTAATAAAAACTAAGACAACCCAAACCCAACTACGACAAAAAAGTAAAAAAAAAAAGGCATCACCGACAGATAAATTAAAAATCCGAAGGTTTTTGTCGTAGTTTGGTTTGGGTTTAATCATTTTTATTTATTTTTTAATGTTTTTCGGGTTGTAATATATATACAGGGTGGACCAAAAATACGTCATAAAAAAAAAATTGATTCCTCACGTCCAGGGGTATTTGAAAATACATTATGTTTTCGAGTTATTATGTTTTTTGTTTTTTTTTTTTAGTTTTCTTGCCGTTGGAGCTTCAAAAATTCATATATTTTTTGTAGTGAGTATTTTCCAGTTTTTTTTTTTATGGCGTCGCTATTTGGACCAACTATTTTAATGCTTAAAAGGATTTTTAGCCTAACCTTCGAAGGCCGATTACAGCGAATTATTAGAAGGTTAAGTACTAACTTTTTTTAATTTTTTGCGTAGCTTAGGAACCTGCATAGTTTTTAAAGTCAGCTAGAATATATGGAACCACATTTTTGTATTTTAAATTGAAGTTGAAAATTTCAGTCTTACCACTAAAAACTTAAATTCCTGCTATCGATACTTTTTTGAGTAACTTGCAGGAATGTTAGCAAGTTTATTATTTTATGTATGAAAGTAACATTCAAGACGATACTGTCGCAAAAAAAAATTGGAAAATACTCACTACAAAAAAAGATATGATTTTTTGAAGCTCCACCGGCAAGAAAACTCGAAAAAATTACAAAAAATCGTGGAACATACATGGGGTATTTTCGAATACACATGAGGAATCTATTTTTTTTTATGACGTGTATTTTTGATCCACCCTGTATATTTTGGAAGTATGTTAATTAAGCCCTTTCATTTAATAAAAAAATTTTGCAAGCATTACAGTACTGGTACAATAATTGTCATCAATTAAGTATCCGAATTTTGAATCCGCGCGCCACTCATTCTGCTACTCCCGCTGCCCGGTTCAGCCGCCATCCTATATTCACTGAGATATCTATGCTAGTCTACAACCTAACGAACTCATTGAGGAATTTGTAAAAACTAATCCGAGGAGGCGTGTTGTGTGCTTTTTACTGTTTACTTTGCTGAAACCTACCCTCAGTGGGATCACGGCCCTCCCAAACTACAATCCTGGATCCCCTCTGACCGGCACCACGAACGCGTTTCTCGTCATTATTGTGTATGTCCCGACCTTACTTACATTATTTCTGTGCTTACATTCCAACTTATTGTTTTGTTTGCGGTTGTAGGGTTTGGTGCAATGCATAAGAAAAAGCGTTTGGTGTTGGTAAAGTACCTAGATTACATTTTGGTGGTCCTCGGAAACTTAAGACATGAGTTGATCGCAACATTCGCAACACACATAATATTATTGTGTGTATGTAATGTGTACCTACGTAAAAAAAAAACATGCGGGGCAGTCTTTGGGGTCTGTCGATATAAGTGAAAACTAAGTGACGCCATTTAACGAAAATGTCAGGAATTTATGTGGCTTGGTGTCAATACAAGAACGAAAGCTGTAGCTCCATTTAAAAAAAATAAAAAAAATAAAACAGAGTGCGCTGTCAACAAAAAAGTGCTCACCGCGCCTTCGGTGACGATGACGCGAGTTCCATGATTTTTGTTCACCCAAAAAGTTTTCAACGCGCCTAAAGAAGTTTTCACTTCAAAAAAATATGTAATGCGTAATTCTGATACTTCTTAGCAATTAATAAAATCATAAAAATATTACTAGGTATTGACCTCTATGTCATGGAAGCTACAGAAAAACTTACTCACAAATAGTGAATAAGTGATTACGATATTTAAAATGAGGAACGAGAGCTTTCAAATCATTTCCGTCATCTTGCAATCAATCAAACAATAATTGTACCCTAATTACTTAGCATACTTACTGATAAACCTAATTGCTTAGAAGATAGATAGTAATCCGCTGATGTTTAACGCTGCCGGCGCGCACGCATCACCGTTATCCACGGCCTGCACCACATTTCGCATCTATCCGTCGCGTACGCGCACGCATCCATCGATCTATCGACGAATAATCGAATAAATCATCGAATAAAAATATTAACTTTTAAATCGGTTAAAATTGTGTTTGTGTGCAGTGAAATAATGTGGATTTTTGTGTAAATCTTCATAAATTGTTGGATGTCAAAAATTCAAAATGGTATGTTGGTAATTAATTAATTTAATTGATCGTTAATTATCGAGTCTTTAATTAGTGGTGGGTGATGTCATGACATTATAATTAGCTATAATTAATAACGCCAAAAATTCTTCCTTTACGTCAATTACCCATTATTTCTACAGAAAAAAAAAATCCACGGCTAGGATATAAATGAAAAAATATAAATATATTTTCAGACAACCTAATCCCATATATTTATGGTTTTCATGCCGAAATTGATACTTAATAGTTTGTTAGGTTACCACAGAACAGAAAAAACAGATACCTATCTGTCAAATCCTTACTAAGTATCTTACATAGGTACAGACATAGGATGTCCTCGAACATAATCCCAAACCATTCATGACCAAAAAAATAACTGAAAAAGTATTATTTTCATATGATCTATAAGTTACATGTTATCATGCCGAACAAACCTAGCTAATTAAAAAAAAAATGAATATGACGTGTAAAATTGATTCCAATTTATCCTATTTACTATTTATATAAAAATGTTTTTTATTCGTTTTTAAATTGATGACTGTTATAATTTAAACAAATTCATGTATTTAGTATATAATTATTTTCAACAATAGGTATAGATCGATAATCTAAACTATGGTGTTACCCAGTAACTGGGTTGTGGAGGTCAGATAGGCCTTCGCTCCATGTAAAATACTGGTATCTATTCAGCTGCATCCGGTTCGACTGGAAGCCGACCCCAACAAAGTTGGGAAAAGGCTCGGCAGCTCGCGTAGCATGGCAACCACAGAAGAATAGACGAAATGACAAATAAACAATAACAATCTGTCATTTTGTCTATTCTTCCGATGACAAAATCCCGTTTCTATTGTATTCATGCTAAGCGTGCAGATGATGAGGTATAAAAAGATAATAGCTTATTTAAATAAGCACTTTACTTTTACATAATATTTGTAAGTAATGCCAAAATACGGCGAAAATGTCATCCATCGCTCAAGAATATTTATTTACCTACCTCCTTTGTATAATGACTTTGACTTTGAATTTACAAAATAATGTAGGTGTCATTATTTAAGTAGTTTCATGAACATAACACATGAATCAAGTACCTACATAACGTTGAATAAATTAACAAAAACGACAACAATCACTAATGATTCTTTGCTTCTCAAACAGTTGAATAGGCTTGTCCGCCATTTTTTTTTTTTTCAAAATCGATATTCGACATTAAAAACTACTGAACGATTTTTAATGGGCCTTTATTATTCTAAAATCTAAGTCTACGAAGGTTACCTAATTGTCCTACCTAGATAGTGTGTAGAAAAGACAAAATACTTTACAAAAAATCTTCAATTACTTTGTGAAATCGTAATCGAATGCATAGACATCATTAATACTTACTATAAAATACTAATACCTATTATGTAATCGTACCTACTTATTTTTATGTCCACGCAATCGCTGTCCATTCCAAGGTTGCCGGGAAGAGATCGCAGAAATCGGCAAAAAGCTATAAGGCCGCCCATTGCATGTTTTGTAGTGTATTATTTTTTGGTGTGCAATAAGTATGTATAAATAAATAAATACTTATTTACTATCATCATATTATTTATCAATGGCTGCATTTGTGAAGCAAGAAATTAATAAGTAGTCAAATCAATAAATAATTTTATGTCTGTATTGACAAATTATTAGGTAACTATCATTATTTACTATAATGAGGGTCAAGTGGCTAATCTATTTATCGTTAACTATTTATCACATTTGCCTTCATTAAAAAATAGTTTTGAAACTTTTTGTAGATAATGAGTAGAATAAAACTGCTATCTTTAACAATATGAGATCATATAGACCCAAAATTAATAGAAACCTACATTACTTTTTAGAATTCTGCTCTGAGCAAATAAAAAACCTTTGTTTTTTATTTGCTGTGGTTGGGCTAATGTGTTATTCGACTTTTGTTTAAAGTACCTACGTTTTTCTTGTCAAATGATGCTTTGCTTTGCACTTATTTGAGCTTTGAATTATTTACCTAAGTAACATAATTATGTACATAAGTTCAAGGTACATAGGTATATTAAAGTAAATAACTCAATATAAACTGCTCTGTTTTATCTATAAGTACCAGGAACAAAGATTTGAAAGGAGATTGTTTATAAATGGAAAGGGCTAACTGTTCTAGTCCCACTTTAGCTGGAAATGGCTAGAACAAAGTGAATTAGAAACTAAACGGTACTAGTGGTATACTACGCGCTAACTTTCTTCTAAGCGTTAAGTGTTATTGTTTTCTAAATGGCCTAGCTACCATTAGTTGAAATACAATCATATTTTATGTCCAAATTCATAGCTATTTAACAAAGCTTTAGTTTCAAATCACACGCAGACGCAGCTTTAAAATATATAAACATTAAATTATTTATTAACAAATGTAGGCTCAGTTATGGGACCTTGATACTTAGGTATTATAACTTTCATTAGAAGTCATTCAGTCTATAATGTTCTTGTTCCCACTGCTGGGACACAGGCCTCCTCTTTTTGAGAGGAAGTGGGCCGTAATCCACCACGCAGGTCTTGTGCGGGTTAGTTATAAATATCACATGTCTTCGAAGTTTTGGTTCTAGGACATGCCGGTTTCCTCATGGTGTTTTTCTTCAACGTTTTGAGAGCAGTGGTGATGAAATTATTTATAAAAAGGAAAGCGCCTGCGTGGGTTCGAACCCCACGACTAACAACTCGTAAGTTAGGGCCGTTACCACTGTACCACCACTACTGAGTCCCTGTCAAATTGATACCTATTAAACAATAAAACCTAAACAAAAATATTTTATGCGGCGGGAAAGACTTTATCACGAATTTTAATCCCAATTATAATTTAAATAAAAAATAAGTTCAAAAACTTAAACCCGACTACTGAAAAAGCACGCTCTAAAAAGTAAGAAACAAGAAAATATTTCAAACAGAAATCAAGACATAATAGGTACAAAAATGGTGGTGGTTTCTTCTTCCATACTTTTTAGAGCGTGTTTTTTCAGCAGTCGGGTTTTTGTTTTTGAACTTACTTTTTTATTATTTGTTGTTATGGGGCAATAGAAACACAATTAGTAAAATTTGCAACTGTCTTCCTGTTACGTTTCATGAGATACGCCTCGCTGACAGACAGACGGACAGCGGAGGTAGGGTTCCGTTTGGCACCCTTTGGGTACGGATCCCTAAAAATGAACAGTTCTAAGTAATAAAGATGAAAAAGGACAAACAAGTCTCGAAAAGCCTAAATAACAAAGCCATTAATTGACATTCAAAACACGGATATCATAAAGGCCTAGATGGCCTCTATTTAAAACCATATCATAATTAACCCTGAAAAGTTAACAAGTTTTTTTGAATTGCAAATCGAGTTATTTACGAATTTTTTACCTATAGGTACACACAGCTATACATTTCCAGTTTATGCTGACCTCGCATTGTGCGGAAATCCTATACAATACGAGATCTGCTTGTACTGGAAATGATACTTGATGTGTAGCCGTGCCTACATAAATAAAATTCGTGATCACAAAAAGAAACAAAGAAAGATCACAAACTCGCTCCCATAAAACTTCATGCAGACTAGCGCGACGTGACACCGGCTATTGTTATACCGTGAATTTTTCTCAGAAATTGTATTGTTCGTGTCGCGTCGCACCGTCGCGTAGCACTGCAGCCTAATTACGTAATGCACGATCAATAATAAATTGAAATGAATTGAAACAGATTGCTAGTCCATTGCTTCATAACTTCGACAAAAAAATCTGCTCAATTTTTATTTCGAACTTATGAAGCAATGGACTAGCAATCTGTTTCAATTCATTTCAATTTATTATTGATCGTGCATTACGTAATTAGGGTACTGGTCTGCACGAGCCTTAAAGGTGCTCCCGGGACACTGAGAGCATTCGCCTATAAAGTAACAACTCGAATTATATCATTCAGGTTGCGCACTAATGCTCGGTTCTCCTCCCTCACTGATGTAATGCTCGACTCTCTCTCAAAGGCGAATGCTCGCTGACGGAGCACCTTAACTATAATCTTCACTCTTGGCATTATAGGTTCGTTCGCTTACCTCTAGCTAGGATGTAGATACATTGTATAATTATTACTGTTGCAACAGGCCGTTCGAAGCGAAAGATTTATTACAACAGCAATAATAAAACCTCTATATCTATAGTAAATTAGCTTTTTCCCGGAATAATTGTTATAATTGCCTCATTGCAGACGTGTGAAATCTGAGGCTTTAAATCGTGTGAATTAATCATGTGTGAATTGATGATTAAAAATGTGAAATGAATTGTCCACACGGATTTCACAAGTGAACGGTCGATCTAAGAAACTTTATGCTTGTGCTGTATAAATTACCATGCCATGTAATCTAGTCCTAGTCAAACAATAAATCTTTACTTTACTGGTACCTAATCTGCGTACGCAATTTATTAGCCAAACATGTAAACAAACACTAGTTTTCACTTAAACAAACATCAACATTTTGCAAGTGTAAATAAAGTTGATTTTAGACCAACTACTACTGTTGAAAAAGTCATAAAAAATATTAAGTTGTAGCGCAAACTGAACCTTATGTGTAGGCATTACAGTTGTTTTTCCTAAAACTCGTGTTTGTTTACATGTTTGGCAAAAGAATTGCGAACGTAGATTATGTTTTTTTTTGTTTTTCATTTTTCTTTTCAAATAATTCAACAAAGTCATTAAGTCACTATTATTTATGTAAAAACCCAGTAAGTGAAATATAAAATAATTATAAAATAATTCGGACTATTTTTGTTCAAAAAAGAAAATATGAGAACAAAAAAAAAATCTTAGATACACACTAGGGCTTTCAAATACCGGATCTTTTCAATACCGGTATTGAAGTCAATACCGTGATCACGGTAGGTATCAATACCGGTAATCCGGTATTGAACGCAAGTTCAATTAGGACATTAACAAAACCAATAAAATAGGTACTTACGTGTGTTTTTATTTTCAAATCAGTCTCTATTGAAAATAATAAAATAAATACCTTTTATACATAGCTCTTCTTATATGTATAACAATTTGGTATAGACTCGTTGTACCAATAGAATTTATAATTCTTTATTGTTTTTTAGTACACAAATTAGTATACGAAAGTAGGTACTTCATTAAGTATTGATTGATAGTTAATTTTGCCTAATTAGGCAAAATTAACTATGAATTGAAGTTAGAAAACATAACAATCTTTATGCAACGTGTCCTGAGGTACACACATCAAAAGTGTCTAGGGATCAACATATATTTTTGCAATAACTGTTCTCCTGATTGATATTAATTAAAATTTTCTTTAAGGATTCATCAAATAAAGTGTTTTCGTTTGTCACAGTAACGATAAACCAAGTCACCTTTGCATTAATAAAGAAATTTGCCATTTTCCTAATAAAGGGATTTTTGACATTTGAACCACTAACATTAAAGTTCGAAAAAAAGACTGAAATAACAGTTTTCTTTAAAATTTTATTGGGTAACTTAAACAATTAATAATCCGTGTTTCTACCGCGAACACTAACAACACAAGAACATCGGTTTGGCATACTCAAAATGAGTTCATCCAAATCACGCTGTGGAATGGCCGCCCATGTTCGTTGCAACAACAAAAAAAGGTCTTCTTCCGACTGGATACCCTCCATATTCGGCAGAGCTCTTCTCTGTAGCATATCCCATGCATGCTCAATCGGGTTCAAGTCTGGCGACTGAGCAGGCCAGGGCAGGACATTGATGTTAGCTGCGGCGAGAGTCTGTCTTACAACTCTTGCGGTGTGCGGTCGTGCATTATCATGCATTAACTGAAATAAGGGACAGATTTGCACTTGTAGAGGAACGATGACGTCTGATACAATCGTCTCAGCATAAATTTGAGCGTTGAGGTTGCCTCTAATCCAAATCAACTCAGTTCTTCCGCCGATCCAAATACCCGCCCATACCATGATGGTTCCACCACTATAAGGATGGACTTCCTGGCAGGATTTTAATCGCTGTTGGCGTCCAGGGGTTCTCCAGTGTCGTATACGTCTTGTATCCGGTCTCATACCAAAACGAGACTCATCAGAAAAGCACACGAAACGCCATTGTTCTTCTGCCCAATTTCTGTGTTCAAGAGCCCATTGATATCGAATCCTACGATTGTGCATTGCTATAGGTGGTACCCGTAGCGGTCTTCGGGAATGAAGGTTCACTTCATGCAAGCGGTTTCTGACTGTTTGGTCGCTAATTAAGTTCCCTGAAGAGTGATGAAGCCTCACGGCTAACATCATGGCGGTTATTGTTGGAGCTCTTCGAGCTAAGATTTGAATGTATCGGTCTTGTCTCCGTGTGGTGCAGCGATACCGTCCTCCATGGCGCTCAGCCACGGTACCAGTGCTTCGGTAACGTGTCCAAAGTCGACTGATAACACTCTGACTTGTATTCAGAGCTAAAGCCACAGTACGTTGCCGGGAACCAGCTTCTATCATTCCCACGGCTCTGAGCATTTCTCGCCTTAGTCTCGTTTAGTACCGTAAAACGGTCACTTTAAAAGCTATCTTCTCCTTAACGGCTTAGTTAAATGATTTGAAAAAAATATATGTTTGCTATAGATTCATCTACAACATATCTGAAACCGGGTTTTTTCGTATGACTAATACTTTTGCCTTAAAAAAATATTTACCATAACGCTATTTTTGGCTAATATTCCTAACTACTTCTAAACGGCTTTGACGATTGGAAAAAAAATTACACTGAAAAATTGTTGATTAAAGGTACTACAAATTTGAAACTGCATTTGTAAATCAATCAATATTTGTTAAACAAAATGTCCCCATTTAGAGATAGAGGTTCAGAGGGGCTCTGCGCGGGACGCGGGCGGCAGTCGCCCGTGAGCATTGAGACGGGATGGCTGTGTCGCTCGCTGGTCCGCTCCGGCTATCGACCGAGTATGCGCATACGTATGTGTTAGTGCGAATATTTATGAACTTATTGTATTAGTGTGCGTTTATAGACGAGCTTGCTGCAGAGAGTCCAAATCGATTGTGCGCGTAGGCGCTTTATTGTTGAGTTGTTCTTTGATGTACAATTATTAATACTTTTTTACATTGCCAATTACATACAAATTAACAATTTACAATATAAACTAAAAAAATGTAAATGTAAAATATAACATAACATCACGACTTATTTACATTCTTCCTTGACATAATCATAATTTTATTTGACATTATATACCTACTATTTAATTTTCAACTCTATTAGTGACTTTTGTGGACATGTTAATTATTCAGATTTGTTACAGTTGTAATAGCAATCATGTCATTTCGTTTAAAATAGTTTTTATTTTTATATTATTTATCTTTTATATAGATTCTTTTCTATTTTGTGAATGTGAGAACGCTGTAGGCTTAGTGGACTGTACACTTGTTGACCATCTTCTATTTTGTTAAGTACATACTTGGTACTTGTTGAAAGACCTACACTGTCCTCGCATACCTAATAATACTGTATTTTTTATATTTTTTTTGTTGTAAATATTGTAAAACCCAATTATTTTTAAAAGAGTAACCGTGGAGTTTCTTGCCGGCTCTTCTCCATAGGAAACGACCAATTGGAACCGTGCGTAGCTTCTGACGTTTCATAAGTGCCCATGTAGGTTTATGTGAAATAAAATATTTTGAATTTGAATTTGAATTTGAACTGTATTCCCTGAAGGGTTAGGCAGAGGTGTACCTATGGTGTTAAAAAATTTACTTTAGAAACTTTAAGAGGTGTTTTAGACCATCGAACTGAATAACTTTTACTTTGGGACATACATTGATATCGCGAAAAAAAAAATCTGTTGTTCCATAGTAAACTTTAATACCTACTGTTCTAAACTGTATGGGACAGCTGTTTTTTTTTTCGCGATTTCAAAGTTAAAGTAAAAGTTATTCAGTTTGATGGTCTAAAGCACCTCTTAAAGTTTCTAAAGTTAATTTTTTTTAAATCACTAAAATTTGTTTAGTCCTGTCAAACGAGCATTTCCCATTCTGAAATAGACTAAGGTGACACAACTTAACTATATTTTAGTTTGACAGCACTAAGATTGCACTGAGTTATTAGTTTAGTGAAAATGGCAATTTTGCTATTCTGAATTTGACGTTTTTCACCTAAAAATTTAGATTATCCAACTAAATCAGACTATTTTTAACGCGATTAAAAAGGAGTGGAATAAAATTAGTTGGCATGAACACACACTTCACACACTTCAGCTGCAAAAACTGTATCTTTTTTATTATTTTGCTTATATCTCGAAAACGGTGCGTCCTAGCGCAAAAATAATGGAAATTTCGACCCCCTCTGCCACCCGTAAACCCATATGCCCCTACTCATAGGTAATATTTAATCATATTTTCTATACAAAAAGTTTAAAATTCCATACAAAACACGTCAAGGCTCGCCGCCTCTATCTCTAAAAAAATTCACGGGGTAGAGCAAACAAGTACCACGTCGGTCGCGACGTGACTGTCAAATTCAATTTTAGATGTGTCAAAATTATTTTTTAATTTAGAGAATTTTTTTCGCAGAATAGCTTTTAGATTCTCATAGCCAAAAGTAAGGAATTTTAGTCGTAGTTTAGTTAGTTTAGTTCGGTGTACAAGAGAATCGGCACCAAATATTTTCTTAAGTTACGTAGGTAAGAAGGTTAAGAAATAAATCTTGATTGGTGCCGATTCTCTTGTGCACCGAACTAAACTATCACTAAAATTACTTGCTTTTTGGCTATGAGAATCTGAGATTCTGCAAAAAAATATCTCTAAATTAAAAAATAACTTTGACACATCTAAAATCGAATTTGCGTCGCGAACTCGCGACTCCACGTGGTACTTGTTTGCTCTACTCTGTGAATTTTTTTAGGTCCAGAGGCGCGCAGGGGGGCAGCGTCGACGTGTTTTGTATAGAATTTTTAACTTTTTGTATGGAAAATACGAAAATTTGTTACCTTTGTGTTGGGGTAAAGGGGTTTAAGGGTTTCCTAAAGGGGGTCGAAATTTTCATTATTTTTGCGATAGGACGCACCGTTTTCGAGTTATAAGCAAAATAAAAAAAAAGATACAGTACTGTTTTTGCACCTGAAGTGTTGGTGTGAAGTTTAGTTCATGACAACTAATTTTTATAATCCATTCCTTTTTAATCGCGTAAAAAAAAATAGTCAAATTTAGTTTGAATAATCAAAATTTTTAGGTGAAAATCGTCAAATTCAGAATAACAAAATTCCCTGTTTCACTAAACTACTAAGTTAATAACTCATTGCAATCTTAGTGCTGTCAAACTTCGGTGGCAGTGACCTCTCGCGTCCGGCCCTGGTCCAGGCCATGGTGCGGAGCGAGAGGGCATGGCAAGCCGTCACCTCCTTCTGCGAAGCAGTAATGATCGCGAAAGAGGAGGCGGAGTGCGCGAGGGAGTGGCAAAGGCCGCGCCCTACCAGCCCTAGCCGCCGCCGCCGTAGGAGACGTCCCGGGCGTCGGGAATTGACTGCGACTGGACTGGAAAGGGCTAGGCATCAACATCAATGGCGAGTATATCACTAACCTTCGGTTTGCCGACGATATAGTTATCATGGCTGAGACCATGGAGGACCTCAGTATAATGCTCGATGACCGCAGTAGAGCCTCCAAAAGAGTGGGTCTTAAAATGAACATGGACAAGACAAAGGTCATGTCAAATGCCCATGTAACACCCGCCCTCATAAAGATCGGTGACGCTACGCTCGAAGTTGTAGACGAGTATGTTTACCTAGGACAAACTGTCCAGCTAGGTAGGTCCAACTTCGAGAAAGAGGTCAATCGTCGAATCCGACTCGGCTGGGAGCGTTCGGGAAACTATGCAATATCTTCTCGTCCCACATACCACAGTGTTTCAAGACGAAAGTCTTTGACCAGTGCGTGTTGCCAATGATGACTTATGGCACTGAAACGTGGTCGCTCACAATGTGTCTTATCAGAAGGCTAAAAGTCACCCAAAGAGCAATGGAGAGGGCTATGCTTGGAGTTTCCCTACGTGATCGAATCAGAAATGAAGAGATCCGCAGGAGAACCAAGGTAACCGACATAGCCCGAACAATTGCCAAACTTAAGTGGCAATGGGCAGGACATATTGCTCGCAGAACAGATGGCCGATGGGGCCGAAAGGTTCTGGAGTGGCGACCACGTACCGGAAGACGTAGCGTTGGAAGGCCTCCCACAAGATGGACCGATGACCTAGTAAAGACCGCAGGAATTCGCTGGATGCGGGAAGCACAGAATCGGTCGAAGTGGCGATGCTTGAGGGAGGCCTATGTCCAGCAGTGGGCGTCTTTCGGCTGATATGATGATGATAATGATGATATGCTGAGTTATAGGGGTTTATGGATTTCATAAAGGGGGACGAAATTCACATTATTTTTGCGATAGGACGCACCATTTTGCGATAAGAAAAACCTTCTCCCATCACACATAAAGGCAATGCTTGTACAGTCCCTAATATTTCCCATAATTGACTATGATGATGTGTGTTACTATGACCTGAATGCAGATCTTCTCAATAACTAGACCGCCTTCTTAATAACTGCATTCTGCATGTTTCGTTTTCTCCTCTTCTGATCGTTATTTCTCCTCTACCGATCGTTATGTCTCCTGACAAAGTTTATTCTGTTTATTATGTATAATATGTATTTATTAATTATAATTTATTCTTGTATTTTTTTAGTTATTTTCGTGTTATCAATTGATTGATTGTGTATTACGTAATTAGGGTACGGGGCACGTGCCCCGGGCGACACCGTTAGGGGGCGCCAAATTCGAGCATGACAGACAAGTGCACCACCCAGCGCACCGCAACTTTGCAACAAATGAGACGCGCAACAATTATAATCTTTCTCTGAGGGTGGTGCACTGCGGAAATTACTGATTAGCGTAGGTTTAGGTCGTCAAACGGTCTGAGCGGGTTGTGAGTACTTGTGAGCGGGTGCAGTTGTATTCTACCAGGAACTCGATGAGCGTTTCTGTGGTCTATTTATTAAGTTTTGCGGTGCCGGGCGTCTTGCTTCAACGCCGACGACGCCTGTGACACGACTTACTTTAACTTTTACCACAGTTTTGGCGCCCCTGTTGGATTGGCGCATTTTCGATCGATTTTTGATTAATGTGTTTATTATGCCTAAATTTTCGAGCTCGCTTCGCTCGCTCTTGCAACCTAGTAAAGTAACTCCTAAAGCAAAAATCCAACTTATCTCAGGTAGAGTGAATAAGGCTAATCAAAATAAATGTCTGACACGTACTAGTATATTTAAAAAAAAAACGGTTTTTTTTTTAAGAAAAAAAAAACGATTCAGGGTCAGGCGATAGGTTTTGCCCCGCCTCGAAAGATCCGTTCCGTTCTAGATCCGGGGCTGCCCCTACCAAATATCACTCAACGCGCTTAAAGAAGTTTTTCCTAAAAAAAAAAACTATGATACCTACAAAAAATTTCTACAGTCAAAGGCCGATTCTCTTGTACACCGAACTAAACTAACTACAATCACTAAAATTCCTTACTTTTGGCTATGAGAATCTTAAAGCCATTCTGACAAAAAAAATCTCTGAATGAAAAAAATATTTTGACACATCTAAAATCGAATTTGACAATCGCGTGACGACTCCACGTAGTACTTGTTTGCTCTACCCCGTGAATTTTTTTAGAGCCGGAGGCGCGCATGGGTTGGCAGCCTCGACGTGTTTTATATGGAATTTTTCACTTTTTGTATGGAAAATATGAAAAATTATTACCAACATGTTGGGATATAGGGGTTTAAGGGTTTCCTAAAGGGGGTCGAAAATTTCATTATTTTTGCGATAGGACACACCATTTTCGAGATATAAGCAAAAGAAAAAAAAATACGATACTGTTTTTGGACTGAGGTCGAAGTGTTGGGGTTTTAGTTCATGCCAACTTACTTTATTCCACACGTTTTTAATCGCGTTTAAAAATAGTCAGATTTACTTGGATACACCAAATTTTTAGGTGAAAAACGTCAAACTCAGAATAGCAAAATTGCCATTTTCACTAAACTAATAACTCAGTGCAATCTATTTTTAGTCTAGTTTAGAGGCATTTGTGACAAGAGAATCGGCACCAAAATATAACTAGCAGACCCGGTAGGCAGACGTTGTCATGCGACAACAGCGCCTCCCAACAGCGCGTCCAACTATAGCTAAGAACCATCCAAGTGACACAAAAAGAATTGAAAAAAAAACATCTAAATCAGTCAAGCCATTTAGCATAAGAAGAATTACAAACACACGCACACCGATATTTTATTTATTGCCAGGAATGTTCTTAAAAAACAAACAAAGTATTTAAAATAATATGCGGGTCAAAATATGGTAGTCGGCGTACAATTTCAGATTTGCCTACGATTTCTTCTCTTAGGATTAGGAATCTTAGGCAAAAAATGCGACATACGTGCGCATGTCTGCGCCTTTGTCTAGTCTTTGATCGTCGTTTTAGTGTAGTGCGCCACCGTTGCACGTTTTACGTATTGGAGAGTAGGGCGTTTAGCTCCGCCCACATGCACAAGGTCAGTGAGCCTACTATACACCTTAAATGACGTCGCTGCTCCATAATAACGTTGGTTTTAATCAGTAGTAGGGAAACAGTAGCACTAATAATGTCTTCAATGCGTTGTATGTTTTTATAGGGAAAATATTGACAGCTGATTTTCATCTTTTACTCGAATTTGATTCACAGTTCCTGATTCAAATTATGAAATGCACCAAAAAGGATCCATATAAATTTATAAAATCATAAATTTATTACAAAGCCACATCTCAATCTCAAGAAATCCGCATAAAAATGCTTGATCCCTAGACACTTTGGAGTGGTATTCCACGGCTTTCAGAACAATCCCAGAGCCCGGAAGATGGTCAAGATCCCTACAAGCACTTACTGGAATACCTCGTCAGTGTTCACTCCAGCCGGCCAATAAAGGCAAGCGCAAGCCAGAGGTGAGGAACAAGACTTCTCCCGGGAGATAGGGTCCGTGGGGTCGCTACTGCCCAACAGTCGCCACATGCTGTCCTGCGGGTTTCTGTATCTCTCTTGGTCTGGCTCCTCATGCTAGATCTGTTCCGGTTTGTGCCGGTAGAGTTACCGGCACAAACATAGAGTTCGGAGCGCTCAAGCCCCACCACGACGTCAACGTTGAGTTATTATTATGCTAGTTGATTCTTTGACATAGTAATGAAATCAAATTGTTTATTCTGTTAATATAGGATATAGGAATCACTTTTCCACGTCATATTAAAAAAAAAAAATTGGCTGAGTAGAGTTCGGCGATTCCTATCTGAGTTATACTCTTAGAAGAAAGGCCAAAACAAACTCAGAGGTCGCAATCTCTTTTAAAGTCCAGACATAATCTTGGTCAGGCGGGTCAGGCCATATGAGGACCATGTAGATTAGTGTTTGAAATGCTCTTTTGAGGAAAAGATTTGAGTGGACCTGACCAGTCAGTGCAAGCATTTTTCAGTAATCGTAGAGGTCAACTCGGCGAACAATACCAAAGAAAGGACATTTGGGTAGGCCGCATAAACTACTCAAACTGCCAGACCATCATTAAAACTAACTGAGAAAGAAAAAGTAAAAGAATGAAGAAAAAATACCCTAGAGTGATGGGAGATAAAAAAAAACATCTTGTATAACATCAGGTGGAATGTCAGCTAACTTCAAGGTTTCTACTTCACCTAAGTTTTGACCTATGGTTTTGTTTGACGATGAGTTTTTTACAGAACCTATAACCGTGGACAAAAACTACAAATTGAAAAATCCCTGTAGTTTTTTTTTTTTGCCGTCGACTTCCTCAATTAAGTAGATATATTTATTCGCGAATATAAAAACATACCTACTTATATACATATTAATGTACAAACGGAAACTTTAAGTTTGGTGAAAAAATATACTCTGAAAGCAGTTTTTAGTGTTCCGTAGGTAGGTACCCGAAGGGTGCCAAACGGAACCCTATAACTAAGCCACCGCCTGTCCGTCTACTCTCAAAACGGCGAAGGAAAACATCGTGAAGAAACCGGCATGTCCTAGAACCAAAAATTCAAAGACATGTGACATCTATCAACCCGCACTGGGCTCGAGTAGTAGATCACGGCCCACTCCCTCTCACAGAGAGGAGGCCTGTGTCCCAGCAGTGGGAACATTAATAGGCTGATGATGATATGATTAATTATGATACTATACCTACTTATTCTAATGAATTGAATTATTATGATTATTTTTATAGTAAGCCATACAAAGGTAGTTTATTGCCGTGTTATATTGGCCAAGATACGGAACTAAGCTTCCAATATCGTCTCGTAAGTCTTAAATTCGGCGGAACCACAGATTAAATACAAATAGATGGTTCATTCTGCAAAATCATTTATGTAAAAAGCGACTCTTTCTACGACACAATAAAGGCTTTTGCAGACCAGCGTGAAATATCGCGCGACGCGACACGAACAATACAATTTTTTCTTGAATACTTCACGGTATAACAATAACCGGTGTCGCGTCGCGCGACACCGGTTATTGTTATACGCTGTCGCGCTGGTCTGCACAAAGCTTAAAGTGCAATTCAGATCGCACAGCGTTATAACCTACAGTTATAATCACCTAGACGTTACTTCTCTTTCTACCGTGTAACTCTTAGTGTAGCGGCCGTAGATATAAGAAAGAAGGAGATATGCCCGGTAGTTGAAAAGAACCCAATGTCTCTTGCTGCTCCCTACTTCAGCGCCACAACTACACATGCACATCAGTAAACCCAATAGATACGAAGTCCTACTCACACTTGCGAATCATAAATCACAACGTACTACACAATCAATTATAAACCTTATCCCATCAAACACAGCGTGCATTTACCATGCACCGTAAACTCACTCACACGAAAACATCGATCGCTATCGTTGCGCTGTGCAAAAGCCATTTATTTTACATATACGCTAGTGATTGACTAAATAGGATATTTATCGATTCTCCCATTTAATATCGTATTAAAAAATTTGGGAGTTCTTGAAAACTAACACTTAATAAAAAAACAATATACATATAATAAAGATGATATAAATAAACAATACGCAGCAAAAAATAAAATATTGTAAAACAAAAAATTTCAACATTATAAGAAAATCTAAATGAGTATAAAACAAGATTTCACATCGGTTTTCCAATCAAGCTATAACTGTTGACAAATTGAAGAATAAACTTTAATAGTAATATAAATTCATACGATAATCGACATTGTAGTCGATATTTTACGTTAGTGGATCTGCACAACCGCATCACTAACTCGGCGCAAGACACAGCGGCCGTACCGCATAAGTGAAGTACTGAAGTATCGTTTTGTGATTTTTACATTGCTTGTCGAGTCAGTTAGCGACATACTTTAGGTAGTGGTTAAGACGCAACGTATTTACTGCAAAAATAGTACAGTCGCTGTGATATATAAAAAAAAAAATTACATAGTAAAGGCGAGAAATATTTTACGATTTGTTGTTTTTCTTGATTTTCAACACAAATATAGTCAAATACTTGTGCTGATATATTTTAAGTGGTTCTATTATTTATAAAGTTTCTAGTTTGGCTTCAATTTTTACAAGAAACCACTGAACAACACGGTATTCTTAAATTTTATCACGATCGCGGTCGAAAGCGCACTAGTTCGCGGAGACAGCCATTTGCCGAGAACATGAGCAACGTGATCACGATGCGCGGACACTGACACGCCCCCATGCCACTTCTCCTGTTATTTATATTTCTATGGTAGCGGCACACCTGCGGAACGTTCGGCGTGGAACGTTCCGTCGCGTCATGTGACGCTTGCTCATGAACCGACGTAACGCTGGGCTGATGTGTCATAGGTAACTTGAAAAACATTAGGAACGTATTCAACCGAACCTTCCGCGCCGAACGTTCGGCAGGTGTGGCGCGACCCTTAGATCTTCTGACTACGTTACATTCACAGAATAGGGATGTAGACTGGTGAAAAGAAAAAATATTTACTCCTTCAGACAAATAATAAAAAAATATTAGACACACGGTATTTTTTGCTTTATCATATTAATAAAAAATGGTTAAGTAGATAAAACACATTAAAGTTAGTGGGGGCTCGCTACGTAACAAGTCACTGACTTGTGACGTAGCGAGCCCCCACTCCCCAACTTTAATTGAAGTCAGTACAAAATCTACCGGGGAGTGACGTCATGCCATATTATAACTCAATGTATTGCCGTAATCTTATGATAACGTAAAAAAATAAAAAATACGTGTTCAATATCTATATATATAAAAATGAAACCCGTTTTCCGTTGTCACGACATAACATGAAAACGGCTTGACCGATTTGGCTTATTTTTTTTTTGTTGTGTTTGTTATAGTATGGAGATGGTTCTTATGATAGGTAGTAGAAGGTAGGGTAGGTAGGGTAGGTAGGGTAGGGTAGGTAGGGTGGGTAGGGTAGGTAGGGTGGGTAGGGTGGGTAGGTAGGGTAGGTAGGGTAGGTAGGCGCCCGTGAATAGGTGCTTACCCGTGCGAAGCCGGGACGGGCAGCTAGTTTTTTAATAATCTACCTGAAAGACGGAAAACGTTTTTTTGAGCTAAAATGCGGAGTGAACCATCTGTAGGTATTCATCTGTGATATTGAGCAAGATACGGTACCATTAACTCAGCCTATCGCAGTCCACTGCTGGACATAGGCCTCTCCCAAGCTGCGCCACTGCACCGCCACAACACCCTGTCCTCCGCCTTTCGCATCCAGTCTAGATACGGAACTAAGGTAGCTACAAATAAAGTCTCGTATAAGTCGCAAATTCGGACTGTAAGCCGACGTTCGCACGGACGTGTTTTTATCGCCGCAATTTTTTTCCGCGTATTCGATTTTCGACGCTCCGCTTAGCGCCGAGACTTGAATATCCAACAGTGTATTTTCTTGACGTGTTGCGTTTCAATGTTCGGCTGAATATCGAAGGAAGGTTGAAAATTCTGTGTACGAAAAAAAATCGCCGCGATAAAAACACGTCCGTGCTCGAACGTCGGCTAATGATGATGACAGACGCTTTGTTCAGCAATGCGAATAAAACAACACATTGACACTTCTTTCTTTAATATGTCTAGACAGGTGTCGAAAGCTATTGGTATTGTTGTTTATAATTATGTAATTATTCTAATTAAATATCTATTTTAATTTATGTAAGTAAGTCTGATAACGCTCACTGGCAAGGCAAGTTTGCAACAGAACGATTGTAACGAGAGTTTGTAATTACAAAAAAATAGTGGTCTAGTACGCAGTATAAATAAGTAACAGTATTATAGATCGACAGTGCTGTGCCCTTGAAATAATTACCTACGGCCGCTCGGTAGATAAAACTTCCGCGTCCGTGCGTAACTACCGTGCACTCGCTACTGTAGTGTACTGATATACACTGAGATTTCGAAGTGCGTCGTTTCGGCCGTTTTCTATGAAGATAAAAATAATACTGTTCTTATTTATACTGTGGCTCATTTCACTGGCAATAGGTAAGTTGCATCAGTAGGTACGATATAAGTTTGTAATTACAAACGATAAGGAGATGTAAAGGCTAATTAAAAGATTTGATCAAATGATGTGCTTTGCAGAGCATTAGGCATTATTATAATAGACAACTAAACAGACGGACTGCAGGTAATACTGCCACAGTCACAGCTAATAGAAAAGAAAGTACTAACGCCAAGGAAAACCGGTAGCATTTATTTATTAGTCAAAATTGACTAAAAAGTCGCGGCGACTTTTTGTAGCGATGCTGTAACGCATGTGTATCGATATAACCGCGATGCTGTAATTATGTAAGTACTAGCTTTTACCCGCGGCTTCGCCCGCGTAAAGGTCGGAAAATATCCCACAGGACCGTACTACCGGGATTCAGATTATCCTCTATCCAAACCCAGATCATGGCCTATACGGATTTAGTTAAAAGACCATACGCCTTTCAACTAAATCCGTTCAGCCCTTACGGCATGAAAAAGTAACAGGCACATTTTAGGGTTACGTACCTCAAAATGAAAAAATGATCTCTTTCAGTCGTCAGTAATTTGACATTCGAAAGAAGAAGACAAAGCTTTGTAACTATACTATATGTTTAACTATACAGACGCTATACAACGTTTATTAGTAAGGAGGTAATGTTTGTAGCGGTTACACCGCCACATACGAACTACGCATGAAAGACATGATGTCACACAAATCCTGCATCGCGCAGTTAGAATTTACCACGCGAACGACATAGATAAGACTATCCGAAAACAACTTATGAGCAGTTGCCCGCCCGACATAACACCCGTCTTGTCGGAGGATCCTCCCTTTTCTATGGTGGATGAGTGAACTTTACACCCTGTTCCTCATACCACTAAATTGGTGACCCTGAGACTGAACGTCAACGCAGCCTTCGTGCAACTACTTCAGCGTGACGTCATCATCATCAATCCCGCAAGCTTTCGTGAGGCGAGTTACACAGCCAGCCAGCACCCACGGCTCAGCGGGTATCCTGACCGCCAGCATGCAGCGAACGCGCATTCCTGGTCAACACCCTTAGACTCATCACCCCGACTCACTGGGGAATCACCGAAATCACCTCAATCACCGCAATCACCGCAATCACCTCAATCACCGCAATCACCTCAATCACCGCAGACAGTTCTATTGGAAGAGGTCGCATATTGTATGCACTGGCATGTTGCACATGCTGTCACCGATTCAAATTAATATAGTTACGGCTTATGTTTTTTGTACCTTGTCACTTGTCACCGTGTGTAAAAATATTGACCACGAAATATAGTAATTTATCAGACCACTGCTCTTTATTGCCCCCTGCTTTCATTAGGTTATGGGCCCAGGAGTGTGCCTGGTGTTTTTCTGATAGTGCTGTATAATTAATAAGTTGAGTGGTTTCAATATTAATTGTCCCTGTGAAACTTACGAAATTTCAATGATGTCAGCTGAAGTTGGTATAAGTGGTATCAAGAAGCTGAAAGGATCGTCAGACTACCCAAACTGGAAGTTCTTGGTGCGAAATTACTTGGAAAATAAAAACTGGTGGGGAGTAATTTCTAAAGATGTAGCAAACGTTGATGTAGACCGGCAGGCACGAACGACAATATGTTTGTTGTTAGAACCAGAGTGCTTTACCCACGTCTACAATGCGAAGACTGCGAAAGAAGCCTGGAACAGCTTACAGAAAGCGTATGAAGACAAGGGTTGGGGAAGACGTATACATATTCAGCGAGAACTTTTCAACTGTAAGTTAGAGAATTTCGATTCTATGGAGAGCTACATATCCAAAACTACATTCCTGACACAACAATTGTCCGATATTGATGCTCAAATTCCTGATGATTGGATCATATCGATTTTGCTGGGTGGATTGACCGCTGAGTACAGCCCTCTCATCATGGCTGTAGATAATAGTGGACAAGAGATCACGTTAGAGCAAATAAAAACAAAACTGTTACAAGAAGGAAGTAGACAGAGTAAGTTGAACACAGAGTACGAACAAGCCTTAGTTACACGTAAGGTACAGAACGATGCAAGATCTAACACTAAAACTAACGATCGTAAGCAGAAGTTCGTCTACAAGTGTTTTAAGTGCCACAAGCAAGGACACAAGGCGTCCGAATGCAAGGAGCGGATCAAAACCGCGAATATCTGCCTGAATACGAAGGAGGCGATAAACAAAGATAAGTGGTATTTAGACAGTGGGTGCTCCAATCATATGACCCACGATAAAAACAAATTGTTGTCTTATCTACCTGAAAAGGGCAACATGAAGATCGCAGTAGCAAACGGCGAGAAACTATTGGTGAAAGGACGAGGAAATGCTCAGCCACGAGTCAGCGAAAACGAAAAATTAATTTTACAAAACGTTTTACATGTTCCTGATTTATCCATGAACCTTATTTCGGTGAGCGATTTGACCAAGAAGAATTATTGCATGAATTTTGACAATGGAGGTTGCATGATTCAAAATAACGATCGAATCATTGCAAGATGTCAAGAGGTCGACGGAATCTATGAATTGACAGAAAATAAAAATAACGTCGTGAATTTGACACTGTCAAAACAAAATGAAAATATTTCGAACATTTGGCATAAAAGATTAGCTCATTTATCGCGTAATTATATGAATAAAATGAAAGTTTTAGTAACCGGTATGGAATTTAAGAGTACCGATTTATGCGAGCCGTGTATTCCATGTATCGAAGGAAAGACCTGCAAAAGTCCATTTAAAAACCAAGGTACGAGAGCGAACGAGGTCTTACAGTTGGTTTTTAGCGACGTTTGCGGACCAATCGAGGAGCCGTCGTTCGGTGGTTCGAGGTATGTTCTTCTATTTATCGACGATTATACTCGGAAGACTCATGTTTATTTTTTGAAGAACAAAAGTGAAACTTTCGATAAGTTCCGTGAATACAAGGCGGAAGTTGAGAATGAGACGAGTAAATCCATTAAATGTCTGAGATCTGACAACGGCGCAGAGTACTGTAATGGTAAATTTAAATCATTTTTGAAGTCTGCAGGTATAAAACACCAGACGACTGTACCGTACACGCCGGAACAAAATTCTGTCGCAGAAAGAGCGAATCGGACTATAATAGAAAAGGCAAGAACATTACTGTCAGAATCGAACCTGAGCAAGAAGTATTGGGCCGAAGCTGTAAATACTGTTGTATACCTAAAGAACAGAAGCCCCACGAAAGCATTGAACAATGCGGTACCAGAGAAGCTTTGGACGGGAAAAGATGTGGATGTCAGTCATCTAAAAATCTTTGGTTGTTTGGCGTATAGATTGATACCAAAACAAAAGAGACGGAAACTAGACATGAAGACGGAACCGATGATTTTCATTGGATATCCAGATAATCAGAAAGGTTATCGTCTAATGAATCCTAAGACCGGTGAAGTGACAACTGCGAGAGATGTTAAATTTATGGAAAACGTATTTCTCCAAAGAGAAAACGTGGAAAAGTCGGAAGTTATCATAAACCTGAATACAGATTCTGTTCATTCCAGTTTACCCAACAGATCTACAAGCAGATCTGAACCCTTGGAGGCTCACGATGATGTGTACCGTGATGCTATAGACGAGAACGAAGAAGTATCGGAGGAGATACGACCTGAACCTGTAGTACCAGAGCAAGAATCTGATTACGTATTGACTGAAGAGGAAGTGACAATACCTGAATCGGAAAGAAGGTATCCTGTAAGAGAACGCAGACAAGTCGATCGGTACGGATGCAATGTTATGTATGCCAAGGAGAGCAATCTTGATGATGATCCATTGACTATTAATGAAGCGTTGGCGAGACCCGATGGTGACTTATGGCAAAAAGCGATAGATGATGAGCTTATGTCACTAAAGGAGAACCAGACTTGGACATTGGTGGATCGTCCAGCTGATAAGAAGCCTATCCAGTGCAAATGGGTGTTCAAAATCAAGAGAGATAGCGACGGCAAGGTAACAAAGTACAAGGCTAGACTAGTCGCAAAAGGCTTCACACAGGTATGTGGTGTAGACTATACTGAGACATATTCTCCAGTAGTTAGAAGCTCTACTCTGCGAATGTTGTTCTCGCTAGCTGTTGAATACGGTTGGTTTATTGACCAGTGGGATGTCACGACTGCCTTTTTATATGGCAAGATTAAAGAGGACATTTACATGCTCCAACCTAAAGGAGCAGTAGTCAAAGGTCAAGAAACCAAAGTATGTAAGCTGCAGCGATCTTTGTATGGATTGAAACAAGCCTCTAATGCTTGGTTCAAGGAATTAGACAAAGAGATGTTGAACTCAGGCTTTGTACAATCAAAAATAGAACCGTGTTTGTATCAAAAGCAGCTTAAAAGTAATAAGAAGTTAATTGTTGTTATTTACGTAGATGACCTTTTTATTTTTGGAAATTGTGAACAAGAAAAGCAAAAATTAAAAACCGATTTGCTTGACAAGTTCAAAATAAAAGATTTAGGCGCGGCTAGGCATGTTTTAGGCATGAGGCTGAGGAGAGAAAAAGATATTATTTTTCTAGATCAGCAACAGTTCATTTCGGAAGTTTTGAATGACTTTAACATGACGGACGCTAAGCCAGTTTCGACCCCAATGGAAGTCGGTATGAAATTAGAAAGATCGACAAATTTTCATAGCAATCTGCCATATCAAAGCATAATAGGGTGTCTAAACTATTTAGCCTGTAATACGCGACCAGACATAGCACATGCGGTGAGTGTACTTTCACAATTTAATTCGTGTTATGACGAGATACACTTTAAATGTGCGAAGCGGGTCTTAAGGTATTTGAAGGGTACGTCTAACCTTTGTCTTACTTTTAGGAAGTCAGGAGATTTAGACTTACGAGGCTACGTTGATGCAGATTGGGGAGGGGCACTTGATAGAAAATCTTTCACAGGATTAATTTTCAAGACAGGTAAAAATATAGTGTCATGGGAGAGTAGGAAGCAAGCGACAGTATCCTTGTCCTCCACAGAGGCAGAGTACGTAGGATTAAGTCAAGCTTCGAAGGAAGCTCTTTATTTACGTAGTTTACTGAACAGTTTGACAGCTGTGGATAGTAAAGCGGTCGTAATTTATAATGACAATCAGTCGGCGCATAAAATTGCAGCTAACAAAATGATGCATAATCGAACAAAGCATATAGATATCAAGTATCATTTTATTCGTGAATGTGTACTGGCTAACAAAGTTGAAATAAGGTACATGTCAACTGATACGATGATAGCGGACATCTTAACTAAAAGTGTTCACAGCCCGAAGCTTAGAGAATTTTTAAAGGATTTATCCCTGTCAAATTATTCTATTAAGGGGGCGATGAGTAGTTAGACGTTTTGATGTTTTATGTTTTTTTTTGTGCTTTGTGTAATAGATAATTTACTAATTTTAGTTTCATTATGCATACTTTATTTTGTTAGATTTCTTCTGTTTTTGTATTCTACTTTTGGGTACAGCGTAGTACAGTCGGACACAGAAGTGTTGGTGATTTATTTAGTTTTATGTACCGAGTACTGACAAGTACAGAAGTGATCATACGCAGCGTAAATACATTAAGGGGGCGTATTGGAAGAGGTCGCATATTGTATGCACTGGCATGTTGCACATGCTGTCACCGATTCAAATTAATATAGTTACGGCTTATGTTTTTTGTACCTTGTCACTTGTCACCGTGTGTAAAAATATTGACCACGAAATATAGTAATTTATCAGACCACTGCTCTTTATTGCCCCCTGCTTTCATTAAGTTCCAACTCACTGTGAACTGTGCGGCACCCGGTTCCGACTCACTGGTAGCACAATCATCACAATCGCCACAATCACCGCAGACAGTTCCGACTCACCGTGAACTGTGCCGCACCCGGTTCCGACTCACTGGAACCACACCTTAAATCTCTTAAAAATAAGAGACAACAAAAATAATCACCGAAATCATCGCAATCACCTCAATCACCGAAAACACCGAAATCACCGCAATCACCGAAATCACCTCAATCGCCGCAATCACCTCAATCACCGCAATCACCGCAATCACCTCAAACAGCTCAATCACCGCAATCACCACAATCACCACAATCGCCACAATCACCGCAGACAGTTCCGACTCACCGTGAACTGTGCCGCATCCGGTTCCGACTCACTGGAACCACACCTTAAATCTCTTAAAAATAAGAGACAACAAAAATAATCAATAATACATGTGAATTTTAAAATCAACCCCTATTTTACCCCTTTGGGGGATGATTTTACAAAAACGCTGAAAAGCGTAATTCTTTATTTCTTACCAAAAGCATAAATTTGAATTTCCATATCCCCAACTTAGAAATATTGAGTTTCCCATACAAACTTTCATCCCTTATATCACCCCCTTGGGGGTTATTTTTGAGACAAAAAGTACCCTATGTCCTTCTCTAGGATGCCATCTATCTCCTTGCCAAATTTCATCGAAATCCGTTCAGTGGTTTAGCCGTGAAAAGGTAACATACAGACAGACAGTCAGACAGACAGAGTTACTTTCGAATTTATAATATTAGTATGGATAGTATGGATGAAGATTCCTGCGCGATAGTAGCGATATGCAGAAGCGCGTTTACAAAACTCGCGACAGCACAGCATCGCTACAAAAAGTTGCCGTGAGCGCGCGGCCTTATGTCTTTTATTTCTGCATTTATATCTGTAAGTTTTATGGTGTACATAAGAAAACATATTCTATCGATAGATAACACAGCCTTTTTGCCTTCGGGCGGGTCTATAAATCTATCAGAAAGACACGAAGAACGGCTTTAATTTATAATATCTACATCAGCTATACCTGCATATATACAACATGAACAACACAATGCAAACATAGGTACTTATATATTATTATTTATTTTTTATTTAAATAATAGCTGCTCCCCGTGGCCCGCATAAGCCTCGATCCCGAGGGAATATCGGGATTAAAACTATCCTATGTCCTAACCCAGGTCACGGTCTACCCATATGTCAAATTTCATCCAAATCCGTTCAGCCGTTTTAGCGTGAAAGCGTAAAAAATTAACAAACTCACTTCCCTATTTTATAATATTAGTTAGGATTTAGACACTATAAAACTGATTTACATCCGTAAGTAAGACGTTCTTGTATATAAATTGCCTAAATAAAGAAAATAATTAAAAATAAATTTCAGTTGAAAACCAGCGTCATGCACTAGTTGTCTGGCATTTATGCTGAAATTCGGCGCAGCCGTGACCGTGAGCATTGAAATTTATTTTCTTTCTTTCTTTCACAAAAGTTCCTGCTACTTATAACGAAATGGGCACTAAGGAAGGATTTTTGATAATTAATCCCAAGGGCATAAAAATTTGTATGGAAGTTCCTAGTTTTTGGCGACAAGAAACCTGTTGCTTGTACTTAACGACTTGTACTTTAATAAGTACCTATTTACTACAGTAAATAAAAAATTTATATGTAAGTACTTAATATGAAACTGATAAAAAAAAAAAGATTTTCAATTCAAAGGTGATTTTTTTTTTTCTGATCAGGCGAAGAGTCCGATACGGGGCGATATTAGATTCCACTTGTTGCTGTATAAAATTCATTCGTCTTGTCATTACTGTTTTCCTGGTACTTGGTAAAAGACCGTTCTAAATTTTTGTGCAAGAACGATCCAACTGCGAACCGGACTACCAAGTGATACGACAGCTTATTCAGCCTCTCTTCATTTCTGATAATTCATTCTTCTTGTCATTACTGTTTTCCTGGTACTTGGTAAAAGACAGTACAAAATTTTTGTGCAAGAACGATCCAACTGCGAACCGGACTACCAAAGTGATACAACAGCTTATTCAGCCTCTCTTCATTTCTGATGCCTTGGTATTTAGTAGAAGGCAAATTCATATTTTCTGTGGAATAGAGACGCAACTTTTTGCGATAGTTTGTTTTGTTATTTTGTAGAGCGGACCACGTGAACATGGTTCTTCTGTAAACTCTTTAATATGTCTGTAGCCTTGGTATTATTGAAATCATTTTGTGCTAAAGTGACACAACTCTGAATCAACATTCTTGAGGTAGATTCTTGCAATAGTATATTATGCAACTAATGAATAAAGGACGGATTTAAAGCGAGGGCCATAGATGAATCACGATCAAGTGAAGGATTCTAACGACTGAATCACGACCGTAGGGAGTGATTCATGATGATTGAATCACGAGCGCAGCGAGTGATTCAAGTGTTAGAATCCTGAGCGACGCGAGTGATTCATGGCCCTCGATATAAATCCGTTTTATTCAAGAGTTGCATACTATACTTTATACCATGACTACGAGAAAAAGAAAGATTTAAGCGAAAATAGACATTTAATAAAAGGTTAACACGTTCAGTGTCGGGAGCCCTCCTGGAGGGTTTACCTACTTGGATAATGGGATGTCGGGAGCCCTCGCGGAGGGCTCTTTTTAAATGTAGACATTCAGTGTCGGGAGCCCTCCTGGAGGGTTCACCTACTTGGATATGGGATGTCGGGAGCCCTCGCGGAGGGCTCATTTTAAATGTAGACGTTCAGTGTCGGGAGCCCTCCTGGAGGGTTCACCTACTTGGATATGGCATGCCGGGAACCCTCGCGGAGGGCTCATTTTAAATGTAGACGTTCAGTGTCGGGAGCCCTCCTGGAGGGTTCGCCTACTTGGATATCGCATGCCGGGAACCCTCGCGGAGGGCTCATTTTAAATGTAGACGTTCAGTGTCGGGAGCCCTCCTGGAGGGTTCACCTACTTGGGTATGGGATACCGGGAGCCCTCGTGGACGTTGGAAAAACCTCCCGGAGGTTTCACTTCCAACTACGAATAATAAAAGTCATAGACTTTTATGGCGGAATGATGAGTTATGAGTTCTATGAAAATGGGTGGGTGGAGTCGAAAGTGTTAAGGAGGTTGTATAACTTGTATAGCATTGAGATAGAGGTCGAATACATTGGTGTGTTCTAAATTCAAACACCAAAATAGTGATTAAAAGAGCTTTTTATTCACTGTTTTCAGTGAATAAAATAAGCTTTTTAGAGGGGGAATGGTATAAAAGCTATTTATTTATTTAAGTTTCACAAATTATTTTTATTTTTTAATTATTTCTGTATTATAAATTCAAGTCGTTTTTCGTGTCTCTCTGTGTGTTCGCGTTGTTCTTACCATCATAAATATAAGTAAGTAATCAATTTTCAACTAACATTTTGTAATAAAGAAATGTAGATGTTTTGTCAAGTAAAAGCCGTGAGAAGCAGGGGCGGTTCGTTAGTTCTACATAAAAGAGTACAAAGGTAATAGGACAATTTCCATTTTGAGGTTAACAATGTTCCTCATACCGAGGTCCCGTAATCCCGTTGTATGAGGCTCAATTACTCAAATTGGTTGCGTGTGGTGATGCTGACCATCATTAATGTATTTACACGTTGTTTTACCAAAAACACTTTCTAAGTATTTGTCTGAAATACGTATAATTTACGCTACGCTGCACCAGGCACATGGATCATAATTGGGTACACGTACGTTGGCCAATTGATGAGAGTAATTTGTACTTTTAATCCGCTTCTTAAAAATTCATGATGAATGCCACAAGCTTAAAATTTGGTAGCTAGGTAAGTATGTAGGTAACGGGCGTATAATTACTGGGAACTTATCCAACGACGAAACAAACAGTATAATTACTGGGCACTTGACTTACGAACAGAAAATATAAACACGGAGCTATTCTCGAAAATTTTAGCCTCATCTAAAACTCAATCTTTCATTTTGTTAACGACCTGATAAGTTGTTCTAGCGGTAAAACTTTTTATACCGTGTACTTATCCAATGGCATGGCAATGTACAGGTAGTAATAAAAAACAAAGCTAATAAAAAAGCAGCCTCTCACTTCGCTCCTCTAAAGTGTTATTTTATCTCTCAGAGATTTTTTTATGTTGTTAATTGATGTGACACGGTGACACTTTGACAGCTGCTTTTCGTTGACAGAGAATAATGAGCTTTGGTTGTATTGTAATAAGTACTTTGCTATTAAATTTTAATTCTATTAGTGTCTTATCTCGGCTGGGCAGCGTTCGGGAAGCTACGCAATATCTCATATACATATCATATATCTATCTTATCTCATATATCGCAGTGTCTCAAGACGAAAGTCTTTGAACAGTGCGTGTTGTCAGTGATGGCCTATGGCACTGAAATGTGGTCGCTTACAATGGGCCTTACTAGAAGGCTAAAAGTCACCCAAAGGGCAATGGAGAGGGCTATACTTGGAGTTTCCCTACGTGGTCGAATCAGACATGAAGAGATCCCAGGAGAACCACGGTTTCTCGTAGCTCGAAGAATTGCCAATCTTAAGTGGCAGTGGGCAGGATATATTGCTCGCAGAACAAATGGACGATGGGACCGAAACATGTGAAGACCTCCCATAAGGAGGACCGATATTGGTGGACTTCGCAGGACTCTGCTGGATGCGGGAAGCACAGACAGAACTGGTCAACGTTACAGTACTTGAGGGAGGCCTATGTCCAGCAGTCTTTGGCTGAAATGATGAGTGCCTTATGGCAAGATTACACGGTTCAATGACGGGTTCAACCATTGATTCACCGTGAATTAAAGGTGCAGAAATCAAAGGTGTGGCTGACATTGAGTGGTTGATACGAGTATCATTGAGTTAATTGTACTCAATGGTTGATATTTACTTTTTCATTTGATACGAGTATCTCCAACAAAGGATACACAAATAATAATTACAATTAAACAAAAGGTTATTTTACGTGTGCTCCTCCAATTACACCAGGCACTTAGAACATACTGCAGATATAATTAGGTGAAAAAATATGTTGGCACCCACCGTTTTGGCGTAATTTGGAGTGGGCGTGGGTGGTGCCAACAAAAAATTAACTTCTAAAAACAGAAGAAGACACCATTGAATTTATTTAGCATAGCATAATCACTAATCAGCCTATAATGTTCCCATACACAGGCCTCCTCTGTTCGAGAGGCCACCACGCGGGCCCAGTGTCGGTTGGTAGATGTTACATGTCTTCGAATTTTAGGTTCTAGGACATGCCGGTTTACTCCCGATGTTTTGAATTCGTTTGTTTCATCCTATTGAAAGACAAAGGTGAATTTTTTTAATCAGAATTTATCCCACTAATTGCACTTTACACACATGAATTCTAAAACTTGCAAAATAAACACCAAGCTTTCTTCATAGCAGTTGAAGTGTTTAGGGTCACTTTCTCTGATGGGAGGGCAGTGTCATACACTCGTACTTATATACAGTAATCGTAAGTGGGATGCTGAGTTCATAAACAACCATGATTTTACTGTGGGAGTTGAACACAAGACTTTGTTATAGAGAAGCTTTTGTGCGAGAACTTTCGGATTTAACAAAAGCATTTGCGATTTTTGTTACTTCTATGTGGACACAAAGGTATGGTTACTGTTAACATAAAAAATGCGATAATCAAACAAAAATGACCATAGGAAGATTCTTGAATAGACAGTTACGAGCTTGTATGTGCCACAGAGCGAGATATCTAACAGTTACTACGTACCTACTAGATAACTACCTATTTTAGATTCTAGTAGCAAAACTGGTAAGTAATTAGAGCTTAGTTCGGTTTAACCCTGCTAAATGCGAACAGATCGCCTTGGCACAATGCTCTGCTTAGCACGTTAGCTAGTCCCTTTACAAGGCTACCAGTGAATTACGTCGTTGTGGTGTTGTTCAACAGAGACATGAGTAGAGGCCCTATAGTGTATGATTTGTATTCTGCTCGCGTTATTATGGCGTTTGCGGGAAAAACATGGCTAAGGAAAGCTTTTAGGTTTACGTACGTATTCTCAAATGGCCCAATTCAATATTCTATACCTCAGTCAAGTCACGTTACCTAACCTACATCTCTACAAGGTCCCATGAAAATAGATGGACAAATTTTAACACAGCGTTCAGTACGTCTAACTAACCAAAGATATTCATGCATAAACAAACTGCATGCAAAATAGATTTTATTCTGACTTAAAAATAATAAATGGCCAACATTTTTATTTAAATAAGTAGTATATTTTCGTTAGCTGAATTGTTTTTTCTTGTAAGTATCTAAATTTTTTTACCAATTTCCTTATTTTAGTGGTCTGAATGATTTCTAAAAGTTTGTCCATATATTTTAATGGCACCTTATGTTGGCATTGCGTCCGTCAAACCATATTTCACCAACCAAACAATTTTTACAACAAACTCATTACACAGATATAATGATATTCAAGTAACTGCAAAATATAGAAATATTAGCATATCCTTGCACGATGCGATGCGGTAATTGAGCGCATGGCTCGGCTCGGTCACTGCGCTTGCCTGAATCACTCGTCGCGGTTTCTGCATCCGTCCAGTGCCAATGTCTGTGTCTGTTACCACATTTATGTTCTAACAATTTTGTTCAACTATTTTGAATTGCAGCACATTTTGAAAGTTAGATAAGTATCTTTGTTTGGCGTTAGAAGTTGCTATTGAAAGATTTGGTTGCGTGCCCGCATGTTTAGTTTCTAATTTAGGAAATTGGATGAAAAGACATTGCCAAACTGATAAGTGCGGTGCCAAAAATCACATTTACAAGGAGTTGCAGTTTATTCCCAAAGATTTTTGGAGAGGTTCTACTCGGTTGTATGTTAACAAATCGATTTGGTGTTGACAGAATCGCATATCTCATCTCTCTTTTAGATAGAAATCATGGAACCAAGGTTGAATCGTTTCTCCAATATGGCAATGCAACGCAGGAACCGAGTAATGTTAGGTAGTTAGCTGTTTACCGCAGTGCGTGCGAGTCGAATTTTCGAAAGACTGTCACGAGCTCACAATGGATTCCGTTTGGTGGTTACTAATGAGTTTTGAATAGAACCTCTCTCGTAACAACACGCATTGCTGCTATTTTGTGTGCTACTGTCGCGTGTTGCCGTTACACGGTGCTATCAAGCGGCAAACGGTTTTAAGCAAGTGTCAGACACTTTACACCCCATTGCGATTGCTAATTATGATTATTATAATATTCCATACAAAATCTGTCAAATCGCGTATTGGATTTTCGACGCTCTGCTTAGCGCCGAAAATTGATTATCCAATAATGTGTATTTTCTTGACGCGCTGGGATACGCGCTGAATGCGTTCTGATATTCAACTCTCGAGCGTCCAAAATCCAATACGCAAAAAAAAATCGCTGCGATTTTATTGCGTCCGTATACAAATGTCGGCTTATACGGTGGAAACCGCGAGGCGCTGCTAGCATTGAATATGAGAAGGCCAATTAACACCTAGATAATGTAAAAGATTTCCTTTTAAACATAAATTAACTTTTTAATCGCACCTTTTACTAAGCTAATTGCCGAAATGACTTCTTTTGAGACAAGATCTTAACTGTAAACGGTATAAAACTTTTTTATGACAGCGCTAAAAGCTAGGCGGGTGACGCACAAGGTAAAGTCAACCACACAGTGGTAACACTTAGCATAATCAGCCTAATGTTCCCACTGCTGGGACACAGGCCTCCTCTATTCGAGAGGGAGTGGGCTGTAATCTACCACGCGGGCCCAGTGCGGGTTGGTATTAGATATCACATGTCTTCTAATTTTTGGTCCTAGGACATGCTGGTTCCCTCACGATGTTTTCCTTCACAGTTTTGAGAGCGATGAAACACTTGCACTATGAAAATTGCCCTTACTGCTACGACATAAAGGCGCTATCAATGTCAAATTGTCCACATTAATGTGCGCTCGACAGAACCTACATTTTTATTGACGGTCTCTACTTTGAAACGAGAAACAGAAACATTTTTGTCTTCCCATCGCGGCAGGCCCAGACGGAAAAGGCGGGATCAGCTGGACTCCTTTAATAAAAACTGGTCCTTGGCAGCTATGGAAAGAGAGTAGGGAGGCCTTTGCCCAGCAGTGGGACGGACAATACTAACCAATAAAAAAATTGTCTTCGTTGGCACAGTTTCTTTGGCTTACCTTACCTAGTCTAGAAAGGTGTTGATACGTGCGGTGTGAGAATCGCACAGCACAGTTTCACTATTATTAGGTGCTTAAAACTTTCTTGTAGGTATGTTCTCTGTTTTCTACTGGCTTGAAACCAGTCGTTTTACCACGGATCATTGTGTGCTGTCGTGTGATAGATGATCATATTGACATTATAGTGTAGGTGTATAGGGCTTTTTTTTTTGACTTAGCGACCCGCTCCTGCTCCGCACAGAGCGTCCAAAACTATACTATCTTTCAAGTTGGAACCAATAATTTACACACATTGTATTTTATGAATACATAAAATACAATGTATGTAACTATCTACTATAGCTGTACGAAATTAACACGAATATGAACAATAGTGACACGTTGGTGAAGCCAAAAAAAAGAGGGTTCTGTGTATTAAGATTAACGACAGACGGTTTTTACGACATTTTTTTTTTTTTGGAAGTTAATGTTCATGTATTTTACATAATTGAAACCTTGTGAAATAAAAAAATATGGTAAAAATCGCAACAAAATCTGTTGCGAAGCCTTTATGAACAACGAGGTCACACATATTATACACACGAAGGCAACTTGAATGTATACAATATGTAAAAAAAAACCTGCCCTATCCAAAAGGAGCACAGAATACGCTGCCACCCATGGGTTACAATATAATGTAAATAAGTCGGAAGTTGGAACTCATGGTCTTTAAGGCAAGAAATGTCCAGAAAATGTACCACCTATTACAATTAATAATGTCTCGATTCGTCTGGTACACCAGTGCAAATACCTTGGGCATTTCGTTGCTGATGACCTTAAAGACGATGCTGATGTTGAGTGGGAACGCAGGGCATTGGCGGTGCGGGCGAATATGCTGGCTCGCAGGTTCGCGCTATGTACAGATGCGGTCAAAATCACGCTTGTTAAAGCATACTGCACATCCCTGTACTCGAGCGCGAGCGCTCTAATCGGATCGGATCAGCTGTACTAATCGTGCCGCCAATTCGTTGCGTATTCAATACAACAACGCTTTCAGGATGCTGTTGCGACTGCCACGTTATTGCAGTGCTTCAGCAATGTTTTCTCAAGCCAGAGTAGATAGCTTCTCAGCTGTAATGCGGAAAAAGAATGCGTGTCTTCTCACAAAGTTGCGGGACAGTAGCAACAGCCTCCTGAAGGCTATTGCTGATGGGCTGACGAAAGCCCCTTATTAACACCACCCTATCTGTAGTAGAATTTAAGTACTAACATAGCCAATAAGTTAAATTGTTTACTAACATCTATTGGTTCTTGTTGTCTGAAGAATAAATAAATAATAATAGGCTACTGAAATAACATGTACAGACGCCAGCACATCAACCTAAACCAATCTGTAAAATTTTCCCAATCAACATTGAACCTTATTCTTTAGCGATAAACTTGAAAATCTATTTTGACTGATTGTAGTAACTTGATGTGCTGGCGTCTGTACCTACCAAAAGAAAATAAAAAAGTTATTGCTATTTAAATTTTACATTTTTTATATCCAAATTACCCCAAATCCATTAAAAATTATGAAATTTTCAACAGGGTCATAAGTTATGGCTTGTAAACACCCGCTAAACGACAGCCACCCCCTGCGCCAGAACAGCGCCCCATGTAATTACTAACCCAGTAAAATTCCCTTTCCTCCTAAATTTTTTCCTAGGTATTACCACATATGCACTAGGTATTATATGACTCTCAGTACAATACCTATAAATAATTAAATACCCTCACTCACGGATTGGACAGGGTTTTTTTACATGTTGTATATAATTATAGTATATGGGAAAACTCTTCAAAATAGTCTTCTAAGTATAATCTGGGATATTCATGTTTTGCTGCCTGCATAGTATGGAAGGTATAGATTATGAGAATCCTCCGGACGGCGTTCAGTATTTAAGTATATAATTATCTCTTCGTCAAAAATCAACAATTCCACATTGACCTTTGTCTTATCGCCGGAGGTCAACACTGTTATCAGAATATTTAGTCGCGCGTGGCAATTTGTGTACGATTACAGTCGTCCTCAAAATGAGGTTTCGATACAGACGAGGAAAGATAGCCTATCGTCTCAAATAGGTGACTGATGATAAGTGATAAGGTACTTGTCATATCACAGAAGCCGTAGAAGTCTGCAGGTTATTATGGACCTTTTTTTAGGTAGCTATTTATTAACTTTCTCAGTAGCCATTAGCCAAATCATCTTTCGCACAATCTACCTTGGTCTTCTTTCACTCTTTAACAAACAATTCCTTATTTGTCCGCATCATCATCATTTATTATGGATCTTCTTCTCTCGTATCGCTATCGATACGAACTAAAATGAAATACATAACTCAACTCTCAAGTCCACGACGCGCGTCGTTGGTCCAACACTCCACAGTCAGTCACTACCATCCCGCACTTACGAGGTTTTACCACGTAATATTCGATTTCCCTTCTACCAAGTACCAAGACATCATAAATGCACAGAAGAGTAAATTATTATTTGTACAACAGGCGTTGCCGTTGGATTCAGAGATGTGACGGTTTTGCACGAAAGATTCAAAGTAAACTTCAATAATACTAAGGCTGCAGAACATTTGTGGAGCACGGAACACAACAATGTGTATGTAGAGCTATCCGAACGAAAACGTGTGTGGCGCCGCTCGCCTCATGGCGGCGGAGCGCGGCGTTTACAAGTAAATAATATTATTCTCTTGCACAGTTCTGATGTCTTGGTACATTGTAAAAGGCAAATCGGAATTTCCGTGGTAAAACCGCGTAACTGCAGATGGATGGATGAGTTTAGTAGAGTAATGAACTGTTAAATTATGTTTCTTGTGTATGTGTTTGTGTGTGAGGATGTGTGCGTTTGAGGGTGTGTGCGTGTGAGAGTGTGTGTGTGTGTGTGTGTATGTGACCCTCCGAGTCCTCCGACTCCGATCAAGAATACGTGTGACCCGCAACCGCAATTCAAAATAATATGAATTTTATTTGTTTATTTTCCAGAGCGACACAGACCTATGGACTTTTCAAGAGATCGCGTTCAAAGCGGAGATGGATCGCCACGACGACCCCGAGTCTGAAGAAGAGGCGTTCATCCTATGTGCAGAAGATCCTGCCACCAGAACTAGAAATATTGTGGAACTTAGGAATATGATTTACGGTAAGATACTCATCAATTTAGTGACATAAATGGTGTTGAAGGCAGCAAAACATGAATGTCCCAAAGAAGACTATTTTGAAGAGTTTTCCCAAAAGAGTTCACTAATGAGTAATGACATCATCTTTCTCAATGACCATCCAAAAATTCACCGCTTTGCGTAATCCGGTGACGGGATGACCCATATTAATTTGTTTTTTGTCGGCTTTGAACTATTTGGATATGCATAATGATGAAAATGATTAATGATAATGACTATTATTATCTCGGCTTCTATGTAATGAGTTTTCTCATTTCCTCGTACACGTAACAGTTAGGTAACCGATACCATAAATATCGCGTTTACGGAAACTGAGTCGAGGTGGAGCCGAGTGGAGGAAATTACTTAAATTAAAATATGGGGACTATGCTCGTAAAAGGCGACGAGTACCAGGACAACAAAGCCATAAGGAAGTATTTGGTTATTAGGAGTGTCATTTGATGATTTCCCACCCAAAAAAAAATTATTTGCTTCGCTAATGGCTGCTAATTATAATTTATGACGTCATTTTTAACAAGTGCGTACTAAAATATTTTTTACTGAATATTTACCTAGAAGTGCGAAATCATCACGGACTATTTACTCTAAGCAAAATTATCGTGGAATAACAGCTACAAACCATTTATACTACGAAACAGAACAATTTGTAAACAAACGATTCCAATTCAGGTTAACAACCTTGCTAAGTGTGATATTTAACGTTTGCTTGCTTGTTTCAACTTCAAGTGATTGTAAATTGACCTTGATTCTTTTCAATCATATCTGTACTTACATTTTACATAATACGAAGTAAATTGCCAAAGAATCTGTAATCATGACGTGTCTTCATTACTTCTAATTAATTTAAGAAAGAGAGATAATGATAAAGATACCTAGTATAATTTAATTACTTAACGCTCATTACGTAGATTGCGTAGGTAGATGCAATTGAGTTTATGGTCTCATACAAACAAATACCATGTAATGTGATTTATTTGATATAATTGTTTAAAGACTGTTATATTGGCTTTGGCTTTTATATTTTGATGGCCCAGTTGAGTAAATCGAAGACCGACTTGATACCTTCTTTCTACATAGTTTCAAAACGCATAATTTTGTTCTATCTATTATCAATATAATCGCTCCGTATCGAAACGTCCTAATAGCAAATAGTCTTATTAGCAAAACGACCCAATGTCCTATTAGCAAATCGTCCTATGAGCAAATGGTCCCAAAAACAAAAGAACGGAAATGGTATAATGTTTATACTTTAAGTCTCACGTTATGTTAGTCACAGATGTCCTGCCTGTCGGCCCAGAACCACCTGTGAAGACAAGTTTGTTTGAAGTTCCCAATATTAAACATAGGAAGGGATATTTATAAACTCTGCCGAAGCAGAGTATTTTCAAAAATATTATAGACTCATTTGAGTGTCCCCCTCCACGGAAATCTTTAGTAAAAGGCGAAAGATTTATGCGTTTTGAAGGGAAACCAGAGTTAAAGACATATTTTTTTTTTTTTAACTAGGGCATCTCGTAGCTGGCCTCTGAGGCCATGACTACTTAACCGGTCATTCCTGCGGCTGCCTTAAGCTCCTAAAAACTTAGCCTCCAGCCAGGGGCATAAACTAAAGCTAATTACAAACTAGGCGAACGCTCGCTAAGGGCACCCCCTGTGGGGTACGAACCTCGGCTTAGGGCGTTCGCTAACGGGAGGACAGCAAGAGGGACAGGCTGGATCAAATTTAAATCATTATTATTAATCGGGGAATTTAAAGCTACAGGCTCAGCAACAACGCGGGCTGGCGCATCGTTATCGAGCAAGGGTCGGGGGGGAGTATCATTTACTCGGGTGGGACGCGATCGCGGACCTCTACGGTGAGGTCGGAAAGTGTGTCGGTTTGTGCGTGTTTTAACTGTACTGGTCTCCCTACTGCTCTCCTGGAGGAGAGTTGTGGGATCGTCTGGATCTAAAAGAATCTGCCTAGGGCGGCGGTTCGAGCTAATCTGACTGGGGACATAACTAGCCGCCTCGACAACCAGAGGGTTGCGGTGAGTGACGGCCCTATCAAAGTAACGCTTGGAGTTGCGTTTGAGAAACTGATGAATAGTAGGGAGTCTGAGATCGAGATGGAGATTGATATTCCTGACATACCATGGGGCCCCGGTGGCCTTGCGGAGGAATCGATTTTGGAGGGTTTGCAACCGATGGATATGATGGGATTTCGCGTGTGCAAAGACGGCTCCCGCATAGGTCATGATAGGGCGGATACACGCCGTATAAGTGCGCAATTTGCACTTGAGCGACATTTTACTCTTTCCATTGAGGATGGAATGGAGTCTACCTAAAGCGAACGAGGCTCGCGAACGCGCCTGCTTAATATGCTCTCCGAATGAGAGATGCTGATCTAGAACGACACCTAAATATTTGGCTCGCTTCTCCCAAGGGATAGGCTTGCCGAACATGGTGATTGGACGGGGGAGTGGAGTTTTCCACCTTGAGCGCTTTCTCACAAAGAGAACCGCTTGGCTTTTATCAGGGTTAACCTCTATCCGCCACTTTCTAAACCAAGCGCCGAGCTTGTCGACTTCGGTCTGGAGAGTGCGGCGTATCGAGTCAGTGCCTGCTCCCTTGTAGTAGATGGCCGTATCGTCTGCGAACAGAGCCAACTGCGCCTTTCTACTCTTTGGGATATCGCTGGTGAATAGGGTGAATATGAGGGGAGAGATCACGGAGCCCTGAGGGACTCCGGCGCGAATTGAACGGGGGGAGGAGAGAGCTCCTTCGATTCGATAGCGGAAGGTGCGGTTCGACAAAAAGTCCCGTAAGATGAGCACGAGACGATCCGGCACACCGAGTTTGTAAAGCTTATACAATAAGCCGTTGTGCCAGACTTTGTCGAACGCTTTCGCAATATCGAAAAATACCCCGCCGGTCATCAAACTGCGTTGGAAGCCAGCGCTTATGTGTTCGACAATCCGGTGGGCCTGATGCACGCTAGAGTGCTGCGATCTAAACCCAAACTGTTCGTTGGGGATGAGGCCCTTGGACTCGGCATAGTCTCTGAGGCGCTTATAAATAAGCCTCTCATAGATTTTTGCCATGACCTTGAGCAAACTAATGGGACGGTAACTAGAGGGGTCGGTTTTTGGCTTGCCAGGCTTGGGGATACCTATAACTATGGCCTCTTTCCACGCTTGTGGGAAGATATTATTACTAAGGGCAGCATTGAAGATGGTGCACAATAGCAGTATCAGGTGAGTGGGAAAAAGTTGGACAACCCTATTGGTGATTCCATCTGAACCGGGGGCTTTACGAATTTTTAGACCTTGGATGATGTCCTTTACCTCGTCTGGGGTGACGGGGGGTAAGGGGTCATCCGGGTCTTCAACGGGAGGGAGAGAGGCTCGACGTTCGACTTCCGCGTCAACCTCTAAGAGGTGAGCTTGGTCTACTGGTTGCAAGCTGGGAGAGCATTGAGCCTCGAGGCTGTCTGCTAGGCATTCTGCCTTATCGATGTCCTCAAACGCGATGGATCTATCAGGACGAGTTAACGGGGGCATAGTGACTGAGTCCCGGGACTTGAGTTTCCTCTGGAGTTCCCAGAAGGCTAGATGAGTTGGCTCGAGATCGCTAAGCATCTTTCCCCAGTTCGCGTCCCTCAGCTCCGCTATGCGTGTCTTTACAGATCTCTGTAAATAGCGCATATTGGCTTTGTTAGCGTCGCAGGGAAAATTGCTGTAGGCACGAATGGCCGCGTTCTTCTCAGTCATCAGATCGCGTACATCGTCAGGCAAGCTCCAGCGTGGGTCTTCCCCCACTGGAACTTCCCTAGAGCAATCGCTCAGGACTGATTGTACGTGATCCGTGAGTGAGTCGATCGCGGCCGTTGTGTCAGCGACTGAGTCAAACTTATCGGGAATGGAATCTAACTGGGGGGACGTGTTAGATTTCAGCAGAGTGCTTACTTTCTTCCAGTCCGTAACCTTTTTAGTGATCGCGGGTTGATTGGGGTCAGCGAGACCTATGCGGGGGGCGAATTTGACGACTACTGGGCGGTGGTCCGAGTCGAGCTCGTTTACCGCTTCGATCGATTCTAACCTAAGGTTGACGTTCTTAAGGAGCGCCACATCTAAGATATCGGGGGTATTGCCTACTATATGCGGATAGTGGGTAGGATTCATCGGGGCGATGACGTCAAAAGTCATAGAGTTAGAGAGGTCGAACAATTGTCGTCCTCTGGTATTAGTCACGGTACTATTCCAGGCCGAATGCTTGGAGTTGAGATCCCCTGCTATGATCACAGAGTCACTCAAACCTAATAAGATGGTGAGGTCGTTCGCGAGGGATACGGTTCCATCGGTTGCCGCGTAGGGAGGAAGGTAAGTCGAAACTAGCGTGATCGGTTGATGACCGGTCATGCCTAGTTGACAGATAGTGACTTCTAATCGCGAGAGAGTAGGAGGATCTAACGGGATACAATATAGTTCCTTTTTATAATAAATGAGAGTGCCACCTCTATGGCACCGCGTCCTGTCATTGCGAACTATCCGATAGTTGGCAATTGACGGGGTGCGGTGATGGGGTTTGAGGAAAGTCTCTTGGACCAGGAGAATGTCAATTTGATGGTCACGGAGGAACGCCGTGATCTCATCGCGTTGACCCTGGATGCCATTGGCGTTAAAGTAACCTAACTTGAGGGATCGGGGTTTAATTCTAGCTATGACGGCGTTATACATGATGGAGTTGGGGAGGGGCGGTCATAGTGTGGGTCAGAGCTTGCGTAATCTCGGGATACGCTTGATAAATAGCCTGAATCATATGATGATTCCCGGAGGCTTGGGCGGCTAGAATCTCGTTAGCCATTTGAGTAGCTCGGGGGGAAAGAAAAGCTAAATATGTGGAGCTAATCACATTGTAGACTTGATTTTGACTAATAATAGGACGCGTTGCTTGAGGAGCAGGGGCGGATCTGACATTGTTAGGGGGTGCGGGAGCGCGGGTACGAGGGTCCATCAGGGGGGGTATTGCCTTGGCCTGAGTCTGAGGCTGAGACTGTTGAGTCTGAGGCTGAGACTGAGGCTGAGGCTGTGACTGGAAGGGGGGTTGTTGCGCCTTGAATTGGGATTTATGGGGCGCCAGGCTTGGGAAGGCCTGTTGGTGATGGAGGTAATTCCAAGGAGAGGGCCTCTGAGGCGCCAATCGTTGGGGCATCTGTGCTGAAGGCATACGAT
Organism: Conistra vaccinii; assembly: GCA_948150665.1. NCBI lineage: Eukaryota > Metazoa > Arthropoda > Insecta > Lepidoptera > Noctuidae > Conistra > Conistra vaccinii. The sequence continues at coordinate 3,062,996 of OX411334.1, read as the reverse complement.
GATAGGTTGAGGGGGCTTCCCTCTTCTGGCGAGCGTCGAAACGGTTCGCCAGTTTGGGAGAGGTCGATTTAGGGGCTTTCGGGCAGCCGCGGTAGTTAGCCGGGTGGCCTACTTGCCCGCAAAGGACACAGCTAGGTGGATCGGGACATTTGGTGTGGTCTTTGGGACGCGGACAGTCGGAGGTGCCATGCTCACCCAGGCACTTGACGCACCTGGGTTTCGCATTGCAGTTCCGCTGAGAGTGACCATAGAGCTGGCACTGATGGCATTGACCTATAGCTCCGCTCTTCCACGGTTTCTCGATGAGGAAACCAGTGAGAGAGCAGAGTGTCCTAACTTGGAAGATAGGGTGATGCCCTTCTACCGGACTACAAACTACGAGTATCATGTCGTATGCGTCGCCGTGTTTGCCACGGTGCATACGATGTACCTCATCTACGGGGATTTTTTGGGCCAAGAAATCGGCTTTAATATCGGAGGGGGAAATCTCCTTGGGGATACGCTTAATAACTACGCGGATCTGACGTTCCTCTGGCAGAGCGAAAGTGTGGTATGACACCTTTCGATCTGTCAGAAGCCTAGTTAGGTTCCTAAAGTCCGTCGACGTGGGGACTTGTACCTTAATACCCTGTTGGGTGCTACGGGCGTTGGTGTAAGCGATCTTTTGATCGCAACACCATTTGGAAACATCCGTCCACTTTCCCTTGTCCTGAATGAACACGGGAGGGGGAGTGGGGACTTTCTTAGTACCGGGGGTAGGTGGGGTGGGGGCAACCTGCGCGGAGGTTGACGCTATCGGGCGGGGGGGCGGGGGAGGGGGAAGCTACCGTAGCGCAACTCGCGGCGGGACTAGCACTAACGGGGAGCGGGCTGTAGGGTGAGTCATCGAACGCGACTACCTTACTAGCTTGCGCGGAAGACTGTTTCTTGCTCTTCCTTTTCCTCCCTTTACCTTCGACTTGGGTGAAGCCTTCGTCGTCGGAACGGGAGGAAGAGGAAGCGGAAGCACTGCCTTCTAGGTCAGAATGAGAATACGGAGAGACGGGGCGCTTTGAGGAAGCTTTTATCGGTTCACTAGTGTCCATAGACACTAGCGGGCTAAAAGGATTTTCCAGCTCGATGACTGGAAGAGAGGACTCTAATGCGTCGGAGAAATCCCCGACGCTGTCAGAGGGACTTAACAGAATTCGCTTTAAAGCGGCGAATTTCGCTCCCCATTTCGCTGCAAGCGGGGGTTCTTCGTCTAAGACGGACTGAAAGAATTCACAGAACGCCGTGAGGCGGCGGTCTGCCATATCGAGCTAACTAATGGGCAAAGGTACCTATTTTTCCCTATGCCTAACTCCCCGGGGGAAAACCGGGGATGTGTGAAACCCTCCCTGTCGGGTGTAGACAGGGAGGTTGAGTGCCTAATGGTGAGCCCTAAGCTTGCTTTTGCCCGTTGCCTGTCTTATTGTGCAACGGGGTCCTACCAGTCTAGATCGAAGGGTGTAGACACACCCAACCGTTCTAGGTGAGTAGCTGTGGAAGGAAAACTGTCATCCAGTGCCGACTAGGAGATCCCCCAAGGCCGAACACTGGGACCCGGCCAATTAATTGCCTCGACCCTGAAGGGGCTTCGGCGGGTGTGTTGGGTCAACACCCCACTCGGTTTCGTTGGCACCGTATGGTTTCCACCGAGGACCACGAAACTGTGGATTTTCCCTGAAGGGGGATGAAAAAACGCGACGGGAGACGTTTTTACGACAGAATCGTTAAAAGAAATAGACGTTAATTGTGTCTTGAAAAAGACAAACAATTAACGGTCGACGATAGTCAAAGACTATAGCAGGCACGGTGTCTCAGGAACACTTGAGCCGCAATCGGGGAACTCGTACACACAGCAGGCGCAGCGAGCAGCGTGACCGTCCGCGTCGGGTGCCGAGCGCAGAGAGAGTTAAAGACATATAGGTCGCCCGAGATTATATACCCCGCGCGGTAACGAAACCATAGCGCGATTCAGAAACGAGCGTGAATTGTACAACGCCATCTATCGAGCATATGGGAACTAAAAATACCTATAAGTAACATACATAACCATAACAATTTTAGAACAGATTATCACAAGATAGGAAAGCAAACAGAATACGCATAAAAATACTGTCCTCGAAAATAAGGATAACTATCATCTGCGGTTGGTTGTACTTAATTAGTTTAGAGACGCCTTCCCAAATCCTAATAGCAACATAAGTATGTCTCAAAACATGTTGATATGGCATGTTTCGTTTAAATCAAAGGCCCTGAATGTGCTCTATGTGTAATCCTGGATAAAATTGGACAGTCATCATCATCATCATATCAGCCGAAAGACGTCCACTGCTGGACATACATAGGCCTCCCCCAAGCACTGCCACTTCGACCGATTCTGTGCTTCCCGCATCCAGCGGATTCCTGCGAACTCCAAGCATAGCCCTCTCCATTGCATTGCAAATTGGACAGAAGCTAAGTAAAGTTAGTCTTAACGTGACTCTAACATAACTTTTATCGACAACAGTAGGTATCTAGGCATACAAAATCCAGGGGTGGGCAGCTACCCTCACCTCCCCCCCCCCCTGGGTACGCCCATGCTTAACAATATCCCCCCTATCTGTTTGCAATGCAATAGTAACTACTTTATAGTATATAAAATTAAAATTATATATTTCAGAGCGAGGCGAGTGTCACCCACATCGGATGGACGATGCGTATTTACTGCGGTTCCTGAGGGCACGGCGATCGGTGCCTGCGCGGGGCATCGACTAGTATGTATTCATTCTGCAGTATAAGCATAATCAGCCAACGGCTAGAAACGTTTCCATTGCTGGGACACTGGCCTCCTTATTGTGAGGAGGAGGAGTATAATTAGAGTTACCTTACTATCAATGGCAGAGCTCGTATGCCTTGCATTGCAGAGTTTTCTAAACTATTCATGGATGGTAGCAGGGATAGCCCAGTGGTGTGACCGTCAGACTACCAAGTCATAGGTCTCGAGTTCGAACCCAAGGCACGCACCTCTGGCTTTTCAGATTCATGTGCGTATTGTATAATTATCAGTTGCTTCAAAAACGGTGAAGGAAAACATCGTGAGGAAACCGGCATGCATTACTCGACGGCATGTGAAGCTTTCTAATCAAAATTCTTCTGCCCTTGCAGTTAGTCCGCTACAGCAACTTCCGGGACCAGAACCCGCACCTATGGCGCGATGTGGACTGGTTCAGCCTCACCAAACTGGGCCACGTGTTCGAAGGCGTACTCTTCGACAGGCCTGATGTTGGCAGACTTATCCTGTGCAGGCTAGGTAAGTCTTCCACCACACTCTTTCTTATATTAACTTTGGATAGAATGCTTCCTTAAGGCTGTAGCGGTTTCACCACATACGGACTACGCATCAAAAGACATGACGTCACACAAATCCTCCTCAGCATCGCCCAATAAGAGTTTACCACGCGAACTACCAATATAAGACAATCCAAAATCAACTTTCGGGCAGTTGCCCGCCAGACACAACACCCGTCTGGTCGTAGGATCCTGCCTTTTCAATAAAGGATGAGTGAACTTTACACCCTGTTCCTCATACCTCTAAAAGGCGAAAGCGTCAAGGTAGCAGGGGCGTAGACTAACAAGCCGATTCCTATCGGCTTCCCTTCGGTAATTCGGAACACAACCACTCTATCGTCATTGAATAATCACACTATAAGTATTTGAATACAATAAATTACATTACAAAATAACATTACAAAACGCCTACATAAAAATTTTTGTCTTTATATCCCAACAACAAAACATTTCGCTCTAAAATAACTCGTAGGCGCGTACGGGTTATCGTGAATTCAATTTCTATAGAAAATATAGTCCGTCTTGACGTCACTCGGTCACGTGACACCGCCCTTTCTTAGCAGCCGAGTAAGCCGGTTTGCAACGAGTTATTATAGGGACAGTAGGCGAAAACGCGCTCGTGTGAACGAGAAAGAACTATGTATTGCTATTACTCACTCGTTCTCGCATTTGATATTCGGTTGTTGTCGTTGAGTATCGTAATGCGTTCGGCTCGATGTTCGGACATCAAAACATTATTTCATCATTCGATTGACAATGTGTTGGTTTTTGTCGTAATCGCAACCATAATAATTTGTTTACAGTAGTTAATTTGCATTTTGTATTCATTGTATTCATTCGTTTATCATTACTAGTACGAGTAATATTTGTTTTCAGGTATAGAAAAGTGATTAAGATAGTGTTTGTGTTATGAGTTTAGTGAAAGAAACGTACGTTGATTGAACTACGTTGTAATTAGGTATTTGGGGTAAGTAGAAAGTTTAATAAGTTGAACTTACATCATTAGAGTAGATTTGAAAAATGATTAGTACTATCAGTAGGATTAGGATGGCGGCAAATAGTTTTGATTGTTGCTTGACGAATTATTTACTTTGTGAGGAAACATGCTTTTCAAGGTTTGAAAATAAGAAACACATAATTAATACTGAATTCTTTATTAATACCTACATTATGAAACAAATTCCTTAATTAAAAATACTTTTTGTATTATAATTACATTTGATTTCACTCTTAGAGTAAAATCAGATGTGCTGTCATCTTGTGTTGAAACGCCAAACTAGCTTCACAAATCTCAAAATAGTATTTCTTATCGCCGACAGATGTCGTTAAACGAATCACAGAACAACTTGATTATTTTTCGCTAATTCGCATGAAGCTCCTATTAGAAAAGTAAATCGAAATAGGAATTTAATGAAACGGTTTATTGACACCATTATTTTGTTAGATACACAAGAAGTAGCTTTTCGCTGCCACGATGAAGGTCTGAATTCCAATAACCGCGGTAACTTTAACAAAACTTTGTTATATCTCAGGAAATATGATCCGTAATGAACTCGCATTTAGAACTATGATCTTCAGTTCAGAACCCCGTGTTTTCTGGTCTCTCTAGTGATATTCAAAATGATTTAATACATTGTATTGCATCCGTTTTACGAGACCACATTAGATTAGAGATACTTAGATAAAGCTCAATTTCTGTCTGTAATGATTGACGAAACTCCAGATGTCAGTCATAGGGAGCAATTAACTGTAATTTTTCGATATTTATCAGAAACTGGAATTGAAGAACGATTCCTGGGTTTTTACGATGTTAGCGAAAGTCGAACTGCTGAAGTTTTATCCAAACAGTTGTCAGAAATACTTGACCAGTATCGTTGTAGAAATAAGTTAGTTGGTCAATCTTACGAACGGCGCGGCAGTTATGTCTGGCGAGCCACGGTGGAGTACAAGCGAAAATTCGTGATGCATGTTCATATGGCAATGTTTGTCCCATGTTACGGTCATATATTAAATTTAGTACTGAGCCGTTCCCTTGAAAATATTCAGGAAATGAAAACGTTTTTTGGACACGTAAATAGTATCATCTTATCATATAGTAAATAGTAACATCTGCCTGTACAAGACTGAAGAGCCAGAAAGCTAGCCACAAATTGTAAGTAACTGGACTTCACTTAGCTTACCTTTTCTATTACGGCACCCTTCGCCACTGCAGGTAGCCCGCGAAATTCAAATTTTATTACGGTTTTTTGCAATTTGCAGGTCAGTATCAAGTTGTATGTTGATCTAAATATGATTCGCGGCCGTAATAATAATCATACAAATTATCATTATCAATACCTACAACTCTACATTAAGTTCATGTAATTCTATTGATGAACTATTTCATAAAATCACTGCTTTCTTAAGTTGTATTGCTGATTCTTTTATTTATATATAATTCTGTAAACCCATAATTGATAGATTGAAAAAAAAGGAAAGAAATTTTGAATTTCGCGAGTTGCAACTACGTAGTGGTCGGGGTCCAGTACAGTCAGCAACAAAAGCAGCTGAATGTTCCCTTAGCAATGCTTTCTTAACCAAGTTAAGAACGGCTTTCAGTCTAAAAAGATGCTACTAGCTGTACCTATAATGTATATTAAACGGATTTTTGATAGGTAGGAGGTCGCAGTAACTTATACATAAGTAACTTAAAAGTGGTGTGCGAAAGATCTAATTCATCTTTAAATCCCTTTATTTATTACACCTACGAGTACGTAAAAATTAGGGTAATCTTATAACTGGAAAAAAGGATTTTTATGTTGCCATTAACTTTGTTTAACTTCATTAAAAGCGTTGTTGTGTAAAATCTTGATAACAGAATTTGTATATCAAGATTTATTATTTTATAGTCCGTCCAAGTTTGTTATGGCACCGAAGTTATGACCATCATTAACATCCAGTTCGTCACGAGATAATGGAAGACAATTAAATTAACGGTCACAATACCTGGAACAGATATCATCTAAATTGCAAATTTTACAATCGTTGTAAAACATCTCATAAACATGTGATTTCCAAGTGTTATTTGGAAATGTAGTAAATAATAATGAAGTGGTCTGAAAACCTAGAAGATTTAGCAAAGGAAACATAAATTTACTTGAATTTAAAGAGGTATGGTTATTGCTTGTAGGTATGTAACCAGCACATCTTGCAAGATCAGAGTTCGTGCGAGATCATGAAGAAGTAATTTCCAACTTATATCACTTATTCCAGGTGAATGGGATCCAGATGAAGTCCCAGTAGAAGATCTCATCCGCGGTTCTATGCTACTTCTGGAGATCGGCATCATGCAGCCGAAGCTCCAGATCTTGGGAGGCACGGCCCTGTTGGACTGCGCAGGTCTCACCATGAGGCATATGAGGCAATTCTCACCAGCTATTGCCTTACAAGCAATGAATGTTATGGGGGTAAGGAACTATTCTAGTTTTCTTACACAGTACTAGGGACTTAGGGCTGCATAGAACTTTGAGGTTGACTTTTCGGCTGCTTACTACTTCTGAATCTGAAGACTTGCTTCAGACAAGCCAATATGCAATTTTAGTTAGAACTTTTTAAATTAATTGTGACTGCAGGTGTCATCTATGGAAAATTGCTATAACAGCTCTGCTGCCTACTTTTTTATAAATTGAATTGCTGTGCAAGTAATTAATTATGCTACACAATACCAAATCTTGGTATTTTTCGTAAACTACAATATTCCACCAGAAAAAGTATTATGCTTTCTACATTACTGGATTGGGGAACCACTCTGTCGTCAATAGACAACGAGGATATTGCAATTTAATATAAGTAAGTAATCTCATGGCATAACCTCATCTCATTTCAGTTCTCATTCCCGCTGCACATGCGAGGGGTCCACGTAATCAACTGCTCCAGAGTCTTTGAGACGCTGTTCCACTTCTTCAAACGTCTGGCCCCCGTGGACGATTTGTGGAAGAGGGTTCGGTTCCACGGAAGTGATCTCGGTACTTTACATAAGTGAGTATCCAGCACCAGGTATCCATAATAATGCAGGGCTGGTGAACGAAGCTTTGTGCAAAAAATAAAATAATATAAATACTTACCACAATTGTGCGGTAAGTATGAACCCCTGATAATCTGAAACTGACAATGCAGTCAAATCGCAAGATTTATTATCAGGATTGCCTTTTTAGTAGCGAATAAAAGTCAAGTTATCATCAACACGTGTATTGTATAATGGGTATTTAGCTAAATTACGAGATTCATAACTGTCGTTTTCCAAACACACGTTGTTTGCCTCCGACTTAGTTCTCATCGCTCACAAAACCTAACAAGTAACAACCCCATTTGCCTCCAACTGGTGAGCACGTTGCAAACAGTATCGAATCTCAAAGGAGAGCTTTATTTAATAACAGTGATTGAAAGCTGTAAGCTGCAACTTCAGCTCGTTACACTACGTCTCTCAGCTAATTAGTTATACGCTGGACTCCTGCCCGGCCACTGAAAATGGCGTATAAGTCATGATTGTCATGAAGTAATGTGGTACTATTATTTCTCTATAGATATTTTACGACATCGACTAAAATGTCACGGTGTATATAATTTTTGTCTAGCTTTCAATCATTCATTACACAAAAATAATTTATTCTGCACAAATACAGCGCTGTAATGAGTTTCTCCATATAATATATAGTGTAGCAGCTTGTGCCGACAGAATAGAAAATGAGAAAAATCCCTATAATACCCATACTTACTTGCTATTTTAGGCTAATACACCTACTTTAACTTTGTAACAATCATTTCAACTTCAACCGCTGACTACAACTCTTTAGCGGGCAATTTCGGTAACTCCCAACGACGTGCTTCGAATACTAAGGACATGACAGCATTTTACTTTATTTCTCTGGTACTTTTGAATCTATTACCAATTGGATTCAAAAGTACCGACAACAATATTGATTGGCCCTGTTGGAAATGTTCTGCCTGCTGCCAGTTTCATTCCCATAAATCTTATAATTTTATGTACAAACTCTATGGTTTTTCAGTCTATGTCGGCCTCTCTGTGAGAGAGAGTGGGCCATAATAAACCACGCGGACCTAATGTGGCTTGATGGATGACACATGTCTTCTAATTTTTTATTCTAGGACATGCCGTTTTGAGTGCAAGGGTGATGAAAAATAAATTAAAGAAAGTAAAGTGCCTACCTGGGTTCGAAACAAGGACCTTCGGCACATAAGTCGGGGCCGTTACTTTACTATAAATGTAATTTATCTTATGTATCTCCCTTTTTCAGGTACATTCCCCCAGAGTGCCTACCAAAGAGGTACGGCGGTCATCGCCAAGAGGTGTCCCTAGAGAGGTGGCTGACGAAGATCAAGCAGTACAAGAACAAAGACTTTGATAACGACATGAGAAACTTAGGATATGCTGTAGATTAAGTTACATACACTAATGTCTGTTTGCACTAGAGTACTAGACAGGCATAGTTACACAAGATTAGATAGGTACCTAGTGAACGATGCTCAAGTATGATTTTTTAAACTATTATTTTTAATATGTAGGGTTAAGCAGGTATAAGTAAGAAGCCTTAGGAACGAAGATCGGCGTTTCCTAATCTCGTGTTTAACAGTACGGTGTGTAGTGTGACATGGAACTAGGTGTGTGTGTTGGTGCAGACGGTCTGGTAATCTAAGAAGTTTCTTGCCAGTAATGTTCCTTCAAAAAGATTACAGTAAAAATAACGGTCAAATGTACTTCGTACAGTATACTTTATTTTTTGTTTATACTAAACCTCAAGAGGTCATTGTACTCATACAATAACCAAAAAATACGTTGTATAGCTGTAAAGTACAACTATTTTCTTAATGTGCAGACCGGACCGGATCGGCCCGTGTGCGTCCGGTCTGCACCAAGTGCAAAGGGCAACTGATAGAAATTCGACGAGTCGACGACTGAAGAAACACCAAGTTTGCCGAGGGACATTAAGAAAATAGTTGTGCTGTACGTATCTGTTGAATATGATGAAGTTAATATTTAGGGAAATATTAACTTCATCACATCTCATCTCACTTCATCTCTCTTCATCTCTCTTCATCTTCTTCACCACTTCGCTATGATTGTGAATTCTGCTGATCATGACCCAATGAACCGTCAAGGAGAAGTGTCATTAACACTAGGCGAAAGCGCCAGGATAGTCCGCGAAATTTAATTTTTCCTACGTTTTTGCAATTTACCGGTCAGTGTCACGTTGTAATTATGTTGATCAAAATATCATTTGCAACCGCACCGTAACAAATAATTATGTAAGAAATTTTTTACATTATAATTCTGTAAATTAAGTATACAAATATTTGTTACGGTTGCGAATCATAATTATTTTGATCAACATTTATATACTGACACTGCCTGCATGGAGGACAACGAGACAGCAGCTCATGTGCTGAAAGTACTTCGGTACCCCAGGTACCCTCCGTGAGATTGTTAGTGACACCGAGGCGTTGCTGGCCTTCTTCAAGGAGCTGGGGTGGATCGAATAATCGATTTTACCACCCTATTTTGAATAAACACCATATTTTGACATTTTGAATTCCGTAGGCTCTTTGCGCATCACCAAGTATCACCAAGTTTTTTAGTTGAGAATAATGATCAGTATGTTCACAGATAATTCTAAAAGTAGATTAAAAAAAATTGATTATATCTAATTTGTGTCGAAATTGAATGACTGGAAATTATTGTGATATTGATATACCTAGGACCTACCTAAATGAAAATTTTGAATTTATTCAAAATTGTTAGATAAGTACTTACGCAGTACTTAAATGTACTTATTAAAAAAATGGACAAAAAGGGAATAACAAAATACTTTGTAAATCTAAATAGTTAAGTAGTTGTTTAATAATTTACTATTGTATAAAAGCATTATCTGTTAATAAAAAAACGATATTCTTCTGAAAAAGTTGATATTATTATAAATAAAATCATTATTTATTACAAATGTAGATAGTACCTATTTACAGTAAGTAGGTAGATCACATACAAGAACTTCGGTAATTTTATACACAAATATAAAATTAATAATAATTATATTAAAGTAAGATTAAACAGTTTTTAAATTGTATTTTTTTTTTTATATGTTCATACGAAGGGTCAGGCGCAGCCGCGGGGTCACAGGGTATAAAAACTTCATTGTTCTTCACATTTCTGATATCCTGGTACTTGGTAAAAGACAGTTCTAAATTTCCGTGCAAGAACGACCCAACTGCGAACCGGACAGACAAGTGACGTGCAACGGTACAACTGACAGCTAATTACTAAAACGTCCTCTCTTCATTCCTGATGCCTTGGTATTTAGTAGAAGGCAATTCAAAATTTCCGTGCAAGAACGACCCAACTGCGAAGGACTGCGAACCGAAGCACCTGAAGTGACGTCAGGACGTGGGTGACGTAGCGTGCAACAGCTGATTAATAACAACCTCTCTCTTGATTTCTGATGCCTTAGTATTTGGTAGAAGACAATCCAAAATTTCCGTGGAAGAAAGACTCAACTTCAGAGTGCGGGACTAGCACGTTGATGACGGACTATAATTAAAGTGCCTGTCCCTCTCGTTATTTGTGATGCCTTGGTATTGGGAAGCAGGCAAATTGTAATTTTCCTTAGAATGGTTGAGATCTAGCGTACGACCACTCAAGCTAGGTACAGTTCATACGAATATGAATCTTATGATTATTTTCATATTGTGTGTGAAGTGACTGAATTTCAAGCGTTTCACACGAATTTGAAACTTATTGCACGACTCTTAATGCGAAGCATTAGAGTGTGCTCTACGATCGAAAAAAATTTTTTGCCCCATTTCTGTAACTGTTTTTATTGTTACACTCCTGCTAGTACACAGAACCTACTTAATTTATATACCATTGTATAGATGATTAAATGGAGATTAATACTGTACTTTTTAACAATTGATTTAATGCAGCAGAAATGGAAAAAGCATCAAAATAGTTGAAAAAAAATTCCTGTCCGTCAATTTATGAACCCTGAAAACATTGTAGCTTGCGATAAAATCAATTAATTGAGTCAATTTTTTTTTTATACATTCGTTTCAGCCGTAGAAGGAACCCTATTGAAAATGGCTCTTTTATTCAAAGTAGTTTAATTATAATTAATAAAATACTAACTAAAATATAATATCTTTATCTAAATATTTTCAACCTTGGTCTTGATGTTGCTTAGCAACCGCCAAGTAAATATCTTTGTCAGTCTTTGACATTACGACTTCATGAAAAGTGATAAATTGTTCATTTTTGTTAAAAACTATGTTTTGAATTTCTTTTTCGTTTATGAATGAGTGTATTGTATGAGGCGTGCACTTTTGGATTTTCCAAACTATTTTAATATTCATAAGGTCTAGGCCTATTTCTCTAATCTCAGCCATTGCGATGATCGTCCACGTTACGCGCTCGACGACCGAGAGACTGCACGACTGCAAAGTGCGTTACGTATGATTAGTTCTCATCTTCTTATTTCTGATGCCCTAGTACTAGGAAGCGGGCAAATCCAAATTTTCTGTGGAATAAAGACGCAACTTGCGTTTGTTGGTAGTTAGTAGACCGGCGGCGGACCACGGCATTCTGTAAGTGTAAACTCCTTAGTATGTCTGTAGCCTTGGTATTATTGAAATCTTCTTGTGCTAAAGTGACACAACTCAAAATCAACTCAAGATAGATACGGGCCCGAAACATTTCGCACAGCCCAAACCACTAAACATAGAAACTTGAATTTTGGGCAGTACTTACAGTTTAAAACGAAGGGGTGTATTACTACTAAGGAAATTATTTTGTGAAAACCAACCCTTAACGGAATGAAAAGGGCGGAGTTCGTTTAATGAAAATGAAAAATCTTATTTCATGGGTTCATAGACTCTAAACTTGGCATGCATGCGTACCTAAGCTCCAAAGAAAATAAAGCGTTTGGCATTATTCGTTTTTACAAAACATCCCCCAATAGGGGGGTTTAGGAAGTATTAAAGTTTGTATGGAAGAAATTACCACACAACAATTATTTGTGTGGTAATTCCTTCCATACATACTTTAGTTATGGTCCCTTGTAATGTAATCTGGTAAATACCTATTACATGGGACATAACAGGCGAAATGTGCGGTGTACTATAGGTACATCTGCCTAACCATTTGGGGAATACATTCGTGATGTTATGTTATGTTATGTGGGTCATGTATCTATCTATAGCTAGGTATTCAGGTATTCAGCAAAAATCTGCTTTGTGAAAGTAGGTATCTCGTCAAATAGCCCACTTTTGACTATCTGATACTGTAATCAGTGAACAGGGTCATACGACTGTGGGACAAGGCAGAGGTCACAAACGTTTCAATCAACCATAATATTTACAAATTGCAACATAACATTTTGAGATAATGCGTGCTTCCACAGGTCGTTAACATTAGTTACAACTTACAAGTGTGTCGACCGAGAAACGTGGATTGACCCAAACAGAAAGTAAATAATTTGGATAAAAACTAAGTAGTTTGCCAGAGTAGACGACTGGTTTAGATACTTTCACTTTTTTAGGGTTCCATAGAACCCAAAGAACCCTTAGGCTGCGTTCAGACGTGCTTGGATTGTGCTTTGTCGCACAGGACCCGCACACGCGTTGTAGAACTTTCAAAGCCAATGTGCTGACCCGCGTGGCGTGCGCGTAGCGAGCGTGTGTCGTCTGACCGCAGCCTTATAGTTTCGCCATGTTCGTCTGTCTGTCCGCGGCTTACCTCAGAGATTCATTGTACTAAAAAGCTGTAATTTGGCATGAGTACACATTGTATTCACGCCGAAAATGTGATAAAATAAAATCAATTTTTTTTTTTTAGGTTTACAAGAATAATACATCCCCACTTTACGTGTAGAAGACACGTAAAGTTGTTTTTTTATCATGTTTTTTTTTATCTATCCCATAGTGTGGGGTGTCGTTGGAAAGGTCGTCCAAAAATTGTGAGTTTGTAGAAATCATTTTCGAATTCAGGGATACCTTTGCGAAATATTAAGCTTTAAGATTGAAGCACGGCGACGACTCGCTCGGTGTCACGTGTTCACTACACTGTATTGTAGCTACGAATAAACGACTTTGATACTTTTTTATTATTGAGTTATTTGTTATTATTTTTCTTATTGTTTATTACTTACTATATATTATATTACTTAAAATACTTTGAGTATATAATGACTGGAGAAGCCTTACGAACACTTCCCCTTTGTATATGAACAACAACAAAATGTTCGTGTACGTTCATAAAAACTACTTTCAAATCGATTCTAACTAGGGGTTTCGAATACCGGATTTTTTCAATACCGGTATTAATACCGTATAGAAAATTTTCAATACCGGGATCCCGGGATCCCGGTATTGGAAATTTTCTATGGAAATTTTGGAAAAAAATTTTTTTTGTTAATATTTTTATTAATTCAAACACTAATAAGTAACTAAAAATAACAAACACTGTTTTTTTAAATATAAAATCATTTTTTTTTTATATTACTTGTATGTTGTAAACAGAATCTCTTAAGAAAAATAATAAAAAATTGGTTATTTTTTTAAATAAAACGTTTAATTTCGAATAATCAATAACTAAGTAATTACAATTTAGCGATCTATTTAACTTTATGTTTTTATAAAATAAATCTCTTTAAAATCAACATACAATTTTTTTACTAAAATCAGATAAATATCTGTCAATATTGTTCATGCACGGTGCTTAAAAGGTTCTTTCTTCCTGACTTACTAAAGTTACTGCTGAGTGGAACATGATATCTTGAGCTATAACGTAATATGATGCATATAATCTCTAATAAATTAAGAATAAAATAATATCTAATAAATTAATATTTTTTTAAACTTAAATTAAATATATCAGTCACAAATTCATAATTGTTTCGGTTCTTTCTTCCTGAAAATGAGTTCGTAGGAAGGAAAGAGCATCAACATTTTTATCTGAGAGCGAGCTTCTTAAACGGTTGCACAAATACGTAACCGAAGAAAACGTTTTCTCTGCCTCTAAGCTCATATGTGGAATGCCAAGTAAATAATTATACGCCATGTCAATGTACATCTCTCGGCGGCCTCCAGTACTACCATAAATGCCCATTTCAACTCTTGCAATAGACTCTATATCAGTGCTGGAAGAAGCTTGGGTCTTACTCTTAATTTTCCTTTGAGTTTTAGCTTGTATTTCTGCCACCAGTTGTTTTTCAAATTCAATATTGGGATGCAGGCGTGACAAAGGAATTCTCACACTGTCACTATCACTATCATCAAAAAGGGATTCCCATCTGTAAGTTTCTTTGAGATTGTAACTCGCTCTAATCCCACGATGACATTGTGTATCTCATTTGAGGTAGGCTTTATAAAAAAATATATCCTCTTCTTCAGCAAAAAAAGTTTCAGCATCGTGTAAGTAGTAAGTTGGATAACACCTGATATTAACAGCCGTCTCTGGTTTATGCGCATTCGGAGGGTTGAGGCAAGATTTCGGCTAATGACGAGGTAGACGATGCAGCATGAATTTAAGGCAAACATCAGCCGTCGAAAGTGGGGCAAGTAGTAATAAAATGTATGATAATTAAAATACGCGGTTTTTAAAACTGCTGACCTAGATAAAAAAATGGTTGGAAATATAATGTGTAATAAAAAGAAATTGTTACAATGTAGGTGTCTACTGATAATAAAATAAAATCACCAATACCGGTATCCCGGTATTGGACATTTCAATACCGGTATTGAAAAATGACAAAAAATGTCCGGGATCCCGGTATTAGCCAATACCGGGATCCCGGTATTGGAAGCCCTAATTCTAACGCATTTTGTTAATCGTTATAAGGGCGCGCGAGCTCCGTGTAAATGCCTAGCTGTGCTATTAAATTCTGTAAAAAACGTTCAAAAACGTTATACTTACGTAAAGAACCGAATAACCTTCCTTAAGTCAATATTTTTTTATAATATTTACTCATGTTTTTATTGAATTAAAAATCCTAACCTCATAATACATTTAGATTCTTCGTTCGATCCAACTATGATTGAACATAAAAATCGATTCATAATCGAGTATTTTCCTCACATTGATCGTGACGTCAACAAGTCTTGGTACATCTCGATTTTATGTTCATAAAGATCAAAATACTTTCATTTTGCATTACGAAAATATACGCAAAATCAACAAAATTTACTTACGATTGACATGCGATTATGTCCTTTAGTAAAAATGATAGCGAGACTACCGTAGAGTTGAGGTCATGTTTGAAACCTAAATTGACATGTCGATAATTCCTTATGCCAGCCACACACGTAACGATTTGCTTGCGCAAACTTAGGCTTGAGCAAATCTAACTTGACGTGTTTTCAAAGAAATTTGCGCAAATTTCTTCCCACACACGTAACGATTTGCTTGCGCAAACTTAGGCTTGCGCAAATCTAACTTAACGTGTTTTTAAAGAAATCTGCGCAAATTTCTTCCCACACACGTAACGATTTGCTTGCGCAAGCCTAAATTTGCGCAAGCAAATCATTACGTGTGTGGCTCATTCATTATAATGAATTACTTAGTAAATATTTTTGATAATTGTTTTTTTAATTTTTCCTGATTGTTTTGCGTTTTATGTATGTCCCTTGAAATGGTTTAGCATTTTTTTTTTACTTGTCCTATTTTATTATTGAGATTATTACAATTTAGTTACTTTTATTTAATTGTAGTTATTTTCTCTTCTTGTTAAAATTTTTCTATTTTATGCAGCTGTTTTATTTCATGGATTCAAGCAGAATACCAAATGAATATCGATATCGATAAAAAAAATTAATGGTATGAACGCCTTTTAGTCTTCTCTAGCTTCTAGGAAATAGAACAATAGCTGATCGCCCAGGCGAGCACCTATTGTTTTTTTTCGTAGTAGTTACCTCGTCCCCCGCGCCAAAAGTGACAGACTTTTTTGTTCGAAATATTGCGCATAAGGCTTCTCCAGTGATAATCTAATTTAAAATACTGTTAATAATGAAAAGTAATTGAATAATCAGATGAGGCACTAAAACTGGTAGGTATCACAAAAATCAATAGATTCGTACCCGTTTTCGCCGACCTTTTCGACCCATGCTAGAAATAAACATAACAGTCAGTAAGTAACAATTCCTTATGCTAGCCACACACGTAACGATTTGCTTGCGCAAATTTAGGCTTGCGCAAGCTAATCGTTACGTGTGTGGGAAGTTTGCGCAAAGTTCGCAAAAGTGGCGCAAATTTCTTTGAAAACCCGTCAATTTAGGTTTGCGCAAGCCTAATTTTGCGTAAGCAAATCGTTACCTTTTTGGCTGGCATTATGCCAGCCACATACGTAACGATTTAATAAAATAAAAATTATTTATTTCAGACGTTACAGTCCATAGATTGTTAGTAATTAGTTAGTAACAATTTGTGCTTACCTGCTATGTTAGTAATGTTAGTGAGTTTCTTTAATTAACTTGTTAAACCTAAAGCCACCTCCACCAGGTGCCTCTGAATGAGACAGTCTGGTTTCGCAACAATCATTTTCAGGATGCCATTCCGACTGTTACGTAAACTTTGTAGTAAGAATGCTGCTTTCTTACGCATAATGGCATGAAAGCCATCCGTATGTGCTTCCGCGATTTACTTGCGCAAATTTAGTTTTGCGCAAGCAAATCGTTACGTGTGTGGGAATAAATTTGCGCAAATTTCTTTGAAAACCCGTCAATTTAGATTTGCGCAAGCCTAAGTTTGCGCAAGAAAATCGTTACGTGTGTGGTTGGCATTATGCACAGTATTCCGAACAAAAAAGTCTGTCTATTTTGGCGGGGGACGAGGTAACAAAAAACCAAAGGTTGTGTGTTGTGTTACGCGGTAATGGCATCCATTGATGACGCTTTGGCAATAGTTGGCCTAATAATCGCTACAAAAAAAAAGAAAATACGTAAAATAAATGTTTGCTAATTTCGCGAATTGCCTTCAGAATCTAGCGAATCGGCCAATCGGCCGTCACCTTCATAGAAATCCATAGAAACCAGCCAGTCAGTGCAGTTGCCGCATGTAGTCAGCTACGGAATTGTTCTTGGCATACGCCGATTAAGCTCCCAGTCGGCAAGATTTTTTCCGACATCTTCAATTGTCTTCCTTCATCGTCATATTTCAGCCAATTTATACAAAACCTTAATGAATTATACACATAAACATTCCTCATGAATCACTTCGTCCATTGGTGAAAATCGTATGAAAATCTGTTCGGTAGTTTTTGAGTTTATCGCATTTAGGCAGATAGACATTCGCAGCGGGAGGACAAAGTTTACTTCAAATTAGTACTATTATTGTTGATTAAAAAAAAACTACTGAAATGTGATCACATGCCCCACACACGCTCAAGCGCGCAAACTCAAATTTGCACAAGCGTAGAATCGAAAATTGTAACTGCAGCCACACACGTAACGATTTGCTTGCGCAAACTTAGGGTTGCATAAATCTCCAGCCACACACGCAACGATTTGCTTGCGCAAACTTAGGCTTGCGCAAATCTTACTGTGTTTTCAAAACAGATTGCGCAAATTTCGTCCCACACTTGTAACGATTTGCTTGCGCAAGCCTAAATTTGCGCAAGCAAATCGTTACGTGTGTGGCTGGCATTAATCACACAAGGTAGTCTCGCTATAACATAAAACGAGATGTACCAAGACTGTAACGTCACAGAAGCAATGTGAGGAAAATACTCGATTATGAATTGAGTTTTATGTTGAATCATGGTTGGATCGAATGAAAAATCGATATGTATGTATTATGAGGTTAAGATTTTTAATTTCAATAAAAACATGAGTAAATATTATAAAAAATATATTAACATGTGGAAGGTTATTGGGTTCTGTAGGTACGTAAGTTTGACGTTTTTGAACGCTTTTTACAGAATTTAACAGCACAGCTAGACATTTGCACGGAGCTCCGCGCGCCCTTATAACGATTAACGAAGTGCGTTAGAATCGTTTTGAAAGTAGTTTTTATGAACGTACACGAACATTTTGTTGTTGTTCATACCCAGAGGGGAAGTGTTCGTAAGGCTTCTTCGGCCATATTATATTATAGTGAAAGAAAAATTAGTATTTAAAAAAAAATACCTATAACGAGTCAACAATAAACTTTTCCATCTATCTTCTATCCTATATACATGTATATCTATATATATATAAAAATTAACCCCTATTTCCTTGGTCACGGCATCACGCGTGAGCGGCTGGACCAATTTCGCTCATTCTTTTTTTGTTATGTTTGTTATAGTAAGGAGAAGGTTCTTAGGATAGGTAGGTGAAGGTAGGGTAGGTAGGTATGCAAGGAGGTAGGTATGTATGTAGGTAGGTAGGTTTGCAAGGAGGTAGGTATGTATGTAGGTAGGGTAGGTAGGTAGGCAGGAAGGGTAGTTAGGTATGTATTTAGGTAGGTTTAGGTAAGTAGGTAGATATGTAGGTAGGTAGGTAGGTGCGCCATAGATAAGTACTTAGTGCTACCCGTGCGAAGCTGGGGCGGGCAGCTAGTATACATATAAAAATGAATCCCTATTTACTTGGTCACGGCATCACGCGTGAACGGCTGGACCATTTTCGCTTATTCTTTTTTTGTTGTGTTTGTTATTGTAAGAAGAAGGTTCTTTGGATAGGAAGGTGAAGGTAGGGTAGGTAGGTATGTAGGTAGGATAGGTAGGTATGTAAGGTAGGTAGGTAGGTATGTAGGTAGGACAGGTAGGTAGATAGGTAGGTAGGGTAGTTTGTTATTGTAAGGAGAAGGTTCTTAGGATAGGTAGGTGAAGTTAGGATAGGTATGCAAGTAGGTAGGTAGATATGTAGGTAGGATAGGTAGGTAGATAGGTAGGTATGTAAGAAGGTAGGTAGGTAGGTAGGCACGGTAGGTTGGTAGGTACGTAGGTAGGTATGTAGGTAGGTAGGTATGTATGTATGTAGGTAGGTAGGCAGGTAGGTAGGTAAGTAGGTAGGGTAGGTAGGTAGGTATGTATGTAGGTAGGTGTAGGTAGGTGTAGGTAGGTGTAGGTAGGTGTAGGTAGGTGTAGGTAGGTGTAGGTAGGTAAGTATGTATGTAGGTAGGTAGGTAGATAGGTAGGTGCGCCGTAGAGAAGTACTTAGTGCTACCCGTGCAAAGCCGGGGCGGGCAGCTAGTAAGTATAAAATAATTGTTCAATATAACAAGAGTTACAAAGAATACTTTCATGATCAAAATAGTTAGTCGCACTATACGCTTTTTGCTGGATCATTTGGCGCGAAAAATTTCGGCACAGGTCCAACCTCAACGAGCGCTCGCGCAGTACTGACTGAATGCCAGAAGTCCACGCATCGTATTATAAAGCGATTTGGCAGGTTGTAATTACGTTTATTTTGAATTATATATATTTTTAAATTTTTTTAAATTATGATATTTTAATTTCTTATGAACTAACTGTATATTCTGGTATAAATTTTACGTAGTAATCTTAATGTAGTAAGGAGAAATTCACTGTTAATTCTGAGCGTTTTTAGTAGTTTTATGTTTTTGAATTTGATTTTTTTTACAGTTATTCCATACATATTTCAAAATTCCGAGGCCGCTATGAACTAGACCACTATTTAAGAGATATTATTATATTTTTTAATTTAATTTGCTTATATGCAATAGTTCAATCCACGAGCTCGAAAAAGTGCCGTCGCGCATTTTATGAAAAACTTGTTTCGGAATTTTGGCTTTATTTAAGTAGATAAGAAAAAAAATCAAAAAGCGAGGCCGCTATGTACTATAATAATAACTATTCTCCACCACTCAATAACTCATACTTGTCGAAGTCTTTCAGTTTCTAAGAATGAGAACGCCAAAGTTGTCCATTTACGCAAAAATCAGGGTCAAAATGTAATAGCCCTCTTAAGTTACTAAATATACATCGTCTATTGTATTTCACTATAGACAATAAATGCATAATATAATACGTATCGAGAAAAGAGCGAGTAAATAGTCAGAACAATAATTATTATTGTTTGACAACAGATATAGATAGGTAAGACTAAGAATATAATTCAAGTAGTACCAGTCCGGTTCAGTTCTAACGAATATGTATTTTTCGAATTTGATTCTTATTACAACTAGAAATTGGCCTATTGACTGAGAACGAATTCTCTCTCAGGACGATTGTTTCGGGAGGTACCTGTTTCGCATAAGGCGGGAGGAAACGCCCGGGTGTCACCATTGTGTGGATCGTCCAGAGGACACGGTGGAGCATACGGTGGAGGTTTGCCCGGCTTGGGTGGACCACCGCCGTGTCCTCGTGGAGGCGATCGGCGGCAGTGACCTCTCGCGTCCGGCCCTGGTCCAGGCCATGGTGCGGAGCGAGAGGGCATGGCAAGCCGTCACCTCCTTCTGCGAAGCAGTAATGCTCGCGAAGGAGGAGGTGGAGCGCGCGAGGGAGTGGCAGAGGCCGCGCCCTACCAGCCCTAGCCGCCGCCGCCGTAGGAGACTTCCCGGGCGTCGGGAATTGATAGCCGATTTCCGGCCACCGTAGGCGCGGGCCTGCGGACGGAGAGCAGAGGGCAGCTCGCCGTCCGATAAGGACCAGGCCCGGGTCGACGGCGCGTCGTGTTCCACGCGTGCCTCAAAGAGATGTCAGCAAAACTGACGGGGTCCGTTAGGGCCGATGCCTGCCGGGGTTGCGGGTAGTCCCAAGGGGAAACCGTGGCCCCTGGCATGGCAAGGGAAGGAACACGGGTGGGTTTTAGTCAGTAAAAGTCTGACACGCCCTTCCGCTCCGCCCAGAGCGGGAGAAGTCATTGGATGATTTCCCACCCAAAAAAAAAAAAAAAAAGAAAAGGACGAACTGTAGTTGGCCTAGCTTTGATACTTCATGAGTTTAGCTTAGAAAGTTATAACAAATTAATAACATTGTAACTATACTCCATTTATTTTAGCATAAGACAAATAGAGGCTAAATAACGATAGTTATTGTGTAATATTGTTGAAATAAGAGTGAGTTGAGGGTGAGTTTAGAGTTTTATTTTTTAAATATATTGCTTTTTTGGTATTTTTTTATTGCTGATTGGGCCTGCTCCTTGACCTCGATCTCGCCTGATTGAAAACCATGGATGAGGTCTATGGTGTATCGAGCGTGCCCAAAAGATGCCTGTTCACTGTTCCCACTGCTGGGACACAGGTCTCCTCTCTGTGAGAGGGAATGGCCCGTAATCCACCACGCGAGCCTAGTGCGGGTTGGTGGATGTCACATGTCTTCGATTTTTTTGTTCTAAGACATGCCGGTTTCCTCACGATGTTTTCCTTCACCGCTACCGATTACCATTTACCATGTGTTTATCAAAATCAAGCACGTCCACGATGACCAATCTGCCTAAAGTATGTAAGATGGCTGCCATTTCCAGGAGTTAGGGGGAGTGAATACGGCAACTTCAAAGTGTTTTTTTTTGTAACTCCGGTATCTAATACCTACGTTTCGCTAGTTTATATCAAACAATGGTATGTCCATACTTTAACCAGATTTTTCAACTTAAGCCGTTATTAATAATATTATTTTATTTCTATTTTAGTAAACACAATCTCCTACACGAGTCATCGTTTAATAAAAAACCTCATATCTTAATAATCTATAGCCACATACATATCTTAATAAAATATAGAGAGAAATATGTTTCTTTCATTTTCCACTTTTCACTTAGAGTGCACATACCGGGTTTTGATATTTAACTACACATTTTATGTAATAAATGGTGACGCTAGTTTTTTACAACAAATGTTAATAAATACCATATTAATTTCCCGTCAAAACGCAATGAATATTTTAACGCAGTAATCTTGCATGCGAACGCAATAACTCAGTAAAGTAGGTAAGTAGTAGACACACCAGGAGACAGTCGACAGACAATTATTAATTATTAATAGTAGTATTAAGAGTTGCATTCACCTTGACACCTCCATGCAATAACATCGTACGTAACTCATCTTTTTCATAAATTACGTTATTGCAATGTAATTTTTTTCTTTTTCTTTAAAATCATTGTAACTCTGCTCCCATTCATTTTTTAAATATGCAAGTCAAAGTATTGTAGCATACCAAAAAAGTACCAACCAATTTTTGAAGTAAAAAGTTCTTTAGCGGCGTTGTGCACTTTTTTTTGGGATGGCTAAAAAATTTCGCCTCAGAATTCGTGACTGTAAGATCCGTTGCCTAGCAACCGACCAAGTAAATATCAAAATAAATACGTCTTTGACATTACGTAAAGATTGCGAGGTAAGAAATTTTACCCATATAAAAAAAAAACTGTCAAAACATACCTACTTCATGAAAAGTGTTTAAATAATTTGTTTATTTTTGTTAGACTACTTATTTTGAAAATTAATAAATATACTACTACTACTACTAATGAATATTGTATTTGACCACATAAATTATAGTACTTATAAACTGATAAATAAAGCAATTCGTGCGAAATTATTCCCTAACCATTCCAAAATATTCAAAAATGCACGTTAATGTTCAAGCTTTCACTTCTGCCGGCACTCCCGGAGTGCAACCCGTTGTTTTTTTTTTAACAATATCGGTTAACTTTATTTACAACTATAATAACTTTCGCCCGCGATTTCGGCAAGCGTGGAGGTCGAAAATTATCCCACGAGAACGTACTACCTAGATAAAATGTATCCTGTGTTAATCCAGGTGAACTATGAACTATCAAATAATAAAAATAATTACATAAATAAATATAAATAATGTACTTATACAAAATATTGTAAAACATTTTAAAAGAGTAACGGTGGAGTTTCTTGCCCATTCTTCTCCATACGAAAACTACATTTTGGAAGGGGCGGTAGAATCAATACTATATTTTGTAAATTTTGACGTTCAAAAGTGCCTTCAAAGGCCTATTTGAAATAAATGCTTTGACTTTGACTTTGACAAACTCACTATTCAGCCATTTTTGCGTGATTGAGTAACAAACACACAAACATACAAACTTTCACATTTATAATATTATAGGTATACAGGGTGGCAAGGACACTAGGCTAGGAATACTTTTACCATGGATTCAGTATATTATGATTCTGAACCGAAAATTTTCAACACAGGGTGTATAAAAAAATAAATCGGGTGTTCCATACATTTTGATCGCGTAGGTATTGCATTTTTTTATGGATTTATATGGCATGTTATTATTGAATTTAGTAAAAGATTCTGAACCCCATGCGTTGAAAATCACGTCAGTTATTTAAAAAAAATCTGCTGTGTCATAGAAAAGTGCAATACATAGGTACGTGGTCAAAAATTCAAAATGTATGGAACTGCTGATTATTTTAAAAATAATCAGCAGATTTTTTTTTTTAAGTCGGTTTTGCTAATTCTTTTACCAATAGAAAGCCACGTTATTTGTGAGTCATAGACTATTTTATGTTTACCGCCCAACGAAGTGGGCAGGGGTCAGCTAGTCTAAAATAAAATAAAAATGCCTTACGATTTTATTACATGGAGGTGTAGCTCATAGACCAGTTAATCCGGTTTTGTTAATAGAACCTTAAATTCCGAGGAAAGCCATGGCGCGGCTTAATAACGATGCCAAGACACTTCCAATTCCAAGTTACATAAAAGGTCAGTACGCTAAATTTTGACCATGTTCCGTCCGTCAATCACGGCTACAATCTATCGCTGTTGACTCTGATTCTATTCGCCGTCGCAGGCGCAGCTAACGATTGTTTATGAGATCAGTGGGTGCTAGCACTGCTAGCTACTGCCAATTGCCATAACAGGACAAACCACGGCCTCCATCGGACGTGCTATATAGATAACTATTTTTAATTTTAAACTATCGAGTTTTTATACATATATGTTTGTATGAAGATTTATTTTATTCCTATTGGTGTCAGTGATTTACTACGATTAGTGGTTTTTTTTTTTGGATTGACTTTTAAACTCTCGGTGAGTAAAATTTTTTGTTAATTTTCTGTTTAAAATCCATGGCCATGATATCTGCTTACTTACAGATATTATTCCGCGGTCAGAAAAATATAATAAAACTAACTAAATTAAAAAATACTATTACTAAATGAACTAATTGATATTACTAATAAAATAAATGAATGTACATAAATAAATGAATATATAAAATAAAATGTACTATCTTTTGCCCCAACCACATTTAGAGCAAAACTCTGAATTAACTTTACGCAGTCTGAAACTGATCAAAATGTTACCCTCTCATTAAGATTTTATGGTTCGAAGACCACGTTTACTTTAAATTTCAAAATTATCGTTTTGTCCGCAACTAGCTTGATTCTTGCAAACTTAAGCCATCCATACTATACAAATTATGTGGTCAAACTAATCCACAAATGAAAGGAGAATAATATACCAAAAGTAGTTGTAGGTATATGTCGTAGGATGATTTGATAATTCAAATTTTCGCGAAAACTATGGTTTTTGCGAAAATACGGATACTTAGAAAATGGTGAAAACATTTCTGCGAGCAGCTTTATCCCAAATTCAAACTTAACATAGTTGAAAAACAGGTTCTCCCATATATTCCAACTGCAATATGTAACTTTGTACGCACAATAGTATGAGACTTCTTACTTATAGGCTTTGCTGTAATGAGAAAAGAACCATTCTCTGTATTTTTTTCAATATTTAAGGCTCAGTAGTTTAAAATGATAAAAAAAAATGAGATCGTCGCAATAAGCCCTTTCATTTGACATGTCACACACACGGTACAGTTTGCAAAACTATTTCTTTAGTTTGGATGTTTGCCCCCCAAAAGTGACCCCCTTATTCAAAATTCATTTATTGACGTTACACGTCCTTGTTTGGTCACAGAAATACATATTATGTGTACCAAATTTCAACTTAATCGGTCCATTAGCTTCGGAGAAAATTGGCTGTGACTGACGGACAGACAGACACACGAGTGATAAGGGTTCTGTTTTTTGCTCTTGAGGTACGGAACCCTATAAACAACACGGAAACATACCTTGACTAACAAAAAAACAAAATTCTATTAAAATTATGTAAGTATGACTTGCAAAATTAAGTTTTTTTGTTCATGATCGTAATGTGGAGAACGTACTTCCCTTTCAAATATTATTATAATAAGCGTCACTCACTAGCGTCTTTAGCACCACAGTTATTTATTAAAAGTCAGGCTTAATTTTTTATTATTATTACCTATTGTCTTATTCCAGGTGCATCGTCTTAACATATAATTCAAATTCAAATTATTTATTCATATTCATAATGAGGAGAATCATATAATTTTATTAAAGTATACAAAATATTGTGAAAACATTTTAAAAGAGTAGGTAGCGGTGGAGTTTCTTGCCCATTCTTATCTATACGAAAACTACCTTTTGGAAGGGGCAACTAGAATCAATTCTATTTTTTGTAAATGTTAAAAAACTGCCTTTTAAGTGGCTTACTAAAATAAATTATTTGACTTTGAGTCAGGGCTAAAATAATTCGAGGATATATATTGAAACATACATAAATATACATTTATGTAGGTATATAATTTATAAAGAAGATATAAATAACACAACAATTTGAAATAATTGAATTTTTTTGATAAAGTATTTTTATGATATAAGTTCTAAGACGTGCGAATAATTCTAACAATGATTGATCTCCGTATTTGCCATAGACATAAATATGATTATTTAACTATGACTAAGATAATTTTAATGTTCGAAACAAGGAAGTAAGTTTGGTTGAAGTTGATTAATTAAGGTGAAAGCGTCAGGGTAGCCCGCGAAATTCAAATTTGCGACCGTATCAAATGTTTATTTATAAAATTATAATCATAGAAATCATCAATACAACTCAGTTCATGTAATCCCGTTGAATGACTATTTCATGAAATCATGACATTTGGGGATTATGCTAATCTAAGGAGTTGTATTGCTGATTCTAATGATTTTAATTCTGTAAAACCATATTAGTTACGCTCGCAAATCATATTTTAATCAAGATACAACCTGACACTGACCTGCAAATTGCAAAAAACCTAAGAAAATTTGAACTTCGCGGGCTACCTTGGCGCATCCCCCTTAATGAAACTGATCTCAAACAAGTGTAACAGTACATATCCTAGTTGTGTTGTGTTGGGAATAGTGATGGGTCGAGAGAATATTCTCACCCGGAGAATATTCTCGGATCGAGAATGTTCTGCAATATTCTGGAATATTCTTTTCGACGGAGAATATACGAGAATTTAAAAATGGAAGTAAAATTGCTAAATTTTAATACAATATATTTCGATTTCAAGGTCTAAAGTAAACTTCTTTTGTTGTTATTTTATACTTTACTTGAAAAAACATTACTGTATTATGTTTCGGACTGGAAATGACGCCGATTCTCTTGTATATCGGACTAAACTAGCTAAACTATCACTAAAATTCGTTACTTTTGGCTATGAGAATCATAAAGCTATGTTTTTGCTTATTCTACAAAAAAAAAAACATAAATTTAAAAATAATATTGACACAACTAAAATCAAATTTGACAATGGTGCCGATTTTCTTGTAGGTACACCGAACTAAACTGTCACTAAAATTCCCTACTTTTGGCTATGAGAATCTTAAAACTATTCTGACAAAAAAATCTCTAAATTAAAAAAAATATTTTGACACATCTAAAATCTAATTTGACAATCACGTGACGACTCCACATGGTACTTGTACTCTACCCTGTGAATTTTTTTAGAGCCGGAGGCGCGCAGGGTGTGCAGCCTCGAAGAGTTTTAATAGAATTTTTCACTTTTTGTATGAAAAATATGAAAAATTATTACCAACATGTAGGGATACAGGGGTTTAAGGGTTTCCTAAAGGGGGTCGAAAATTTCATTATTTTTGCGATAGGACGCACCATTTTCGAGATATAAGCAAAAGAAAAAAAAAATACAGTACTGTTTTTGCACTGAAGTCGAAGTGTTGGTGTGAATTTTAGTGCATGCCAACTAATTTTATTCCACTCGTTTTTAATCGCGTAAAATAGTCAGATTTAGTTGGAAAAACCAAATTTTCAAGATTGGTTTTTTACAATAGACATTTTAGCTTAAATTCTTATTTACTTTAGCTTATATTATCTCGAAAATGGTGTGTCCTATCGCAAAAATAATGAAAATTTTGACTCCCTTTAAAAAACCCTTAAACCCCCAGAACTCAACATGTAGGTAATATTTTTTTATATTTTCCATACAAAAAGTGAAAAATTCCATATCAAAACACGTCGACGCCGCGCCGCCCCCCTGCTCGCCTCCGGCTCTAAAAAAAATCCCAAGGGAGGGCAAACAAGTACCACATGGAGTCGCGATTGTCAAATTCGATTTTAGTTGCGTCAAAATTATTTTTGATTGTTATTTTGTTTTTAATTATTTGCACCATAAACCTTTCTTGTAATGTTGTTTTCTTATTCATTTTATTAATGCTGATTATTAAGAAATCGTACTTTAACATTATTACCATACGAAATTTAAGAGAATTTATGAGAATTTTCTCGGAAATATTCTCGGGAATGTTCTCGCTCAGGAGAATTTACTGAGAATTTAAGTTGTGGTGTAGTTTATTTTAAACTAAAACTTCGTAAAACGTTCAAATGCACTAAAAACTATTACTCTAAAAAAAACTGATTCAATAAAGTCATCCAATTTTTAAATTCTCGTATATTCCCTACCAAAAGAATGTTCTCGAGAACTTAACAGCAAAGTTCTCGCAAGGAGAATATTCTCGAGAATTGCCCATCACTAGTTGGGAATAATAATAAATCACTATTATCACTACATAGTATAAAACAAAGTCGCTTCCCGCTGTCTGTCCCTATGTATGCTTAGATCTTTAAAACTGCACAACGGATTTTGATGCGGTTTTTTTGATGGTAGAAGGGTAGGTAGGTAGGTGCGCGGTAGATAAGTACTTAGTGCTACCCGTGCGAAGCCGGGTTGAGCAGCTAGTTATTTATTTATATTCCTAGATTTTCGAAAAATAGTGTTACAGCCAAATTAGACCGATTTTAAATTTCCCATAGAAACAGAGATTACCAGTTATCTGTTTTTAAATAAGACATTTCGAAAATGTTGTTAACTAAGTTTATAGACCTTTGTATCCTGCATTATGCGTATGAAGTTTCATTAAAATCGGTTCAGTCATTTCGAAAAACAAGGGCTTGAAAGTTTGTATGAAATGCCGTACGACGTAAACCCTCTTAATAGAATCTGGCATTTCTAGAATCGGGCATTTCTAGAATCTGACATTAGTCGACTAATCCGTTTTAAGCAACGATTACTAACGCGAAATCAGTTTCCATAAACTTGTCGTTTAAAAATACTGTTTAAATATTAGTTCTCTTTCTCATTTCTGATTTCCTGGTACTTGGTAAAAGGCAGTTCAAAATTTCCGTGCAAGAACGATCTAACTGCGAATCGGACAGCGAACGCGCAACAGCTGATTACTAACATCCCCTCTCTTGATTTCTGATGCCTTAGTATTTGGTAGAATGCAATTCAAAATTTCCGTGGAAGAAAGACTCAACTTCGGTTCGAAGCGGAGTGCGGCGGCGGTCGGCCGGCGCGAGGCGCGGCGCGGCAGCGGGACTAGCTGACCATTCTGTGCTAGAACTAGCAAGTTAGTGCTAACTTAGAACAGATGACGGGACTATAAAGTGACTGTCCCTCTCGTCATCTGTGATGTCCTGGTATTGGGAAACAGATAAATTTTAATTTTCCGTTTAATTGTGGTAAAGGGACTGGCCGAGCGTGTAACGCAACTGTGCATGCACATGCTAAATACAGAAAGCATTTCATACGAATACTCACCTTACGTTTATGAAAATAATGTGCATATTCTTACAAGCAAATGTGTTTCAAGCGTTTGATACGAATTTCAACTTTAAGGACATTAGAATAAGGTCTCGGACGAGACTGGCGCGTCCTCAAAGCACATCACGGCAAAAGTCAAACTCAAAGTCAAAACTTCATTGGCAATCGCAATCAATTTATATCGTATTAGTAGTATTTGGATCCCCGTTGTACCGTATGCACCATTGACCTGCACCATCAATGGTGCAGAGGAGACAAAATTTAATAGTTTCGTTTGCACCATGAATGTTAATACAACTATTTCACTATACTTTTGTCGTATGAACCTTTGACCTGCACCATCAATGGTGCAGAGGAGACTTATTAGTTTCGTTTGCACCATGAATATTAATACAACTACTTCACCATACTTTCATAGTCATAGGTAAAATAAAAAGTATTTTGTTTGTGTGCGGAACCACTTTTTCATCCAAAAAGCAACAACGAACAATAATATGTTTTACAAATAAATTCCACAAATAATTCGTGTAATAATATAAAAATAATGACCCACAAACACATACCTATATTTTATTGTTGCCTAAAATAAGAAATAGCAACCTTATAACAAGAACACTGAGTATACCACTTTTCTAAAAATAAAGGCACATCAATGTCGCCATTAATTAATGGGAATTATAAAACGATCGAATAAAAAAAACCTTAGCTGATGATGAGATACTGTTTTAATAACTTGAGCGGTATGAATTTGAGTAAGCGATTAATAATAAAATCCAGAACGAGCTTACAAAAAGTGGGTGGTGATTAATCCATTTCAGATATTAAAATTCTAGCCGTGCGACTAAATTACTAATTGAGCGACTAGAAATACAGATAGGGCGGTACTCCATGGTATAAATAGTAAAATAGTGACAGAAACGAATCGCTGTAAATCCGACTCCATGCAGTCTTGTCTGCCCTACCCCTAGAGTGTAATAATTTAGAATCGCGTAGGCGCGGAGGGGCGAGGCGGCCCGCGAGTTGAGGAGTAGGTGGTTGTAATGCTCGCCGCCGCGGCTGCGCCGTCTTGCTGGCCAGCAAGACGGTGGTGAGCGTTAAACCATTTGCGACGATAAGGTCGAGTGCCCGCCAAAGCTTTTGCATAGTAGTTAATTGACTCAGGCGTGACTTTGCGGTAAATCCATTATAAAATACAATAGACGATGTATATTTAGTAACTTAATCCGCTTAACTGTCTGAATTTTTAAGAACAGTTAAGCGGATTAAGTTACTGAATATAATATACATCGTCTATTGTATTTTTTTGCATATTAACATCTTCTACAACATCATTTGCCGAAAGTATGTAATCCAATCCATCATCAATACTTGATACAGTCAGAAGAGGCAGGACAGCGCATAGAGATACAATTTCACTTTTGTTATTATACTTCTTTAAATAAAGACGTTTTGCTTTCCTCCATAATTGGTTTTGGAAATGGTAATAACATCCAAGATGCTTTGATAAAGAAAACACATTTCTGACGGCACCGATAAACGATTGTTCGTAGTCCGATATAAATTTAGAAGGGTTGCATTCTGGAATTTGCGACTTCATCATTTTCAACGTTTGCACCATTCTCAATGGTGCAGATGAAACCATACTATCAATGCGGTTTCGTTTGCACCATTCTCAATGGTGCAGATGAGACCATACTAACAATGCAGTTTCATTTGCACCATTAATGGTGCAAACGAAACTAATTAGTCTCTTCTGCACCATTGATGGTGCAGGTCAATGGTGCATACGGTACAACGGGTTTGGATCGTATTAGTAGAATAAATGAGAAACAAGTCAGAAATTAAAGTTATTATTTATTAAATTCTATATAATCAAATTATTTATTTATCGTATTCTACAAAGGATACAATGGGTTTGTGATATCTAAAATAAGAAATTGATAACTTTAGATTGAATTTTACTTATATATCTAGAAAAAAACTCCATCAATAATTGTAGTTCCGTATTTTGTTGTACTTTCGTTTTTATTGTTTGACATATTTACATCCAATGTGATTTTCAAAAAATCAATTAATGTCTTTGATGTTTCTTGTGAAAAATCAATATTGAAATCTCCACTCAAGATCATAGGTAGTTTATCTAAGTTCCGATTAAGCAAAGCAGACCCTGCTGTTGTATAAATGAGTAAATTTTCATGGATGAATTCAATTATTTTATTTACACTTTGATTAGGTGAGATGTAAATGGCAACTATTATGATGAGTAGTCCATTTTCTGCTTCACATTTTGCCATACCAATTTCTCCAATAGATGATTCATC
Organism: Conistra vaccinii; assembly: GCA_948150665.1. Classification (NCBI taxonomy): domain Eukaryota; kingdom Metazoa; phylum Arthropoda; class Insecta; order Lepidoptera; family Noctuidae; genus Conistra; species Conistra vaccinii. Next base: position 3,031,440 of record OX411334.1, on the reverse strand, counting down.
AAAACTATATGATTGAGAATTCCTAAATGCTACATCCATCTAAAAGTTCTGCGCCAATCATACTTACTTCATCTATTATGATTACTCTGACATATTTATGTGCGACTTCTGTACTTAGTGGTAACAACTTTGATAAAGATATTTTCAAAGCTGTGTGAACAGTTGTGCCATCTATTGCTACAACTGCTTTTCCTGTCGATGCACAAGTTATATAGGCATTGCAATACCCATCACTATCAGAAAACCGATTATATATTTCCATCATAAGCTTTACAACAAAAGTTTTACCACATCCAGCTGGTCCAGTAAAAAAATCTGTAAAGGACTATTGTCATTAGATAATAATTTTTTCACTCCTCTTGCTCAAAAAATCCGTCATTGTAGCGTACCAGAGCGGGGATAAAATAGCATATCATCCTCTAGGGGAAAAAGATTTTTTATTTTTATTTTTGTCTGTTTCCAACGAGCCTACAAAACGGAAAAGTTTTTGTGCTTATGTTAGAATAATCATGAATAAGGACTCGACTAATTACTAAAATTAGTAAAGGATCACTTAAGACAAAATTAAAAAGCATTATACAAGATAGCAAATAGAATTAAAAATATTGTTAATATATATAACACGATAGGGTATATCTATCCTGTACCGTTTCTGAAGTCTCCGGTGTAATTCTTCGTTGACGGTAGATATAGGTACTTGGTTTTCAATCACACACAACTCTTAACTCAAACTCAAAGCATTTATTTCAATTATAATATTTACAGGCACTTTTGAATTATCAAGTTCGACAATTACAACTTCAGTCCTTTCTAACACACACAACTTTTTCTTTTCATTTCTAATAATCACGCCCGCCATTGCGTGTCCGGACTCTTTCTCAAAGTGAGCGGATCTCACGTATTCGAATTCAAAATCTTATTACTTAGTTTGTTCAATAAACCTTACAAACAATGCTAAAATGCTTATCTGTTTCTTTTATAACTAAACAATGCTAATATTCACAGGTACAAGGGTTATTCAGAATTAAAGTTAAATTAGAAGCTTTATTACTTTCTACAACTTCACTATTACTATTTTTACAATACTTCCGGTGATTCAAGGAATTTAATCAAACAACAGGTATTCATTAGTAAATTGCAGTGTAAAATAATCTTATTACTTTATAGTTGGTTTTCTATTATTGAAACTTATTCAGTTCTCATATTAAATTATTAAATTCAGTTATTGATCATAATATTCGCAAATCGCGCCAGCTTGGTGACATTAGGTAGTGCTTTGTCATAAACAAATTTACTATGTCAAATAACCACTTGTTATTACGTATGACTAAAAACCCAAAGTTCATTAAATAAATGTTTCCTTTTAATTTGAACTTTAGTTTTAGCTTCAACATCGAAATTATTTAATAGTTTCTCCTTCACTCAGTCACATTATATTGGCAGCTTGGTTCACAAGCTGCCAATAGATGGTGTCTGATCTCAAAGGAATCGATAGTGTTTCTATGGGTGAGATGTATGCAAATGGTTGCAGTAGTTATTCCACAAACCCATAGAGGGCAGGACCAACGACTTTATGGTGAATAACAATTAAAATAAATAGTTACGCATAAGATTATGTTATAATCTTTACAGGTAAACGCTTTCGCGGCGACATATATAAGTAGTAGGTATATGCGTAAGGTGGTGAATTGTTAAGTAAAAGAGCGCCTCTCGCCATCAAACGTAAAAGTTTGGCGAGTTTAGAATTAAGTAACACCTCTGTATTACAATATCATTAAATAAATAAAAAATAAAAAAAATACTGTATAACAAAAAAAAAGAACATTTTAATTTTGAAAATGTAACTAAAAGCGTCATTGCGGATGGAAGTGATCTGCGGCTCTTCGGTAGAATGCATGCATTGCGTTGCGGCTACAGAAGAAATTTAAAAAAAAGGCATTGGCGCGAAATATTTCAATTTTTCTCCAATTATTATAAATTGCATTGGTGACCATAATATAAATTACAACAGTGAAAATGTCATCATCTAGTGAAAATGGAGACCCTAATTTGCAAATGGAAGACAAAGGAAAAGAAATAAGTTTTAATATATAATATAATTCTATATTATTTTATTTTCTCGCAATCGTAGTGAAAAGTAGAGTATAACACATGGCGCTAAAATAAAAATCCATATAACTCGGTTTCTGTTTACACTCAAAACCACCTCGTTATAATGGGTCATTTTAGCTCCTCGTATAACAATCTACTAGTTGATTACATGTAATAGCAGAGCCTTCTGTTTTTCATTAGCCATACGCATAGCTGTACAAAAATCCGCACTAGACATAATATTTTCCTTTTGTTTTTGCAGTAGCGTCAAGCTTATGTAGAGAAGCTAATCGAAGATCGCTATTTATTTCCGCATTTGGATTATTATACAATTGTTCGAATGGATTTGGTTCCGGATATCTGTTGGCATTATCTCGAATTTCATCCTCATCTAGAGAAGTTTCCTCTCGGCATAATTGTCTACTTTGGATCGTTGTATCAATATTTATATTTGACTCGAATTCTTTTCTCCTTTGCAAGATTATGTTCTCATTCTCATCATAGATGGAAATAAATTTCATCTCCGCTAATATTTCTACTTCTTCACTTCGGAATGGTAAATGGAGAGTCACCATTTCACGCTTATATTCCTGGAAATACTGGACATGTCGTAATTTCGATACCGAATTATCCTTGGTTCATGCCGTTCAATAAATTCTCCATTTTTATTTTTCGTATATTTGGATACAAATTGAGCTAATGTTACACTCTCTAAGTATTCTGGTCTTTTCTCATACTTATCGAACCAGTTTTCCTTTCATATGTCCGTACAACTATCCTCTAATTTACTCAACTCTTCTATAGTTTTTCTTATTCGCTGACGTTCAATTGGCCAAACCGTTGGTATATATGCGATACTTAATGAAGATTTGCACATAAGCTCTCGCAGTAAATACCAAGCAGCTTCTTGACTTGTGATCTCTGTATGATTTAATATATTCACACTAATCTTTTTAGTTATTTCAATTATATCAAATTCCTGATGTTCATTCATTGTTTCGATTATTTTTCTTTGTAAGTGACTCACTCCTCTATTTATTTTATTTATGTACTCTACTACATAAGGTGCACATGAATATTCTTCTGTAATGAATTGAAAGTCGGTATTAGATTTAACAATATTTAATATGAATGTTTATTTCGCAATTTTCTTTGTCTGGTAATAAACGTCTTCGTTCATTTGCTTGTATTACATTATTGGTTCTTCGTGAAGGTCCTGCACAATTACTCTCCGAGTCACTTGAATTTACTGAATAATCATGTCCGGGAATTTGTGTATCATCAAACGCATGTTCAATATTTCTTATGCTAGAAAGTCGTTTCTTATCACGATATCTTTTAGAGCGTTCCCTTGATAATTCTCTTCGTCGTTCTAACTTATTTTGCTGTATTTGTTAATTATCGTATTTGGGTTCATTTTGGGAGAGTAATTTCTGCTTCTGAGCTTCTTCACGCTTTTTTTTACGATGTCTTTTTAAGCATGCATTAGCTAATTTCCTCTTTCGTTTCAATTCGTCATCGAGTTTGTTGTTTTGATTCATCATCGATTTTGAAATCTGAAAAAGACAGTATTCAAACGTTCATAACCTCGTATTATTATTACTCATAAAAATAACTTGTGTCTCAAACATATTTATTTTTGAATATGCATGTGTGCATATATAATATATAAACATGAAGTGACTTACCTATACCTACGATCGAATCACTCTTTATAATAATACCAATAATTGTGTTTTTTATAATGTTTAATGTTTAAAATGTTTTTTCAATATATAAACCGCTAACTACACACACTAACCTCACAATGTAAACCAAATAATTGTCAAAAAAAAATTATTACCTACGTACCAATAATAACTATTAAATTAATAAAGACATTAATACACGTATGAATTGAACTAAACACAGCGACACAACAGCGAAGAGCAGCTGACTGTATCTTTCTCGCTCGGGGCCTCGGGTACACTCGGTGGTCCCGAGTTCACCGGATCGAGCCTTTCACCTCAATGTGCCAAAAGAAGTTTTCACTTCAAAAACCTGCGTTGTGATTAGTTCTCTTCTTATTTCTGATGCCCTAGTACTGGGAAGCGGGCAAATCCAAATTTTCTGTGGAATAAAGACGCAACTTACTGCGATAGTTGTTAACGGCATTCTGTAAACTCCTTAGTATATCTGTAGCCTTGGTATTATTGAAATCTTCTTGTGCTAAAGTGACACAACTCGAAATTGAACTCAGAGTGCGGGCGACGACGGGCCCGTCCCCGTTATTAGCGTTGCGTTCGTATATATAGCACGGCCCAAACCGCGACTTGAATTTTGGGCAATAGTTGTAGTTTAAAAACGAAGCGCGAGGGGTTGTATATTAAGGAATAGATTTTGCAAAAATCAACGTAGGTACTTAATAGAAAGGGGGAATTTCATTTATATAAAAATCTTATTCAATGGGTTTATTACCTTGCAACTTGGTATGAACGCGTACTTAAGTAAATACCTAAATAACGCGACGATTTCTGCCAGTTTAGTCCTACTCCTACCCTCCTACCGCAAGCCACGTTGAAGAACTTCGTTAAACGAAGTTCTTCAACGTGGCTTGCGAAAAGATTGGCATTATTAGTTTTTACAAAACTTCCCCCTATAAGGGGTTCACGAAGTAATAGTTTGTATGGAAGAATCTTAACAGGCGATTCGATGAATTTGAAATACTAGGAATAGAACTATGCTCTATTGTATTTATTTTTGAACAACTTTATGTAATTACCCATATTAGCAAATAAATTAATTTGAATTTGAAAAAACGATTTAAAAAAATCTACAGGGTGTCGTGTCGGTGTGAAAAAGCGAGAAAACATTGCATGAAAAATCACATTCCTTTGATTTAGAAACTTAAAATAATAGACTAATGATTATTATTCCAACTTACTTAAAATAACTACCTTTCAAATAAAAAAAGAACCATCGATATCTGATCTTATAAGGCGGAGACAGCCAGTAGCCCCCTTTTTGCACCTTTTTAGAGAGTACCCCTCCAATCAAAAATCCCCGACGTTTGAAAGTACGACCTGTAGAAGAGTACCAACAAACTGACAGAAGAACAAGAAAGCAAATTTTGCCAGACTTGAAGCAGAGACGCTCCGGTCAATTATTGAAATCATGATTTTGATGCTGAGCTGACTAAAAATTTTTTTTTTTAATTAGTTAATTTTGGTGGATTTGTGCCCGTTGATGGGTTGGCTCGCCTTCTATTACATGGGACATCCTGTTACAGCTGACGTAATGTGATGTACTATAGGTAGACCTCTGCCTAACCCTTCGGGGAATACAGGCGTGAGGTTATGTTATGTTGGTCATAATTATCTATCAATCTATGACCTGTAGGGGTTGTAGGTATTCAGTTATTCATCAAATATCTGCTGCGTATGAAAGTAAGTATCTCGTCAAATAGCCCAGTTTTGACTATCTTATACTGCAATCAGTGAACAGCGTCATACGACTGTGGGACAAGGCAGAGGTCACAAACGTTTCAACCATAATTTTTACACATTGCAACATAACATTTTGACGTAGACCGTACTTCCACAGGTTCCAAGTGTGTTAACCCAGAAACGTGGATTGTCCCAAGATCAAGGTACTTAAGAGCGAAACTTTCTGAAAATGGGCAACGTCGCAAATACCTAGATGTCAAATATTTCCCTGTTTTGATTAATTTGGCAATGTTACTGTAAGGAAATAAAATATGGGGTATTATAAAACGATCGAATAAAAAAAACTTTGCAACTGATGATGTGATACTGTTATAACTTTAACTGTTGTTGGAACTTGAGCGGTATGAATTTGAGAAATCGAAAAATTAACTGAACCATGTTAAATTGTGACTGAACTAACGACGAATATTGATTAATAATAAAATCCAGAACGAGCTTACTAAAAGTGGATTGTGATTACCTAATCTATTTCAGATACTTATTAAAATTCTAGCCGTGCAACTAAATTACTAAGTGAGCGACTAGAAATACAGAGAGGACGGTACTCCATGGCATTTAGTGAAATAGTGACAACGAATCGCTGTAAATCCGACTCCACGCAGTCTTGTCTGTAGAGTCTGTGTCCTAGAGTGTAATTTAGAATCGCGTAGGCGCGGAGGGGCGAGGCGGCCCGCGAGTTGAGGAGCAGGTGGTTGTAACGCTCGCCGCCGCGGCTGAGGCTGCAGCAAGACGACGAAGCTGCGGTGGTGAGCAATGATATTATAAGACTTATAATATCATTGGTGGTGGAAACCGCTCCGAGGCGACGGAGCCGTGACAGAAACCATGCGTCAGCAGGTTTGCTTGCATGCTGCATGCAAGCATTGGTGTTTGGTGTGGTTTTTCTATTCGAAACACTTCATCATCACTGTCACTACATAGTATAAAACAAAGTCGCTTCCAGCTGTCTGTCCCTATGTATGATTAGATCTTTAAAACTACGCATCTGATTTTGATGCGGTTTTTTTTAATAGATAAAGTGATTCAAGAGGAAGATTTATAAATATAAACCTTCCTCTATAATACATGAATAATATAGTAGAAAAACACAAAAACAACAATAAAATATGTAATTTAAATTGGACATTTAATTTAGATTAAAATATGCCTTGACATCATATCATTCAAATGAATACTTTAAAACATATCGCAGATTCAAAATTACGCGTCACAAAATAATTATGGATGACGACAACGCGGGCGCAGCGGTAGGAAAAATCTAAGATAAAATGCCGCTCAATATAAATAAATCATTTGCCAAATATTGAAAAAAATGCAGGACGTAACGTTGACACTCAAACAAATATTAGGTCACTCACACATATGAAGCTTCTCATTTTGTATTTTAAGTAACTCAAATTAGTGTTTGTAAGTTGCTGTTCTGTTGATTTCTCGTCACTCGCAGTCAGTCGCTCACTTAGTACATAATACTATAACGTAAATTAATTATATTTGTCACTTAAAACTTTAATTTACAATCACTGGTCTTATCGTTTAAATACTAAGTACACATAAAATATGTGGCTAACTAGCGAACTAGAATATTGATTATGAAATGTAATAATTAATATCTTAACACTGAATAATTAGTTTTATATGTAAAAAAACTTTTTTTTTCAAAAAGCATTTGGAAAGTTTCCAAATACTTATTTGGAAACTTTCCAAATGCTTTTTTTATTCCTGAAACGGTTACAACATCGAATTCAATGCTATAATTGCAATTCTTAATTAATATTGTAGTTCGCTAGTTAACCACATTTCTTATTTCCATACAGTAATATTGGCGAATTCATCAAAACATTATTAAAACCTTAGATTATTATTCTAAGATTAAAACATTACAAATATTTGACGGCTATTTGCGACGTTGCTAACTTTTAGGAGTTTTAGGATAAACGCTTTTAAGGCGACGACAAGCTTCTTTTAATGATAACGTCTAAACAAGTGATGTTAATGATTTGGAAAAAATATATGTTATATTAGAGCATTTTCTTAATAATTTAATATACGAATATTTTAGATTATGTTTACATTACATAGTGAAATTTATTTGTAAAGTTGTGTCTAACGCGGATAAAAAACTGAGAATTACGAAAAAGCTATCAAGCGTATTTTTCTGAAACCTTCACCATTTTAAGCATAATTAAAATATTAATCTTTTAGTATACGTGTTTTATTAAAATGTCTTTTGTCTTATGTATAATAAGTTAATAATGCGTCAAATTGGGGACAGCGCTCCTTGATGAGCGAGCAGAGCGAGTCCTGAGATTACAGGCTGGACGTATGACGCGTTGCGTGAGCTCAGTACAGAACACGCAACCTAACCACTCAAGGTCACTGGCATGATCTGCGTCTTAAATGAATAAGAAACTTAGTAGTTTACCAGCCGGGATCTGGAGGCGAAGGTCCTCGCCCACATTTGGGAGTGGCGCGAGGAGATGAAGCGCCGGGGTGTAACTCCGCTGCCGCGAGAAATCACGGTACAGCGGACAGAGCTCCGGCGGGATCTCATGGCGGCTTGGAGTGTGCGATTGTCGCAACCCAGATTTGGGCACGCCACAATTACGGCGATAAGTGGGTCTTTGAGGAGTGGCTTGAGAGGCGCCACGGCGTCCTCACCTTCCGCCTGACGCAGGTCCTCACCGGACACGGTTGTTTCGGGAGGTACCTGTTTCGCATAAGGCGGGAGGGAGGAAACGCCCGGGTGTCACCATTGTGTGGATCGTCCGGAGGACACGGTGGAGCATACGGTGGAGGTTTGCCCGGCTTGGGTGGACCACCGCCGTGTCCTCGTGGAGGCGATCGGCGGCAGTGACCTCTCGCGTCCGGCCCTGGTCCAGGCCATGGGTGCGGAGCGAGAGGGCATGGCAAGCCGTCACCTCCTTCTGCGAAGCAGTAATGCTCGCGAAGGAGGAGGCGGAAAGCGCGAGGGAGTGGCAGAGGCCGCGCCCTACCAGCCCTAGCCGCCGCCGCCCGTAGGAGACTTCCCGGGCGTCGGGAATTGATAGCCGATTTCCGGCCACCGTAGGCGCGGGCCTGCGGACGGAGAGCAGAGGGCAGCTCGCCGTCCGATAAGGACCAGGCCCGGGTCGACGGCGCGTCGTGTTCCACGCGCGCCTCAAAGAGATGTCAGCAAAACTGACGGGGTCCGTTAGGGCCGATGCCTGCCGGGGTTGCGGGTAGTCCCAAGGGGAAACCGTGGCCCCTGGCATGGCAAGGGAAGGAACACGGGTGGGTTTTAGTCAGTAAAAGTCTGACACGCCCTTCCGCTCCGCCCAGAGCGGGAGAAGTCATTGGATGATTACACACCCAAAAAAAAAAAGAAAAAAAAAAAGTAGTTTACCAGCCATTTGTAGAGTAGAAGACTGGTTTAGATACTTTCACTTTTTTATTAACAGCTTTTAAAATATACCTACGACTATGAGATCGAGTTGAGTTGCTTAATTCTTAAAAGCCATCTAAAAATAAATATTGCAATCAAATACTTACACTAGTTTCGTCAAACTTGCAAGACAAGAGCGAGGATTGTTAAAACAAAGGACATACATACAACATGTAAAAACAACCTGTCCGTTCCGTGAGGCCCATTATTAGGTATCGTACTGAGAGTCTATTTATGTGGAAATTTAAAAAAAAAAGTCGTCACATTTTTCTTCAATGAGAAATTTTACCGGGTAGGGCGCGGGCGGCCGTCCGTCGTTTAGTGGGTGTCTACAAGTCATAACTTATGACCCTGTTGAAAATTTGCTAATTTTTAATGAATTTGGGGTCATTTTGGTAATAAAAACGTGATTTTTAAATAGCAATAACTTTATTATTTTCACCCATGGGAACATTGGGATCAAAAGGAAAACCTATTTACGCGGGTGAAACCGCGGGACGCAGCTAGTGTAATAAATCTGCCGCCGTAACCTAGGCCGACGCTAGTTTTTTTTCAAAAAATGTCTACACACTATAGGTATATTAATTTCCCGTCAAAACACAATGAATATTTTAACGCAGTAATGTCGTGAATGCAATAACTCTCTCAGCAGTAATCGACAGCAGGAGACAGATTATAATAATAATAGTAGTATTATTTGTTGCAGTCACTTCATAGGCATGTCCAGAAAATCCTGTTTTGTTGATTAGGACCTTAAGACGCAGATACATGCCAGTGCCCTTGAGGGATTAGGTTGCGTGTTCTGTACTGAGCTCACGCAACGCATCGTACGTTCAGCCAGTAACAGGACTCGCTCATCAAGGAGCGCTGTCCCCAATTTGACGCATTATTAACTTATTATACATAAGACAAAAGGTATTTTAATAAAACACGTATACTAAAAGATTAATATTTTAATTATCTTTAAAATGATGAAGGTTTCAGAAAAATACGCTTGATAGCTTTTGCGTAATTCTCAGTTTTTTATCCGCGTTAGACACAACTTCTCTAATTTAACATATATTTTTTCCAAATCATTAGCACTACTCGTTTAGACGTAATTTTCGGTATACAATCATGAAAAGTAGCTTATCGTCGCCTTATTATAAATAAAATAAGCACCAAGGAAAGTCGTGGCGCGGTTTAATAACGGGGCGCCAAGACACTCCAAGTTATGTACATAAATTACCAACGCTAAATGTAGACCATTGTTCCGGCAATCACGGCTACAAATTACAATCTATCGCTGTTGACTCTGATTCTATTCGCCGTCGCAGGCGCAGCTAACGATTGTTTATGAGATCAGTGGGTGCCATGCCATAGTACGACAAACCACGGCCTGCATCGGACGTGCTATGTAGATGACAATTTTTATGTTAAACTACCTATCGAGTTCCCACATTTTAGACTTATTTTATTTCTAGGAAAAATAAGTCCTATTGGTGTGATTTAAATAACTATGATTAGTGTTTTTTTTGGATTGACTTTTAAACTCTCGGTGAGTAAAATTTTTTGTTATGTTTTTGTTTAAAATATATTTTTTTTTAATTTGAAGTTCATGTCCATGATCTCTGCTTACATATTGTAAAGATAATTATTACTCCACGGTCAGAAATAACTTAATTAAAAATATACTATTATTACTGCCCCAACCAGATTTAGAGGAAATAAATAATGTTCACTCTTAATCTACGCAGATTTAGATTCGAGTCACCACTTCACCAGTTACCACTACATAATTAATTATAATATGGTCAACATAATAAAAAACACAAAACATAACATCACGCATACATGTAATACTCGAAGGGTTAGACAGAGGTGTACCTATAGTACACCCATATTTCGCCAGTTATGTTTAAGACCCACGTAATAGAGGGCGAGCCTATTGCCATCAACCGGGCACTAATTCCAGACTACGACTGCCATTGAGAAATTCCTAATCCAACTATCCTACTGTGAAAGTTTGTACTTATGTTTGTTACTCTATCAAGCAATAACGGCTGAACGGATTTGTATGAAATTTGGCAAACAGATGGTTTATAACCTGGATTAACATAAAGGATACTTTTTGTCCCGGTAGTACAGCTCGATTCAAATTTGGCGGCTCGGAACATGAGGCGAGTCGCTGCACTCGCTGCGCAGTAACGAATTCATGTGTCAGCAGGCTCACCCCCGCTGCGCAGCGAGTAGCTAACTTCCGATCCACTAGTAAGTTTGAATCGAACAATACGTTCCTGTAGCGCAGGCGAACCCGCGAGCAATAGCTAGTGTCTAAATAAAAACAAGTTATAGATACGACATAATTATAAAGATAATGTAGTTCTATAGAACGAGAATGGCCAGCCAGCCTTGACTCGAGATAGGGCTATGAACTTTCATGCACTGAGTAACATTGCATGATTACTATACTTACCTACTCGTAATTTAAGTAAGTAGCGGGATAATCTTATTAATTACTTACCTACAGAGTTGCTTGTTTGTTCTTAATTTATTAATATTATACAACCTTAGTTTTTGTTTATACTAAGCCTGTTAGTGGTCATTGTACTCTACTCATCATTATGAACAACTTTCACTATGGGTCTAACGCTGAAATAGGAAAAAAAAATCAGCTGTTCCCTACATTTTGACGAAATTATGCGAACATAAATGTCTAGTAGGGAACAGCAGATTTTTTCAGATTCAGCAGCGTTCGTCCTATAGTGAAAGTTGTTCATAATGATGAGTACAATGAGGTTCCCCCTTAAGAGGTTTAGTACAAATAGTAAAAAAAACAAGTTATTTCACAGACGAAGTTGCGGGTAGAAGCTAGAGTACCTATCGAAATTACTATATTTATATTTTTTTTAAAGTTGGCAACTATTTTTATAATACTTATCAATTTACTTTCGAAGAACTACTTAGATGAAAAAATAATATAGTAGGTACTTAGACCGTATGTTTCAAAAACATTTTTATTTTTAAATGTTATTTGCTGCTACTATTATAATGAACTATTAAAAACAGGTAATAAAGATTTGTGTCTCTTTACTATTATTAGACTTTAAATTATGTTTACAAATACTATTTATTCAGCTTACGAGTACTTATATGAAATTAATACTGGCCCTATTGCGATCATGTCGTCATTTTATATTGAAATAATAATATTATTTCTTTAGTATTAGTTTGTTTGAGTACAGTACCTATTTAGGCTTCTAATACCATAGCCGGATACTATATTATGTAGTAGCGTTGGAATCCTAGTAAAAACAGTAAAAAATAACCTGGATTTCTCACATGATTCTAAACTAATATGATATCGGAGCCCCCCATCTACGTCGTCTTGCGACACCTGATGGCCATCTCGGGCGGTCTCTGAGTGGGGAAAAGCAGATAAGCAAGGAATTATCTTGTTAATTACTTACTAAGAATATGTTTCGTAAGTTATCCGACAAGATCTTCCTTTGAAAGGCTTAGGTTCTTCCATATTATTAAACACATCGTTTGCAACAAGACGTTATTTTCATCATCATCGTTAATGATTGTATTTCTCTATGAAGTCTTTGGCGAAATACCACTCAGAAACTAAACAAGACTACGAAATAATATTAATATATTCTACTCATTAGCTCACAGAGTGGGTCGTGGCAAAATAACAACAGCCGCACCGCAGATCGAAGGTTAAGCTACACTTGCCGCGGTCGGTTCGTGGATGGGTGAGCATCCATTAGATATTGAGTCCCTCTGTACCTCGAAACGCACATTAAGGGGGTGTGCTAAGCTAGCCCGCGAAATTCAAATTTTCTTACGTTTTTTGCAATTTTCAGCAGCCTAATTATTACGTACCTAATGCACGATCAATTTTAAATTGAAATGAATTGAAAAAGATTGCTAATCCATTGCTTCATAAGTTCGACAAAAAAAAATTGAGCAGATTTTTTTTTCGAACTTATGAAGCAATGGATTAGCAATTTGTTTCAATTCATTTCAATTTAAAATTGATCGTGCATTACGTAATTAGGGTACAGGTCAGTGTCAGATTGTATGGATGTTGATTTTAAAATTTTATTCGCGACCGTAACAAATATGGCAGAGATAAAATCATTAGAATCAAGCAATACAAATAACTCCATAAGTTAGCATAATCCTCAAATGTCATGATTTCATGAAATACTCATTCAATAGGATTACAATGTAATCCTATTGAATGAGTATTTCATGAAAAATGTCTGATGAAAGGAGGTTTCATAATTCGATTTGTATACGGACAAGTATTCATTTACTTGGCAGTGGTAACAATCGTGACTTACGAGTTATAGGTCTTAGGTCCCAGCACTATGAACTTATAGAGTTGTATTGATGACTAGCTTCTGCCCGCGGCTTCGCCCGCGTGGATGTCGGAAATTATCCCACAGGAACGTGTAACATGTCCTAAATCAGCGGGGTAATTGTGTAGCACTTACAATAGCAATGGCTTTCATTTTGACAGTTCAACAACATTAATTGCGTTAATACGTTATTTCTCGAACATAATTATTAAGCAATAGCTTCCACTCGGCGCTCTGGCGCGTCATCCCCTGGCTGGCCCGCCCCTCCACCCTCGTTCTGCGCGCCGTCGACTCAATATCGCAGGTCAATGGTCATTCTTATCGTTCTAACTTTTAAAATATTTGTCCAAATTACTTAGTGTAAAAGACAAACTTTATGTACATTAAATACCAAAAGCGATGAAGGTATTTATTTTAATAAGAATTAACTAAATACTCTAAAATATGCAATGTAAAAAAAGTATTCAATTTAAATGTATTTATTGCTCACTATTTTGGTTATAAAGGCTTCCACATAAAAGGTAGATATATGCTGTCGCGGACTTTTATTTAGAACTCTTTAAGACAAACAATCCCACAATACATTTTCTTCATGTAACTCTAACGGTTTAGGCAGCGCACGCAGCATACGGTGGAGGTCTGCCCGGCTTGGGTGGACCACCGCCGTGTCTTCGTGGAGGCGATCGGCGGCGGTGACCTCTCGCGTCCGGCCCTGGTTCAGGCCATGATGAGGAGCGAGAGGGCATGGCAAGCAGTCACCTCCTTCTACGAAGCAGTAATGCTCGCGAAGGAGGAGGTGGAGCGCGCGAGGGAGTGGCAAAGGCCGCGCCCTACCAGCCCTAGCCGCCGCCGCCGTAGGAGACGTCCCGGGCGTCGGGAATTGATAGCCGATTTCCGGCCACCGTAGGCGCGGGCCTGCGGACGGAGAGCAACGGGCAGCTCGCCGTTCGATATCGATGTCGACCAGGCCCGGGTCGACGGCGCGTCGTGTTTCACGCGCGCCTCAAAGAGATGTCAGCAAAACTGACAGGGTCCGCTAGGGCTGATTCCTGCCGGGGTTGCGGGTAGTCCCAAGGGGAAACCGTGGCCTCTGGCAAGGTAAGGGAAGGAACACGGGTGGGTTTTAGTCAGTAAGAGTCTGACACGTCCTTCCGCTCCGCCCAGAGCGGGAGACGCCATTGTATGATTTCCCATCCAAAAAAAAAAGGCAGCGCACGCAAAGATAGATCTCAGAGGGCAGGAATTTTTCCGACTTATTTGATACTTATCGTTATATTATGGCCAAATCACATAAAATCTTTATAAATTGTAGCCTATGTGTTATTCTGATATATAAGCTACATTATTGTAAAGTTTCATCAAAATCCGTTCAGTAGTTTTTGTGTGAAAGAGTAACAAACATCCGTCCATCCATCCATCCATCCTCACAAACTTTCGCATTTATAATATTATAGTAGGATTAATGTAGGGCAGTGTTTTTCAACATTTTTCATGACTCGACCCCTTAGTATGAAAAAAATTTTCGCGGCCTCGACCATTCGAGAACGATTTGAACTCAGTCGAGATTGGCCTGATGTTCCCGAGTTGCAGAGAGCCTTGCCTCACGACCTTCCTCAGATTCCTGTGATGGAACTAATCTCATCTTTTTAGCATTTCTGCTAGATTGGGAGAGGTTGGATCTTCTTAGAGGCATTCTTACAATAAAATAGTACTTACTACTTAACACACAGTTATTTAGTAAACACGTACTATCGTAAACAATTAAATTATAAATACTTACAGATTATTATACAGTCTAAAATTATCACAGTTTAAGTAATAAGTGTTAAGACGTGTAAACCAAACGTACTAACTTTATAAAACAAAAGAATTGCTAGAAAAATTAATTACTAACCTGAGCTAATAAACTTATACTTAATAAAGGAAATCAAGAAAAGAAATGCCTAACCTATACCAAATACTTATAATATTTATATACAAACCCTAAATAAAAATTAAGATAAGTATACCGAAAATCAAGGAAAGAAATGCCTAACCTATAACAAATGTTCGCCGTGATTCTTTAAATTGACATAACTTTTTTATTTATGAACCGATTGACATAAAATAAACACTAAATGTTAAGTGAAGCTTACTACAATATATTAGTGAAAACCGCATGTAAATCGAATAAGCCGTTTCTGATATTAGCGTGCACAAACACACAGACAAACAGACAAACCGACAAACAGACAAACAGATAAACAGACAAACAGACAAAAATAAAATTAATTACAATCTCGGGTTCGGCATCGATATAATAACAACCCCTGCTACTTTTTTTTTATATATTTCCATTGTACAGACACCACTTTTCTACAATTTTATTATATGTATAGATTTTTATGATTATAATTTTGAAACATTTGATACGGCCGCGAATCATATTTAGATCAACATACAACCCTGCAAATTGCAAAAAACGTAAGAAAATTTGAATTTCGCGAGCGTTTATTTTGGAAGTGGGCAACGTCGCAAATAGATGTCAAATATTTCCCTGTTTTGATTAATTTGGCAATATTACTGTATTGCATATACTGACCTTATTGGTGATGTTCTTTAGAAAGGACAGGTCCGTAGTACTCGCAACCAGCGTGCGTGTATGACCAGATGTATGAACGTAAACGAGGCAAAAGGAGTATGTAAGGATCGTAGTAGGTGGCGTTCTGTAGTTTCTGCCTACCCCCATGGGAAGAAGGCGTAAGTTTATGTATGTATGTGTATGTATGTACCTATTACTGTATGGAAACTTTGACTCCCTCGTTGGTCGCAAACGCAACTGCTGAGCATGAGGTCCTGGTTTCGATTCCCGGGTCGGGCAAAGTGTTATTGGGTTTTTCCATCTGGAATTTCTCAGTAGCAGCCCGGAGTCTGGATTAGTGCCCGGTTGATGGCAATAGACTCGCCCCCTATTACATGGGACTTAAACATAACTGGCGAAATGTGGGTGTACTATAGGTAGGTACACCTCTGCTTAAGAGCGTTTATCCTAAAAGTTGGCAACGTCGTAAATAGCTGACAAATATTTATTTACCTGTTTTGATTAATTTTGCTTTATTACTGTATGAAAATAAGAAATGTGGCTAACTAGCGAACTAGAATATTCATAATAAATTACAATTATAACACTAAAGGAGATCATTCATTTTGTTAGGCGATTTGGGATAAAAAAAAAAAGTCTGCGGCCAAGAATGAATTACATATTATTTAAATGGCGGCAGTAGTAGAAACATTTCTTTGTATGGCGACAACGCTGTAAAGTATTTGTGAGTAAAGATATACAACGATCTTTAAATTAAATAAATTATGTACATCCAGCCATACCGCGAATATACCATATAATTATTATTCCGATATTTTGAGCTGGGTGATACCACCTGACACATACAACACTAATAACTAGCTAGCCTATCTATATTCGGCGTAGTATGGATGGATTACAATAAAATAAAACAAAGGTATGAAGTTATTTATTAAGTATTCTTATTACAGTACCCTAATTACGTAATGCACAATAAATCAGAATCTGAATCGCTTTGAAACAGATTGCTAATCCATTGATTCAAAAGATTATTTACGTTGCTGAACAGAAAATAATTTCTGTTCAGCAACGTAAATAACGCAATGAATGTTGTTGAACTGTCAAAATGAAACAAATTAATCGGAATCGTTTACGAAAATGTGTTGCGTAATTAGATAGCTGGTCTACATATTATGTTCGTCATCTTGTAATGATGTCGAACTCAGGTACATAGGATCGTGACCAGACATACTCTTAGTGACATACACAGTGTCAGATTTACAGTCGTGGGCGCAGAAATGTGATACGGGTAAACGAGAGAAATAGCTCCTTTAACGTCTACTTGGTTTATTGTACAATGAACTGAACCTAGTCGCAGTCCACCTGGACATAGGCCTGTCCTAAGCTACGACGCAACATCCCGTCCTCCGCCTTCCGAATGCAGTCAGACAACTTTTTAAGGTCGTCGGTTCATCTAGCTGGGGGCTTCTCACACTACGCTTGTCGATACGCGGTCTCCACTCTAGAACTCGTCTGCTCCACCGGCTGTCAGTTCTTCGACAAACATGGCCAGCCCACTGCCACTTCAGCTTGCTCACTCTGCAGGGTATGTCGATAACTCCGGATAACTTCATTTCTGATCTTATCCTTCAAAGAAACACACAGCATAGTCCGCTCCATAGTGCGCTGAAGGACCTTGAATTTGTGGACTAGCCCGACTGTCAGTGTACACGTTTCGGCACCGCATGTCATAACGGGCAGGATGCACTGGTTACAGACTTTTAGTCTTCATACCCTACGGGAGTTTATTGTTACAGAGTCAATTACTAACACTAGTGTAGTAATTAATACTCTGAACTTAAAATGACGTACTTAATCGAGTTTGCCTTCGCCCGAGTGTCGCGACTGGATACGACATCTTATAAATTATTCCACCAAGATTTTTTAATAGGGTAATTATGCCACACATGATGTATGATTTTAGGGAAGCAGCACCAGCCTCATAAATGCATTCCATCAACCAATAGTTATAGTGTTATATACGCAGAGAGCTTTTTACAAATCATACAACAGAGTTGAAATGTCGAGAATTACCTCGCTGATTACATTATAGAATATTGTGTTTGTATGTATGTGTATGTATGTACATAATCGAAGTTTACATTGATCTGAATGTAATTAACTTGCCTGATATTAATAATACGACACGATTTCTAAGACGTCGTCTGCAGTCGCGACACTCGAGGGCCCGGATCTATTACGAGCATAATAAGAAATCTACATATACTCATCATCTTGTAATATGACGTAATCTAAAAAACCTGCCGGTGTTTGTAAGGGCTCATCTAGGTGCCTAGCCAAGCCGAGAAACCAAATAACTGACATTGTATGTGCACAGCAGCCGAGAGTTTTTCTGCCAGCAAGACACGTACAGTAATATTTTTTAATTGCATTCCTGCCACTTTCTAAATAATCTACCATTATATAAACGTAATAGATCCGGGCCCTTGAGTGTCGCGACTGGATACGACCTCTTAGAAATCGTGTCGTATTATTAATGTCAGGCAAGTTACTTACATTCGGATCAATGTAAACTTCGATTATGTACACCCCGTCTCTGAGGTGCTCACTACAGTACGATCCCGGCTAGTTGATGGCCGCCTAAAACAATGTTTTATCTTAAAATGGGTATATCTCCGAACCCAAATTGTTTTCGACATTGACGCCATAGTAAAAAATAATGCGTTATAAGTGTTCTTTCAAAATATGTAATTATTATTGATGGCCGCCAAAAACAATGTTTTTTCTTAAAATGGGTATATCTCCGAACCCAAATTGTTTTCGACATTGACGCCATAGTAAAAAATAATGCGTTATAAGTGTTCTTTCAAAATATGTAATTATTATTGATGGCCGCCAAAAACAATGTTTTTTCTTAAAATGGGTATATCTCCGAACCCAAATTGTTCTCGACATTGACGCCATAGTAAAAAATAATGCGTTATAAGTGTTCTTTCAAAATATGTAATTATTATTGATGGCCGCTTAAAACAATGTTTTATCTTAAAATGGGTATATCTCCGAACCCAAATTGTTTTCGACATTGACGCCATAGTAAAAAATAATGCGTTATAAGTGTTCTTTCAAAATATGTAATTATTATTGATGGCCGCCAAAAACAATGTTTTTTCTTAAAATGGGTATATCTCCGAACCCAAATTGTTCTCGACATTGACGCCATAGTAAAAAATAATACGTTTTATGTGTTCTTTCAAAATATGTAATTATTATTGATGGCCGCCAAAAAAATTTTTTTATCCCAAAATGAATGATCTCCTTTGATGTTGCAACCGTTTTAGGTGTAAAACAAGCATGGAAAGTTTACAAATAGTTTTTTTACGTCTAAAACTAATTATTCGACGTTGAGATGTTCATTATTGCATTTCATAATCAATATTCTACTTTGTTAATTAGACACATTTCTAATTTCCGTACAGTAACAAAACATCACGCCTGTAATCCAGCCTTTGGTCCCGGCTGTCATTTGTAGATCTTTGGTCCCGGCTGTCATTTGTAGATCTTTGGTCCCGGCTGTCATTTGTAGATCTTTGGTCCCGGCTGTCATTTGTAGATCTTTGGTCCCGGCTGTCATTTGTAGATCTTTGGTCCCGACTGTCATTTGTAGATCTTTGGTCCCGGCTGTCATTTGTAGATCTTTGGTCCCGGCTGTCATTTGTAGATCTTTGGCTGTCATTACAGGTAGTTAGAAATCCAAAAGTCTGACAACCAATCTATCCTAAGGGGTATTGTATTACCTGGGTTGTGGACATCGGATAGGCAGTCGCTCCATGTAAAATACTGGTATTCAGCTGCATCCGGTTAGACTGGAAGCCGACCCCAACATAGTTGGGAAATTAGGTCACATATGACATGCAGGATTGTCTGTAAATAAATCTAATAATGTGATTTAATGGCATCACAGCAAGGCAGGACAAATACAAACACCACGTTTTATTTTCTTTTATACATACAATAATTATGTAAAAAAAACCCTATCCGATCCGGAAGAGGCACATACTATTACACTAGTTTCAAATAAAAGAAATCGGAATACTTGACACAATTTATTTTAAAATAATACATACAATTTTTGCAAAAACACGTTTAAAATAAGAACTATCATTACAGATTTTGTGTTTGACAGTTTGTTTGACAGACAAAAAAGACACATTCTTTATGACAATATGACATTAAATCGAAAAGTGCACGACTCTTAATGCTCATTTGATTCATTGATCACTAATAAAGATTGGATCGTATTAAAAAAAACTACTTTGACTAACGGAGCCATTTTCAATAGAGTTCCTCGTACGGGTGAAAAGAATCTATAAAAAAAATTGACTCAATTTAATTGGTATTTTCTCAAGCTACAATGTTTTCAGATTTCACTCTTGATTGACGGATGTTTTTTAAAATATATTTTGATGTTTTTTCGTTTCTGCTGCATCAAATTAATGTTTGTAAACTTCAGAATTAACCTCCATTAAATTATCTATACATTGGTATATAAATTAAGTAGGTTCTGTGTAGGTACTAGCAGGAGTGTAAAAATAAAAACAGTTCCAGAAAGTTCGATAGTAAAGCACTCTAATGCGTAATAATGTGCTAATGCTTCGCAGTATGAGTCGTGCAAAAGTGAGTCATTCAATATTGGCTTTACCTTTAATATTTCTGCACCTTTCAACCAAAGTGTAGTGTGGTGATCATTGTGGTCAGCCCTAATACAGACATTGCTGATTTTAACTATGATTTTAGCTTAGTTAAGTACTTTTTTTTTCTTTTTGATGGTGGCCAAGGTTACGCCAAAAAACCACGGCCGCCAAAAACTGCGTTGGGTTGACGATATCCTAGTCGAGTGTAACACCTGAATGAGGAACCCACGGAACCGGGAAGTATGGCAGAAGAAAGGGGAGGCTTATATCCAGCAGTAGGTGATTTCGGCGATGCCAATGATGATGATGATGACTTTTTAACTCGGTTCGAACTAGTTCGCATAGCTTTAGCTGATTAAAGAGAAGAGTCTAGAAGAATCAAAGTTTATCATTTTGGTTGAACCGTGTAACATCGTCTTAAGATACGTTTTGTCATTCGTAGATCTTTGTCAATATCGAGGTTGATCCATCAGGTTAAGCTGCGCTTGCCGGGGTTGGTCTGTGGAAACTCCTCCGTGCTTCGGAAAGGACGCCGCTGGTCCCGGCTGTCATTCGTGGATCTTTGACATTCGTTACGGGTCGTCAGAAACCCGAAAGTCTGACAACCAGTCTTGCCAAGGTTTATCATGTTGTACCCTACTTAACTGAGTTGTGGAGGTCAGATAGGCAGTCGCTCCATGTCATACTGGTATTCAGCTGGATCCGCCCGCAAAATAGTTGGGTACAGGCTAGGCAGATGATGACTTAAATATGAACTTACAGTAAACGGTCGTTCACTATCCCAGAGTATGAAGGCTCCCGCAGACAGGCACCGGGAGAACAATTTCCGCAATGTTTTTTATGTAAATTGTTACAATACGGCCTATATGGCTTTGGGTCTTGAACGTAACTCTGGCTTGTTATACGCATGTATCATTCTGCTTCTTGTCAACATTTTTCGAACGAACTTTGCTGTGAAACATATAGTCATAATTAGAAACCTTATTGTGTACACTATTAGTATAGCGGCACACCTGCGGAACGTTCGGCGCGGAACGTTCCGTCGCGTCATGTGACGCTTGTTCATGAACGCGACGTAACGTTCGGCTGATGTGTCATAGGTAACTTGAAAAACATTAGGAGCGTATTCAACCGAACCTTCCGCGCCGTACGTTCGATAGGTGTAGCGCAACCCTTAGTTATTATCATTAATCGCTTTCACTCGCTCGCTCGAGAGCAGTGCTGGCCCAGTGGTAACGGCCCCGACTTACGAGCAGTAGGTCGTGGGGGTCGAACCCAAGCAGGTGCCTTACTTTGTGTCAATCTTCCTAGCCTTTTTCCCAACTATCTTGGGGTCGGCTTCCAGTCTAACCGGATGCAGCTGAATACCAGTATTTTACATGGAGCGACTGCCTATCTGACCTCCACAACCCAGTAACTGGGTAACACGATACCCCTTGGTAAGACTGGTGTCAGACTTTCGGGCTTCTGACGGCTCGTAACGACTGTCAAAGATCCACAAATGACAGCCGGGACCAACGGCTTAATGTGCTTTCCGAGGCACGGAGGAGTCTCGGTATGTAAAGATGGTCACCCATCCACTGACCAACCCCGGCAAGCGTAGCTTTACCTGATGGATCGACCCGTGCGGCTTGTTATTACTTAGCCACGAGCTCCACGAGGTGCCTTACTTTGTGTAAATAATGTAATTTCATCACCACTGCTCTCAAAACGGTGAAGGAAAACATTGTAAGGACACCGGCATGTCTTAGAACCAAAAATTCGAAGACACGTGACATCTACCAACACACACTGGGCCCGCGTGGTGGTTTACGGCCCACTCCCTCTCACAGAGAGGAGGCCTGTGTCCCAGCAGTGGGAACATTAAAAGGCTGATTATGTTATGCACTCGCTCGAATGCGTCGTTGGTCTCGTGTTCGCAAGCTCTACTGCCGAGCATGAGGTCCTGGGTTCGATTCCCAGGTTGTGCAGTGTTATTGGGTTTTTCTATATGGAATTTCTCGGTAGCTGCCCGGAGACAGGCAATAGGCTCGCCCGCTATTACATGGGACTTAAACATAACATGATTTTAAAGTTTTGATACAGAAATTACAGAATAGCTCATAAATTGATCGGTAATTTATTATAACCACAATATAATAGTTCTGAAACCAGGAAAAACCAAATTAATGTTAATTAAGGTGTAAAAAAAAACATACCCGAGTTGACAGTATTCCATCCTGCACCAGCGAAAACAAGTACCAAAAACATTAATAACAAAATATTCATTTTTCTCATTATTTACAATACAAACGTTGTTTTACAAAGCGATCCTACTTATTAATGCCGTGTTCTGCACTGTCCTGCCTGTCATCCTGTGTATGACTTCATCTCCTATCAGAGACCTTCCTTCCTCGTATACTTATATATTACGTAGGTATGCCTACGCTTTGGGCTTGGCCCACTATATTGTGACCACAGATAATTGTCCTGTTCACAGTGTAGTGTGTCATAGACTATGTCACCCCCTATGGGTGCAATGTGGCACCCGTATATTTCTGAATCTTCATGAAAAATTATCGAAAATTAAAAGGAATTTTTAATATTTTTTTTTAGTGATCTACACTTGGTATTTTAATTATTAAAAAAAAATATCTACCTCCGTTATTTTTTCATAGCCGACAAATTTTAATAAAAAATGTTAGTTAATCCGATAAAATAACTCCTAAACTTTTAGAAATAATAAAAAGAATCCAAATCGAGAAAATAACATCGGAGATATCACAAAGGTACTAAAAAAAAAAAAATTGAATATGAAAAATATTAGGTAAACATGGACTTTTAAAGTTAATTTTCGATAATTAGTCATGAATATTCAGAAAAATACGGGCGGCGCCCCCTGTATAACGGATGACAGAAAATCGCAAACTTTGAACAGGAAACGGGAAGACTTTGACTTTTTCAAAATCACCAATCTTTATTACTGCTTCAGGTGAAAATGATCTTTCGAAAACGCAATAACTTGTAAAGTCTTAGTGCTTGATCACGTTGAACTCGCGGGCGCGGTGGCGGGCGCGGTCACGAAATATCAAACACATAGAATAAAATGCAAGTGTTCACGTACAAACGCAGGTGCGGTGAAAGAAGCCGCGCCCGCCACCGCGCCCGCCTCCGCGCCCGCGAGTTCAACGTGATCGAGCACTTATACCCAAATACATTCGTAAAATTGAAATGAATTCAAATGAAAATGTTCAAATCTATGCTACATCTAAGTTGTGTCGTATGTACATACACGTGTAAAACCATTTTTTTAACGAAACTCAAGGCACCGACTTGTTATTCACTATGTGCTATGCCAATTTGGCAACCTACTTTATAACATTAGCTAGCATTTCTATAGTAAAAAAGTACAAAATTGATCAATTCCGGAATCGCTAGATTTGTGCGATCGATACAAAAGTGCATTCCATATTAGCCAACACCTGAACGTAATTTTAAATGTGAAATTTACCCCTGTGACAATACCGACAGTCAATCGACTTTCCAGAAATTCAATACAATAGCCCCAGATATCAAAGTTTTAGAAAAAAGTTCACTGCACCTCCTAGGTTCCCCAATTTTAGAAGACAGTTTTTCACCTTTCATTGATGGAAAAATTAAACATTTCAATGACATTTCGGATAGACTTTCTAAAATTAACTTGCATTCCGCATTCACCCTTATCAGATACTGCTGTTTCGGTCCAAATTTTATGTATTTTCTCCGTGCTTCCCCCTTGTGGAAGAAGCCACACCTTTTGGACAAAATCGATCAAATCATCCGAAGCAGTCTAACATCAATCATAAATGTGGCATTGGACGACCGCGCGTGGCTGCAAGCCACACTACCCATACGTTTTGGTGGGCTTGGCGTCCGCAAAATTTCCAGTGTAAGCTTACCGGCGTTCCTGTCCTCGGTCCACAGCACCGAAAAGTTAACCACAAGAATCTTAACCGCTTGTCAGGTTGACTCTGAAGTGCCGTGCTTGACTGATGCGATGAACGCCTGGAAAATGGCTTGCCCGGACACGGAGCAGCCCGAGAACCTGTCTTCCCAGAGACAGTGGGATGAGCCGCTCTGCAGGTTGGTACGGAACAATCTCATTAATACGTCCACCAACACTGCGGAGCGCGCCCGCCTATTGGCTGTGGGAGAATGGGAGTCGGGCCTCTGGCTTCAGGCGCTACCGTCACCCAACATAGGCACTATGCTGGGTGACACCACTTTCCGGCTCGCTACAAGTCTGCGTTTGGGCGCTCCTTGCGGGGCTCCGCATCGCTGTCAGTGCGGTGAAGCAGTCGACCGCCTCGGACACCACGGCCTCTCCTGCGGCAGGAGCGCTGGTCGTTTGGCACGGCACGCAAGCATTAATGACATTATCCGTCGGGCTCTTGTCACCGCCGGGGTGCCAGCTGTTTTAGAACCCAATGGCTTGGCACGCGACGATGGGAAGAGGCCAGACGGAATGACCATAATGCCTTGGAAGATGGGTAGGCCTTTGGTGTGGGATGCAACCTGTGTCGACACCCTCGCGCCATCCCATCTTCTCAGCACGGCGGGCTGTGCCGGGGCGGCTGCTTCTGGTGCAGAAAACCTCAAGCGGCGGAAATATAGCAACCTCATTGGTAGCTATATTTTTGAGCCGTTTGGGGTTGAAACACTGGGGCCGTGGGGTCCGAGTGCTCATCGAGTATTCCGGGACATCGCCAAGCGGCTGGTCGACTCCTCACGTGACCCGAGGGCTGGCCTATTCTTCGGCCAAAGAATCAGCATTGCCATACAACGTGGCAATGCTGCCAGCCTTTTGGGCACTTTTCCTGTTGACAGCGATGCGGACGAATTTTTTGATGCCCTATGACCGTTTCCCCCCCCCTTTTTATATACTTGTACATATTACTATTATTATTTTAATTCTGTTAGATTTTAAATCATGTAAATATCTATGAACGTAATTCGATTTTATAATCAGAACTCTAAATTGGTCGATCCCGGAATTCCGGGATTTTTTCGATACAAAAGTGCTTTCCATAAGAGCCAACACCTCAACTTTAGGTAAATATGCATCCGAATATCCGATCACTGGTCATAAGTTATGACATGTAGACACCCGCTAAACGAGGGACGCCCGCGCCTCATTGAAAAAAAATGTGGCGAATTTTTATTAAATTTTTCCCATAAAATTACCACATAAATAGACTCCCACCCAGTACGATACATAGCAACTCCGTCGCGGATCGGACAGGGTAGATTTTTTTTTAAATTACCGACGAAAAATTTCAACGCAAGGGGGGGTTCAGAATCATATACTGAATCCATGGTAACAGTTTTCACGTCGATGTGCCACCCCGTATAAGGTGTATCTATTCATACCCGAAACCTCTTAAGGTGTCATTGTACTCATCAGTATGAACCACTTTTACTGGGGACCAACACTCAAATCGCGAAAAAAAAATCAGTTGTTCCCTACATTTTGACGAAATATGCGAATATAAATTTTAATGTAGGGAACAGCTGATTTTTTTTTCGCGATTTCAACGTTTTTCCCATACTCCATAGTAACAGTTGTTCATAATGATGAGTACAATGACCCCTTAAGAGATTTTGTGTATGAATAGATACACCTTATATAGAATGGAAAAATAACCTCACCAATGTCCTTTGTGGATTCATTTATTGTTGTTAGGGTGGTACATGTCTGTAACGCAATATCCGAGGCCTTATAATTTGCATAGGCATGCACGATATTTAAAAAAAACCTTGATACTCAAGAGCAGTCCGAAAGAAGGCGCTAAATACCTAACAAGATTTTAGAGGTCAAAATTACTCAATAATTTTTTTGCACCTTTTGATTAGTTTCCCCAAACTTAAATGAGTTTTTTAAATTAGGATTGACTTCCTTTAATATTTTCTTTTCAATCAGACTCTGTCCTTGGTAGAATTCTTTGTACTTTGTAAAACTTTTTCACATGTCTAGCCAAATATCATTCGACGAATACATTCGACGCCGGCTTATTTTATTTCCTTGTAATACAAAACGCCGGAATAAATACGTTTTTGACACTAGGTAACGTTTTCCGGGGACCATTTTACACAATATAAAGATGGACGCGGTTTCTCTCATGTAGTATGCCGATAAAAGTAGTCTGTATTCTTCCCCGGGGTTCAAAGTATCCCCATACCAAATTTCATCAAAATCGGTAGAGCCGTTTAGCTGTGAAAGCGTATCAAACAAACAAACTCACATTCGCATTATTAGTTAGGATGTAGGCGATCCTAGCGACATCTATTTCCCAAGCTGCCTAAACAAAAATGTATGAATCAAGAAATATTTTTTACTCTTCTCATTTATGATGTCTTAGTACTAGGAAGCAGACAGATTGAAATTTACCGTGGTAAAAAGACGTATCTGCGATGGACAATGGCACGGGCCCGAACCAGCCCGACCTACCAACCAACAACCGAAGGCTGCTTACTTACTTTCTCTACTCTTCTTATTTCTGATGCCTTGGTACTAAGATCGGAGCATATTGTAATTTTCCGGGCTAAAAAGACGCAACTTGCACCCAAATAGCCCTGGCGGTCAAAGTGAACTGTTTTAACTGAGCTCCTCTAAATTTATTAAGCCTTGGTATTTTTGAAATTACTTTGTAATTTTTGTGCAAAAGTGACACATCTCTGAATCGGGACCGAGATCGTTTCGAACTTCCGTCCGACCGCTGCGCTGTGCGCTGGCTGACCGTTCAGATTATTATTAGTTCCCGAAAAAGCAAACAGAGTACAGATATATTGTACCTACCTAGTTGTTGCAATAATACTTGAAAGTTCTGTCTGTTTCTTTCCTCTAGGCAAAACATGGTCTGTCGACAATAAATCAGCCCAGCGCTACTAAAGTTATTATTCTTGCGAAATATTTGTAACAGGACACAAACTATCCAAGTTTGCTGGCTATTTGCTACTGCAACCAAAACTGTGTCCACCTACTTATTTCATAACGCGACAGTAATTAAGTACCTACACGCGCGCCTAGATAATCAACAACCTGTGTCAACTTCAAATTATAGAGGAGTTAGGTACCGACATTTTTACTGAGCTGAGGTCTGTGATCAGGCGCACCTGCGCATGTGGAAAAATGTACTTCGTAAGGATATTGTGCTATAATTGCCACGGATATCTATGGTAATTGCCTCTGTTTATAAGTAGGAAGGAAGTCTTCAACTATGTGTTCTTTCTTTCCTTGTGACTTTTATGTTTTTTTGCGTTTGTCAAAAACCCTTCATTGTAGTTTGGAGTGTTTGTGTAGATAATCCGTCACCAGTTATGTAGTAGGAAGTCATGAATGTGTGTAACGCCAAAAAAAATAACGTTTGCTTAAATTTTTTAATAAGGTATTTTATTTATTATGACGCTTGACTATTCAATCAATAAAAAAACTTTAATTTAGGTCACAATGTTACAAGTACAACAGAAATTAAGCAACTCTCTTTTGATTGATTGATTTGAGTGGGTCACTTTTCTAACTGTACTTGCTACATTTCTCTTTACGGTCACTGGGACCTACACCGTGTAACAAGTAGTTTATAGTACAATTTGGTTAGTAGAAAGTTTTCGATCGAAATTAGGTAGGTTACTAGGTAGGTACCTACTGTATTATTAGGTAGGTACCTACTGTAGCTTTAAAAGATTAGACGTAGCTACTTTACTGATATTGTATTTGATGTCATTTTACGAATAGGCTAATTAATATAATTAATTTGGAAAAAATTATTCTTCCCAATCACAAAATAGGTCCTGAATTCCTGATTGAATAATTGTGTCTAATGATCTTCTTTATTTTCTAGGCTGCCCAAAACGTAAATGGCATTTATCGAGATTGCATTTCAAGCTGAAATTAGTCGATACGAAGATTCGGAATTCGCAGAATATGCAATAAGGCATTGTAATGAAGATCCAGATACTAGGGGAAAAGCAATTGAGGAGCTACGACGATTGATACGTGGTAAGAAGTAAACAGAGACATCTCTTCTGAACTCATGTGATTCTAGTATTCGTAACATTTTAACCGCTGAGTCTGTAAAAAAAAACAAAACATCCCGTTGACTTTTTAATACGTGGTTAATGAAAAAGATTGTTTACCCTTTTCACATCTTGAGTTTACATTTTACAAAACGTTGTCTGCGGTATACACAAACGTAAAATTCCTATTGTATTTTGTTGTAGTTGACAACGAAATTGAGTTGTTTTTTTTAAGCTGACAATAACCGTTCATCACGTGTTGAGCAATGCCAAGAAAATTGCCATTGTTAGCCGATGTTGTAAGTGTAGATTATAATCGTAGCAAATGTGTAAGAGAACAATCATTTCGACCAAGTTGAGCTAGTAGCCAATCTCACGATTTCGACCTTTTAGTTTAGCCATGAAATAAAAAACACTATTTACCTGTATTACCTACATTTAATGTAACTCTATATTACATTTTGTAAATAATGCATTCCACATGTTTTGAAATATAATTTGGCCAGTTAGCAAAATTACTGGTTTATTTAAGTTTCAAAATAGAAACTAAATTAGGTATATGGAATTTGGAATACTTACGTTTTTTTTTGCCATTTGTATTTGGAAACACGCCAAGCAAAATGCAAGTCCAAAAAAGAAAAAAAAATCCTATGGCATGTTTGCATTATGAAAAGTTCAACTCAATCAATCTTTGTAAGATGCGGCACAAACATTACGTGATGTCCATTATAATGATCTCTATAAAAAGATATAACTAAATTCCAGTCTACAACCGTTCGCTCAATGTTGCAATATCCATACTTAGAAACACTGTTTGTTTCAGAGCGAGGAGAATGTAATCCGCGGCGAACAGATGACGCCTATTTACTGCGGTTCCTGAGATGCCGGCGGTCCATACCTGCGTTAGCGCATAAATTGGTGAGCTATTAAGCTAATGACACATCAACATCATCATTAACCTCTAAATTAATTTGCGGTCGACTCTTTCCAATTACTTAACTGTGTAGTTATAACATAATTATCACCAGTTTCACAAACATTAATAATGCCCCATTGCGTAAGGGATCGTTAACGCTAATGATTTCATTAAAAAACGTGTCTATGTTGCTTTCTGCAACAAGTTAATGGGAGATTAGTATTTAATGACAGCTTTAAAAGTTAAAGTTCGTTTCTGCAACTGACTTTACTGAGAGATATAGGCATAATGTCATCTTTATGGAATTTAAACTATTCAACGGATTTTAATGCAGTTTTCAGCAATAGATAGAGTGATTCAAGAGGAAGGTTTATATGTATAATTCACTATAATGTAATATGTGTAGTATCTACATTGCACCTGTACGAAGCCGGGGTGTGTCGCTAGTAGTATGTTATAAAATAAAGTCTGTTCGCGATAAACTCAAAAACTACCGAACGGATTTCCAAACGGTTTTCATCAATGAATTATACACTTAAACTTTCCTCATGAATCACTCCGTCCAGTGATTCATGAGTGTGATTCATTATGATTTTTTGTAAATTGGCTGAAATATGACGATTATTGTTGAAGGTGTTGGAAAAAAAATGCCGACTGCTTTACTGGCGTGTGCCTCCTAAACCTTAAGAGATACATAAAATTAATGTTCTACAAGATTGTACATCTTTAAAAGTTCAACAAAAAAGTCTGAATAGCATAAATTGGAATGGGCATCTAGCTTCATCTTTTCTGACTGACCGACCCCTTGACAATTCAATAGTGCCTGTAATTGGTTTATTTGAAATAAATGCTTTGAGTTTGAGTTAAATGTCTATATTATACGGATGACCCACTGTAACCACTTTTATCTTTCAGAATTTGATAAACTGTAATTGTTTTTACCGAAGCTAGCTATTTTGACCGGTAACTATTATATGGACAATCAAATATGTTATTTAAATTGGGCATTTAATTTTAGATTAAAATATGCCTTGACATCTTATCATTTAAATTAATACTTTAACACAGATTCAAAATAACGCGTAACAAAATAATATTGTTGATGGCGGGGAACGCAGCGCTAAAAGTCAATGACCTATAAGTATGTAATCTAATACGTATGTAATGTAATGGCTAATAAGTATGTAATCTCGGTAGTACGTTCCCGTGGGAGCGGGACATTTTCCGACATCCACGTGGGTGCAGCCGTTGGGCAAAAGCTTCTAATATCTACTTAAAATAATATGTAGAAGTAGTCTACGTCACCACTTAATTCGAAGTTTACAAGACTGCCAAGCCAGATAGACATTTCACGACAAAACAAAACAAATACCTAAATATGCTCCAACCTATAAAAAAAATTAACCCTTCCGCCCCCCCGCCGCGATGACGCAAATATACCTTGACTACCGTAAACGTACCGGAGACCGCCGGCGGCGCGTCGGAGATAAGAGCGCGCTAACATAAACAAAAACTGAGAGCTTCTTGTTACGTAAATAGTCTTATCATTAATGGTTTTGGGTTCCTGATTAGACAAAGGATTTTTTATAATACTTAGAATCTTTGTAAGCGAACGCTAGTATTGATAAATAAACATTCTTATCAGATTCTTATAAGAAATTCCTTTGTGCATTGTTTTGATGATTTATAATAAAACTACTGGTTCGATTCACATGAAATTTCGCAGGATACATTATGAATACATATACTATCGGTCAAAACCATTATTTACGAACAAACACAATAAATAAAAACACCAATAATTAAAAAAGTTCAATAATAGGTATCCGTATCATTACGTAACATTACTTAGTTGATAAAAAATATTGAACTCTTATTTTTTTCTGAAAAATGGCATTTTTATTATGCATTATCTAATAAAGAATATAAAATAAATGACTTACCAGCGATTACATACACAAAACACACACAAAACTCAAAATTTCACAACAATACGTTTTTTCATTACCGAGTTTGTTTACATTTTTTGATGGGTCCGTAATAGGTAATTACGATGTTATTTAGTGCAAATATTAACTAAATACGATGACGACACTACTTAATTATTTAAAAAACAACATTTCCCGTCGATTTACACTTAAAAAACAATAGAAAACAAATAAATAGAACGCGGAGTGCAGCGCGCTGAACGCATGCGCGGACGCCATTTTGCCGTGCCAAAATGTTCAATTTTTACTTTTTTCTAGAATTGTTTCTGCATGTTTTGACGTTTTAGTCGATTTATTTGACAAGTATATTACCAAATCCATAGAATAAAATTAACCACAGACCATATTAGCCCCTATCCATAGTACAAATAGACCTTGAATCAGCGTGCGCCGACTGCGTCGCATGCGACGCAGTGGGGCTTGACGGATATGGCAAATTTTGCGTGTTTTGCGACGCAATGGGGAATGAGGGCCGTTTATTTACCGATGGACAACTCAATCGGGTGAACTCGGATGTCATCGTGATAAACGAATGACATCCTCCGTACCCTCATCACTGTACTGCGAACATCTGACGTGACAGGCAAGCTATTATGTAACAGTTTGCTATCAAATCGCGCGATCGATTATTTTTGTCAATCTTTGGATTGGCATTATTTTAATGTCTTTAGTTTTTATATTATGCATTAGTTTTTATAGTGTCAAAAACTACTTTGAAAATAAATGTTAACAATGCTTGTGAAAACTTATTATCTTATACTGTTAAGCAAAAACATGTATGCTCTTTATTTTTTTTGTATTTTACCATCTTTTTGTACTTACCATGTTTTTAAGCAAATAAATATTATTCTATTCTATTCATTATTATTAAGAACATGAATGCTTAACATGGATTTGTTTTACGATGGGCGACGGTTCAGCTACTATCTACGATTATGTGGGCGAAAGGTAACAAAACCTACCTTTAAGAATGTCAATTTGATGTGAAAATCACCGAACCACATGGAGGAAGTAGGTGATGAAATGTATCTCGCTTCACTTTTTTAGCAGTGCCTGATTAGCCTAATAAGCAAATTAAGCAATACACACACACACACATAGTGATACAGGGTATCACGTCTCGGGGGGCAGCACCGAAAATATATTTGCTAGCACATGACATGAAAGGCAAGGCTGTTTGAAAACTTGTTGTAAGTATGTATTTTGCTTGTGTAGTGTTTGAGTTAGCTTCAATAATACGTATTTTCCCCACTTAGCCTATGTGGATGATATGATCATAAGTTCCTGTCACAGTTATTTACATAGGTGGAAGTGGTACTTGAATTTGTGTGGGGTAGGTACTACAACTAATAAGTGAAAAATAAAAACTTTTTACAAAAAAAACAACCGACTTCCAAAAAAAACACTATAAAGTCAAGTCACTTTTTTGTAAAAAGTAGGGATGCATCGATACGCCTTTTTGCCGATACGATACCGATACCGATACTCTTATAAAAATATCGGCGATACCGATAGGTACCGATACCGATACGCTTACTGATAAAAAATGAAGGTAAAATAAATAAAACACAAGTCAAGTTATTTTTTAAATTAATATAAAATGAACAAATAACAGGACAAACTCAATAAAACCATAGACAGGTTGAGATTAGACGCACGCACGACAACAGTCAACCTAGCTATAGCAAAGTGGGTGGGCGAAACAAGACACTGAATAAAGCGCGGGGTTTCCCCGAGCATAGTTAGTTCGTGCCTCGTTTGCAACGAAATAGACGAGACAACACGCGCGTTTACATTACATTTTTAAAGCGCGAATTTTGAAAAGTATCGTTGTATCGGCTATAAAAATATCGCCGGTGCCGGTATATCGGCAAACTTCGAGTATCGCCGATATATCGGTATCGGATGCATCCCTAGTAAAAACTTATATTCCATCTAAAATTTTTCAGTAGCAGCCCGGAGTCCGAATTCATGCTCGGTTGATGGGAATAGATTCGCCCGCTATTACACTGGCGAAATGTGTAGGTAATATAGATACACCACTGCCTAGCCTTTCGCGGAATAGTGTGATGTTATGTTATCCGCTTGACCGTTACAGTGGACATCAGGTGGGCATAACAATTAAAATTCTATTGTGTCTCGTTAATGACAGTTGAAGTTTTATTTAAATATTCTTACTCTTGTCTAACTTTCCACAGTACACAGACATTACATATAGGTACTTGTTTGTACACTAATTACGCAAACATAAAAAAATATTTTGCTAACGAGGGTATTAAATTAAGGTCAAGAGCTGCCTTGGAGGTTATTTCGCAAACACGATGACTGTACAAAAACTGCGGGGTAATTGGGTAACACCATAGAAATATAAATAACATTATTAAATAATGTTATTTATGTTTCTAAATAATGTTACAAGAAAATTTTTCTTGTATCTATGGGTAACACACTACATAGAGTGCGTGCCACGAAAGAAAGCCCCGCGGAAAATTGTGGAACAATTTTTTTTTATACGCAATGACATAGACACTAGCGCCGTCAAATGGACTTCAGTGGTGGCGCGGACTCTAAAATGATGCCTGTCATTTTATCATCCATTACGATTACTTCATAGGTTTGAAAAATACGTATGCGAAATAGCGCAATGAACGTGCGTGAACTGTCAAAATTAAAGCCATTATTGCCATTTAATATGTGTATTGAGGAGCTGTCATTGGCTGATAAGATGAGAGACAATTACCACGCCGATTAGTAATCTTCAAACATTAACGATTCCATTGTTTTGTGAACGTGACTCCTCATTTTTATGTGTGCCCCGCAATTATCAGCCACATCTTTCCAGACTGTGACTGTTAATGATGATAATTCTGGCTTTGTTTATACATAAGACGAAAAAACTTACCAGTTAATCAACAATTAAATTCCAAATATTTTAATCACATAAACCTACAAGCTACAAGGGCCACTTATGAAACGTCAGAAGCAAGGTGCTTAGTCCTAATTGGTCATTTCCAATGGAGATGAACCGGAAAGAAACTCCACGGTTAATCTTTAAAAAATAATTGGCTTTTAATTGGAAAAGCCAATAAATTATTGCTAAGAAACAAAAAAACGTTTATTTCTTAAACTTATGTGAATAACAAATATAATTATAGGAAATACCTATTGCTTGTATTACGTTCTTCCTAAGACGGATAAACAGGTTTTTTTGTAGAAGGTGGAAGCAAATATTGATTTGATGCTAAAGTTGGATCTGCTCGTAGGCCTATTCATAATCATTTTGACCTTGCTCAACGATGAACACAGTTATCTTATAAATAAATAAATAAAATTAATTTATTTGCAAACCAAGTATCACTGTTACTGTATCTCGGGAGACAGTTCCGTTTCTTAGTACATACATGCTAGGTACATTAATAATAATAATAATAAGGCTCTCGTTAGGCAGCTGGATCAAGGGCTTGATCCAGAAAGCGGTATTTCTGGACACGGCGTATTTTTTATATTTTTAAATGTTTTTGTTTTTATTTTGTTTTTATAAAAATATTTAAAAATATAAATAATATGTATATATATGAAATAAAGGAAATAATAATAAAAAAAACAATATGATAATCTATGAGTTAGTACTCGTAGTAGATATATGTATAGTCGTATGTAGATAGGTATAGTCCATAGGTACATTATACAATATTATATAGATGCTAGAACTATCATCAATCATCAAATACTCTCGACTCCGGTAATTTCCGTTCGAGCCATCACGACAGCAATCGTCAAGGACCGCCATTATGTCCGAGTTAGGAAAGGCATGGAACCAAAATGTTGTTTAGAAGGTAAACACGGCGGCCGGTCACTGCATTACAGATTCCTTGACATGAAAACGTGTGTTGACGTTCAAAGAGGAACCTTCAATTGTTTGGCACCAGAAACATGGATTATTTAGAAGTCCAATTGACCCCGTACTATACCTCCTTGACGACTTCAGAACTTCATATTCAAGACTGTTTCGGCATTAGTTCCAGCAAGTCAACTTCTCATCTTATAACAGCATTATATGTTTCATAGTTGAAACATATAATGCTGTTATAAGTAACAGCATTATATGTTTTGCATGTTTTTTTACTCTCTTTATTTTATTTAAGCCTTGATTTGAGCCTCCTTGTCATACAACGTGGCAATGCCACCAGTCTCTTGGGTACAGACGCCAGCATATCAACCTACTGCAATCTGTCAAATTTTCCCAATCAACATTGAACCTTATTCTTAAGCCATAAAGTTGAAAATCTATTAAAGAAATTTGACAGATTGTAGTAACTTGATGTGCTGGCGTCTGTACATTACCAGTCGACAGCGATGCGGAGGAATTTTTCGACGCCATATTGTTTGTTAATAGTTTTAGTTAGCCTTGATCACATCTTAACGATCTTAAATATCGATGAATACTAGCGGTTTATTGTTCGGTTTGGAGGTACCTAACTTTGGTTTTTTTTTCTATAGACAAAATCTTATGGAATCGTGTTTTCGTTCGTTCGTTCGTTCAACTTTACCATAATATTTAATTCAAAATGAATGCAGCAGTATTTTCGACGTAACGGAAGATCATGCTCTAAGCAATTTGAGATAGTAGTTATAGACTCTTGAGGTAAATCATTGTCAGCTGCGGTAGTCATTACCACAGATAATATATTATAAATTATAATACTACCATTACCCACATATTCTTATTTCTTAATAGCTTTGAACTGAACTTTACACATAACTAAAGAAAGCGAGAAACTAACACATTTTTCACACTTTCTCATAATTATTACGAATATTTTTCTCGGAGACAATATGACAGTGAGCTACTTACACTTCAGCGTGATTCTGACATTGAATCAGACGACAGTTCAGCTGAATTCTTTAGAATATTTATTTCTTTGATGCTCGGGAGCTTTGTTTTTAATAGCAATAACAATTTGTAAAGCACATCAGTGAGAAAATTAACCGTTATTTTATACAGGACTTTTGAAATTAGCAACGTCAGTGGCTTGATAAATAATTATCTCTAAGTACTTACCTCTTTACCTTAGAACACGCATGTCGTAGACCTAGGCTTAGCTCCTACCCTCCTGATTCATACGTACGTAAAATAAAACGTATATAAAAACGTATCATTTTATTTGGTCGCTCAGATGATCATAGACATTTTTTTTTTTTTTAATTTACTATGTCACAAGCAACGAGAAAGGCATGTCGCACGGGTCGCACCTCAGATTTTATCACATGGTTGACCCGTGCTAACATTTAGGATAAATTGTAACACATTTATCGTCTTTTTATATTCACGATGCGATTTTAACAGAAAAGTTCTGCTAAAGTTAGGATTTTCGATGGAATTAGGTATAATGAGTCCAAATAATGAGCAATTCTTGTTTTCCTCATCAGATGGTGCGCTACGAAGTTTTCCAACGGCAGAACGCGTACCTGTATGACTGCGACCCGTTCGAGCTGGTGCAGGTGAAGAACGTCTACGCTGGTATTCTACCTGAGAGCCCGGACAATGGACGCATCATACTCATGAGGTTTGGTAAGACACTACAGATATTGAAGGAAAAATATAGCAATACAATATTATAATAGGATATGCAATGCCTAAGTACTCGCAAAAATATTAAAATTTCTAAATAGAGGTAGGGGAGTCCGGGGCTACTATTAACAGAGGTAAGTATTAACAAGTGATTTTCTCCAAAATTATAAACACTACACCTACAGCGCGTGCTTCAGTATGCCGACCAGATCACGCCGCATGGCTCGGGGTTGGTTAGCTGCGATCTGCGCATCATCCGAATGTGTTATATACCGGACGACATTTTCACGCACGTAACGAACTTTTTTAACTTTTTCGAAATATACCGTGTAACGATTATGTTTTTTGTTTTCGTAGAAGCATATTTCATACTTAAGAATGCTACATTGCTGTATTGGTGTAATTATTAACCAATATTTTATTATGTTATTTAATACTAAAAGTGTACCTTTGGGGTTATAATTAACAAATCGGCGGGGTCAGTATTAACGTGTTAATACCTACCCCAGATGTGGTGATAGCACAAATATCTTATGGACCGGTAGCTGAATCATCAGACATGCAGAAAGATGCTAGTGATTTCTTGGTCCAAAACCATAAAACCTCTGCTAAAAGGTCTACCACGAGCTCAGTTAAAACGTATAAACGCGCTAAAAATGTAGTATCTATATGTATTTTACTGAGTGTACATAAATAATAAAATACATCAATCAATATTTTTGTATTTTTTAGGGCGTCAACTGTAATAAAGATACATCGTGCTGACTGGATTCAATATACCTATCTCTGGCAATGACTGGGCCTAAGCTAGGTGTATCAAAGGCGACATCACATCATTCACTTGCCTGAATTGTATTTGATATGTATTACGAGTTAAATTAATAAGAAAATGTGTTCCATACAATTCTGTAATAATTTCACTTTAAAATATTGTCATACATATATTTGTTTTCTCCTATATCAGTTGGCATACCATAATGTTGCCCCTTCTGTTAATACTTACCTCAGAGCTGTTAATTCTAGCCCCGGAGATGAGGTAAGAATTAACAACTGACTTTTTGGAGAAGAAAAAGTGTTCTATTTCAGACATCATTTCTTTTATGTTTGATTTATGTTAATAACATGATACCTAAATAATTAAAGCATCATTTAATAAAACAATCAAGTCTAAATGTTGAATCATTTCGAAGATACAACTTAAAGTATTTTTTTTGTTAATTGTGGCCCCGGTTTAACAAAATTTAACCTTTAGACTTTTGATTAAGTAGGGGAGACTTAATCAAAAGTCTAAAGGTTAAATTTTTTATCGTCAGATAGCTTTCATCGCAAGAATAGTGGTTTTACAGGTTTTCTATACAAAAGCTGTCAAACCGCTTATATTAAAACTTTAAAAATCATCTGACAATTAAAAAACAGCCTTACGTCATATTTCTCTCATTGTGTTACAGGTCGATGGGACGTCGACGTAGTACCAATAGAAGATGTAGTCCGCCTCGCACTAGTGATGGATGAAATAGCAGTGATGCAGCCAAAGCTGCAGATACTAGGAGTCACCATCATAGTGGACCTGGATGGCCTGAGCTTGAGACAGGTGGCCCAGTTGACACCAACAGTGGCTGGACAGATAGTTAGTCTTATGGGGGTACGTATAATTATAAATACTTACGAAATTTTAACCCTGCTTGCACACAAGTCACAAGATATTTTTAGCAGTTTTTTTTTCTGTCAACTGTTGAATAATATTTTAAATATCTTTAGCGCTAAACCCACTTAGATATAAAGCAAGCAAGATGGAAGCAGACTTTAATTAATTACATTTATGTAGAATCACCGCCACTTCGATCGATTCTGTGTTTCCCGCATCCAGCGGATTCAGGGGGAGGCCAGTCCAGCAGTAGACGTCTTTCGGCTGATATGGTGATGATGATGACGATGTAGAATCAAGTATTCTTCAACCCGAAGTCTAGAACGATTGCCAAGCATCTTGATATAATGCTCACTTTGAATGTTTTAATAGTTGTCTATTGTTTTAGAACAGAAAAGACTACACTTTCGTACACCATGTGGCATCTACTGATTTAGAAAGGAATCGTCTCAACAGCAAAACGCGTTAGAGCTTGTACAGTTTCACATCTTCACGTTAGATGTCGCTACTCTGCCTTTCATCGTTGTTCTCACTAACAATTCGTTTTGGTTCCAGGTATCATTCCCATTGCCGAATCACTGTCTTCACATCATTAGGTACAACTGGATCCTACACTCCTTCTTCTACTTATTCAAACAGTTTACGCCGAAAGCTGTCTGGAGTCGTATCCATTTCCATGGCAACGATGTCAGCTCTCTACACAAACACATTGACCCTGAATACTTACCTCCTGAGTTAGGTGGTCGATGTCGCCACGTTATATCCACTGAAGAATGGCTATCCAAGATAAATGAGTACAAAGACGATTATCTAGTGCAAGAACTTAAAGATTTAGGCTTTAATGTTAAACGGTGATGTAAATAATAGCATTAAATACAAAATATTGAAACAGAGTGTTAATTTCATTTTACCTGTTTCCACGTCCCTGACCGATTTCTTCGTATAATTATTTCATGCTTTGTGTATGACGTGCTGAATTTACATATGTCACGTGGCATATCTATTTTCAGTTCAGATCAATTCGTGTAATTTTTGTTGGTTGGTTGTATAAAAATGTCGTGGCCAGATCTTAGAATTGATCATTTCATGAAGTGTTCGGTCATTGAAATGAAATGGCCAGCTAAAATTGGCCATATCGTTTAAACGTCAACGTTTATTGATATGTCAGTCGACGTTTGGCCATATCATTAATGTAAGGTATCCACGGTTTAAGGTGTAGTAAAAATTGCTAACCGCGACCAAATTGGAAGTAGCGCTCGCCAACCGCTGCCGCGGCACCGCTCGCTTCACTCGCTCGGCTCGCGCGCGGTTTGTCACAGTTCTAACCTAACTTAACACATTTCGTTGGGGACTCGGGGTGCCATAAGCGGCGTGAATTTTTAATTTTAATTGCTATGTTACTCACCGCCCGGTTGTGGGGTACCCCGACATGGGTTAGGTTAGTAACTTCCAAGTTAGTCACTTTCCATAATATCACATTTGGAAATCCAATAAAAAAGTCCATCGAGTTTTCTTGCGTGGTCAGCCTACTTATTATGTCGCGAATCTATGCGGAACAAACGCGGAACCGCAATAAACCGGCGGACTGCGCGCGGAGGTGTAAACGGCTTCCCAGCAGATCGGCGAAATCACGCGAGAAAGAGATAAAATCATAATCAAATCTGTACGATAGAGCAGGCAGTTTCGCTTCCGTTTCGCCTTTCGTACAACGGACAAGTCATGGCGGAATTTTTGCGGTTCCGCTGCCACGGTTTCGCGGCGGAGATGTGGGAGCAGCGTGAGTATTCAATGATCAGCATCATGATGTAATCAACGGTCGACGACGTTCTATTTCATGAAATGCAACCATTTTATGAAATGGCCGAACATTTCATGAAATGGTCAATTCTAAGATCTGGCCACGACATAAATATGGTGTCTCAAACGTAGTGGATCGAAAGCAAATGGGATAAAGCGGAGGTGAGGTGTGAGGATTAATCTGTGAATAATTACTTTTCTAGTCTCCATGCATTGTACGTACCTATAAGAAAGTGTTAAGTACTCGTATATAAAATATAAAGACTTTTTGTGGATAAAAAAATATTTTTTACCTGGAAACCCCTCCATTCCGCGAACTTTTAGACCTCCCTGTGCCAAGTACTAAGAGCACAGAAGTAACAACTAGTAAACGGTAAGATTTTGCAGAAGCAGTTAGTTTTCGCAGAGAAG
Source organism: Conistra vaccinii (assembly GCA_948150665.1). Taxonomy (NCBI): domain Eukaryota; kingdom Metazoa; phylum Arthropoda; class Insecta; order Lepidoptera; family Noctuidae; genus Conistra; species Conistra vaccinii. The sequence continues at coordinate 2,990,459 of OX411334.1, read as the reverse complement.
ATATTTATATCTCAAGCAAACGATTCCACATGCCGACGCGCAGGTACGAGTATATGGGGAAAAAGATGTTATTCCACAAACCTTACAATGTTTCGCCAATATAGTAGATCGAAAAGCAATTCTCAAAGAGCCCAAACAAAACACAAAAGAGTGATCGAAGTTATTATTTCAGCTTGTCGATTAGGCGTAAGTTGAACTTGATTCGAATGAGCAGAGCTATTTGTACAAATAGTAATTATTATTGTAGCACAAACATAAAAAATAAAAAATCAAGAGCACATAAACAAAAAAGTTTAAGTCTTCTACAAGGCCCAATATCTCAGCATGATAAAATGCCGCTCTACTAATAAATAATCTGCAGTTACGTGGTTTTACCACGGAAATTCCGATTTGCCTTTTACAATGTACCAAGACATCAGAACGGTGCAGGCGAATATTTTATTTACTTGTATGCACCGAGTGACATGTACAGCGCCACACACATTTCCATTCGGGCAGCTACTACGTCACCTTATTCACCTACACACATTGTTGTTCCGGGCTACCCATATGTGCTGCAGCTCTAGTATTATTTAAGTTTACTTTGAATTTATTGTGCAAAACCGTCACATCTCTGAATCAACGGTGTTGTTGTACAAATAATAATTAATGCTTCTGTGCATTTCTGATGCCTTGGTACTTGGTAGATGAGAAATCGAAAATTCCGTGGTAAAACCTCGTAAGTGCAGATGATAGTGGAACTACCGGGGTTGCGGGTAGTCCTAAGGGGAAAACGTGGCCCCTGGCAAGGCAAGGGAAGGAACACGGGTGGATTTTAGTCAGTAAGAGTCTGAACGCTCTTCCGCTCCGCCCAGAGCGGAAGAAGTCATTAGATGATTTGAACATCACGTTAGGCAGAGATGTAGGTAGAGTACACATTGCACCATGTAGTAGGGGCGGAGCCTATTGCCGTCAACCGGGCACAAATCGACCAGTAGACATTTTGCGAAAGCGACATTTTGCGAATGAGCCATCCAGACTTCGGGCTTATACTGTGAAATTCTTGATGGAAAAATCCAATGCCCGACCACACAACATAACATGACATGACATATTTGAGGCAATAAGCTATCTTTCCTCATCTGTATCGAAACCTAATTTTGATGATGACTTTGGTCGTACCCAAATTGTTAGTGCGACATAATATTCTGACATTCTGATAACACACAATTTTTGCCACGGGTCAAAAGATCCATCAGTATGTCTTGATCATGGATGGCTGAGCATTATTAGATCAAAATTAGCCAAAGACACAAAGTCTTCAAATCAAATTCATGTCAGTAACAGTACGGCACATCGCCGAGCACGTCTAGCTTATTTCCGGCATTTGCAGGAGCGCCGGCCAAACCCCTTTTTACAGCCGCAACTGACAAGATGGAACAACCCTAGTAACTGATCAGGCGCGGGTTCCTCTGTTGTTATTGTTACCCCAAGTGTTGGCTACATCAGCCAAATACAAATGTCGCAGCATCATGCTGAGATATAATTATATGCTTTGGGCCTAGTAGAAGACTTAAACTTTTTTGTATAGGTGCTCTTGATTTTTTATTTTTCATGTTTGTGCTACAATATTAATTACTATTTGTACAAATAGCTTTGCTCATTCGAATCAAGTTCAACTTACGCCTAATCGACAAGCTGAAATAATAACTTCGATCACTCTTTTGTGTTTTGTTTGGGCTCTTTGAGAATTGCTTTTAGATCTACTATATTGGCGAAACATTGTAAGGTTTGTGATATAGCTAACCTTTTTAAAACTCATTTTAAAGTTGAGTCACCGCTTGCCGACAGTTCGATTGTTGCGGATGTTGAGACCGTCACAGTCAGTGATAACCCAATTGGGTTTCTGCTAGAGATGTGAAAAATATTATTTATTTATTTATTTATTTATTTATTTATTACAGCATGGAAGACTTACAGCTAAAAATAACAGTAAAAAAAGGAAACAATAGTCGACAGAAAGCCAATTACAAGTCTTCGCGTTTAGACTTATGATAGAATTTGTGTTGTGAACATTCAAGCAGTGACATATTACTATAAACTACAATATTTATTAATTAGTTAAAACTAACCACTTGTCTCTGCAAGTGAAAAGTGAGAAAAAAAATAAAATAAAAAAAAAATATTCAAAAAACAAAAAACCGGACTGCAAAAACACATAACTGAAAAGAGAAAAACAAGCATTATAAATTAATCTATAGAATTTTGGTATCGCAGGCGGGGACAAACTAATAACCGGATATATGGTGTAAGTTTAGTTTGTCCCCGCCTGCGATACCAAAATTCTATAGATTAATTTATAATGCTTGTTTTTCTCTTTTCAGTTATGTGTTTTTGCAGTCGGGTTTTTTGTTTTTTGAATAATTTTTTTTATTTCAAGCTTTTTGGTTTTATTAATATATCTTAATTTGGCATTGACTCGTTAATAGCTTTTATTTGATACCAATATTGTTATAATTTATTTTTAAAAAAACCTTCCCCTCCCTTTTTTTTTGTATTTGCAGATGCAATTTATAAATATTATATAGCCTATGACACTTCTACAATTAAGACGAATCTAACGACACCTCATATGTTAAAATCCATCAAGCCGTTTAGGCTATAGAGCGTGCCAAAGAAATAGACATGCATACATACATACATACATACATACATACATACATACATACATTCTCTCGAAAAACATTACCCTCCTTCTGGGGCAGTCGGGTAAAAAAAAGAGCACAGCAGCTTTTTAAAAAACTTGAGGCTTAAGCACCTTCTAGCTGAGGTCACACTAGTTGTAAAGAGATCCAAATCGTGTTGGTTACATATTTTATTAAAATTTTTGCTTGCACGCACAATATAACTATTCTGCCTATAATTAGTAGAACTATGAGGTACACGGTACACATTATTATTAACATGAAGCGTGGTAAATCACCGGGCAGTGACGGACATTGAGCACCTTCAGCAAGCAGGTGAACATTTATTCAGAGTATTGGCTATGCTATTCACTTTCTGCATCCGTCACTCATACTTACCATCTAAGATGACGGAAACTATTGTTGTACCTATACCAAAAAATGTCACCGGTGATGTAACAGACACCAAGAATTATAGGCCTATCTCCCTGGCTACTGTGATGGCAAAGGTCTTCGATGGTCTTCTGGATGCTCAGCTCAGCAAGTATATTAAACTTCACGATGCCCAGTTTGGTATTCGCGAGAGTTTATCAACTGAAAGTGCTATTTTGACACTAAAACAATAGGAGAACACCGATATACGCTTGCTTTCTGGACCTATCGAAGGCCTTCGACCTAGTCGATTATAACAGGCTCTGGACTAAGCTTGGGGAGGTCGGGGCTCCCGCCGAACTAACTAATATATTTTCATTCTGGTATAACCACCAGAAAAACTTTGTCAGGTGGGGAAATGCATATTCTGAAGAATATTCCCTTGAGTGTGGAGTGAGGCAAGGGGGACTGACCTCTCCAAGACTCTTTAATCTGTATGTCAATCAGCTGATAGGTGAGCTCAGCAACAGCCATGTCGGATGTCACATAGATAACGTTTGCGTCAATAACATCAGTTACGCGGACGACATGGTGTTGCTGAGTCCATCTGCTGGAGGGTTAAGGAAGCTATTGAATATCTGTGAGGCCTACGCTGAGAGTCACGGCTTAATAGTGCGAGAGCCGATTGCAAAAACACCTACCTTATAAGATACCTCAATAGGCTACTTGTAGATCGTTAACCAACACTTAAACACGTAAAAAAAATGAGGTCTGCCAGAGCCGATCCTGCCGGGTCATAGAAATAATCGATATTTTTTGACGTAATTTTTTAGTGACAATTGACAATTCATTTTTAATTATTTATTTTAAGCTAAATGTATTAATTGATCTCGTCATTACTAACATAGTTTTAAGAAAATTGAATCGGTACTAACAAATATGGACAAAAATTGTCTGAATGATATTTTTTTTTTTTTTTGTGGAATAACATCTTTTTGCCCAATATACCTGCTGTCGGCAGATGTCGAATCGTTTGCTTGAGACGCAATCGGCGGAGGCGCCCCGAGGTTTGGCACAGTATTCGAGACATTATTCTGAATACGTATATCTGTGGTTAATTATGATGAATTTTGTGTGTATAAGGTTTCCTAAGTCGACCACGTACTTAAACCGTACTTCGATTATGAGCGAGACTGCGAAATAATAACTGCTTCTGCAAAATCTTACCGTTTACTAGTTGTTACTTCTGTGCTCTTAGTACTTGGCACAGGGAGGTCTAAAAGTTCGCGGAATGGAGGGGTTTCCAGGTAAAAAATACATTTTTATCCACAAAAAGTCTTTATAATTTATAATACCTAAACACTTTCTAATAGGTACAGTACAATGCATGGAGACTAGAGAAGTAATTATTCACAGAGGAATCCTCACACCTCACCTCCGCTTTATCCCATTTGCTTTCGATCCACTTACGTTTGAGACACCATATTTATGTCGTGGCCAGATCTTAGAATTGATCATTTCATGAAGTGTTCGGCCATTGAAATGAAATGGTCAGCTAAAATTGGCCATATCGTTTAAACGTCAACGTTTAATGATATGTCAGTCGACATTTGGCCATATCATTAATGTAGGGTATCCATGGTTTAAGGTGTAGTAAAAATTTCTAACCGCGACCAAATTGGAAGTAGCGCTCGCCAGCTGCTGCAGCGGCACCGCTCGCTTCACTCGCTCGGCTCGCGCGCGGTTTGTCGCAGTTCTAACCTAACTTAACACATTTCGTTGGGGACTCGGGGTGCCATAAGCGGCGTGAATTTTTAATTTTAATTGCTATGTTACTCACCACACCGGTTGTGGTACCCCGGCATGGGTTAGGTTAGTAACTTCCTCACTTTCCGTAATATCACATTTGGAAATCCAATAAATAAGTCCATCGAGTTTTCTTGCGTGGTCACCCTACTTTGTTTAATTTGTTGTATTCCGCCGCCATGATGCACAAAAAAAAAAGAAAGCGACATCAACGCCGCTACCGGTGGATAATCTAACTATTTTACGATATGATCAATAATTTTTGACCACATCATGAAGTATTCGTGCGTTTAACTATCGTCAAACGTTGAGTATTCAATGATCTGGCCAGACCACATCATGATGTGATCAGCGGTCGCAACCATTTCATGAAATAGCCGAATTTCATGAAATTGTTACATTTCATGAAATGATCAATTCTAAGATCTGGCCACGACATTTACACAACCAACAAAAATTACACGAATTGACCTGAACTGAAAATAGATTAACGTGACAAATAAATTCAGCACGACACACACAAAGCATGAAATAATTATACGAAGAAATCGGTCAGGGACGTGGAAACACACAAATCGGAATTTCCGTGGTAAAACCACGTAACTGCAGATTATTTATTAGTAGAGCTGGTTGTTAAGAGGGTTTATGTCGTACGGCATTTCATAGAAAATTAGATGATTTTAATTAACTTCATACGCATAATGCAGGATCAAAGGTCTAAAAACTTAGTTAAGAACATTTTCGAAATGTCTTATTTAAAAACAGATAACTGGAAATCTCAGTTTCTATGGAAAATTTAAAATCGTTCTAATTTGGCTGTAACACTATTTTTCGAAAATGTTCATAACTAAGTTTTTAGACCTTTGTATCCTGCATATTATTATGCGTATGATGTTTCATTAAAATCGGTTCAGTCATTTCAAAAAACAAGGGCTTGAAAGTTTGTATGAAATGCCGTACGACGTAAACCCTCTTAAAATATGTGAGTTTAAGAGTAGAACCACAAATTGTAGAACTGTTAAATTATGTGTTTGTGGTGTAGTACTCGTACGTACGTGAGATAGTACGCATAAGAGCACAGAATAAACAGTAAGATTTCGTTCATATTTTACGCAGTCTCGTACTCTCGATGTCTTGTCTTATTCAAAGTCGATGTACGGTCGACTTACGAAACCTTAAAGACACAAAGTGAAAAATAACTTTAATTTCGGAAGTCGTTGGCAAAAAACTAAAATTCATAACCAAATACACCAGACTCCAAAATGTCCTGGTAATTTAACCTTGAAATCCTGGTTATCAAAAATTGAGAATGGCAACCCTAGTGTAGCCAAAACTTACGGTAATAATAACAAAAAAGCAACCCCCTGCGCCTGATCAGTTACTAAGATTGTTCCATCTATCTTGTCAGTTGCGGCTGTAAAAAGGGGTTTGACCGGCGCTGCTGTGAATGCCGGAAATAGGCTAGATGTGCTCGGCGATGTGCCGTCAAATGACATGAATTTGATTTGAAGACTTTGTGTCGTTGGCTAATTTTGATCTAATAACGCTCAGCCATCCATGATCAAGAGTTCAAGACCATACTGATGGATCTTTTGACCCGTGAAAATTGTAATGTGTGTTATCAGAATTTCAGAATATTATGTCGCGCATGGCAATTTGGGTACGACCAAAGTCGTCATCAAAATAAGGTTTGGATACAGATGAAAGATAGCTTATTGCCCCAAATAATTATGTCATTGTCATGTGTATGTTGTGTGGTCGGGCTCTGGGTTTTCCATCAGGAATTCCTCAGTATTAGCCCGGAGTCTGGATTTATGCCCGGTTGACGGCAATAGGCTCGGCCTCTATTACGAGTATATATAGTGAAATGTGGGTGTACTTTAGGTACATCTCTGCTTAACTGCTTAATGTTATGTCATGTCACAGAAGTCGTAGAAGTCAAAACCATTAAATTAAGGACCATAATTTAAACACCTATGTATTTAAAAACCGGTGGCGATTATACTAGTAAGTTTCTGTCAATATCATATTTCACACAATTTGTTCTTTTACCTTCGTCATATTTTACTCATTAACAACAATTTCATATTTCTCCGCATCATCACAAGTTCTTCTCTCGTATCGACATGAATACTCACGTAACTCGCGTCGCGTCGGTCTCTCCTAGCTATGTCCCACTGTCATCCATCCGCACTTACGAGGTTTTACCTCGAAATTTTCGATTTTCCTTCTACCAACTACCAAGACATCAGAAATACACAGAAGCATTAATTATTATTTTTACAACAACACCGTTGATTCAGAGATGTGACGGTTTTGCACGATAAATTCAAAGTAAACTTTAATAATACTAGGGCTGCAGCACATTTGGGGAGCACGGAACACAATGTATGTAAGGTGACGTAGCTGCCCGAACGGAAACGTGTGTGTGTTATGTCGTCGCTAATAAAAATAATAAAATGTTCGCCTGCACAGTTCTGATGTCTTGGTACATTGTAAAAGGCAAATCGGAATTTCCGTGGTAAAACCACGTAACTGCAGATTATTTATTTATTAGTAGAGCTGTTAAATGTGAGTTAAGAGTAGAACTGTTAATTAAATTATGTGATGCAATAAAGTCATAAACTGTCCCCTAAACTGTTCACTGCCACCCTTGAAGAGGTTTTTAAAAGTCTTTCTGACACCTGGGTAAATAAAGGCATAGTCGTCGGCGAAAAAAGGTTGACAAACCTGCGTTTCGTTGACGATATCGTTCTATTTTCATCTTCGGCAGCTGATTTAAGCGATATGCTAAATGACCTTAATAAGGCGAGCCTTGAGATTTGACTTCGTATGAACATGTCAAAGACCAAACTCATGACAAACAGCGTCCAACGTAAACTGTATGTAGAGGGTGTGGAGGTTGCATTATGTTCCAGAATACATCTACCTCGGCTAAATAGTCTCATTCCAGGCGAGACAAGAAAAACAAGTTGCTAGACGCACCGACAACGCCTGGAAGAGCTATTGGTCGATGAAAAACCTTATGAAAGGAGACCTACCAATTTGCTATAAACGTAAATTAATGGACATGTGCATACTCCCTATCGTTACATACGACGCTCAAACCTGGTCTTTGACGGTTCAACAGAGGTCCAAGCTTGAGATTTGCCAGCGAACAATGGAGCGCAGCATTCTTGGAGTCAGATTAACAGACCGTGTTAGGAACACAGTGTTGCGCTCCAAAACACAAATCGCCGACGTCACCCAAAAGGCGATCAAGCTTAAGTGGGACTGGGCCGGACACGTCTGCCGCATGACAAATAAATCATGGGCCAAATCTACAACCATGTGGGTCCCAGAAAACGTCCGTCGACATCGAGGCAGACCCAAGAGAAGATGGCGAGACGAGCTTGACGCCTACAGACAGGACTGGTCCACACTGGCTCAAAACAGAGAGGAGTGGAAAGAAGAAAGGGTGGCCTTTGCCTTGCAGTGGGACAACACAGGCTAAACATAATAATAAAAAATAATAAAAAAAAAGTCTTACTTACATTATATTTTTTATTTAATTAATGTATGCGGCTATTGTATACGCTAATTTAGATCTATTATTCCTTAGCGTATTATATTATCTGTGCCTCAGCCATCCATGATCAAGACAGCCAGGGCCCTGTTTAATAAAGTACAATTCGACAAATCCGACATTATGTCAAAAAGTTACAATTCGACAACTTTTCTGTATAATAAAACTTACAGGCGACAAAATTGTCATGGTGGAAAATTCGCAAATATGTCAGATTGTCGCGACAATTCGACATACGTATTTATGTTTTAAAACTTTTTGAGCGACAGGTGACAAGTGACAATTTGTCGTGAAAAACTTTATTAAACACTCAGAAAATATAATAATAAACAGAAAAATAATTTCTCAAATATTTACCTATTTACCAACAAAGCCCGGAACGCCCTCTGTCAATGTCATTCAACCGCCAAAAGAGCCCGTCAGTGGCGTAACTAATAGATAAGGTAGAAATAATAAGTAAGTAGTGTACATCGTTCCTCAGCGAAGCTATTTCATTATCATTTTTCAAGTTATATATGAATTTCTTTGAACTTGTAGCACTGTTTACGTTGAAAATGACTAAATATTGACAAGTACAGACGGCTACACATCAAGCTATACATTTCCAGTTTAAGCTGACCTCGCATTGTACGGAAATCGTTTACAATGCGAGATCGCCATAAACTGGAAATGTATAGCTTGATGTCGTAGCCGTGCGTACCTAACGAGTTTAATACCACCATATTACTATACTCTCTAATTTAATGAGACAAAAGTGATATTATTTTCGTCTGGCACAATAGTCGACACCGGCTCAATAGCCAAGAAAAAAAAAAACTACAGTTCTACAGTCAGTCAGGGACCGTGCTGCCAACCCTATTGTTTCAACAGTAGATCGACTGTTTTTTTTCAATGGCATCCCTGTTTTTATTCCTGTTTTTTTTTCATACTTACTTACATCTGAGGAAAATTCTAAAATTCTTATTTCTTGCTTTTGTTGTGGGTACAATCCAGCACTCCAATTGCGTAACGCGCACTTTCTTTCACAAACCATTGGTTTTTTAATTAAATCCTAAGTACTTATTACTTCATAATAATTATGTTTAAAAAATATCGAATGTCGAATTGCCAAAATGAAAAGTAATTCTTTAGAATTTATTCTACTGCGTAGAATTACTGTTCTCAAATTACTTTTTACTGTTTTTTAGGGTGGGTAAGTGGCAGCACTGGTCAGGGATATAATTTCGTCACCACCCACGCATAAAGTTACATGCTCTGTGCCACGCACCAAGTTCGTAGCAAACTTTCTGTCTGTAGCTAGCAGTTCAAAGGTGCTCATTTTTCGTCGGTTATTAAAAAAATCTGTTGTTTCATAGAAAAGTGCAATACCTACGCGGTTAACATATACGAAACAGCTGATTTTTATTTTAATAACAGACGAAAAATTTCAACGCAGGGGGATTCAGAATCATGTACTGAAAATCCATGGTAACAGGCTTCGCGTCGATTTCCCGGACACCCTGTATACAAATACAACAGTGTAATCAAAAGAAATAAGCACAAAGTTATCATTTTGTATTATAGTTTTATTGTAACTGTGGATATCATTGTCGTTATATTTTTATACGTATAGGTAATAAAATATAATTTTTGTACATTTACGTATGGTTTGAATTACATTATTTTGTCATAATTTTTTGGTAGTCACATCTGTTATGTGACCAAGGTTTTTGAATTAAGCCAGTAATCAATAAATGCAACATAAAGTAGGTAATTTGGTACTACGCAGAACTTGTTATACGAGATCGTTGTTTAATTAATTCTATAAAACCGTAATTAACAGACAACACAATAAAAACGGACATGGTATTATTTACATAAATAACAAAGCCGATAAAATAAATATTATTTTACAATCCTACACCGTATATTCTTCTATGATGAATTCTTTGTAATTCCTTTTCCACTTCAGCTAATACTGTTGAATCAATGTCATGAATATCGTCTACCGCTACACTTTTATGCTCGCCTGGTACTACGGCTACAGCTTCGTCGTCTGTAACGGTATTCGACGCGACGGCAACGCCTTTGTCTACATTATCGAAATATTCGAACGCCTCTTGGTAATTGTAATTATCATTGTAAATCCTTGGTCCATTTTTCATGTGTGCTGGCATTGTTTTTGTACCGTGTATGGTTAAACTTACAGGTCCAATTTCACCCGTGTTTTTTTCGTATGTCTGTGGGAAAATAAGACCGAATGTATATCACGTAATTCACGTAGGCGTAGGCCGTAGCCACAGAAAACAAACTAGACAAACCTTGTCAGTAACCATGACCTTCCAAATGCCTCTAGGATTTTCACCCCATGTGGCTACAGACATTAGGGGCCAATTAACGAAACCAGTTGTTGATGTATCTTTAGGGCGTGCACTAAGAAGTTGAACTTTGGTGCCTAAAAATAAAATAAAACTTCATGAACATAATATTGTTTCGTTCGTCGTCGTAGTTGTACATATGAAATTGTGTATGAAATCTTTCTCTAAATATTTTGTTTTTTTATTTGTGATTTTTTTATATAGCGTCTTGCTTTTACGTCATAACAAAATAGCACCAACAAACGACTCGTTGTTAACTAACGAGGGCCATGTTCGGCAATCGCAATCGTTTTTAACAGTATAATACCAACTGAAGTACTAGGCTACCATAAATATTAAGCACCTCACCTTGCGGTGAAACCAAATAGATCTCCAGCGCCCCCCGGCGACTATATCGTAAATTAATAGTAACTTCTACGTGTTCAATGTAATTAACATCACAATCGCCTTCTACTGATATAAAGACTTCAACGTTTTGCCTAGAAGACAAACGTGCCTCTTCTTCTCCAGATCTGTAATTTAATGTAACGTTTTCTTTAGACTTCCTGAAAGTGAAACTTCATAATATTACAAAGTTACACACATCACAACAGATTGTTTATTAATAAAGTGTTTATTAACGTTCACTGGTTCAACCATAAAAAGAGTCGCAACTCGATTCACTTCCATGTCCTTGTTTGCCACATAGCAAGGCTAGCGCGCTATCAGCTGTTGTATGATGAAACTTTACGTATATTTGACTAGGGATCCATAAGTGCTGAGGTCCATCATCTTCCTGCCCTTGTCCCATGTGACTTGGGCAGGCGGCGTCTACGCAAGATGTTTTCTTCTTCCAATCTGAGGGAGATTGGAAGAAGCCACTATCATTTTACATACTACCTTTTCGTTCATATCATTCCTCATGGTGGCACTTCACATCGCTATTCGGTATTCGCGTATTTTATTGTGTTTTATTCGCTCATATAGTGTAGAAGTCCAAATAACTCAAGCACACCGTCCATATCGCCATGAACAGCGAATAAGCCGAACATTAAAGAATATTTTTATCTTTTTGCTAATCTGAATGCAAAGATGGACGTCTTGACGGCAGCAGCGACAGCTTATTATTTGCTGTGTGTTAATTGCCGATACATCATGATATGCGTACATAAAACACGCACTCTATCTGAGCAAGCCATGTGTGGACGGTAAACGACTTATTCGGTATATTCGCAATCCTTTGATATGTGATGTGACCAAAAACCGACAACCGGCGGATACGAGTGTTTGTGTATTTGCGTACTCGTCTTATTCGTGAAAAATAGCCAAATGTAGGCAAATAGAGTAACTTCACATCGTCGTATTTGGGCAAATAAGACTAATACCGGAACACGAATAGCGATGTGAAGTGCCACCATCATACAATCCATCCTTTTTCCTTCTTAGGAGTTGATTGCCCTAAAATACAACAGCCGCACTCGATGCGGCAACTTGAATTTCCCGTAAAAGAGAACATTAAAAAAAAAATGTAGTAAGTACAGTTATAATTTATAAAACATTGAAATAATATTTCTCTCTAGAGATACCTAAATCAATGGTATAAAACTTTTTTTAGGGTTCCGCACCCGAATGGTGCCAAACGGAACCCTATTATTACTAAGCCGGCCGTATCTCATGAACCTGTAATAGGTAGACAGTTGAAAACACAGATTGTGTATTTCTATTGCCGCTATAACAACCAATAATAAAAATAAAATAAAGTTAAAAATTAAAGGGGTCTTCATACAAGAAACGTGTTGTTTTCGGCGTTTTGTGCTAAATATTGTACGGTGGGTGGTACGAAACCCTTAGTGTCCGAGTCTGACTCGCACTTGGCCAGTTTTTTTTTAAATTTGGGATAGTGTCCGACTGAAGGTTCGATAGCTTATTTAATTTGACCCTGTAGAAGTAATTTATGTTACTTTTAGAATCAGCAAGTAGGGATTTATTAGCCAAAGAAAACAGCCTAGAGTCTGGCTAACGAAAGTAGGCCTTGGAATTATTTGCGAACTTTTTATATAGCAACTCTGTATGAACGTCAACGTCAATTTGACCAGGTTGTCGTTCGGTATCTCTGGTGTCAAATTGTATGCGTTTGTGTAAATTGTGATTCTAATTACGGTTTAAAATGAACAAATCTATCAAAAGTGGTGTACGAAAGATGTTGTTTTGCATGATTGGCAAGTTCAACGAAAAACAACAACAGCGTGATGCCGCGTTTAAACAAAAACAAGATTGTCTACGTGTGGTGTTGAATTTCATAGGTTAGTAGACAATATTATTTTGATACTTTGAACACCTACCTATCCAGTCGTCTTAATAAAATTTTGATTTATAATTTACGTATCCTTACAAATAAGTTACTTACGCTTCTTCGTATTGAATAAAACTAATTATATTCATTCGTACATCGCATCAGTCAACGTATTCATTTTAATAACATCACCTATGTTTTACGTATATACTCATAATGAATTTTTGCTGTATTTTTGTTGGTAATTTATTATTTATTATATGCTTTATTGTACATACAAAACGATATATAACAGAGGAAAAAAAACAATTAAAATACATACAATGGTAATTTTAAAACGATTAACTTTCTTTAACAGAGAATCTGCAAGATGTCGAAGGAGTTGATGAAATAGTAAGAACTATTGAAAATCTCACTGAATTAGAGCAGAAAGATAGGATAATAACCCAGAATCAGTACTTAGAAGAAATAACTTCAATGACTGGTAAGTTTTTACTATACACTGGTGTTTTGAAATTATGCCGAAAAAAACCTTTGCATTTACGTAAACCAAGAATTAATTACATATTTTGTATATCTTCTTTGCAGAAGTGAGTGTCAGAACACTAAAGAGAGTAAAAAGGGAAGGTGCAGTAAATGAAGGTGTCTGGAGAACCCCGGGGAAGAAACGCCCACGGAAACCTACTGTGTCTAACCTAGATAACTTTGACATAGATGCTATGCGTAACAAGATAAACGAATTTTATATTGTTAAAAAACAAGTTCCTACACTGAGGACACTGTTGGTGGAGTTAAAAGAAAGTATTGTTTTTAACGGATGCAGAGAAACTCTGCGCCGCTTGTTATTAGCCAATGGCTATGAATTTAAAAATAATAAAAATGAGCGTTCTGTATTAATAGAACGCTATGACATATCTGCTTGGAGACATAGATTTTTAAGAACTATAGCAGGAAAACGTGCAGAAGGCAAGCCAATCATTTATTTAGATGAGACGTCCATAGAAACTACAAGCCTAAGAAGTCGTGGTAAGGTCCTTCAACTAGTGGTGCAATTGAAAATGTTTCGACCGGGAAAAGGTACATTATAGTTCATGCTGGATCAGAGAAAGGCCCCGTACCAAACTCTTTGTTAGTGTTTAGTACTAAATCAAAAAATGCTGATTATCACCATGACATGAATGCTGAAAATTTTAATAAATGGCTTAAAGAAAAACTTATACCAAATTTGGAAGAACCAAGTGTAATCATAATGGATAATGCTAGTTACCATTCGGTAATTATAAATAAGGTTCCGAACACACAAACACGTAAAAGTAATATAAGAGAGTGGCTTCGTGATAATGGAATTCAATATGAGGACTACCACACGAAAGCAGAGCTGTTGTGTATTGTAAAACGAAATACGCCTAATCCAATATATGAAGCTGATGAAATTTTAAATCAATGTGGTCATGAGGTGTTGAGACTTCCACCCTACCATTGTGATTTAAATGCGATCGAGCTTGTGTGGAGTTTGGCAAAACGTAAAGTGGCTAGCAAAAATATTGCAGTTACTACAGCTGCATTAGAAGAAATAATTAAAGATTCATTTGAAAACGTAAGTTCACAGGATTGGAAGAAAATGACTGATCATGTAATACATGTTGAAAATAAATATAAAGAACGTGATAAAATAACAGAAGAAAATTTAGAAAGTTTTATTATAAATGTTGGAGACAGCGATACTAGTGACAGTGATGAATCTTTTGGCATTGAAGTGTTAGAATCTGATTTTGATTACGATGAATAAAACTAAGTTATTATGTATGGAATATTATCGTATTTTATTTGTCTATTTATTTTCGGATTCCGCTCATATTTACCTCATATACTAACACCTATACCAGATCAATAAATCCTTAAAATCCCGTTACAAACCTGATACATATCAAAAATTAATACATGTGTAGATAAATTCTGTTTCTTTATTTCCCTAACATAATGTTCTTATACTGTCTATATATAGGGTTTTTCATTAAGAGCGCTCGAACTTTGAAATGAAATAAAACAACCTGTTTAAGTGATATTACTACAATTTTTATAACATTTTAAAGAATATTCAATGACATTATGTGTGGAAAATAATATCAGCCAAATGGCCACTGCGACTCCGCTGTAGATGGCGTAATCTGGTGGACTAATCTTGGAGGACGTCTTCGCATAAATGGTCAATTTCACGAAGAACGCGAGTTATGTTGGCCTTTAGGGCAACAATTGACTGTGGTTTATCTGCGTACACTAAAGATTTCATGTAACCCCACAGAAAGTAATCGAGCGGTGTTAACTCACACGATGAACGCCATAAATTGAACACAACGCACAGAACGTAGGCGAATAGACAACTGGTTTTGATAATAAATTTTACACAATTTCTACGCGTTGTTGAAGCGTGTAGCGTTCCATGGTGAAATGTCACGACAAAATATATATTCATGCCAAATTTGGTAGCAATCGCATTACCGAAATGGCCGCTATGCGCTGCTAAAGTTCGAGCGTCCATATTGAAAAACTATATATATATGATATTTTTAATAATGAATTATCAAGTATCAAAGTAGGTTATTCCAATTTTCATAGTATAATTTTAGTGTTGTCATGCATGTATTTTTTTAATTTGCCGCCAATATTCTGGGGCCAACTTTCGTTAGCCAGACTCTAGTTTACCTACAGCCTAGTTTGAATAAATGACTTTTGAATTTAGAATTCGCTTTCTGGAAAGATACAATCTCTAAGGGCAACAGCAGATGCACCTTAGCGACTGTGCGTTCGGTCACACACAATAGCAAAATCACAATTTGAGCGATTACGATCGATGGCGATTACTTACTTCGACGCTGCATCGCGTTTCGAGCGATTACGATCGATGGCGATTACTTACTTCGACGCTGCATCGCGTTTTGGCGACTCGTTCCGTTTGAGTACGGTTTAAAAATTACGTTTTCTAACGATGAGCTGCTTGTTGTTTGCGGAGAGATAAAGCGTTGCCGCTAGCTAGGTATAACGAGATTCCGAAAAGCATGATTGCTAATTTTGAATTAAGTAGCGAGCATCTGAAAAATTACTAGGTAAATCGATTATCGCAAAAGCTAACAGTTAGCTTATCTGCTAAGCAGTGCCGGATTAACCACGTAGCAAGAGTAGCAATTGCTACGGGCCCCGCGCAAATGGGGGGCCCAGCGTGTCTCAACCCTGCCCTCCGCCTGACTGTAATTCTTTGAGTGAAACTGAGTAAGACGTGGTAGGTTTATTGAATTTACTTGATGTGACAATAACGTGAAACGTTTGGACAGAAGTTCCAATGAAATATTATGTAAGAACGGTCAAAACAAATCGATCCTCCAAGGCGCGGTATACAAAATTTTTCGATCTCGCTTCACTCGCCCTTGATCCTAGTTTCTCTTAATTCTACAGCTTTTCTGTATAGTCAACAAAGCAACTCCTATTTATGTATGTACTTATTGTCAAAAAAAAGTCTCTGAGTTGAGGTGCTAAAAATTTTCGGGCAAGTTTATCTTCATTCATAAAGTTTTTTTAATAAGCTATTTCAATATAAATGGTGGGGTTATATGAAAGAGAATAAAAATATATTACACTGGATAAACTTCTTATAGTAAATTAACTACCAAAGTTCGCCTTACTACTAGGAATCCGTTTGCATAATCAACATTTTTTAAGTACACAGATAAAATTAGCTTTAACCTTATTTATTGTTAGTACGAGTGTATTTTTCTTATGCACCTATGGGGTTCATACGACATTTGGGAAGCAACAATTATACTAGGAAGACATAAGTACTTACGGTGCAGCATCCACATGGCAAACATGGTCACTTGATACGCTCGTCCAGTTTAGTGCCATTTTCACGAGGGCGCCAGCGTTCAAAAGCCCAAAACCAAATCGAACATCAAAATAGAGCCCTGCACTGAAAATCAAATAAAATGTTTTCTTTAACAACAAATTACTACAAGAAATCAGGGTTGCCAACCCTACTATATAATGGTATTATATTGTTTTCCATAATATTATTTGTCCTATTATTGTTTTCCATAATCGTCCCCACTCATAATATTTACTTGCACTATTATCATTTATACTAATAACGCTTGCCATATCAACTTATTTGTCATAACTTTGATTTGCCATAATATTAGTTTCCATAATAACATGTGTCATAATCATTAGTTTCTATAAGTAACACATTACATAATCGACACTTGACAAACATAATTTAGAAACGTTACAGACAGATGTTCTCAGTATTGTATTATATTTATGTATTATTCCGAATGTTCATTTAAATACATACATACGTACATTTGCAAAATAGGATAGGTTAGGTTAGGTTTTCTTGTTCAGACAATAAACAGTTTGTCATATTCGAAACTGGTAGGTTAGGTTAGGTTAGAACTGTGACCAAACAACGCGCGAAGGCGAGCGAGCGTAGCGAGCGTGCCGCGGCAGCGGCCGCCGAGTGCTAGATTTCCTCTTTTGCAAAGCAAGCATGCATGGCAGATTAGGGTAATTTTTAGGTTTTCTTGTTCAGACAATAAACAGTTTGTCAAATTCGAAACGGGTAGGTTAGGTTAGGTTAGAACTGTGACCAAACAACGCGCGAAGGCGAGCGAGCGTAGCGAGCGTGCCGCGGCAGCGGCCGCCGAGTGCTAGACTTCCTCTTTTGCAAAGCAAGCATGCATGGCAGATTAGGGTAATTTTTAGGTTTTCTTGTTCAGACAATAAACAGTTTGTCAAATTCGAAACGGGTAGGTTAGGTTAGGTTAGAACTGTGACCAAACAACGCGCGAAGGCGAGCGAGCGTAGCGAGCGTGCCGCGGCAGCGGCCGCCGAGTGCTAGACTTCCTCTTTTGCAAAGCAAGCATGCATGGCAGATTAGGGTAATTTTTAGGTTTTCTTGTTCAGACAATAAACAGTTTGTCAAATTCGAAACGGGTAGGTTAGGTTAGGTTAGAACTGTGACCAAACAACGCGCGAAGGCGAGCGAGCGTAGCGAGCGTGCCGCGGCAGCGGCCGCCGAGTGCTAGATTTCCTCTTTTGCAAAGCAAGCATGGTACATACTGAACTAGCATTGTTGTGCTAGTATGGGCAAATGAATATTAATAAATGTTATGGAAAACGACATTATTGAAAATAAAAAATATAGCTAATGAATTTATGGATTAAAATTATTATGACACTTGATCGATTATGACCAATGAAATTAGTGAAAATGATTTTATGTCATTTCACGATTATGGCAACTGAAGCGTTATTTCTAATGAAATTATGGCAAATAAAAGTATGGCATATAAAATTATGGCATTTTAAATTATGGCAAACATTAGTATCCTGCTGCGCTATGGCCTAAATACTATGTCTATAAGTAATTCAAAAGAAAAAACATAGAGGCGAAACTAGGCGAATCTTTGCAACTCTGATTTGCTGGATTTGTTTTCTCCTCTTCCTATCGTTATTTCTCCTGACAAAGTTTATTCAGTTTTTTATGTATAATGTATCTATTAGTAGTATGTAACTATGTATTCATTTTCAAGTTATCTACTTAGCCCTTATGTTGCACCTGCCTTGTTTTGTCTCTGCATCACCCTAAGGTTGACTGGTAGAAAATGCCTCACGCATTTACCATTTGCCATAAGCAGTATTTTTTTACTTGTGGATAAAGTTTTAATAAACAGGTAAATAAACTACAATATTTTTATTTTAATACAAAATGGCGAGATGATCGCAATAGGACTATTATTAATGTCATAAAAGTTGAATTAATGGTATTTTGTAACCATAATTTAGAGTGTAAAAATAAAAATAAATAGTAAATAGATATGTAATAAATAAGAAGTATAAAATAATCTTTCAATAAAGGTTCATAGTAGGTACATTGCCGCCAATTCTATAATTTATTTATATGTAATGTATAATCTGGTTACCTACTACCTACACAATTTTTTTTTTAAATCTTAGGTACTTGTTATATTATTTTCTTTTTTTTCGGTATCTATATACAGTCAATGGCTTCATAAATAGGTACAATAATTTATACTTATAAAAAAGTTGCTAACCCTATTGGGGGTAACCTAATCCTATCCATGTTTCTTATAAACATTTTAAAATAATTATTTACCCATTTAATTGCCATCCGGGATTGGCTGAGAGTGGAGCATATTCTGATGTCCATACGATTAGATGTTGTACATCACGCCATGTTAAATTTTTACTGAAACATACATTGCAAGGAACACAGTTCATAGATGTGTATTACAAGTTACAAGTTCAAGTTACAATAATAAAAAACCAATGCCAGAATGTGCGCTGAATATTCATAAAAATTTTTCGATCGTAGAGCACACTCTAATGCTTCGCATTACGAGTCGTGCAAAAGTCCTCAAAGCGAAATTATTTTCGACAAACGAAACGGGACGCATTGTGACAAACAGACCATGCCACCGCAGGTATTAGAAGCGCATAAAACATAGGCAATCTACAATATAGGGTCAACTAACTTGGCATTCAAAGCGAGAGCGATGATGCCAGCAGCCAATGGGGCCGCAGCAGACGTACCAGTGTGCCCGAGCGTACAGGAATCACCAGTGTCTGTAGTAGCCTGAAAGAGATGCCAATATCTATAAATATGTTGTCTCTGTTTAACCTTGAATCAACAACAATTTATGAATGAATCTATTACGTCAACGTAAATGATGAATGGCTGTTGTCTTTATGACGTAAAGTGAAGTTATTGAACTTACGATTTTCTGATCTTTGTAAGCACCAGAGGAGTATGCTGCAGCAAGCGTAGATGAACAAATCTCTCCGTACCAAGGAAACAGACCATGTTGAGAAGCGCTTCCGATTGAAATAGTGTAAATACTAGACGAATATCTGTGAATAAAAATTATTACGTTAGTAATTTTACTAGGAGAAAAAGTTAATTTGTTAGGTATGAATCAGAGTGATGTGTTTTAATACCCATCGCAGTTACAGTTGTCGCTGTGGCCTCCGCCGTTCCCATTCGCCCAAACATAGATGGCACCTTTGCCACCACGACCCTGGACAAGCATTAATCGTCCATGTCAGATAATTCCAATAATACCCATAATTTAATATTGAGAATACTGTAAAGTCAAGTATTTATTTGCTAGAAACTCGGTACATGGTAGTACCTAAATAGGGAATAATTTTTGCATCGTCAGATATCTTCTATCGAATGAAAACCAATAATAAAATTATGAAAAATCCTACTGATTAATATTTTAAATAAAATTTAATTTTGATCTTTGAAATGTTAAATGTTGCGGTACCTCTGTGACGCCACGCCTAAACGCCTCGGTAGCGAGTCGCCCCGGTCCTTCGACAGTTCGTCCGTCGTCATTAGGGCCCCATGAAGCGCTGTATATATCCACTTTATCTATAGCGTACCCTAGGAATAAGGTGATGACATTCAGGTTTATGTAAGTACCTACTACAATAATATTATTATTTGTCACCAAAACAGTAAATACACTCTAGTAGGTATTGACTAAACAGCAATAAAGGGAAGAAGCTTAACAATCTAATATTGGCGGATGTACAGAATTATTGTTTTAATATAAATTCAAAAATAATCAGGTTCTAAGCGCCCTCTAGCGGTTTGACTAATCATTCGGATTTAAATTTCATGGAGGTACACCACTGCGATGGCTTTGTTATCCTAGTAAAAGTCGACGATAGTCGATACGTAACCGAAATACGTGCCGACCACGAACAAATTGCGATAGTATTTTTTTTTACGAAGTGTATAGAGTGCCGCGAGTTTCTTGTGGCACTCTAGTGTCACTGCCTCGGCCCGGCTAGGGTGCCGTGAGCGTTGCATCGTCACTGTCACTTGTTATTTAGGTTAGGTTAGGTTAGAACTGTGACCACACAACGCACGAGCCGAGCGAGCGTAGCGAGCGGTGCCGCGGTAGCGGCCGGCGAAGTGCCAGGGTCCGTTTAGGCACAAGAAAATGTAATGTTTTGGGAATGTGGTGTTTTACAGCGATCATCTAACCTCGACAATCAAACAAAATACCAAGTGACGTGACTTAGTGACAGTGACCATGACAATCCAATGCTTGCGGCACTTTAGCCGGGCCGAGGCGGTGTTACTAGGGTGCCTGTAGTGGCACTTTATCCGATAGGGATAGAGTGCCAATGGTGGCACTCTATACACTGCCTTTTTTTTATCCCTATCGACTTCGCGTCGTACTCGTTAGAACGGTGCCGGACGTAATTAATTTTTCGAGACGAGAGTCACTACGTGTGGCACTGATTGTCGCGCGTAGGTACCTATTATCTTAACGATCTCTTTAATTCCTAGCGCCCTGGTAGTCGTGGTCACCACCAACATGTGGCCGCCTAACATACTTGCTTGTTTGTTGGTGGACTTGTTTCTTTGATGTTGATCTCACAAAAAAAGAAGCAGCCAGCCAGCAGGGCCAGGGGCTGCAGTCTCGACATAGAAAGCAATCGCTTTACGTCCTCATTCGGCGGTCGCTGTTTAGTAGTACAATTGGGAACAAACGAATAGGGACTATAAACCTCAGGTATCTGGTATAAATTTCAACGGTCTTGACGCAGAATGTCCCATTCGCAAAATGTCACTACTAGGTCCACCCGTTCCTGAGAAAATCGGTGGTGACACACGGACAGACAGACGGACAAGAGAGTGATCTTATAAGGGTTCCTCTTTTATCTTTTGAGGTAGGAAACCCTAAACGGACCTATTAGGTAGCGCAGTAGCGGCGTACCGTATTTGAAGGTATTGGTCCTACAACGGTACATTACGGCAAAGGAACATGATGAAACGCACTTTACTGTTTACACGGGAACGTCATTTTTGGCTACTCTTCCGTCGACAAAACGCTTCTTTCTCTACGGTTCTCGTGCTAAGCGGGGTACTGTTACGTCACATTTCACCCATATTACTAAGATATCATAAAGTAAGTGGAAGTGTATCCCTTTAAAATAATTATTTCAGCTCAACAGATGTCACTGTTTGGCATACGCAGGTTTATGGTATTATTATACTTAGGGCCTGTTTCACCACCTACGAATTTACTTTGCAGATAATTTCATACAAATTCTGTTCCATTTTTGAGTTTATTCGGTAAGTAGTGGCTATTCGGACATCGTGAAATAGGCCCTTAACATAACGTAATCGTACCACGATATTCGAGGAAAATTGTGTTTGAGTTGAAATTCATAATTTTATTTATGTATGTGAACTAGCGACACGCCCCTGCTTCGCAGTGCCGCCGACATGTCAAATCGTTGAGATTTCTGTGCTTTAGCTAAGTTAATTATTATTAAAGTATTTATTATACACATACATAAACACACAGCCAGACAAGAGAAGCAACTTTATTTATAATATGTTTAGTTGGATGTTTATGTTCCAAACTAAAATAAAATTATTTATCTTATCGCATTGCAATTCAATCAAGGTGATGATGTGTTAATAACTAACTACCCATCAAAATTCCAATTCCAAAAAAAGCTTACAACGTTTTACCTCAACATGGCGACCGAATGTACCAGGCGCTTATAAAATGTAGCAGTAAACTTACCTATTGCTTCTCCTTCTATTCGATCTGTAATTCGTCCATCAAGCATTCTAACTCCACCCACTTTTGCCCCCCACGCCACGCCCACACCACATTTCAAGTTATTTGCAGTCATGGCTATCTGTAGTGATAAAACTTATGAACTTTTATGGGATACTTTTACTATGTATTATTAAATTAGCGACACTGGTAGTATGCGCATATTTAAATTAATAAATACATTAAAATGTTCTTACTTCTCCGGCACAACGAGTACCGTGCGAATTCAATTTGAGATCTTCATATCGAGGTGATGGATCAAAATCACCATCATTGCTGTCCCAACTGATCTCGGGATCCTGTAAATTGAAGAAATAGGGTTTTATTTAGTACTAGTAATGTAAATAATTACCGGCCATACAACACAAAGAAAGAGTCACGGCTTCTAGAGGGAGGCGACTATAACGCGCCCGGCGCGTCATATCGGCCGCGAACTTACCAGGGCTAAAGGAACTCTAAGAAGTGTTATTCGCCACGTAAACAATGACGTCAAGATAGATTGTTAGACTATTCTATTCCTGATCCCTGTGGCAATGGCAATACACACACGTTTTCATAATAATATTATGATATTCCATATTATTATATATTTTTCAGTAATATGTAACCTATTGTTTGACGATTGAAAAATCGGCCGTAAAACTAATTACCGTCAAAAATTATGTCCACTATCTACACATTTCTGTTGTCCGAATCGTATAAAAGAATAATATGAAATAATTATAAAAATAACGAAATAATTATTCTATTTCTACAATGTGGCATGGCGTGTAGCGTTAATTTACAGATGTAATTAAATATCGTATTATCATGTTGATAAATTTCATTATAATTATATGCAGCGGTATCATAAAATAATCATTCTTCCATCTTCAGACAGAAGAGAAAATAAATAATGTACAGAATAAAAATAACGAAATAGAATTAAATTAGAGATTCAATTAAAAATGTGTCACGTACCTAGCTACGAGTAAGTACACGTTATTAATTGGACATTGGACAAAACATCATGGAATTAGTAATACATAATTCTACCACTAGTTAGTTGATTCAGAGATGTGTCACTTTAGCACGAAAATTTCAAAGTAAACTTTAATGATACTAAGGCTACATAATTTTTATGGAGCTCAATATAGGCAAGCAATTCAGTCAGTCGACCGCAATGGTCCGACCGCCAAGCGCCAACCCATCGCAGTTGTATCCGTTTACTACGGAAAATTTCGATCTGCCTTATTCCCAGTACCAAGACACCAGAAACAAGCAGAGGAAAAGTAGGTCATAGTCGCGCAATTCGCGTCGTCGGTCGGCAGCGCAGCGGCCGGCATCGCATCGAGTGCCATCCACATCGGCACGAGCACGAGTGCACGACGACTGCACGAGGCACGAGCGAGAATCACCCCGTAGTCTTTTTACTACGGAAAATGTCGATCTGCCTCCTTTCTATCACCAAGGCATCAGAAATGACTAAAGCATCATAGCGAGTATACGTCATGTGAATTTGGTTCGTGATGAATTTTGATGACACTCGATCGCGAGTTCGCGACCGTTGCCGTTTGCAGTTAGCGTCTTTTTACGTTGGAAAATGACTACTTGCCTTCTACTAAGTACAAATACTTCAGAAATGAACAGAAGGAAGGTGATATGTTTACTAGACAGACTGAAGTGATAACTGATTACTACAAAACAAAGTCGCTTTTCGTGTGATGTTTGAAATAACTGAACGGAAAAGCGACTTTGTTTTTTATTAGTATAATTTTTTTTCATAGAATTGAGAAACACACAGATACCTTCAAGTAACGCCATCTATAATCAAAGTTCTACAATGAACTTTTGTGCCATTTTAGTTCAGAGATTTTCAACCACCCGCCTCAAAAGTACTAGGAAATCATAACACTCACGTAGTTGTTTCGTAAGTCTGTGTGGTTGTGCTCGATTCCGTCGTCAAGAACAGACACACGCACACCGTTGCCGTTGTACCCCATTTCGTAGACTGGCAACACATTCAGATCGAGCCGAGGCAAGTTGTGCAAAGTGCGAGTGTCTTGCTGAAAATAATAAAATTGTTAATTTCACTGTTACAGTCAATAAGGTTATATTGTATAACCTCATTGGTTACATTCGAGTCAAGATTTATCAAATAAATATTTGTTCTCTCAAATTCAGTATACCTAGGTACTTTAAAAATTGGTACTTTTGTCCTTTCCCATCGTTCCCTTGTTGATGAGTGTGAGTCATTGTGTTCTAACGGGGTCACCAATGTGAAAAAAACTGATAAAGGTGTCGGAGGTGATCTGAGAGAAAATTATATTATTTTCTCGTTTAAAAAATATTATAATGAAAATGAATAATATTGTCCTCATAGAAATTAGTATTTGATTGCCCTCTATTGTCCTAGTATTTAAATGACATCCGCCAAAATGTAACCGAAAAAAAGACGTGTGGCACTCGGGGACTGCCCCGGCGAAGCTATTGCATAGCATTTTTTATCAACTTACGCAATTGTAAAATATTAACCCGAATACAAGAAATAGCAATGATGACATTGACAGGAACTGTTATTCACATTTATAGTTTTTAAAACTTGACACAACGTAATGGCCGGGAACATCAAACTAATAAAAAGGTTTAATTTAACTATTATTAGTCAAAGATCATTCGCTTTATTGTCAAACAGTTGAAACATAATTTTCAATACAACACTCTCGTATCATTCGTCTAAGTAAATTTGAACTTTGTTGTCAAACAGTTAAACATAATTTTCAATACAACACTCTCGTATCATTCGTTTAAGTAAATTTGAACTTTGTTGTCAAGCAGTTAAACATAATTTTCAATACAACACTCTCGTATCATTCGTTTAAGTAAATTTTAACTTTTTTGTCAAGCAGTTAAACATAATTTTCAATACAACACTCTCGTATCATTCGTTTAAGTAAATTTTAACTTTGTTGTCAAGCAGTTAAACATAATTTTCAATACAAAACACTCTTTTCTTAGGTAGTATTTTCGTTCCGAAATTTCTGGATTAGGTCTCCACGCTCAAGGCCCGCGATAGAAGCTATGCAATAGCTTAAAAGTACCTACCTTATATGGATGGTTGGTATGTACTACTTACTAATTACATAATAATATAATTCCCTAATAATATAATACCAGCCTGTTTCTGTCCCACTGTAGAGCAAAGGCCTCTTCTCATACAGAGAAGGCACGAGCATTGATCACCACCATAATTATATACGTAGAAATATAAATAACAGCAACAACTTCTTTCTTATATCTATGATCACCACACTTGCTCAAGACGGGTTGGCGATTTCAGTCTTATATTAACTACAAGTCCAGTACCCTAATTACGTAATACACGATCAACCAGACTCTGAATCGTTTAGAAACAGATTGCTAATCCATTGCTTCAAAAGTTCGAAAATAAATTCTGCTCAACAACGTAAATAACGCAATGAATGTTGTTGAACTGTCAAAATGAAACCAATTAATCGGAATCATTTACGAAAATGTGTTGCGCAATTAGATAGCTGGACTGGCCGTGGAAACATGACCCATAATATGACCCAAATTATGATCTTATAGCCTGGGCGCGGATGTATTTTTTTTGTTCTACATCTGCTGAGTAAAAACTATTGAAAAAATACAAAAGACGATGTATATTGTAGTGATCATTTACACGAGCGGCACGTTGCCAACGGCAGAAGCAACTGCAGCCGTAGGCAGGTTGACGGCAGCCGCCGACGCGTCGACGGCAGATGCTACTGCAGCCGTCGACAACGTGCCGCTCGTGCCGCGCGTTAAGGCTCGTGCAGACGAGCGCGACATGTCGCGCGACGCGAGTTGGTTATTGTTATACCGTGAAGTTTTCTTAGAACTTGTATTGTTCGTGTCGCATCGCGCTGGTCTGCACGACCCTTTATTCGTCGACGTGTGAATGACCGTCGCCGACGAGTGTCGACAGCTGCAGTTGCCGCTGCCTTTGGTAACGTGGCGCTCGTGTAGGTATATGACCACTAAGAGAAGATAAAGCAAACGAAAACTGCTAGAAAACTGGAGAATCCTGACTTGAAAATTAGAGTTACCTGACTCAGATAGGTAAAATCTAACCTATCTGAGTCAGGGCGCTCCAATTTTCGAGCTCGCTCTTGCAGCATTATTAAAACATAATAACAGCTTAACCTGACCTGTGTGTTTACTAACTGAATTGAAACAAATTGAAGCCTTTTTAAGGGCCTACGTCTCGTTTAGTACCGTAAAACGGTCACTTTAAAAAGCAATCTTCTCCTTAACGGCTTAGTTAAATGATTTGAAAAAAATATATGTTTGCTATAGATTCATCTACAACATATCTGAAACCGGGTTTTTTCGTATGACTAATACTTTTGCCTTAAAAAAATATTTACCATAACGCTATTTTTGGCTAATATTCGTAACTACTTCTAAACGGCTTTGACGATTGGAAAAAAAATTACACTGAAAAATTGTTGATTAAAGGTACTACAAATTTGAAACTGCATTTGTAAATCAATCAATATTTGTTAAACAAAATGTCCCCATTTAGAGATAGAGGTTCAGAGGGGCTCTGCGCGGGACGCGGGCGGCAGTCGCCCGTGAGCATTGAGACGGGATGGCTGTGTCGCTCGCTGGTCCGCTCCGGCTATCGACCGAGTATGCGCATACGTATGTGTTAGTGCGAATATTTATGAACTTATTGTATTAGTGTGCGTTTATAGACGAGCTTGCTGCAGAGAGTCCAAATCGATTGTGCGCGTAGGCGCTTTATTGTTGAGTTGTTCTTTGATGTACAATTATTAATACTTTTTTACATTGACAATTACATACAAATTAACAATTTACAATATAAACTAAAAAAATGTAAATGTAAAATATAACATAACATCACGACTGTATTCCCCGAAGGGTTAGGCAGAGGTGTACCTATATAAGGTGTTAAAAAATTTACTTTAGAAACTTTAAGAGGTGTTTTAGACCATCGAACTGAATAAGTTTTACTTTGGGACATACATTGATATCGCGAAAAAAAAAATCTGTTGTTCCATAGTAAAGTTTAATACCTACTGTTCTAAACTGTATGGGACAGCTGTTTTTTTTTTCGCGATTTCAAAGTTAAAGTAAAAGTTATTCAGTTTGATGGTCTAAAGCACCTCTTAAAGTCTCTAAAGTTATTTTTTTTTAAATCACTAAAATTTGTTTAGTCCTGTCAAACGAGCATTTCCCATTCTGAAATAGACTAAGGTGACACAACTTAACTATATTTTAGTTTGACAGCACTAAGATTGCACTGAGTTATTAGTTTAGTGAAAATGGCAATTTTGCTATTCTGAATTTGACGTTTTTCACCTAAAAATTTAGATTATCCAACTAAATCAGTCTATTTTTAAACGCGATTAAAAAGGAGTGGAATAAAATTAGTTGGCATGAACGCACACTTCAGCTGCAAAAACTGTATCTTTTTTTTTATTTTGCTTATATCTCGAAAACGGTGCGTCCTAGCGCAAAAATAATGGAAATTTCGACCCCCTCTGCCACCCGTAAATCCATATGCCCCTACTCATAGGTAATATTTAATCATATTTTCTATACAAAAAGTTTAAAATTCCATACAAAACACGTCAAGGCTGCCGCGCGCCTCTGTCTCTAAAAAAATTCACGGGGTAGAGCAAACAAGTACCACGTCGGTCGCGACGTGACTGTCAAATTCAATTTTAGATGTGTCAAAATTATTTTTTAATTTAGAGATATTTTTCCGCAGAATAGCTTTTAGAGTCTCATAGCCAAAAGTAAGGAATTTTAGTCGTAGTTTAGTTAGTTTAGTTCGGTGTACAAGAGAATCGGCACCAAATATTTTCTTAAGTTACGTAGGTAAGAAGGTTAAGAAATAAATCTTGATTGGTGCCGATTCTCTTGTGCACCGAACTAAAATATCACTAAAATTACTTGCTTTTGGCTATGAGAATCTGAGATTCTGCAAAAAAATATAGTGCGAGAGCCGATTGCAAAAACACCTACCTTATAAGATACCTCAATAGGCTACTTGTAGATCGTTAACCAACACTTAAAGACGTAAAAAAAATGAGGTCTGCCAGAGCCGATCCTGCCGGGTCATAGAAATAATCGATATTTTTTGACGTAATTTTTTAGTGAAAATTACCTCATAAGATACCCGAACTAAAGTGCTGGCAACAGTTAACCACTGATAAATTATGTAAAAAAAAGTTGGTCTGCCATTCCGCACCCTGCCGGAAGTACTTGGCAGACCCCTAAAATATACCCCTTCCGACACCCTAAACCTACCTCATCGACTACCTGGATGGATCCTATGCCAAATAATAACCAAGATGCCCCTGATACTGGATGAAAAGGTCTGCCAGGTCTAAGCTTGCCGGAACTTTGTGTTCAAAGCGTTTGAAGATGGAAGAGAGCATAATTTCACCTGAAGTCAAAATCACATTTATGTCTAAATTTATACTAATTTATAAATATTAACTGCTTTTTTACCCGACTACGGCAAAGCCAAAAGGAAGGGTTGTGATTTTAGCAGTTTATGTATGTATATATGTTTGCTTTAACGTGTGTTCCACCGTAGCGCCTAAATTACTGTACCGATTTTGATGAATGAGGTATCAATAGATTTGTAATAATGGTCCGGGTGACATAGGCTATATAAATTCTCCGTAAATTTAATATGGTGGACTTAACACATAAATTTATAACCTCGAAAAAAATTAAATTGAGATAATCATGACATGTTTGGTATCAAAAGAAAGGTCTTAACGAGCATATTACAAATATGTATATACACGGTGGATTTTATGAACCCCACCTCGATTGAAAGTACTCTAAATACTGACGATAGCAAATTTTACTCAAAGGAACAAGCCTTTATTTTAAAAAAGAAACAATTCTGCGTTCAAGGATTTTCGAAAATTCACTTCCCACTATCGAGAATCGAACCAGCTGAAATCCGAAAAAATAACACCCTGTATTTTTATGGGATCAATCGATAGAGTCAATCATAAGCATCAAATCTCTCTAACAAACATGATAAATTAAATTAAAGAAAAACAAATTAGCATGGGTAGGAGGCTTTGAAGGCTTTTCAATGAATGAAAGGAGAAATGTACCTTTCGACTGACCTCATTGACCTGAGCACGCCACGAAAGATTGGAATCACAAATTACGCCCAGATCTTTGGCGGTTTCGGTATAGTGAATGCGAACACCATCGAGATATAAAGGCATCAATGTTGCAACATCAGCCGCATTGCGAACGAATCTACTGCCTATAATCATGGCCTGGGATTTAGATGGATTTATTTGCAAACCAAATGACCTGGCCCAAGCGCTGATGCAAGCCAGGTCATGATTCATAGCAGCAATTGTAGAACCCACATCAGCTACAGTAAAATGTCGGTAGAGCTGCAACTCATCTGCGTAGAGATGAAAACTAGAGGAAATTACTCTGGTAACAATATTGATGAAAAATGAAAAAAGAAGAGGAGAGAGAACGCTACTCTGAGGCTGTCCTGATCTGTTTTTTGTATATATATTGGGTTTCTTTGTATATCTCCCAGTCGTCCGGGAGTCTCGTGTTTTTAGCTCTGTTAAATTGCTTACGTAGCGCATCTCTGAGTTTGCTAAGTTCAGCGTTCCACCAGGGATTCCTCTCGTTCTTCCTTTGTGGCGCTCTTAGTTTACAGCATGCGTGGTAAGCCTCGATTAGGTACTCTGATAGTTTTGTGACGGTGTATTCCAATTGTGCTTGGTCCCTTAGGGTTACTTGTGTTAGGTGTCTTGTTAATAAGCAGGCCAGGAGGCGTTTGTACTCTGGTACATTGGTGCGCCTCGGGTTACGCCTCGGTGGTGGTTCTTTAGTGTTTGTAGTTAGTGTAAAGCGGATCCTTCTGTGATCTGAACAAGAAGGCTCGTCCGATACGTGCCAGTTTGTGATAGAGTTAGTCGCGTTTTCTGTAGCGAGTGTTAAATCTATAATCGTTTGTCCTCGGACTGTAACCCAAGTGGGTTCGGAGCCGCGGTTTACAATGTTAAGGTTAGTAGAGAATAAATAGTTGGATAGTACCTCTCCCCTGGAGTTCGGTGCATCGCTGCCCCAGAGCGGGTGGTGGGCATTTGAGTCAGTGCAGATGATCAGGTCTAGTTTGGAGCGTTCGCAGTGCTGCACCAGGTCGGCCAGCTCTTTTGGCGGGCAGTCCGGGTCGTCGCCTGGCATGTATGCCGAGGCCAGTACAACATCTGGAACACTACCTCAATCGAGGTGGGGTTCATAAAATTCACCCTGTATATACATATTTGTAATATGCTCGTTAAGACCTTTCTTTTGATACCAAACATGTCATGATTATCTCAATTTAATTTTTTTCGAGGTTATAAATTTATGTGTTAAGTCCACCATATTAAATTTACGGAGAATTTATATAGCCTATGTCACCCGGACCATTATTACAAATCTATTGATACCTCATTCATCAAAATCGGTACAGTAATTTAGGCGCTACGGTGGAACACACGTAAAAGCAAACATATATACATACTTATATACATACATAAACTGCTAAAATCACAACCCTTCCTTTTGGCTTTGCCGTAGTCGGGTAAAAAAGCAGTTAATATTTATAAATTTGTATAAATTTAGACATAAATGTGATTTTGACTTCAGGGGAAATTATGCTCTCTTCCATCTTCAAATGCTTTGAACACAAAGTTCCGGCAAGCTTAGACCTGGCAGACCTTTTGATCCAGTATCAGGGGCATCTTGGTTATTATTTGGCGTAGGATCCATCCAGGTAGTCGATGAGGTAGGTTTAGGGTGTCGGAAGGGGTATGTTTTAGGGGTCTGCCAAGTACTTCCGGCAGGGTGCGGAATGGCAGACCAACTTTTTTTTACATAATTAATCAGTGGTTAACTGTTGCCAGCACTTTAGTTCGGGTATCTTATGAGGTAACTTTCACTAAAAAATTACGTCAAAAAATATCGATTATTTCTATGACCCGGCAGGATCGGCTCTGGCAGACCTCATTTTTTTTACGTGTTTAAGTGTTGGTTAACGATCTACAAGTAGCCTATTGAGGTATCTTATAAGGTAGGTGTTTTTGCAATCGGCTCTCGCACTAATATCTCTAAATCCTTACATATTATAAAACAAAGTCGCCCGCCGCGTCTGTTTGTCTGAACGCGATAAACTCAAAAACTGCCGAACGGATTTTCAAACGGTTTTCACCATTGGACGGAGTGATTCATGTGGAAGGTTTTAGTGTATAATTCATTTTCTTTGACTATTAGGTATGTATTCCCGGTAGAACGTTCCCGTGGGATATTTTGCGACATCCACGCGGGCGAAGCCGCGGGTAAAAGCTAGTTAAAAAATAACTTTGACACATCTAAAATCGAATTTGCGTCGCGAACTCGCGACTCCACGTGGTACTTGTTTGCTCTACTCTGTGAATTTTTTTAGGTCCAGAGGCGCGCAGGGGGGCAGCGTCGACGTGTTTTGTATGGAATTTTTAACTTTTTGTATGGAAAATACGAAAATTTGTTACCTTTGTGTTGGGGTAAAGAGGTTAAAGGGTTTCCTAAAGGGGGTCGAAATTTTCATTATTTTTGCGATAGGACGCACCGTTTTCGAGTTATAAGCAAAATAAAAAAAAAGATACAGTACTGTTTTTGCACCTGAAGTGTTGGTGTGAAGTTTAGTTCATGACAACTAATTTTTATATTCCATTCCTTTTTAATCGCGTAAAAAAAAATAGTCAAATTTAGTTTGAATAATCAAAATTTTTAGGTGAAAATCGTCAAATTCAGAATAACAAAATTCCCTGTTTCACTAAACTACTAAGTTAATAACTCATTGCAATCTTAGTGCTGTCAAACTTCGGTGGCAGTGGCATGGCAAGCCGTCACCTCCTTCTGCGAAGCAGTAATGCTCGCGAAAGAGGAGGCGGAGTGCGCGAGGGAGTGGCAAAGGCCGCGCCCTACCAGCCCTAGCCGCCGCCGCCGTAGGAGACGTCCCGGGCGTCGGGAATTGACTGCGACTGGACTGGAAAGGGCTAGGCATCAACATCAATGGCGAGTATATCACTAACCTTCGGTTTGCCGACGATATAGTTATCATGGCTGAGACCATGGAGGACCTCAGTATAATGCTCGATGACCGCAGTAGAGCCTCCAAAAGAGTGGGTCTTAAAATGAACATGGACAAGACAAAGGTCATGTCAAATGCCCATGTAACACCCGCCCTCATAAGATCGGTGACGCTACGCTCGAAGTTGTAGACGAGTATGTTTACCTAGGACAAACTGTCCAGCTAGGTAGGTCTAACTTCGAGAAAGAGGTCAATCGTCGAATCCGACTCGGCTGGGAGCGTTCGGGAAACTATGCAATATCTTCTCGTCCCACATACCACAGTGTTTCAAGACGAAAGTCTTTGACCAGTGCGTGTTGCCAATGATGACTTATGGCACTGAAACGTTGATTGTGTATTACGTAATTAGGGTACGGGGCACGTGCCCCGGGCGACACCGTTAGGGGGCGCCAAATTCGAGCATGACAGACAAGTGCACCACCCAGCGCACCGCAACTTTGCAACAAATGAGACGCGCAACAATTATAATCTTTCTCTGAGGGTGGTGCACTGAGGAAATTACTGATTAGCGTAGGTTTAGGTCGTCAAACGGTCTGAGCGCGTTGTGAGTACTTGTGAGCGGGCGCAGTTGTATTCTACCAGGAACTCGATGAGCGTTTCTGTGGTCTATTTTTTAAGTTTTGCGGTGCCGGGCGTCTTGCTTCAACGCCGACGACGCCTGTGACACGACTTACTTTAACTTTTACCACAGTTTTGGCGCCCCTGTTGGATTGGCGCATTTTCGATCGATTTTTGATTAATATGTTTATTATGCCTAAATTTTCGAGCTCGCTGACACGTACTAGTATATTTAAAAAAAAAAACGGTTTTTTTTTAAGAAAAAAAAAAACGATTCGGGGTCAGGCGATAGGTTTTGCCCCGCCTCGAAAGATCTGTTCCGTTCTAGATCCGGAGCTGCCCCTACCAAATATCACTCAACGCGCTTAAAGAAGTTTTTCCTAAAAAAAAAAACTATGATACCTACAAAAAATTTCTACAGTCAAAGGCCGATTCTCTTGTACACCGAACTAAACTAACTACAATCACTAAAATTCCTTACTTTTGGCTATGAGAATCTTAAAGCCATTCTGACAAAAAAAATCTCTAAATGAAAAAAATATTTTGACACATCTAAAATCGAATTTGACAATCGCGTGACGACTCCACGTAGTACTTGTTTGCTCTACCCCGTGAATTTTTTTAGAGCCGGAGGCGCGCAGGGGTTGGCAGCCTCGACGTGTTTTATTTGGAATTTTTCACTTTTTGTATGGAAAATATGAAAAATTATTACCAACATGTTGGGATATAGGGGTTTAAGGGTTTCCTAAAGGGGGTCGAAAATTTCATTATTTTTGCGATAAGACACACCATTTTCGAGATATAAGCAAAAGAAAAAAAAATACAATACTGTTTTTGGACTGAGGTCGAAGTGTTGGGGTTTTAGTTCATGCCAACTTACTTTATTCCACACGTTTTTAATCGCGTTTAAAAATAGTCAGATTTAGTTGGATACACCAAATTTTTAGGTGAAAAACGTCAAACTCAGAATAGCAAAATTGCCATTTTCACTAAACTAATAACTCAGTGCAATCTATTTTTAGTCTAGTTTAGAGGCATTTGTGACAAGAGAATCGGCACCAAAATATAACTAGCAGACCCGGTAGGCAGACGTTGTCATGCGACAACAGCGCCTCCCAACAGCGCGTCCAACTATAGCTAAGAACCATCCAAGTGACACAAAAAGAATTGAAAAAAAAACATCTAAATCAGTCAAGCCATTTAGCATAAGAAGAATTACAAACACACGCACACCGATATTTTATTTATTGCCAGGAATGTTCTTAAAAAACAAACAAAGTATTTAAAATAATATGCGGGTCAAAATATGGTAGTCGGCGTACAATTTCAGATTTGCCTACGATTCCTTCTCTTAGGACTAGGAATCTTAGGCAAAAAATGCGACATACGTGCGCATGTCTGCGCCTTTGTCTAGTCTTTGATCGTCGTTTTAGTGTAGTGCGCCACCGTTGCACGTTTTACGTATTGGAGAGTAGGGCGTTTAGCTCCGCCCACATGCACAAGGTCAGTGAGCCTACTATACACCTTAAGCCATGCACAAAATTACGTTTTTTTCCGTATTTTCATTAGGATGATAAGCCCGGACACACACCTACTATGCCTCTATAGCATACCTATGACCTTAGCTGCTTAGGGTCGGGTGATCCCTAACCATCAGGCAGGCCGCCTCGCCTGCACGCTCACAATAAAATTAATGAATGAAATGCACTGATCCCAGCGTCGTTTACCCAGACTCCATAAATCTAATGAACCCCAAGATTTGCACTAGCCGCAGCCTCATCATGTTTCATGGGGCTACAGAGGCCATTGCATATCAAGGAGTAGACCGGGTGGTTGGCGTAATTACAGAGCCGGATGCAACACATACAGTAAGTAGCTGTTCTGAAACGCGGCCGCCTCTGTATGAATAAAGAATTACAAACATGATTACGCCACAGACATTTGAAAACTGTCTGCAATGTAATCGGCTCTGAAAGACATTGTTTTAACAGTCAAATTCAAATTCAAAATATTTTATTTCACATAAACCTACATGGGCACTTATGAAACGTCAGAAGCTACGCACGGTTCCAATTGGTCGTTTCCTATGGAGAAGAGCCGGCAAGAAACTCCACGGTTACTCTTTTAAAAATAATTGGGTTTTACAATATTTACAACAAAAAAATAAATAAAAAATACAGTATTATTAGGTATGCGAGGACAGTGTAGGTCTTTCAACAAGTACCAAGTATGTACTTAACAAAATAGAAGATGGTCAACAAGTGTACAGTCCACTAAGCCTACAGCGTTCTCACATTCACAAAATAGAAAAGAATCTATATAAAAGATAAATAAATTAATAAAAATAAAAACTATTTTAAACGAAATGACATGATTGCTATTACAACTGTAACAAATCTGAATAATTAACATGTCACCAAAAGTCACTAATAAAGAGTTGAAAATTAAATAGTAGGTATATAATGTCAAATAAAATTATGATTATGTCAAGGAAGAATGTAAATAAAACAAAAATATAACCATGGTAATTTGAGAGCAGTTAATAGAATCTTACATATTTTGCCGTTAATGAGGTACCAGGGAAGCCACATGTGCAGAGGGAATTATTGCCAAACTTCTTTGTCTTCAACGTAGTCTTTAATTTTATAATATGCTTTCCTGATAAGGACACGTTTGATGTGGGTTTTGAACTTCCCATCGCTAAGTTCTGTAACCGACTTTGGCAACTTGTTATAAAATCGGATGCTGTTTATAAGAAATGACTTGCTTGTTTTAGTTAATCTAAATTTGGGTATCACAATATCATGTCTACTACGTGTATTTATATTATGGAAATCGCTTCTTATTTTGAAAAGTCCTAAGTTTTTCCGAACATACAAAATATTTTCTAAGATATAAAGAGAAGGCAGAGTCAGTATATCAATTTCTTTGAATTTGTTTCTAAGAGACTCGCGAGGACCCATTTTATAGATAGCGCGTATTGCCCTCTTTTGTAAAATGAAAATTGAATCTACGTCAGCTGCCGATCCCCACAACAGAACGCCATAAGACATAATACTGTGGAAATAAGCAAAGTATACTAACCTAGCTGTAGCTATATCAGTCAACTGCCTTATTTTTCTTACTGCATATGCAGCTGAACTTAATCTACCTGAAAGAGTTCTAATGTGGGCGCCCCATTGCAATTTTGAATCTAAAGTAATTCCTAAAAATACAGTTTCCGTTATTGCATCTAGTTTTTTGCCATCAAGTTTTAGATTTAGACCCACTTGAGGTACATTTGGTAATGAGAACCTAATACATTTAGTTTTGTTCGCATTAAGTAAAAGATTATTAGCTGCGAACCATTTCGAAAGAACAGCCAGACTATCGTTGACGTGTAAGACATCTGTATCTTTTCTATCTATTTTAAAAATAAGAGAAGTGTCATCAGCAAATAGAATTATATTCGATAAGTTAGCCATCATGTAAGGAAGGTCATTTATATAAACGAGAAATAAAAAAGGGCCGAGAATTGAACCTTGAGGCACGCCCATTTTAACTAGAGACCCCGAGGACGTCGCCCCATTAACGTTTACTTTTTGCCGTCGATTTGATAGATAGGAAAGAACAAGGTCAGCAGCTTGGCCACGAATTCCGTAGTGGTGTAATTTACAGATCAGTGTGTTGTGGTCAACGCAGTCAAACGCTTTTGAGAGGTCACAGAAAATGCCAATTGCATCCTGGGACTTCTCCCAGGATTCTAAAATGTGACTGATGAGTTTTACTCCTGCGTCAGTCGTTGACCTACCTTTCGTGAAACCAAACTGGTGACTATGCAAAATCCCATTTGAATTAAAATGTGACAACATCTGGTCTAGCATGATTTTTTCATATATTTTACTCAATGCTGGTAGAACAGATATAGGTCTATAATTAGAGGGATCACTCTTACTACCCGATTTGAAAATTGGTACTACTTTACTATGTTTCATTAAATCAGGAAACGTACCGCTATCTAAACATTGATTAAATATGCCTGTTAGGACAGGGGCAATTGTGTCAATGATATCAGTAAGGACCTTAACGGAAATCCCCCATAAGTCTTCAGTGTTTTTTATGTTAAGACTTTTGAAAGCTTTTTTAATCGTGACAATAGAAATGGGCTTGAATTCAAAACTTGGAATGTCCTTACTGAAATTTTCTTTTAGAAGAGATTCAGCTAGTATAGATGATGAAGGCAGAGATTTCGTAACCTCTATTGGGATGTTGGTAAAGAAATTTTCTAGTGTCTCAGCAACTTTTAACTTATCTGAAATGGTTTCATTATCAATTTTCAAAGACAATTCATTCTGATCTCGCTGTTTTGTGTTACCAGTTTCTTTGTTAATTACCTGCCACACAGCTTTGATTTTATTGTTCGAGATACTAATTTTGTTACTTATTAATTTAGATTTTGCTTGGGCGCAGACTCTTTTAAATATCTTAGAATAGTTTCTTACATAATTATGAACAGCTTCATCAGAAGTCAATGATTTTTCGTTATATAAATTATATAAAATATCTCTGCTTTTTCTAATGCCAGCAGTGGCCCATTCATTAAATTTTGATTTAGTATTGATTGTTACTTTTTTTACAGGACATGCTTTATTGAATTCTTGGCATACTGTAGAAAATAATGTACCGTAGTTTATATTGGGGTCTTGTGAATCAAAACTAGCTGTTGAAAGATTGCTAAGAACATTATTATTAAACATTTTTAATTTATTTTTAGTAAGAGGTCTTAACTGAATAGTTTTATCTAAACGTAACTTTTTATCTGATTCAAAAGATATAAGTTGACCTGTATGATCAGATCTGACGCCACTAATTAGGGACGAGTCTTTTATTTTACAATTAGTAAATATATTATCTATGCATGTAGCTGAGGTTGCTGTTATTCTAGTTGCTACGTTAAATATACATTTTAAATTGAATGATTTAAATAATGAGATGAGCTTACATTTTTCCGGTGAATTTACTAATAAATCAATATTTAGGTCACCACAAACAAAAACTATTTTATTATCTCTGAAAAGTTTAGTTAATATTTCTTCCATTATTATCAAAAATGATGGCAAGTTTGAGGCTGGTGGTCTATAAACACATAAGAAAGTATGGCCTTCAACCTCTGCACATGCTACCTCACATAAGCGATCAACAGAGCAAGCAGTGATATCCTTCCTTTCCTTATATCTGAAACAACTATTACATAATATTAAGGTACCACCCCCTAATGAAGACCTGTTGTACGCACTGGCAACTGAAAAATCATTTACATTAAACAACATCCTATCTGATTTTAACCAGGTTTCACAAAAACATAAGATATCCATATGATATTTATCTATTAACATTTCCACGTCTAGGATTTTGCCAGAGAAGCGATTTATATTTTGGTGATATAATAAAATATTCTTATTATGCTTCTCTTTTGTCGATTATGGTAACCACTGCAATATAATAATAATAATATAATAATATTTTTATTGAATAAATAATAATAATAATATTTTTATTGAATAAAAACGTTACAAAAAGTGTACACTTAGTCAACAGTAGAATTTCCCAAATAATAATGATAGTGCCTAAAAAATAAGATAAACTAAAACTAAAATATGTTAGAACAGATGCAAGTAGGTAATGATGGTTCGGCATTACAATGTTAGGTAGCGACCCGCCCGAACTAGGTTAATTGAAACCTGTGTTTCAGGCAATCACTTTACATTTCAATTTGATTGGACCACAATTTTTGAAGAACTAATATAAAATAATCTATTAACAAAATATGAGAAAAAGCACATTGGTACATTAATATCTAAAACTAAACCTATGTAAATATACAAAAGTAAATACTTACGAGGGAATAAATTATGATCATGACAATATTTCTAGAAGTTTTTCTGTGTCTGTGTAATTGAGTATGGCTAAATGTTCAGATAATATTTTACTACATTTTTTATAACTTACACTATAGAAGCTAAGTAACTTGTTGAGCCTATTGTACAGAAAAGGTCCTAAAAACACATAAAATCTATTAGCAAACGCATGTCTAGTTTGAGGCTTTATGCAAACCAAGTCCTTCCTTCTCTTGTCAGAAGGTACTGGCTCAAAAGGAACTGCAGTGTGCTGGTGTAGTACTATACTTAGTATAAATAATTGTCGTACTGTTAGAACATTACATGCTGTGTAGAGCACGTGCGAAGGAAATCTAAAAGGGCGAAAGGTAGCAACCTTTAGAATTGCTCTTTGAGCACGCTCTAGAGGGAGTAAAATTGTTTTTGCAGCGCCACCCCACGAAGTTATGCAATAGGTAAGAATGGATTGACACAAAGCTAAATAAACCTGTTTAATTAATTTATAGTCTGCTACGTTGCGTAAATTCTTAAAGACATATATTAATTTGCGCACTCTAGTACAAAGTAACTCGATATGTTTACGGAAATTTAAATTGGAGTCAATAGTGACACCCAGATATTTTAAATGGTCAGCTTTAGCTAAAGTGGGGCAGGAACATGCAGTGTCAGCGTACGTGTTACAATTATGTGCGTAAATGTTTAAATTAGTAAGCGGTATGTTAGTATTTCTCATTGCAAATAAAATGTATTTTGTTTTATCTGTATTTAACGTTAGTAGATTATTATTAAGCCAATTAGACACAATGTTAAAACCATTCTGAGCATGTTCGTAGACCTCATCTCTTGATTTAGCTGAGAACAATAGAGCGGTGTCATCCGCATAAGACATTATGATACCATTTTGGAGTGACAAGCGGCACAGGTCATTGATGTAGATTAAAAATAACGTAGGGCCCAAAATGCTCCCTTGAGGAATTCCAAAACAACTATTTTTAAGTTCAGAACTTGTATAATGATCAATTTTTACACATTGCTGACGATCGCTAAGATAATCAGAAAATAGTTGAAGTTGTGCTCCTCTTATCCCAAGTGTTTCAAGCTTGTGCAAAAGTAAAGTACATGAAATTGTGTCAAAGGCCTTTGCAAGGTCTAGAAAGATCCCAATTGTGTGCATACCATTGTCTAGATTGGTAGTGACATGATTAGTCAATTTGAGTACAGCTTGGCTAGTTGATCTTTTGGGCCTAAAACCAAATTGATTATCGGAAAGCAGTTTGTTGTCTTCCAGATATTTTAACAATCTGCTGTTAAATATTTTTTCTAAAATCTTTGAAAGGCCTGTTAACACTGAAATGGGTCTGTAGTTATTCACACAGTTTTTGTCGCCAGACTTGAATACAGGTGTGACCAAAGCTTTTTTAAACAAATTAGGGAATATCCCTTGTGATAAACAAAGTTGAAAAATATGTGTTAGCGGAGGGGCAAGTATGTAATTAAATCTTTTAAGTATATTATTAGAAATGTCATCCCACCCAGTAGCACAAATATCCTTTAACCCGTTAATTATTCTTACTACCTCGTAAACGTCAGTATCTAATAATACAAATGACTTTAGTGTAGAGGAAGTCGTAGTTGGGTTTGGACGGGAAAAATTACTAGAATTTAAATTTTTTTCAGCCAAGTTTTTACCAATGTTAGCAAAAAAGTTGTTTATTTTATTCATTGCTGCGGATGGGTCAGTCTCTGTTGATAGTAAATCAAATGGAGGTTCGGGATTTTTAGATCTAAATGTATTATTTTTTATAAATTTCCACACAAGTTTACTATTTGTCCCCGCCTTCTGTAATTCATTTTTATCATATAGATTTTTTTGTTTTTTCAAAAGATTATTGCAGAAGTTTCGATATCTTTTATATGTAAGAGAAAGTATTTCGTTCTCAGGTGCGAGTTTCGATTTAAAATGAAGTTTGTCTCTATGTCTTATACAACGAATGAGACCGGGTGTAATCCAAGGTTTAATACAACTATACTTTCTAGGCAATTTCTTAGTGAATGTGTTTTTCCTTATTGCATATTGTAGCGAATCTATGAAATACTTTAACGTAATATTTGCTTCGTTTGAATTATAAACTGGGTCAAAATTAATACCGCGTAAGTCATTTTCCAGGTTTGTCATATTGACTTTAGTGTAGCTACGCATGCAGTTTTTTCTAGGTGAGGATATTTGCAGTGTTAGTAAAACAGCTTGATGATCGGTAAGCGAAGAATTAGTAACCAATGTTTTGGATGGATTTTTTGATTTTAGAATGATATGATCTAAGCATGAGCCACTCTGATGCGTGGGGTGATTGTGAGCTGGTAAAAGTCCATGAAATGAGCAAATATTCAGATAATTATGTACATGGGTATCCATTCTCCCGGAAGCAATGTTAATGTTGATGTCGCCCAAAAGTACTATGTTTTTAAAAGATGTTATGTTTCTTAAGTTTGTGTCAAGCGAGTCTAAAAATCTGTCCATATTTTGAGAAGGAGGCCTATAAATAGCCATGACTACCGTATCGGGAATAATTTTGATTATTAAGCAATTACTATCTTGGAATGTAGGTTCTTCTATGATAGTTCGTAAATTATTTTTGATATAAACTACTAGTCCATCGTTTTGGTTTATGTTCCTGTCAATCTTATACGAAAAAAACCCGTCAAGAGATGGTACATTGACTGTCTGTTTTGACAACCAACATTCTGTTAGGACAATAATATCACAGCTAATGTCGAGATTCTGTAATAACACTTCAAATCCGTTCATGTTTCGATTAATGCTGCGAATATTCTGTGTGAGCAGGGTTAAAGTTTTTTCACCAGAAGGAAGAAGGTGCTTACAGTCCTCAACATTACAGATTTTTGATTCAGACACAGAAAAACTATCTAGATCACAAATAAGTTGATTTGTCATTATAGTTACTGACTAACTGGAAATATAAATAAACGATACACTAACTGTTTGTGTGCTAACTAATAAAAGTATTCGGTGGCGCACTTAGGCGCCGTCATAATCTATTGAGTTGATGTAGTTGGTCTCTGCATATTTGCGCGCCGGGCAACTTACATCACCAGTTGGATGGTCACATTTCCTCTTAAAGCGCTTGCACGTCGCACATTGAACGGGAGAAGATTTGCTGCTACATTCCTTGGAGGTGTGTCCTGTCTCTCCACAGTGGTTGCAAGTAGGACTAGTTTCCCGGCAAAACTTGGCTGCATGTCCAAACTGCTGGCAATTGAAGCACCTGGTGACTATCGTGAAATCTCTCACAGGGCATGATGTCCAATTTATAAAAAGTCGGCTTTGATTGATGACAATTTTTCTTATGCTAGCAGGTAGTTCCAGGATGTAGTTACAGGTAGAAAGGTCTTTCTTACCCGATTTATGGCTCAATTTGATGCTCGCCAGGAAGGACTCACGAGTTATATTCGGCAACTTATCTGAAAGGTTCTGCTCGTAAATACAATCAAATACCTCCTTCTCTGTAAGGGTTACGGGAACACCAATGACGGCGACCCTAGGGCGGCGTTTAGAAGGTTCTTCTATTGTGAGGCCCGAAGATACAAGTTTTTCTGAATTCTTTAGTTTGTCAATATCGCCTTTGTTTTCGGTGCTAATCAAAACGCCCCCATTTTTTACTTTCCTCAGGCCACGGACATGAAGCTTAAGTTGTTCGGGAGAGATTATTTTTTGAACTAGCGACTTGGTGTCGTCACTAGTTTGGGTCTTATCGCTGGGATAGATGGCGACTGATCTCAAATTTGCAGGACGGACGAAGTTATCGGAACCTTTCTTCACCATGCTAGCAAATGAAGTATTTACTGAGGGATTCAGCTTCTCTTCTACGACCTCTTTGAACTGCTGGAGAGAGTTAACAAAGTTCTGGTGAACCTGTAGGTGCTGGATTGTGGTATGGGCCTGGATTGTTTTCTGCTTCAACGATTGGTATAAGACGGCCATCTGAGAAGTCCCACTTGACACCTTCCGGCAAAGAGTGGAGACACGAAGCTTCTGATCTGAGTTCATTTTCCCATCACCGACAATAGTGCAGACTTCGTTTAAAATTGTGTCAATAGATCCTAACCATTTCTGGATCTCCGGCGTACTAATGACTTCACTCGGCAGTTCATTCTCTTCGGGTACTGGTGGGTTTGGGTCACTCGGGGGTAGTGGTTCAGTAGGCGTCGGTGGAGGACTTCGCCGTAGTAAATGGCTACGACCAA
Source organism: Conistra vaccinii (assembly GCA_948150665.1). Taxonomy (NCBI): domain Eukaryota; kingdom Metazoa; phylum Arthropoda; class Insecta; order Lepidoptera; family Noctuidae; genus Conistra; species Conistra vaccinii. The sequence goes on along the minus strand of OX411334.1, from coordinate 2,946,876 downwards.
ATGGGCTCGATCCTAGTTGAGACATACTACTAAACACTTTATTTATTGTTTATCAAAATTATTTAGTTCATTTTGCACCTTCGGTTGAAACACTCTCTTGAAAGTCGATAAAAACCTACAAGTCACACGCGACACACTTTACTGTTTACTGACGGCGCAAATAATTATATTTATTTGTCGCAAATTGTTTAATTCATTATATTTAATAAATACAAAACACACGTCCGCTTAGTCTCGCGTCTGGTAAAGCCTCCCAAGCAATACAGCTTTTAAGTAAAATACTCGCTCTGTCTACATTGTATCAAACTTGCTTGCGACGTAACGCAATAGCCTGCCTAGCTGCGAGCAACTTAGAAGTAGCGGTTGGTCACAGTTCTAACCTAACCTTACCCATTTTTCGCAGTTCACATTAAATTCGACGGAAATAATACTATAGCTGTCTGCATTGAATCCGCCTTATCATTGCCTTATACAAACAAAAGCGGCTGCACTACAAAGCGCTGTGTTGCAGGTGGGTTCGGGCTGACTATTACTGATTTAAGCCATTCGCAAGGTAATGCAGCACAGACTATGGATGTCTGTGTTGCATCCACCTTTGTATTTACGCGACTGGGTGACACGGTAATGGTACCGGATGCATCATTCGCCTGCGCGCCACACAATAAAGATATAAATATTTTTGATGCTACTTACTAAGTACCACTCGTGGCTCCAGAGTTCGTCATTGAACCAAGGTTGTCTAGTTCGATAGATATTATTGTTGTTAAATAATGTGTCATTGTCGTCCACTCTCTTCACTCTTTGTAATAGCTGGTCCGAATCCGGCATGGGGTAACGTTTCACCCTGGACTTTGAAAAAAGTTGCTCTGCCCATCTTACCTGGTCGAAGAAGAATTTTTGTTTAGCTTCATATTTTGTTAATATGACATGGGATGTGTTGATTTTTTTCTCCTAAAGATTAGTATTATCTTCCAAACAGGGGCGTAGCTACCACCGTATCTGCCGTATCAATTATACGGGGCCCCCGGGCCACGAGGGCCCCGACGTGCGTAAGCAAAACTTAATAATAACTAACCAATTATTTTTTTTTCAGAAATGACAAAAGTCTAAAATAGCAATTTCTTTTATACCCGCGTAAAGCGTGCGTTCAAAAGTTGGCAACACTCTAGTTATCGCGGGCTGCGGGATTTCCCCGTTTAAGTCATTTAGGTACTTCAACGGGGGAATCCCACAATAATCGATGTATGTGTGTAGTACGATGATAAACCACGGAGAGCAGTGTATATTGACACGTTTTATTTAATTGTGCATTACATTTTACATTACTTACATAAAAATTTTGGAAAAAGTGACAACAACAACAATAATGCTGAATAAATATTTCTTTTAATTTTATGTAATCTTTTTTTTAGTCTTTTGTGAGTAATCTTTACCCTTCATAAGGGCCCCCAAATATTTTTTTATACGGGGCCCCGCCAAGGCTCGCTACGCCACTGCTTCCAAAGTTTCAACAGCATGTTCGTCAACGGGCGCCGTCAGTTGAGACTGGTCATCTCTTATCTGCCAGGGGTTATTTTAAATCTTATATTTTGAATTGTTTTGATTATTTTTTGTACGCGGATCTCTTCTCACAGTATAGAAGCAACAATAATAATGTACCAAGGATTCAGTAATATCTTTATTTAAAAGAGTGTCCCTGGAGTTTCTTGCCCGTTCGTCTCCATAGAGAATCTACGTTTCGGAATGGGCTTCAACTTTCTGACTAACTGACCGACTAATTTTGACAATTTAAAAGTGCCTGCCTGTAAATCATCATCATCATCAGCCTATTAATTTTCCCACTGCTGGGACACAGGCCTCCTCTCTGTGAGAGGGAGTGGGCTGTAATCTACCACGCGGGCCCAGTGCGGGTTGTCACATGTCTTCGAATTTTTGGTTCTAAGTAAATGGTTTAATTGAAATAAAAAGTTTGAGCTTGAGCATTAAAAAGTATAAAACGAACATTACGATTTATATCTCTTATCTCAACTAAATTCCCACGTTATTTCTGTCGCATTCAACAGTCACACACAATGACACAACTGAGCATGCACTCAAAATCCTTGTGCCAGTTGTGCTACGTTTAAATATAGCGGCTTTTGAAACAGCCACGTGTAAGCAGAGTTCAAAGTTACCAGGCGCACAGCCAATGTAAGAGATGTAACTCAACTCACCCTCCTGTCCTTGATGAGTGTCGACGTGTGGCGACTGGGGGTGCGTCGCTGCTTCCCATGTTCATACTTCAAAAATGTGTATGTGTCTGGGAATCCGTTGACCTGATGAAATAATATTTTAAAATATGAAAAATACATCCTGTTACTGAAATTTTGGACACCCTAATGCTTGAGGTCTATTTACCTATTCAATGCTAAATGAGATAAGATTGGGAAGTGACCGTATTTTTAAAACATGACATTGATAATGCTACTAAACTTATTAACAGGAAAATACAAGTGTTATTAAAAACAGTTTGTAAGGAGGATATTGAATTAAATTTTAACCATTCAATCTAATTGGTGTGAAAGGTTTTGAATTAATTATGAATGCATTTTATTGAACAGTCCACGGCTAGCGTTGCAAAACTTTGGTAGAATTCGGAATAATTCGCAATAATTCGGAAATATTCAAAGGAATACTTCGATTGGAAGAGAGCAAGAATTAGCTGAAAAACTTGAATTAATGCCATCTAACGGGCAAGGGTAGAACTGTAAATAGCAAACTTCCCTCGTTAGTCGCGGCCGTTCATTCATAAAAACAACGTAGTATTATTCGGAATTATTCCCTACTTACCTACTCTGCGGGAATATTTCCCGTAAGTAGTTATCTACTTCACTAGGTACTTATTATTTTATTTTTGTATGGTTGAGTTAGAATTTGTTGATTTTTTTGCGGGTGGATGTTTTGTACAAGTTTAGTTTAGGTAGGTACTTCGTAAAAATGTTTATGCTTTACGATTTAATGGAAAGAAACTAATTAGGTAAGTAGGTAGGTACTTACCTACTTTTTACGACAATGTTTTACTTACTAATTTTACCTTGATTTGTAGAAGTATTCAACCAAAATCAATAGTTCAAATAAGTAGGTACATACTAAGGCTGCCTGTCCACTGGAGCGGAGAGGAGAGGAGAGGAGCGGAGATGTGTCAATATTAACCAATAGAATCAAAACTGCGCTCCAGAGGTGCGATTCTATTGGTTAATTTTGGCACATATCCGCTCCTCTCCGCTCCTCTCCGCTCCAGTGGACAGGCAGCATTACACTTGAAATAATATAAGTACCTAATACTTACCTAATTAGAATTACATTTTTATTCGGTAGGTACTTATTAGGTACCTAATAAGTACCTATAGCACCGCGTGTAGTATAAGCTAAGCTATTTTATAAACTCATCTTATTATCTACCTAAGTAGGTAGATAATAAGATGAGTGTTTAAAAACTCTCTATCACTTTCACACCTAAACCGCATAAAAAACTTATTACGAAATACTTACGTAGCTAAGTACCTAGATGAAAAGAAATATTCGGAATAATTCGGAAGTTTTCAAAATCGTATATTACTCAGTTTAATGAATGAACACAACTACACTTGCGTGCAACAAAATCGACCCACCCCGGACGTTTTCGTTCAGAACACAAAATTATATAAAAATCTAAAATAAATTAATTAATTCTTTTCAAACTGCTTGGTAAATTTCAGTCTAAGATTACAATACACCAGTTTTTAGTGTAACAGATTTTGGTTTATTGATTTTACAGACAGAAATACAAAGACGGTTAGAATTGCTCAATTTTTTTATGAATAATTTTGAAAGTAAAAGTCAAAAAAGCATAAAATTTCTAAAGAATACTTTGTTCAATAGCTTATATTCCCCCACGTGCTCTTATTGCAGCTTCCATCCTGTGTTTCATTGACCTTATTAATGTTTTTTATGAATTCTTGGGGTATACCTTCCCACTCCTCTTGAATAGCCACCTTAAGTTCCTGGAGGGTTTCAGGGGCTGATTTCTGGCCCTGATCCTTCTCTTCAGTTCATCCCATAGATGTTCAATAGGATTAAGATCAGGGCTCCTTGCTGGTCACTCACTCCTAAACAGGAATTTCCATTTCACGTAGGTACTGGAATACTATCGTGGCTGTATGTGGTTGGACGTTGTCCTGCATTAGCTTGAAACCCTCACCTACAAATCCGGTGTATGGCATAACATGTTGTTCTAGCACCTCCTGGATGTATCGCTGTGCAGTCAGATTGCCTAGTCAAGGTCCGGATACGAACTGAAGATCCGTTTTTCCTTCCAAAGAAATTTCGCCCCAACAGTCCACGAACCACCTCCAAAAGCTACTCGTTCTTCAATACAAGCCTGTGCAAATCGTTCTCCCTCTCTTCGGTAAACTTTCCTGCGCCCATCATTCCCATGAAGACTGAAATTACACTCGTCTGAAAACAGCACGACCTTCCATTGTTCGAGTGTCCAATCGACGTGAGCACGAGCAAATCGAAGCCACGCTTGGCGATGCGCGGGATTTAATTTTGGACCATTACCAGGTTTGTGTGGATGCAATCATCTTTCTGCAATCTCCGACGTCCATTCACTTACAGCTACACCGCGTACACTACTAAGTTGCTGTTGCACCTGATCACCAGTCAAATATCGATTTCTTAAACTTGTAGACACCATCAATCGATCATCTCGTTCTGAAGTAGCTCGATTTCTTCCCGAACCTTATCGTCTATTGCAGTGTTTTTCAACCTTTTTCATGACGCGACCCCCTATCCTCAACTGTTTATATCTGTATTTTGTTATAATACAAATAATAGTTAAATACGTACAATATTTTATAATGAGAATAATGACGTATAGGTTAATTTCATAATTAACAGATATATAAACAGACTCTCGCTATAACTTCATTAGCATCAAAACTTTAAATTAGCATTTAACTCAAATAACTTACAACAATATTCTTAAAATCAGCTTCCTTTTTTGAAGTGAAAACTTCTTTAGCGGCGTTGTGCACTTTTTTTGGGATGGGTAAAAAATGTTAAACGCGCGTCAGGAGTTCAAGACATGTGACCTGATCGAAAATTCGTAACACGTTCAAGTTTTTGATGGCAACGCACTCTGTTTTACTTTTTTTGATTTTTTTAAAGGGAGCTACAGCTTTCGTTCTTGTACTGACAGCAAGCCACATAAATTCCTGACATTTTAGTTAGATGGCGTTACTTAGTTTTCACTTCAATCGGCAGTCCCAGACTAACTCGTTTATTTTTAATTTTTCTTTAAGTACCTTGGTCGGAACACTCGTCTTAATGCTGATCGACTTAGGTGAAGACATCTATCCACGACGCGCTGACTCCTTCCTCTTGAATCACTCTATCTATTAAAAAAAACACATCACAATCCGTTACGTAGTTTTAAAGAACTAAGCATACATAGGGACAGACAGCGGGAAGCGACTTTGTTTTATACTATGTAGTGATGAGAAATGAGGGTGTCCGAATAAACGAGTCAATATCATCAACAACATCCCGTTTATAATGAAACATACTTTCAAATAATTATTAGTTTTTGTTAATAACTTTTCGTTAATAATAATTAGTTTTTGTTTGTCTGATCTTAATTTTTATATTATTGTTATAATGTGTTCCAAATTGAAACTCACAGGGTTGGTTGATTTTTTTGCACGTAAGTGTATTTTTAAAGTTACTGACATAAGCGCCATCTAGTAGTCAATAGTCGAACTTCAATAGATAATCCAAAAAGTACAGTACGACACAACTTAGATGTAGCATTTTGATAATTTGATTTCATTCATTTAAATTTTACGAATGTATTTGGTTATATAATGACTTCACAAGTTATTGCGTTTGCGTAAAGAAAACTTTCACCTAAACCAGTAATAAATATTGGTGATTTTGAAGGTGCACTCAGTTTACTGATGGTGATCAGTTTTACGAATTTTGCCGATGCTTCATCTAAGTTATGTCGTATTGCGTGCTCGTGGCAATCCTAGCCTCGTGTGCGTTCATTCATAAAATCAACAAAGTATTATTCGATGCCTAAGTACCTACTCTGCGGGAATAATTCCGCGTAAGTAGTTATCTACTTGTAACTACTTATTCTTTTATTTTTCAATGGTTGAGTTTAGAATGTGTCGTTATTGTGCGAATGTTATGTAGGTAGGTACCTACTTACCTACAAGTTTGTTTAATTTACTTCGTAAAAATGTTTTTGCTTTACGATTTACTTATGGGAAAGAAACATACTTAAATAATTTTTTAAGTAGGTAGTATACGTAAATAACTACTTTTACGACGATGTTAGAGGTACCAAAAAGTTTATTTCTTTCTTTGTAGAAGAATTAGCTTAAAGTATCTACTTATGTACCTATCTACTTCCTTTTTTATTGTACCCACCTACTTAATAAAAATATGGTAAACAATGTTATGTACCCGAGTAGATGAAAGTAATATTTGGAAAATTTCAAATCGTATTATTTTCAGTTTTATGAATGAACGCGTAGTAATGATATGTCACTAGTTTTAGCGCCATCTAGCAGGTAATTGCTGTAACTGTACAACTTCCATCGGTAGTGCTCGCCTGTATGCGCTTTCTGCTGCTGCAGTGACCAAGGTTTGCTGATAAGAATGGTGGAAGATTCGTGGATATGCATACACAATCACCAACACGCAACATTTATGACTGTAATTTGCAATGGTAATTGTGTCGCCATCTAGCGGTAAATAGTAGAACTCTTGGCGAATAATTCCGAATATTACTCAATACTTCCGAATGTTTCGCGAATAATTCGACGGGAATAATTCGGAATATTACTCTCCGGCAACGGCTTTAAGGAGTTCGCGTGGACTCCACGCGAACTCCTTAAAGCCAACTCCCACGGTGCGCCATATCGCGGACGCGCACCAGCCCGCACGAGGACGCACCGCCACGCACGCGTACAACGCGCGTCTGCGCTACCACGCACGCTAGGTTTCCCACGGTGCGTCGTGCGCGTGCGTCCGCGATATGGCGCACCGTCGGAGGGCGGCTTTATGCATACAGATAGAAGTCAGATCTCAGATGTATTTAGCTTTTGTGGCCTGTGGGACATAATATTACGCAAATTAAATGTTTTATTATGATTTGAACATATTACGCAAATGAATGTTTTGATCAGGTGCAAACTTAGAAATAAACAAAAAAGAAAGTCAAAATTCGTATTATTGCGTCTTCCGGTCCCGGGGCTTGCTTTCTATCCTCGATAAGTATTACCTACCGACTTTGTATTATGCAATCTTAATTATTTTCCGTTTATTTCAAGGTTATTATTTGGTAATTTTGTACTAAGTATTTTATGTAGGTAACCGTGGGCGTACCTATAGCATAGTGACAAACTTCTTTACAAACTTTCAACCTGCAGGGGATAAATTTCCAAAAAAATCTTCCTTTGTACTCACTTTAACTATTGTGCAAAATTTGATGCTTCTAGATAATATTATCTATACCTACACAGCGATTTAGGCGGCGCATTGTCTATTAGTGAATGAATTACATTCATTGATTATGATGGACATAGTTTTTGTTCTAACTGTTGCCATTATTGCATCTCTGTTTACTAAATTATTGATGCTGACACGCAAGCGCAACGTAGCGAATAGCCAATAATTTTACTTACTTAATAAAATTTGAAATTCATTGACAGCCAACGCATAGCCTAACTGCTGGGTCTATAAGCATGAACTTTTGCGCAAGAGTTCCTAATTTATAGTGAGTATGGTTAAAAAACCCATCGGCCACAAGGCTTTGGCACTTGAATTGATTTAGGTGCACTAAATATGTATGTAAAATACATCATTATGGAGAATCATTTTAGACTTTAATTAAACTTTTTTTAAACTTTATATTGAAATAACTTGTATAATAAACTTAGGTATATTTAATGGAGAAGCTAAGGCTTAAAAAAGTTCATATTATAAAAGCGCAGCGAAACCGCTGAGCAATACGATGCAGCACCTACTTGTATGAATAGCAAAGTGAAACAGCCACGTGTAAGCAGAGTTCAAAGTTACCAGGCGCTTAGATAACACAAGGGGTTACTTATGGGATATTTTTTTTTATACATGTGGGGTACGTATTTTGAAATTGATCAATTTCATGTCAACCTCTGTCTCGTGACGTCATTATATTGCAACAATGTGCAATGGTCGAACACCGTATGTAGGTATCGTAGAATAAATTACATCGTAGAATAATCGAAATAAGAAATGTGGCTAACTAGCGTGAAATTGATATTGTCGCTTTAGGTGTAAAAAAGGCATTTGAAAAATACTTTTTTTTACATCTAAAACAAAATTTTCGGTGTAACGATATTAATTATTATTTTAGTTTGCTAGTAAGCCACACTGAATTTCATAACCAATATTTTAGTTCACTAGTTAGCCATAATTCATATTTCCAAAACAAGTAAATATTTGACAGCTATTTGCGACGTTGCCAACTTTCGCACTTTCAAACGCTCTTAAAACGTTTCAAAAGACATTGCGAGATGTTTGTAAATCTAAAAAAGCCTGTCAACCGTGCGTTATTATTTATTACTAGCTGCGCCCCGCGATTTCACCCGCATATGTCTCGAATCTCGATCCCGGGGGAATATCGGGATAAAAGGTATCCTATGTCTTTCTGGTCATGGTCTACCCATGTGCCAAATTTCATCCAAATCCGTTCAGTCGTTTTAGCTTGAAAGCAACAAACAAAGCAATAAATAAACAAACTCACTTTTGCATTTATAATATTAGTTAGGATTATAGAGACAAAAAGCAATAATGACATATACATCAACACGGTCTAGGGATATTTTTAAAAAAGCGAATTACTATCAATGTGTTAATTATTTATATAACATGTATATATTTAAAAGATACGTTATTTAATATTCTACCATTTTTTAATAATGGTTAAGGTACTTCGATTAAAATTTCAGGATTTTATGGAAAAAAAATGAAAGGCTCCACCATAGCTCTGGTAAACCGTCAAAGCCAGAACGAAGATTTGCTAGTGGCACCGAGTTGCGTCACTGCGCCGCAGACAAGCCATGCTGTCTCCGTCAAAGATGGCGCAGCGACGTCTCCGATGTTTATACCTTCGAAGCGCACGCCCGTGTCAGTACTACTTACTATAAATACAACTACTATTGACAGATCATTTCAAACTCACTATCACCTAAGTTTTCAAGGTGATATTTTTACAGAACAGACCGATCGTCAGCTGTTGTCTATCTATTAGCGAAGTGTTTACTATCTGAAGAGGACTGCAGTCCGCAGAATGGTGATCCCGCCGATAATGAATCAGTTAGTTTTTATGTTTTTTAAACTACTTATTGTAAACCATCAATGATTAAAGTCCGACTTAATTGTGTGAGCCATAGAAATTCTTTCTTATATCTATGGTATGAACTATATTCTACTAGCTGTTGCCCGCGACTTTGTCTCCATGCATTTGATATTTTATCATTTTAAAACAAATATCCAGGGTGAAAGGATCCTATATCTTTCTCCAGGACCCAGGTTAATACATCTTCTATATTAATAATTTCGTCAAGGGGTACGGTAGACTCGATCGAAACCTTACCTGAATAATAAAACATAAAAAAATAAACATTTCGAGTCGACAACATATATTATATCCGCAAAATTCGGATTGTCGAGTATTTTGTTAAATTCTAATGGTGCTGACAGACAAATCGCATTCGCTATATTGAAACGTCACTGACACCGGATGACATGCAGTGCGTTCCGAGTTACACTGTAATCGATTTGATCGCGCTAAAATCCGTTCCGAATAAGCGTGAGTGCGATAACGATGTTCCGTGAATCATCATCGATGACGTCATGATATGCGCCATCTTGCGTTAACCGTCGCCGACCATGCCTTTTACTAATATCACCGTGAGCGCTGTCAAAATTAACAGTTGTGCTGTTTTTGTTTTGAGTCGCATCATATCTTTAGACTAACGTGGCATATTCGAAATTCTGCTTCTAGCTATCGTTCGTCACCTAACCCAAGAATAAGAAGTTTGTCAATAAGAAGAAATATGATATGAAAGTTTTGACATAAATTTTGAGAGATCACTGTGAGCGCGTTCACGAACGTTCCGAATTGTTGACAGCCCTCAGCTGTCATAATCGTGATATCTTATTCGGAGCGGCAATTATTGATGTCAGCGCTGTGAGCGATTGTGTCCTAATTCGGATCGCCATATTGGCCATTCTAGCGTGACACCGGATGACATCTTCCGTCTCTTTCCGAGTCAACACTTCGCGCCATTCATTTAAACAAAATGTCTGTTTGTAATGGACACTTTGTTTATAAAATAAGAAGAACTGTGACTTATGTGACTCTGTAAAACGAAAAGTCTTGCCGTAACATAACGCGAATTAAATAAAACAAGTATTGTTTTATACTGTGTTATGGGTTTTTTCTTAATGTAGGTACATTTTTCAGTATTCATTTTGCATAGTGATTTACTTTATTTGGATTTCATATAAAAATCCAAATGATCAATAATACCACTGATCAAGGCTTGAAAGGTGATAAATATTTAACGAAAAATTTTGTCTATAGAAATACTGAGTACCTACCTACTCATTTCAAAATTGCAATTGTTTTACTTGATTTCTCAATATTATTTTTTAAGCCATTCTATATAAAGAACTACATATTAATTTTTTTATTTCAAAAGTAGTACTTACCTACCTACCAAAGTAAAGAAAAAGACTGAGTGCTTAAAACGGAGAGGTTTACAGGGAATAAACCATAAAAGCTATTTGTTTTGTTAATATTATGTTAGTTTATTTTAAAAGCTGATATAAAATTAAAATTATTTATGTAAAAACTTTAGCAGTTTTTATTTACTATATTTATTAAACACAATGAACGATGCTTAGCTAAATGTGTATTATGATATGACTTTATGAGTTACATTTCACCCGAGCGAAGCCGGGTTTTCATCTAGTATTTCATAATATGGAATTATGAATGCGTTGCAGAAAAAACTCTGAGTAAGAACACAGAAACTTGTTGCTACAGCTTTGTTTTGCTTTCAAACTTCGAACGAAACAATACAACACACGTCATTCGCTCTACTGTCATTTCGACCCTCACTATAATCTCACCAGTAAAGTTCACCACCCCAGTGTGATAATTAATGAGTTCTGAAAAACTCCTGTGCACTCCTCAGTTCCTGGTATTTCCCGTTTGAAACAATGGGATATAGGCGGCGCCCTAGCACGGATTTGAGAACGAGCTGGGCGGTTTCAACCCTCAAAGGAGGGTTCTATTGCCCTCTCAATAAACTGGGACGGTCTTTTGAACGAGGAAAACGCTTTTTACAAAAACATTGCTGAAAGTTAAAATGAAAGGGAAGGGGGAACACATCTTGTATGTTCACAAAATAATAAAAAAAAAATGCCTTTATTTAATAGGTAGGTACTATTCAAACACTATTAAACAATTAAGTACCTACTAGAAATGTTTTTCTAGTACCTAATTATTTAATAGTGTTTGCACACTGTATTTATCTATTATGTCATAATAATAGTTGTTAGAATTTCTTTATGCCTAAAGAATATAATTATTAAAAAATAGCTGGCTGTGAGTTCTGAATGTGAGCAAAGTTCACTGAAAGTCAGAAACTAAAGCAAACGAAACAATTTTTAATTCGCTAAACTCTGTGTTAAACCAAAGCGTAGTCGACATACAAAATTAGTATCTAAGTAAGAGCCAAACAGTTTTAAATTTGATATGAAAGATCATTTTAAACAGCTTATGATATTTATTTATTTATTTACTATTGCCACTTACATTACATAAGCAGCACTGTCTACTACCTATCAGTGTTGTGAATTCAAAACAATTGAATTAACTCATTAGCTTCCCACTAGTGTATGTGTTCGCTTAATTATATTTCATGGACTACGCAAGTAAGCATTTATTTTTGTTTCGTTATCTATTTTAATAAATTTTATAAATATTCGTCTAAATATCAATCAATCTTCCTAGCCTTTTTCCCAACTATCTTGGGGTCGGCTGCCAGTCTTACCGGTTGCAGCCGAATACCATTATTTTACATGGAGCGACTGCCTATCTGACCTCCACAACCCAGTTACTGGGTAATACGATACCCCTTGGTAAGACTGGTGTCAGACTTTCGGGCTTCTGACGACTCGTAACGACTGTCAAAGATCCACAATTGACAGCCGGGACCAACGGCTTAACGTGCTTTCCGAGGCACGGAGGAGTCTCGGTATGTGAAGATGGTCACCCATCCACTGACCAACCCTGGCAAGCGTAGCTTAACCTGATGGATCGATCCGTGCGGCTTGTTATTACTTAGCCACGAGCTCCTCTTATTCGTCTAAATATACTAAAGTTTAAATAATATAAATAAGTATTTTATAAGTACCTTCGAAGTTAACTTGAAACAAAAACTGAAGGAACAACAAAACGAGTTTGCGTGACAATGTCACCGGTGTGACATGTGTGTCACATGAAAATGGATGCCGTCATGTGATGCCACAAACACACGTATGTACTAGGGCACCAGAAACGTGAGGCGATAACGCATTTCCACACACATGTGGGTTATCAACATACGAGCAATGAGCATGTGACGCCCCGCCTACACGCGCCTGAGATAACGCGATGTTTCGCGATACGATAGCGCACCGCAGTCGTAAACGACAGCAATACTTGTGATAACGTTTCCTGTTATAATTTTATTCGATACAAGCGAAAGCGAATAAAATAACAAACTTCTTTGTTTCTTCAATTTTTTTATTTGCAGTGTCATATTATAATAAAGCTACCTTGGATAGCAAAAGCCATCATATTTCGTTCTTTTCTATATGACCAGATAACCTATAGTAAACATACTATAATTTTAGAATTCAATGGTAGCTTCAAATTATATTTATTATTACAATCCTTTGTAATTTTTACCATTCAAAATAACATAGCGCACTACATTTTGTCATTAACATGACATGCATAATAGGACTCCTATGACTGCGTAGGAGTTATTGTTGTAGCAGCAAAGAGCCAGAAAAATTCGGCAGTAGATATAATAATATTTTTTGAGTTTGTTAGTCGTGGCTGGGTTCCTGAAAGATTGAATATACACGTTATTTTCTGAATTGAACGGTCATAAATTGGATAAATCATAGAATGTTTGTTTTCGATGAAGACAAACAATACAGGAAGACAAAATAAACAATACAATATAACAGGAAGACAAACAATCTCACAGCCCTCTTCGATTCTCCACTACTAGACGACCTATGGGTACAATACAACATACAGACATACTAACAGTCGCACACGACATAACGTATATACACACGCATAGAATATGTGTACGGTACACATACGATCTAATGCCCTGCATCTATACCACACAAACAAACATACATACACTTTACACATGGGAGGGGTTGTATGGAGACGTCACACGTGTATAGCACGTGTCATTTCGTGGAGTCATGTGAGTTTTCGGAGTCACATGTGTACTGGGAGAGCAGGAGGGCTATGGAGATGTCACGCACATATGCACGGTACGTGTGAGGGTGTTGGTGTTGGGGTAGGTCGGGCTATGTAAAGGGGTGTCGTGTGACGCGTAGGGCAATAGTTGCCCCTATAGCCATCACACGTTTACGGTGGTGTGCCATCGATTTTGGCGGCATTATTTAACAATATCGGATCCATAAATGTCATGTTAACGGGGTAAATCAAAGTTTCTCTATCCATTATAAATCAAACAAAGGTAAGTAGAAGTCGTCGCAGAATAGCAACTGCAGATCGAAAATGTTCCAATAAAAACTACAGTAAAGTACAGTGATTTTCGCGTCTGCCATTCATATCAAACCACGTAATTTTTTTAATAGTTGAGCCAAGCCGGAATTTCATTTTCCTGAACATTTTATGATACGAGGCTAAAAGGCTCAATACCTAAAAAAAAATTTGATACAGCAAGCTAAAACTAACAACATTAATACAATTAAATCAAGAAACTTGACATAATAAAAAAAAAAATGCCTCATTTGTACGGTATATTTTTTACTTGTGCATAAAGTTTTAATAAATAAATAAATAATATAGGTACAGTTTGTTGCAATTATCCGTGGCCGAATTGAGTACTTTGATTTTTCAATTAAGTACTTAACTTTAGTTTCAAATAATACCTAAGTAATGAAAGACTTTCATGAAAAAAAGTTTTTTTTTTTTTCATAACAATAAAGTTTAAATCAGCAATAAATAAATCACAAAATCGTTGCAAGAAACATCAATAGATGAGCTGAATGATGCACGTGGTACAAGGTCATTGACTCGTCTCGTAAAGTTGAACGACACAATTCGTTTTTGTAAGAAACTGCGTAAACTCGACAACGGGCTACCACAGCTGTTTTATGATACCCTGATACCTCACACATTTTTGTTACGTTTTAAGTAAAAATGAATATTTTTTTGTTTAATCTGTGGAGATGTTGAGAAAGTTTTCATAACGATGGGTGTAGCTAGGGAACGGGATAGGTTTTCATAGATTCTTCAACGAAAATCCTTGCAATGCGTTGATTACGTATGTTAATTACATATTTTATGAAAACTAAAAATTTTAATTGTCTTTTTTTGCAATTCCGACTTTATTAATACGGTGATGAACATATAATTAAGCTAATAAAGTTTATTCAAAACTACACTTATATTAAAATCGGTTAACTGTTTGTTTTACTAACAATTTTTATATTATATGAAAATACTCGTAGTAAACTGTAAAATAATTGTTCAGGTATTTTTTCAAGCTGAAACTCGCACACGGCAACAGCACATGACGACACCAACCTTGACGCACATCAACATGTGTTTAGGACACACACATGTTGGCAAGCGCCCTACTGAACAGAAGTCCCGCCCCCTGTAAACTACGGAAATAGATTACCGCTGAAACTCGCTGAAAAACAGTTCCTTCACGGTTCTGCGAGCCTGGTACGTGCGACGCTAATTCCACAGTTAGCGCCGCCTGAAAAACTGAACGCTACCGTTTCAGCATGTTTGCGCTATTAGCCGCGAGAGGGTAGGTTGTTTATTCTAATGATGCTACTGCTACGAAACTCTTGTTCACAGCGCCATCTTTCATGTTTAGGTAGAAGTTATTCGCTACGAAAGAACGAATAATCCAGAAACGTAGTCAACGCGACCGGTGCTACGACTGCTACGAGCTTGTATATGACGTGATACTTTTTCTCAAATGTTCAAAGATGACTCTCGTGTGCAATACTATTTTGTCGTGTAATGAAATGAAATTGTTTATCGGATAAATAGGATATCGGAATCACTTTTGCACGTCATATTAGAAAAATGTGATTATCACAAGGTTCAACATTGTGAAATAATTATTTTAGCAAACCAATAATCATCGCTGGTTGGTCTCTTTATTATTTTGGTAAACAAAATGCCGTTTATTCCCATTGTATTATAACCAATAATTGAATCCAAAATATTTAATTTATTAAAATAATTTAGGATAATTAATTTGATAAACAAGTAATGATATTCTGATTCAAAATTGAACAAAACCTCTGATATAAGTAATTATATAAACTTTATTTTACGCTAAAAATAGCCACTTGTTCTAACGTCAGATGTCTTAACATCTAGGTTGGTCCCAGTGAATTAACTTCATGCTGAGGTTCACTCGATCTGACGTAAATCCAGTTAAGTTCTAGAAAAATAACCCGCAGATTATCCGTTGTGTAGGCGTCACCTGCGTAGTACGCGGTCGGTTTTAATGAACGACTGTAATAAATTCAAGTGCTACGAATTAATTCAATTAAAAATGCTGTTTGTTTAGAACGCAAAATGCCAACCCGAAGCGAACCCTCTTGCCCTTTAAAGTTGCTTTATAGTTTTAAAATTGGAATTTGATATTATCCCCAGTTTAATTCAGACAACACGCAAGAATGAATGGGCAGAATAAGTTCAAAGCGCAATTGAACACAAACTGTAGTTAGCTGAGCTCACTCATTTTCCTCTGCAAAGATTTTAATTATCTACCGCTCACAGTGTAGCATATAGGGCTAGAATAGGGTTGAATAGAAACTAGCTGCTAATCAAGAAAGCATCAATGGGCTTCCAATATCATTGAAGTCGTCCCTACAAGAAGTCTATTTGGTCATCATTGCTGTTATTTCTCGGAGGTTTTGTACCTCTAGTCAAGTCTAACAGGAACTGTCAATGAGACACCTCATTTATGTACTTGTTTATCCTAACGACATCTAATTATCTTTTGAGATAGCTATAATGATGAGCCTTGTAATCAATATTCTGTTTGAATAACCCAGAAGCGTCATTTCTGTTTAAAAACATAATCGTAATTAGTTTCAGTACGTTGTGTCACACGGAGCACATAAAATAAAGAGGATCGGAAAACAAGTGATTAGCGACACAAACTGAGACAAATGGACTGATCTTATTCCTGAACATTAGTCACGATTAGACGGAAGGCGACTGACGTGCTATATGAGACAGCTGATTGGCTTAACTTTAGTCTGCTGTTGTTCAGATACGTGAAATGTTTGACCTTACTTAGTTTTTGGGAAAACTATTATGCGATGGATAAAGGTCATGTCAGTATAGGCATGGGATAAAATATATGGATAATCTACTCCTACAGCTCCGTCTAATGCCACTGATTGTAGTTTTCTCATACCTACATCTCATATACTGTGGTTTAAGGGGACGATAACCGACTTTTAGTAATTTTATACTGAAGATCACGTCTAAACGATATAATGATTTGGAAAAAAAAAAAATTAAATTAGAGCATTTTTTATTTAATTTTATATATAAACTAGCTGCCCGCCCCAGCTTCGCATGGGTAGCACTAATTTGCAATAAAATAATATTGCGGCTATAAATTGAGATGAAGGCTATCCTATCTTTTAAGTTAGATCAAACTGCACACGGTGTGCAAATTTGATTGAAATCGGTTGAGTAGTTTAGGAGTCCATTGAGGACAAACATTGTGACACGAGATTTATATATATTAAGATAAGATATTTTAGATTATGTTTATATTACATAGTGAAATTAATTTGTATTGTTATGTCTAACGCGGATAAAATATTGAGAATCACGCAAAATCTATCAAGCGTATTTTTCTGAAACCTTCACTATTTTGTAGATAGTTTAATTATTGATCTTTTAGTATACGTGTTTTATTTAAATACCTTTTGTTTTATGTAAAATAAATTAATAATGCGTTTAATTTAGGACAGCACTCCTTGATGGGCGAGACGGCGAGTCCTTTTACTGGCTGGACGTACGACGCGTTGCGTGAGCTCAGTACAGAACACGCAAGCTAACCACTCAAGCAAGGTTATTGGCATATATCAACAGATTAAAAAGTTTATCAAGCAAGTGTTTAAAATTCTAAATGAAGTTTTAAAAGTTCAAGATAAGTAGGCAAGTTTGTGTTTTAATTCTTTACTAACATAGGCGTCAAATAAAATTACTTTATTCTGATTTTCTTTCAGCTTTCCATGACTTAACTCCAGGACTTGTTTTCTACTAGGTCAATTAGATCTTCTGAAGGTTGTTTAAGGCTGCCTGTTCAGAGGAGAGGAGAGGAGCAGAGATGTGCCAATATTAACCAATAGAATCTAAACTCCGTTCCAGAGGTGCGATTCTATTGGTTAATATTGGCACATCTCCGCTCCTCTCCTCTCCTCTCCGCTCCAGTGGACAGGCAGCCTTAACCTTGGATTCCAACGGTTAACCACAGTATAAATAAGTAACAGTATTATATCTACATAGAAAACGGCCGAAACGACGCGCTTCGAAATCTTATGTATAACAGTAGGTACTTACGCAACAGTATTGAGTGCGCGCTGTTTTCAGACCAGCTCGATTTGTTGCGCGACGCGACACCGGTTATTGTTATACTGTGAAATTTTGTATTGTTTGTGTCGCGTCGCGCGACAAATCGCGCTGGTCTGAAAACAGCTTTACGCACAGACGCGCAAGGTTTATCTACCGAGCGGCCGTAGGTAATTATTTCAAGGTCACTGCCGAGATATAATACTGTTACTTTATTATACTGCTGTTTGACTAAATAGACAACAGGAACATGTTTTGTATATTGACAATAAGTTCCTAAGAATAACTATGAAAATTCGACTCAAAAATCTGTTTGAAAATAATTTCAAGGTGGTTTGTAAGACAATGCCATACGACATATTGCATGTCATGCATGACAAAACTACTTTTGACTATTTCAGGGATATTTCAATAGTGTAGGAAATTATTCTCAACGTCTATTAAATGAGTTCGAATGCACGTTAAACAGTAAGAAGGTATAATATGTAATAAACGTAGGTATATAAAACACAGTATATATTGAGACACACACAGGTAATGATATAAAAACCAGCAAAACTTTTATGAGCGGTCGGGATGTTTCGTCCACTGTCGGGTTAGTGCGGGGGCGCATGCTCCCCGTTCGCACCCGTCTTGTTGCTGCCATGCTACATCCTGGACCTCTGACCTAGACATGCGCCCACGCGTCTGGGTCAGGGCAAGAAAACGCTTAGGAACGTCTTCCGCGCCTACGCTTATCGATGTTCGGGGCTGGCCGTACTTTGCCTACGAATGGGGTCAATGGGGATGTTGACTGCCATTTTATCACGATAGGTGCCGCATCGTCGACATGGCCATTGAAAACTGTCAATTCCATACATTTTATAACCTATTATTCAGTAAATTCAAATTTTCTCGAAATATGCATAAGTGTGCTGTACCACGATGTACTAAAATACTTACGCCGGTGTTCATTTATTACCCAAAGATACTACGCAAATAGAAAGTGGGAAACTAAAAGAGTAAAACTAAAAGTAACTTTGAGTATGTTGATTGGTAATTTTCGGCAATATGGTGGAGCTCTGGTGGAGCTATTAACGTCTTAGTAAACTTCTACAGCAGGAACGTCAATTGCTTGGCTTTCAGAAGCTTGAGGGCTTTGATTGCTGAATTAAAAATTTCGGTCATAGATAACCTAAAAAATTAAGAATATCATTTATTATTAAAGTAAATGATCTCTCATTTTTCGTAAATTTTCCTACCATGAGTCAAGTAAGAATTAACACGTTACAACAAAAAAAATACCCAAATCTAGAGCCTAGCACTAATGAAAAATAAACCTAACCCAAACAATAAAGAATACCATTTATTATTAAAGTACGGTTCTCTCAATTTTCGTAAATTTTCCTACCATGAACCAAGTAATAATTAACATGTTACAACAAAAAAATGATCCAAATCTAGACCCTAGCACTGATTAAAAATATTTTATTAGATAGAAGTCTACCTCGTAATAATATCTCATTTCTTTCCAGTAATCCTTGCTCCTGGTTTGTTTAGGTCGTCTTTCAATTCTATAAGCTTCCAGGAACAATACATGTTAGCAATAACCATGGTGGATCGGTTTCAACACAAAAAATAGCAAAAACCACAAATGTAAACAATGCGAAAATGATTTGACAGCGGCCATCCCGCCGCTGGCGACATCTACGCTGAACTTTGCGCGTGCATCCCCATTGAGAGACGTGGTACCTCCATAACATTTCAACGCTACTAAGCTTTCTTAAAATTTGCGTGGTGAAGATCGGCTTCCTTAATACGATAAAGCCTATATGACACTCCAATCAATCTTCAATCTGCCTAGCCTTTTCCCAACTATCTTGGGGTCGGCTTCCAGTCTAACCGGATGCAGCTGAATACCTGCAGTATTTTACATAGAGCGACTGCCTATCTGACCTCCACAACCCAGTAACTGGATAGTACGATACCCCTTAGTAAGACGGTGTCAGACTTTCGGGCTTCTGACGACACGTAACGACTGTCAAAAATGCACGAATGACAGCCAGGACCAACGGCTTAACGTGCGTTCCGAGGCACGGATGGTCACCCATCCACTGACCAACCCTAGCAAGCGTAGCTTAACCTGATCGACTCGTGCGGCTTGTTATTACTTAGCCACGAGCTAAGCTAAGCTAAGTATATAACACTCCGACCTTTTCCTAAAGGGTTCTTCCCGACGACTTTGCGCACGCAGGGCCTTTGGGTAGGTTCAATGAGGTGAGTAATGGGTAGCTCGCCGTCCAACAAGCACCAGGCCTGGGCCGACGCGTCGACACGTTGTGCAGCACAACTGACGGGGTCCGCTAGGGCCGACGCCTGCCGGGCGCAACCGAGGTAGGCATCGGCCCTAGCGGACCCCGTGCCTGTCGGCTACAAAATTATAATAGCATGCGACGACGGCTTTACCTTGGTACCACTTTTGTACCTATGTCTTGATTTCAGTCCGAAAGATTTTCTTGTTTCATACTTTTTAGAGCGGACACAGTATAATTCGATCTGTCATTGCATGTCGTGCCACAATTTTATTTTTGTCCGTCAAGTAGATAATTAAAAAATAATGGACACGTATTTTTTATTTTTTCACGCAATCAAAAGATTACGGCAATACATTGAGTTAAAATGTGGCATGACGTTACTAGCCTGTACATTTTATACAGACTTGGGACGTAGCTAGCTCCCACTCCCCAACTACCTATAATGCATTTTATCTAAACCATTTTTTATTAATATGATAAAGAAAAAATACGTGTCTAATATTTATTTATTATTTGACTGATGGACTAAATTGTTTTTTTTTCACTCAACATCCCTATTCCGTAAGGTTATTGTCTTACAGGTTATTGGGACGAGATAGGTTTTTCTATCTCCAGTATGCCAAAACTGGTGATAGATAGGTTACTGGGTTTGGTCGTAAGATTATCATGAACGTCACAGATAGTGGTTTATGGTAAACAGTAATAATGCCTGAGCGTGCGTGGGTTGTTATTTAGGCACTCTGTGGAAGTGGCGATGTAATTAAAATACGCCTTTATCTTTTTAATGAAAATTAATCAATAAAACAATATGTAATAGAAACAATATAGTATCGACCCTGAAATTTCAATAGTTAAATACTCTCAAGGGCTCCATGAGACAGGCTCGACCTAGAATGGAGTCCACAAGTTAAAATATTAAAATTATATTTCCATATACTTAACAATAATTTTAGGAAGACCAACACCTCAGGAGGCTCTCATTGCGCGGCTGGGTCAAGGGTTTGATTCAGAAAGCAGTACTCCTAGACACGGCACGCATAGTGAGGAGGTTCCTCTCTTTAGAGCCCTGACCACCGGCAGCTTAGACCCTGTTCCTAAACGATGGGCGACTATTTTTATATTTTTAAATGTTTTTTATACCTTTTTTTAAAGAAATATTTAAAAATGTAAATTATATGTATTTAAATGAAATAAAGGAAGAAAAAATTTAGGAATAAGTTTATTTGTATTACTTTTAAGGAAATGTAAAAAAAAATATTTGGTCAATGAATGATTTTATTATTATTATATAGATTAGGGACTTACAGAAAGTTAATAATATTCACGCAAGTACCAACCTAGCGAAATAAACGGGAATCAATGAGCGAAGGATTTCCGTCCAAGCTTTGACGTGACGTGACGATAAATGGACTTGTTCCTGACCGATTGGAACCAAGAAGACAAAACACAAAAAAAAACTATGGGGACGACCTTTGCACAGCAGTGGGAAAATTGACATACATAAAAAGTAAGTTTAAAAACTAAAACCCGACTACTCAAAAATCACGCTCTTAAAAGTATGAAACAAGAAAATATTTCGGACAGATATATAAACATAATAGAGGTACAAAAATGGTCAAGGTAAAGCCGTCGTCACATGCCATATATATTATTTTGTAGCCGACAGGCATGCGACTACGAAAGTCATGAAATAAACACACAATCATCAATAAACATGAAATATCGCTCTATGTGAACTAAAATATTGATTATGGAATGCAATAATTAATATCATAACACTGAATATTTAGTTTTAAATGAAAAAAAAAAGTATTTGGAAACCTTCCAAATACTGTTTATAACACTTAAAACGATTACAACATAAAATACAGTGTTAAAATTGCAATTCATTATTAATATTTAAATGAAATGAAATGAAGTAATTAAAGACCGATATTTCATATTTCTATATAGTAATAATAACAAATTAAGAAAACCGCAGGGCAGCATGTGATGTGGAGAAATCTTGTTCCTCATCTCTGGCTTGCCTATATTGGCCGGCTGGAGTGAACACTGACGAGGAACAGAGCTCCCACCTCATTCTTGCCTTAATTGGCCGGAGAGTGGAGATTGCCAAGAGCAAACTTGCTCGGAGGAAGGAAGTATTCCAGTAAGATGGTGGTAGGGATCTTGACCGTACTTCCGGGATTGTCCTGATAGCCGTGGAATACCGCTCCACTCCTCATAAGCACCTCAGGACATGTTGCCCCCTTGTCGCTACGACACTTTGTGCTAGCGATCGTTTTCGGAGGCCCATTATTGAGTGTGCAAGTCACCCCCTGCCATTTTATTTGTGTCCATATAAAACATTGATCAGGCAGGGGCCATAGTCCTCTCATAGTTCCAGGTCACCAGTCAACTTAAGCCACCCAAACCCATAGTCCAATATCTTTGATTCCATATCCTGCAATAGTCCTACACCAACCGGCGGTTGTTCTTCGATGCACTTGCATAGTACATACAGGGATAATCGTCGGTTGGTGCCTCATGTCATTAAACACGTCTAACGGGCCTCTGCGAGTTGGCTTCGGCCCCTCGTACGCCTTCCAAACGTTCGGGGGTCCCGGACCTTTGTGGAAATGTCAAGAGACGTCAAAATAAAAAAATAATAAAAATAGTTACCAACTTTTAGAAAGCACGCTATTGAGTTGACATTAATCTAAAATGAACACAATACGACGGTTTGTGGCGCGTTCTTAGTAAATTAAAATGATCTTCTCATCCCAGGGGAAGAGTGATATCAATATTAATTACCTACAATACCTACGATCGTTAGGTCATGGTTCAATGGCCAAAAATGATAAGTGAAAAGGTCCAAGCGGAATAATTGCGTAACACACTTACAGCGGCAATATGCCTTTCAACAACATTTATTACGTTATTTACGTTGTTGAGTTAAATAGGAAATTTCTTAAATTGAAATTTGTCACATGGTTAGACCATGACTTGGGTTAAGTAGGATGTAGGATACTTTTTATGCCGATATTCCCACGGAGTCGAAACTTTTGCGGTTGAAATCGCGGGGCGCAGCAAGTTCGTTATAAAGTATCTAGAAGCAAATATTAACATCACAGTCTACTTACATAAAATTTAACTATCCTAAATAAACAAGAACAGTTCAAGTTGTTAACAACTTCTTCATATAGGTACGTTCGTATGTAGGTACCTCCCTAAAACTCTTCACTTTGAGTAAGTGTCGTAAAAGAACCCGTTTTACCCGCATAAGTCTCAATCCCGGGGGAATATCGGGATAAAACTATCATATTATGTCCTAACCCGGGTTATGGTCTACTCATTTGCCAAATTTCATCCAAATCCGTTCTGCCGTTTTAGCGTGAAAGCGTAACTAACAAACAATCAAACAAACGCACAAGCAAACTCACTTTCACATTTATAATATTACTAGCGACCCGCTCCGGCTTCGCACGATACTAATTTTATTTCTCGTAAAAGTAAAGGATAAAAAATGGTTATTGTGGGTTATCCCTAAGAGATAGACATATACCATCGGGGACTTATTTGTAGACCTTTCTAAGGTGTACAATACTGTAGTACATTATTTTGATCTATCTCGTAGGGTTCAGCCAGCGTTTGCAATGTAAGCACAAAAAAATGAATTTATTTACGACATCACATTAGAAACCTCTAAAATTTTCAGTGTTTCTCAACTATACTATGCATGTATTATACATTATAAACATTCCTCTTGAATCTATCTATCTATCTATTTAAAAAAAACCGCATCAAAATCCGTTGCGCAGTTTTAAAGATCTAAGCAAACATAGGGACAGACAGCGGGAAGCGACTTTTGTTTTATACTATGTAGTGATAGTGATATAGTTAGGATTAAATACTTAGGGATATGATCTTGATCTGACCCTGGAGGTAAAACACTCGTTACATGAGCCATCAGCATCCATCCTGTGTGCTAATAACATTGTAATGACATGTCATCTAAAAGCCGTCTGTCAACGTGTTATGACCGCATTTCTCCTGGGAATCGTTCGTCGTCGGAGCCGCCATGGCAAGACCCAAATACTTTAGGCTTTTACGATTATTATGAAACTTCTCACAAGGTTGAGTAATGTGTATGCTCAGACTTTACAGATATACATATTTTACATTGTTAGTGGGTAATAGCTCTTACTTGATAATAATTGTGGGTTTTATTAGATGGACCATTTCGTTCAGCAGGCGGATTGAATCTTGTATCCAATTCCAAATCATAGACGGATGGTGCCTCCCATTTCACTCAAACTTTGACCTCAAACTTATGCCACTGATGTTTCTAATAAGTACAAACTATTCATAGACGTTACTACCATAATTGCGACTGCCCCGTTAGACTCGTGGTCGCAAAAGCGACTGCTGAGCGTGGTCCAGGGTTCGATTCCCAGGTAAAGTGTTATTGGGTTTTTCCATAGATATAAGAAAGAAGTTATTTATATTTCTATGGATTTTTCGACTCCGTATCAAAGTTGCGACAAACAAATGCGCGACAAATGCTAGGGCGACAGTACGGTAGGTCGACCATCAGCGGTTCGATGGGACGATGAACTTTTGACCGACGAACGATAGCGCGACACAATTTTCGCTCCACAAAATAAAGCACGACAAACATTTCTATAATTATTTGTTGCTAATAGCAGATCATCGTACCATCGATGGTCGTGAAAACAATCAGTCGCACTAATGTTCGTCGATAAAAAGTTTCGTCGTGCCATCGTTTGTCGTGAAAACAATCTGTCGCACTAACGTTCGTCGAGCTGATGTGCTGTCGCACCGCTGATGGTCGACCTACCGTACTGTCGCCCTAGCATTTGTCGCGCATTTGTTTGTCGCAACTTTGATACGGAGTCGGATTTTTCTATTAGGAATTTCTTAGTAACAAATTCGGACTTTGGAAATTGGCGGTGTGATATCCCCGTGCCTCGGAAAGCACGTTAAGCCGTTTGGTCTTGCGCCTGATCTCTCTCCGGTCGTGTCGGATTACCATCGAATCGGACTATGAGAGTGAGGGAAGAGAGAGTGCACCTGGGTCTGCGCACACACGCCTGCACCACGGTATAATATCTCCCGCGCCGAAGGCTAGTCTCCGTTGAGATTTGCCGCTGTGGCCGAATCAGGGTAGAGGACTAAAAGGTGCAATGCTTCTCTTTCATAGCGTATCGCTGGCATTCTAAAGTCAACCAGAACATAAGAGCCTCGGCACGCAAGACCAAATGTCCCATTTTCGAATGCTGCATTTCCTTGACAAATCTCTTTACAATACTTAGTTCAAGATCAAGAAGAGATTATTGAAGGATGAAAGGACATTATGGCTCGACCAAGAGAAAGGTGTCATGTTGATTGTCTGCCAATTACCTTCTACATTTCATGACGTCCTAATAAAGCTGATTAATTACTGCCTTTCAGGTCGCTCATGATATATGGAGTGTAATCTATGCAATATACTGGCTCTGCTATCGACGAGTGCCACTTCAGATATGTACGGCGTCATAGCTTTGATTTCAGCCTTATCTCGAGCACGTATATACCTACTGCCAACTTTATTATAGTGGATTTTTGGAAGCAAATACTTGAATGACGTTTGCATTTGTTTGAATTGTACTAGGAAAGCAGGTACTTTCATTCGATATATTAACACAGCACACGCCATGACACAGCATAATTGTCAACGTTTATAGCTAGCAGAGATAAATGGTGGGCCAGTGGTAACGACCCCGACTTACGAGTTGATATAAGGTCGTGGGTTCGAACCCAAGCAGGCGCTTTAATTTGTGTAAATAACTTCTTCACCACTGCTCTCAAAACGGTGAAGGAAAACATCGTGCGAAAACCGGAACCTTTGTCTAACGCGGATAAAAAACTGAGAATCACGCAAAATCTTAAACCTTCACCATTTAAAGATAATTTTATTATTGATCTTTTAGTATAGGTACGCGTTTTATTAAAATACCGTTTGTTATACGTATAATAAATTAATAATGCGTCTAATTTGGGACAGCGCTCCTGGATGGGCGTGTCCTATTACTGGCTGGATGTAGGTACGACGCTTCAGTACAGAACACGCAAGCTAACCTTAGGTCTTAAAGAATAATTTAGTCTGTAAATATGTAAAACTTGAAGTCGCGGTCCTTAGTCCTGAAAGCCAATCTATATTCTGCTAAGTATTTATATCAAATAATTATTATCTAGCTAGATGTTTTTAGGGTTCCGTACCCAAAGGGTGACAAACAGAACCCTATTACATAAGCCTCCGCTGTCCGTCTGTCTGTCAGCGGGCTGTAACTTAGGAACCATAATAGGTAGACAGTTGAAATTTTCACAGATTGTGTATTTCTTTTGCCGCTATATAAAGCAGTGGTGGCTCAGTGGCCCAAGCAGGCGCTTTACTTTGTGTAAATAATTTCTTCACCACTGCTCTCAAAACGGTGAAGGAAAACATCGTGAGGAAACCCGCATATATTAGAACCAAGAAATTCGAAGACATGTGACATCTACCAACCCGCACTGGGCCCGCGTGGTAGATTACGGCCCACTCCTTCTCACAGAGAGGAGGCCTGTGTCCCAGCAGTGGGAACATTAATAGGCTGATGATGATGACAAGATTAACGTGATTCTCTCGGCGTACGTGCGAGTCCTAGTACGAGTCTCGTACTTGACTGGTTTTGTCAGGTCTACTAAGTTCCAGCAATACGAATTTCACATAGGTACCCAAAATAAACTAGCTCAATAGGATTGCGGCAGGTAGCCTTTTTTGCTTTAACAAAATCAAAAACGCAAAGCTCTTTAATTAAAATTACCAAACAGGGCTCGACTGAGAGCTTACTTCTAAATTAAATTTATAATTGTTTAACAGAGGAAATCCATCTTTGTTAAAATCATAATACAGAAGGATTTTAAATTGTTTCCAATTCCATGTGTAAAGCTGTCGACTCATGCTGTGTCTTGGGCCCATTTGCTCCACAAATAATTAAATAAGTGCATTTAGCGCTGAACGAATTTAAAACATCGTTCTATTTCTGTCAATCGTTTGAATTTTCCAGGGACAGTTTTTTTTTTTTTTTTTCCTTCTATGGTGAAGCTCTTGGCCTGCATCTCACCTGATGGTAAGTGATGATCAGGCCGAAGGTGGAAGCGAACTTCACCCGGAATCCTCAACCACAGAGGAACTGGCTATCTTATCTCTAACTGCCGAAACACAACAATGCTGCAATTATGTTTAATTTGTGGTACACGTACAATACAAGTGAACCCAAATCCTTACGCTTCCTGTACATGACGCGGGAGCCGCACCGGGGTTGTGTACCTATACGAATGAATATGTGTCTTTGTATTTGTATACATTGACGCCTAAAATCAGCAAGTTTAGCTAGAGGGGCGGCCTGTTAACTATCGTCACTTTTGTGATGTTCCAGGACTGAAGTCAGCACAGTCTCTTCATATTACATAGCTTACACTGACATAAGTGCGCCAAAATACTTTTCTGAATATGTGCTAAGCAGTACGGAGTACCAGCTGCCAATAACAACCCGGCCAAGGAAATTGGCCTGGTAACTGGTGGGTAGGTAACAGAGAAGCAGGCTGTTACAGTACGACACAACTTAGATGTAGCATAAATTTGAAAATTTGCATTCATTCATTTTAATTTTTCGAATGTATTTAGTTAAATGATTTCACAAGTTATTGCGTTTGCGTAAAGGTTATTTTCACCTGACTGAGGTGAGGTAAGTTGAGGTGATTTTGAAGACGCACTCAGTTCAGATGGTGATCTGTTTTACGAATTTTGCTGATGCTACATATAAGTTGTGTCTTACTACTCTTACTGTACACAGTACGTAACAACTTAGATGAACAATCAATCTTCCAAAACATTCGAATTGGAATCGGAATCTCTCTTCAAAAAATGACGAGGCGAAAAAAAACGCTAAAGAGATTAATTTTAAGTAAATGTCAGTGACTAATGTAGCGTGTTAAAACTACGAACTAAGTGAACATTGTGAACATTCCTAAATAAGTTATTTAGAAGCGTTCTCAGAAAATAGTTTTAAAGAACTTAGATTCTTGTTTGCTTAAGAATCTAAGTTCTAACTTGAAATACAATTTTATTAATTTCAGATTATGTTTTAGTCCTTCGATCCACAATTATTTACCTTTTACTTTTAAATTAAGCATTTTTTTTACAGTGGTGTTTATTTTAAAATTTGCAAATCAATAAAAGTAAATTAGTAAATAATTAAGTAAAATTGTTTGCCATTTCAAAAGCTCTAGTTAACAATAGTTTGTTGAGCTTCGTTTTCTCATAAATTACATACTTGCAAATTCAACTTTTGCTTGTAAATACTTTTCCAAGTTGAAGTTGAAAATAATTAATTATTTATGAATGGATTGTAAGTTTTACTATTTCAGCAAACAAATTCGAAGCTAGATAATAATTAATTTCTTCTCTTCTGAATTTGCCACTGTAAACACCAAGACATCATAAACTTACCTTCCCTCCAAAAACATATCCCAGTTCCAGAGCAACCAACTGAGCTACTTCTTCACCACCTTCCACTTCCACAGTCCACTCGTTGACAAATTCTTTCGCATGCTCCAACCCGTTATGCACTCCTTGGTACCCATAGTGCCTTGGTACCCACAATTTGGGCTCATTAGGATACCATGACAAAACCGAAGTAAACAAACCGGCAATTAGAAGAGTAAAGAGCGTCATTTAAACGATGTTATGGTGTATTTATTTGTAATGTATGTATTTGTATTGGCTGATGGGGAGTTCGAGCGACGTCGGTGTCCAAACAAACACTAACGGCCGGCAGACAACAAGAGAGGAAAAGTGTGATTTTTCCCAAGCGACGCGGCGGTATACTCGACTGTTGTAGCTAGATCGTAGCGCGTCACGTAGCGGCCACATCGCGCTTTTCAGCTTTTTTGTTTTGTTAGACATTTATTCTGATATTATTTGTTTTTAAAGCATTCAATTTTATTCGGTTTTCTTTTTGTTAAGAAGTTTTTGGTGTTTGGAAATAATTTTTCATAGCGAATGTTAAGGAAAGTTTAAAACGTGTAGGTAACAACGAATTTGATTCAGAATACATTACAACAAAATTATCATACAAAATATTGAGCTGCCAAAGGGATGTTGACTGAGGAAAAAAAAGCTATTTAATCCGTCAGTCAGATAACACAAAAATATTAGACACGTATTTTTTGCTTTATCATATTAATAAAAAATTTAATAGGTTTAGATAAAACGCATTTTTAATAGGTTTAGATAAAACGCATTAAAGTTGGGGAGTGGGGACTCGCTACGTCATAAATCAGTATAAAATCTACAATGTATTGCCGTAATCTTTAGATTACGGAAAAAAAGAAAAAATATGTATCAAATATTTATAAATAATCTACCTGGCGGTCAAAAAAAAGATGTTTTGTCATCATTCCTAATAGTACGACGTTCCCATACGAAAAATAATCCTGAACATTTTCATCAGTCGGGTATACCAGTTTCAGTCATTACTACAGTGGCCGGTAAACACACAGAGAGATAACTGGAATCGCGATATATTTGAACTATCTCTAACTGACTCGGCTATTTATTTAATTAAGTTGAGTATCGGACAAAAGATCAATATATTTTCATTCTTTCAACAGTATTTTTCTACCTAGTTGATTGCAGTACTGAGCGCATTGCTAAACCCTCAGACCAAATTAAAAACAAGACACAGCGCTGTCAACAGTGACGTG
The DNA here is from genome assembly GCA_948150665.1 of Conistra vaccinii. Taxonomy (NCBI): domain Eukaryota; kingdom Metazoa; phylum Arthropoda; class Insecta; order Lepidoptera; family Noctuidae; genus Conistra; species Conistra vaccinii. Next base: position 2,916,825 of record OX411334.1, on the reverse strand, counting down.
AGACTGGTTTCGTAAACTTGTGAGGTTTAATTTGTGTGCGTGTGAGTGTGTATACTGTGTATGCACAGAGCGGAGGTGTAGTTTTGGCATGCTTCACTGTATTGTTCGCAGCCCTGTCTTGGTTTTTTATTTGGTCTGAGGCTAACCCCTAAACTTACCTTTCAAATTCAATTATTAACAGTTTATGAACCCTTTCCAGCACCTGAACCATGTGGGCAATTTTTAAATATTAAATGTATATAAATAAATATATTATGTATAGAAATAAATGGCGTTCTATAGTTTACCTATGGCTATTGGCACGCCTTCTTCCTATGGGCAAGGCCGTCTTAGGGCAAGCCGGGGCCCCTGGGCAAAAAAGAATTTGGGGGCCCCCTTGGAAAGTAAAAAAAGTGAATGACAAAAAACATTTTTCTGTTATGTACCTATGATTTTATAATATTATGGGTAAGATATTTAGGTAGGTAGATTATTAAATAAAATGCAGCAGGTATGAGTTGGATTCGAATTAACGATAATGGTTTCGTTCGGGATTTCTGTTCTGCAAAATCTTCTATTATAAAATAATAATAATTATAATAATTATGTCGCGCGACAAATCGCGCTGGTCTGAAAACAGCTTAAATCTGTCTTGTCAGAGCATCATCATTACGTTTTCATTTTCGTTAAGATATTTCAGTTCAGTTTTGAAAATTTACATGTAGGAACTTGTAACCTATAATACCTACATTTTCAAAACTGAACTGAAATATGTTAAAGAAAAAAAAAACTGTCTTTGTTTCAGTTTCAGTTCAGTTTTGAAAATGTATATGGGTAGGTACCTAGGTTGGGTTTACAAGACATTTCAACAGAAATAGACTCATTAACCACCAAGACATCGATTATGATATAACGACGTTTGCAAATGAACTATTTTATGAGCAGAGTGGGCAGTTAAACACTAATTCCCAGTCATTAATCCTGAGGGCGCGAGACCCATTTGCCCCACGCTTAGTTTATGAAGACGTCATTATGTACCATCGAAGAGGTTCATATCTATACACCGTAAGGACTATTTCTGCTTGCAGCGCTCGGCGGCTATAGAACTGGGCCGGTAACAAATATGATCATCGTGGTCACGGGATTTTGTTTTAAAGCTGCTTATACAATGTGGAGACTATACTATACAACAATAAATGAAAATACTGGCACTACTAATGCATAAGAGTATTTTGGAACTATTAAATAAATCATAGCTTCGAAATTAAAAAATGTGTTTTTCAAACAAATTAAATGTAGTGGATCCACCCTAAGCCTATAATTTCCGTTTATCCAACTAGGCCTAGGGTGGATTCTTTGGCATACGTTTCCAAATATCCACCTTAGGGTGGATTTTTGGGGTGGATTAACAAAATAACCCTAGCCGACTATGGATTTTGCCGAGCTATATTGACTAAACTATCGAATATATTCAATAGAATTTTTGTATACAGAATGGGAACGTCATTAGGGACACGCCGTTTAATTTTTTGTTGTATTGTCGTCTGAGTTGTCTCCACTTTGTATATGAAGTTCTTCAAAAGTGCTTGGTATTAGTACTGCGTTGAATCTACTGGCTCTGTACCATGGCGATTATGGGGCCTCAAAATTTTAACTACACATAAATACATAAACTCACGCCTATGGGAATAAGGATAGACAGAAACTACAGAACGTCACCTACTACGATACTTACTCCTTTTGCTTCGTTAACGTCAGCCGTAACCTAAATCACAAATTATCAGTATTAAATCGTCAATTTTTATTTGACCCTAAATATGACATGAATTAAAATTTTCTGGTCCTCGGTTCCCGGTTGTTTAAGAGGGTTTACGCCGTACGGCATTTCATACAAACTTTCAAGCCCTTATTTTTCGAAATGACTGAACCGATTTTAATGAAACTTCATACGCATGTGCAGGATACAATGGACTAAAAACTTAGTTAAGAACATTTTCGAAATGTCTTATTTAAAAACAGATAATTGGAAATCTCTGTTTCTATGGAAAATTAAAATCGGTCTAATTTGACTGCAACACTATTTTTCGAAAATGTTCTTAACTAAGTTTTTAGACCTTTGTATCCTGCATAGGTATGCGTATGAAGTTTCATTAAAATCGGTTCAGTCATTTCGAAAAATAAGGGCTTGTAAGTTTGTATGAAATGCCGTACGACGTAAACCCTCTTAAAAAGAACTTAAATAAAAAAAGTTAAGTTTTAAAAATAGTAAAAAAACTGACTGCTAAAACACTTAACTGAGTCGAGTTGAGCTCCTCGACTATTACTGACAAATGTTTGCACTGACTGGACAGGCTCACTTAAATCTGTGTGCTTCTTCCCTCAAAAGACCATTTCAGACACTAATCTACATGTTCCTCATATGGCTTGACCAAGATTATGTCTGGACTTTAAAAAAGACTGCGACCTCTGAGTTTGTTTCGGCCTTTCTGCTCAGAGTAGTCAGATAGGAAACGACGAACTCATCTAGCTTATTTTTAATATGACGTGTAAAATTGATTCCGATATCCTATTTACAGAACAAACAATTTCATTTCACTGAAAAGAGAAAAACAAGCATTATAATCAATAGAATTTTGGTATTGCAGGCCCATAAACCATTAACTAGAAATATGGTGCAACTTTTGCTTTAAAAAAAACAACAACAAGTAACAAGACGAAATTACGAAGAATCTAATAACATAACATTCATCAAAAGCGATTCAGCTGTTAAGTATGTTACAAGGGAACATAGAGACGGACATACAGGTCACATAACCCATGTCTTTTAAAATTAAAGTTCGCGAGCACATTCGCAAGAAGCTGGCAGTATCATCACAACGGTAATGTTTTTCCATTGACTATCTTAGTAGTTTTAGTATATTTATTTGTACTTATATTTATATATAATTACGTGTACCTAATATTATATTTATAGTTTTTAAAGGGGTTTGAAGATTTTGGCCCTAAAATCAGCCACCATTTTGATTTTTTTTCAAAATTTAGGTGCACAATAAATGTCATATATTTGGATAGACACTTATACAAACGTAAAACTTCATTAACATAACATCATAAAGCGTCACGTTTCTGAGATATTCAAAGATAAAAATAACAATTAATATAACGAATTTATTTATTTATGTTGTAGTTACTTCATGTTGATTAACTTATTTACACATTAATTATTTTACTACACCTAGTGGATAAAACATAAGACTTTTTAATCATCTTCAGTATAAATAATATCATCCAAGAAGGCAGCGGGAGGCTGAATAGGATTTTCTTGGGGTGTCGCGCCCATGCCATGCACCATATAAGACATATACCATATAACACACGTCCTCATTCGGCGGAGGGTATACATAATATATTTTTGTCTCTTTCACTCTTAACTAAAATATTACCTATACATAATGCAATTATGTTTTCATAGTTCAATATACTTACCTGAAGGGAAAAAAAACAAAAAATCCTTGTTTCAGGGTTCAGTTTTCGACTTATATTTCGGTGAATAACTCCGAAACCTGACGCTTTAGCATATTATGTCATATGACATTTTTTGTTTGTATAAGTGTCCTCTATCTAAAATATAACTTTCGATTTTCACCGCAATTTTGAAAAAAAATCAAAATGGCGGCATCATGTTAGGGCCACCCTCCATACAAAAATCTTCTAACCCCTTTAAATAAATATTTATTCCTCAATTCTCGCTATCGCACCTACCATTGTTTGTCTCTGCACCACCCAAAGGTTGACTGGTAGAAAATGCCTAGGGCATTAAGTCCGCCTCTGTACATTTGTGTGCTTGAAGTATAAAATAAATAAATAACCATCCTTTTTTTGGCTTCACCGCAGTCGGGTAAGTAAAAATAGATCAAAGAATAAAATAAACATAAAAAAACTAAAAGTGTACCCCGATAAACACTTTTGTTTATCCTGGAGCGCTATCAATTAAAAACGATAAACGGCCTATCAATCAAGGCAAATAAAAATCAAAAGGAATCCAGATTGTGTACCAGGATATTATAAATACATGTTATGTGTTTATTGCACAAGCGGCAGTGTGTCAGTAGATCGATGGATCGTGGCCGTGAGCCGTCGGCGCCCGCGCTGGTACCGTAAACAAACACTTTACAGACAGTTACAGATAAACTGATGTGGCCACGAATAGTTTGGAAAAGATGTATTTTTATTTTAAATATAATGTACTTTATTTTTCTATGAGATTGAACTCATGAATTTAAAAAAACGAGCGAGTCGTACAGTAGTTGCATAATATAATGTGTAACATCTGACATCTTAGCTGACGTACCTATATCGTTGGCGTAGGTGAAGAACATATATAACTCAAATTTTCTTGCTTGGATAAATTAGGCGAAACTTATGCGGCATGATTGCAAGGGTCTTACGAAAATGGTGAAAAGTCAATTTGACCAAAAATCGCAGTTAGTTCTCCACCTACGCCGACGACATATGATAAAAATATTCATCATCAACATCATCATCATCATCCCTGTTTATAACCGCTCGAAATATGAGTTGGTACCATCTGACGGCCAACTCTAGCACCGCGCTCACTCATTGGTCAAATCAAATAGCGCACGTTTCCCCACTTCTGTTATACACTTCCGTCCCTCTTCACGAAATCACTCCACTTATAAATATGTTCCTTGGACAGATTGCAGGAAGGGAGAGAAATGATGTTACATATCAATAATAAGTTTTGTTCAATCTCTGAATACTGTAATAGGTATGTCAGTGACCTGAATTACCTGACCCCTCTTCCGCTCTTCTTCTTTGTAAGAGGGGTTAGGTACTGCAGGATACTGACTAATTGTATTTACTGTAAAATTATATTAACTTGGTGATTATTTTGTGCTTGTTCTTCTTCGTATCTCTGGCACGACAAGGGCCTAGTATGAGTTTAACTCACACTAAGCCCTCTGTATTTCAGATCTTGTTGGCCCAAAACTTCGCCACTTTCACGGCTGTTGGCCTAAAACTGCGCCACTTCCAGGGCTGTTGGTCGAAAACTTCGGCAGTTCCAGGGCTGTTGGCCCAAAACTCCGCCTCTTCCACGGCGTCGTCGGTGGCAGCGCAGAGGTCACTTTGACTGCAAAACTTGGTCATTATTTTGGTAATGACAGTTTATTTGAGCTTTGCACTTCGAAGTTAAACAGGCAATAATTTGCACAACGTACAGTAGGCCGCACGTCATACTTTGACTTTGAGCTGCTGGCCTAGTGTAATAAAGCTAAGTTTCAATAGACATATGGCGACATCTACATCACCACTTGCGAACTACGCATCTCAATTACCTCACGCAAAATCTTGAATCGCGCAAGCATAGTTTACAGCGCGACCAGCATATAGGTACAACCTTAGTTTTTGTTTACACTAAATCACTTAAGGGGTCATTGTATTCGTCATTATGAAGAACTTTCACTATAGGACCAACGCTGAAATCGCGAAAAAGAAATCTGCTGTTCCCTACATTTTGACGAGATGCGGCAAACATAAATGACCATTTATGTTTGCGTTTATACAACGTCCCTACATCAATCGTCAGGCAGTAGCCCACCAGACAAAACACCCGTGTGGTCGGACGATCCTCCCTTTTCTGAGTGAGTGAACTTTACACCCTGTTCCTCATGCCTCCATAGACAAAAGCGGCTATACTGGTTTAGTTACCACTGACGATGACGAGCGGGTTACCGTGTCTTAAATATCTATTGTAAAAATCCGTTTTTCCTAATTATTTTACGTATGATGGCCACTCTAACGATAACTCTCGGAATTGTCCGTGACGGCTAAAATACTCGAACGGCATATATCCGTATTATATCTACCCTATACGCGCTGGAGGCTATTTCGGGACTATTACTAACTACTAGTTATAATGGTGCTCAAACTTTTGTATTGCCACTTTTTCTTAGGTAATATTTTCTTTTTTTTTAACATTTTGCCATAAAAACTTTAACAGTTTGATACGTTTACAATTCATAGACTAGGCGTGATATTTTTTATATAAAATTATATGTAGCTACCGATCGTGCTGAAAATCCAATAATGTCAAAACATCAAGAAAACCTAAAGTTCACAAAAATATCAGAAAAGTACGACGACGATTGAAGATTGAATAAATATCAAAAATATGCACAATACTTTCCAGAAAATGAAATCCCAAGTGAGTCAATATCTCCTTTACAATTACAACTGCTATTATATTTTCTCGCTAAAGATGGAAGACATGGAGAGAGGCCAGAAGTGTGGATGTGGATTGTGGAATGAGAAGACTAGAAAAAAACAAATTTTCACATTACCTTAATGAAATGAAATGAAATTGTTTATTCTGTAAATTTTTATAGGATATCGGAATCAATTTTACACGTCATATTAAAAAATATTAAAAATTAGCTAGATGAGTTCGGCGTTTCCTTTCTGACTACTCTGAGAAGAAAGGCCGAAACAAACTCAGAGGTCACAGTCTCTTTCAAAGTCCAGACATAATCTTGGTCAGGCCATATGAGGACCATGTAGACTAGGGTCTGAAATGGTCTTTTGAGGAGAGAACCATACTGATTTGAGTGGACCTGTCCAGTCAGTGCAAGCATTTGTCAGTAATCGTAATTTATATTACTTCTACGTCATACCGAACTAAACATTTATTATTATTTTTGGCACGATTCTTCTTCCACTGTGAAATAAAGTTTACGAAATAAACTTTAGTGTGCTTCTTCATAATATAACTTATAGCTCAGTGTCCAAGTTTTTTGTATAACAAATCTTGGAAAGTACTTATTGTTTCTATTTCATCATACTTGTTTTACTTTTTCAGGTTTCAAGCTTGGATTTCAATATTTATTATGATCTTGTTCTACTTTACTTTTCATAACTTTGGTCTAAAATTGTCTTTATGTACATTATAATGGCTTCTTTTAAATAAAGCTTTGCATACTTGACTCATTGTTCAATTTCTTCACGAAGAGAGGCAGTAGACTTTTGGCAAAAATGACCGGAATCCAGAAATTACCCCGATTCACCACTTTTGTTAGTACTTATGAATGATTTTGTTTGCTAAATTCTGCCTATGTAAAGAGCATATATATGGCGCATTATTCATGGAACTAGGAAAATTATACACATATTATTTCGTGATACCGAACTTAAAGGAAGCTGTGTGCAAACATACGTACAACTATAACTTTGGCTATCACTGCTCAAACGCATATCCGCGGCGCGCGCGCAGTCACAGTCGCGATGCGCGCGCCGCTCGCACCCGCGGCCTGTGCCGCCTATCTTCTGCTCTGGCCTGCCTCCCTGGTACTCTGCTATCAGGACGTGAGAGGATACCAAGCAGAGGATGCATTTCACGACGATGTGTTAGACGTGTGAGTGATTCATGTGCTGCTAGTAATTCTGTGAAGCTGCTCATCTCCAGTGATCTTCAGTGTTTTTTTTTATTTTAATTATTTCTGTCATACGTATCGGTTGGTTGGCGGAAGTGATGCTCGTAAAATGGTTGCTCCGAATAATTTTATTTCTGCGGATGATGAAAAATTAATTCAGTCCTGTATCATATTTCAACGCAAAGTTTATTCGAAAAACATGCGAAACAAGGAATAATTAATTAGAATTCAAGTCGCGAGTTTATAATTACGTTACGTGTGGACTATAACGAGAGAAAAAAATATAGTTCGAATAAGAACTATCCCATTAACGCAAATGTATAATGTTTCTTCCAGTCCACAGCTTTATAGAGCGACAGCTTTACTTAAAAAACAACTAAACGAATCAATAAAGGAATCGTGACCCACAGTCCACATTTCCTTTGATTACTTCAATTAATTTATGAATCAGTTGCATTGCCCCGTTTAAAAATCTAAGTGCGTGGGTTCAACGACTGCCACTGAATGGAGTAACGTTGCACACTTGCACCATCATATTAAATGAAGTATTACAGCAGCATTATTGCACGTGGTATTAATAGTCCAGTGTACGAACCCATTGAAGTGTTCTTGGAAAGCTTAGGGCGAAAGACTGAGTACTTAGGTACTGGTGATGTGACCGAGGCTAAAGCACTTGAGTTGACTTAGCTTCTGAGTATTGAGCTTGTTTATAGGCTAATTGATGAAACATGCAAAAAAACTACTTACATTAAATCACTTACATATTTCACTGTAAGCAACAAATGACAAAAAACTTACAAGCTGATCTAGGACTCAAAGATCAAAAAGAGTCCCATCCTGGAGAACAGGCTACAAAGCTGTTTTGAACTTTAATTACTTATTGAATATTTCATCACATACTTAGTGAACTTTTTTGGCATTGATGAATATTGCAAACCTCCAGACTATGAATTTATGAACACACATTTACACACACACACACATATTATTAAAACTAAAACTGGTTCTCTTATACCTTGATATGATTACTGTTAATGTTGTAAAGAAAACTCCATTGAATAATACGCCTTGATACTCAAAAAAACATAACGATAGGTGGAACTTTCCAATTTTTTTGTATCGAGAAAAGGACATTGTAAAAAATGGCCTATGAATCAACACGTAGGAAACCTTTACTATAATTACTAGTTTTTTTTATAATTTACATTACAATAATTACAATAGAACGGACACTTCATAATTTCGAAAACATTTTAAAAAGTAATTCACATCGGTCTTATTCCCCAGCGCCATTATTTTTTGTTTCAATTTGACGTTTTGAATACGCTCTCTCAGCGCTTGATCTGTGAATAAGGTTTTTAGTTACAAACGGAAATCGCTTTATTCCGTTACGGAATAAAGCGATTGAAAGCGCTGTGTGAAACAAACAAGCAATAACAACACTGACAGTCGATGAATTGACAGATGATACTTTGACATGTAATAGTAATGACAGTGTCATTTTGTCTCAGTGCATTTTTATATTGGTCATACTCATATCTATAAATAAATTAGTTTAAAGAAATAATGGTTCTGACCAACTAATAGATAAATGCACCTAGATAATATGTAATGAAACGTTTGAAGATATAATCCAATGTATTTTCACTAATATACGCTAAGTTAATATGTTTCTATTGTCCTAATTATAACCCCAAAATCCGAAAGTGTTTTAGATTTTTTTACAATTCTCAGTACTGTCCGTCATTTTAATTTGTTTTCAATAGAATATATGTATTATATAGAACACAGAAGGTACATTCACGTCTCTGTTGGTTCTTAGGCGAACGATGTATGGACGCCGAACAATGTCCTTTTGTTGTATCGTGTATTCCATTTGCAGGATACTAGGCCATAGTCAAAAAACATACACCAACATATTGAATCCCTATTCCTTAAACCTAATGAGGTACACAAAAAAGAAAAAGCACATATTTTTCAATATATCACCTTAAAAGCTTTATGTAGGTAATGATGCTGTGCTTTAAATGCATCATCAAGGTTTATCACTTCACTCCAAATCGTTAATTGGACCAATGCAGATACCTCCCTGCTATCTAGGTAATTGCGTAACACATTTTCGGTAAATCATTAAGACTAATCCGTTTCATTTTGACAGTTCAATTCAAATTCAAGTTCAACACACATTACGTTATTTACGTTGTTGAGCAAATTGTTTTTCGTACTTGTGAAGCACTGGATTAGCAATCACTTTCAAAATTATTGTGATTGATCGTGTATTACCTACGCAATTAGGGTGCTGGTCATGCATTCACACTATAATTATTCAAATTAAGGTCATAGCTGGACTAGTTGCTCTGCTAATCTAGATATTTCCTGTGTCGCCAAAGCTAAGACATAAATTAACAGTGAAGACAAGAATGACATTTCTTTAGCCCAAGATTAGCTTTTGTAAAGCGGAACGTGAATGATTCGACTTTATATAAATTGAGTGTCATAGAAATTATTCATCAAAGCTACATGATTTTACATGTTTATATACTATAGCCCGACCAACGAAGACAAAACTTGTGGAAATAACCGGTGTAAAAGCCAATTTTAGCATAGTGGAAGGGAGAGGGGTCTTGTGTGTCTTCGCCAATATCTTATATATTAGGCAAAATATACACTTACAACACACATACACTAAAAACAGTGATATTCACAATATTAACACCAGAAATAAGGACAAATTACGAGCTCCTTTTCTCCGGCTTCATAAGGCTCATAACTCATTTTTTGGGCTTGGTATAACCTCATAACAAGCTACCCACTTCTCTGCTAGATTTGCCTTTTAATGCGTTTAAAGCTAAAGTAAAATCCAACCTTTGTTTAAAGGCATACTATTCTATCAACGACTACTTAAACGATAAGAATTTAATAGTTGGTCGCTGTGATTAACTCAAGACAATGTTTATCTTCTTTCTCCAGAATTAGCTTACCTACTGACAGGCTATATGAGTTATATAATTGTTTATTTTATTTGACTGTATAAATCAATTTATTTTAATTTAATTTTCATTTATTATTGACATAATCGACTCATTACAATGTTTTTGTTTAATGAGTTGTATTGCAATATGTGGTTAGCTAGCGACCTCGACAGTAGATCATTATATTATTCTTGCCTAACTGTTGATTTATTTTTACTTCGATGGTCCTATTTATTATAATTATGTGACTTCGAGTTACAGCTTTATTAGCTATATGTAAGCGGGCACGCCCTTTATGCCTGGAGGCTTTATAATTCGGGTATTAAGTTCTGTTTACGTTTTTAGTTTTATAGTTTTTATTTTCGCTTGAGTTTAGATTTCGATATTTTTTTTGTTGGTATATTGGCGTGTGCTAGCTGTCATTATGGCAAATATATTTTATTTAATGTTTTTTTGTTGAGTAATGTAAATTATTTGCATACTATTGTATAGAATCAAGTTTTTTTCTAACTGAACAGACAGCTGTGCTGCTGGGGAGTTTGTTGCGCCACTTCTTCTTTCCAGCAAAAGCACTAGGAAGTGGTGAAGGGCGGGCGTTTTTGGGGGACTGTCTTATGTAATTTTGACGTTCGAAAAGTGCTGATTCTCAGCCTAGTTTGAATAAATGACTTTTGAATTTTGAATTTTTGACAACATATTATGTAAAAGTCCTGAGGGGCGGGGGTGCCACTAAGGGGTAGGTGCGAAGGTCGGTCTGGTTCTCACTTTTTCGTGAATAATTCGTAATCAAGAAAGATCTAGGATATAAATAAGGCTTTAAAAAAACATCGAAATGGTAAATTTAGGGTAATTTAAGATGATAAAATAGACACATACACCGACCTCATCTGAGGTCGGCGTTTCCTATCTGACTACTCTGAGAAGAAAGGCCGAAACAAACTCAGAGGTTGCATTCTCTTTTAAAGTCCAGTCAACAACTAAGTCAACTTACGACTCACGTCTCTCTTGCGTCGACTTAGCTTTACTGGGTTTTCGCAAACGAAAGAGCACGAAAAATAGAGAGGATAGTAAGTATTGTTAAGTTATTTTTCACAAAATGTCAAGGTAACTGGTTTTCGCTGTATAACGGCGATTATTTCGCTCAACTTTTTTGATTTAGATACTAAATAATAGTGCTAAGGAAGATAAAGATGACGAAAGAAACTAAAAACACAAGCAACCAAATGAAGAAACTCCAAAGGACCATTAAAATCATTAAGTATTACTATCCTGAAGGAGAAACGTCTTACAGAAAGCCTTTAGTAGTCCTTCAAGTAAGATTACCACTAACATTAATTTAACGGGTTGAAGGACTCTGAACGAGACATAATAGGAGTTTTCTTGTTGTAACGCCTATGGGCGTTTAGTCACAGTATAAATTAGTAGGTAACAGTATTATGTCTTCATAGAAAACGGCCGAAACGACGCGCTACAAAATCTCAGTGAATACCAGAGAGCCTACCACCACCTCTAAAAGCAGTATTATTTTAATATTACTTTAGTGTGGGAAAGAGATGAAGCTCTACAGGACGTATAGCACCATCTATTTCCTCCACTGAAGTAAGATTAAAATAATACTGCTTTTAGTGGTTGTGGTAGGCCCCCTGCACGCGTAGCATGACAACGATAGTAACGGGTTTTCTACGGGTTTTGCGGTTTTGCCGATGGAATAGACAAAATGACAGATTTTGATCGTTTAGTTATCATAAACATAATCATTTATTTGCAATAAGTATTGGTATAGTGTTGGTCTTATAGTCAGTAATAAGTTCCTAATACAAAGTCAGACATTTGTCATGCAAAACATTACAATGTATTTAAAGCTAGAGTATAATTATAATATTCATGTCCATGGCATGCTTTAAATGTTTCTATTATTAATCAATTTTAATACATTCCAATACATTCATTAATTTTAATCATATCGTTACATTAATTTAAAATACGTTATTAACATTATTTATAAATTCATTTAAAGAATAAAATCGTTTTTCCAGTAGCCATAATTTCATTTTTTAAAGAATAAATTATTAGGTAACTCTTTAAAGCTCTTTGGTATTTTGTAGATAACTCCACACATATGATAACAATTATTTTTATACAGAGTAAGTACTTCTTGGAGCCCTAGGCAGAACTATTCTATCTGCATCTCTTACTTTTCTAGGACAACGGTCTTGAGCCTTTGCTGTCATTTCGTCTGTTCTTCCGCCAACAAAGCCCGTGTCTATTGTGGTCAGGCTAAGCGTACAGTACGTAACAATCTCGACCTCGAGTGCGCGGCAGTTACGCACGGACACGGAAAGTTTATCAACCGAGCGGCCATAGGTAATTATTTCAAAGTCCATGCCGAGGCATAATACTGTAACTTTATTATACTGTGGTTTATTGTCCCTCAAAGTGTTAATTATTTTTAGTGTCGTGCCTCGTGGTCCCAAAACAGTCAACCTTGTCAATTTCTATTTCGAGTCCCAATCTCCGTTTCGGGTCATACGCATGACGAACGTTATAATTATTAACAATAATTAGGTCATTATTATTAATTAATGAGCTAATCATCTTCTCAAACGACTTTGTAGAACATAAAATGATAAGATAAAGTTTCTTTGAGATTCCTCCGAAATTTAATGTCTGTGACAAACAAGGATGATTTACTTATATCAAACTAGCTTTTGCCCGTGGCTTCGCCCGCGTGGACCCACCCAGTAGTATGGTCCCACGGGAACATACTACTGCGATTAGAGTATCCTATGTCCTAATCGAGGTCATGGTCTACCCATGTACCAAATTTCATCCAAATCCGTTCAGCCGTTTTAGCGTGAAAGCGTGACAAAGAAACAAACTCACTTTCGCATTTATAATATTAGTTACCTCTGGAGTATTCCTCATTGTGGGTCGACCCTTTTCCCAATTACCGGCCATTTTCATAGTCAATTTTACTATTTAATTGAAGCATCTATTAAATCTTAGCAGAAGTCATCAACATCATCTATACTCTATTTGAAATAAGATTAGACATTTAAACAAACCACTTTTACAGTTCGTTCAGCCGATTTTGACTTCTATTACTTACGAAATCAGAATCGGTTATTTGTTATGCCTTCAACGCAATAGAAGTCAAAATCGGTTGAACGGACTGATAAAAAGGTTTAGTTAAAGTCTAATCTTATATTCAAATGAAGTATAGGTGCGGTTCAATTTGTGCAATAGGTATCTAAATGAAACGATTTATCATAACGGAATACACAGTGGTTAAAGAACTTAGACTGTACATCTTTCTTACAATGCTTGTAGCTCTTAGTCTTATCAGCAAGCGTATTCTTAGAATACTCATTAGCATTACAATCTTTATATCAAGCCTTCAATGATGTCATCAGGTGATGCCACATTATCATGTTTTGATCCCACAAACTAAATACTCAGCAGAAAACTAGGATGCTTTTTACCAGAAAGCTAACTCACTTTATAATCGGTTCCAAAACTATTTGATGAAAATATCAACAAATAAATAAGAAAACCTATCTTTAGGTATCGGTATTAGAAGAGGGGCCCGTAGCGAAGTAATAACAACCGCTCGGGTCGATCGATCAGGTTATTTACGCTTACCGCGGTCGGTCCGGGGATGGGTGACCATATTTACATCCCGAGAACCCTCCGTGCCTCGGAACGCGGTCCCGGCTGTCATTCTTGAATCTTTGACAATCGCATCGGGTCGTCAGAAACCCAAAAGTCTGACAACCAGTCTTATAAATACCAAGGGGTATACCGTATAGTATTACCCAGTAAATGGGTTGTGTAGGTCAGCAATCGCTCCATGTAAAATACTGGTATTCAGCTGCATCCAACACTAGAAGCCAGTGGCGGACCCAACTTTTTCGTTTGGGTGGGTCTTAATCCCACTGAAGGTAGGTTTCATGCACAACAAAAAGTTCACTAGATATATTTTAATTTGATTAACACATAATGCGCGTTGGTCGGCTGACTTCGGGTGAGTTCGACGATCGTATCACCCGCCATCATCAGCTTTTTGTTACTCACAATTTGTTGTTCCAAGAAGTATGTATCATTATTTAGATAATCATTTTTATAATGTTAGGGGTATTACCAAAAAAATAAAAATTGTTCACATACTTCAATTATTGTTTTTTTTTTCATTTAACATGTTAACTGCGTGTTTATGTGTAAAAAGTAATTTTCAGTAAACAATAGATTTTTTAAATGTCTAATAAAGTTTCGGTTTCGGTTTGGGCCGAAACTGAGACACATACCGAAGATTCGTTTTCGGTTTCGGTTTCGGTAGAAAGTCCTGTTTCGGTCGGACACTACTCACTGTCACTAGTAATTGATGACAATTGTTCCTTAGGTAGAGTAATGCTTGCTAAAAAGTTTATTAATAAAGAATAATATCAAGTTCACTTTAAGATTTGTCACGGATAAAAACTCGGATGCTTTTTAGGGGTGGCTTGTGGCCGCCCCCTCCCCCCTGGATCCGCTACTGCTGGAAGACGACCCCAACATAGTTGTGAAAAGGTTAGGCAGATGATGATCTGTATTAGAAAACTTAAGAACTCTGTGTAAAGGTTAGGTAGATGATGATCTGTATTAGAAAACTTAAGCATTCTGTGTAAAGGTTAGGTAGATGATGATCTGTATTAGAAAACTTAAGAACTCTGTGTAAAGGTTAGGTAGATGATGATCTGTATTAGAAAACTTAAGCATTCTGTGTAAAGGTTAGGTAGATGATGATCTGTATTAGAAAAGTTAAGCACTCTGTGTAAAGGCCACTTACACTTAGAGTGGTTTGATTTGATTATTTGATTACTTTACCGAAAGTCTAATTTTAAGTCAATTTAAAGATGACAATTATTTGAAAATTGAGGTGAATTACTCGTAATAACCTCAAAATTCGGTCATGATTTTAAAATTACAATTTAATAATGATATTCAAACAATAATTGTTGGAAAAAATGGTGAGAGACGTAGATACACATTACTTATAGTATAATTAGAATAGAGACACATTCACTAGCTGTATTTAGAAGGTCTCTAAATATAAGGCTTCTAAATACAGCTGTATGGTTTAATACTTACGCAATCACTAAAAGGAATTAGTGATTGCGTAAGTATTTAACCTGCAGGGATGATCGCAATGGGTTTCATTTTGTCAGTTCACCCACGTTCATTGCTTTATTTACGTTGTTAAGCAGACGATTTTTTCAAAACAAAAAGCTATGAACCAATAGATTAGCAATATCCTTCAAAATAGTCTCGGATTGTGATTGAAATACAACAGATACTCTTAGAACAGAGTATAACTAAGTATATCCTTTAATTTCAGATTAGACGGCAGTTTGCCATGCCCCACCGACAGTCTCCTGCGCACCCGCGAGATGTGCCGCGTGGACGGCGTCGACATACAGTGCATGAAGATGAGGTGCTGTGATACACACGTCTTCATAGCCGGAAGGTAAGAATAAGCTCTTGAAAAGCCCTTCAACCGCTTTGTTCAGTAACAGTCAAGTTAGCACAAAGGTGCTTGATATAATACTGAACACATTATTGTAAGCCCCACTTGATAACTTGCCGGAAAATGAGATACCTACTAATGTGAAATAGGACGTGTGATGAAAACTAATTTCTTCCTCTTCGTAGCACTCTTGACAGAGCGCTTGTGGTCTTCATGTAGTCTCTTGTCCAGGGGCTGATGTGATTCGCCTCACGATTTTTCGCCATCTACTACGTTTTCGATTTGTGTGAAGTTTTTAGTGCACTCTTACCGCCTGGCCACGGGAACGCGGGCGTCGCGAACGGCGGCACGGCGGCGGCGGCGGCGCGCGGTGCGTCTTGCGGGGCGGCAAATTTTGCACGGTTAGTCCCACTATGCTCTAGTTTCGCTATGCTCGACTCGTAAAATACCTACTAAAAAGTTTCGCTATGCACGAAATCACATTCGCGGGCAGTGATGAAGAAAACTGTTACAGTGTAATATTTTATAAAACGTAAATTATCAAACCCTATTATGTAAATATGTTATCCTATTCTTAATAATCATTAAATATATTAAAACTGGTCAAGCTTTGCGCTAGTTATGAGAAGCATGTGTCGAACTAGTTTTTTCAGGGTAACCATAATAATGAGCCCGATCCTTCTCTTTCAGGTAGAGACAATATGATTGCATTATTATTTTGCAACTGCAACTTACTGATATGGGTAATTAGGTTAGTTGGAGGTTAGTTCTTCTATGACAATGTCGGGTGCAAGTTGTTCAAGTGGTTCAGTTTAAAATTTTAAAATAATTGACAGTAGACGTGGTGGAAGAACTTTATTACATGCCGGGCACAAATACCTCAAGATCCGGGAAAATAAAAGTACAATTATTTAGCATTGTATAAATAAAATAAAAGTAATAAAATTAAATGCACTGGGAAACTGATTCTGGAGAGTAAAAATCATGCGATAGTTCGAGAAAATAAACACAGCATGCGTGCCAAATTTTGAAGAGAATGACGTTGAAATAGCCATTAGTGAGTGCAAGAAAGAAATGTTAATTTTAAATTAGTACTAATAATTTGATTCGTATTTAAGTCTGTGAACTAAATAAAAAAGAAAAAAAAGAATAACGTTTATTTGGACACAGTATTCGTTAAACACAAAATACAAATAACAAAATAAAAATGTAAAAGTAATGTTTTTACAATAATACAACTTAAAACATAGGAGAAATGTCATTATGCAAATATTTGTATGAACTCTGGTACCCAAATAGTAATAGTCATATATCATTATGTGATTTAAATAGCAATTAGTTGTATCTCATTTTTTTTTAAATTAAATATTTTTAAATTGTTGATTATTTGTATTTTATTTGTGTATGTTTTTGACTTTTTTGATTGTCAGAACGAGACAAAACAAATTTTGACTTACAGACGCTTACACATATACGAATAGCGCTATAATTTTTTTAACTTGAATTCAATCACTTTTCTTTCCAACTGTACCTTCCATTGTTTACGTAGAATCGAAGAATTTCGTGCATAGCAAAACTTTTTGGTAGGTATTTTTCGAGTCGAGCATAGCGAAACTAGAGCATAGCGGGACTAACCGATTTTGCAGGCCACGGGCAGTAGCGTTCACTGACTTCGCTGCCGCGACCAGTAACTATAGACCGAGAGCGAAATGTCTTTAAAAGTCATCTCGATATTGCTTGGAGAGGAGTAGTAGTTTTGGTTTATAGCATAATACTTAAAATACAGACTACTTATTATATCCAGATTTTTTTTTCGATTATACCCGAATGAATGGCGAAACTATCGTTATATTGTAATGAATATTCAACCACAACTGGAGAGAAATTTCAATGCAGATAGCCTAGTAATTTCGGCAAAAAAAAAACAATATTCATTATTTCGTGGCCAATACGACCAAATTTGGTTTATCCGCGCCTGCCTTTGCTGCTCTTTCGCCGCGTCTGCCGCTCAACATCGTTGCATGCGCCGTAATGACTACTGGTGATTCAAACATTTGTTTCCGTCACCTCTCCCGCCGCGCCGCCAGACGCTCGTGCGATTCGCTCGGCGAATTTCGCTGGTCACCCCGCGCCGCCGTTCGCCGCTGCGCGTGCCCGCGTGGCATAACTAGTACATTTCAATACGCTGTAGCGTATTTCCCGTGGCCAGGCGGATACAAGGGTTCGCCCACTGGTCATTCGGTCATCCCATCTCATAGCGTCCACGTGGTCTAGTGCCCTCCTCCACTCTATCACAACTCTACCCTGCACGACAAGGGACAAGGCGCTCTACAGGGTGTCCGGGACATCGACGCGAAGCCGGTTACCATGGATTCAGTACATGATTCTGAACCGGCCTGCGTTGAAATTTTTCGTCGGTTATTAAAAAAGAATCTGCTGTTTCATAGAAAAGTGCAATAAACCTACGCGGTCAAAATGTATGGAACAGCAGATTTATTTTTTTATTAACCGACGAAAAATTTCAACGCAGGGGGGTTCAGAATCATGTACTGAATCCATGGTAACCGGCTTCGCGTCGATGTCCCGGACACCCCGTATAGAGTAATCACGCCTCGAGACGTGTCCAAAGTATTTGAGGATGCGCGTTTGGACCAGAACAGAAAGACTGATTTTCATGCCGAGTTCTTGTTGTATGGTGTTGGTGCGAAATTCCATCCACGATACCCCAAGCATTCTTCTCCAGCACCATATTTCCAGAAAGTCTATCTTCTTCTTTGACGCAACTTGGATACGGAGTCCTTCTTCTCTATGTCAGGCAGCGTCCACGTCTCCGCAGGAATATAGGAAAAAGAAGTGTTTGAACAACCCGGATCTTAGTGGCTTTTGTAATATCTCTGTTCCTCCAGACTTTTTTCAGCTTGTCCATTGATGATTTAGCTATCGTCAAACCTCTCTTAGTCTAAAATTCGATTATAAATAAATCAATGAATTCTTGAATTTCAAGAAGCACACAAGCGTCCACAATCTTATTGTCTCTTCCTTCACAAACCTTTACTATAACTCGATTGCTAGTCCTTTTGCCAACATTCATAGTTCCCTTTTACGACACCTAAATACTTACCTACCATTTGAAAATCACAGTCAGAGTAAAATCAAAGACGAACGCCTGATTCCAATTAGAAACATGAGTTGTATGCGGCTCACGGGACCAAGAGATTTGGTAACAAAGAAAGCTGTGACCTTTCCATCATCGTATATCACTGGCGCTGACGAGATTAGATTGATATTCCAGTCGCGTGTGAGCGAAGGGCGACGAGTCTTGTTGTCATGCGAGCCATAAGAATGAGGAACCTAGGTAGCCAGTATAATCAATCACTATATTCACTATGGTAATTGATTAACTCTGCTTGCTAAGCAGAATATTAATTGTTGTGACTAGATGTTTATTCTGCTGGCAGTTAAGAGGACGATTAAGTACCTAGATGTACTGCAATAACTGAAGGTGGTTCTGCAATCCTTTAATGCTTGGCTTTCGAAACATTTTGGCAGCAAACGTAGGATTGCTCATACCGCTACATTGTTTAGATACTTTGCCAAAGAATACGAACTTGCGCTGACTAGTAATATTAACCCGTTTTGGTTCAAAATGCTTGCTACAGTTTGCCAAGAAATTTCAACGAAGTTATCGCGGTGTGTAGGGTGAGAGACCTGAGGTTTCTTCAGTCATCTCATCATCTGACGTTGTGTCTCGTCAAGCGGACTTAAGGCGAAAGAGTCAAGGTAGCCCGCAAAATTCATTTTTTTTTAATGTTTTTTGCAATTTACAAGTTAGCATCATGTAGTACTTATGTTGATCTAAATATGATTCACGGCCGTATCAAATGATTATTTATTGAATAATAATTATAAAAAATCATCAATACAACTGTCTCCTATTAAATGACTATTTCATGAAATCATAACATTTGGGGATTATGCTAACATAAGGAGTTGTATTGCTGATTCTAATTCTGTAAAGCCGTATTTGTTAGGGTCGTGAATTATATTTTAATCAATATAAAACCTGACACTGACCTGTAAATTGCAAAAAACTAAAGAACATTGAAATTCGCGGGTTACCTAAGCGCAACGCAGACTTTACAGCTTTTATAACTTTAAAATTCCTATTTGCCAGGTGTATACCAAAGTCAACTGACCCATGCAGCCTACAGCTGTGTGAACAAGCGTGCGAGGTGCGTGCTGACCGCGTCTGGTGCACGTGTCACAGCGGTTTCCATTTCCATGAAGAGCATTACAGGAGGAAGACGCAGCCTTACTGCGTTGGTAAACACAATATTTTGTTCCTAACGATAAAATAACAATGGCAATCAGAAAGAAATTCAAAAATGTTGATTCTAACATCATTGCATATCATCGAGATTCTCCTACAAACGACATAAAGCCAATAAATCGGTAGTAATACTATAGACCTACTCAAAACTTCTGATGGCCTAGTAGACCTCGCTCCTCATGCATGAGTTTGTAGGTTCAAAGCCGAGCTAGTGCCAATGTGGGGTGTTTTTAACCGACTTCCCCAAAAGGAGGAGGTTCTCAATTCGGTTGTATATTTTTTTTAATGTGTGTTACCTCAGAACTCCGTCATTTATGAACCGATTTGGAAAATTCTTTTTTTATTTGAAAGGATATACTTTCCGATTGGTCCCATTTTTATCAAAATTCAGTTCTGATGATGGAATCCATGACAAATTGAGGGAACTCCTCAAATATTATAGGCATACACATAGCGATTTCGGTATTTTCAGCAACCAGTTAAGCATTTGCATTCAGAAAGTATCATTTGGTGAAGTGGAACTGATGAAGAAGTCCACAGATGGCCACCGGAACTTCTCAATGATAAGTATTTCACGGGTGGCGTCATTTATGAACCGATTTAGATAATTATTTTCTTATCTGAAAGGTATACTACCAGATTGATCCTATTTTGATAAAAAATCAGTTCTGATTATGAAATCCATGACGATTTGAGGGAACTCCTCAAAAAAAGGAGGAGGTTTCTCAATTCGACCATATATATTTATGTGTGTTCGCGGATAACTTCGTCGTTTATGAACCGATTTTGATGATACTTTTTTGTTGGAAAGGAGATATCCCAAGGGTGGTACCATGATAAGGAAACCAGGATCTGCTGATGGCATCCCAGACAAATCGTGGCGAACCTTCCAAAATCGTTTGTTAATTTTTTTCATTAAGCATTTTAAAGCACTACTATTTAATGAAAGTCTGGAGTCAATCTGACGGTGGAGCCGAAAGACAGTCGAGGGAACTCCTCAACGATTTACAGCAATTGCCTAGTGTTTGGGCTTGATTCATTTGTATTGATGAGAACTTTACACCTAGATGGGTTGTGACTGTCATTAGGGGTTTGATGATGAAGACGAAGGACAGTCAAGTTAACTCCTCAACGTTTTACAGTAGCTACCTTGTGTTTGGACTTAATTCATTTTAAGGATAATAAGATGCTAACTTCCCGTCACTGTTAATTGCGTCGGCTGGTAGTGTTATTCGAATTTGTGTGGGGTAGGTAGAAACCGAAACTAAAAAGTGAAAAATAAAAACTTTTAACAAAAAAAAAACAACTGACTTCCAAAAAAAACACTACAAAGTGAAAAATAACTTTAATTTCGGAAGTCGGTGGCAAAAAAACGAAAATGCAAAACCAAAGACACCGACTTCCGAAATTAAAGTTATTTTTCACTTTGTAGTGTTTTTTTTGGAAGTCGGTTGTTTTTTTTTTGTTAAAAGTTTTTATCAATTCATATGTATTTTCTGAGTTTATCTTGGACATTACTCAATACTTTATTGCATTCCACATGTAGGTATTCTTAGATGGTAAAACTTATAATAAGATCATAATGTGGACCCTGTCGGGCACAGCAAAACTGACGCATTACTGACGTCGGTGAAGGAAAAACATCGTGAAGACTGAAATCGCCAACCCGTCTTGAGCAAGCGTGGTCATCAATGCTCGTGCCTTCTCTGTTTCAGAAGTGGCCTTTGTCCTGCAAAAGCAAAGCATAGTGGGAAAATAATAATAGGCTGAAATTATTTATACCATGGACCTACTTTTTTTGTTCAACAAATACTTATGCACAAAGATGATATAAGATTTTAGGTAGTTCAGATAAGATTGGAAGATAACCAATTCATTCAAATCATAGAATTTGTACCTCCAGAAACAGGGTGGAACTTCGAGCTCCGCAGAACATTTATCAGTCTTAATTTCGTCTTACAACATTACGCTTATTGATTTCTGATCTCCTGGTACCCAGATGTGGATGAATGTTCTTCCAACAATGGCGGCTGTGATCAGCGGTGTATCAACGACCCAGGCGGGTACCACTGTGAGTGTTCACCTCCGCTGGTCCTCGCCAGCGATGGCAAGAAGTGTGAGCGAAGAGTTGCCGTCCCAGTAAGTTGCAATATTTTATGTTCACTATCAGAAAAACTGAAGATACGGTCGGTGGGTAGCCTTAGGGGCGGACCTAAGTAGGTATACGCCACGTCGTCGCAATCTAGCCCTAGGACTGAAATTCTGATGCAAACTTTCGAATGCCGGTCGCGTCCATTTGGCATTCTGTGGAACACAACTGCACTAGATTTTGACGAAGCGACCCCTTCACCTCTCCAGCATAGGAGAAGTCACTAAAACGCACGATTCCGATACCACGTCCGAATGCAGGAAGTTAATACGCGCGATTTTAATACTGCGATGAAACGCAGAGAATCGCCAAAACGCGACGCAGCATCGACAAAGGCGCAAAATCGCCGATAACCGATACTAAAACTAGCTAGTCTGTTGTGGCCCTTAGGGTCGCGCCACACCTGCCGAACATTCGGCGGGTGTGGCGCGACCGCGGTTCGGTTGAATACGCTCCTAATGTTTTTCAAGTTACCTATGACACATCAGCCGAACGTTACGTCGGTTCATGAGCAAGCGTCACATGACGCGACGGAACGTTCCGCGCCGAACGTTCCGCAGGTGTGCCGCTACACTATAGCTGCAATCTTTAGTTAGGGCCTTGCCCTTCGCGGCAGCGCCGAGTGTAGAAGTTGGCCTTTCATCTCGCTGTCCTCCGTGTTCATGGGCTATTATTATTTTTTCTGTTTAAATATAAACAAAAGATGCCACATAAATCAGGCCAGGTAACCGCATTGCTCCAGGAGCCGCTGCCGCTGGTGCGAGCGTCGTCCAGGTGTTACGCACCGTGTGACACTGTCACCTGGCTCTCTCGGAAGATCAAGCAGTTGAGTGATCAGCTGCACACGACGCAGGCGGCGCTGAAGAAGCTTATGGATAGTCCTTCGTTGAGAGATGGTAAGAATGATAGTTATAAATTCCTAAGAGACGAAACTATTTTACCATAATAATACATGAAATGACGCAATGAGCAAACGTGCTCGGAGGAAGGAAGTATTCCAGTAAGATGCTGGTAGGGATCTTGACCGTACTTCCGGGATTGTCCTGATAGCCGTGGAATACCGCTCCACTCCTAATAAGCACCTCAGGACATGTTGCCCCCTTGTCGCTACGACACTTTGTGCTAGCGACCGTTTTCGGGGGCCCATTATTGAGTGTGCAAGTCACCCCCTGCCATTTTATCCGTGCATACCATATAGACCTTCCATAGTTCCAAGTAACCAATCCACTATAGCCACTCAAACCCATAGCCCCATATTTTTTTGTTTTAATTTTTTGCAATAGTCCTGCACCAACCGGGGATTATCCTTGGGTGCACTTGCATAGTGCATACAGTGATAATCGTCGGTTGGTGTCTCATTCCATTTAAAATTGTCTAAGGGGCCTCTGCGAGTTGGCTTCGGCTCCTCGTACGCCTTCCAAAGGACCGGGACCCCATGGTCCCGAGATATGTAAACATGAAATGACGCAAAACCATTAAAACGTAAAATCCTCATGCACAATATGTACTGAGCAAATTATGCGTCATTATTATCCAAAGTGCATCACAGTAAGGCAGCGTCCTAACCAACGCGATCGTCGCGCGAGTATGCGATCGTTCAGCGAACCCGAACGCATAATCTCGTCGACAGACAGAGGTGAGGCGCAAGGAGCCACTCCATTCCTCTCTGCGCGGGTTTTTCGAACAAATGAGTGACATTGAACGCGACCATCACGTATTCGCGCGAACGATCTTTTGGTTAGGATGATGTTTAGCGAACCATCTCCGTAAGTTCACCTAAAATGGCCGGGTCTCAAAAGGTAATGAATATTACCCATCAACCCTGCGTTGAAATTTTTAGTCGGTTATTTTTTTTTAAATCTGCTGTTTCAAAGAAAAGTGCAATACCTACGCGGTCAAAATGTATGGAACAGCAGATTTTGAGAGAAGAGTCCCTCACTGCCACCCTGTATAATAGAAATAAATTAATAAATTATCCTTCCTTTCAAGGTGGTGATAGATTCGCCGAAGGCTCCTACGCTTACAGAGTATTAGATTCAACAGCACCTTTAGAAGGCGGATATTGCCGTTGTGAAAGAGGACCAAGGGTAAATAACAATAGTTATTTTTGTCTATGTAAATACGTTGTGATTATAATATCTAAAAGACCTTTCCATTACCAACGGTCCTAGTATATTTCTTAACTCCATGTTACAGGGTCCGGTTGGCTCACCAGGAATGGAAGGACCAAAAGGTGACAGCGGACCAAGGGGTCCTCGCGGCCCTAGGGGTCCAAAAGGCTCCTTAGACCTCATGCTGCTCATGATAGCAGACCTGAGACACGACATCCAGAACATTGAAGCACGCGTGTACAAAGATGAGGAGAAGTAAGTTCCCAATTTACTAGGATATAATAAAAAGTAGTTAGGTTATAATATGAAAATTACAATTACATTGTTTGCACCAGGTGCAAAAACCACAAACGAGACCCCAACCAGCAAAAGTTAGTTGTACTAGAAGACTATATTATGTACATTTGTCATTGAATAGTCAGGAGTAAGGAGTAGCTTTCCATGACTGCACCCATAAAAAGCTAGGAATTCCCCTATTTTATCTCAGTCAGTAAGTACTCTTCTTTATCTTGCTACTAGCTGCGCCCCGCGGTTTCACCCGCATAAGACGCGATCCCGTGGGAATATCAGGATAAAGAATATCCTATGTCATACCCACCCAGGTCACATTCAAATTCGTTCAGCCGTTTTAGCGTGAAAGTTAACAAACAAACAAACTCATTTCCGCATTTCGTCGCTTGGCATCCAATACCGCGAATGTGACTTGTTTTTTAAATGTGAGGTTTTAGTTTTATTTACTTACTAATATTTTACATTAAAACTGTCACATGTCAAATGTCACATTCGCGGTATTGAATGCCGAGCGACGATTTATAATTTTAGTTGGATGGTTAGGAAAAGAATAGATCAAAATTTTCCTTTGCTAGGCTTTTGCTGACACATTCTGAACCATCCCGTAGTTTACCAACTTATGGATAGTAAATATTATGTTTATTTCACGAATAGATAAGATAATGATGATATCACTGTTTGTTTGTTCCGGACTGAGAGATTAACGAACCCTTATAGGATTAGGTTTATAAGTGAGATAAGGTTCGTCCAAAAATCTGTCCTTGATAGGTAGGTACAAGTAAAATATTTGGAACAAAGTCACGTTTTGTAAACACGAAGGCCTATAGATGATGGTCGATCTACTTATCACGGTCATATAAAATGGCATCACATAGCTATGAGTCATGTTATTGCAAAGATTTTAAGAAGTCAAACTTTTATAAGGCGATTTCACAGATTTAAAACCATTTTTAGCTAGTGTTAAATTAATTGCCTCCCTTGTTCTAATACAATTTGAGATACCTGCTCGTTTAATTTTGACCAACTTTATTTTTCAACTACATATTTGCAAACACAATAAATAATATTCTAAGTTCTTACTTTATTTACTTGTTTATATATATATATATATATAAATCTTTATTTTCAGACCAGAGATCCATAACATTCTTATCTACTAACTAAAACTAAAACACGCTACCTACACTTATATCTCGTATCTGAATGACGGTCTGTGTGCCGCCATCCATCGACATATTATAGGGCCATCTACCCTGCCGGCCACAGTGGCCACGAGGCTGTTGGGGCTGTCGCGCACCCGACGCATCAGTGATGCGATTCGCAGACGCAGCAGCGAGCCGAAATCCGGAACACGTGCCTCCGCGAACATCCCCGACGCACTACAGAAGCGCGGCAACCCCAGCATTACCCGGAACGCGTTATTATATTGGACTCGTAGAGCATTGTACGAGCCCTGTGTATAACTGACCCACAGGGCGCACGTGTACAGCGACTGGCAGTAGGCCCTGAACAGTGTTACTTTAACCTCTCGCGCACACCGTGCGAACCTGCGGGCCAGCATGTTACACCTGACCGCCAACGCCCTACGTTCCCTCTCTAAATCGGCGTCATCCGACAGCCTATCGGTGACCCAGTGCCCCAGGTACTTAAAACGAGTGACTCTTTTCAGCGGAACTCTGTCTAAGGTCACCGGCGGAACAACGTCATACAACTTGTTTTGCGCCCTAAACACTAGGAGCTCGCTTTTAGTTGAGTTGTACCTGAGACCATGAGTCCCCGCATAGTCTTCACAGATTCAGAGGAGCCTTCTTAACGCACTGATAGATGGGCTCAACAACACCATATCGTCCGCATAACTAATATTATTTACACACTGTCCATCAATGGAGCAACCGACTTGGGTGTTGCTGAGCTCACATATCAGCCTATTGATATACAGGTTGAAGAGCCTGGGTGAGCTAAGCCCCCCCTGCCTCACGCCGCACTCCAACCTGTACTCATCAGACATGGCACCTGCCCATCTAACGTAGTTGCAGTTGCAGTCGCAGTCTGTTGTAGTTTATGCAATTATAGTTATAACACATTATCTATCTTGCCTTCCTTGTGACTAAAGACTTGCCTTCACATTCCAGGCCCGAACGTTTCAACCTACAGAAGGCATGGCGTCGCCAGCGCAAACAGGAGAAGCTGGACCGGGAGAGCAAGACGGAGCAGGAGTTAGAGGCGTACACCGCGCCGCCCATCGAAGGGCCTGTGGATATATTGCCTAATGGTAAGTAAGTATTGAGTTTTGAAATGGCGGCCTCGGCAGGTCACGGGAACAATCTGCGACTTCCACATTCCCATTAAACTTAAGGGTATGATTTATAAAACAACGGTTAGACACTTCGGCTGTCTTAGAATGTTGGGCCTCAAAAGGGATGAATGAAAGACGATTCGGGTGCAGCTGAGATGAGAATGCTAAGAGGGATGTGTGGTGTTTCGCGAATGGATAGAATAAGAAATCAGTACTTAGGAGGAAGTCTGAAAGTGGCACCAGTGAGGCATAGGGTTCAGTTTGATACCCTTCGGGTACAGAACCCTATAAAATCATGGCTTTTTTTTATTTATTTTCCTTGATATTCTAAAACATGATAATTTATGTTAAAAAACATTACCCTCCTTCTGGGGCAGTCGGGTAAAAATGTGTAAGTCGTAAAAGTTTAACCCTCGCTTCCCTAGATGGCGTTGGGATCGAATTAGATCGCGCTATGGTTTCGTTACCGCGCGGAGTATATAATCTTGGCGACACAAAATTTTGTTAACTCTGGTTTCCCTTCAAAACGTATAAATCTTTCGCCTTTTACTAAAGATTTCCGTGGAGGGGGACACTCAAATGAGTCTAAAATATTTTTGAATGCTTTGCTTCGGCAGAGCTTATAATTAATTCCATTATTACATAAGCACATAAGACCGCGACCGTCAAAACCGGTTACAAAATAGATGACGTAGATAGACTTACGTACGTACGACACGTAGTGTCACGTAGTAGATGTACACAACACAGTGTACATCTACTACTAGAGATCGGAGAAATAAGTGTACATTGTACACTTATTTCTCCGATCTCTAATAATCTGTATAATTCGTTCGAATAGTCCTATATCGCCGTTCACTGGCTGCCAGGCCTCTAATAATAGCAGATACTGAGGAAGTTAGGCTTAGTAAAGCATAGCTTTTTACTAAACTGTTTGTACTCATAGTACTCGTATAAACTCACGCCTTCTTCCCATGGGGGATTGGGGGATAAAACAATCATAATAATACAATATTTATGAAATATATTTTGTTACTGATATAGTTATTTAAGTGTATTATCTATGGTGTTACTTATAGTTTGTCCACTCTGAAATGACGCGCCCCACTCCGTATTACCTACCTATAGAAATCCGCATTACCGTGTGCATAAAGGTTGCCTGTCCACTGGAGCGGAGATGTGCCAATATTAACCAATAGAATCTCACCTCTCATATCCGTGTCGGTCCCGGAGAAAGAATAAGACCTCCCCATCTCGTCCCGAGGGTGTCGTAAGAGGCGACTAAGGGAGCTCAAGACCCAGTGCATACCATAAAGCACTTTGGGTCACCCGCGCGATGGCGGGTAAACCATCAACAATTGCATTCCCAAGGAGGGTTGGTGTCAGGCTGGCGGCCGACTGTAAAAATGTGCCAAAACTTTACGCAACATGATGAGTAAGAACGATATGATGCGCGATAGGGCTAGGGCGTACCCCACAGGCGACGCGCAGGGGCAGCACCCGGCTCCTGTGGGAAGTGGACAAGGGTTGTTGCACCACCCCGGGTGGGGGCAACGTAAGAAGCGAGCTCGGGAAGTGAGACTGAGGTATGCTAGTTGGAATGTTGGGACGATGACTGGAAGAGCCAGAGAGTTAGCGGAAGTACTTAAAAGAAGACGAATAAATGTAGCGTGTTTACAAGAAACAAAATGGAAAGGAACGAAAGCGAGGGAAATTGGTGAAGGATACAAGTTTTTCTACTGTGGAAGTGATGGGAAAAGAAATGGCGTGGGAATAGTGTTAGACAGTAATTTGAAAGAAGGCGTGATGGAGGTAAAAAGAATGAATGATAGACTGATCGTTGTCAAAGTAATGTTAGAAAATGTAATGCTGAATGTGATTAGTGTATATGCACCACAGGTAGGATGTGATGAAAGGGTGAAAGAGAAGTTTTGGGAGGACTTTGACACAGTTCTGATGAATATCCCGGTGCATGAGGAATTGATAATTGGAGGTGATTTTAATGGACATGTGGGAAGAATGAAAGGTGTTTATGAAAGAGTGCATGGAGGATGGGGCTTTGGTAACTTAAATAACGAGGGAGAGACATTGCTGCAATCCGCTACCACTTTTGACCTGGCAGTAGCCAACACTTGGTTCCAGAAGAACGATGGACACCTAATTACGTACAAAAGTGGCAATCACAAGACGCAAATTGATTACTTTCTAGTACGACGCAACAAGCTAAAGAACATCAAAGACTGCAAAGTGCTACCGGGAGAAGACCTAGTTTCACAGCACAGACTCCTTATTATGGAAATGGTCTTAGAAATAAAGCTCAATAAAAACAAAGAGCGACCTCCCCCTAAAATAAAATGGCATATGCTGGAGAAGAATGATTATGCGAAGAAATTTACGGAGCGAGTGGTGGATAAAATGATAGATATGGGAGAGATGAATGATCGAAGTGTAAATGAATGTTGGAATGAGATGGCCGGGTGTATTAGGAGTGCAGCGAAAGATATTTTAGGAGAGACGAAGGGAAAGGGTACCATAGATAGGGAAACATGGTGGTGGGCGACAGAAATACGTAATGTGTTGCAGGATAAGAAGAGAAAGTTCAAAGAATGGCAGAGTGTTGAAGATGAGAATGTTAGTTTGAAAGCAGAAAAAAAGAATGAGTATGATGCTCTAAAGAAAAAAGCCAAGAAAGCTGTGGCCATAGCGAGAGCAAAAGCCCAGGACAAGCTTTATGACACACTGGATAGTCCAGCAGGCCAAAAAAATCTATACCGGCTTGCTAGAGCTAGAGAGAGAAAGACAAGGGATGTTTGTCAGATAAAATGTATAAGGAATGAAACTGGAACAGTTCTTTCGAATGATGAGGAAATTAAGGATAGGTGGAAGGGCTATTTTGAAAAACTGATGAATGAGGAGAATAACTGGAGTGTGCTTGAGAATAAATCAATAAATGAGGGGTTAGTGAGAATGATTAGTATGGATGAAGTGAGAATAGCAGTAAATGGGATGAAAAATGGTAAAGCAATAGGTCCGGATGGAATACCAGTTGAAGTGTGGAAGTTATTACGGGTAGATGGATGGACGTGGTTAGCTTTATTTTTCAATAAGTTGTTGCTGGAAGAAGCCATACCTGACGAATGGTGCAACAGTTCGCTGGTGCCTATCTATAAAAACAAAGGTGATGTGCTGGAGTGCAACAATTATAGAGGAATAAAGCTAATGTCACATAGTATGAAGGTTTGGGAGAAAGTTATTGAAAGGCGACTGAGAGAAGAGAGTGAAATTTCGCAAAACCAATTCGGTTTTATGCCTGGTCGAGGAGCAACGGATGCCATCTTCGCTATCCGCCAGCTGTGCGAGAAATACAGAGGTGCGCATAAAAACTTGCACATGGTTTTCGTTGACCTCGAAAAGGCATACGACCGAGTGCCTCGTGAAGTCTTGTGGTGGGCCCTTAAGGAGAAATGTGTGCCAGGGAAGTATGTGCAGTTGATTCGAGCGATGTACAGTCGATGCAGTACCCAAGTCCGGTCTACAGTGGGCACTACTGGCAGTTTCAATGTGGCTGTCGGCTTGCACCAAGGGTCGGCACTCAGCCCTTACCTCTTCCTCGTGATAATGGACGCTCTTACGTCGGATATCCAGGAAGAGGCTCCCTGGTGTATGCTGTTTGCCAATGACATTGTACTGGTTGCCGAGAGTGGCTTAGAGGTCCAGAGCAGATTGGAGGTGTGGTGGGAAAGACTGGAGACCGTTGGCCTGCGAATAAGTAGGACCAAAACAGAGTACTTGTTTTGCGATTTTGGTGGTCCTTCCAGTCCTGTGCCTATATCTCTCGCCGGAACGCCCTTACCGATCTGCTCCGACTTCCGGTATCTCGGGTCGCTTGTCCAAGGAGATGGCGGAGTAGACCGAGACGTAACGTGCCGGATCAACTCAGGATGGATGAAATGGCGGCAGGTCACAGGAACAACTTGTGACCCACGGATGCCCCTCAAGTTAAAGGGGAAAATCTACAAATCCGTGATAAGGCCTGTCGTAATGTATGGATCGGAATGTTGGGCCGTGAAGAAGACGGATGAAAAAAGATTGCATGTAGCGGAGATGAGAATGTTGAGATGGATGTGTGGTGTGACGAAAATGGATAAAGTAAGAAATGAGTATATAAGGGGAAGTTTAAAAGTGGCGCCAGTGACAGAAAAGTTAAAAGGAAATCGTTTGGCCTGGTATGGGCATGTGATGAGGAGAGAGGAAACGCATGTGACTAAAAGAGTGATGAATATAAATGTTGATGGATGGAGTGGGAGAGGAAGGCCAAAGAAAAGATGGATGGACTGTGTGAGGAATGATATGATAGAGAAGGGAGTGAATGTTGGTATGACGGTTGACAGGGGAGAGTGGAAGAAGAAAACGTGTTGCGCCGACCCCAAGTAACATGGGACAAGGGCAGGAAGATGATGAGAATCTCACCTCTGGAGCGGAGTTTAAATTTTATTGGGTAATATTGGCACATCTCCGCTCCTCTCCTCTCCTCTCCGCTCCTGTGGACAGGCAGCCAAATGCAGTAGTCGGGCGCGTCATTTTAGAGTGGACAAGGTATAACCTAAGCGCGTAGATTGTTGACGAAGACAAATGAGCATGTAAGGATCGTGGCGTACCAAATAGCATTTTGTGTTGTCTGTGTATTAGCTTAGTACTTCTAAACTACTTGAGAGATTTTGACGTGGTGTTAACTATATTTTTTGATAATTTATGGGGAAGGTTTATAAATCAACCGAGTAAAGCTGTATACTAAGTCCATTTAAACCGAAAAAAAGGAGGAGGAAGTCGACGCCTACCATATACATATCTTTTGTTAATTATGACGTAAACTTTTTTACATTAAAGGTTTGAACGGCGAAATTCTCCACGAGTCGACAACGGACTGGACCCTGGTCAAAGGCGAGCCTGACCATCCAGACCTGCCCCTAGGTCTGATGGATGACATGGCAGCCTTAGAGAAACTCCGCCAGTACCACATACTAGCCAACCTGACCAACTCCGAGGAGGACGAGGAACCAGACAACGATTATGATTACAGCTTCTACTAGGGTTACATGAGGATAAAGGAGTTTTGTACAATGTGGTGTTTGTTTTGATACTTACCTATTTCTAAATATTTTATTTGTATTTGGTTTGTTTTCACCGCTGCTGCTAGGTGTACTGGCGCGACTTGTGAGAGCCTGGATCATAGGATAAGCTGATTAAATCATGAGTGCTTGACTGCCTCTCTGCAAGGCACTAGACCAAGTTAAGCAAGTTAAAGCGAGCCGTCCACCGCCAGCTAAACTTAGCTAGTTTAGCTTGCCAGTTTCTCATACATGTGGGTGGTGGACGCACATGTATGAAAAACCGGCGAGGTCCATTTCCACCAGAGAGATGTGCGAGGATGCGTAGCGACGAATGTGCGCAAAACTAGCCTACAACACTAGCTTAGCTCAAGCTGAGAAAATTAAGCTGTGTAATGTTATTATTTCTTAGTTTCACACACATCCCTCGCTACGCATACTCGCTCATTTCTGGTGGAAACCTAAAACTGTCTATTTTCATTATTTACGCTACTAAATACGACTATTAACCGTAAAGGTACATTCAGCAAACATTCTACTGCGTTCACAAACTAACTGAAAAACGAAGGCTGGCTGAAGCAACTTGACATCTTGAGAGTATAAAAATAAAGCAAATATGTATAGGACTCTAAAATAGTTTACATTTACTCAACCAAAAACTACAACAAAGCTAGGGCTTTCAATACCAGTATTCCGGGATCCCGTAATACCGGGATCCCGGATATTTTTTGGCATTTTTCAATACCGGTATTGAAATATTAATAATTTTATTTTATTATCAGTAGATACCACAGTGAAACAATTTCTTTTTACTACAAATTATATTTACAAACAATTTTTTATCTGGGTAAGTTATAAAAACTGCGTATTTTAATTATCTCGTGGTTTATTTAGACAATTAGTTACATGTTCATTAGTCCCAATGTTGAATTTAGCATTTAAAAACAACTGGAGGCAGAAATAGAAGTTAAAACTCAAAGGGAAGTGAAGAGTAAGACCCAAGCTTCTTCCAGCACTGATATAGAGTCCATTGTAAGAGTGGAAAATGGAAATAGGTTCCGGGATCCCGTACCATGATCATGAATTTTTATTTGGCCCTTTTCAATACCGGTATTGACGCCCCAATACCGTGATCACGGTATTACAAACATTAGATGTGAATGATGTGATCTTATTCTCACACTTGTTTTCACCAACGCAAGCGTTCCGTTGTTATCTTTAGCTCACTCTCCCGCGCCCCGCCTGAGACAATGCCCGAAATCGAGCTGTACTTAATACGATATATTGACGATAATTTTTGTTCAATCAATCATTTATTTCTTTATTAATACATATGGGTAAATTTGTACATAGGTGTTGTCATTTAAGTTAGTTCTCTATGTTCTGCCGTCACATGGGAATGCAAATCATAGTCAATTAACATAATTTATAAAAAACGTCAGAAATATCATTATAAGTAATCCCATTTTATAAATTTTACAGATTATTGTCAAATCATTAGAAACACAAGAAATATAAAATGTAATAATATTATTACATCAAATGTTAATATTGTAGCCAATGGGCTACAATACTATGTCAATGGATGCAATACGAGCATGTCGATTTAAATAAGAAAAGAACACAAATAATGATAGGTAGTGTCGATTTTTACGTGAGACATGATGACATTTAGATAAGTTTATTATTTTGATATTGTGCTTTACAAAGTCTATGTGAAATGCCTTCCTGCAAAAAGACTATAATATTAAGTTTTGATTACGTTCCTAATTCCTAGTCCTACCAAAATAATCAACTAATACCAAATTGTTATATAAGAGAGCTATATATAAAAAGTATTTTTTTTTCAATAATAAGAACAAAACATGTATTTTGATGGTTTTATTAATGTTCTAACTGAACTTACGTTCACTACCGGATTACCGGTATTAATACCGTAATACCGGTATTGACTTTACCAATACCGGTATTGAAAAAATCCTGTATTTGAAAGCCCTAAACAAAACTAAATACAATGCGTAAACTGTCCGATCCGAAACGGGCATAGAGGTACTACAATAGAATTACCTAAAAGTAACAAAAAATCGTATTATTATAGAAAAAAAATCTTATTGCCATTTAAAATTCACAATTTTAGAACTAAAATTACCCCAAATACTTAATTTTCAACATAACATAACTTCATAAGTTATGACTTGTAGACACCCGCTAAACGACGGCCGCCCGTAAAATTTCCCATTGTAAAAATTGTAACGATTTTTTTTTCTTTGTTCCTGAGTATTTCCACATAAATAAAACTCTTATACCTAACAACACCCTCACGCAGCAATCAGCACTGGCCCAGCATAATCCACACGATAATGTATTGTTAAAAAATGCATCAAATATTTTAAATACAAGTGTCAAACTGTGCAACCTACAATGGGTCGTGTCCTTATTAAGGACACATCCGGCTCGAAGGACCGTATGTTAGGGACTTAATTAAGGACTGAACTCAAAAGCAGTGAACTGTATTTTAAATAAATGTATTCCGAGAGCAGCCGAAGATTGCCGAATGGTTGGAGACGCCCTAACAGATCGTACAGGGTTTTTTTTTACATGTTGTATAATC
Source organism: Conistra vaccinii (assembly GCA_948150665.1). Classification (NCBI taxonomy): domain Eukaryota; kingdom Metazoa; phylum Arthropoda; class Insecta; order Lepidoptera; family Noctuidae; genus Conistra; species Conistra vaccinii. The sequence continues at coordinate 2,882,027 of OX411334.1, read as the reverse complement.
TACCTACACTTTAATATAGTAGCAGACCACCAATAAAACTCCAAAATAGTATAATAATATAGGCTCTTTAGTTAACACAAACATACATAGAATCATAAGTGATATTGAACTCTATTACTACGGCCGTAAGGTTTAACTTGAGACGGAGGGCTGGTACTGCGCGGCAAGGCGCTTGAACTCGTTGGTCTTAGCATGATGTTCCTTAGTATAGGGGTGGTCTGGGTGGCTGTCCAGGAGTTGGGCTATGTAGCGGTTGAATATCTGGAAAAACGAAAATGTCTTATATAGTTTCGTTAAATTAAGCTTAAAACACACACAAATAAAGTGGGTGCGCGTCGGGCGCGTGTCGGGACGGGAGTACGGCGGGCTTGTATATATTGTAATTGCTCGTATTATATGGATGTCAGCACACGAAAAGCGTGCGCGGGTCGTGGGCGGAGCGGGTCGGGAGCGGGAGCCGCGCACGCTTTTCGTCCCGTTCCCGTCCCGACCCGCGTCCGACAAGCACCCGCTTTGTGTGTGTTTTGAGCTTAAATGTTTTCGCACATTTCTTTTTGAAAGCTGATAAAATAAACAATGCTTATTACGTTAAGTATTTGTCAAATTTTTGATTATAATTTTTGGCCGAACTGTCGACGAACTTTACACGAACGTTTGTGCATTATCATCAAGTGAGCCTATAAATGAAACTTTAAAAGTAATTTACGCAAAAACTAAGAGCTTATATGGGACTTGTCGCCACTGCTTCTGTTTTCATGAAGGTAGCTAATGCAACACAATATTTCCTAACTTTCATCCGTTATAATCACAGTAATGTAACATCCACTGTTTATTATGGCGAAGCTCAGAAAAGGCGTAAAGATCATAGCACACCTATCAACTCGGAAAGGGATCGTCACCGTATCGCCTTTCGCCTCGCCGTCAATCAGGCGTCAACCTTACGTAAGCACGTAAACAAAGCAGATAGTGAGCTCCGGTTCGCCGTAAGCGCGCGCGCCAGTAGTGGGCTGCAGGCAGGCCGCGGGAGGGGTGAGAGGGGCAAGAGTAGACGAAGAGACGTAAGCTCGGGTACGGAGAGACGTCAGCGCGGGGACGGCGAGCTGTAAGCGCGGGAACTGCAAGTAGACCCCCAACGCGCGGTGCGTTGGGGATTTGTGATCTTGTCCCGAGGCGTGCGTTGCAGTAGGCAGTTTCATACAAGGACTACTGAATGGCTCAAGTTGATACGGTGACGATCCCTTTCCGAATTTATATGTGTGCTATGACCTTAAGTCTAGCAGGGGACGTTGTTTATCATTAGGTATGATCCGTTTGATGATAAGAATTATACTGACCTCAGGCGCCTTCCCGCTGTGCGCCGCAGTAACGGCTAGTCCCAGCAACAGGTCAGGTTGTTGCGGAGCGCGCGCCTGCGCCTCCGTCAGCATCTGTTCGGATTCCTCCCACATGCCTGCAAAGAACAGTTTTCGGTCAGTGCCATCTCTTGACCGATAGTGGAACTAATGTAATTTTTGTTGATGATTTCTGGAAAAGTGTGCTATTTAGAGACATCGTTTTATTTTTCATGTAAGTACTTATTCTTTACATAAGAGAAAATGGGTGTTAGTGCAATAAATAAACCAATGAGAACTTCTTAGCAACAGGTTACTCTAGAACCTCCCCCACAAGCCAACAGATGGCGTGATATTAACTTATAGCAAAATCAATGATATTTAGCCGTCACTCACCTCTGGATGCAGCAGCGGCGGCTCCGACGGCAGCCGGTCCAGCTCCCAACGCACCAAGCCTCTCCGACAACTCCATAATACTATAGTGTGCGTCCTGCACTCCTGGTCCACCCTGCATATACATACGTTACAAATGAACACCAAAAACAACGAAACTTCGTGTAAATAGAGCTAACATTACATTAGAAGGCAAATTTTCGTACATAAAAAAATGTTCACATTCAAGACGCAATCTGTCAAACTTGTCAAAAATGTTGGGAAATTGACTGTATTTTTGACAGATTGCGAGTGAGCTTTCAGGAATTGCCCCTCTGATAAAAGTACAAACAGGTTTTATTAAATAAATACAAGAGAAAAACAATCAGCCTTTCCGTACAATATTTCAATTTGCTTTTGTTAACTCCTTAGTTAATTAGGATCTTGGGTTTGCATTTAGGTAACCATCTTACTATTTAACGGTAATTGAGATATCATACTATTTAACCTCTATTTCATTAGGCTGTAACTAACCTGTGACAAGTTCAGCCAGGCTTGAGCCAGCTGTGTCAGAGTGCTGTCATCCTCCACGTCTTGCAGAGACTTCAGCTGCTTGCGAGCCAAGTCCGGTCGGTTCATAGCCAGGAGACACTGCAGGGTGAACGCACGGAGCTCCAGTGATTCAGCATTGTGGAGGATTCTAACAATGGATGTAGGAATTTGAAACATTTTATACACTGCTAAACATAGAACAAAAAATTCTAATCCTAAAATGAATGTTTCACTAACTTTGGATATTAATAATAAGTGTACTTATTATTTATTCATGTTGAGCTGTACCTACATAGTAGTTTATCACCATTTTTGAAGTGAAAACTTCTTTAGCGGCGTTGTGCACTTTTTTTGGGATGGGTAAAAAATTTTAAACTCTCGTCAGGACGTGACCGTAAGATCCGTTGCCTAGCAACCAACAAAGTAAATATCAAAATAAATAGTCTTTGAAATTACGTAAAGATTGCGAGGTATGAAATTTTAATGTGTCTAACATTAATATTAAACTTAATTAAAATAAAGGAATCTCAATATTTAGTCAAGTTGTAAAAACCATGTGAAACAGGGGCGACCAAGTAATATGAATAAAATAAATTAAACATACTTGAGAGCTGCTTCGTAGTTCTCCTCATGGTAGTAGATAGTGGCCGCTACAATAAGGAAGATTTCATTGGACAGCTCCGTGCCTTTAGCCACCTGGAACATTACACACTATGATCAATTTTGAGAATATATTGCATCATTTCTTTCTATTCTATAAGAGAACATTGTGTTTTAAAGTTGTTGTCATAATTATACTAAAATTCAAAGCATTTATTTCAAATATAATATATTGCTGGTTTGAATTATTGTCAAGGAGTTCAGCAGTTGCTCGGTGACTGGTAGCTAGTTGCCGGCTTTTTCATCTGAGAAGAAACTTTACATGCCACCATGTTTTAAATAACGAATCAATCATAATTATGAATTACCACTAAAGATTGCCTACACGAGCTTTATTTTGTGGAGTCATATCAACATTTTTTCATTAGTCCTAGGTTACTACTAAAAAAACAAGCTACTCACACGCGCATCAATATCAGCAACGATCGCTGGCTTATTGGCGTTTGGTGTCAAGTACTCCACTAATGTCTTCAGCGGCTGCAGCATAGGATCCGCGGTTTTAAGCTCTTGCAACACAATCCTGTGGTTGCCCTGAGCGATGTACGAGCGATACAGGAAAGCATCTCGTTGAAGCGCTATGAGAGGTGTGGATGGCTGAAAAAGCGAATAATTACGTTTAAATATAGTTGTTACGTAAGTTTATAATATAAATTACACTCGAAACAAAGGTTTTAACAGGAATTTTGAGGAAAACAGGAGCGGCACAACGTCACCGCCCAAAAAAAGTTGAAATACGCCCCGAAATGGCGAAATAGAGACAGTTTTGTTTCGCACAAATATTACTCACGGATACGCTCTGTGCCTCGTTGATTGCTTGTTGATAATTTCCAACATAAAATGCATTTTTAACATCGAAAAGCTCATCAACATCTTGCTGCTGACGTGCCATTTTGACAACTGATGATTGACATTTAATTAGTGTTGTCAGGTTATTAGTTCAATTAAAAACGTACAATGTTGCCATATTCCAGCGATTGTAATAAGTTTTGTTGTATGTAACAGAAAGAGTTTGGTTAAAAGTCGCTAGAGGGCATTACCAAACTACAATCGAACAGAACCATAACATCACGCCATCTCGTCATCTATAGAGGTAATAAAGATACGGCAAAAGCTAAGAAAAGTCAACAGTTTCGAAGCAAAACATGCCCCAAAGATGCAAATAACTTGGTTAAATGTCGCCAGAGGGCATTACTATAATCGAAATACAATAGACTGAGACCATCACGCGAGTGTCTAGTGAGGACTAATAGCAACTACAAAATAACTCATATTACAACTTTATGACTCTATCGATGCATAAGTAGGCAGGTAAATAAAAGCTTTGTTCGTATAATATCTAAGTTAGTTAGGAAAAGCACTTCTTCTGCCACACGAGCCACGTACGCGGTGCGCCACAAGCAGAGCTTATAATAGATATTATAATAAAAGCAATAAAGTAGGTATGAATCGAACAACTATTATTATTATCATTTTGAAACGCCTAACTTAAGTCAGTTTTTTAAATTAATTTTGCGGAACACACGTAGGTCGTCCATTCCAAAGTGTAGTTAAATGTTCTTTATTCATATTCATATTCATTTATTTGCATGCATTTGCTTTATGACCACGTACATTAGTGCCGATTCTCTTGTACACCGAACTAAACTAACTAAACTATCACTAAAATTCCTTACCATTAGCTATAAGAATCTAAAAGCTATTCGGCAAAAAAATATCTATAAGTACTTAAATTTTAAACATTTTGACACATCTAAAATCAAAGGACATCATTCATTTTGGGCTAAATGTGAAAGTGCCGGCCAAACAAAAAAAAAGTTATATTCCGTTAGAACATGTTATTTTCTTCACTTTTTACTATGGGACCAAATCTGTAGGGCCATTCCCTGCGCTGTTATACGTCTTTGTAAAATACTGTTTTCAGTATGTTTTAGTTAAGAGAATAACAGTAATCTAATTATAATAAGAGCTTTTTATGGCAGTAATCATTACAGGCATCTTCTATTGTGAAACTAAGGTTCTAGGGTTATTCTCCACATAACTACAGTGTGCGAAATAAAGTTTTTTTTTTATAGTACTAGTCTAAGCTGATTGAAATAGGTACTTATCACTAGTATTAACTGGTTTTATGTCCATAAAACGCCACAGGCATGGAACAGAGGTGTGGTGGTACTCTTCTTTAAAAAGGGCTACAATACCCTGCTTAAGAACTATAGGCCCATCACACTTCTGATCCATATCTACAAGCTGTTTTCAAGAGTCATCGCGAACCGTCTCATGCCCAGTTTTGACGACTTCCAGCCTCCCGAACAAGCCGGATTCCGTAAAGGCTGTAGCACCGTGGACCACATACATACGCTGCGGCAGGTTATACAGAAGACCGAAGAGTATAACCTGCCTCTCTGCTTAGCGTTTGTGGATTACGAGAAAGCCTTCGATTCGATCGAGACATGGGCTGTACTGCAGTCTCTTCAACGGTGCCAGATCGACTATCGGTACATCGAGGTGTTTAAGTGCCTATACGAAAACGCCACTATGTCAGTCCGACAGTCAGATACCACAGTGTCTGAAGACGAAAGTCTTTGACCATTGCGTGTTGCCAGTGATGACTTATGGCACTGAAACGTTGTTGCTCACAATGGACCTTATCAGAAGGCTAAAAGTCACCCAAAGAGCAATGGAGAGGGCTATGCTTGGAGTTTCCCTACGTGATCTAATAAAAAATGAAGAGATCTGCAGGAGAACCAAGGTAACCGACATAGCCCGAAGAATTGCTAAACTTAAATGGCAATGGGCAGTACACATTGTTCGTAGACCAGATGGCCGATGGGGCTGAAATATTCTGGAGTGGCGACCGCGTACCGGAAGACGTAGCGTTGGAAAGCCTCCCACAAGATGAACCGATGACCTAGTAAAGGCCGCAGTAATCCGCTGGATGCGGGAAGCACAGAATCGATCGAAGTGGCGGGGCTTGGGGGAGGCCTATGTCCAGCAGAGGACGTCTTTTGGCTGATAATTATGATGAAATAGACCTAAAACCAGTTAATACTAGTGATAACTATTTCAATCAGCTAATAATAGTGTAGCGGTTACACCGCGACATAAAAACTACGCAGTAAAAAACATGACGTCACACAATTCCTGCATCTCGCAGTTAGAGTTTACCAAGCGAAAAACATAGATAAGACTATCCGAAATCAACATATGGGCAGTTGCCCGCCAGACATAACAACCCGTCTGGTTGGAGGATCCTCCCTTTTCTATGGTGAATGAGTGAACTTTACACCCTGTTCCTCATACCCCTAAATTGGTGACCCCGACGTGATTCGTCAACGCAGCCTTCGTGCAACAACTTCAGCGTGACGTCATCATCATCACTCCCGCAAGCTTTCGTGAGGCGAGTCACACAGCCAGCCAGCACACACGGCTTCAACGGGTATCCTGACCACCAGCATGCAGCGAACGCGCATTCCTGGTCATCACCCTCAGCCACATCACCCCGACTCACTGGGGAATCACCGCAATCACCTCAATCACCGCAATCACCTCAATCGCCGCAATCACCGCAAACAGTTCCGACCCACCGTGAACTGTGCGGCACCCGGTTCCGACTCACTGGAACCACAATCACCATCGCCGCAATCACTGCAGACAGTTCCGACCCACTGTGAACTGAGCGGCACCCGGTTCCGACTCACTGGAACCACAGCTGGCACTGTGAAGCATCGCAAGATCCAAGACTCAGCCCACTATCGACCTCCGGTCTCCGGAGGGGAGTGATGTAGCGGTTATACCGCGACATAAAAACTACGCAGTAAAAAACATGACGTCACACAATTCCTGCATCTCGCAGTTAGAGTTTACCAAGCGAAAAACATAGATAAGACTATCCGAAATCAACATATGGGCAGTTGCCCGCCAGACATAACAACCCGTCTGGTTGGAGGATCCTCCCTTTTCTATGGTGGATGAGTGAACTTTACACCCTGTTCCTCATACCCCTAAAATAGTACTGTCGAAAAAAAAACTTTATTTCTCATATTGTAGGTATGTGGAGAATAACCCTAGAACCATAGTTTCACAATAAAAGATGTTGCCTGTAATGATTACGCCATAAAAAACTATTATTATAATTAGATTACTGTTATTCTCTTAACTAAAACATACTGAAAACAGTATTTTACAAAGACGTATAACAGCGCAGGGAATGGCCCTACAGATTTGGTCCCATAATGAAAAGTAAAGAGAATAACATGTTCTAAATAACTTTTTTTTTGTTTGGCCGGCATTTTCACATTTAGCCCAAAAATGTATGGACCGTGAATGTTCTCCTTTGATAATCGCATCGAAACTCCACGTGGTAGCTACTTGTTTGCTATACCCCGTGATTTTATTTAGAGCCAGAGAGGCGCGCAGGGTCCAGCCTCGACGTGTTTTATATGGAATTTTTAACTTTTTGTACTTATGGAAAATATGAAAAATTAAAAAACGTACCTATGTGTTGAGGTATAGGGGTTTTTAAAAGTTTTTAAAAGGGGGTCCAAATTTTCATTATTTTTGCGATAAGACGCACCGTTTTCGAGATAGGTATGAGCAAAAAAAAAAAAAGATACAGTACTGTTTACTGTTTTTGCACCTGAAGTCGAAGTGTTGGTGAGAATTTTAGTTCATGACAACTAATTTTATTTCACTCATTTTTAAGCGTTTAAAAATAGTCAGATTTAGTTGGATAATCAAAATTATTAGGTGAAAAACGTCAAATTCAGAATAGCAAAATTGCGATTTACACTAACTAAACTCATCTCATTGCAATCTTAGGGCTGTCAGACTAAAATATAGTTAAGTTGTGTCATTTTAGTCTATTTCAGAATGGGAAATCCTCGTTTGACAGGACTAAACAAAATTTTTATGATTTTTAGTCTAGTTTAGAGGCATTTGTGAGAAGAGAATCGGCACCATTGTTGTAGGTAGATAGGTAGGTACGTATTCCTCTCTTTTCTTGCACACAATAAATAAATTGTTATCTGACGCTGAACATTTGTTGAAAGGAGGCTTCCTCCATTATTTGCCGCACTTTTTACGATAATTCCAAAGACTCAGGTAGAAAGGATACCACCTGGCTTCCTTGGACGCGTGATGCCAATGATGCCATTGATGGTGAAAGGTCGTAAGTAGTTGATAAAATCAATTATTTCTAATAAAATAACCGAATTAGTAAAATTGGGTAGATATTTTTAGGGAGAAAATTATTGTTTTTTTTTAATAAGTAGGTATAATTTTTGAAAATATGAAAGAAAGGTGACTTTAGTTTTGAAATTAATGGATAAGAAAGAAAAGAAAGAAAGAAAAATATTTTATTTGGGACACGCACAGGAAATACAAAAAAAAAAAAATAGTAATAAAAAGAACAATAGAGCTAACAAAATCGTGAACACAAATACAATATAAAAAGAACACCTGTGCGAGGCCAAAAAGGCTCCTATTTCAGCATAATGCTATGATATTTGAGATTAAAAAAAAAAAACACAAATACCGCAGCGCTGGTATTCTGATAGAAATATTATTAGTAAAGAATTGAGCTTTGAAACCATAGAAGTAGGTAGGTATGGAAATAGTGTAGTGTAGTAAGTATGGTTAGTGTCCGTAGAAATATGTATCCTATCTATGGATGAAAATTCTTTCTTATGTATATCTATGGTTGAAACTTTGTAAGTTAGTTATATTATTTAAAAAATGCGTAAAAAAATATCTCCAAATAAATTGTTACTATGATACCATAATCAAGAAGACAACATTGAAAGTTTTATCATTTGTACCCAGAAAGAACATTGTCGAAATTTCAAAGGGACTAGGACTAGGGGACCATGAATGGATAAGACGAAACGAGAACGACAATGCCTGTAATATACTATAGCTTGTAACAATAACACATCATTTTCGCACCTTTCTTTTGTAAAAGAGATAAGAAAGTATTGTTTCATTTTGGCATTATCAGGTAATGTTAAGGAACACTAAAAAGCTTTAAAGACTTAGACGATTTTTAGTTGTTATTTAAGAAGTTCACGAAGATAAGAAGTGACAAAGATTTTAAAACTTTGAACACGTAAAACAAAATACTGCGATGACTAATCGGCTGCCAAGCGCCTCTGTAGTGTAGTCGATAACATTTTAATTGTTACAACGTCCATGTTAGTACCTATTTTACATACATAACATCACGCTTGTATTTCCTGAAGGATTAGGCAGAGGTGTACCTATAGTACACCCACATTTCGCCAGTTATGTTTAAGTCCCAAGTCCCATGTAATAGGGGGCGAACCTATTGCCATCAACCGGGCTCGAATCCAGACTCCGGGCTGCTCTACTGAGCAATTTCAGATGGAAAAACCCAATAACACTGACCGACTCGAGAATCGAACCCAGAACCTCATGATCAGCAGTAGCGCTTGCGTCCACTTTCCCAATGAGGCAGTAAACCATTTTGTAATAAACATTCAAGGTCAATGCGTATAGACAATTACGTAGTATTATATTATCTGTGACAGTGAGGATGATTTGAAGGTCATAAAAAAAACAAAATAATTTGTTTTTCTGGTTTAAAAATATCAAAGATAAGATAATTATTAGAAATAATTTAAATGAAAGTTACGTTAATATTAATTCCCCCCAAAAGAAACAAACTAATCTGCGTTCGCAATTCATTTGCAAAACATGTAAACAAACACGAGTTTTAGGAAAAACAACTGTAATACCTACACATAAGGTTCAGTTTGCGGTGTGAGTCTGTCTGGCAGGCCCCAACGAGATTTATCAACAGGTGATAGGTTTACATAAGGACATTATTTTGTACCTATAGAAAATAAATAAGATATATTTTGTACCTCAACAGTTTTTGATTAAATGACGTTTCTATGAGGTGTCTGGCTAGCGGGCCCCTTATGATTATTTTTATTGTTATTATACTTTCAGATCGCCCAGTAGTGCTCGAAGTTAGAAAATATTATGTACCTTACAAATCCGAAATTTCGACTTTCTGTGAGCTATACTTTAGGAGATATTCGTTACTTAGACAAACTTCCAGCCAGCGGGCCACTTTTTAAATACTACTCTTTTATATCATACAATAGCAGTAGAAGATTGATCCTATTATGTACCTTACAAATCCAAAATTTCGACTTTCTGTGACCTATACTTTAGAAGATATTCGTTACTTAGACAAACGTCCAGCCAGCGGGCCACTTTTTAAATACTACTCTTTTGTAACATACAATAGCATTAGGAGCTTGATCCTATTATGTACCTTACAAATCCAAAATTTCGACTTTCTGTGACCTATACTTTAGAAGATATTCGTTACTTAGACAAACGTCCAGCCAGCGGGCCACTTTTTAAATACTACTCTTTTATATCATACAATAGCATTAGGAGCTTGATCCTATTATGTACCTTACAAATCCAAAATTTCGACTTTCTGTGACCTATACTTTAGAAGATATTCGTTACTTAGACAAACGTCCAGCCAGCGGGCCACTTTTTAAATACTACTCTTTTATATCATACAATAGCATTAGGAGCTTGATCCTATTATGTACCTTACAAATCCAAAATTTCGACTTTCTGTGAGCTATACTTTAGAAGATATTCGTTACTTAGACAAACGTCCAGCCAGCGGGCCCCTTTTTAAATACTACTCTTTTATATCATACAATAGCATAAGGAACTTGATACTATTATGTACCTTACAAATCCAAAATTTCGACTTTCTGTGAGCTATACTTTAGAAGTTATTCCATTCTCCCATGTCAATCTTCAAGCTATCATTTACTCATTAAAGATTATAATTACTAGGTATTACATTTTCTCTTTTAATCATTTACATAGCGCCCTACTTAAAAGGACTACTCTTTTTCTTAATCCCAGTTTTGTTGTAGCACTGTTGAGTGATTATGAAAGTAGGTATAATGTTTGAAAACGGGTTTGCCAGTTAGGCGCTTATTTTATTAACGAATACCTTATAAAGTCCATAGGAAGTTGAAATTTTGGATATGTAAGGTACAGACGCCAGCATATCAAGTTACTACAATCTGTCAAATTTCTTTAATAGATTTTTAACTTTATCGCTAAAGAATAAGGTTCAATGTTGATTGGGAAAATTTGACAGATTGGAGTAGGTTGATGTGCTGGCGTCTGTACATAATAGTATTACCCAGTTAGTGGGTTGTGGAGGTGAGATAGGCAGTCGCTCTATATAAAATACTGGTATTTAGCTGCATTCGGTTAGGTTGGGAAAAGGCTAGGCAGATTGAAGGTACATAATAGCACAGTATAAAAGATACAGTAGGACGATGCCTTTGATCTCGTGGTAAATGCAGACGTGGTAGGCATTGTCACGACAGCTAGGGTTGTCCCAAGTTAACAATATTTATTTTATTAATTTATTTTAGATCAACATGGGCATCAACATTATTATAAACAATAATTAACAATTATCAAAAAGATCGTCTTTTTGTGTACCAGCCACTCATCTATAAAACTGTAGGTATCTTTATAAATGGGCGACTGAGAAATATTAGATTTACTAGATTTATTTATTAGATTTTTGGTTTTTAGATTTACTGGATTTGAAATTTCTGTTGTTGAACTTAATTATATAAAAAAATCCTCATCCTAATACAAAAAAAATATTGGGAAGCATGAACATGGTTTGGTATTGAATTCTATTTGACTCAAATGCTCAAACAATTTAGACCCAATGTTGTTTCCAGAAAAATTAAAAATCGACATCAATTTTGTTTCCAAGCTATGGATGGATGTAATCCACAAAATCATCCTGAGGGACTTGTAGTCCTCCGAAGCGATCACGGCTAGTATTTTAAGCTGAAATTTATGAAATCGCAGTTTTTTACTAACGTAAGATGACGACTTGCACTCTTCACAACACACGTCGTATGCACCATTATAATATTACTAGCTTCTGCCCGCGACTTCGTCCGCGTGGAATAGTTACTTTGGGCTAACGCTAACTTTAACCCGCGACTGAATTACCCTAAAATACTACAAAATTAAATAATGTATCTATTTAGATAAGGAAATCAACAAAAATAACTAAATTAAAACAAAACTTATTATTACTGACTTATTCATGTAAAAAGTATTTATTTTATACGATGATATTTTGGAAAAACAAATTTAAAAAGTAGTTCGCTGAGCACACCCGTTTCTAAGGCTGGTTTTAGAGTCACGCTGACCGTCGGCGCTGACAACCGAAACGTATGAACTTCAGATGTCAGCGCTGAGTGGTTGGCGTAATTAAAAAACGTTTCCTAAGGCTGGTTTTAGAGACACGCTGACCGCACGCTGACCGTCGGCGCTGACAGCCGAAACGTATGAACTTCAGATGTCAGCGCTGAGCGGTTGGCGTAATTTCATAGAATACTAAACATTATATACATTGTCTTGTCAGCGCCGACGACGGTCAGCGTGAGAGGAAAACCAGCTTAAAGAGTCGATTCAGCCAACCACGCGTCTGAGCTGCGCGGCATGGTATTTCGCAGAGCTAACTGGGGCCACCGCCCTTCCCCCTCATAACTGCCTTACATAACATACATAATCAGCCTTTTACCAGTAGGTAATAGGCTGATAGAGAGGAGCCCTGTGTCCCAGCAGTGGGAACAGTAGTTCCCACTGCTGGGACACAGGGCTCCTCTCTATGAGAGGGAGTAGGCTGTAATGCACCACACGGGCACAGTGCGGGTTGGTAGATGTCGCATGTCTTCGAAGTTTTGGTTCTAAGACGCCGGTTTCCTCACGATGTTTTCCTTCACCGTTTTGAGAGCAGTAGTGATGAAATTATTTACACAAAGTAAAGCGCCTGCTGGGGTTCGAACCCACGACCTACAACACGTAAGTCCCCCCGACTTATATATACCGATACCACTGAGCCACCACTGCTCCTGTTGCCATCATAAATGCGCGCGTAGTACTTGATCATTATTTTGCTGCGATGTTATTTTAAAACTGCGATATCTCCTAAGATATTCATTGAAATCGAATGATGTAAAGAGCAATTTTGTTTTAAATTAAATACTTGTCATGGGGAACAATTCTGTCATACATGATTTTTGCGAAACTTTCACCGTTTACGCAGCGCATGCAGCGGAAGCTCTCAAAATGAAAACAAAAACCCCGATTTTGAAACATTCTTCATTGGTGCTCCACTCCTATTGGTCTTAGCGTGATGATATATAGCCTATAGCCTTCCGATAAATAGACTAACTAACACTGAAAGAATTTTTCAAATCAGACCAGCAGTTCCTGAGATTAGCGCGTTAAAGTAAACAAACAAACAAACAAACTCTTCAGCTTTATAATATTAGTATAGATACATAAATTAAAACAATATTAAATTCAACACGATAGCCCTGAAAGTTATTTCCCGAACTACTAACACGGTAGCGTAAGCAGTCCGGGAGCGCGCTTCCCCCGTCTCGCCCCTCACGCCCCGCAAGATTACCCTGTCTTTAGACGTGTTCATCAGACGACTGTATGATGTATAGACTGATGGGTGATAATAGTATCAAGCTTCTTATTCTATGTATGATATAAATGAGTAGTATTCAGAAACAGACCCACTGGCTGGACCTTTGTCTAAGTAACGAATATCTTCTAAAGTATAACTCACAGAAAGTCGAAATTTTGGATTTGTAAGGTACATAATAGGATCAAGCTCCTAATGCTATTGTATGATATAAAAGAGTAGTATTTAAAAAGTGGCCCGCTGGCTGGACGTTTGTCTAAGTAACGAATATCTTCTAAAGTATAGGTCACAGAAAGTCGAAATTTTGGATTTGTAAGGTACATAATAGGATCAAGCTCCTAATGCTATTGTATGTTACAAAAGAGTAGTATTTAAAAAGTGGCCCGCTGGCTGGACGTTTGTCTAAGTAACGAATATCTTCTAAAGTATAGGTCACAGAAAGTCGAAATTTTGGATTTGTAAGGTACATAATAGGATCAATCTTTTACTGCTATTGTATGATATAAAAGAGTAGTATTTAAAAAGTGGCCCGCTGGCTGGACGTTTGTCTAAGTAACGAATATCTTCTAAAGTATAGGTCACAGAAAGTCGAAATTTTGGATTTGTAAGGTACATAATAGGATCAATCTTCTACTGCTATTGTATGATATAAAAGAGTAGTATTTAAAAAGTGGCCCGCTGGCTGGACGTTTGTCTAAGTAACGAATATCTCCTAAAGTATAGCTCACAGAAAGTCGAAATTTCGGATTTGTAAGGTACATAATATTTTCTAACTTCGAGCACTACTGGGCGATCTGAAAGTATAATAACAATAAAAATAATCATAAGGGGCCCGCTAGCCAGACACTTCATAGAAACGTCATTTAATCAAAAACTGTCGAGGTACAAAATATATCTTATTTATTTTCTATAGGTACAAAATAATGTCCTTATGTAAACCTATCACCTGTTGATAAATCTCGTTGGGGCCTGCCAGATAGACTCACACCAGTTTGCGCTACAACTTCATATTTTTTTATAACTTTTTCAACAGTACTCGTCGGTCTAAAATGAACTTTATAAACACGGACATAAAGTTTATGTTTGCCTAAGTGGAAAACTCGTCTTTGTTTACATGTTTGGCAAATAAATTACGACCGCAGATTAGTATCAATCTGCCTATCCTTTTTTCCCGACTTCGGCGAAGCAAAAAGTAGGGTTATGATTTTGACCGGTAAGTATGTATTACATAATGTTCATCTGTAACCTCATAACTTCTTAACTACTGATCACAAATGAGTTATCGTTGGAAGCGTCTTGATTGTCCGCTGGTATACTTATAGGCTATGTGACGTTACGACGACGAATGAAAAAACATACTTTTTATTGTACAGTCAGCTGCAGAGAAATCTCACCCCCTAGCAATGTATTTTTAGTTTTTTTGTGGTGAGATTTCTCTACAGCTGACTGTACCATGTTGGGTATCAAATGAAAGGGCTTGACGAGCACATTACAAATATGTAAATACACATCATATTGTCTAAGTTTTAAATACAAGCAAAAGTGAGACTGTGATTCTACCGTGGTGATACGCACGGCGCGGCTGTAATACATATTAATACCTATTATACAAATAAACCTAAACAAAAAAAAAGCGGCTCTGCAAATACTTTATCACGAAATTATAACCCCAAAATAATTTAAATAAAAAGTAAGTTAAAAAACTAAAACCCGACTACTGAAAAATCACGCTCTAAAAAGTATGAAACAAGAAAATATTTCGGACAGAAATCAAGACATACCTACCTAGGTATAAAAATGGTCTAGGTAAAACCGTGGTCGTATGCCTGTACACTAGTTGTAACCTACAAAATTATAACGTTATGCGGTCTTGATTTCTGTCCGAAATATTTTCTTGTTTCGTACTTTACTCGTAGTAACACTGACGGAACAAATTAGTATGTTAGTCCTTTTACTGACGCAGCTTCAAGTTATTACAAGTCAAAAATTTACAGGAAGAGAGTTGACTGTTAAGTGACTTTGCTGTTTCCTAGGGTTTTCCTCCCACCACGCAAGTAAATTACCTATTTCTATAATTACGCGATTTTGTTTTCAAACTGGTTACATATCAACTTCTTCGATGGTACCAACCTAATATAGATCAAAGTGAGTCCGAATAGTTTAGCCGTTATTACCACGTATCAAACAAACAGAAACTCACGTGCACGTGCAGTATGGATTTTCTCAAGTGAGTATAGGACCTATGTAATGTTATGTGTCCGTCTGCATGAATGTTTCCAGCATTTAGGGCAGGCCTGCACTACGTGCAGTCAATCCAACAGTCAATGTCTTAATTACTTCACTTAAGACGCAGATATAATAATATGCTAGTGACCTTTAGTGGTTAGCTTGCGTATTCTGTAACGAGCTCACGCAACGCGTCGTACCCGTCGCCGTCGTTGCGTAATAGGACTCGCCCATCCAGGAGCGCTGTCCCAAATAAGACGCATTATTAATTTATTATACATAAAACAAAAGGTATTTTAATAACTAAAAGATTAATAATTAAATTATCTTTGAAATGGTGAAGGTTTTAGAAAAATACGCTTTGTAGATTTTGCGTGATTCAAAGGTTTTTATCCGCGTTAGATAAAACTTAATGCTAGCCACACACGTTACGATTTGCTTGTACAAGCAAATCGTTACGTGTGTGGCTAGCATTACAAATTAATTTCACTATTCTACAAACATAATCTAAAATGCTCTCTAATTTAACATTATTTTTTTCCAAATCATTAACACTATATACTCGTCTAGACGTGAACTTCAGTATAAAATTAAATAAAAGCTTAAAGTGCAAGCTTTTATTTAATCATTAAAAGTCGGTTATCGTCGCCTTAAAGTAAATTCGTTTATTTATCCGCTTTTGTACCTATAATTTACCTAAATGTTTAATTCCTAATTCTAATTAGGTAACTTGGTTGCTAATTAATGGCTAATGCTGGTAAATTTTTTTTGGTAGGTAGGTACTTAATTAACATTACCAAAACAAAACCCTGCTACCAGGTTACCATAAATCAATGCATCAACCGTCTCGTTCTCGTTTCAAATTCGACCGTTGAAATAACCGAAATAAAGCGTCTTGCATTGTATGCAACTGCAAGTAGGGCCGACGGCCGGTGCAACGACAGATGTGAGCCAAGGGCCTGAGAAAAGGGCCCTTACAATACTCACCTTGGGGCTAGGGTCGGCAGAAGGCAATGTGAAAGAAATTTCGCAAAGCAAAATCTTATAGAGCTCGAGAAATAAGGGCAACGTATGAGTCGGTGGGAAAAGTTTTGCATTGAGCACTCGTGGGGCGATCTTTTCAATATAATTTTGCAGGTAAATGCATTAATGTGCATGGACTGCCAATATTATTAGCAGCTTTACCTATAGAGGCGAAAAAATCTTAATATTTTTACGCATTAAATTATAGACACGGGGGACAAAATTCAAGAATATTTAGGTTACTTAAAAGGAACGGTGATTTGAAAGAAAATATTGTGCTTATGTGGTCATGTATGCCTGTGTAATTAATTACTGTAGTACTTAGTTCAGGTATAAAGCAAAAGTACCTACTTAGGCATGTTTTCACGGCACGGTTGGCGCAGTGGTTATATGCGATTGACAGCTGCGCTGCGTGTCGCGGGTTCGATCCCCGCACGGAACAAATATTTGTATGACCTACAACTGCCTACAAGTAGTTGTTCCGGGTCTGGCTGTTTGTGTATGTGAGTTTAATTGTTTGTAAACGCACCCACAGTACAGAATAAATTTTCTTAGTGTGGGGCAACCAAAAAAACCAAAAAATCTGTTGGCTATGCACCTCATTGCACGGCCACAGATGAGTACAGATGGCTCACTCCGGAGAATCATTTAAATAAATAGCGACTGTTGCTACGACACAATAAAGTGCAATTCAGGTCGCACAGCGCTAATTACCTACAGTTATCTTCACCTAGAAGTTGCCTCTCTTTCTATCGCGGAACTCTTATATCTTTTGACTACGTAACGTTACACTTACTAAATTGGCCAGACAAGACGAACCCGCCGCGTACACAATAGCTTCATACCTAAAATGCTTACTGAATCATCTGTATGAATCTGTGGTACGGCACAGTTACCTGCTATGTTTTTCCTTCCCAATCTGTTACTGGCTGCTGATAACCTTCACTACTTTTTAGAGCTAATAAAAACTGGCCCAGTATTGGCCATTGTGTAAAACCATGTGATGTTTAGAAGGGTTACCGTTTTGTTTGTAAGGGCGTTAGAACTGGTTAAGCACTGATCCGTTAGAATCTTTTAACCCTTCAATCTCTACTCGCTTGGGAATTAGAGCACCCTTACAAATGATGGCCAGTTTTTCTTTAACTACGACTAAACCTAAAATGGAGTCCGTTAATAAAAATAATGAGCATTGATATGGGTTTTAACATAAGACGGAACTTGTAACATTTCTCAGAAATGATAACGAAATCATGACGAATTCGCTGATTAATTTTTCATTATTAGGCATTTGAAGTTTATGTTCTTCAATTTAATACTTTTTTCCGTAGATTCAGATGCTATCTCCTTAATCTTCGGTTCTCCTGGTACATTAAAGTTGGCGAACAAGTAAGTAATTTGCTCACTTTTCCGTCCGGCCGGCATTAGGTAAGGTCGTTGACCGCGGCCAGCTGCTGCAGGCTTGATCGAGGGTCGCGACCCTTCGCCAAGAAACCAGCCCTTAACTGTACTACACTCAAGATGTGATTTTTTCAACATAAACGGCATGATTTGGATTTTATGTTTCAATTCGATGTGCTGATTTGAATTTCGAGCCTCATTTCGCGTTTAGCTGTCTAGCTAGCAAAATATTTTTTTTTTATGAACGTTACACATCAGATGCAGACACCGATTAGGTACTAAATACAATAATTAATCACTAGGTACCCAATTATTGGCTCTGACGCTGAAGGTACACTTCTTTGTACAAATTGCCCAGTATGGCATTAACATCTCACCAACGTGGTTAGGCACAATAACTTCAACATCAACATTACAGGACGAGTATAAGTACATCGACATCTTACCATGATAAATAAAAAGACGATTGGTCGGACAACGACTTCTTCAAATATAAGAAGGTACAACAATTCCTTTGCCAAAAAAAATACATTTGTCTTCTAACATGGCAATGCTGCCAGACTTTTTGGCACTACCAAAGTTATCAACCATAAACTGTAATCATGTGCTTGAAAGACTTCTAAAACATTTAAATCACGTACCTACTTATAAAATTACGCTCATCAAAGAAATATCACAACAAAGACTATATTCTTAACATACCATTCGAAAAAATCAAGAAATAATCGTACAATAATAATGAAAGTAACCGCTCAGCTCAGGCAGGTAAGTTTTGAAGATTGCATCTTGCATCTTTGAATCATTGTCTACGTCTTCTGCGAACAACTGAAGGATTAAAACTGCACTGATATTGTAAAGATTTCAAGACCATCTTTTTCTTGCAAAAAAAAACAATGTTCTCTGCAAAAAATAAACATGAGGCACCTAAGTATCTGTTTGTTTATTTCATGGCGGCATGGGAGGTACATACTTTGAATTTGACCTTTGCAGCACGTGTTCATAATTTATTTTTCTTCATTATGTTTGCTTAAGGAAGTAATAACAGCCGCACGGGGCGCTTGCCGCGGTTGGTCAGTGCATGGGTGACCATCTTTACATACCAAGAAAGACCCCTCCGTGCCTCGGAAAGCACGTTATGTCGTTGGTCCATGCTGTCATTTGTAGGTCTTTGACAGTTGTTACGGGTTGTCAAAAGCCCAAAAGTCTGACAACCGGGTGCGCCAAAGTTCACCTAAATTTTCAACTCCAATAATTGGAAATCCGAAAATGTTCTTCCTAACATTTTTCATCCTAACAATCACAATTCCTACTCTGTCTCTAATGTTCATAATTCCGAAGCATTCAACTTCATATAATGTCAGTAGCAACAAACGTCTATTATACTTTTATTTGTTTTCCTATATTTTCTCAACATAACCATCTTTTACACTATTATTCAAAGTCATATCTTTTTTGTTTAGATAAGGATTAGGTTAAGTTAGGTTAGAACTGTGACCAACTACGCGCAAGCCGAGCGAGCGAAGCGAGCGGTGCCGCGACAGCGGCCGGCGAGCGCTACCTCAAAATTGGTCGCAAAATTTTTCTAAGTATTTTTTTATAGTGCCCCCAAGACGACACTTTGACCTAAATTTCATTCATTTAAGACAAAAATCAGTGAAACGACTTTTAATTATTCTAAACAGTTGGTTTTTAGACATAATTATCTCAGGTATAGTTATAGTAATAAATATGTAACAACAATAACCAAAAATAAAATGGCTAAATGTAAAAATGTGAACAGTTGTTTTGTAATCACAAGAAATAGTTTAAAAACAAACCTTCTCCTTCAAAGCATCTGGTTCATGATTATGTTCTCTCAGTAGGATAAAAGCGTTTTATGTTAAAAAACAGTAGGAGTTTAATTATATTTACATTAATGATATTATTAATTAAATTTTTCGGAAACATGAGTGTTATGAACAGCGCCGGTAGCACTACAAATAGTATGAATGAAAACTTTAGGATGAAAAATTTTAGGAAGAGTGATCATTCGGATTACAAATCATTAGGAAGAACAATTTCGGGTAAAGAACTTTAGGTGAGCCAATATGGACCCCTGACAACCATGAGTCTTAACAAGCGGTGTGTTACCCAGTAACTGGGTTGAGCGGTCAGATAGCCAGTCGCTCCATGTGAAACACTGGTATTCAGCTGCATCCGGTTAGACTGGAAACCGACCCCAAAACAGTTGGGAAAAGGTTTGGCAGATGATGATGACTGCTTTCGGAAGGTTTCCATCTACGCGATCAACAACTTTGATGACGGGGCTTCCCTCGTTTTAATTAGCTGATGATTTTATGAATATGCTCGTTGTATTTCTCTAGTATTTGGCAGGTATAATTATCGGTTATTCAAGTTGTGAATATTGCGATACTTCCGCCCTTCATAGCTACAATTTATTGAGAAGAATACCTGGCAAAGATACAATTAACCTATTGAATAACAAGATCCGCTGTTAAACCTACGCCAAACAATAGTCACGCAAGACTTGAAAAACGAACAGGAAACCAGGACCGGATACTATTTGCAATATTCAAAAATCGATTCTTACGTCTCTCGGAGCATCCGTTTTTATCTCAAACATCGAACGACATCCAAAGAAGTGTGTAACAGGCGAAAAAAAAAACAGTACACTCACGAACAAAAGGCCCGTCTCACATCTGCTATCCGGCGTATTATGAGCAGATGGTCTGAAAGGGCCTTACGCTAAAAAAAATCACTACCTGCTTATATTCATTGTTGTCTCGCAGTGTACTTATTCTTGAACTTGAGACGTACAGACTGAGGGTGACTAACTTAACGAGAGTAATAGGATAGTTCTCACGGTTCAAGTTGGAGGGAATTGTACAACGTGGTTCTAGAAGTAAGTACATTAAGTACAAAAATAATTTCAGAGATTCTACGTATGTACAAGCAGAAATAAACATTCTATAACATTTATCTAAAATATTCGAATTTCGAACTTCACTAGTCAAGTAAGACCATAGTGCACAGCTAGAGCTGTCTGAAATCATAACATCAAAGATATGACTATTAATTTTTGAAAACAATACGATCAAGCCATGTTATAGATAAAACGAAGTTAGATGCATTAATCCTTTTTGAAGTGAAAACTTCTTTAGCGGCGTTGTGCACTTTTTTTGGGATGGGTAAAAAATGTTAAACTTGCGTCAGATCGTGCCGTAAGCTCCGTTGCCTGGCAACCGACACAGTAAATATCAAAATAAATAGTCTTTGACATTACGTAAAGATTGCGAGGTAAAAATTTTACCTATATTGATGGGTAAAAAAAAGCAGTCAAAACATACTTCATGAAAAGTGTTTACTTAATAAATTGTTTATTTTTGTTAGACTATATTTTGAAAATAAATAATTTGTGTAAATTATGTAATTGTGTAACGTTAATGTTCAAGTTTTCACTTCTACCGACACTCCCGGAGTGCAACCCGTTGTTTTTTTTTTACATTTCAATGGTAAGCTGAGCTCGCCTTGTACGAATGTTCTATACGATGCGAGATCAGCATAAACTGGAAAACTATAGATTGATGTGTAGCCGTGTGTACCTTTGAAATAAATAAGCCACGACGATAAAAATCTATAGTGATTTTTCAACATTACTGTAGGTAGTTTACAAATAGGACGTTCTGCTAATAGGACAAACTGCTCGTAGGACCTTTTGCTAGTGCCGTTTTGATTATAGGTCATTATTCTATTAGGACCATTTGCTTTTAGGACTTTTTAATACGGAGGGATAGGATAAATGCAGTTTTGCCAAGTACCCTGATTTCATTCATGATCTAGACTAGTATGAATTACGATTACTCAATAGAATCAAAATTGTTATGCACAACGCAGAAGCATGGTCACCCGAATCCCGCCACCGTTTAAGTGAATGCATGTATTGAAGAGAAATCCACGGCTTCGTACAGCTTGAGCTCGCATTATAATATAAATATACACAAAAAGAATAGATCAATATGTACAAAAACACATCGGCTCTATGCTCCATGAGAAAATATTAACGTGTGAATTTGATGTAAATAGGTATATTGCATACAGTGCATGCGAAAGATAATTTTGGACGAATGTCGCTACCTAGTTGGAGTTTGTGCGATTACCAGGGTGTCAGCAACACGTGGAGATATGGCTGCTATTTTCCATTGCATGTTTCACGGGAAGTCCAAGTTTCATTAACGGCGGATAACCTCAATTATCTAAACTTAAGATGAATGATGATATTTTAATAAAATAAATAAAAAATAATTTGAATTTGATTGAATCTTTTTCAGGTTCATGCAGACAAGCGCAACGTGACGGTGTGACGCGACTGGTAGACTAATATCCATGCAGTTTTCATAAAAATTGTGCTACTAGCTAGAGTCGCTTCGCGCCTTAATGAAATCGTACCAAAATAAAAGGTGTCTAGTATTTTATTAACTGACGACAAAAAAGAGGAAGTTCTCAAGACGCGAGTTTTTTTTGGTATTGTGCTTTTTTAAGTTTTAATGAAAACAAGAAAGAAAAAGATTTACTTATTGGGACTCTCACAGGAAGATTACAAATTAAACTAAACACATAGAAATATAAAAAAGGAAAATGACAGTAAAAGCAGAAAGTCCTGTACGAGGCCAAAAGGTTTATTAAAAAAATATACATACAATTTTCATTTTTTTTTTTTTGATAGTTTTGAGTAGCTTATGGAATTAATGTTCAATGCGATAAATATCCACCACGCTCGAAGAAATTGGTATGATTCTAGTCAGAAATCACAGCCAAAGCTGTGCTGCAAGCTACCCCGAGTATCCTTATCATTATCAATAGTTACTCTAATTATCTCAACCCATTACCCAACCAAAAGAAATTAATAGGGCTGTGTGGTACCATTCGAAATTGAGAAAGTTTTTTTTGGCGCGCTTTTTTAACTAATTTGGTCACATTCCTTTCGTGACAGCAGAGCATGTCTTAATGTCCTTTTAAACATCTTTTAACCGTTACCAAAATAACAAAGAAAAACCTCCTCAACAATCAAGAGAATTACAGAAAAAATAACACGGAAGGCTTATTATAGAATGAACTTTTGGATATCGACAACCACCCTTTATTTCGAGGCCCGGGCAATAACCCCGGTCGACCCAGTTTCAGTACGATGTGTCTTCGAATCTATGCATCGCACCTATTACAAAAGCCATAGAGATCAATTTCGCACGTCACGCGGGGGAGGTATTAGGAGGTCATAGCATTTAGAGGGAAGGTAGTCAGCTATTTTCTGGTTCAAAATGAACGAATACATTTAAAACCGGAATTCATGTGGTGCTTCTATTATAAAATCCGATTTCTGTGAAATGTTAGATGTAATTTTATATTTTTGGTACGTAATTTTCGAGTTATTTATGTATATTCAATTTATGTTTACTCAAGTGCATTGGCAGTACCAGAACAATTTCATTGAAGTAAATAAATAAAATGTTATCTTGTTATTAATGATTTCTAAGTTTATATAATTTTATCAATTATTGTCTAATTTTATCTAATTTTGTTTAAATTCATCTAATTTTGCTAATTTTATGACTGTATGTGTAGCTATGTATGTGTGGTGCAAACTGTAATTATAAGTTGGTTATTAGTAAAGAAATGATCAGTCAAATATATTGTACCTAAGTTCAAATCACATAAAATATTAATCTTCTATTACTTATGTCCCTCCTACACGTCTATAAAATGGTACATCTAAGCTATTGGCAGGATTAAAGCCCCACCCTCTGACGAATACACAAGTACTTACAAGACAGTCACTAATTAGGACTTGGAACAGATACCAAATGAACAGGTTCTTTACCGGTACTTAACGGTTCTTGCCATTTCGGTACCTGGGTACCGGTTCCAGACGGGTACTGGTACCAAATTCAGGTACCCGCCGCGTACCACAAATCTCTTATTTGTACTTTGAAGTTATTTTTCTTACTTACTAATCTGTTTTCTCACTCAACTTAAGTAAATATTTGTTTGGTACCGGTACAGTACCGATACTGATTAGAAATACCAATATTACAGGTACTATAAGTACGTCTGGTAGGTATCCATAGTAAAATAAGCCCTGCTCTCAAGTAAGAACAAGTATGAAATCTGTGGGTACTAGACGGAGCGCGCCAAAAATAGTTGTCGGGCAGACCTAGACGGTTCGTCTAGCTAACGTTTAGTGCTTAGGTCGCGTATCGGTGTATCT
The DNA here is from genome assembly GCA_948150665.1 of Conistra vaccinii. Classification (NCBI taxonomy): domain Eukaryota; kingdom Metazoa; phylum Arthropoda; class Insecta; order Lepidoptera; family Noctuidae; genus Conistra; species Conistra vaccinii. The sequence goes on along the minus strand of OX411334.1, from coordinate 2,857,669 downwards.
ACCTTGTTGCTAACGTGATCCAGTTGCTGGCTGAGGAATGTTATCGATTAGTTAGGCGGAGAATATTTTGCCAATTTATGATCTTTCTGTAGCTTATTTGTTACTTAGTAATTGTTTTGGTGTTGTATTACTAACTAGAAAATACCATCTCTTCTTATAGATCTCACTGTAACCATTTTTTCACCTTTATGTAGGGAGTTATATTAAAAAAAAACCAGAACATGTAATTTTAGGAAGGACTGTGTGAAAAATAGCAACTTCTTCCATTGGAAGCTGTTATTTATTATTCCGGCAAGACGACCTTTTAAATAAAAAAAAAACAATTCAATAACATGGATATTTGTTACAATAAATTAATCTTCTTTTTCACAAACATAATACCTTTCCAAAAGCACTAAGTATACTCGCCTGGCAAAACTACAAATAAATCTAAACTCCATTCCAGCACATCTCGGTTCTACGCGCGCCGCGCGCCGTAGCACCAGACTACGACGCGTCGTAGTCTCGTAGCACGTCGTAATCATAGTAGAACCTGACGTCAGCCAATAACCGTCCCGGGTTAATGGACAACGCGGACTGAATCTTAGACTAACTTAATCCACTAACTGCACGGATGGATTTTGTGGACACACATGGACAGAATGAACAGAAAGAACCACGGGAGTCTGTGGTTGATGGATTTTGCGAATATGTCTAGACAGTGGACATGCGTTTTTTTTTTTTCTGAAATTAAACTTAATGTTGGAATCTAAATTCTCGTGGCTAAGTAATAACAGCCGCACGGGTCGATCCATCAGGTTAAGCTACACTTGCCGGGGATGGTATGTGGATGGGTGACCTTCTTTACATACCGAGACTCCTCTGTGCCTCGGAAAGCATGTTAAGCCGTTGGTCCCGGCTGTCATTCATGGATCTTTGACAGCCGTTACGGGTCGTCACCGAAAAGTCTGATAACCAGTCTTACCAAGGGGTATCCTGTTACCTAGTAACTGGGTTGATCGGTCAGATAGGCAGTCGCTCCATGTAAAATAGTGGGTATTCAGCTACATCCGGTTAGACTGGAAGCCGACCCCAGCATGGAAAAGGCTAGGCAGATTAATTATATTTTCTAAGTTCTCATAAGAATAGACTCGCCTACAGCTATGCCAATTAGTAATCGGTCAGGTCATCTGATAAGTAATTGAAATGTTTTTATGGTGATATTAGATACAAAAGTTCATTTGTGTTCTTGTTTTGTTTTGTCTAGCTAGACTTTTTTTATAAACGCGCAATGTTCAAACATATTCGTTAAACACTGTCAAAAAATTATCAAAAATGTAGGTATTTTTAACAGACTGAGACAGAATGCGATTACGCATTATTGTCTTTGGTCCGTGACCTTGACATCAACCAATAAACAACATTGTCAAACTTTTATTGGTTGAATACGAGGCTTTTGGCTACTTTTGTACGTGTATTTTATGTCTTTTTTTATGTCCGTTTTGTTTGTACAGAATAAACAATTTTCTTTTCTTTCTTTTCTAGATGGAGGGAGAGACAGAGAGAGAAAGTCGCATGGTGGGCATAACGCTTTTTACTTACGTGACGATTTCTACTAGTCAACTCCTTCCTACCTACCGCAAGCCGTGTTAAGGCTTTTGCAGACCAGCGCGACTTGTCGCGCGAAAAATACAATTTCTAAGAAAAGTTCACGATAATAACAATAACCGATGTCGCGTCGCGCGACAAGTCGCGCTGGTCTGCACAAAGCTTTAAGGAACTCTATTCCAATAATAAAACCAAATCAAATAGTAACAATACCAAACTAATGGACTAAGTTCACAGAAACCGCATGGCTGTCTCCTTGACCCCGTCACTCCTCACTCGCTCTAGGTCATAGAACCGGAAATAACTAAAAAACGTAAAACTTTTTCTTCGCAACTGCCGTAAGAAGTGAGACTTTGATAAGTAACAAGTACTAACTTTTCACTAGGCCTGCCTTCCTAGTATTAAGTATTGAAAACAGAGGGAAAGGGGGAAATTTTCATAATGAAAGTAGCATAGGTTTAAACTTTAAACACGTGTGCTAAGTTCAAAGGCTTGCAAAACTCTATAAACTTTTGCCAATTCTGTTGTATTTATGGTAAACAGACGCAACGCTGATTGTATACATGATACGCTAGGTGCACGGTTCCAATAGGTGGTTTCCTATGGAGAAGAGCCGGCAAGAAACTCCACGGTTACTCTTTTAAAATAATTGGCTTAATTTACCAAATACCAGGTACTTAATAAAACAGAAAATGGTCAAAAAATCTAGTCTATTATGAGGGTGCATCCTAAAAGTTGGCAACGTCGTAAATAGCTGTCAAATATTTACCTGTTTCGATTAATTTGTAAATAATACTGTATGGAAATAAGAAATGTGGCTAACCAATTGACTAGAATATTAATAATGAATTGCAATTATAACATTGAATTTGATGTTGTACCCGTTTTAGGTGAAAAAAAGGCAATTGGAAAGTTTCCAAATACTTTTTTTACATCTAAAACTAACTATTCGGTGTTACGATATTAGTTATTGCATTTCATAATCAATATTCTAGTTCGCTAGTTAGCCACATTTTTTATTTCCATACAGAAATATTATCAAATTAATCAAAACAGCGAAATATTTGACATCTATTTGCGACGTTGCCAACTTTCAGAGTTCTCACATTCAAAAAAATATAAATGAATGTATTTAAAATAATAAAAACCTATTCAAACAAAGAATTAATATCCTGTCCAAAAAAGGCACTAATAAATATTTGAAATTAGAATTGTAGCAAAGCAATGCAATGACTTACATTATATAATTTCGTAATGCTCAGCTCTCTAATTACGGATCACGTTTTCGTAAACGATTACGACTAATCTGTTTCATTTTGACAGTTCAACAACATTCATTGCGTTACGTTTTTGAGCAGATTATTTTTTCGAGCTTATGAAGCTATGGATTAGCAATCGGTTTCAAAAAGATTCAGATTCTGATTGATCGTGTATTACGCAATTAGGGTACTGTTTTCCCACATTAAGTGCGGTACTAGGCAATCATAAAACAGAAGATTCAGACACTAATTCGAAATTCTAATAGTTTCTGATGACGTATAATAGTTACCGGACGCGGACATGAGGTGAGCCGCCAGCCGGTAAGGTCAGATGGCAAATGACCACGTTCTTCGAATTTCATGTTCGCCTCTGATAAACATTTCTCACTCACTCTGATAAGGGAACATTACTTTGATGTCGTTGAATGCCGATTACTGATTGTAGGTACTCGGTTTAATCAGCAAACAAAGGATGTTGCTTATTAATTATTTCAAAAGCTATGTTTTCTTATTAAAAAGTACACGTGGCAAATGAGTTACGTGTTCAGACTTATAAGAATTTACATATATTAAGCACTTAGACGCATAAGTCTCGATCCCGTAGCCCATAGGAATATCGGGAATAAGATTCCTATGTCCTTACCCAGGACATGGTCTACCCATGTGCCAAATTTCATCCAAATCCGTTCAGCCGTTTTAGCGTAAAAGCGTAACAAACAAACATACAAGAAATCGAATCTTTTCTCTTTATTATAATAATACTAGCTGTTGACCGCGACTTCGTCTGCGATCTGTGTCCATCTCCACGTCATGGTCTACCCATGTGCCAAATTTCATCCAAATCCGTTCAGCCGTTTTAGCGTAAAAGCGTAACAAATAATTTCACATTTTTATTATTAAGTTAGGATATTAGTTTAGATTACTCGCCTACTCGGTGAAACTATTTTTGCTCAATGTTGGAGAAAAGCCGTATCATGTGCTTGTACATTTCTTTTCGAACATTTACTAATAACACCAATAATATAATATAGTATGTCACACACATTTCGCCAGTTATGCTAACACAAAATAAATAAATAAGACAAAAAAAAAACATTTTATGGTCTATTCATAAATAAAAATAAAAAAGCATTTATAAATAGACCATTAAAACACTATACCTACCTGCGGGTTGCAGGTTCCAAGGATTCTAATAAGAAAGTTTAAACTTAGTTCAAAAATTTAAGTCGGTTAAAAAGTTTTTAGATCACAGACAGTAACTGATTACTAATTTTGATTTACTGTACCCATTCTTCTAATAATAAAGTTTTTTTTTACTTTTTTCTTTTTTTATCTTGTAATTGTAGCAGCAGATGGCAAAAAACTGACTTTGTTAATTCCTTATCTGTCCGATAAGTAAGTAAATAATAGTTATCTTCAAATAGCAATAATAGGTACCTTAATCTCAAGGTACACCCCGTGATCGTTTTCGAAATACACGGATACATCATACTCATAAAACTCGATGTATCTGTGTATCGCGAACTCAATTTTGATGCAGACACAAAAATGCTTCGTAGTCATTACCTCGGCCTTTTTCAGTTTACCTGACTGGTCTGGTATTGAGTATATTCATTGGTCTATAGTCGAGATGCGATGCTATGAAAACAATAGGTAGGCTAGGCAGTGTCGCCAGTCGAACGAGCTGCCGACACTATCGCGCAGTGAAGATCAAGCAGCTCGAGTTCTAAGTAGCGACGAGTGATTCCGGTGTCGATAAAGTATTCAACTTATTTGATACCAGACAAGTTTTGTTAAGAGAAGTTAGAGAAGTGTTAGGTATTATAAAATAAAATAACATGTCCTCCTAATATTTTCACCATAGTCTAGGTTACTAATTTTTATAAAATTTCACTTCCCCATAAATCAAGGTAATTTTTATGTCCGTTATCTGCGGCGGGACACCTACAGCATAAAACGTGATCTCGAAATAATTAGCACGGACGGCGTAGTGTAGGTAGGTACCGCCAGGGCGGGCGGAAGCTGCGACGCATCCCGCCCTGGCTGCAGTGGGCCCCGCCGGGCGGCTCCCACCCCGCGCCCCGGCCCCCGCGACCCCGCCCCGCGCCCCCTGCCCCCACCCCGCGCCGGCGCGCTGGGCGCGTGCGCTCGCCGGCCGGCACATCAGTTCAGGACCGCGCGGCGTGTTAGGTAGACGTGCGTCTCTCATGACAAAACGCGGCGTTTAAAACGATCGAACGCACCCCAATTTTTATTATACCAGTGACAGAGAGGGCAACCTCTCAGTAAATTGTAAAAAATAGCTTCTCAAGTGGAAATGCCTTCAAGCTTGTTCGGGGATCTCGGAGGCGGCGGGGGGCTGGTGGAGGACCAGCGCGCGTTCCAGCTGGCGCTGGAGCTGAGCATGCTGAGCCTGGGCGATTCGCTGCCGACACCGGGGTCGCTGGCCAGCCCGCTCGGCTTCGCGCCGCCGCCCGAAGACCGCGCCAAGAAATCGCAGAACATGACGGAGTGCGTGCCGGTGCCGTCTTCTGAGCACGTCGCGGAGATCGTCGGTCGCCAAGGTACTGCACGTTCACCCCACTGCTTCTTGTCACGTCGTCTGCTTGTTGTCACGCCGCGACCACGCCGAACAGCTGTAGAGGTTATTCGGTGTCAGACGTCGGGGTTGGACCGCGCCACCCTTATGTAAGGCTAAGGGCGCACGTGCCGCCGGGCGCTTTTAGGTTATGTTCGATCACAACCAACACCCAGTGACAGGATTCCGTGCGAATTGGACGACAGAAAAATTTGCATTGTTTTTGTTTGTTTACCCTCGTAATATTTGTTGTCACGCTTATCCGATGGCCGCCGTCAGTCGTAGTGTTGTGTAGATAAATACCTACGTCGTTCTGTAGCTGTAGTACATGTACATTAGGTACGTACGTTGCAGACAGGATCTCCGCAGACACTGAAAGCTCCGACAGTAAGCTGGTCCCTTCGCTCGACGTCATAACATCTGTTTCGTGATGATGGAGTGCTGGTAGATTGCGTGCTCACCGTAAATTATAACATGCGTAGATATTATTGTAGATTACCTAAAAGCTTTCATTTTCTATTTCAAAGTAGGTCTGTAGTTAGGAACTCGGTTAAAATTTTGCCTGAGTACTTACCTAGTCTCAAAGTTGAAAATAATAATGACTAAAATTTCAACGTTCAGCTATTTATTATTGCATCAGTAGTTTTCCCTCAAAAAAATAAAAAAATACATTGCATCACAAATTGTCAGTATCGTGCATCCATCTAAATTCGATCTAATTTCTCGGTATCAGTCGAACCAAATGGGGTTTCGAAGTCGAAAAAACATTTCGTTGGTTCTAATTAAAAGGTACAATTCGGCAAAAAACGTTACCCAAGGGTTGGTTTTCTTTTTTGTAAGGGATGAGCAAAAAGTACCGACAAAGGAGGTCGGCAGTCCTTATCTGGCACTAATTTTTCAAATCTACGCGCTCTCTGCGTAAGAAATCAATTATCTATTCCATAATTTCCATAGCAGATCACGTTGTTGTAGTGATTCAGGTAGGTTAGTGGTCAAAAAATGTTAGAAAACTTTTGGAATAGGTACCTACGCTTTGTTTTTTTTTTTTGTTGTTGTTTGCACCGAACTACCCACTTGGTAGGTAGAATGAATGTGTACGTTACCTTAGTCCGTTTAAGTAGTTTGTTCACAGGTAAAATAATAAAAAAACAATATTGTTGTTAGTATTTTCATTATCTATATTAGCATGACCGTATTGTATTTAGAGCTTATCGAACTCGTGTATTTTATTTCAATAAGAAAATTATTTTGATGAGTCCATAATACGTTCTGAATAGCCTCGCAATATAATCTTAAATTATAAAGTTTGTCACCACTTTTTCCTCTTACAGGTATTTGTATAAATACAATACATAACTTGTTCCTAAATTATACCTATTAAAGTAACATTCACACTGCCCGCAAAAATATTATCGGTAACACTCATTAATTAATATTTATGACGAAATAAGAATCGCGGGTGGACTTCCGTTAATCACGTGGGTAGGTCCATAACCTACGACAAGGTGACAATAATAGCTCAGAGCCGATAGCAACGTCATTCGCGTCGTCTGGGGAAACTTTCCTTCATATGTTTACTAAATTATAGTGATATGTGACAAAAGCACGTAAAACAATCAAATTAACGCTCGATTTAAAATCTGTCTCTCAAAAGTTTAACTTTAATCCACACTAAATTTAATTAATATTTTATTTCTTTGTCATTTAATGACTACATAATGTATAGGTACTCTTAACATCAAAAGACCAAACAATTAAAAAACGCAATAAAGTTCTATAGAATCTGTCATATGCATACATAGGTATGTATACAAACGACTCAATTAGCCACGAAACTTGAAAATAATTAAAACAATATTTATAACACTTTCCGAAATTGAGTTGTCATAATTAAAAATATAAACATTTTCTTTGGGCACTCATTAACATGTTATTATACGAATTCACCTTTTGCAACGGACGGGTCGCTAATTGTCGCTCGATCGCTACACATAATAATTAAACTTGCTCTTTTTAAGACAAACATATGATCCTGTTCGCAGTTATGTGGTCCTGGTACCTCTGGGCTTTTAATTGTTGTTTATTTCACGCCGTGACGGCTGGGTACACAGCGACACTTAATTTCGCATTCTTGAAAAGCGTTTCGCGTGATCGTTTATTTAACTTTCGCATTTTCGAACTGATCGAGGCATTAAGAAGACGAGGGTCGTCGGCTTTTCCCGCGTGTTTTTTTAGTTACCTATATCTTCATTATGATTTTATCCCTATCATATTTGCTTACAAGTTCAGTTTCACAAGAATAATGACAACCATAGTAGGGAATAGAACCGTACCTTGTTCGTGGCATACAATTTAATATTGGTAAGAGCTACTCCATTAGTCTAATTATTGAAAACTCTGAATGAAAATTAAAAGCTCCATTCGGTTTCTATTGTTCAAGTCTACTGCAAACACTAGATCAATTTATAGTTCGATAATAACCTATTGAAGTACGTCTGTTTAACTAATGTTTATACAAGCTCTTGATCTTTAAAAGAACATTTTAACTCACTAAAACTTGAAAACGAATCTTAAATCATGCCCTGCAGCGTACATCAAAAGATAAACACAAAAGTTAAAAAAACTAAACAATAATAATATCGCAATATACAAAAACTGGTACCTATTTCGATCCGACCCGTTTAATAGTGGCCGTTTCGCTCGGAAACCTTTCCCATAGCTGTAGAACGAAACAATAATACTCCTGCTATAGGTAGGCAGTATGTATAGAGGTCCCTTGCATTTCCAGACTAAGGAACTTGTAAAACGAGAGCAAAAAACGCAGCTGCTTCACTCACAACTCTGTCTAACTACGCGCGTCCTTTATATAGTACAAAGTATACAAGTTGGAGAATTTCGCACGGTTCATATTCACCTTGCTGATGGTGCCAGCCTCCCTTTTGTTGTATGTAGCCTTGCTATTCAGGTGACATTATTAGGTGCGAAACTTTGGGCTTTTTAAAGCTTTTTGTAGCCGAATGATAACAAGTTAAAGCAAACATGTCCTTTCTAAATGACAAAATGAAAGAGAATTAATATACTAACTTGTATTGAAGTATCTTTAAGAGGGTTTACGTTGTACGGCATTTCATACAAACTTTCAAGCCCTTATTTTTCGAAATGACTGAACCGATTTTAATGAAACTTCATACACATATGCAGGATACAAAGGTCTAAAAACTTAGATGTCTTATTTATAAACAGATAACTGCAATACTCTGTTTCTATGAAAAATTTAAAATCGGTCTAATTTGGCTGTAACACTATTTTTCGAAGATGTTCTTAACTAAGTTTATAGACCTTTGTATCCGCATATGCGTATGAAGTTTCATTAAAATCGGTTCAATCATTTCGAAAAACAAGGGCTTGAAAGTTTGTATGAAATGCCGTACGATGTAAACCCTCTTAACACTCACAGAACACAATGATTGTCCCATATTTAAATCGAAAGACATAATTAGGAGGACCGTAAACTTAAATGCGATAAGGTGGGCCGTGGGTTTCAAAACAGTTGTTATATTTAGGGCGTTACGTTCTGTTTCCTCTGGTATATTCCGATCGGTTGGCGATAAAAAGTAAATAAAAGCATCCTTAGTCTTTGCAGTAGCTTTTGAAACACGTTTAGGATTCAATTTAAAGTTTATAATAATATGTCAAAAGCCTTAATGTTGATTATAAAAAGGGTTTTATTTTTCTCTGATCTTAATGAGGTTGTTTTTTACCTTATACCAAGATACCAAATACTAATGTAATACAATATCGACAGATGATTTAAGTATAACTAACGTCCCAGTAATTCTTGTTTAAGACAACTAGGCTCTGATTCCTGAACATTAAAGCCTTTGTGGAAAACTTATCTTAGTCACTTAATTCTACTTTATTAAACACAAACAGTATATTTTCGCTTTGTTACCGCGTTTTGCTTTAAACACCAAAGCAGCCATTTTTAAGAATTAAGGTTATTCATAACCGTGAATTCATGTAGGCTGAAAAAAAAATCCTGAGCAAATACGAACTAAATCGTAAAAAATTCTTAGAAGATGCTTATATTTTTGAATACCTGATGGCACAATAGTCAGTAATTCAATACTGACGCATTCGACTCGCAAAATCATTCCGCGTGGAAGGATTTTATGAAGAGGATCTTTATAAAGCACACAACATTGAGAAACTTTTTTTTTAAACTTACCTGTACTTTGTGTATCTCGTTGTTTTTTTTTTTCTTATTTCTGTCCGGATTAAGCTCTTGGATTTACATCCTTTTCCAAGTTGCTCTTGTAATTCTAAGTTCAAAATGTCTGACATCTTTGTCACGTTTTCTATGGTCTGGTTTTTGTTTTTTTGTCTAGGTTAAATTTTTAATGGGTAAATTCGCGTAACCGCTATTGGTCCTTCCTTTGTAGCCAAGATTTAGACTTTGACCAACATTATTAATTCGTGTTTAGCCTTCGTAAGGCATCAATCACATTCACAGGGCAAATGTGGTAGAACAAAAGAAGGTAAAAATAGAATTCCATGTATCCCCGGCTATGTACTATTGTCTATTGTAAATTCGTGTCAAAACCTAATACGACCTTTTAACAACGCACTTTTCATACGGTGTGAATATTAAATAAGTCTATCCTTTGATCGGAAACTTTTTATAACAAATTGAACCTTAAACATATGGTAATAAAATGTCAAAGCATGAGACATCTTTGTTTGTACCAATGACATCTGTTCAAGACAACGCAATATACCAAAAGGAGGTTGTTTAAAATTCTCGCGTTTACGCACGGACGGCGTGACGTCACGTCCGGTTGTCGACTCGTGTCGGACCCGCGTCGACTATCGATACGATTGCCGATGATTGTCTCGATGTCGATGTCGATCGGACCTCCTGTCGGCGCGTTTGTTGTTTTGATTTGTAGTGGCGCGCCGAACAAGGTTTTTGCATCTGTGAATCCGATGTATTGTAAGGTGAACTGTCCAACTGTCACAGCGGTATTTACACGAGCGATACTTTATGATACTGCATTGTATTTTTTAACGATTTATGTTAATCAGTCTGTCTGGTACTCTGGTATTTTTACAAGACACTGTCTTCTTCGTTATGGTAAAAGTCAGCCCAACTCTGAAATTCTGAATTGACTTTGTAGTATTTGGTATTCTTTGGCTTGGCATGCGAGCTATGCTCGTAACATTTAGTTCCAATGTTCCCGAACGTTTCGTGAGTAATTCATCCCTGTCCGTCACAAGCCGGTTCTAAATGACGAGTCGCTACAACCGGTTCTACATCAATGACTGCTTACCCCTCTCCCGGTCTGTTTACTCCCAGAGATACTTATGACTTTTTTCTCAACAATAACTCTCGATTTTGACTTTACTAGGCCGCTTCGTCTTGCTTAGTAACCGTGTTCTGACAACATCAAGTTCAAAACTGTAGTATTGTAGGCTAGCTATCTTGATCGAAAAGTATGGGAATCGTTAGTAACGATACCGAAGGCAATATCCTAAAGCAATGTTTAACTTAGTTTAGAACTCGCAAAAACAAGAACGCTATTTTAAATAGATGCAAGTTGTATTTAACTTAATCGATGTAATTTTCGAACATAAACGAAAGAGAAAACAATCTCGTAAAGCACACGTGCGAGCGGAATGTACTAAGATCGCAACACCGGCTAGGCAGTGAACGCCAATCGGCAAGATTCGCAATGTGGCTCGGCGTGCGTTCCGGTCGACGCCACCGCAGTCAGGGTCAAGGCTTCGGCTCCTGCACACTGCTGCCCGCCTGGTGGACGCGAGCCGCACGGCTGTCTTGTACTATCGCTACGCCAAGCGGAAATGGGACGCTAAAAGCGAAACTGATAGGTACCACTTACATTATGCGATTCCCACGACTTTGTATTGAACAAATTACGCTCATAATGTTAGAAATTACGTCGTCCTCCGCAACAGCCTCATGAATATTATTGATAACTTAATGTTAAATGAACTCGCGCAATAATAGATCAACACGAAATTAATGATTTTATTTGTATTCGAAAGCAATAAAAGTCAGCTTCGACTTTAAATAAATTTTCTTGAATGGTCGCTAAATTGGTTGTTAACGAGCTAACTGATATAACTTTAACAAGATTACACAAATCCTCTATCCGTTGACAATTTTTGAATGAAACTACTCTGGCGGTAAAAAAAATAAACAAGCATGTGTCCCTTCGTTGCCAAGACGTCCCGAAATTCCAGGGCCCCATTTTTTGTGTGACTTGACAGATGCATTCTGGGCCGCCACTAACCGCATCTTGCATCCTTATCGTACATTCGGAAATGAAATCTACGGTTGTATGAGTTCTGTATCTACTACGACGAATTTGAGGGTTATTTTAAGGTGCATTTCTCCGTCCTTGTCGCTCGAAGTGGCGCCACGGCCTCGGGAAGAAAGAGCCGAGCCCGAACTAACTCGCTCCTGTTTGTATTGCGCACGTCGCACCAACAGCATTCTTAAACATGGTTACTTTTTGTTTTCGAAGCGGAGCACTAACTAGCGGCGAGGCGCAGCGAACTAGAAATCATTTGGAATCATAGCGCGTTGCGAAAGAACAGCGTGACGTCACGGTGCGACGGCACCCCCACGTCTGCGAAACTTAGGGACCCTAATGAATGACTTCCTAATTGCCGCGGCAGCACGAATAAGCCCGTAATCCGGCGCGAAAACCGCTCCTGCGTTTAATTGTAGACCTTGAGCCGTTTTGTTTCTGAGCTTGAAATCGAATGTCAGACGTCTCGCGACATGTACTCCTGGACGAGAGTGGCTGTGATCGAATCGTAAAGCCGCAATGACGTGACGTTGCGGAGTGAAATGGACTCTTATTTTATGAGCTATTGGTTCTAATTTACATTGATCGCGCTCTAAATTATGTCATCACGGGTTAGTGGTTGGCGGGGGCAATGTTATAGAGCGACAAGTCGATATGCTCCCGCACTAATGTTGACAACAATCCATCTCGGGCTGTCAGCCGGCGCCGCGAATTAGACTCACTCCCATTTCGATTTACTCTTCATCCAGGGCTAGTAATAAGCGCGCATCCCGCGGGCGACTTTCATTATTCCGCCATACTTACACGTTCGCGGTTATTTTCCAAGAGGACTATGCGATGGCAATTTCTGTCCGAGATTAATTTATTTGTCGCGGACAGCGCGGACTACATTATTGTTGGGAAAAAATGGAGCGTACGTTTTTCTCGTGAAGGTTTAATGACAGGATATGATGTTAATGTCTTCGAGTCAAAGTCCGAAGAACGCAGATGTGCAAAATGTTGTCGCCATGAAGGATTGTTCCGTTCTACCTAGCAACACCACATGTGCGCTATTACGAACATGTACTAACTACACGATTCGTGTACTTGCTGATTAATATTTAAACCTCTCGTAGGTACATCAAGTGACGAATTCATAATTTAATTTTATTAGAGTTTCGAGTATAGCCTTGCCCCTTGGTACCAGCACCTACATTATTCTGTGCCATAAGGACAAATTGGCCAATGGGTGATTCCAAGTATGTGCTTAGAATTTTTTATTCACTACCAGTACCTAGTAATCAAAGAAAGTTATTGTTTTTGGCAAAAACTCAATCTAATATGGTATAAATAAACGCTAACAACCTTAACATGGCTTTCCAAGGTCCTGGTCCGAGGACATGAAACATTATATGACGTCATTTCCTAACATGAATGTGTCCTAAAGAATAAAATTCAAGGCGAATTAAAAGCCCTGCCTTCAATACAAATTACCATTAAACTGGAGGTACTCTCGTTAATGCCGTCAAAAAACTTTAAAACCTCCATCAGTAGTATCGGTTAGGGACGTTATAATAAATTGGCCGTTTACAAATTCTTTCAAGTTATCGCTGGCGCTGCCATCTGCCAACCGTCTTGCGACCGGCGCGCGCGCCACCTGCCCTCGACCCTCAACCGTCTTCACATTCACATGATTATTGATAGCTTAACAATTGTTAACTTATCAACTGCTAGTTAACAAGCAAACACTATTAAGTGGAGTTTTAAGTAAATTCGAAATAATGAAAAGTTCAAAAATATTTAGATTTAATTGCACTTCGTTCGTTTTAAACTGAATTACTAATTACGAAATACATTAGCAGCTTTCCTGAGCTTTCATCTCGATTTATGCAAAACTTTTCATTTTAGCGAATTAACGCTGAATGAAATTCGCATTCGCATTCAGGTTACCGAAACTATTTATTCGATTCCCGCTCAATAGCGATCGTTTTAACTGTTGTGTGACCGCTTTAAAATAACAAAAATAAAAGCAGAGGCAGGTGCTGCCTGTGGCAAATACCTACGAGTATGTGCCACTGACTTACAGAATGTCGCCTATTTATACTAAAGACGGAGTTCCAATATGAATGCCATTATACCACTTTAAAATACTAGCTTCGACTTCATATGAACATAATTAACTCTTTTATAATTTCAAAACTTCGATTGTTATTTTCGATTTGAACATTTGACAGTCGTTACGCCTCTTGTTTATGAACGTTAGAATAGAACACATGTTACTATTATTAACGGTTGTGAAATCTGTTCTAAATTATGTACCAATATTGCTCTCACAAGTTAACGACACAGAACAAATTAATTACACAACCAAAAAAAATTCATATATGAATTACATTTGTATCGCAGAAGAACTGAAAAAAAATATTGTTTTATTTTTAAGAAGGCCACACCAGTCCGTACGCCAGTTATTCAATGAAATTTTATTAAAAAGGGCAACGACAAAGTTCCTTTCTGCCGTCAACCGACAAACATTGGCAGCTGCGCTTTCCGTTTCGAAACGGTGTGCGTGTGCGCAGCGGCCGGCTCAACGGTCGCGCCACCGTTGACACCTAACAGTTACCACACTTGGAACAACTAATAACTACTCCTTTGATTAACTAGTCCGTAATGAAATTGTTTATCTTTTAATTACCTAGTTAGCGGCGTACGAAGCGTATTGAAGATGGCGTAGCTTTTAAATAATTCTCGCAATTTACTAGTTAGTTAGAAGGATATAATTCGCAGTTTCTTTTCATATTTTCGTTATTTTCGTCAGCTCATAAAGACCGAAAACTTTCATGGCTGAAATTATTCGAAAGCTTGCTTAAAAAGTGTAGTTTTATTTGCCTGCACGTGTTTTTGCTGAAGCAAGTCCAACATGTAAAGTACAACATTATTAGCCAGGAATAGCCAGAACGTGGAGTTTAAAATAAATCAACCAGGTTGATCAGGGGCGGTAGCAAACTTGACTTACTAGAGTAGGGCATCATAAACGTAGACAGGTTTAACCGATTTGAATAACTGTGGCGTCCGTCCTTCGAGCTCCCGAGCCCTTTAGTGTAGCGCCCCACGTGAAATGGAACAAACATGGCCTCGTCTGGTCCTACGTGTGTTTTATACTCAGAGTAGTAGTAGTAGGACTTCCTATGATTCATTTTATTAGCGACTTATTGCGTATTTGTTACCGGCTGCGGACGCAGGGGTTATCGCTCGTCTATCACAATAAGAGGAAATTTATAACTTAATGTGAACACACACGGACAAAACGGATGAAAGGAGTCGGGAGCGACAGCGACAGAAAACAAACACGCCGAACTCTAGAACCGATAGCTGATCGTGCATTGTGAATGAGCTGACAATTTTAACGCTCAGTAAACTGGTGCCATTTAAACTATTGTCTCGGAACAATAAGATGCAAGAGCAAAAGGAATTCTTATCTAAAGCTTTGTCGAATTTTTCGAAATTGTGAAATTGTTAACACTTGCAACAAAAGGGCCGATGTTTTGTCAGAAACCTAACTGTATCTTAAAGTGACCACCGAAAAAAAGGTCCTTGTGGAGAGCTTGGGGCTGCTATTAAATCACGGGTTCTTTAAATTCCCGTGAAAGAGTCTACCTGCTCCTTTGGGTCTACCTGCGCACTAATCAGACTTATACCATAAATTAAATGCACGTTTAAACGTTTGGTAATAATCTGTGCGTTTGGAGAGGGATTTATGGCGACGCCGGAGTTCATTATTGTCGCATTTGCGTATGTTTCTTATCTGTCATGTGTGGGGTAGCGCACGTTTCATGTAAATGTGCTGTGACCGCGAGGGTGAGACGGTGACCCATAGCGACTGTATAATATAGTTTTTTTTATACATTATTTCAATTGAGGCTTCTATCAAAAGTATCAAAACTGAGGACATTAATTTGACAGATGGAGCTAAGTATAAAGTAACGGAATTGGGATAACATGATCATCGTTCATAATCCTCCCTGTTGACACCGCGAAAATGTTTACCAGGGGCGCAGACGTTGAGTGGAGGTCTAGCTGTGAAAGACTATAGTGTGCGTAGTGGGTGGCGAACTCTCAGCGTGTAAGCCGATATTTCCCTCATGAAAATGTGTTCAATGGCCGGTGTCGTATTGCTCCTGCGTCCGATGCGTGTCGAGCCTTTAGATTTTCGTCTCGCATGCCGGGTACATTATTTCGCGTCGTTAATTATTGTGTACAGCATTTTTTGTACTCCAAAGGCTCACATAAGCCACCTGCCGGTATCGGAGGTTGTTTGTAATTAAAGATTGCGCGCAGGCTCGCTCGATAAAAGAAGTTCCTCCGGTCGCTCCGGTCCGTACACGTTCACCTTCAATAGTTGCGTATTTAAATAAAATGACAGTACCTATTTTATAGACTGCTATGGTTAGTCAAGCTAATGATGTCTGACTGAGAGAAATGTTAGGTTTTGTTCGGGCTTTCGGTCCGCGGTGCTCGGCGACTCGGTCGCGTTCGAGAGGCGGCATTAACTTGGAGTCGGTTTGTTCCCGGGAGGCGGTGCAGCTGGCGGAAAGGCGCCATCTGCCGAGCGGTGCCCCGGAAACGCAATTTTGTTTTGTTTTCGAATTCGAAATCGTTCGATTCTTGGTACCACACGGTACTTGATGTATTACATTGTAGTGCAGGAGTCAGCGTCATTATTCGTGACATTAGCGGTCACAGTCGCGTGCCCGTCTCGCTCGTAATTCTGACATTAATAAAATATTTAAGTATAAACCTTAAGCTCACATAAAAAGGAACTATTAATTTATTCATGCTAATAAAATTAAGGGGTCAAAACACCGCCAGTTGTTCGCCGCACAGGAAAATAACTCAAGCGTCGAAAATGAATTACTGATGGCTGTAGGAAATAACGAACGATATTGACACGCTGTACTGTTATAAAAAATTAAATACGTAACCTTTACTTACCTCTCCACTTTCGAGGGTGGTGGAACGGATAATGATAACACATATACAAAATTACATATAATGGTGCCGAAATACATTAACAAAAACGTATAGTTATTTTAAAATTTGGTATTTCCGTACGAAAAGCCGTCAATCAGTGGTGGCAACATCTGCCGGTTGCACCTGCTCAAGTTTTTGCTGCCGCCACACAACTCACCAAGTGTTCGAGATGAGGCGCTCAGATAAGCTCACTAGCTCCTAAAACTTTTGATCCTTTCTCAGAACTGCGACTTTCCCGTACCTCCGTTCGTTTTGAAAAAAGTTTTTTTTTTAAGATTCACATGCAGCAACAATTGCGTTCATACCCCATAGCTGGATATAGGCATCTCCCAAGTACTGTGACATGCAAAATACTTAACTTAATTTTCGTTTAAGAACACAAAGACTGCTCACGACTCCTTTACAGCAGATTGACTCGAGGCAAACGAAATAACACATTAATGTCAGGTTTCAAATAGTTTCAATAACATAATTTAAAACTGGCCAATTGCGTCAATCAGGGGCTCCTTTACAGACATTTACATAGCAATTGACACCTGAGGCAGAATCATGCAGCTCGCCTTTACATCAATTGGCAGAAAAAATCGCACGCATCGTCTGCGCACGCACCGGCCTGTAATTTGACTTCTGCGGGTAATTGAAAAATGTCTCCCGTAAAACAGATTGCGTATAATGCGAGTCATGTCTCACAACAATAGCAACAGACTTTAAAAAGCCAGCCGCGACTTTAACTGCCAGTGTTAAATTCGATTTCCGAACATCGAGCCTCGTTCGTTTTCGAGTATCGATAAGCACAAGTATCGATAATGACCGTATTAAATAAACTATAAAACGATTATATCACGCGCTCGCTGCGCTCGGAAAGCGAGAGCCGCGGGGTGGCATTCCTGAGTAATAGTCCTTAGAATCGAGACGATGCACCAACAGACCGACATCCTTTTGCGACAATTGATTTCGGAGCCGGACCCTATTCGTTCACTTTTTACAAGATGGCACACGATAGCTGCTCACGCGAGTCGCGACTGGTGCATCCTGACAACAAAATTGCTGCCATTTCAAAACAATCTGCAATAAGTAGCATTGTTGAACCAACTATTAAGTATATGGAATTTCTGGGCTGTCTGGGCAGATGGGTTTACTAATTACCCGATGGATGTTGTTCGTCAGCACCACGATAGAAACGGGTTTTGTTGACGGAAAAATGACAGATAATCACAATCTCTCATTTTGTCTATTCTTCTTCTAACCCGTAGAATACCTGTCTCTATGGTTGTCATACTACGCGTGCTGGTTGACATCCTTTAATGAAAGTGTCTTCTGTTTAATTTAATGAGCTCGAGCGGAGGAGACGAGATGTTGCATCGTAGGAGCTTTTCTCAGACAATAGTGTCGAATGCGATAAGCCGGCCATTCCTACAAACCTCGCCACTACTCGCCAGCCATAACAAATGTATGCTAACTCGCTAACCTTTCCCGTGGTATTGAACAACAATTTTATTATAATTGGCAACGCGGTCAACGTTTCTTGGAAATTGGCTTTTTTCGTCCCTTTTAACCGATCTTGTTTTTGCGTCGGAACCGCTCGAATGGACCTTTGTTCTCCGCCATATTGTTTTTAATGTCGAACAGTTGGCAAGGAAACAACGAAAGTGAGTGAAAGTCTGCGGTGTGATCTATTGTGGGACGATTAGATAACGAAATGTTAGGGATCGCTTTCTGCGCAAACGTCCGATCTATACAGGATGTCAGGGACATCGACGCGAAGCCTGTTGCCATGGATTCAGTACATGATTCTGAACCCCTTACGTTGAAATTTTTCGACGGTTATTTTAAAAAAAATCGGCTGTTTAAAAAACCTGCGCCGCCTACCAAATCCATGGTAACTGGCTTCGCGTCGATGTCCCTGACACCCTGTATATTTATTTATAAGGTGGATTTTTGAGATCAGTAAAGACAGCTACCTTAACCGTTGTAGCTACTAGAAAACGGTCTTATGAGACTGTCCTTAACTTTTTGAGACATTTTGATCTGCATTCACAGATTTCGAAAAAAAAATACAGTCGACAAGAAAATGGTCAGTTATCACAAAAACTTTTTTGATGCCATTCGATCATGTTTCTTATAACGATCAAAAAACTCTTTTAGACCAACTGAGGTTTGAGAACTAAAAAAGTCAGAAATGGTAAAATCTTTTCCCATACATTGAAACCCCATCGGAAATTGAAACTCCAACCTACTTTTCACGATGGATAGACTGGCCGAAAATAAACAATAAAAAATGGAATTTCAAATTTCGAACGATTACGCGTTATTAATTTGATTTGAGAACACTAATTTGTTGCTTTTGAAAAAACTTTTTCCATAAATGTAAACGTTTTTTGCGATTTCTGAATTTTGTAACTTGTCCCATACAAGTCTAAAAGTTCAAAATAATTTGAGGAACTTCAAGTTTTTTCCTACTTAGAATGGGAAAAGATTTTCGCAATTTCTGACTTTTCTAGTACTCAATCCCTCAGTTGGTCTAGCAGAGTTTTTTTATCCTTATAAGAAACAGGATCGATTGGCATCAAAAAAAGTTTTTGTGAAGACTGCCTATTTTCTTGCTGACTGTAAATTTTTACCAAGATCTGTGATTGCAGATCAAAATGTCTCAAATGTTAAGGAAGACAAGATTCTAAGAGAAGAGGAGATTCTAAGACCGTTTTCCTGTGCTACAACAGTTAAGGTAGCTGCACTTACTGCCCCATCTCAAAAATCCATCCTGTATACGGTAGGTAGACCGATCTGATTCTAACAAGATAAATTATAAATTCCAATTCGAACTAAGAATAAATTTCAAACATAGAACTTCCTATTTGAACGACGCGACGTCACTGTCATGTGTACTTTTTTAATTCATGTGTTGACACAGAAACACGGTCCCCGTAATTAGGGGTAGCAGGGCGAGGTTGTGACTGTAGTGAGGTAGTGTGGGAGCCCGAGGGAACGAGCAGCTGACGGCAGGGCAACCGTGAACCGAGACCATTCACACGGAACATAATTATATGCGCTGTAATCGCTAACCTACGATATTATAACTAAACCGTATCACTATTAAAATTCAACTACTTACTAAACCTACCTAAAAAATCAATTAAATGGACCCCCATAAATCAAGTTTTTAATTATTTTTAAGAAAAACGTTTGCAATCGTGAATATTTTGTCCTAAATACAATACAAAGGCAATAAATTATCAATTCGATATTTGAGGTATGTCCGAACAGTCATTAAAATGCCGACGACATTTTTAACGAAAAACAAGCATCTGTTGGTTTCGGCTAATTCTATATTCTGTTCGAGTATCTCACGCTTTGGGTCAAATCTGAGTGTTTAGCGTCTAGTTTTATGCGACCTCCTTCTTGTCCCTTGTATGTTAATAATTTAGTCTAGGAGCCAGTCTGTGGGGTATTTCGGAAGGTCAATGTTGAGTGGTGGTCTGGTCGGAGGAGCCGTCGTTTGATGTGGCCGGCGTTTCATCGGACGATTTATTTCGCATAAAGATCGACCTCGAACATAATGAATCACAATTCATTCAGATGTTTATCACTTTAAGACGAAAAACTAATAACGTCACGGCTCTTATGTGTAATAATGGGCGAAGCTTAGCGAGACAGATGGAAGCTTGTTAAACGGCTAACTATCTCATTGTGTGAACTACATAATCGACAGAGTAAGCTTTTTAATTAAACATATTAATCACTAGTTGCGCCCCGCGGTTTCACCTGCATGTCAAGTCTCGATCCCGTGGGAATCACAGGATAAAAAGTATCCTATATCCTAACTTAGGTTATGATCTACCCATGTGCCAAATTTCATCGAAATCAGTTCAGCCGTTTTAGCGTGAAAGCGTAACAAACAAACATACAAAAAATCAAATCTTTTCTCTTTTTATTATAGTTTAGATTTAGATAATGAATGGCGCTTCTGATAACTCTTCACTAATTTGTGATTGATTAGGTACCTGGAGTTTTTACGACCAGAACTCCGAACGCGAGTTCAAATCCGATAAAATATGATAAATGCTTCTTAACTCTCACAAAGAAAACAATTGATTCCTTCTCCCAATGTAATCATTTTACAAGTGTTAGTGAAATTCCCGGTATCCACTTCTCTTATATCCAGGTCAATAAGGACGCCATTCGCCTCCTTGTGACCACATTTCCATCTCATTTCGTCTCTCAAGTGCCTCTGTGAAAGCTACAGTCCCCATTTGTCGGCCATCTTTGAAAATTCGTATTCAGATACCAGGAAAACAGCACCTATACGTAATTAACTCATCAAGTCTCGAGTATGAAGATATAATACAATAAAATTGACCTTTTTGCAATGCTATAGCTTTTTATATAAAAATCTAATTGAAATTCGAACAATAAACATCAAGTTAGAATCTCATTAGAGCCACCCATCACTAATTTGGCACATAAGTAATCTAACTCGATTCAAGTGGCGAAAAATCGTGACTCGGGTTTTTTCTCAGATTTTCGTCATCGACTCGGCGCTGATCAGACCCAGCTCATAGATCAAAGTGTTGACCGCCGGTTGACAGATGTTTTGATATTTCGCAGATTATTTTAATATATGCATGGATGACTTACTGTGCGCTGGTGGCCTGTTTTTTTTATCAACAAAGTTACTTGTATGTGACTTTGTATCGTTCGCGGATAGTAGCACGGTGGTCTCTGAGCACCTGGCGAACGAACCCGGAAAGTAAAATGTCAATTTTATATTCTCTGCACCAATAATTTTGCGGATGGGATTCTTGTTTTATTAAACCCTCATGGTAATGTGTCGGTCAGTTGAAGACCTAATAAACGAAAGACCGTAATTTAATTAACGAACTAATCGGCCAAGGCGCGTTCTAAATTTAAATTCAAACGCCGCAAAATGATGGTCACGTGGCACATTCGAAATTCGAATAATCGCTTACGGTTGGATTGGTTATTTGGATGCATATTAGTTGCGCCCTCCGCTGGGTTGCCAACCTAACGCGGTCAGTTCCCAGTGCGTTGCACTCTGTTACAAAACGTCATTCGAGACAACTTTTTCCACAATTAAATATGCATTTTTGGCCGGACCCAAACTTATTATCATAAGTTGTTAATTATTTTTAAATCGGATCCTTTTAGCGACGTTTTGTTTTTGTTGTAATGTTCGAAATGTGTAACAGTCGTCGGGTAATTTATTGTGTTTGCGAAACAAATTGTGAGCGATTAACAAATAGCTATTATACAGGGTGACAGGGAAATTCGACCTATTCCTTGAAAGGGGTTATACTAGAGGTCATTAGCAACAAATTAAGTCCAATGAACTAGGGGTCAAACCTGGATGGTTCTCGAGCTGTGACGGTTCTTCGATATTGTAGAAATTTTCTGACTTGTTACCAAAAACAATTAATTATGAAAAAAATACTCCACCCTAAACATTTAATTGATACTTTTCTGAAAGCTGAGAAAGGCGTGATCATTGTAAAAAAAAAATCTCGCCCAAAACTTACATTATCTCAGAAATAGAAGGTCTTTAGTAGCTATAATTTTTAATGATTGTTTTATTCCCAAACATTGAAGTAAGCTATTGGAAAAAAATTGTATGACAGTTGGCGTACAAATGTGTAAAATGACTAACTGGTTTCATAAGCTTTCCAAAAAGGTATAATTGTCATTAACTTCCCCAGCGGTTTTTAAAAAATCTGCAAAAGCGCGCTATAGACCAAATTTTTAATTTTGATTTGTTAAATTAATTCAGCTCGAAAAGTCAACGTGTAGAGTAGTGAATAAAAAATTAATGTAATTTGATACAGTTTAATACAAAAAAAAGCAGTTAACAAAAATTACACATCCTTTTCGAATTGCCTGCCATTGATGCGTATGCAGCCTACGACATACTTCACTCACTGGCACTCGCGTTGAAAGTGAGCATGTGACCGCAAAGATAAAAGTCGCATAGCGTTAAATATGGACTTCTAGCCGGCCATGACGTTGGGCAACCTCGACCGATCCATCTCAGCGGATAATTGTCATCCAGCCATTGTCGCACACCTCGGTAAAAGTGAGCTGGGCTTCCATTGTGCTGGTACACCATATCTCTTCTCGTAGCTAGAGGCACATCTTCCAAAACCGTGTTCATTTCTTCTCTTAAAAAGTTTTCGTAGTTACGTTATGCCACTCAAATTTCAGGGCAAGAAGAATGCCCTGAACTTATCATGGCCAATCCCCATCCAAACATTTCTTCTCTGGTGGGCCCTTTGAAATCTTTGAAAGTCCAGATTTAACGCCATGCGACTTTTATCTTTAGGGTCACATGAAGGACTTAGTGTACCCTACACTAGTGACATACATTAAAGAGTTGAGGGAGAGGATTTTGGCAGCTGCCGAACACATGAAACCCTCACTTTCAACGCGAGTGCCAGTGAGTGAAGTATGTCGTAGGCTGCATACGCATCAATGGCAGGCAATTCGAAAAGGATGTGTAATTTTTGTTAACTGCTTTTTTTTTGTATTAAACTGTATCAAATTACATTAATTTTTTATTCACTACTCTACACGTTGACTTTTCGAGCTGAATTAATTTAACAAATCAAAATTAAAAATTTGGTCTATAGCGCGCTTTTGCAGATTTTTGAAAAACCGCTGGGAAAGTTAATGACGATTATACCTTTTTGGAAAGCTTATGAAACCAGTTAGTCATTTTACACATTTGTACGCCAACTGTCATACAATTTTTTTCCAATAGCTTACTTCAATGTTTGGGAATAAAACAATCATTAAAAATTATAGCTACTAAAGACCTTCTATTTCTGAGATTATGTAAGTTTTGGGCGAGATTTTTTTTTTACAATGATCACGCCTTTCTCAGCTTTCAGAAAAGTATCAATTAAATGTTTAGAGTGGAGTATTTTTTTCATAATTAATTGTTTTTGGTAACAAGTCAGAAAATTTCTACAATATCGAAGAACCGTCACAGCTCGAGAACCATCCAGGTTTGACCCCTAGTTCATTGGACTTAATTTGTTGCTAATGACCTCTAGTATAACCCCTTTCAAGGAATAGGTCGAATTTCCCTGTCATCCTGTATACATAGATAGAATCACATTATGATCAGTGTATAAAGGGACAACACAAGATTCTTTGTGTTACTTTACGACATCGTCCGTTCCGCATGCGGGTGACTCCGGTGACCTATAGACGACCTATTGCTAACAAAAAATAAAGCCCCCCATTCACAAGCACGACATCTTAAACAACCTTGAACTAGTTAAACCGGGCGGGAATGAATCTGCGAGACATGGCAAATTGGCAACACCGGGGCGGCGGGAAAAAAGCACGCCGTTTCGCCGTACCGCTTAGAGCAGACGTGTTATTATCTTATTATTATAATATCCTATTATCTCAAATCGCGGTGTTGCTTATGTACCTAATATCGAAGCAGCTCGAGATAAAGGAGCTGACACCGCCGCGGGAGAGCACGTCTCTCCTCAGAGATGTTTTTGTAACTTCTTAATGGAGGACGAATCTGTTACGTTGGTTACGCATTATGATAACTGTTATAAACTTATCCCACCTGCTCAAATTTATGAGCACTTAATTATTTGTGCATCGCATAAGTTTTATGGCATAAAATTATTAAGTACCCCAATAATAAATCGCACAAAAAATTCGTGGTACAAATAAAGCCAAGGTAAATAACACATTTTTTGTTGATAGCGTCTAATCTAACAGTTGTTTTTTTCTGCGATGCATTGCGTCAGCGCTGCACTATGCATGGGCAGCATGGGTCACACGCAAACCGTTTGATGTAGGTCTAATGGGCACAAATCATAATCATCGAGCTTAGCGGAATAACACCCAAAAAAATAAGCATATTAATCTTAATTCTACGTTACCATAAATAACATTAAGTTTTTTGTTCAGTAAACTATGAGAAACGGGCCGATGAAATATAGCGATATAATAAAGAAACCCTTTTTTATAAAGACATCAATTGGCCAATCGATAAATAAATACCTAAATGAGGCTACGACTAGGATAACATGGCCGTTACAGGTATCGAATTAACTCTCCACACTCAGAATGTATAAATAAGTAGTTATTTGTACAGTATAATGACAGGTTCGGTGATTGCCTCTCCTCCGTATTGTAATTATGAATCATAAACAAAGAACAGCGGGTTTTTGATGGTCCAAAAAAACTGCTAAAAACTAATCTGTTCACAGCAATTAACCTATCAGACTTATTTAGTGTTGAAGGTTGCCATTAATAAATGGGTGCTACAGTTCCTACACCGCTGTCAATCCAGTTTTAAATATATCTGTAATTATTATTGAACAATAACAATGAGATCGAATATTGTATGCTGCCGTTTCAGAGCAGGAATGCGTGCGTTTCCGAACAAAAGAGTTAGGGCGTGTTATGGAAATCTTTTGAAAAATATACGGTTATTTATAATTTGGCTTTACATTATTATGGATAAACGCTTCATTTAAAAAACAACTCTGGAGTTGCTCAAAATTCGTGATGTAATTTAAGCAATACGAACTTTTTAAAAGTTTTGACTTCGAAACTTCTATTGTTGTCCACTGAAAATAAGAAACACAACATAATAACTTTGGAAGATAATTGAGTATTGACTCTTTATTTTCCTTTTATATTTCACCACACCTTGTTTTCGAGGACTAGGACAACAAAAACAAGAAGAGGTATCGGGCGTCTCGGTACACATAGACAAACCAGTTCTGCACTATGCAGCTCCCACACGTACAAGGCTTCCCTATAAACGAGCCCTGCGGTAACAACCCGTCTGATAGATCGCTTCATTTGATACTTCTGATGAACACTTTCGTTATTATATTATGTAGCCCTTGTCAGTTACCACATAATACTAGCCAATGTACATAATTATAGTGAAGTGAATATTTTCCCCATTGAGCTTTTATAGTAATACATAAAAATAAACTTCACGCGCGGGGATATTAAATAATTACCTACGAGACCTTGGCGTTGAACCCACTTCCTTGCGGTTTCCTTTCCACAATGGTATAAATATCGAGTTACTTCAGGTCATTGTCAAGTTGTGCTTTTTGTGTTAAGTGTATTGAACTCTTTGGTAAACGCCAGGAAGTTAAGCAGTTTTTCAATCGTTTTCAAAATCTATCTTTCAACGAAAGCTCCCGGAAAATTGCCTGCACAATTTTATTTTCCTCACCGCCAATCTCGCGTTTCGTGTTCTTAAACTACTCGTATCCTTACAAGTAAAGCATTATTCAATAAATGTGTACATGCACACCAATATCTGAACATTACATACATCCGGCGCGCTGGGCTTTCGTCTGCCGCGCCGGGCGCATGCGCCATTGTCCGCCGGATGTCTTGCGGTCACACGCAATTTCACAACCTCTGCACTCCCTCTGCACTCGTAATGCCCTGGTAAGTGCCAGTTATTGGCGTGAGCTAACGAGGGATAATGTACAGTCTTTCGATATAAACAAAATAGGCTATCATTGAGCCGTTGAAATTACAAAAAATATGACTTCTGAGGTCTTCAAGTTTTGATCTAAAAGGACGATTCAAAACACACCTACCTATTACAAACCCGGTGATTTAATTTTAAACATAAAAACTATGTAACTATTAATATGATTAGCTGTAAACCTGTAATTACAGTCAGGTAGGTATTACAAGCATACAGCGTGTTTCTTTAGACGATAATGAAACAATTTTAATTTGTTTCGATAATGTTTAG
The DNA here is from genome assembly GCA_948150665.1 of Conistra vaccinii. Classification (NCBI taxonomy): domain Eukaryota; kingdom Metazoa; phylum Arthropoda; class Insecta; order Lepidoptera; family Noctuidae; genus Conistra; species Conistra vaccinii. The sequence continues at coordinate 2,831,128 of OX411334.1, read as the reverse complement.
GTTAGTTCCTATTTAAAAACATCACGTTTAGCAAATTAATTGGCTCACAATGGAGGTACCAGGCAGCTATGACCTAGTAGGCGGTCGAACGAGCGAAAACACTGATCGACTAGCAAGGTTATGCTAATGGTGCCTTTCCACCAGATATGTGCTGCAATATGTTACGTTGCTATGGATGCGTTTAAAATCCACATTATCCACCATTCATATTCATTGGTCCACATAGTATAGCGAAACGGGTTCAACAAGGTTAACTTTTATAAATGGAAGGAATGCTATGAATGCGCGAGTGGTGAAGTTATGTGCAGAACTGCAGAGCAGCCGCAGCCGCTCCCCGTGACTTCCCATACTGTCGCTGCATCGCATAGCTCGAGCTGCGCATCTTCCTCGCAAAGCTACACAGCTTAGCACTCGTGAAAACGGTCACTTAGTTTCGTAGCTTAGCTTCCACATCCCCGCAGAATAGCTGCATAGCACATCTCTGGTGGAAAGGCACCCTAAAGTTTTGTGATTACTCTGCATCAATCATCCATTGAAGTTTTCATAAGTGAATGGGGTAGCGTTGTCACTGTAATACATTCAATGTATTTTTCAGTATTTGTTTTTATCCCGACCTACCTCGATGTTGTTTGCGTGGGATGCTTCGGCCTTCTATCTGATTTATGCACTTATAAATAGCTTTTATCATACGCGTATAACACCAATAAACTATTAATAGATTGTCTACTATCCTACTAAAATATAATTAATATTATATATATATAATATTTTATATTATAAATGTGTAAGTTTGGATGTTTGTTACGCAAAAATGGCTCGACAGATTTGTATGAAATTTGGCTCAACCTATAATTGACGTATAGGATACTTTTATCCCGGTAGTACGTTCCCGTGGGATAAATTCCGAGCCCCACGCGGGCGAAGACGCGTGCGAAAGCTAGTAATAAATAAAAACGATGTTCCTCATTAAATCACTTATGTAACGTTTAATAAATAACTTTATATTATAATATAATAACGTCTATTTACATTGACGTGTGTGACATCAATCAACAGAGGATTTCTTTCATTTCACTGAAGTCGTTGACTTATTGCTTTCACTCGATAGGTCAATATGTGACTTGATAACAATGTTATTGTAATTTTATGTCGCAAGATTCTCGTTCATTACGATTAATTAATAATTATACAATGATTATACGTTTATCTTTGCGTTCTATATTCAAAATGTTTTTGTTGCCGTGAGGCATTGTTTCTAAGCGAGTCGAGGGAGTCGAATTTAAATCGATAAAAATAAAAGAGCTGTGCACCGAACAGGCCTGGCGACCCTATCGCCCTTAGTTTTTTAGTGGTCTAGGTTTTGTAACGGTAAAGCGGGCGTCACATTCGGCACTGGTCGGCTCCGCTGCTGTCATTTCGACAACTAATAACCCCCGGTGGGGTTCATAATTTATAAGGCGGTACATGTGACCGCTTTTTACCTCGGCCGCCGTCCACCGCCGCCCGTCTGGGAATCCGCAACAAAGACCGAGCGAGATTCCGTTGTGCATTCCGAAGTATTCGTGTGCGACGAACGACTGCGAGTTTTATGTTTTGAAATTCGAATTTGCACTGAATCGATCACTAAGAAAGTCGCATCAGTAAATCGAATTAATTATCCGTTTCTTGATTCCCACGCTGATTTTAAAGTTGTAAACCCTGGCTGCCTGGGTACTTGGCCCTAGTGGCCCTGGCGGAGGTACTTATTGTTCCGAGGCGATGCTTCATCTCACCTTCGGCGTCATTTTTATTGCGCGCGTCAATTGAAGTGGAAATTCGTGGCCGTGCCTTTGAACGCCAGTGACCCACTTTCGGGCCGTAAACCGCCCCATCAAATTTCGTCCCGGCAGTTTCGGGTTAAAAGTTGTCGAGATTCGGTTAACTTTTGGTTTTTTAGCAACACGGCCCCGTTGCATTCCCGTTTTTACGATCATCTCCCCTGACCGACGCCCGACAGAGCGCTCGTAAAAGATCACATTTTATTTCTTATTGTTCGCCTTTCGCGAAATCTAATTGAAGTTGGTAGGGTACCGCGAGCCCACCGCGCCATTTACGCGTTTTTAATTTTACTGCCCGCAGAACGCTGAATTATGTCCCTGCGAACGATAATGACGACTGGCGTGAGTTCCTTCATATCTTTTTATACCACATTAAAGGTTTAAATGATTCTGGTGATAATTTGCGTCAGTGTTGTTGACACTGTTAGTCGCGCGTCTCCAATTATTTCCAACTCCGACTGCACTGTAATCTGCAGAGCATGATCTTTGTTTATCGGTAATAAGAGCTGCGACTACGCAAATAATAATCATCGCGTATCCTCAACTCTTATTTGTTTCGATAACCCGCTCCCTGCAGGACTTGTTTTGGAGGCTGCCCAGTGCCCACTCTTCCTATTTCACCTAGGAGCGGTTCGTCGACATTGTCGGCTTGTTGCTTTTTGATTTACCAGCTTATAATTGACTTAATCGAAGTTTATTTGAGGTCTTTTTAATCGAAATTGTACGTTTCTCTTGTCGAAGTCACCTGTGCGACATTGTGTTGTTTTAGGTCGATAGAAAATAGAAATTGGGACAGAAGTCAAACAATAGTGAAAGTTTACCGTTATGGTTATTGTAAGTTTAAGGTGGTGAGGCGAATAAACTATTAATTTTTTGAAACTTCATTCATTAATTGGCGTCTGGGAGTAAGAATGTGGTACGTCAGCGGAACAATTAGTGGAATATTATTAGTTGATTGAGTGTTGGGGTCCTAGTAGCGTGTGTGCGGGGCTCATTGCTCTTGTGCCTACTCTATGAGTCACTTTATATTCTCTGTTCGTACCTCTGCGTCACGCGCCTATCGGAAACGCTAACGGCCGGGACGCTTATTTAAATACACCCTGACCAGGCTTGTCTGACCTCTTAGTCCACATTGATTCTTTCGATTTCAACCGACTTTTACCACTGGAAGGTGAGACGGGGGGTCTTGGTCGACCGGTGGCACAATAATGCCTTGTGACTCGCGTCTCACTTGCGATATGCTATGTTAAGCAAAATATTTTTATACGCAAAGGTAGGCGCGTTGCGTACATACTATGCTAATTATTTTTGGGCAAGGAGTTTCACGGACGTTGGAGGGTTACAAAAACTGTATGAGTAGGTCATGAAATGTAAATAATGAATTAATGCTTCTACGTAGTAAGTAAGGAATTGTAACAAGTTCTACTGAACGTTAGTTACTGTGTTGGTTTATGAATTGACAATATTTGTATGTTTGTAAACACTCTTGTGTACCGCACGTCATTATACAGATTTACGCAAAAATGTGTTGTGTTTGCGATGTTTATGAAATATTTGACATTTCTCCTTAACACAGAGATGAAGTTCAGATGAATTCCAAATATGAAAATATTTTTAAGAACATTTTGTTTTTAATTTGTTGGAACTGACGCTGACGGGGCAGGAAAAATTTGTTTTTCAAACTTGAAAGAAACAAAGTGGCTTCAGTTGCAGAAGTTTTATGAAAGTTGCACACGACAATATTTCTCTTTTATTGCATCTCTATTAACCTAGTTTCACAAAAAAAAAACATTCAGTATTACTGAATTATTCTAACCTTTTTCTTGGAGCCATACATTTAAGTAGGTACTTACCTAGTTTTTATATTTTTCTCTGTGTATTTTTAATTGGATAAATAAATTTTAACAAGTGCTATTTTCTCTCCCCAGGTAAGCATCGGCAGTATTTACACTCAAAAAACAGTATGTATGTACAAAATAAGTATTCATAATATTCATATTGCACAATATCATGTAACACGTGAAAAACCTCATTATGACGTAAGTAAGTATAACACCAAAGTTCTTAAAAAATCTTGGCCTGGACGTAAATGTACAAGCGATTTTATTTTTTGTATTTCTGCATGCTAAATAAAACTGCGTCCATTGTCGTCCCGCGGACAATTAATTTGTTTATCAGCCAGTGAGCCGCCATCAGTTGAGGCCGTCCGCTTTCTTGTACATCTGCCTGCTTCGGAACAAAACCGACCAGGCTTTGTTGTCCCTTTTGGTTATGACCTACCTACTTCCAACAACGAATTAACTTATTGTTTATTTTATTTTGAAAACCAGTCTATTAATATCTTCGTCCGAGGTTCGCCAAACGAGTTACAAAATATGTAGTGATGTAATGTAACGTGTGGTCGAAGTGCATCGCACTGACCTAGCCCACGCGGCGTCAGAGCACTTTCTTCTAAACTCAAAATGTAACCGTAACTATGAGCGGACAATCGTTTCCGGCGCCCGTGACGTCAGGGCCGTCTCGCCGGTCGCCGGTCGCCGCCCCTACGACGTAACTTTGGCGGAGCGAGCGGTGAGATGCGCCGCTTCGCCTGCGAGCCGCGAGCCTGCCGTGCCCGCCACGCCGCGCGCCGCCGTCGACAACGCTTTCGTTTTCATTGTTCTTTTTGAAATTATTTATAATGCTAACTACAACCTACACGGCCCTTCCGATAAAGAGTTCATCGATCTTCAAATCCGATCGAAGACCGCAACACCGTGCGTGCAAGCTGCTTTATATATTCGGCCGGATGCAGAAATTATACATATCGAATGCCACTTATAATGCGAAATAAGAGCAAAATCTCGGGTAATTTTTCACACGATCCACGAGAGCATAGTTGCCCTAAGCGCGGCGTGGCGGGGTGAGCGAACTCGCAACCTGTAATTTCGGACCGCAAAAGGAACAAAACGCATCGAGATCGGTGATTAAAAACCTTTGTCGGTTCTACTAATATTTATATTATTTTCGCAATGCGCCCGACATCTAATTGGGCGCTCGTATATTTTGATGTAGGTACGAGGATCGGCGCCGACCACCGACGCTTCATTAGTTTTCCTGGTAGAGAAATCATAAACTACTCAATTTTTTATGTTCAGTCGTTTATGTCAAAACGTGACCCCGACCGAATCGCCCAAACATTGCCGACAAAGCGATGGAAAAATCCATTTCCTTACGAAGCCTCACGACGCAGTTGACAATGGCTCCTAGCACATCATTAATATTATAAACGGATAATTTCGGAGTAAGGATGTAAATATAATAAAAGAAATACGTTTTAAATTACATTGATAGCAGGTGGTAGTTGGTAGGTATGAGTAACTAGTTTCAACTGGCCCTCGGTACTCTCGATCGGCCCAAGGTCTGGGATATTGAACCTGGCCGGAGCAACAGCACGGCGAGGTTCGCCGCGAGAGAGACGGATGCACTATCACTCATTGTTATGGGGCAAATGTCGCGGCCACACGCGCTGCTATTCGATTGATTTTCTTCAATGACTAAACCTTCGGCTCCTAATCCGCTCGGTATGCGATGCAAAGCAACTGCCGGCCGGTGCGATCCCGTAAGCAAGAGGCGCACTTCCTCAAACAAAGTGATGAGGCGCGAGCGAGACGCAAGACATGACGCGGCGGTGCTGACGGCTGTGCGACAGGGACGAACATACTGTGACAAGTGCAGTCGAGGCGACAGAGACGGGAGAAGTGCATTGCGCTGACGCATCACGATCGTCTACACGCTTTCTTGTCTTTTTATGAACGCTACCCCCGCAGCTTTCAGTTTCGTTGTGTTGACGACGAAGAGGAACTGTTTCGCCGAATGTCGTTCAAGACAATATTAATCAGCGGTGTCGTAATTAAATCTGCCGGTCCGACCGGTCGTTTGCTTGGCATTTATATGTTCCCACGCGGTTGATGTCATTTTTATTATGAATGGCGGCCTTCAGCCGGGATTCCTGTGGGGGCACGGGCTCCCGGGGTCCACTGACCCACTGGCACTGGCCGGGTTCCGACCGGCGGCGAATGGTTTTCGCTTCGTCAGCGTCCGAGCCCGTTCCGCGCCGGCGACGCTCTCCACTTGAATGAATATCGTTCACAAATAATCTCAACACAAATACGGCTTTAGCAGGAAGCGCTTCGATAAAGGAGTAGATGCAAATCGAAGGTAAACGTGCTAAGCGTTCATTGGCATTATTAAAAATAAATAATATCGGTTTTGGAATGTTAGCGGCGCGTCATCTCGCCCTCCCGCGGAGATGGCGTGAACTCTTTATCGGTCGGATACCTCTGTGAACTCACTATGGAATAAATTAAAAAATATTTAATCTGACTAACGAGGAGCTCGCACCCACAAAGTATACGCATTTGGTTCCGATAAACATATTTTGGAATAGTTACGCAATGTTACACTGACACATTGTAGTCGCTAAGCTTCGATTACCACGTGTCGCGTTATCGCGTATCATCGCTCCTAATATGTGGTAGTGTAGTTCTCACGACGCCATAGCCGAGTGCGTTCACACCCATAAACATGGTGCGTCGTATCGACGAGTATTTCGATCGTACTGTGTTGAGGCGCTGCTTATTTATGCTTGGCAAACATTCGACGAGATAAGCCGTGAACGACTAGCTTGTGCTTCCCACATCTGCCGCGACCTTGGCTCCTTCAGCCCGTTGTGTAACCTCCTTATCAGTCACGCTTCCCTGGTACCTCCAGTGCTCCGCTCACCGGCAAATCTCACCGCGTTTTCCGGTCCCGATATACTATCTAGAGTTATCGAGCAGATGTGGGGCCTATCGCGAAGACACGTGCGTTACCAATCTATAAAAGTAGCTCAAAGTTATGAAAGCATCTTTCACTATCGTTGAGTTTACGATCGCACTAATAAACTAAACGGGCGAGCACGTGGGTCTCTGCCGCGTCTCGTTAACATAATTACAGAGTTTTCGGCTGCCCCGGACGATGCTTCAACCGGTTTCAATGTCCCGACTCTTTTACTTTTTATCGTTCTGCTCTAAATCGATGTTAAGGTTTGTGCGAAACCGAAAGTTATGTCGGCGCGTTTAGCTAATAAGATTGAATGCGTTGAATTAGCATCTCTATAACAAGCCGGACTTCTTTGTGAAAAAATCGTTTGTAGAAGAATGCTGAGAGCAGTATGTTTTGTTGACATTTGAGTTATGAGTTGGGAGCGATATGGGTTAGTCAGGGCTGGCGGGCTGCGCGGTGCGCGGCGGGCCTTCCGTGAGCTTTTATTATTCCGGTTATAAATTAAACTGTGCTCGTTAATCGGCCCTTTAATCCGTCTGGGCGTTGACTCCGCGCGGGCTCGCGGGCTCGCGCGATGAATGGTTACTTTATCTTTGAAACAAGACGGCGTCGAAAGTAGTAAAATCTAAGTAATGAACGTCTTCCACATGTTGTTTACGTGTGAAAAGCTCGAGACGGTGGTCCGGCGGGGGCGAGTCATCGGCGTGGAATGTGCCTGCATCTCGCACTCGCCCCGCGCTGTGGTGCACAGCCTCCCGCACTATGCGGCAGGAGCGAGCACACCGCCTGTGTACACACCGATAGATATCGACGTGAGATTATTCGATACGAAGACTTTTTTATACGTTATTGTTAGCCTCGAATGATACACTGCTTGAATATTTAGCTATATCCGCTGACTTCACCGCTTATAAAAAATGGCGAATAATTAGTCAATAAAAATTCCGCCGATTATATACGTAGTCGTAGTTGTTACACGGGTGTTACGTAATTGGAGTAAATGACCTAAGAGTTGGTGGTCCGGACGAAGGTCTCGCGCCACGTGGTGCGCCTGCGCCGGTCACGTTGTGGACATGCTACCAACAGTGCCAGCTGCTGCCCAGCTCGCACCACTAGGCACCACGACCGTTCTCATAACTGCCTTCTGAACAAACATCAAGCAATCTGTTTAGAAAACACCGGACTACCAGAGAATTTGCGCTTAATCCCCTCAGAAACGCCAATAAATCAAGATATTCAAATTTCATCATTATACACTTCATGTACTCACATGAAACTTCGGCATGTGTAAACAATAACAAAGCTAGATAGTGTATCGTATAAACCGTGGTAATAGAACGCTACTGCGAACATCGCGGCTCCAGTAGGTGCTGTAATAATTGGAGCGAGTGCGTGGCGGGCGATGGACGCCGCCCTTGACCGCGGCGTCGCGGCGGCATGCGATGACTCCGAGTAAACAAATTGAATGAATCGCGTACGCTCACGTACATGCTGTATGTACCATTCATGTGTGCGCGCCGTTAACGCACGATAATTCAAGTGCTCGTATGTTTGACTAACAAGATTACGTCCCGCCGCGTCTGCCGCCCTAGTACACCCAACATCCACCAATGCCTAGTTTCGCGAAAAGTCCCGGTAGTTCGTGATAAAAGTAGATAAAGATTTGTATAAATATTACTGCGGAAATCAATTTACTTATCGTGATCCTCTAGCTATTAAAATCGATTCTGGTAGGTACTTGATTTAGGTAAAAAATATTGACCAACGAACCATTTGCGTCCTTGAGATATAGTTTAATATGAAGCGCTTTATTACAATTACAATATTGTTCTTGGCATCGTGTATGTTGTTCATTCGGCGTGTCCGTGAGTCCCGTGCCCAGCGGAAGCGAGGCACTGTGCTGTCATGGCTGGCGAGGCGCCCCTCAAGACAAGCACACTTCAGCCTTACCTACGTGTTACTGACACTAATACAAACAGTCAAACACCGTTCCATCTCATTTGAAACCATTTCCTCTTATTTGCAAACAGGCTGAATGGAAAACTTCTACAGCCGCAAACAAATAAAAGTGGCAGAAGTATAAAGGTTTTGTTCGATTTATAAAAATGTTGAAGTTGGCAGCACGTGATTGGGTGAGCCCATACATACATAATTTGCGGAAGACAACGCATAGTGCAGAGGTGCATCGTACGCGTCCAGAGGCACCGCTCCTTACGATCCATGCTTAGAGACGAGAACACCATCATGTCTATCGATTAATTAGAAATGATCACGTTTTTTAATCTTGGGCAATCGGAAGAATATTACAGAGATGTGAACTGACAAATTGATTTATCTCTGGGAACAATTAACTGTTTGAAATGTTCAATCAAATCAAGGAAGACCCGGTGTCTGGCCACCAGTTGCCGCTATAATAAAGCCCACTGTTCTTGTTTTACAACAACGACATTAATTTATTCGTTGTTAGTAGCGTTATGTCTAAATTATTAAGTGATTACATAATCGATCAGCCACATGTTGGGTCCAACTGGCTCGCCACTATTTAGGGTACTTGAACCGAATGAGCTACTTATGTTTGGAAACTATTCGATACATCGATACTTATTCCGGTGTAATACAATAAGTAGTAGTGCATCTCTAGCGGCGGCTGGAGGCGCGGCGGGGCGGCGCGGGTCGACGCTCGGCCGCGCGACCGATCGCAGCCGAAGGTCAAGGCTGCCCGCGACCGATCGAGATCCTACTCGCACCGCACCGCACCGCACTACCGGCGCAACGAAACAAAAAGTGACAGCCCAAACCTGAATAGAATGCGAGGACGAATAAAAATGAAAGCACTGTTTATCTTGCGTGTCTATGCCACTTTCAATTTGGCCAATAAAAAAATCAAACTGCCTATTTTCGACAAAGAAATGTCGACTAGACGGTAGTTAGTCATTGTAATGACTTGGTAGTTTGTTATTTCGCCGAGTGCGTGCGAAAAGATGTCGATCGAGATATCCCGACGGTCACCGGCAGCGGTCAATGAACTCTAATTGCAATCGAAATATCTATTAACCTATTTGGTTGCGAATCTGATACTCGAAAGAATCTTAAATCGTTCAGATAACTCAAATAAATTGAGCGACGCGACGGAGTGTCAAAATGTTTGTGAAAAAACTTGGTGTTTCAGCGAAGCTCGCAATGTAGGTAGCTGGTCGCTGGTCGTCTGGTCGCCGGTCGCTGGTCGCGGGGCGATTCATTTTATATTTGTTACTCTCGCTTTGTCTCGAACTGTATCGACGGCGGCGCAGGCGCACCTTAATTAAAATGTTCGGAATTGGATCTGTCGCGAGCACACATGTGTTTTCGATTCGTATCATTTTTGTTTAATGAGTTATTTCGCCAAGCTAACACTAATAATGATTTTATCTTCAATCTGGTTATACGACAGAAGCCTATAGATACATTGAAAAAACAAACCTTCTCATATCGTGTAGCTAATCTATGTTAAGGGGGATGCGATGCGCCAAGGCAGCCCGCGAAATTAAAATTTTCTTACGCTTTTTGCAATTTTCAGGTTAGTGTCAGTTTGTATCTTGATTAAAATATGATTCGCGACCGTAACAAATATGTCTTTACAGATTTATAATCATTAGAATCAGCAATACAACCTAAAGTTAGCATAATCCTCAAATATCATGATTTCATGAAATAGTCATTCAATAGGATTACATGAACTTATAGAGTTGTATTGATGATTTTTATGATTATAATTCTATAAATAAACGTTTGATACAGTCGCAAATCATATATTAATCAAGATATAGCCTGTAAATTGCAAAATACGTAAGAAAATTTGAATTTCGCTGGCTACCCTGACGGTTTCGCCTTTATGCGAAGAATCAAAACAGTTGATTTGAGAGTAGTATTAGCGTGTTTTTCCTGACAGAAGTTCATTTAAAAGTGTCGGTTTCTCACAATAAATTAATTCCATCAAATGGTCGGCGTCTTCCTTGAATCACATCATCAATCATCTACTGCAGACTGTGAATCACTCCTGCGCTGCGATCCCTATTGTATTGCATTTGCAGTCTTGCCAAATTAACGGTTCAAATTGTTTTGTTAATTTACTGATGATGATAAAAAACGCCTGTAAAAGTGTTAACTTAGCTGTTGTTTTATTTTCTTTTTCATTGCTGCATAATTTACTCAACATCACGACTGTATTTCCCGGAGGGTTAGGCAGGGGTACGCCAATAATACAGCTACATTTTGTAATAAAGGCGAGCCTATTGCCATTAACCGGGCACAAATCCAGACTCCGGGCTGTCGATACCAGGACGTCAGGCTCAGCAGTAGGTAGTGCAAGTGCTGCATAATTTATTTGACTATAACCTATCAGGTGTTTTCAAGGACCAATAATAAGGAAAAGAGGCCCCACCTTCTATTTTGATTATGTCATCTCTATTTCGTTTATGTCATCTTTATTATGTTCACTTTTTGTAATGTATTTCATTCTAAATTATGTCTAAATGGTCTTTTAAATCAGCCAACCATATTAGGGCAAAAACGTTTGTTCTTCCGTGTTCTAAATAAAGCATAAAGTATTTTTAATTTTTAACCGACTTCAAAAAAAGGAAGATGTCATACACACTTTGAGTGATAAATATTCAGACGACCATTGTCATTTTTTTCAGCAGATAAATGGAAAATTCCAACCATGCATTCTGTAAACCCAACTTATATTTTTTTAAATATAATACCGTCAACTCGCCATAAATGTTTTTGCTGACAAAACTCGTTTGGAACGTTTAAATATGTACAATGCTCGTAAATTCGTGCGTGCACGTTATGTACATGTTACGTGGCACATGATCACACTAATATTTTCACAGTTTAATCAGATTGGGCACGCGCTCCGCTCGCAGCGAATCGCGAGCTTCGTTACATGAGGAATGTCCGCCCGATCGTTACTTAAACATCCTTCAACGCATTCTAATACTAAAAGGCCTTTAAAACAGGTTACGAGTCATAAACAGACAATATAGGAAATACACAGCGTGGAACGGCCATTCATAAAAATAAAAACTTGATTCTCTGCCTGATTAATATCTGTACGGTGACCAAAAAACAAAAAAAACCCTGAGTTAATGCGAACAGCGAAAATCCGTAATCGGCTAGACTTTATCGTTTTGCAGAATATTGTTAACTAAGTATTCGTTTTCTACGTGCAAACTTAATGATCCATTTCACGAAGGCCGTAAACTGTTTACATTTTATCTGAAAAATATCTGTCTCAGACTCCCAGTCCCAGACCAGACGTCGCCAATTCAATCTTGAATCTTTTAAAAACGTCCTAAAGCTCCAGTTATAGTAAAACTATTCATAGTATCAGTACAGTTATCTATAGTATCTGATAGTACCGAGTCGGATGCACCTAGCCCAACTAAATGTCACTCGGTGAGCCGCCGCCGCTTTTAGTCGCTCCAAAATAGATCGCGTTCGCGTTCATCAACCCCTTACATTCGTCATCAGCACTCGCCGTACACCGCTGACCTTTTACATCGACGGCTGCACTAGACAAACACGACTACTAACTGAACAAACTTCGCAATGTACACCATACAAGTCAACTCGCACGACCACGCTAAAACATTTTTCGGTTTTCGAAATTTGACACATCGAGGTTATCTGTGGTTGCACCAAGACAGCGCTGTTAACAGTGAAGTGAAGCCGTTTTCGTAAACATGTGTGCATTTTGTGTGGTGTAGTTTTATTGTAGTGTAATTTTGTAAAAGGTTGTAAATGTGTGCGTGTGAGCGTGTATGCACAGAGCGGCGGTGTAGTTTTGGCATGCTTCACTGTATTGTTCCCAGCGTTTTTTATTTTATGTTGCACATATTCTAAATTAATTCCCCCACACCGATTATTTGTTTGTAATTTGATGCTGTCAAATCGCATTCGAAATTAATTGAGCGTTAGTATGGTACCCGACCGCAACGTTAGCACTGCAATTTTCGACCCGTCATAATGACGGTGCAACAAAAACTTGACACCTCCGAGACGAAAAAAATAACAATCGATTATTTAATATCGTTTCAAACCGTATCGGTCTCGGTAAATAAATTCACAAGCTTGAGTTGAAAGTTCTAACAACTGCTACATTATCGCGGTACAAGGATCTCATAAGTGTCCAAGAGCAAAGTCAAAGGTCTCATAATTGTGGTAAAGACGCTGAACTCGAATCGTTCGTGAAACTTACAACTGAATGTTAGTAAACAACGCGGTACTACACTTTTTTCCGTGGCGCCACTCCAAGCAGCTGAGTTTTATTACACAATCAGAGCTTTATTACTGCCGCGCCATCTATTTAGAATTTAGGAAGCGTCGATTGGCGAACGTCACGGAGCATGACGCGGTTAAAAATGAACTAACCTCAACCTGTGGTACAGATATATTGCAAGTTATTGCGCATAAAACACGCGGATTAACGTCTCAGACGCTTTGAACGTTGAGTATCGCCTTCATTATTGATAATGGACGCTCGAGTCTCATTTCATTATTCAGGGCTGCATCCATCGCGTTGCTCTTGATCTCAATTGAAGTTTTATAATTCTACACGTTAGCGTGATGAACTAACTAGTCCACGTGGCGGTGTTACCCGCCAGTGCGTCACTCATAGTATTTGGACATCGACATTTTACAGCGCTCTGTTATTTCTAGCGGCGGCAGGCGCCAACTTTAGATTAGCTACAGGGCTCATCTGCATTCAGGACCGTTATTTGTGGAGCTTAATAATGTTATCCTCCATTCATATCCTCAGGGACGGAATAGTGATGAGACTACACTAAACGGACGGTTGGAATCGACTAAATAATTCCGAGTAGTCGATTCATCGTTGAATTATTGTAAGTATTTGCATGGAAGTTGTGACAGGAGAGTTAATGAGGTTTTTATTAAATTTGAGATTGTTTATGTGGTTGTAGAGCATAACGAATGGTTGATGTTTGCGATAATGAAGATTTTTAAGCTCGGGTTTCGCCGGCACGTCGTAAACGCGCAGCGTGTGGCGCGCACCGCGTCCGCACCGCGCCGAGCACGACACACGGCCAGCTCGCCCAGCCACCTTATTTTTCATACAATGGGAGCTTTATTTGCCTTTTTGGTTGTAACATTATCCTGCTAGTGCTGACCTTTGGCGTTATGTTTTACGATGTTCGCAAAAAACACAATGGAATGAATTACTTTATTCGATAAATCAAAGGCGAGGCGTCGACGATATAGATGTCAAGAGTTCTTGCACTTGACTACCTTTTAATAACGTCATCGACGTTGCAAGCGAATTTAAATTAACAATGCATTATTAATTGCCATAAAAAACGCCCTGTTTTTCAATCAAATTAAAATATGCTCGAAGATTTTTTGGTACTTGGGTTCTGACATGCAATGATGCAAGAAATATTGAGTTGTACTAGGAACTACCTTTTCAGCGAAATCCCTAAAAGCTAAAACCTGCGGGTTCTAAACTGTTCTATACTCCATTTATTATAGGATTAGAAAAATTACTGCAAAGTAACGACAGTCATTGTGTAGTTATTGTGAAATTACTGCACTTTAGAGTTAATTTTTTAATGTAAATGATAAATAGCACAAATAAACGATGTTCAGTATTGATCGTAAAATAACTGAGTTTTTTATACGTTTATATCGAAATAAGGAAAGGGTGATAACTGTATTTTTTTTTTATCTTCAATAATTGAACCTACAAAGCAGTCACTATACCTGTAATGTTTCTCTCATTTGTGTTTTTAATCGTCACCTCATTCTTCGTGAACTTTCTTCCAAATCAACATAATATTCACAAATGTAGGTACCACATGTGGGTGTCTCACGTCTTTTGTTCGCGTTTAATAATATTTGCAAATTAACCACAAGCTCTTGCGGCTTTCCACACAACAAAGCTATGTTCATATTGACAGAATGACACTTCATTTACTTCGACGAGTCGACTTGGAGGATTTCCTGACTAAAATTGTCGCATATAAGCTATACTAAGTTTATGATATTACTGTTTTTCTAACTTGTCGTCAATTTATTTGAATTATGTTTTAGCATTAGGTATTCTGACGTCTGTAATCTTAAATTATTCAACAATTTTTTATTTAGATTTCAATTTCGATATCTTTATAAATTATAGCTGTCCCGTGGTATCACCCGCATAAGTCTCGATCCCGTGGGAATATTGGGAAAAAAAGTATTCAATGTCCTAACCCAGATCATGGTCGACCCATAATGCCAAATTTCATCTAAATACGTTTAGCCGTTTACGCGTGAAAGCGTAACAAACTAACATACTAACTTACAAACTTCAAAAAAATCAAATCATTTCTCTTTATTATAATATTAGTTTAGATAGCCTATGTGACTCGGTGATAATATAGCATTCTACTGGCTCAGAGCAATTTATTGGTCTGAGTCTACTGGTGAAAGTTTATTGGTCTGAGTCTACTGGTGAAAGTTTATTGGTCTGAGTCTACTGGTGAAAGTTTATTGGTCTGAGTCTACTGGTGAAAGTTTATTGGTCTGAGTCTACTGGTGAAAGTTTATTGGTCTGAGTCTACTGGTGAAAGTTTATTGGTCTGAGTCTACTGGTGAAAGAATGTTTAAATTAGGTCCAGTAGTTTTTGAGTTTATTCATTACAAACGAAACATACAAATATTTTATCTTTATAATATTAGTGTAGACAAAATCTTCCATATACCACCTTCACTTCAAACCGAGCATTTACAAGGAAAATCGAAGACACCTAACTTTTGAAACACTCAGAAGTGCTAATGACCCAGTATAACGGAACAGGGGCGGTATGAACAAACCTTTATAACACACAAGTGTCATTCGTAAATAATTACAGAACATCCGTCGCGTCGTGCGTGTATGAGACACTGAGGATGCATACATTCATTTTTAAGTCGACACGATATTCTGAATTTTTGACTTATTGCCTTTTCAACATCACAAGTCACAACAAAACATTATAACTAAGTAAAGTATAGGAGATGAGCTCCGCTGGTCTCGGTTCTCATACAAACCAGATTAATAATATTATACAATTTGTATCAGATTCTATTCGCCGACTTTATAAAATAAACATAGTGTAAAGCTGGTGGCATACTGCTAGAAAACGCGATAGCTAAGCTACGCAACGATGCTCAACTACAAAAATCAAGATTACTTTGAAGCAGGAGGTGGTGGACGTCTCTTGTCTTCCTACAACAAGCATTCACCTACGTCAAACCCCGAGATTCCAGGAATCAAACCCCAAGATTCTAGGAACATTTGCCGCCCGGTCGTGATCTGGAGTGGCCTGAGTGGCCTACAATCGGTTGCGTACCCAGGTAGGCCGCAAGCACAATTTGTCGAAGTGGGGGATTACTGACCCATCCAACATACAGTGTGAGTGCGGTGTTTCTGATCAGACCATGTCCCACTTGCTGGAATGTCCTAAGTGCCCATTCACTTGCACTAAAGAACACCTAATGAACGCCGCTGATGCCGCAATCAACGTGGGCTCAAAAATATTTAAATTAAAAAAGTACCATCAGCACAAACCAGTTGTAGAACTGTTCAGTATTTAATATTTCGCAACATTACGTAACTTCAGCTTTGTATTAAGCTTTTGTGCAGACCAGCGCGAAGCCTTTAATCGCTTCGCCTAGCCGTCCAGCTGTGGGTCGGGTCTAACACGTAATCGCAACTACGACGACGGTTAGCGTCGCTTGCGCAGGGTCATTACCGAATAGCTAAACTCAAGGCCGAGATACTATCGGCTTTTATGTTTTGTAATATTTGAACACACTCCACTTACCACCTGGGGCCTTAGTACCTTAGCCAATTGTATCGAAACATGATTCCACTATAGATTCTTTACAAATTCGCTTTATTTTGGGTCAGTGTGTGTTCCCCTTTATTTGTCGAGTCCTTTTGCTTGTAGGTCCTTGTTATCTAGAAGATTCTCTATATATTATTCAACGTTCTTTTCTCAACGGTTTTGAAGTATTGGGGGTGGTAAGTTTCTAACTGTGGACGTTCTGCAGTTGTTTTCTCGTGGACGAATGTTAGCACAAGCTCCTGGATAGTCTTAGCTCCTTGGTAATGTATCTTTCTACCGCATGTAACATGTTTGGCAGATCACGGCGCGGCACATCTGTCACCTCGTGCGAACATCCAAGAGCATCAACATTCACGAGCTATTTGATCATTCGCTAATGTATGCGCTGACATATAAACAAAAGTTGTATCAAATGCTACGTTCCTCGGGCTCTCGGCAGCCTTAGACTGACCTCAGTTGCGAATATGTGGCTGCTAGCCGGAAACGGGCTCTAACGTTCGGCAATGAAGGAGGTCATAGCCACGAAGTTATCAACATCTAAACATGACTCGCGTGTCATGGTGACCTGGTATATACAGCTCTATACCTAAAACAACTTTTGATATTTCGCCGGCAGACCAATAAAACATACGTGCTTTTGGCCAATCTTTTTTTGGGGTCCATTCGCTAAGTGAGACAAATCCGCAGATTGATCGCTTTGTCTAACCGAAAATTACTATACTGCGTAATCCGTGTTGCTAAATGCTTACAAAATTTATATAACAATTAAATTGGGCATGTTATTAGAATGTTTCGTCTTAAAGTTCATGGCACAGCCAAACTTTTTCGAAAAAGCGATATTTGTGACTGTATTTTGATTAACTGTTCACCTTGTTTATCAGTTGATTCGTTCATAATTCAAAAAATAATTATTAAAATTTAATAAATTAAAATCGAATGTCGTAAGAAATCCTTAGCGATTGCATTTGTTTTCACACTTGACCGAATTTTTGGAGCGGAACGTGAGGTGCGGTAAGGTCTATGTCACTGCACCGAGATACCCGGGTTGATTAACCGATAACGCTTATCACCCGAACGTAAATCTTCCTGCAATATCCAATGTTGGTGAAGTTGCACAATTTAACGATCCCCTGACATCATTCAAACTTGTACTCTGGAAAAAGTATTTAAATCTTTCAGAGAACTGTTATGAATCTAAATAAACATAGCAGAGTTTGTTTGTTCCGCAATTGTTAATTAGTAGGCGACACATGACTAATTACGTCACATGCGTAATACAGTTTAATGAACTTTATAATTATCGTCCAGGAAAACTGGCCAGTGACATAGCTCGACCCATGACTGCTAGGTGCATCGGCTTAGCAAGTACCAGGCGTTTATAAGCTATCAGGAGCATACTAACTCGCTAAGAGTTCAGTGATTAGAAGCGTTTACCGTGAGAGCTGGCGACGGGCCAACCAGGCCACGCCGGTGCGTTCACCCACAGGCACACACGCCGTAAAGATAATTACTTACCATTGTTTTTATTTCTACTACGAATATCCCAAATATTTTGAATTCCTATTGCAATCGATTCCATTAATGTTATGATCGATTTTCGCGAGAATACTAATTGTTGGAAGATCGTTTGACGTAAGTACGTGATGCGAGACGCGTGTGGCTCGGTGGTTCGTCACTCGCTCGGCGTTTTGTAACTGACCGATGTGTCGTTATCACGTGGAGAGGCAAATAAAATCTGCTTTTATAGCCCACAGAAGATAGTCATCAGCTGTTTACTTTTGACAAAAAATACTCAGAGTAATTTGAGTCTGAATACTCACGAAATATGCTAACAATATGCACTAGGTATTACCAATCGGGAGATAGATGTCTATTCTAAGATATAGGTTACACAACGCTCCACAATGCGTTATTTTTCACGTTGGTGACGTCACTGCGCGCCTGCAACGTTGCATGATTCAGCTGGGAACACACGTTCGGGAGTCCATTTATTGTCTCTTGGCACTTTTATCGGGCGTCGTATTAAACAATCTTTAACATAAATAACGCCTCTGTCCATACGTTGACGTAGGTACAACTTAAACCTGTTCTCGTTTATTTTTATGACAAATGCAAAAGTTTATCGTGAAGATCTGCGGTACCTACTGCCTAGTGCGTCGACTTGTCAAAATTAAGTTCGATGCACTTTGCGTTAGTCATATCTAGTTCGTAAATGCGCAGTTTTTAGGTTGACTCACTATATAGGTGTGAAGGGATATTTGATTGAACAGTCTAGTAAAACGTGGTACCTACTTATCAAACTTTTTGCTTCCAAGAATGATGATAATTTTTTACCTTTCGGTTCATAAAATTCCCATGATATATCAAAGTTACACGTGTTTTGAACTGTCATCACTGCGTAATAAGTTAATAACTAATTGCGAGGTAGTTTCGAGCTTGCCACCGAAATATTGTAGTTACATAAGTACATTAATATTTAACAGATTAAAATAACAAATGTCCAGATGGTAATTTGTTATCAAACGATTTGATCGTAATGTAGGTACTCAATCATCATCTTTAACGTATCTTTGTTAATGTTTTACTTATTATAAAAAAATCTTCTAAAGAACGTGAGAGTCTTGTAATTCCTATTTTAGAATAGATGAACTATTGGAGAGATTCTAGAAGAGAAACCTTTGGTCAAATTTCTTATCAACTTCCGCTTGTACTAGATAAACAAAAAATAAAAAATGAAAGTCCAATAGTCTTTTGCTTTTTCTAATAAACACGACGATGATGTAATCCACCCTTTAACCTTATAACTTTATTAAAAAGATAAATTCAAATTCAATGTTATTCAGGCATAACGCAGTGTTTACACAGACAGCCTGCGCATTAATAATTCATTCAATCTTACATTCAATAAAATGCGTGTTTTAAGGCCTCCGCTCGTGAAACTTCGGCTTAATGTCGCGAAAATATTTCTGATTTGTTATTCGATAAAAAAATATGAATGCAGAAATGGGCGTTTAATTTTTTAATCTTCAAGCGATGCAATATATTATCTTGGTATTAATTACATGTTTAAAAACTTAATATACTTTTCTTGTTTATTATGTCTTAATTAAACAAATGATCGTCGCCTCTTGTTTAGAGAGTATTAATAATTTTTCGGGTCCGGGGAGATCAATAAAGTATTATATTTATATAGTAGTATCTCACCTCTCGTGTTGTGATAGTTCCCTGGTACTTTATCAGGTAATGATGGCCTTTATGCATTAATAAAATTAATGATTGTAATTTATTAATGATGCCCTTTTCCAGATAACGGAATAATATTATTAAAAATACCTGCAGTATTCCTGGGAAAAACAAGTTTCATAAATTCCCTGTGAAAACATTTATTTTGTTTATTATTTTAGCTATGAGCACAGCCACAAGTAACGAACAAAAAGACGCTCACTTTCGCAATTTTAATACAAGTAGGGATATTCATAATACCTTGACTTGAAGGATGATTCAAGTCTATCAAATGTCAGTTAATAATGCATTTTATTGAATTAAGTTAAACTAAGGTCTAAGTAGCATATTAATCTAATGGTAGCGATCGTTCCTCTATTGTTTAGCACAATACGTTATTTAATTCGCGTTCTATATTTGAAAACTATCGACGCACGCGCAGCCTTGACTCTGATACCTTATCAGAAAAGTTTAAATTAATATTTTTAAGTAGGTTTCAATAGAAAAAATAACTGAACATTTTAATTATTAAGAAATTATTATCATAATTCCCTTTTTGTAGGATATAGGTTGTACATATTTATATTTTATTGTTTAGACATGCGTACTCAATAAGGAAGGAAATACAGGGTGAACCTATTAATTAACATCAAAAACACGCTGTGAAATTACATACTACATACTATGCAGCACGATTATCTTTATACTATAAAAAAAGAAGTCATAATTTTAGGCAAGTAAGGATTTAACGATAATCCTGGATATTTCCACTGGACTTATTTTCTTGAAAAGTTCACCGATTTTAATACTTGTCAGTGGGGAATTCAAGTCAAAGTTTTACTTTTATTATAAGAAACTAAATATTCTTAACATTTATAAATAAGTTGTAATCGGCGAACAGTAATGCTATATGACAGGCCTGCCAACTGTGTCAGACATAATCCGACCTGCTGCACAGCACCGAACACACAGTAACGCAACTCTGAGCAAACGGCGCGAATCAACATCCGCTCAGAGATACTTTACAAATATACAATAACATCAATTTGCTATACAACACAGCCAAAAGATAAGGTATACCAACGCGTAAATCAAGTCTACCAAATGTCAAAAAGAATTGTTTTACTGTTTACACAAAGACTGTGGCCGAGGGCTTGGGTGGCAACTTTTTGCGTTTTTGCCCAGTCTGACCTTGCCACGACTTTTACCTACCTACACCGAAGTTCTGATAATATAAAAATACCCGTGTTATTTGCTCGAGTGGACTATTAATCACAATTAATTTAGTCATAACAAGAAGTATCGAGTTCGATTTGATTAACTAATCGTCTGACTAAACATGTTATTTTGTTTATAAAGTATTCTGGCCTTAATTATAATTTACAAGCTTCTGCTTGCGACTCCGTCCGCGTGCAAATTCTTGTATTAAAAAAAAAACAAACATAATTGAGCACTTTTATAACGTCAGAAGCTCCAATTGGTGGTTTCCTATGGAGAAGAGCCTTATATGGGAATATGTAAGACGATCCTTACATTCCTTTTGCCTCGTTTACGATATATTCTTATTATTATGTTAAAAAAAATAAATATTTTTAATTTTTTATCTGCCCGCTTAGTATGACCGCAATAGAATCGGGTTTTGTCGACGGAAGAATAGACTTGAATGACAGATTGTGATTGTTTATCTGTCAGTTTGTCTATTCTTCCGTAGAAAACCTGTTTCTATGGTACAGACTGTTGTCATGCTACGCGTGCAGGTGGCGTTCTGTAGTTTCTGCCACGGAACAGATAATTATCTGTTCCGTGGTTTCTGCCTACCCCCATGATAGAAGACATGAGCTTATGTATGCATGTAAAATATATCCTGTAATGTAGCTGTGCCCCGTTATGTCGTTTTGCTTAGCGTTCTTTTTGACGTCTTTGCGTCTCTCAGCGCCTTAGTATCACAGCGTGATGGTAAATAGCTTAAAACCTTCCTCAAGAATTGGGCTATCAAATTCAGAAAAATAATTTCATATCCGAATAGTTGTTTCAGAGATTTGAGCTTTTAAACAAACAAACAAACAAACTTTTCAGCAATTATACATAAACTAGCTGCGCCCCGCGGTTCGCATAAGTCTCGATCCCGTGGGAATATCGGGATAAAAAGTACCCTATGTTCTAATCCAGGGCATGGTCTACCCATGTGTCAAATTTCATCCAAATCCGCTCAGCCGTTTAGCGTGGAAGCGTATCAAAAAAACAAACTCACTTTCGCATTTATAATATTAGTTAGAATAATCAGTAACCTTTCGGATGTAATGTGAATAGACAGCCCGAATAGATACCCGAGCAATTAGCTATCGACTCACTCGAGAAGATCGTAAAGTTTTCAACTACCTGTTAATTACCAATGAATGTCTACTTACATCCGCATAAGTCTATTTGACGGTAACTTTATAGACTTGATTATAACCACCATTAAATTAATTACACTAATTATATATCTGATTTCTTTGCTCACTGTGTTAGTATCTCTTTGCCTGAACCGCTTGACCGTTACAGTGGACATCAGGTGGGCATAACAATTAAAATTCTATTGTGTCTCATTAATGACAGCTGAAGGTGTAATATAATAAATAAATAACACAACAAAACGCTTGTATTCCCAAAGGGTTAGGCAGAGGTGTACCACCTGCCTGAAGTACACCCACATTTCACCAGTTATGTTTAAGTCCCATAGGGAGGTGAGCCTATTGCAATTAAGAGCGTTTACGTCGTACGGCATTTCATACAAACTTTCAAACCCTTGTTTTTCGAAATGACTGAACCGATTTTAATCAAACTTCATACGCATATGCAGGATACAAAGGTCTAAAAAGTTAGATAAGAACATTTTCGAAATGTCTTATTTAAAAACAGATAACCGAAAATCTCTCGTTTCTATGGAAAATTTAAAATCGGTCTAATTTGACTGTAACACTGATTTTCGAAAATGTGGTGCAGTAAAACCAGTTATTCTACCCCTTTTAGTACTTTAAATATTAAATTATTAATTAAAAAGCCTAACTAATTATCTTCAAAATGACTGATGTTTGCCAAACTTTTTATATTAATGATAATAGAGAGTATTCGCGGCATCTCTTGTTATTTCTCCACACTTTTTATCATACTATGACAATACTAACCTTTGCTATTTTTTCCAGGTAAGCCATCAATTCCTGAACAACAGAAGACAGTCCTAAGTATCGTAGTTTTAAGATCAAAACAACAATGCGTTAGGTAACCATTTCATGGCGGTCATAAGTGGCAAGTCATTAGCATAGGAGTTACAACAACGTATGACAGTTTGGGTACAGTCGGTAACTGAACGATAGTACGGGAATCTTACCGAAAATTCATTGTTTCCCCGAAAAAATTCGGATATGATATTGCCGAAGTCCAAGTATCAAAACTACTTTCGTTAACTATAATAACTACGCACATTAAGTTCACAACAAACCTCAAAATACCAAAATAATAAACCTCGAAAACAAATCATCTATTCTTACCGCAATCTTGAACAATATTTAGATTAAAAAAACTAACCATCACGAAAATAACATGGTCTCGTCCCGCCGTTTCCCTTTCGTCGGAAGATGTCTATCTCGGGCAATCAGAGCGAAATGGCGAACACCTCTCTCCCTCGCGCCCACGCGACATTCCCTAGACGCCACGTGTCAACCCACTCCTGCAATGTATCAACTCGATGCCAAAACATTGAACGAGATTAACATTTATTGCTCAAGGAACAAGGTCCCTAATTGCTTAAGTAGACACTCAAAGATACTCCTCACCGCTGGGCGAAGAATAGCACATGTCTACAACTCCCGTTCAACATCTAACCGAATCATAACTTGTTAAGATCCACATTGCTTTGCTCAAAGGGCCTCGTCTTCAAAACATCCACTGCTCCATTTTCAAATGCTCCTAAATTTGAAGCAACGAATACTAAATATTATATTAGTGTTAGTGTAAACAATTTTGATACTTTAATTTATTCAGTCAAAATATTAAACATAAATTAATATAGGTTAAAACATTTAAAAATCTTAGTTAATTGACGACCTTTCAGGGACCACAGAAAAGTGATAAATTATTCGTTAACCATTGTACCATGACTAATTACTGAATAAAACAAATATCGGCCGGACGTTGAACGCTGCCAATTTCAGTTCGATCAACCCCAACCTCCCCCCCATCGCACCGCACCCCCGGTATCACCCGCACGCGCTAAGACGCATCATTAATCATTCCTGTACACACATCTCCTGACCGTGAGCCAGTTAAATTTAGGTTTTACCCTCTAGAACTTAAAGACGTTTCTTATTTGCCGCGAAGCCGCCAAATACGTCTGTTTGTGCCTGCGCTTGTGCAGTGTCTGCTTACCTCTTGTTACCTCTGTACCCCTGGTGTTATATAAGCGGAGTGCAATGGCCGCTCCAAAACTCAAGGAAAACTGCCATCTCCTTAAGGAAAATTTCTTTAAGTTACCTCAATTTTAGTGAAAAATGGTGATGATTCGCCTTTATAATGTGGCTGGCATAATTTTTTAATAAAAATTGCGATAAGTAGGTCGGGGATGTTTTGTTTTACTGAGGAATTCGTTGAATCGTTTGTTGTTTCTAGCAACAAACTTTGTGTTATTACAAAGTATTTTTTAGGTAGCAGTTCAAGTTTCTTGAAAAAAATATAACTTAATCGTAGCAAACCAAAAACTTATACACTCTGTATAATTAGATTTTTATTTAAAAAAAATATAAGCACATTGGGGATGTGCGACTGAAAATTAAATTTAAATTACTTGCTTTGAACCCCTAAAATAAAATTAATAAAAACCTTTCGTTGTTTTTATTCATTTTATTTTAGGGTCCAAAGCTAGCAATTTAAATTTCATTTGACTTATAAGGATATAATTATTCAGGTTTAAAAAAAGGCACTCACTCGTAGAATCAAACCATACGTCCCCTTGACGTGACCCAAATACAAACAATGCATATTTCAGCGTAATCTGCGTGTAGTAATTAGCGGGCGGGCTGCGTCGACTCGAGGTGAATGTGGGTTAGATTCGCGAGGCCGGCAGTGCACCGGTCGCAGACCGCTGCCGGGGTCGTTGACCGGTATCGATCGCGGGGTGGCGAGGGTGCGACACGGCACGCGCCCCTGCGGCGCCGCACCCCGCACCCCGCGCCCCACACCCCTACACATGCTCTCCGGAGTCGTCCCGCTAGTACCGCATGCGTCACCCTGGTCAACTTGACGACACTTTTCAAAGAAACTTTGCGTCTTATCACGGGTTCAATTGTGATGAGTTGAGGCTGGATAAGTTGATAGCAGTTGACACATTTGGGTGCTAAACCCCTTGATTCGGGTTTTATCACTATATTTTTCCTTATACGCGATGTCTTTAATTATTTCCATTTGTACAACTCAATACCTATTGCTGTAGAAAGGAAACAAAATCTTTTTTTTTAAAGGTTGATTGCCCATAAATATTTAAACCAAACTTCTTGTCGTCATAAATTGTTTGTATCGTACACATCTCGTACAATTGTTTGTCCAATTCGTTAAGTGTTGACAGTTTTTTGACGTCGTAGTCTGAGTTCACTGCAGTTCAGTACTGGATGTTGATCTGATGAGCCCCCGCGGCCCTGGCACGCCGCCAGACGTTATGACGAAACCGTGTCTCTGGTTAAACAGCATTGGCCAACGTTTCCCTATTGCGCCCGCTTTTATTTACAAAACCGACGATTTATCTGACGTTTTTTAATTCAGAAATTGACATTGTTCCGTACTATTTCGGTTCCGTCCGATTTTTATTGTAGTCGGCTTGAAAGGTAACGTTACAGTAAACATAAACGACTTGGCCTTAATAATGCAAACAATCGATCTGTTTATTTTCGTGCACAAATATCTTGGGTAATATAATGGTAGCAAACGATTCGATCAAAAGGAAACCACCATTATCCTGGTAAGAAAAATATTCCGAATCAGAACAGAGAAAAGGCAGTATAAATGAAAACTCATTCCCGACTTCCCGGGCATCCATTATAGACAGGAAGAATATCTATAGCATTGTATAGGGAAACAGCTGAAGTAAGGTGGGCGCGGGAAAACAGCTTGCCTTAGAGCGGGGGGTACCCCGAGGTTGCCCACCCCTGCACGGCCTACCGCCGTTGTTATGGTGACGTGACGTTCTATGATTTATGTCTGCTTAGTGACTAGTCGATGCTCTACCGTCTTGTTATTAGAAAGATTTCTTTATCCATCCTGGGTACTGTATACGCGGTAGGTACGTAACCAAACCCCTATAAAATTTTATGCCGTAGTTAGATCATAAGTAACGTTGTGAAGTCGGTTATCTGAACAACGCAGCGCTCGTAAAGTGAAAAAGTATATAAATAACGGTAACCGGCATTTGACAAATAAAAGATGACAGGTACAAAATTGTTTTAGTAAATTGGAGCTCCATTTGCATATTTAAATTAAACGTTGTTTGTATACAAAACAAAGTCGTTTGTGAAGAGTCTCGGGTTAACGTCGCGAGGACTGGGTGATACTGCCGCCAGGTATCGATCATCTCCTCCCCTTCGTGGGGTCCTGGTGTTTGGATCAGGGATAAATAATATTTCTACGCAATAAGTGCCGATACACTGCGAACTCGATCCCCTACGGAAAGAAAAAGAATAATTCTGGGAGGATAAAAGAGGATTTACTTTGTTAAATAACCTTTGTGATACATCTGCTATCCTAGGAAGTTATTATCTCCCTTGGTTATCGACAAAACAATTATTGCAAATTGAAACAAAACATCTTTACTTAGTTCTAAAAAGTATCAATATCAGTAGATCCTCATACAATATCAAGAACTGCTGATAGAGTGAGAAGCTGTGTGGGAATGAGACAAAACACAGGCTTTGTCTTCTTCACTATTCAGTGTGACTACGCTTTTCGGTGCTTCCCTTGCTTATGTATTTATGTACTGCTATACCTACATTTGACCTACATGTTTACGTTAAGAATTCTAAATTACTGCACTTCTAACTGTCGTGTCGCTGTCGGGTGATATTTGGTTCTGGTTTTACTAAGAGAGCGACCTATTGAAAGGAAATTGTTACTATAGAATATTTTGTAATAATAATCTAACAAAATAAAAAGAAATTAATTTTGCATCTTAATTGAAAATTGTCAGTAACAATTTATTACATTTGAAACTTAAAATACAGACGTTAAAGGAGAGGAGTTCATGAACATAACATAACATTTGGACCTTTAAAAGACCATTTTCATCCCTCGGGGCGCAAAAAGTTCAGTTTCTTGATTACGTAGCAGGAAATTATCATTTGGATGCATGATAAGGAAAATGTGTGCAGGAAAATACAGGAATTTCCTTATACGTTCCATTACTTTATTTATATGTCTTGTATAATAAAATGGTACAAAAATAGCAATAAAAACAGCATACTTATGAATCTGTGGAAATGAAACTAAAATAAGTTCTTACACCTAAATCTACAAGATAATTGAAATCTACTAGGGAAACAAGAATCCACAGAGCTGTATATTACCATAAATATACGTTTCATAGTAATTACCAAATGTGTTTCCTTAATACACAAACATATTTAATCAATATAGAGACCATTATTACAGTCAGCGTCTACAAATCTGTCAGTATCTTAACCTTATCACGGTATTATAAACCTTGGGACTTCAGAATAAAGTCTATATCAGCTTGTAGGGTATGTTATGTGTTGACACGTTAATAAATCACGGCAGGGCGGAAAACCTCTGAAGTTAAGGTATTCGCTAAGTTATCAACTTTTAGCTTATTTCCTAAGTTCAAGGTTACATGGAACTTTTTTATGTCATTCGGTACATCATTCAGTCAAAGGCTACGAATAATAATTATTCGTAGGAGACTAACGAAAATAAAGGGAGGAAAACATTCATTAAAAACTAACTGTCAGTTCCGTCTAACGCCAGAAAAAACATAAGCTATTAAAAATACAAACCCTTCTGACTGTCACCGAAACAGAACAAAACAGTAGTAAAGTAAAGTAAAAAAGCCTACAAATAAAACAGCGAGCCAGTCATGCGCGACTTGAAACATAATCGTAGCGGCCGCCGTAGCGATCTCGTAGCCGCGTAGCAGCGAGCGTAGCGATACTTTTATACAGGGGGAAGTATTCATTTCAGGGGGAGGTTTTCCCTGTTTGAATGGTTATTATTGTTTTTTTTTTAATGAATATTAAATTATTATTTATTTTAAAGTAGTTAATATAGTAGTAGTTATAATTATTTTACAAATAATTATAAATTAGCAAACTTGACTGACGAATTAAAGTCATTATTTTAATAAGAAAAAAAAAATGGGTATACCCAATGTGAAAGAACTGAAATCAAATTAGTTTGTTTTCCTCTCAATATCAAAAGTTACTCAGAGATCGTGTCGAAAGGAAAACTTGTTATCTCCAAATAATACAAACATTTATCTCGTTTACTTTCGAACCTTTTTATTATGACAAATCTGAGGTCGTTACCCCCGCAGAGCCTTCAGGCTTTTGTGGTTATTCCTGGCTACGACGCTTTCAGGAAATTTCTTTTCATAATTTTTCTATTATCCCGCCATTTAACAATTTTTTTTTTTTTTTGTTAAATTATTTTTTGTGTAACGGAAGTTTAATAACATTATATTTGAGGTTTAGCCTGAGACCAACTACCAAATAAAATTATTTTTTATGCAAATAAATATTATCAATTTACGAGTACAGCATCAAAAATATAAAAAAGCAGTCATAATAATTTGCTTGTTAATGCTCAATATTTACAGCTAAAACATAAAATAACGTAAAAATTCACGTCAAATACGCATTTATATTACTCATGAAAAGGCTACAGGGGGGAGCGGGACGGGGGCGGTGACCCGGTTCGCTACGCCGTAGCCGCGTAGCCGCGTCGAGTGCAGTGCCCGCGTAGCACTCCGTAGACACGTAGCACCCTTATGAATGGTATGTATGGCGCGTACGGAAGGAGGCTTTCAACTTTGTCGTGCGTTTGCAACGGGTGGTATTTATTGCAAGCTGGGTTGGTTCTTGAGTTTTATGTATTTTTGTTATAATTAGGTACATATATATCTTTTAATTTTGTTATAGCGATGAACAGTTAAAATAAATGGAAGAAGACATTTAGATAAATAAAAATCAATGATCAAACTTAAGAACGGCTCGACCGATTTAACAGATAAATAATTTTTTGGAAAAGATATTCAGTTTGGCGACGCCGGGCACGAACAATTAGTAGTAGATAAATTAACGTAATGATTTATTTCAGAGTCTTCAAAAGGCATAATTATTTTATGGCCTACAGTTCCTTAAACCTACAATACAATACAAATTACCTATACATTATTCATACCTTCAATTTTAATTTTAGTTAGAACTAAAATAATACAAAATAAATAAATCAACAGTAACATTAAAATAAGTCCTTGCTCCCAAGGCAATAAATATAATTAACAAACGAAAATATTTTCATAGAAAACCTTCACAGAAAATGGTTTTCTAAACTATGCGCCGAATACTTTAGTACTAGGGTAGCATAAAAATACGAGGGAGTGTTTTATTGCTGTATATGGGTCACGGTAGTTTCAACTAAGTACTGTATTCACGCGATTTTCAATTCATTCAAGTTTTCTGTAGTATTGTAAAATGAAACTGTCATTATTACTCTGTATTTATCATTCTTACATTATTTAGATATTATAAAGCAAACTGTCTTGTCTGTCTGTCCATCAACGCAATTATAACTCATGAATTACTCATCCGATTTTAGTGATTGTTCCTTCTAATCCTTACTAATATCATAAATGCGAAAGTGAGTTAGCACAACGGATACTTTATATACGCAGCTAGTTCATATATATATTCTGACTATAGAAAATCCTATAGGTATGTCATGAGCAAACGAACGAACGAACACGAAACGAACTAGAGATATAAATTATTGGAGATAATTTTAGTTTCCTTAAAAAAATCCCTAGCAGCTTCCAGTAGAAGCTGTAACTCTGGCTAAGAGTGACCCACATTTATTACAAGTATATCTTTCATCTCTTTGTGAGCCGACATGAGGGTTCCATACTTGTGTCGCTATTTAAAACATTGCTGCAACATTGCTGCTCATGTGAATCTATTACAATAATATTGAATTTATTTTAATACTGTCTGGATTTGTGCTCGGTTGATGGCAATAGGCTCGCCCCCTATTACATGGGACTTAGGCATAACTGTCGAAATGTTGGTGTACTATAGGTACGCCTCTGTCTAAACCTTCGAGGATACAAGGCGTGGTGTTATGTTATTTTAATAGATTTTTTAATAAAACAAAGCCTTTCGGAATTTTGTACTATACAGTAAAGTGAATCAATCAAATATAATTAACTTTACTACCGTCAAATAACTTTTGTCTGGGGCTATATTATGAATTTATGACTATATTGCAGCTTGACAGTTTTTAATTTTTGATCATAGACGATGTTTCTACTGGCGGGAAGGGATTGTGTTTTCGTCGTGTTAGATGAGAGGGGTTGCGCGGGTGAAATTAGATTTTTTGCTTGCTTTATACGCCTTCTCTACGCTACCTATTGTCTGCCTCACTAGTCCGTGTAGAAACTCAATAACCGCCAGCCTAGTTTGTGTAGATGCTCAATAACCGCCAGCCTAGTTTGTGTAGATGCTCAATAACCGCCAGCCTAGTTTGTGTAGATGCTCAATAACCGCCAGCCTAGTTTCTGCGGTCAGTAACACGCTGTTGTGTTGGTAAATAATAATTTGTATGCTACAATTTTTTTTCTCTCAATTTTCGTTATTGCACCTACGTGTTCGTCTCTATTTCCTCACCACTGCTCTCAAAACGAGAAGAAAGACATGAAGGAAAATATCGTGAGGAAACCGGCATGTCCTAAAAGCAAAAATTCGAAGACATGTGACACCTACCAACTCGCACTGGGCCCGCGTGGTAGATTACGGCTCACTCCCTCTCACAGAGAGGAGGCCTGTGTCCCAGCAGTGGGAACATTAAAAGGCTGATTATGTATTAAGTCCGCCACTGTATGTACATTTGTGAGCTTGAAGGCTTAAAAATACATAAATAAAAACTTGACAACTACTATAAAGTATATATTTTCCGCTCTTGTCTTAGAACCGGTTTTCTTCCAAATCTCTTTTAATACCTGTTAATTCAAGAACGACGCTGAAAAATTTTAAACAAAGTTATGTTAATCCCTCCATACATTACGGGAGCGGGCAGTGTCGCTAGCTAACAGTGCGGATGTTAATTTGTCCGATAGGAGCTTGGCAGAGAGCCAGCCACTTGTGCACATTTGCAAAGGCGCGGCACTTAACTTTAAAGGAACGTTTTTTTAAGACTTAATACTTAATTGTTTTTTGAAAGTACCAGAAATTGTTGCTGGAATTGAAACTTTTAAAAAGAATATAAGAATAAGTCTGTAATCGCCCTTCGGTGGGGTAAAAGGCTTCCTATTATATACATGAGAAGGAAATTCGCTAAGCTATTAAACTTATGCTTACAGAAAGGGTTGTTTTAAAAATAAGTTTCCTTATTTCTGTTTTCATTTTAAAGCGTTTAATCCTGTTCTCTTAAAAATCTGATCTTTGTTTATTTGTTAAACTATTGCTATTTTGATTATGTATTAGATATTGTTTGAACTTGATAGTCAAAAGGATATTTTAGCAGCGTCAGTATGATCTTTATATAAAGTCCCATAAAAATAAATGGACAAACTTTTAGAAATCATTTAAACCATCAAAATAAGGACAATGGTAAAAAATATACATAAGAAAAACGCATTTTATACTTACAAGAAAAAAATCTACACTAAAAACTTTGGCTACCCAATGCCATTTATTATTTAAGGTCAACATAAAATCAGTTATATCAATGTTTTTTTTTTTTGCTTAGATATCTTTGTTTAGACGTACTGAAACGCTGCTGTGTTAAAAGACCTTGTATAAATATACTGCAACAAAATATAAATAAAACACACCTCTGCAGTAGGTCAAAAGTAACAGTCTATTTTCACTCTACTTTATTTTATTTAGCAGACAAATCTGCTACGGAGCTACGAAGTTCGTAGCACTGGCCTACGCGCTACGAGCCTACGTCACCGCATACAACTGACATAACTACAAGTTTTTGTTTAACTATTCCATAAAACAAGCAAACAATGTGTGGGAAATAAAAAACAAACATAATTGGCTTACTTTATTGAAAGATTATTCGAGTTATTTATACTTTTTTATCAAATAGAAGTTAATTGCCATCAATTAAGTTTGTTAGTGCGAAATTAAGTGTACAAAAAATCAACGTGTCAAATCAATTATGGTAATAAATTAAGAGTAGAAATAATTGTCGGCAAATTAATGACGCGCCGTTGATCCGCGCTGTAATCAATCGAAACAGACGAACTAATCTGAATCATAATCGAAAAGCGAGCCTTCCAACTTACCGATATTTCCACAAATATCGAACTGAAAAAGCAAGCAATGCATTTTAAACCGTACATTCATAGTCGTAAAGCTCAAAATTTCCTAGCTTAAATTCATGTTGTATAAATAAACCAATTATCTTTATTTCATAGGCCGTAGGGTTCAATTTGGTTCGACACGACCCGGCGAGGTTACCGCTCGGGTCGTCAACCTGTGATTCATAAAACTACCCTACATATAGGCCTTTCCCATTTGTAACCGCCGGGGATTATACCTGCTTTTCACGCGAACTGAATTTCAAGCCAGCCATTATGTATTGTTTCATTAATTTGTTACTTAACTATTTGTATGATGAATATTATGATGAGTATTGAGCACTAGATACTGAGTGCTCGGTTTTTGTGCTCTCAACATTGAATTATGATAATTTAGGAACTACAGATATACTTACTCAGCCAACTCATATTTAATCGAGAATTATAAAGTTCTTCATTGATCTTCTTTACGCATGTTTTAAGAAAAATCAATATTAAAGAACTCCATTTTCCAAATTGAAGATGGCCCCTCTTCGGAATTCTTCGCAGTGTTGTTTTAAGTAGTCAAGTCATGTCTTAACGAAGGATGCTGCGAGCAACATTGCCATGTTTTTGCCGCAATGGAGTAAGATGTGCGAGCGGGACGGAGCTGTGCCCGCGACACGTGTTGATGCGGGACGAAAATATTACTCAATACGTTACAACGTGCACGTGCTGCGACTTTGTAGACTGCCTGAAATTAAACTTATCAACTCTAGGGTGTTAGATATGTGTCTCAAGAGTATGTTTGACTGGTTTTTAAGTCATCGTACTCGTCCATTTATCTTCATATCGGCACCATCATTCATCCCGTAGTCTGAGGGTGCGGAGAGCGTCCGCTCCGCGCGCCGGCTTGCCGCCGACTGGCGAATTACATCACGTTACGTATTCGGTTAACTACCCGTCTGGTGGCTCGGGACGGGGGCCTGTCTCGAGGGCCGTATCGACGCCGAGAACATGCCCGCAGCTACTTCGTCATACCCAAAATGTACAATGTCTAAACGGCCTTCAGTACTGTACAATGCCACGACCGCTATGAATGTCGATTATTGAAACAACCTTGGCTTTCAATAGGCCCACTTTGGGCCTCTAACTCGATTCACACAAGCCACTAACGTAGCCCTTTGTAAAATTCTTTTTCTTTGTTATAGGATGCAAGATCAAGGCCCTTCGCGCGAAAACCAACACATACATCAAGACTCCGGTCCGCGGCGAGGAGCCGGTGTTCGTAGTCACCGGCCGCAAGGAGGACGTCGCGCGTGCCAAGCGCGAGATCCTCTCGGCGGCCGAGCACTTCTCTCAGATCCGTGCGTCGCGCAAGTGTGGCGCCGCGCCCCCGCCACCCGCCGGCGCGCCCGGGCACGTCACCGCGCAAGTGCGCGTGCCCTACCGCGTGGTCGGTCTCGTCGTGGGGCCCAAGGGGGCCACCATCAAGCGCATCCAGCACACTACACACACGTACATCGTGACGCCATCACGTGAGCGCGAGCCAGTGTTCGAGGTCACGGGGCTGCCAGAGAGCGTGGAGGCAGCGCGCAAGGAGATCGAGGCGCACATTGCACTGCGCACGGGCGCTGCGGGCTCAGCCGGCTCTGGCGTGCCCGCACAGACTGACAGCGAGCCACTGGCCACGCTGTACCGCGCTGGGCTGGCGTCGCTGCTGCGGCCCGAGCAGGAGGCCGCATTCTCATCAGCCGGGTCGTGCTCATCGGGTGGTTCTTCAGCGCGGCTTGGCGATCTGCTGGGCATCTGGTCGTCGACGGAGCGCGACGAGGGGCTGGGCGAGTCGCCGTCGTTCGAGTCGCCCAGCGGTGGCGCGGCCGGCGTGTGGGCGTGGGGCCCCACGCGGCCGTCGCCCGCAGCATCGCCAGCGCGGGCCTGCGCCGTGTGCGCCGAGCGCGGCGTGGCGGCAGCGCTGGTGCCGTGCGGACACAACCTGTTCTGCTTTGAGTGCGCGCAGCGGCTGGCGGCGGGCGGCGCGCCGTGCCCCGCGTGCTCGGCGCCGGCGCACCAGGCCATCCGCATCATCTCGTAAGGCGCCGGCGCACGCCGCCTGCGGCCGCCGCAACCACGAGTCGCACGTTCTCGTAGTAGGGATCTTTTTTACTCGAATCGTTATAAAAAATATTAAAAGAAGTAAAAATCGCGTAATCGAAATCCTGGTGCCAAAAGTCGGCGCCTCGCCGGCACGGCCCGTCCGCCGCGCCGTACCTATCTTAAGTCGGCAGAGTTGTTCACGATATATTTTCTTATTATGAACGTTTTTTATTAGGTCGTCGAGCGCGCGCCGCGCTCTTCGCCGCAGAGAGAGTCGAAAGTACGTTATGATAGAAATTTCGAAAAAAACATAAAATTTAAAAAAAGTTGTATAATTATTATTGATAGCGTAATGAGAAATCGAAAAATTTATAAAGCTTACTAACGTAATAGCGTAAAGTATTAAGATATTATAATAATAATATAAGGCGAGGGACGGGCGGCGCGGGGAGCGGGCCGCGGCCTGTTGTCTGTTCAGAGTCTAGTGTAATGTAATGTAGTGTATGTGGGGCCCGAGGGCGCCTTAGCTAATGTGTTGTTAGGTAATGAGTCGGTTGTGGACCGGCCCGGGCCGGACTGACGCTGGCGGCCCGGGCGCGTCAAGTGCGCGGATGGCCCCGCCCCGCTCCCCCGCGCGCCATGCTCACATTATTTTTGACTATACGAATATTCGCTTAAATGATATTATACATACGTACACACTATGATTATGATAATATTAATATAATGTTTGTTTTAAGTGTGTTTTAATGTTTAGATTTTTATTGTAATGTTTTTATGAATGATTTTTATCTGTATGATTATTATTATTGATTATTATTTTATGTGTTGACGATGTTTTTTTGTGATTACGTGCGCCCGCGCTGCGGGCCGAGGCTGCTGTATGTTCGTTTAGTGGTTATGATATCGAATAATAAATTTAAAGTAATAAATGATAAAGAATAATACGACTCATTCATTATATTATAAACTATAGTAGTCTGTAGCACGACATTGACTAACCATTACCTATGGATACTTATTAAGTATTATTATATTATTGAATAAATTTAAAAAATGCATAATTATATTTCATAGGATCATTATTCTGTATAACTCTAGTTAAATAACAATAACAAATATTATTGTATATGTATGAGAGCGACGTTGTATTGTTGAGTTCACCGGGGGCTCATTTTATGGATTGATATTTTTTTATTTTTTTACCGTTATTAGTTTTTGACTTACTCATGTAAAAATACGCGAGAATAAAATATCAGCCTATTAGATTATATTTTGAAAAATAATGGTTACGTAAAATGAACCCCCGCCGTACGTAGATCCAGTGATTTCGATAATTTTATTTTCATAATAAAATGGGTAGACGCTTTAGGTTCAAATAACGTTGTGAAAATTTGTGAAATTTTGTAGACTACATATCTTATTATAAATCTAATATAAACTATAACTTTCGACTTTCTATCTTTTATTTTACCCCTGTACAGAAGACTGGTGAAGATAAGTTACTCAATACAATACAGTTACTTCTCATGCCTTCACCAGTCTTCACCAGTCAGTGCTACGAGCATCAAACGAGCTACCTAAATAACTTAGCACCGTTTGATGCTCGTAGCACTGCCTACGCCGCTACGCCGTAGCACAAGATCATACACTGGTGGCGTAGACTAGAGGCTAACACAATTAAATTAGAACTTAATTGACTGACACAAAGGTAGAGATGGACCCCAATGGTCTAGTAGTCGGCAGGAGAGCTACTGTTGATCACGGTGGACTGGATTCAATACCTGAGTTGGAAAAAGGAATGGTTATTTGGTTTTGTTTCTATTTTGCAAAATAATAATTAATTACCTACATTACCCTCCAATCCACGGGTTCGATTCCCGCACGAACTCCACATCTGTAAAACCTAAAATTCTGGCTATTTGCATAATTGCACCTGAAAAACAGTATAAGGAATGGTTTCTATTACAGTAGCCAATACATAACTTTAACTATACCTTTTGAAGATGACGTAGTCTTCTTCTCGTGTGGTTAGTGATTAACCTGGTGTCAGAGTTTAAAAGGCGCCCATGGGCCTCTGGCTTGACTTCACATGCCGTCGAGAAATATCTCCCAGGCATATAGGTTTAGAAATAGCTGACGCTGGCCGCACAGTTGCTGGACTAAAGTGGAACTGGGCTGGCCACATCTGTCGCATGTCGGAGCAGCAATACGCAAAAATCACCACTCAGTGGATTCTAAATAACAGGAAACTACTACGCGGCAGGCCCAGAAAGAGATGGCGGGACGAGCTGGACTCCTTAAAGGATTGGCCCACAATCGCAGTAGACCGGGAAAAGTGGAAAGAGGGAAGGGAGGCCTTTGCCCTGCAGTGGGACAACACAGGCTTATAATAATTATGCCGGTTTCCTCACGATGTTTTCCTTCACCGCTTTTGAAGCAAGTGATATAGTAAGGCCAATTAAATTAAAAACAAAACTTGGAAGGTAATAATATAAGATGATATAATTAGTAAGTATTGAAGAGTACAGAAACTTGAACCTTGAAACAGAACAATCTGTTACAGATACATTTAGAACATTTCGCTCACTTCAACAATTCTCACGCCTGAACAGGTTTTATCGAACTTGTACTACTAGGTATAAAATTCGTGCTATTTTACGAATATAAAAAGTTTACGAATATAAAAAGTTTACGAATTGAGAAGAAATTATCAAGTCTAATACCTAGTCTTTCGTGGCGTCTAAAGGTATCAGGCCCGCCACATGATAATAGGGGGCCTGGGACAATCTTTCGAACTGGGGACCCCCTCCACATACAAAATTGAAAAAACGAAAAAGTCATAAACAACGATAAGTGGAAAAAAGAATTTTGGGGCAATTTGGGGGCCCTGTGTGCGTCACAACTGCGCCAAATTCGGCTGTTCGTGATATTCTTCTTCTTTAGTTGTCAACATTCAAGTGTTATCCCTGTGATGAACGCCACGCTACCGGTCTGCCGCGGCGGCAGGGCGACACTGCCGCGCAGCAGTGTCGTAGCAATGTCGCGCAGCATTGCTGTCGTGCTCAGTCTGATATAAACCTATAGAGAATGTATGGGGACCAGTAGTGACATTCACAAACTGGTACTTGTTCTACAAACAACTTTCATTTTGAAGTCTAAATTAACCTTTAGGGTTCTATTATTAAACTGATTGCAACATAATACAAGACAAAGGGAACGCAATGATCTAAATACCAACTTGATCTGCACGCACTCCGTCCTGCCGTAAATTAAAGATAATCTGCCGACCGAAACAATAGCGTGATACTACTGCTAAAGACTCTCCGTTCCGTCAAGTTTCACTACAGCATTAAGTCCGCCTCTGTACATTTGTGTAATTAAATAAAAGAATCGTCACCCACCTAGCCTTTTCCCAACTACGTTGGGGTCGGCTTCCAGTCTGACCGCAACTTAATATCATCCAATATTGAATACTCGCTGTAAGGAGCAACCTACTCGCTATAACAAACATCTTTGTGTATAAAATATATAAACGCAGTTCCTTGTATATCGTTAGCAAGTCTCTTGGGAGAGCGATCAGTAAATGAACCCTGGCTAATGAGGCAAATCCTCACTAGAGCAAAAAGTAATTAATTACTCTAGAGTCTAAGTAAACTAATAATTATTCTTCAGTAAAGATCAAAGTGGAGTAACGATCTATCGGGTCGAAGATTGCAGTAGAAATTGGAAACTAGACTAGAATAGAGAGGGTTTAGAGGTATGAGGAACAGGGTGTAAAGTTCACACACCCTCTATAGAAAACGGAGGATCTTCCGACCAGACGGTGTCATGTCTGGCTGGCAACTTACTGCCCAACGATTGAGGTCGGAATTGTCGGATAGTCTTATATATGTCGTTCACGTGGTAAACACAAATTGCGCGATGCAGGATTTGTTTTTCGTGGTACTACGGACTGTTAAAACTTATTAATTATAAGTTTTAAGAATCCATTATAAATTGCTTAACATAATCCTTTGATATATCGAAAATACTGAAGTATTAACGTTTTTTTTTACAATTTGCAGGTCAGTGTCAGGTTGTATGTTGATAAAAATATGATTCGCGACCGTAACAAATATGGCTTTTCAGAATTATAATCATTAGAGTTAGGATTATAGCATAATCCTCAAATGTCATGATTTCATGAAATACTCATTCAATGGGAGTACATGCACTTATAGAGTTGTATTGATGATTTATATGATTATAATTCTATAAATAAACATTTGATACGGCCGCGAATCATATTTAGATCAACATACAACCTGATACTGACTTGCAAATTGCAAAAAAACGTAAGAAAATTTGCGCAGCGCATCCCCCATAGATAAACCCTGATAGAGTTAAAATATATTTCAAATATTGTTTACATATCGTCCTACAATAAAGTTTCCGTGAAAGTGTATCATAAAGTTATCAATATCTTACACAAATCATAAGACCTCTCATTGGAATCGTTCGAGAGATCTTAACGAAAGTGTTCGTGAGAGTCTATTGAAGATCTGCTTCAGTATACTTGAGTTATGAATGTCTGAGCTGGATACCTACCAATAATTAATTACTAATATTAATGATCTCGTTATGAGTTGGACTAGAAATCACTGTTCCCGGTAGAACTTGGATGAGACCGACGCAGGGGTGTGAGACTTGTTCGGGTCGACATTCAGTTCGCCAGTACTAGTTGATTATCGAAGCCGACCCGAAGCAATTTCTACATAAGTATATTCGGTTTAGCCAGTCGGCTGTGCCGATTAATGCACTCGAACAATCGTGGACCTCAACACAAGGGCTAAATTAATCTTGAAACTGCGCGGCAATACATTAATCTGAGAAACTATCAGGCAATCATAAACACGAAGGCACTAAAATAATCATTTGTCATTACCCAGCACTTCAAAATTGTACGCTACGCTATCATATTGTAGGCGTGCTACGAGATTCGTAGCACGTAGCGGCGTGAACTACGCTACACACGTAGCGGTAGTTACATATTGCTTGTGTTTATTGCCCCACTCTACACGATTTCAATACGGAATGTACCAATAGACATTGTTTTCGAATATACTTTAATATTTTTTCATACATAATATCATGCTTATCTTTCTTGGACAGTTAAGAGAATAACAAGTAATGCGAAAGTTTTGGTTTGAACGTTACCCAATGGCTAAGTGGTTGACTTTTAGCTCTAAAGTTTTCGAGTCCCGGAGCTTCCGGACTCATTCATTTAAAACTTAAGTAAGACGCTAGATGGGGGCTTTAAAGGGGTTCACTGACACCTAACTACTAGCAGCAGAGGTAGGTAG
The DNA here is from genome assembly GCA_948150665.1 of Conistra vaccinii. Taxonomy (NCBI): domain Eukaryota; kingdom Metazoa; phylum Arthropoda; class Insecta; order Lepidoptera; family Noctuidae; genus Conistra; species Conistra vaccinii. Next base: position 2,791,434 of record OX411334.1, on the reverse strand, counting down.
AACAGAAGCAATAATATCGTAAGTTCATTTATTTATGCCACGCGGTTTCACCCGCATAAGTCTCGATCCCATAAGAATATCGGGATAAAAAGTATTCTATGTCCTAAAACAAGTCATGGTCTATCCATGTGCCAAATTTCATCCAAATCCGTTCAGCCGTTTTAGAGTGAAAGCGTAACAAACAAACAAACTCACTTTCACATTTATAATATGTATTAAAGTTAAGATACTTGGGATTCAAAGTAAATACGTTTAAATTAAATCTTATATTTTGACGGTACCATGGGTGGCTTGTGCGCTAGAGATAGCAGGTTCGATTCCTGCACAGAACAAATATTTCGATGGCCCTTGCTGAGAGTTGATACATCTAATATGTCGTACGAAACACGAGTCATTCTAGTATCTAATTTAAAACATTACCTTCCTTTTAGTCTTCGCCGTAGTCGGGTAAAAGCAAGACTCCGGCTATCAATGGCCGATATAAATAGAATACTAAATCGATGGCTGACCTGTCGAAGATACGAGAATGGTAAGTAATAGTGTACAACGACCCGCAAGGAGGTGAGTGTCACAGCTCCTGGGAATACCACCAGCTGACGAGGGCCGTTAGCTGCACGATATTCAGAACTAATTATTGACTTACTTGTACTTTTTATTGAGGACTTTCTATGACTTTGACTGCCCCGTTGGTCTCGTGGTCGCAAGTGCGACTGTTGAGCGTGGGGGCCTGGGTTCGATTCCCGGGTCGAGCAAAGTTTTGTTGAGTTTTTCCATGTGGAATTTCTTAGTAACAGCTCGCAGTTTGGAAATTGATGGTGTAATACTCCCATGCTTCGGAAAGCACGTTAAGCCGTTGGTCCTGCGCCTGATCTCTCTCCGGTCGTGTCGGATTGCCGTCCCATCGGACTATGAGAGTGAGGGAAGAGAGAGTGCACCTGTGTCTGCGCACACACGCCTGCACTATAATCTCTCCCGCGCCGAAGGCTAGTTAGTCTCCGTTGAGACTGACCGCCGTGGCCGAAATACGGTCCGGAGGATTCTACCCTTCCTAAAATCACCAATCTTTGAATCACAAAGATAAGTAATTAAAATGTAACTTGTCGTGTAACAGTAACCTATGTGTAATGTAACAGTAAACATATCTCGTTGGTCTAGTGCATAGCATGAGGTTCTGGGTTCAATTCTTAGGTCGGGCAAATTTTTATTGGGTTTTTCCATCTGGAATTTCTCAACCCCTATTAGTATGGGATTTAAAAATCATAACTGGCGAAATGTGGGTGTACTATACACCTCGGCTGACCCTTCGCGGAAACAAGGCGTGATGTTATGTAATGTTATAAGCGTAATATGAGCTTATCACAACTTCCTTCCAAATTCAAAAGAGACATCACTTCAAAAATCAATTCTTCTTTCTTTTGTTGAACGACAAACATCCCTGATTGGTCGCCACCTGCGCACTTAAAAATAGAACACATCCGGTATGAAAAACGTGTGATCGTGCTCAAAAACCGAGCGGGTTCTAACTGCGCTCACCTACGACATCTGCCGGTGCATATAAAGTAGCTTTTAACCATTACCACACTCTATCAACACTTCAAAAACATCACTCCACTTTGAAACTCACCCTTATGTTTACCAACTTAGGGTTGTGTAGCTCGGTGGGTTAAGTTTGACAACAGTAAAGTATCCTTGGTAGGAGCAGGGTGTCAAATTGCAGGGGACATCCTGTTAATAGATGCTGCGTTTATTCAATAGTAGCAAGTAATTGATTTGATTGATTTGTTGTTGCGTGTATTATGGTAATGCTGTTTTGATTGATTGAGATGTTTTATCATTGGTAATTTTTTTGCAATTTTTGATATATTATTGTGCATTTCTAACCGACCTCCAAAAAGGTTCTCAATTCGACGGTATGTTGTTTTTTTTTTTTTGTTTGTCACGAGATTACTCCGCCAATTATGAATGGATTTTGATTATTCTTTTTTATTTGGTAGGTCATACTTCAGAGGTGGTCCCATATTTTTATTGACTTTGCTTGGGTACTTGGGTAGTTTATGAGTTAGCTTCAATAATACTATTATTCACACTTAGCTTTTGTGGATTATATGTATGATGACAAGTTCCTGTCACTGTTATTTGCATAGCAGACCTACTGTTTTTCCAATTTTTGTGGGGTAGATACCACAGGAGAGCAGTGGTGGCCCAGTGGTAACGGCCCCGACTTACGAGTTGTAGGTCTTGGGTTCGAACCCAAGCAGGTGCTTTACTTTGTGTAAAATAATTTCATCACCACTGCTCTCAAAACGGTGAAGGAAAACATCGTCAGAAAACCGGCATGTCTTAGAACCAAACATTCAGAGACATGTGACATCTACCAACCCGCACTGGACTCGCGTGGTAAATAACAGCCCACTCCCTCTCACAGAGAGGAGGCCTGTGTCCCAGCAGTGGGAACATTAATATGCTGATTATGTAACCCATGGCAGCTATGAGACGACCAGTCGCAACTGAAGGCGCCCGTTACCTCACTTTCGCATTTATTATATTAGTTAGACTACTGAATGAAGAAGAAGCTTTTAACAGGTGCCAGTTTCTTCCACACTCAAGAGAGGTCATCTTATTCATGACTAATATCACCAACATGTCATAAACTACCCGCCGACAACAGCCGTGTTGTCACTATTTAAACTCAAGCCAATTACGTTCAACCCTTGCATCGCCGCGCTAAACGGTGGGAGATTATCCCGCTACCGGCCGGATTAGAGGGTTAACTCATTCACACGGGTCAGTTATGGGCTAATAAAGTATTTTATAACTGTTGTTTTGTGTTTCTATGTTGCTAAGAACAGTTTCATATAAAACTGATCGTCTGGCGGTTCAAAGTTTTGTTCTCGTTTTTTAATCTTGAGATTTTTGCTCACACAAAGAGATTGCGTGGTCTAGAGATAAATCTACTACCTCCAGATAACCCATATAAGGTAGGTTGCTTCAAATGAAACAAATGATTGAAGTAACGATTAGAGAAGATTTGCTGAGATGGTTTGGTCATGTTGAGAGAATGAATGAAAGGCGACTAACAATAGTTATTTGTTATACAAGAGTGCAAAGTTGCTTTTTAACCGCGTGTTCAATTTTGATGACCGAGCAAGCGAAGGATTCTAAAATTGAATCACGAGCGCAGCGAGTGATTCAAAATTAGAAGCCTGAGCGTTAGCGAGGGAATCAAAAGAGCACGAGGTGAAAAATCTTTGCACTCGAGTGCAACACGTAACTTTTCATTCCACCTCAGCGAGGAAATGACTAAATGCAAAAAAAAAACGTTTACAATCACAAGATAGGTACACTTTTATTTCAGTTTAGGTATTAATTACTACATTATAACAGGTAAGTATTACAGAATAATCTTTAAATTATAACAAAATAATACTAAGGTATAATTAAGAAAATTTTAAAGTAACGTTGCTACAGTTATTTAAATTGAGTGTAATATTTTTGTTTGGTACTGTAATATTGGTGTTAGTCACTTGTGTACTGTTTTTCGGTAAACTATCTGTCATACTTAATAGTTGTACCGATTCATCGGATTCCCTTGGCGTGAATGTTGGAGAGAGAGGGAGATGGTTAGGTGTTTCATAACGGCTTATTTTTGATGTAGAAGGGCCAGTCCAAGGATCCGATTGAGGCTCTTTCAGTGTAATGGCTCCTACGATGCCTTCACATATTTTAGACTTATTTTGGATGGAATCCTCTATGTATCCCTCTACAACTGCATTGGACTTCCAGCCTCCGTGGCGCTTAAGGGACAGGAGATCAGCTCCGGAATCAGCCAAAAGTGTGGCTGAAGTTCGTCGGAAACAATGACCCGTGTACAACAGGGGTTCTGGAAGTTCAAGAAATGTTGCTATTTCTCGTGGGATACTGCCAATTTTATTAGTACCCATAGGCTGTCTAACACACTTTCCATTGCGATACTGTAGAAAAAATCGATTGATTGGAGTGTTAGGCGGGCGTAAGGCTTGATATTTCTCAACAATCGTTACGTATTCCTTGCGAATGACGAAGTTGCGGTCTCTTTTTGTCTTTGTATTAGGTAAATTAATTAATAGTAAGTCATCTGAATGTTTCTCAATGTTTTTGACATTAAGTTGTGTTAGTTCATTAGTTCGACATGCTCCGTTTATTCCAATAATAAGAACAACCTGTAACGTAAAGAGTATTGTAGTAGATAAATGAATAAAATTGATATGAACGCATAATTATGCCTATCAACATCTACTAAGTATACTATTTAATTGAGATTAATATACTTAAGTAGATACTGAATGTGCAACTGACTTACTTTTGCCGCCAAATATACGGAATCGGGTGCTTCGTTAAGAAACTTTTCAATATCAGATACTGTGAAAACCTTCGATTTTTTTGGTTGATGACCAGATGAGGCTCTTTTTAAAAATGCCACTAATTTAGGATAGGTATCGATATGTTTGTCTTTTTTCATCTTTATTGTTGCTTTTAGCATCGAATACGTACTCCATAGAGTGCTTGCTTTCTTGTTCTCGGATAATTCTATAAAATATGCCAGCAAAACGTTTTCTGAGAAAGTTTTGGCTCCTTTTGCTAGTCGCCACGTGTTGAACATATCGTACTGTTTTAAATACTTCTCGCGTGATTGTTGAGGGAGAAAGCTCATTTGCGCATTATTAACAGTTTCAGTCAATTCTGTTGGCGTCAAGCAAACTTCCTCGTCGCTAGAATCACTCATTTTAGTTTTTTCACTTGTTTTCAAGTTTCTTGTTTTTAATAAAAGGTTTAACAATGACGTGAAAAAATGCCGCGTAAAGAACCGCGTACAAAGCAAATTGAAATAAATCGGTCAAGTACGAGTCGGTCTCGCACACGAAGGGTTCCATACCATGTCGTACAAGATTTAACACTATGCATTTTTGTAATACGAAAGTATAAAGGTAACAACAGAGGCGCTATAAAAAAACATAAAGATTTGTAAAGAAATTGTCTAATTTTAATGAAAAAATGTTGTTGTGTTAAATTATAGGTGTAGAAGTTTATTTCATTTATTTTAGTAACATGCATTAACTAAATTCAAAGTTATTTATTTGCTACTAACATAGTATTAGTAGGTATAAATAGGTATATGTGTTGTAACAGTAACTGGGTTGTGGAGGTCAGATAGGCAGTCGCTCCATGTAAAATACTGGTATTCAGCTGCAACCGGTAAGACTGGAAGCCGACCCCAAGATAGTTGGGAAAAAGGCTAGGAAGATTGATTGATTGAAATAGGTATATGTGGTAGGTAAGCAGGTAGATATGTAGGGTAGGTAGGTTAGGTTAGGTAGCAGTTAGGGTAGGTAGGTAGGGTAGGTAATTAGGTAGAAATACCTATGTAATTAGGAAAGGTAGGTGCGCCGTAGATAAGTACTTAGTGCTAACCGTGCGAAGCCGGGCCGGGTAAAGCTAGTTACTTATAAATAAAAGGATTTCTCTTGCTACATCAGACTATATTGTACAAAATAGAATGTAAGTAGTACGCCAAATTTTAATTACAACATTCCGTCAATACAGGTACCTATTACGTTATTTTTGATAGTCATAATTCAAATTCAAAAGTCATTTATTCAAACTAGGCTGAGAATCAGCACTTTTCGAACGTCAAAATTACATAAGACAGTCCCCCAAAAACGCCCGCCCTTCACCACTTCCTAGTGCTTTTGCTGGAAAGAAGAAGTGGCGCAACAAACTCGCCAGCAGCGCAGCTGTCTGTTCAGTTACGAAAAAAAACTTGATTCTATACAATAGTATGCAAATATTTTACATTACTCAACACGAAACATTAAATAAAATATATTTGCCATAATGACAGCTAGCACACGCCAATACACCAACAAAAAAAAAATCGAAATCTAAACTCAAGCGAAAATAAAAATTATTTTTACACATCCCATCGGACTATGAGAGTGAGGGAAGAGAGAGTGCACTCGTGTCTGCGCATACACTTGTGCACTATAATATCTCCCACGCCGAAGGCTAGTCTCCATTGAGATTGGCCGCCGTGGCTGAATATTTTTACACAAATAAGTTTTCTCAATATGAAATTGTATCCACAACGGTTTAAGGTAACTGAATAGTACCCTGTATGTACCACCATTCATTTCAATGTTACTGAATATTATTGTCTATTGGAGTGTAGTTTTAACATGAGGTACGAGTACACACATCAACACCGTCTAGGGATACTTTGAAAAAAGTCGATAAAGTTCTTAAACTCAAAAAATACTGGCCGGTTTTAAAATCTTTTGAAGAGAGCTTATTTTGTAGACCTTTTTGGATGATCGAAATTTAAATGATCGAAATAGTATATGCTGCCATGATAGTAGGTACTTACTAATTCCATGTCATTACTCCGACTAGTAAATAGTTATCTGTGGAATTTATATCGCATAATATTAGCATGAAATACAAAATATTATTTTTAAGTTGCAGTAAATCGCCCATATTATATAAAATACGTTATTAATCGACGTTTTTAGTATTTGTTGATTATAAACAGTATATGGTACATGATACACACAAGTTTCAAATTCCTAATTTGTTTAGTTGTTGAGATAGAGCTCGTACAAAAATGGTCTAAAACAGACAACTTCTACGGCCCCCTAATTCATCATTTTTGAAGATAAAAACAAATAAAAATTATATTTATTTTCTACTTGATGAGCTCTAGACAATGATACCCCACATGCCAGGGACAGATAATTTTTTTTTCAAAATTTAATTTTATTGTATGGCGACCCCCCTTTATTTTTTAATTTTATTATTTGTTGCTCTTGCGGCAATAGAAATGCTCAATCTGTGAAATTTTCAACTGCCTACCTATTACGGTTCATGAGATAGAGCTCGCTGACAGACAGACGGACAGCAGAGGCTTATGAATAGGGTTCCGTTTGTCACCCTTCGGGTACGGAACCCTAAAAAGAACACCAAGAAGGTTCCGAGTCTGAGTTTTTAAAAAAATTAAAAAAAAGTTGTATGATATATTCGGCACCATAGAGGTAGCAGTAAATAGGTTTAATGTTTTTTTTAATTCACAAACTTAGTGCACACGATGTTCTAAATTCAATTTACTTTATCCTCTAGCGAATAAAAACGGCTTTTCCACTCAGATATTGAAGATTAAAAATACTCTTTCCGAGATGGTGGGATGAAAAATGTATTTACAAGGCAGATGTGACTGGAAACGCCGAGAGGGGACGCACTAGGAGGACATATACTGACCTTATTGGTGATGTTCTTCAGAAAGGACAGGTGTGTAGTACTCGCAACCGGCGAGCGTGTATGACCAGATGCATGAACGTAAAGGAAGCGAAAGGAGTATGTAAGGATCGTAGCAAGTGGAGTTCTGTAGTTTCTGCCTACCCCCATGGAAGGAAGGCGTAAGTTTATGTATGTATGTAGAGAAGATTGGTATTTATTTTTTTAACACATACATCATAAACTTACGAACGAGGTCGTGGCTAAGTAATAACAGCCGCACGGTTCGATCCATCAGGTTAAGCTACGCTTGCCGGGGTTGGTCTGTGGATGGGTGATTCTGAATCCACTGCGTTGAAATTTTTCGTCAATATTTAAAAAAAAATTTGCTGTTCCATACATTTTGACCGCGTAGGTATTGCACTTTTCTATGAAAAAGCGTTTATTTATTTTTTTAATGGAGGTACAATTTTCAACGGTGGGTTCAGAATCATTTACTGAATCCATGGTAACAGGCTTCGCGTCGATGTCCTTGAAACCCCGTATGTCCTCGAGGGCGTTCCCTCCCAGGGTTTCCACTCACATCTGCATTGTAATTACATTTTGTTAGTCGTCTTTCATGCATCCTCTCAACATGACCAAACCATCTAGCCATAGATGTATAAAATTGCCAGATTAGGTACATATGATGTGAGAGTCCATACTGTAAGAAGAAATACACAAATCATTATTAAGACTCAACAATCACGAGAGTATAATAATTTGATATGAAGTGCCAAGGAAATCATAACAACATTATTTTCTTATAATTTCTTGTACATTATTACTGCTCGGTTTTGTATTATCACGTAACAATATCTGTAAGAATATATCGTTTTATTCACTAGGTTTTCTTGCGACTTGGTTTGTGTAATAATTAAAAAAAACTGAAAATTGATAATGTTAATGCAAACGCCTAATATTCTTCTAAAGATAAGGAGGAAAATGAAGGCTGTAATAGAAAAAAAAATCTATAGAATCGAACCCAGGACCTCGCTGTCGTCAATCGCATCTCGGACGTAAGACACCTATGAAGCAGTTTGAAAAAAAAAATTATGTAAGTATTGTGTTTGTACGCAGCATTCTATTTAATTAACGATCTTCCACCGTAACCGTAAAAAATCGCTTAATTTTTATGCGTACGCGCAAATGCCCGTGAACCTATATAGGTTCTTAGATTCTAGGAATTATAATTAAGCTCAAGGCAGTGTGTATATCATGTCCGGTATAGTGCGGTTAAGAAATATCGTACCGTGACCTTGGCTGTGCCGATATTAGGTAATGACCGGTAAAAGAAAAATATCTTAGTTCTGACGCATTCGGTTACGGTTCGGCTTTAGCTGATGAAGAGCGTGCTAAATATCTCGTGATGTCCTTACATGAACCATACTAACTATACTAACCAATATTATTTCGCTTTCACACTAAAACGGCGGAACGGATTTGAATGAAATTTGGCACATGGATAGACCATGACCTGGATTAAGACATGGGATACTTTTTATCCTGATATCCCCCCGGGATCGAGACTTATGCAGGTAAAACCGCGGGGCGCAGCTAGTAGTATAATAAGGTCATGTTAGACTTTTGTTATAGATTGAGTACCTAATAGTTACTACATAATATGCTAAGTTAGGTAATTCAAGAGAATATTTATAATTCCTTAAATACTAATCACGGTTACAAGCACATTTTAAGAGCGTTATTATGAAAGTTGGCAACGTCGCATATAGATGTCAACTATTTATTTGATAATATTACTGCATGGAAATAAGAAATGTGGCTAATTAGCGAACTAGAATATTGATTATGAAATGCAATAAATCGTAACACCAAATATTTAGGTTTAGATGTAAAAAAAGGATTTGGAAACTTTCCAAACGCCTTTTTTACACCTAAAACGGGTACAACATCAAATTCACTGTTATAATTGCGATTCATTATTAATATTCTAGTTCGCTAATTAGCCACATTTTTTATTTCCATACAGTATATCGCCAAATTAATAAAAACAGGTAAATTTTTTACAGCTATTGCATATTGCGTTGCCAATTTTTGGTATAAAAGCGAGACAAGAGTTCAATTGTTGTCAAGGACCCATAACCCATGAAGTTTCTTGCCCAATTTTCTCCATAGAAATGTTGCTCAGGAAATAACTACATTTTCTCAATTCAAAAGTCTGTGATCGGTGTAGTTTATAATATCCCTTTGAGTATGTACCACGGCAACTGTCCTCTGACCTCAAGTCGTAGTACGTAATCGAATTGTGAAACTATAGCACAGACAGACATGCCATGTTTGCTATAGTAGCAAGATTCGGAGGTCGTGTCCTTGAGGTACACGTGTCGCGCTCACGGTTGCCTAGCAACGTTCTAGACGTTACCGCCCGTTTACACCTTCAGAAAACCAAGATTTTTATTTAGCACTTTAAAAACTTAATTTTTTTTTTTTTTGCAGTGATAGATTAGTGGTGTGACCGACGGACTGCCAAGTCATAAGTCTCGAGTTCGAACCCAAGGCACGCACCTCTGACTTTTCGGATTCATGTGCGTATTGTATAATTATTACTTGCTTCAAAAACGGTGAAGGAAAACATCGTGAGGAAACCGTTATGCCTGAGCGATATTTCTCTAGGGCATTTGAAGCCAAGTCAGAGGTCCATGAGCGGCTTTAAAACTCTGACACTAGGTTAGTCACTAACCACATGAAAAGATGAAGAAGAAGCACTTTTAAATGGTAAATGACTATTCAGGGCTAATTTCACCATTGACGATGAACGCGATCAGGACCTATTAACTGGCTTCAAGATCTGTCAGTGTCAATACTTTATAACAATAATGATCTTGCATAGACACAACCTTGTAGCCAGGATTATCCATCAGCAACTTGGTCTAAAAAACAGCCAGTTCTCGAAAATGGAAATATCATATTGAACTGGGATCAATCTATCATTACTGATAGGTAGGACTATTGTTGCCAATAAGCGTGCAATAATAAATTAAGTATCTTGACTTGATTCGCGAGGTAGTTGACATGTGGGATGTGCACTCGGCGATCATTGTGCCAATAGTCGTGACAGCCAATGGCTTAATAGCCAAGAGCCTTGACCAACACCTGAGGAGGCTCTCGTTGGGCAGCTGGATCAAGGGCTTGAAGAAAGCGGTCCTTCTGGACACGGCTCGCATTGTTTAGAGGATCGCCAGTAGCTTGGACCCTGTTCCCTTTACCAGTGGGCTACTAGTTTTTAGATTTTTAAATGTTTTTATATTTTTTTATATTCTGATATTTAAAAATGTAATTGATTAGTAGGTATATAAGTTTTTTTTTTCTAACTGAACAGAGCTGTGCTGCTGGGGAGTTTGTTGCGCCACTTCTTCTTCCCAGCTAAAGCACTAGGAAATGGTGCAGGGCGGGCGTTTTGGGGAACTGTCTTATGTAATTTTGACGTTCAAAAAGTGCTGATGCTCAGCCTAGTTTGAATAAATAACTTCGGAATTTTAATGAACTAAAAGACATGACACTGACAGCTCTTGAACGCGGTTTAGATGTACTGATCGAGTTCAGTTACATTGGTAAAATTCGCCCTGAATCGAATAAACCTTGAAACGAATTTCATATTTATAAGCACCTATGACATGAACGGTATCTCTTGAGATCTTCTTCAACAGTCATTAATATGTTATATTGCATGTTCCCCGATTAAAACTAAAATAAAAACTGTACTATCCACTATCAAAACGAAACTGGTTTACTTCTGAAAATACATTAAATGGGCTTTTCACAGAACTATAGGTAACTGGAAGTAACTTTGATGATCATGGCTTCATTTATCGTCGATCTAAGAAAGTAGTTACTTATATAAAAAAAAAACAAATGCATAATTTATAAACTATCAGTACTAGTTGAAAATCGTATATCGTTGCCACAGACCATTTGACATAGATCTGTGAGTTCTGCTTGCTACTATGAGTCTCGCGGGAACATAAATATTAGTAAATTCATATCCAGAACCATATTAGATAATCACCTTTTAAAACCTTCCATTTTAGCACCGCACTTGATAGGCATGGAAGTTATTTTTTTAATAAACCCAGATACACTTGTGCAATAAAGACGAATCTAATAACATAGCATTCATCAAAATCGGTTCGGCGGTTTAGTAGTTACGACGGAACATAGGGACGGACATACATGCAGGTCAATTCATAACCCTCCTTTTTTGGCTTTGCCGCAGTCAGGTAAAAATAAGTCGCCTTACGGGTCATGTCTGTGTTACAACCGCTTAGATCTTCTAAACTACACATTAGATTTTGAAGCAGTTTTCACTATCATTTAGGCCATTTATTCCAGAAGGTTTACGTGTATCAATGCCATTCAGAAAAGCAGAATTGCATCATTCATGTCCAGGGTTGGTACGTGTAATAACGGTATTGTGCAAGTCTGCACTAAACCTTTTTTATATTTTTACCTTTTTGTCTATGTTTTTGATACCTATTGTCTATTATTTTGATTGATAAAAATATACCTTTTGTTTTTACTACCAGAACCAGCGCCTTTTATATTTCGGTAGTTAATATTGGTCCTATCATCGGAAAAATGGTAGAAACACGTTCTAAACGTGCAAAGGTGGATGCGCTGTGTGCAGGAGACGGCACCCAAGTTGCGGAGAGGGAGACTGCCCCGCCCGCGCAGCAGAGCGCGGACCTGCCCCCTCACGCCGCGGCTCCGGCGCCTTCCCGCCCGGCCAGTGCCGCTACCTCGCGCTCATCCGCCACCATCGTGGCGCGTCAGCTGGCGGCACAGGCGCAGCACGCGCGCCACCTGGCTGATTTGGAAGCTGAATTGGAGCGCCAAGCTTTGGAGCGAGAGCGACAGGTCGCTAAGATCCAATTACAAGCTGAGCTCGCCGCCATAGAGGCGGACGCCAGCCAGCACGGCAGCCACGGCATGCGTAGCCGTGCTAGTGTTCAAGATTGGGTAACAAATGTAGTGCCTAATCCCGAAGAGCGAGAATTTTTAAGTGCCAACCCACATTTCAGGTACGGTGATGCAGGGGCCCGGTGTGAGACACCGGGCATGAGAGTGTCGCGCGCCCAGGATGCTGTGGCGACTGCGCATGCTCTCGGCCAGGATCGTATCGAAGACGGAGGAGTGACGCGCTTAATCAACTCGCTCGGAACACTATTAAACAAAGTTAACAGGCAAACTGCTACGAGGACGGACTTGCCTACGTTCGACGGCAAGTCCTATTTAGATTGGCTAGCTTTAAAACGTGCGTACGAAAATACATCTCAAAGTTTTTCGGCAACTGATAATTTAGCGAGGCTATCGTGCGCCCTGCGCGGAGCGGCGCGCGACGCAGTAGCGGGCCTGCTGGCGGCGGCGCGCGCCCCCGGTGTGGTGCTAGCTGCACTCGACGCGCGCTACGGTCGCCCCGAGCTCGTAGTGATGCATGAAGTGTCTGTGATACGTGCGCTACCTAAGGTAAGCTACGATAGTAAAGACCTCGTAATTTTTGCCAGCCGTGTACGAAACTGTGTGGAAGTAATCCGCCTGTTAAATCAGCCGGACTACTTGCGCTCACCAGAGCTGTTTCAGGCACTGTGGAGCAAGCTGCCACCGCTGTTGCGACCGCGGTGGCTGGATTACGCTCATTCGTGCGATGGCAGCTTGTCCAAAATAGAAATGTTTGCCGATTTCCTTTCCCGTGAGGCAAACTTACAGTGTAGGTTCGGTGGCATTACTGACTGCACCATGCCTGCTATATCACGTCCTAACATGGATATTAGAGGCCTTAGGGATAGGGTGAACGTTGTAGCTGAAATTGATCATCAGAATCGTAACGTTTCGTCAGAAACGTTATCAACTACAAATAATTCAACAAATAATATTTGTCAATTGTGTCAACAAAATCATGAGTTGACGTCTTGTGATAGGTTTGTCAAAATGACAGTAAATAATCGTTGGCGATTTATTAAAAAACATAAAATTTGCCATAGATGTCTAAAAAAGGGTTGGCACAAAAATAAAACTTCTTGCATTAAAAAAATATGTACCGTAGAAGGTTGTGACATGCGTCACCATGCGTTGTTGCACGGGTCGAAACTCGAGCGTGCTGTCACCGCGCACGTCGACGTGGAAGACGACGCTGAACCCGAGCCATCGACATCCAGCGCGGCCCCCTCGTCGTCCAGCACGCCGTTGCCGTGCAGGGCGCCCGCTGCCTGCGACGAGACCGCCGTACCACCACCTGATGACTCGGATCACGAAGTCTTGGCTCATGCATCCTCCTCATCAGCCGCGGAATCTTTTGTTCGGCCATTGTTGAAAATAGTTCGCGTGATCGTGTCGGGACCTTCTGGTAGCGTTGATACCTACGCTTTGCTGGACGACGGTTCCACAGGCACATTCATCGATTCTAAGCTAGCAGCTCAAATTGGTTGCAAGGGCCAAGAGAAACGTATTCATTTGGACTGTGTAGGTGGTCTAGGAATGGACGTGAACATTCAGTACGTCGATTTCAACATAAAAGGCCGTCATTCAAACGAAATTCACTGCGTTAAGCGAGCCAGGTCGATGAGCGGTTTGAGTGCTGCGCGACAGTCTGCGCATCTTGAGAGCGTGCGTAAGTATCCATACCTGGTAGACATTGCTAATGAATTTTGCTATGAAGACGTTAAGCCTATGCTGATTATAGGTATCGACAACTGGCACTTATCTCTCGCGAAAGCTACGCGCAAAGGAACCAAAACACAACCCGTAGCTATTTTAACTGCTTTAGGCTGGGTTTTGTACGGTTTCGGTTGTAGCAAAACTAAACTGGTCGACGTTGTCAACCACGCCGCTGTTAGCGAACCTGATATAGCGAACGATCAGTTGATTCTGGAAGGTCTTATTAGGGAGCAGTTTAAAATTGATTCAATCGGCATCTCTAAACAGGAAGCTCGTAGTGCAGACGACGAACGCGCTGTGCAAGTTCTCGAGCACACCGCGCGCCGCCTGCCCGGTGGCCGCTTTGAAGTAGGCTTGTTGTGGAAGGCTGATAAACTAGATATTCCCGATAGTTACAAGTTAGCTGTGTCTAGATTCCTTAGTTTAGAAAAAAAAATGGTGAAAGATCCTGCCTATGCTGAACGCTACCGTCGGAATATCCATGATATGCTCTCAAAGGGATATGCTGAACCGTGTTCAGCTAGTCCTCCTGACTTGGAGTCTCCGTTGTGGTACCTCCCTCACTTTGGCGTAACCAACGTAAATAAGCCCAACAAGTTGAGAACGGTACACGACGCAGCCGCCAAGTCCCACGGCGTGTCATTAAATTCGATGTTATTAACTGGTCCAGACCTTTTGCAACCCTTACTAAGTATTCTGATGCGCTTCCGTGAGGGTAAAGTCGCTCTGACAGCCGACATTCGTGAAATGTTCCCTCAGATTAAAGTTATTGAAAAAGATAGGGATGCTCAAAGATTTCTATGGCGCGACGGCCCGAATGAGCCTATACGTACATACCGCATGTCATCCATGATTTTTGGCGCTGCATCTAGCCCCTTTACTGCAATCTATATCAAAAACAAGAATGCATTAGAGTGGCAGGATGCATACCCTGATGCAGCTCGAGTAATCATACACGATCACTACATGGATGACTGCATCACTAGTTTAGACAACGTTCACGAAGCGGCCAAACTGGCTGCCGACATCTATAACGTACATTCTCGTGCTGGCTTTGAGATGCGAGGCTGGACGTCAAATGATCTTATGGCGCTCTCGTTGCTACCCAAAGAATCCTTACTAGAGACGCCCGTTGTTAAAGATATAGATTTAGGCTACTTGGCTACGCATGTGCGCACGCTTGGCCTTATCTGGCAACCCGCCCGTGACGTGATTGGTTTTAACACAGGAGTCCATAAGGGTGTGTTGCCACAGAAGCTCACCAAGCGAGAGGTCTTAGCCCACGTGATGCGAGTCTATGATCCTCTTGGAATCATTGCGCCAATTGTCGTTCGAGGCCGCATCATGTTTCAAGATGCTTGGCGTAAAGGCTTGGAATGGGATGAGAAGCTCTCTCAAGGTGATAGCGCTGCGTGGAAATCGTGGTTTCAGGATTTATCCTCGGTTTCTAGTTTACGAATTCCACGTCGCTATAACTTGAATGATCTCGATCTAGCAGGCTGCGAACTTCATGTCTTTTCAGACGCCAGCGAGTCTGCCTTTGCCGCTGTCGCTTATTGGCGGTTTTTGTACGTTAACGGTGACGTCAGACTCTCCCTTATCTGCAGCAAAGCTCGGGTATCACCCCTTAAGCCTGTTTCAATTCCCCGTTTAGAGCTCCAAGGTGCTCTGATGGCTGCACGTCTTGCTACGTCTGTATGCGAAGCCCACCGACTTAAACCGACGAGACGCGTTTTCTGGTGTGACTCAATGACGACCTTAGGTTGGCTTCGCAGCGACGCTCGCACTCTTAAGCCATTCGTGTCTCATAGAGTAGGTGAGATACTGGAACTCACGGACGTTGGTGAGTGGCGATGGATTCCGAGTGATTTAAACGTGGCAGATGATGCAACTCGGGTCAAACGATTTAAGTTAACTCCAGAATCTCGTTGGATCTCAGGTCCTACCTTCCTGCTCTCCTCGGACTGGCCCACTGAACCCGTGATCGATGTCAGTGGACTAGGCCGCGAAGAATTCAAACATCACGTTCATCTCATCACTGATACTGACCTGCCCGCACCAATCTCCGCGGATCCACTGCGTTTCAGCTCATGGTTGAGAATGGTGCGAGCAACAGCAAAAGCGCATCAATTTATTTCTTTACTGCGTATGCGTAGTCTACAAAGACGAGGCGTTGATGCCAATTTAACTCGTCTGGAAGGAAGTTTATGTACATTTATTCCCTCTTGCACATCCTCTCCTAATGTCCCCAATAATCTTAATGTATCAGCGAGAATAACAGGAAACGATTTACGCCTGGCCGAAACCCACATCTTACGGCAGTCTCAATTCGATTCCTTTAAAGAAGATTTTTTGCGGATTAAGAACCAACAGCCGTTGCCTCGTAATAGCCGCCTGTTCAAACTGTCGCCATTCATAGATGAAGATAATCAGCTACGAATGTCAAGCCGCATTGTTGCTGCCTCAACCGTCACAGATGATGTTAAGCGTCCGCTCATTTTGGATGGAAAACACCCAGCAGTTCGTCTTTTGATCCAAAGATATCATCAGAAGGCCGCACATTCACACCTAGATTTGGTAATGAACGAGCTTCACCAACGTTACTGGATTATTGGACTCAGAAACGCTGTTCGATTCGTGGCCCATACCTGTCAGCTGTGCAAATTGCGCCGTGCTAGACCGTTCCAACCACCTATGGGAAATCTGCCAGAAGCTCGCCTAGCTCATCATCAAAGGCCTTTCTCTTTCACCGGTCTCGATTATTATGGCCCCATTCACGTCACGGTTGGCAGAAGAAAGCAAAAGCGCTACGTGGCCCTATTTACATGCTTGGTCGTCCGGGCCGTACATCTGGATGTGGTGCACAGCTTATCGACCTCTCGAGCAGAAGTCATTGGCGGAGGGCACTCAGACTAGCCGATCATTTCTGGCAGCGATGGGTTCGAGAATACCTGCCTTCGTTGTCACCCAGAAGGGGTGGAGGCTCCGCGCCCTCAATTACGGAAGGAGATGTGGTCATAATATGCGATTCAAATTTACCGCGTGGTTCATGGCCCAAAGGCCGTGTCGTGAGGTTGTTCCCCGGTAGAGATGGAATAGTGCGGGTGGCCGATGTTGCCACTGTAGCTGGCACGATCAGGAGGCCCCTCCGAAAGCTGATTAAGCTGCCCATTTCTTAATTAAAAAAGGGGAGAATGTGCAAGTCTGCACTAAACCTTTTTTATATTTTTACCTTTTTGTCTATGTTTTTGATACCTATTGTCTATTATTTTGATTGATAAAAATATACCTTTTGTTTTTACTACCAGAACCAGCGCCTTTTATATTTCGGTAGTTAATAGGTATAGTTAAGGACCTTGCTGATAGATTGTATACTTGTATGCTACCGAGACCTATAAACGGTGGCTACAAATAGCCGCGTAAAATGTTTTTAATTTTAATTTTCAATTTGATTTTTAAATTAGAATTTTGATTTTTTTAACAATTATTTTTAGTTTTTATGTTACTTTTTTATCGTGTTTTTTATGGATCATGTGGTCTGTAGTAGGTATAATATATTTTATTAATTTTTATTGAGCACAGAAACCTTGATGTTTTGACATGTCGCCTTTGCACCCGTGTGAAGCAGGGGTGGATCGCTAGTAAAGAAATAATATACCTACGTAAATGGCTACCTACTCCTCGGTAGAGGCTGCACGTTTTGTTGATCCAATGTTTCTATACGGCTACCTTCAGGTGGGATCGACGAACGTGGGCCGTATGCAAAGTTTGTGGTTTAGATTAATTAATTGGGGAATGATTCGGTTTATGATTGAGATCAGTGAAGTTTAGACACTAATTAAGTTAATTAGAATAGTTGTTAATTGTTAAGGTTGTCACGTCTAAAACACTAACATTCTCCTGTGTGGTTGCTGGTTGGGGTTGCTCCTTCTGCCTGCCCTTTTTGAGTCGAGAGTTTTTTCTTTTTAACCGACTTCCAAAAAGGAGAAGGTTATATGTTCATCGAGTATAGAATTCTCAGAAAACAACTACGCTTCATAGCTCGTACGTACCGTTCTCAAAAACCATCTATATCTATACATATTATAAATTAAAGTCGCTTTTCGTTTTTGTCTGTATGTCCGTGTCGTTCTTCTAAACCACGCAACAGATTTTGATGAGGTTTTCACCATCGTCTAGTGAATTTATTCAGGAAGGTTTATGTGTATACCTTAATATTAAACATAACATCACGCCTTGTTTCCCCTAAGGGTTGGGCAGAGATGTACCCGTAGCAGGTACACCCACATTTCGCCAGTTATGTTTAAGTCCCATGTAATAGGAGGCGAGCCTATTGCCATCAACCGGGCACTAATCCAGACTCCGGGCTGCTACTGAAAAATTACATATAGAAAAACCCAATAACACTTTGCCTGACCCGGGGATCGAACCCAGGACCACGTGCTCAGTAGTAGCGCTTGCTACCACTAGACCAACGAGGCAGTCTTAATATTAAAGTAACGTAAAAATAAGAAATCTCGAATTTTTTTCAAGTCGTAAAAACCGTGCGAAGCCGGGGTGGTTTTTAATAATAAAAATAACTTATTTTTATCATTTTCGACCTACAGAAGACCGCGGGGAAGTCCTGGATGAGTCTGGTGGTGACCAGGGAAGCATAGCACAAAAGAGAAGAGGCCTATCCTCAGTAGTAGGAGTAACAAGGCTGCCAATGATGAAGATGATGAATCATTTATTTGCCAGATCATACAATTTAATTTGTTACTAATTACATAAACAACTTAAACAATAGTGTGTTTGTTTTAATACACAAGTTCTTAAACACTAAAGAGTTGTAAAGAACCCTGTAAGAAATCGACACGTGTTTCACCTCTCAACGAGGTATCCTCAGGATGACGATTGACTTTAAGAAAAGTTAAGCGGATTAGGTTACTAAATATACATCGTCTATTGTATTTTATAATGGATTTCCGCAAAGTCACGCCTGAGTCAATGAACTATCTTATAAACACTAGTGTATTTTTTAATACACATTTTTTTAAGTTATAACCATATTTGCATAGTGTTTAAGTTATACTGGGTTTTATTAAATGTAACTTCCTTCCTATGACAACCTACTTCGAATTCATCTACCTGTGAAGTAGCACAAGTTGCTCCATACCTGTAGGTACCTGTGCGCCACATGGTCAGTTCATCTGCCGGCGACGAGAGGCTGCGGTGCTGCATCCGGCGCGCTTCCGCTCGCTCACGTTACAGAAATACCCTCGCTTCCTGTTCCCATGACCCAATGGATGCGGTTTTAAACTGATCGCTTTTTGTTACAATATGTTTAATATCGATATTGAGATTGAGGTGTTCTTTTTTTGGGATGGAGTGGTGTGGGAATATGTGAAAAAACTTAATATTGTTAAGAGTGAAGATGATTATTATAAAGTTATATTGTCGTGTGAGAGAATTCATAACCATAATTAATTCAGGGATATACCATAATTATCTAGGCATCTAGTAGTAGTGGTGGCCCGGTGGTAACGACCCCGACTTACGAGTTGTAGTTCGTGGTCGTTCGAACCCAGGCAAGCGCTTTACTTAGTGTAAATAATTTCATCACCACTGCTCACAAGCCGGTGAAAGAAAACATTGTGAAGAAACCGGCATGTCTTCCAACCTGCACTGGGCCCGCGTGGTGGATTACGGCCCACGCCCTCTCACAGAGAGGAGGCCTGTGTTCCAACAATGAGAACATTATAGGCGGATTATGTATAATTATCTATATTATGTGCTTTTTATGGCAGGTTTGTTCTTCATAAATTATGGCTTATTCATTTTCTTGACCATACTATTTAAGATTTTACATATCTGTCTATTTATACTTAGTCGAGGAAAGGACCATGACCAATTTTGTATGGACCCCGTCCCCCCCCTCCAACAGCCATGTGATACATGCCAATATGTTTATAAGGATCCAGAAAAAGACTTACTGTCTTGTTCAATTGCAAAATCAATGGGATTTTTTTGTAATAACAAAAAACATTTTGGTTGGCTAACCTAACCTAACCTAACCTTACCCATCCTTACCTAACCTAACCTAACATAACCTAACCTAACCTAACCTAACAGTGATAAACTGATCTTGAATTTTGAAGGTCACATGGCACTCCTGAATGATGAACAGCATTTGTGTATTCTTGTGATTGGGTAATTGTACAAAAGATTAAAAGAAAAAAGTGGGTTAGGTTAGGCTAACCTAACCTCGCCCTCTACCAGCCCCCGTAAACAGGTCTATAGGGACAGCGGACTCGGGGAGGTCCACCGCCTCCCTTCCAGAAGGACCCGTAGTGGCGGCACGTAGTGTTCCAAGCGCGCCCCTTTTTGACGTCGCAGCAGGAGTGAGGTGCGAGACTCACGGGCACGTGGTGGCCCCCATTGTGGGTCGGACCCCGTCCCCCCCCTCCAACAGCCATGTGATACATGCCAATATGTTTATAAGGATCCAGAAAAAAACTTACTGTCTTGTTCAATTGCAAAATCAATGGGATTTTTTGTAATAACAAAAAACATTTTGGTTGGCTAACCTAACCTAACCTAACCCATCCTTACCTTTTTTTTTTTTTTTTCTCGGGGTGGAAATCCTCATGGATGTCCTCCGCCCTGGGGTGGGCGAAGGGGTCTGTCAGACTCTTACTGACTAAAACCACCCCGGTGTTCCCTCGCACACTTGCGTCGGGGGGCTGCGGGAGCAAATTGCAACTTCCGCTGCCCCGGACTGGTGACGGCCCGCACTCTGCGGGCCCCGTCCCGTAGGGGGAGTGAGGTGTGCAAACTCCCCCCGCTACGTCTTAGAGTGGCGCGCGTGGAACACTACGCGCCGCCATCTCGGGTCCTGTGTGATGGGGGGCGACGGATGTCCCCGAATCCGTCGCCCCTGGACCCATTTAGGGGGGCTGGAAGAGGGCGTTATCCGCCCTCCGCCGACGCCCGGTGCGCCTGCTGCGGGCCGGGTGAGTGGACGAGATCTCCCTCTCCCTTTCCGCAGCCTCCTTCTGCGAGATGACTGTCTCGCAGAAGGAAACCACCGCGTCCCACGACTCAGCACTCCCGACCATCGAACGAACGACGGCCGGCAGTGACAAGTCGGCTCCAACTTCTGGAACGAGGGCACGGCGCGGCTCCTCCCACGCGGCACACTCTGCCAATGTATGCCGCGCCGTGTCCTCCCGACAATGGACGCAGAGAACATAACCTAACCTAACCTAACAGTGATAAACTGATCTTGAATTTTGAAGGTCACATGGCACTCCTGAATAATGAACAGCATTTGTGTATTCTTGTGATTGGGTAATTGTACAAAAGATTAAAAGAAAAAAGTGAGTTAGGTTAGGCTAACCTAACCTAACCTAAGAATTGACGGGAATATCCGTCAGGCCATAGAGTGAAACAGCTCACAGACGATACTAGCCATTATTTAGCAGTAAAAATAGTGATTAAAAATCAAAGATATGGTTTACAACATGTTATTTTGTGCCAAAAATAATAACATTAAAACATGATTTTTCTGGGATATCCCATATTTTTGACAGATGTCGTCATAGTAAAAATTGATCACCTTACCAAGATGGTTGGACTGAGATACATTTTAAATCTGTTGGTCGGTGTAAGGTTTGGGGGGACGTTTTGACAATTGATGTTCCACAGAAGTGGGCCCAGGACCGAGCACTGTGGAATACCGCACGACATAATATATCGTGCCAACACCCGCCGTCACGTCCCCTGTAGGTGACACGCCTTTTCGCCAAAACCTAACCTAACCTAAGCTAACCTAACCTAGGTTAGGTTAGGTTAGTGACAGTACAGTACAGTGATCAACTTACTGATCTTGGATTTTCAAGGTAGCTACATGGAACTACTCAAAGATGAACAGCATCACTGTATCCTTGTGATTGCGTAATTGTACAAAATATTAAAGAAAACAGCAGGTTAGGTTAGGCTAACCTAACCTAACCTAACAATTGACGAGAACATCCGTCAGGCCATAGAGTGAAACAGCTCACAGACGATACTAGCCATTATTTAGCAGTAAAAATAATGATTAAAAATCAAAGATATGGTTTACAACATGTTATTTTGTGCCAAAAATAATAACATTAAAACATGATTTTTCTGGGATATCCCATATTTTTGACAGATGTCGTCATAGTAAAAATTGGTCACCTTACCAAGATGGTTGGACTGAGATACATTTTAAATCTGTTGGTCGGTGTAAGGTTTGGGGGGACGTTTTAACGCATCGTCCTTTATTTTTAAGCAACTTAAATTGGCCGCTCGTGGCTAATTAATAACAGCCACACGGGTTGATTCAGCAGGTTAAGCTATGCTTGCCGGGGTCCGTGGATTAGTGACCATCTTTACATACCGAGACTCCTTCGTTCCTCGGAAAGCACGTTAAGCTGTTGGTTCAAGCTGTTATTCGTGAATCTTTGGCAGACGGTACGGGTCGTCAGAAACCCGAAAGTCTGACAACCAGTCTTACCAAGGGGAATCGTATTACCCAGTTGCTGGGTTGTGGAGGTCAGATAGGCTGTCTCTCCATGTAAAATACTGGTATTCAGCTGCATCCGGTTAGACTGGAAGCCGACCCCAACATAGTTGGGAAAATGCTAGGTAGATTTTTTTAAATTGTTTCGGACAATATATAAGGATATTTCAAATCACAAATTGTCTTTGACAGTTGTGTGAAACAGCTATAACACGACGAATAGGGTGTCAATTTGCTTAACAATTAATTTCCTTGACTGTTGTGTATGTGAAAAGCAAAACCAAAAACCTCTACTTTTGATACTTTTTGAAAACTTAAGCCTAAAATAGACTTGCCAATAAGAAAAAATCTACCAATAAATAAAGTTATCCTTAAACTCGTATCAGAACCTAAGTGAAAGTGATGTGATAATACACAAAGGTTCCTTCTCTCCTACATGTGGATAACAAAGTAACATGTTTCATGAACAACTCATATTAATCCTAAAGTGGCGCTAACTGGATTTACTTAACTTTACGCGAATTGATAAAACTTTGTAATCTGCGCAAGATGTGTTACGAGGTCGTCGGTAACAGGGGATTGGGTTTCGTTTTCGATATATTACCACAGATTAAGACAGATGCTTCACTTCGCTAAATCACTTAAATAAATCAGCCAAGTGCACGTCGGCCCACGCACAATGAAGGGTTCCGTATTTGGGATGAATTTATCCCAAGAACAAACTTAACATTGTAGTGGAATTTGCAACTGTAAATGTTAGTTAGTCAATTATTGCTCGTTAATTTGTAGAGCCTACTTAGCTGTGATAGTTTTCCTTTTAATTATAGCCTACTACTGCCGTGAATTTTTTCACATATCCAGAAACAACCATTTAGCTGGCAGGTGGGGGGGGGGGACACTTGACTAACAAAAATTAGCAATTTGAAACTTAATATTATAGCAAACGGATCCCAAAATTCAAAAATTGCATTTCACAACTCCGCTGATCTGAGCCGCGGACAGACCGACAGACAGCCAGACAGACATGGTTATAAGGGTTCTTGGTTGACTACGGAACACTAAAAAAACGGCTCTTGCTACGATAGCCGCAAGTGCTACCTCGAGTTTAGCGTGTTCGCGCGGTAAACTGTAACTGCGCGATGCAGGATTTGTGTGACATCAGGATTTTATGTGACGTCAGGTCTTTTGATGCGTAGTTCGTTTGTGACGATGTAGATGCCGCCACATTCTTTTTCATACGAAAACTACCTTCTGCAAGAGTCGAATAGTATTTTTAATTTTTTTATGTAAATATTGACGTTCTCAACTGCATTTTATGTACCTATCTATACTAATATATTATAAAGAGGAAAGATTTATTTGTTTGTTTGTTTGTACCGAATAGGCTCCGAAACTACTGGTCCGGTTTGAAGAATTCTTTCAGTGTTAGATAGCCCATTTATCGAGTAAGGCTTTACGCTATATATCATCACGCTAAGACCAATAGGAGCAGAGTACCAATGAAGAATGTTTTAAAATCGGGGGGTTTTTTTAGCGTTAGCCCAAAGTAACTATTCCACGCGGACGAAGTCGCGGGCAGAAGCTGTAGTTTGAAATAAATTATTTGACTTTTGACTGTTTAAAGTCTGGCTCGATCCTCGGTGAGACATACCACAGAGTACGCCTTGAGCACGTCTCCTGGGACACAAAGTTTACCTTTCACCCCCGCGGTGTATGGTCGCACGTGACCACTACGTGATTGATTAATTAAGCCACAAATCCGTTTGCCCGTACTCTGTACCTATTTAAACAAAAGATTCGAGCTCCTTGCGTTAGTGACACAAATTGACATTCCGTAGTAAAAATCTTATGGCTACTACACACATGCCGGCGGCATGGCCGCCGGCTTTTGCCGCGCGGCACGTGCGGCTTTTGCGCCTTCATTTCCTTTCCGTTTGTTTGTGTGGCTTTGTGCGGCAGTGCCGGGCGCGCCCGGCGGCCAGGCCGGCGGCAGAGCCGGCGGCCATGCCACCGGCACTGTGTGTAGTAGCCATTAGAGAGAATCTTAGAGAAATCTAATACAATCAATCTTCAATCTTCCTAGCCTTTTTCCTAACTATGTTGGGGTCGGCTTCCAGTCTAACCGGATGCAGCTGAATACCAGTATTTTACATGGAGCGACTGGCATAAAGGTACAGCAAAAACATAACCAATTGTTTTTAAATTTATTTATTGAAAATAAAAATGTTATTGCTACTTAAAATTCACATTTTTAGTACCAAAATTACTCCAATTCCAAAAAATTATTAAAAAATTAGCTCAACAGGGATCAAAAGTTGTGATTTTTAGGGTTCCGTACCCGAAGGGTGACAAACGGAACCCTATTCATAAGCCTCCGCTGTCCGTCTGTCTGTCAGCGAGCTCTATCTCATGAACCGTAATAGGTAGGCAGTTGAAAATTTCACAGATTGAGCATTTCTATTGCCGCAAGAGCAACAAATAATAAAATTAAAAAATAAAGGGGGGTCGCCATACAATAAAATTAAATTTTGAAAAAAAAATAATCTGTCCCTGGCATGTGGGGTATCATTGTCTAGAGCTCATGAAGTAGAAAATAAATATAATTTTTATTTGTTTTTATCTTCAAAAATGATGAATTATCGGGCCGTAGAAGTTGTCTGTTTTAGACCATTTTTGTACGAGCTCTATCTCAACAACTAAACAAATTAGGAATTTGAAACTTGTGTGTATCATGTACCATATACTGTTTATAATCAACAAATACTAAAAACGTCGATTAATAACGTATTTTATATAATATGGGCGATTTACTGCAACTTAAAAATAATATTTTGTATTTCATGCTAATATTATGCGATATAAATTCCACAGATAACTATTTACTAGTCGGAGTAATGACATGGAATTAGTAAGTACCTACTATCATGGCAGCATATACTATTTTGATCATTTAAATTTCGATCATCCAAAAAGGTCTACAAAATAAGCTCTCTTCAAAAGATTTTAAAACCGGCCAGTATTTTTTGAGTTTAAGAACTTTATCGACTTTTTTCAAAGTATCCCTAGACGGTGTTGATGTGTGTACTCGTACCTCATGTTAAAACTACACTCCAATAGACAATAATATTCAGTAACATTGAAATGAATGGTGGTACATACAGGGTAGTATTCAGTTACCTTAAACCGTTGTGGATACAATTTCATATTGAGAAAACTTATTTGTGTAAAAATATTCAGCCACGGCGGCCAATCTCAATGGAGACTAGCTTTCGGCGTGGGAGATATTATAGTGCACAAGTGTATGCGCAGACACGAGTGCACTCTCTCTTCCCTCACTCTCATAGTCCGATGGGATGTGTAAAAATAATTTTTATTTTCGCTTGAGTTTAGATTTCGATATTTTTTTTTGTTGGTACATTGGCGTGTGCTAGCTGTCATTATGGCAAATATATTTTATTTAATGTTTCGTGTTGAGTAATGTAAAATATTTGCATACTATTGTATAGAATCAAGTTTTTTTTCGTAACTGAACAGACAGCTGCGCTGCTGGCGAGTTTGTTGCGCCACTTCTTCTTTCCAGCAAAAGCACTAGGAAGTGGTGAAGGGCGGGCGTTTTTGGGGGACTGTCTTATGTAATTTTGACGTTCGAAAAGTGCTGATTCTCAGCCTAGTTTGAATAAATGACTTTTGAATTTGAATTATGACTATCAAAAATAACGTAATACCTGTATTGACGGAATGTTGTAATTAAAATTTGGCGTACTACTTACTTTCTATTTTGTACAATATAGTCTGATGTAGCAAGATAAATCCTTTTATTTATAAGTAACTAGCTTACCCGGCCCGGCTTCGCACGGTTAGCACTAAGTACTTATCTACGGCGCACCTACCTTTCCTAATTACATATTTCTACCTAATTACCTACCCTACCTACCTACCCTAACTGCTACCTAACCTAACCTACCTACCCTACATATCTACCTGCTTGCCTACCACATATACCTATTTCAATCAATCAATCTTCCTAGCCTTTTTCCCAACTATCTTGGGGTCGGCTTCCAGTCTTACCGGTTGCAGCTGAATACCAGTATTTTACATGGAGCGACTGCCTATCTGACCTCCACAACCCAGTTACTGTTACAACACATATACCTATTTATACCTACTAATACTATAATATGTTAGTAGCAAATAAATAACTTTGAATTTAATTAATGCATGTTACTAAAATAAATGAAATAAACTTCTACACCTATAATAATTTAACACAACAACATTTTTTCATTAAAATTAGACAATTTCTTTACAAATCTTTATGTTTTTTTATAGCGCCTCTGTTGTTACCTTTATACTTTCGTATTACAAAAATAGTGTTAAATCTTGTACGACATGGTATGGAACCCTTCGTGTGCGAGTCCGACTCGCACTTGACCGATTTATTTAGACACCCGCAAAACGCCGCGCCTTGTGTGACCCGGTAAAATAACCAACATAAATATACTCTCAGTACGATACCAAACAACACCCTCACGGATATGACAGGGTTTTTTTACATGTTGTATAACGGCCGCCATGATGAAAATCTGTTATTACCACGCTCTGTATTTGGACAGCCGTAATTGTATACATAACCGTTCAAAGATCCCAAAGCTTTATTAGCATGGCAGTTGATAACCGTAAAGTGGTGTGACCGTCAGACTGTCAAGTCATAGTCTCGAGTTCGAACCCAAGGCACGCACCGATGAATTTTCGGATTCATGTGCGTATTGTAAAATTATCACTTGCTTCAAAAACGGTGAAGGGAAACTTCATGCGGAAACCGGCATGCCTGAGAGATATTTCTCGACGGCATATGAAGCCAAGTCAGAGGCCCACGGGCGGCTTTAATACTCTAACACCAGCCCCCCAATTACGCAATGCACGATCAATTTTAAATTGAAACCAATTGAAAAAGATTGCCAGTCCATTGCTTCATAAGTTCAACAAAAAATAATCTGCTCAATTATTTTTGTCGAACTTATGAAGCAATGGACTGGCAATCTTTTTCAATTGGTTTCAATTTAAAATTGAAAATGCATTACGTAATTAGGGTGCTGGTTAGTCACTAAACCACTTAGCATGGCTGACTGCCCAAGGTGCGCCGGATGTATAGTCGACCTCGTAATTGCAATGTCACTTGCACATGATGCATCAGATTTAAAAACGAAAATTTAAACAAACATTTGATACGGACGTTGACAAAAAAAATTTTTTTTTGTCCGTCAGGTTGATTATTAAAAAATATTGGACACGAATATTTCTTTTATTACGTAATCAAAAGATTACGGCAGTACATTGAGTTAAAATGTGGCATGACGTCACTTCCCCGGTAGATTTTATACTGACTTGTGACGTAGCGAGCCCACACTCCCCAACTTTAATGCGTTTTATCTAAACCATTTTTTGTTAATACGATAAAGCAAAAAATACGTATTTAAGACGCAGATACATACCAGTGACCTTGAGTAGTTAGCTTGCGTATTCAGTACTGAGCTCACGCAACGCGTCGTATGTCCAGTCAGTAATAGGACTCGCCCATCAAGGAGTGCCAACACCAATTTGACGCATTATTAATTTATAATACATAAAACAAAAGGTATTTTAATAAAACACGTATACTAAAAGATTAATATTTTAATTACCCTTAATTTGGTGAAGGTTTCAGAAAAATACGCTTGTTAGCTTTTGCGTAATTCTCAGTTTTTTATCCGCGTTAGACACAACTTTACAAATTAATTTCACTATGTAATATAAACATATTCTAAAATATTCCTATATCAAATTACGAAAAAAATTGTCTAGTATAACATATATTTTTTTCAAAGATATAAGACTAGTCGTTTAGGAGTAATTACCAATTTAAAATCATTAAAAGTCATAATATATATCTGCGCCTTAATATTGATTTATTCTCTGACTGACGGACTAAATAGTTTTTTTTTCGCCAGTCTACATCCCTATTGTATTATGATTGCAGCCTAGTATGACGTAGAATCGTAGACCATACGTTATACTGCACAAAGATAGTTTGGTCGACTATGTAGTGTAGTGTAGTGTGTAGTGTAGCTACAACTTCGTACGGCAGTGATCCACTTCCCTCAATTACCGGCTGCTACTCGCGCGGAATTGTAATCAGCTGATTGTATTGTTGTTCTTTGTTTTTGTACGAACTTCACACTAATAGGTACACAAGAGTATGTACATTGATTAACATTGAGACAAAAAAAAATATCGAAATCATTCACTGCATTTCTTGTCGTAGGTAACTAATAGTTTTTATACCATTCCCCCTCTAAAAAGCTTATTTTATTCACTGAAAACAGTGAATAAAAAGCTCTTTTAATCACTATTTTGGTGTTTGAATTTAGAACACACCAATGTATTCGACCTCTATCTCAATGCTATACAACCTCCTTAACACTTTCGACTCCACCCATTTTCATAGAACTCATAACTCATCATTCCGCCATAAAAGTCTATGACTTTTATTATTCGTAGTTGGAAGTGAAACCTCCGGGAGGTTACACTTCCAACGTCCACGAGGGCTCCCGGCATCCCATACCCAAGTAGGTGAACCCTCCAGGAGGGCTCCCGACACTGAACGTCTACATTTAAAATGAGCCCTCCGCGAGGGTTCCCAGCATTCCATATCCAAGTAGGTGAACCCTCCAGGAGGGTTCCCGACACTGAACGTCTACATTTAAAATGAGCCCTCCGCGAGGGCTCCCGACATCCCATATCCAAGTAGATGAACCCTCCAGGAGGGCTCCCGACACTGAATGTCTACATTTAAAATGAGCCATCCGCGAGGGCTCCCGACATCCCATATCCAAGTAGGTGAACCCTCCAAGAGGGCTCCCGACCCTGAATGTCTACATTTAAAATGAGCCCTCCGCGAGGGCTGCCGACATCCCATATCCAAGTAGCTGAACCCTCCAGGAGGGCTCCCGACACTGAATGTCTACATTTAAAATGAGCCCTTCGCGAGGGCTCCCGACATCCCATATCCAAGTAGGTGAACCCTCCAGGAGGGCTCCCGACACTGAACGTGTTAACCTTTTATTAAATGTCTATTTTCGCTTAAATCTTTCTTTTTCTCGTAGTCATGGTATAAAGTATAGTATGCAACTCTTGAATAAAACGGATTTATATCGAGGGCCATGAATCACTCGCGTCGCTCAGGATTCTAACACTTGAATCACTCGCTTCAATCATCATGAATCACTCCCTACGGTCGTGATTCAGTCGTTAGAATCCTTCACTTGATCGTGATTCATCTATGGCCCTCGCTTTAAATCCGTCCTTTATTTAGTAGTTGCATAATATACTATTGTTTCTTTAAGGCTGTGCACAAAAAAAAAACACTTTTTTGTCAATAACTTATAAAATTGTAAGAAAGATTTAAAAATTCAATTCAATTCAATTCAATTCATTTATTGCATCAAATATGGTAGGTACATGAAGTAAATAATTGAAACGTGTAACTATAAAAGAGAGCAGTGGTGGTCCAGTGGTAACGACCCCGACTTACGAGTTGTAGGTCGTGGGTCGTGAGTTCGATCCCAAGCAGGCGCTTTACTTTGTGTAAATAATTTCATCACCACTGCTCTAAAAACGGTGAAGGAAAACATCGTGAGGAAACCGGCATGTCTTAGAACCGAAAAATTCGAAGACATGTGACATCTACATATACCCGCACTGGGCCCGCGTAGTAGATTACAGCCCATTCCCTCTCACAGAGAGGAGGCCTGTGTCCCAGTAGTGGGAACATTAATAGGCTGATGATGATGATGATGAACTATAAAAGTACAGTTTTCGTGGTGCTAAACCATTCGTGTCAGTCACAGTGTTAATAGTTGTATCACATTTGCGCTCTCGAAAATATGGGTTATTTCGGCTTTGATTTACTTAATGAAGAAATTGCATAATCAGAAAATAAAATTTGATTTTATGTCAAGGATAGCTGAATTAGACTTCATGTGTGTGTTTTCATATATTTCTTGATATGGCTTGCTAAATAATAGGAAAAAATACATTACTGAAAGGGTTTAAAAAAAAACTGCCTTTAGGTATACAATGAAGGAATTAATTTTTTTTTTTCATACAAAATACTAATATAATGTTATAATTTCTTCAGCATTCCAGCTTAAAGTAAATTGGACTGTTCATAATTAAAGGATTTCAACTAACTCTTGAAGTTTAAATAAATTGCCGTCATATTTTTGAATTACAAAAATGTAAATCTACGCTAGACATTGTTTAATTAAGTACACATCATTTGGGAGTATTCTCATTTTAGGTACACTTTATAATTTTACTCGAAATTGTTCAAATATAAAAATTCAACCTGATTTTAATTGATCAAAAGAACATTTTAAAACCATTGTAATGTTATAATAATAATAATGGGCCCTTTTTATTCTGAACATCTTTGCGTTGTGATATTTCATATTATCCCGCGCTCTTCATCCCACCTCCTCGTCATGCGGATTAAATCCCTCGTCAGCTTCAAGCGACTTTGACTGCACGAGCGGTCCGTGTTTTGATCACTGGCTTACCTACTGCTCGAGCAGCTTGCTGCCGGTTTCAGTAATCACAACAACAAAACTACATTTTGGTTTACTGGTCAATTCGCTTAATATTGTCAACTTAAACAGCAAATATATTCCCTTTATTAATTAACTGACGAGCAATCACCAAAAGTGACATTTAACATGTTGTAAACCACCAGGGAAGCCCTGCCTGACTCATGGGTTTGCCCCCTCGTTAGGACTTCACTTTTATTTACAATTTGAAGCTATTATTGTACCATTATTACTATACAAAGGGTTTGGTTGGCCTAATGTTTATTGATATAGGGCATAATCATGTGAAAAACAAATTATTTTATGGGTAACTTTGCTTTCTCCCTAAACATATACAAAGTTTTAAATGTTACACATTTTTTATCTGATTTTTAAACCAGTATTATAAATAAGTAAACCTTAATTGACCCTCTTACCCTTGACCTGACCGTTTAACTTGCAATCTTTAATCTTATACCCACTTTAATTGAACGTATGCTTTAACCTACTGCAAAGTTTTCTCAGTATTTTCTACTAGCTTCCGCCATTGGCTTCGCTCGCGTGATATCTTTACAAATTTTGCCTATGTTACTCACTGATAATATAGCATTCTATTGGTGAAAGATTTTTTTTAAATCAGTCCAGTAGTTTTTGAGTTTATTCATTACAAACAAACATACAAGAAATCACCGAGACTTTTCTGACTTTTCTTTTTTTTTCTTTTCTTTTTTGACTTTTTTCGAGACTTTTAATATAGGTTTAGTTTTAGTCATTGTTATTGTATTTGTCTATCTGTGTTATTATGTTAATGTATATTGTATATTGTATTTAAGAGTATGTGTATGTATGGTATGGGTTTTAAATTGCCTGAAATAAACGATATTTAATTTAATTTTAATTTTAATTTTAATTTTAATCTTAATTTTAATTTTAATTTTAATTTTAATTTTAATTTTAATTTTAATTTTAATTTTAATTTTAATTTTAATTTTAATTTTAATTTTAATTTTAATTTTAATTTTAATTTTAATTTTAATTTTAATTTTAATTTTAATTTTAATTTTAATTTTAATTTTAATTTTAATTTTAATTTTAATTTTAATTTTAATTTTAATTTTAATTTTAATTTTAATTTTAATTTAATTTAAATCAAATCTTTTCTCTTTATAATATTATAATGTAGATATACAATAAAGTTACAGCATCAGCGTATTTTACGTATCTTCCTACTAGGGAAGTAGCAAAAGTAGGAGCTAGGTAAATTCAGCTTTTATGACCACATCAGCTGCTTCGATCTAATTCAAATGAATGTTACAATGAAATCTTACCTGCGTTTAAATTGCATCTGCCGCCTTACCACTTATGATGTTTTGGTACTCAACTAATTATCAACTCTCAACTACTATTCTTTATTCTTTTTCCTCTCAATTCTTTAAGTAAGTACCTAATTCACCAACCTATTATTCAACGATTCTTATTCTTAAAAAAAAATGTTCCCAAGTGTGTTGGTGGGTGCCGGTGTTCCGTCTAGCCAGATGTGGTTGAATACCTACCTACGAACAGTTGTTTACACGGGTGCATCGTGAGGTCTGATTGCGGTCATTGGCCCTTTGTCTAGCAAGCTGATTACAGGTAGGGAGTAGTCTCTATTTTACGAGATGATTCTGTTTAAACTGCTGTCGACCATCCATTTGGTAGGTTTTTTCCCCCTGTATTATAGGGAACTAACGTTTTTAGTCATTGATTACAATCTAGCCTAAAAGACTAATAAATAAGTAATTTAACTCTAACTTAATATTTTACGAGGAAGATAATGAACTCATAACTAAGAATAGTGTCAATTTGCACTTTTACACAATTTCTCATTCATCTGACTAGTATTTTCCCAACTATCGCATCTGCATCCCAGTATTTTACATGGAGCGACTGACTGTCTGACCTGCACAACCTAGGTAGTCACTGAGTACAAAAGTACCCTTGAGTAAAAATTGAAATACGTGTCTTTTAAATATCGAAAACCCTTTTTGGAACCAAAGTGGTAATTGTACCACTTTGGTTCCAAAAAGGGTTTTCGATATTTGTATTGACAAGCAACAGAAGACATGTGACATCTACCAACCCGCACTGGGCCCGCGTGGTAGATTACGGCCCACTCCCTCTCACAGAGAGGAGGCCTGTGTCCCAGCAGTGGGAACATTAATAGGCTGATGATGATGATGATGATGAAGCAACATAAAATCAGGCCTGTGCAGATTTTCATAAGTTTATCCACCCGAAAAAACGTATCTACATTGGAAAATCAAATTAAAGCAATATGTAAGGACGTGCGTATGCACGTTGCGAAAAACATAAACATTTAGGACAAAGTATTGTATTTATTTTATTTTTGATTACTTATTTTATTATTTCACTATATGTTGCACCGGTTGACGTCATCACGTCAAAGCCGGCTGTCGCTGAAAACCAGCGCTGAGGGTCTGTCTCGCATAGGGTCACAGCATTATGCTGAGCGATCACCGTTTTGCGTGGATGTGACGCATATTTTCCCCCAAATTGTTATTTTTGTGTTTTATTCTTTCTTTACGTCATGTTTACCGCAAAAAAACATACATATTTACTTTTTTTCTTTCTTTATTGAAAAAACGGCAAAAAATATTTATACTCGTAACATTAGTACATTACTGTCGAGGCCAGCAATTAGAGCATTGATGGACGATCGTAAAAATGTGGGCCGAGGCGAAGCCGAGGCACACATACGTGAGTCCATCAATGCCTGGTTGCGACCAAGGCTTGTATAGTACCTACTTTTCTAGAACAATGCGCGGAAATTCTTAACAATTTAACAATTAACAACAATTTATTTATTTATTTCTCTCAAAAAGGTACAGGTACATGGTATAAATGTTAACAGGCAGAATCAAACCTTTGTGAGAGCTGGAGTCTATACTGGGTTCGGGACCTGTATGACAGATCTCCAGGCTCACACCCTTAAAATTACAACATTAATTGCACTTACGTACCTACTACAACATTGAAAAAGCTCCAAGTACTGAGAGGAAGCGAAATTAAAACAAAACAAAATGAGATGTGCTATGTGTGTCTTTGGAGAGTGTTGTATTCAAACCAAGTAAATTATTTATAAATTCCAGAATCAATGACGAACAAAGAAAATTTTTCACGCGCCATTATGGTCATTTGTTTCTTCACAGCTCTATTTGCTAAGCCAGTTCGAAATTTAAATAAAATCTTTGATAAGTTACCTCCTTGGTTGCTATGTGGAAGTAAAAAGTTAGTTCCATTTTTAAATAACAGGACAGATGAGTTTTCATAGTAATTTATTTGACCGCTAAACACGACAGATATGGATTTTCATACTAAGATTGCCGGCCTGATGCTCGCTTAATTTTGACCAGTATGGCAATTTCAATTTATCTCGAAGAAGGTTGTCAAAATAATGTTCGAATTGCATGTTTGAGAAAACTTACATATTTCGCCTCGAGTACGGTCGCATGACATTATCTCGTACCACGCCTTTACTCGCTACATAAAAACATTACCCGTTTTTCCAGTCTGTTTGTGTCCCCAACACGTGGTGAGGTGCATGCCCGCCAGAAGTAGGTGAGCTTCAGAATTGGGACGCCGCACCGCCGCGCCACCGTTCAGGGTAATTTACAAATCGCGTGCGAGATTCCCTGATACTGCCACCTTGGGTACAGATGTTGGGGCACTGGATGTGGCTTCTGGGTAGGTGTAAAACTGACAAACGGAAAACTAGCCAAGAGTTAATAGTAGAATATTTTCAAAATCTCGGTCGTCGGAAGTATGGAAAATTGTAGCAAAGGTTTAACTCGGTTTACCAAGTGGATTTTATCGGTTGGCCCTAATTTCTGACAATACTTAAACGCTACTGCGATTTCGCAAACTAAACTGAAATTATATTTTTCTGTGGAAATTATTTCGTATACACAGCGTATTATCAATCTAAAATGCTTATTTGAATTGGATTGAATTGAATTGAGTTAAATTTAATTTAGTAATGTTGTGTATGTAATGTGACTGTATGAGTGTAATATTTCTATTATGAGTCAGTGATACTCGAAATAAAATGATTTTTTTTATTATTTTTATTTATGACGCTAATCTGTATTTAGGAATCCTAATTAGGGAGGAGGCTAAGGAGGGTATTATACTATCATATCTATGAACATAGATTTATGATCAAAGATATTATGTAATTGTAAAATATTACACTATCATATTATATCATATATCCTATAATCTACGAAACTCACAATTACAAATAATTATGTCTATTTTAATATGTATCGTTATATATTTGATCATAGATCTATGATCAAAGATATGATAGTGTAATACCCACCTAAGCGATCGAGTCAGGAACTATCCTTATTCACAGTTTTTCGAAACACAGAGGACAGACTTATTCGAAATAGTCTTATTACACTTTCCTAAATCCAAATTAGGATTCCTAAATTCAGAGTAGTGTTTTAAGTCCTCAGCCCCGTTTTACTTTCAGGTGACGAGATATGTCGTCTACATTGACAACAAACTTTGTAGAGTCAGTTCTTACGTTCTTACTATGTGTGTTATCTTCAAATTCTGCAGAGGATCTTGACGAGCGTTTGTTATAAGCAGGAGCTTATTTTTTGGCACATCTAGTTCACTTTATAACTAGGTATCTATAAATCTCTGGCTCATTATCAACAACGTAAATCAAACCTTAACAGCTTAGTTATAAGATATATAATGATATTGTCAGCTTTACCTAGCTGGTTATAGAAATATGACGAATAGTCAAAATAATAGAGGGTATGTATTTGTTTCTGTGCCCGCGTGTCCGACTGCGTAGATGTTGGAAAACCAGACTGTGCTTTCTTCCGCAACACTTAGCAGACGTGTGCAAACGTGCGTCGGCTAAGTGTTGCGGATGAGTTGTTGGATCTTCAACTCTCGGCGCTAAGCAGAGCGTCGAAAATCCAATACGCAAAACAAAATCTCCGCGATTTTATTACATCCGTGCGAACGTCGCGCGTCGGCTTAAATGGCGCCAATTAGACCGATGGTATAAATATTAATAATGAACATTATTGGTATTATGTAGCCCATAGCATTATAGGTATACGGGGGGACATCGACGCGAAGCCTGTTACCATGGATCCAGAACATGATACTGAACGCATTCTAAACCATGTTACCATGCCTGTTACCATGGATCGAGAACATGATACTGAACGCATTCTGAACCATGTTACCATGCCTGTTACCATGGATCCAGAACATGATACTGAACGCATTCTGAACCATGTTACCATGCCTGATACCATGGATCCAGAACATGATTCTGAACCATGGATTCAGAACATGATAAAAGAAAAATATCAGCTGTTCGATAGAAAAGTGCAATACCTACGCGGTCAAAATGTATGGGAACAGCTGTTTATTTTTAAATAACCGACGAAAAATTTCAACACAGGGGGTTCAGAATCATGTACTGAATCCATGGTATCAGGCTTCGCGTCGATGTTCCTGCCACCCTGTATTGTTTGTGGTTATAGTAATCTACTTTAATTAATGGACATGGCCCAAAATAATGTATTTATACCATTCCCCCTCTAAAAAGCTTATTTTATTCACTGAAAACAGTGAATAAAAAGGTCTTTTAATCACTATTTTGGTGTTTGAATTTAGAACACGTCAATATATTCGACCGCCATGTCAATGCTATACAACCTCCATAACACTTTCGACTCCACCCATTTTCATAGAACTCATACGCCATGCCGCCATACATATTGGAAGTCTAAGACTTTTATTATTCGTAGTTGGAAGTGAAACCTCCGGGAGGGTTGCCGGCATTACGTTTTGTTAAAGTATACATCAGATTTTATTTTTACGGTTTATAATCTGTATTCGCTAAAAAAGCTACATTTAAAATGAGCCCTCGGCGAGGGCTCTCTCTAGGTGAAACCTCCAGGAGGGCTCCCACCACTGAACGTTAACCTTCCTTTTTTCTTCATTAAATGTCTATTTTCGCTTACATCTTTCTTTTTCTCGTAGTCATGGTATAAAGTATAGTATGCAACTCTTGAATAAAACGGATTTATATCGAGGGCCATGAATCACTCGCGTCGCTCAGGATTCTAACACTTGAATCACTCGCTGCGCTCGCGATTCAATCATCATGAATCACTCCCTACGGTCGTGATTCAGTCGTTAGAATCCTTCACTTGATCGTGATTCATCTATGGCCCTCGCTTTAAATCCGTCTTTTATTCATTAGTTGCATAATATACTATTTCCATTACCCAGCGGTCTAGCAACTTGTAAACTCCAACCTCTATAGTTTTTTTCCAATACCGAACAAAATTAACTTTCCAATGAACTTTATTCAAATAGATATCAAAAGTTTAATAAATGAAGACGTTCCGATAATGCGGAGGAAACGAACTCACGTCTTAGCTCTATGTCACCCTGGTATTAATAATGTGCCAAGGAAGGGATGGAGATATTATTAATAATGGCTTTTATTTGATTTTAATGGAATTGTTTTAACTAGGGATGCATCGATACGCCTTTTTGCCGATACGATACCGATACCGATACTCTTATAAAAATATCGGCGATACCGATACCGATACACTTATTGAATTCAAAAATGAAGGTAAAATATATAAAACACTAGTTAGGTTATTTTTATAAATTAATACATATAATAAAAACAAATAACAGGAAAAACTAAATAAAACCGTTTTAAACTACAGGACAGGTTGAGATTAAAGGCACGACAACAGTCAACCTAGCGAAATGGGATAGTTAAGCGACTGCGAGGCCAAAGTGGGCTGGCGAAACAAGACACTGAATAAAGCGCGGGGTTTTCCCGAGCATAGTTAGTTCGTGCCTCGTTTGCAACAAAATAGACGAAAAAATACGCGGGTTTACATTACATTTTAAAAGCGCGAAATTTAACAAGTATCGTTGAATCGGCCATAACAATATCGCCGATGCCGATATATCGGCAAACATCGAGTATCGCCGATTATCGGTATCGGTATCGGATGCATCCCTAGTTTTAACCTATGGGCTGCTAGTCCTTGTGGGGTCATTTGCAAGGATATTTATTTAGTAAAAGACCTTGATCCAGTATAGTTTCCATTAAACTTAACCATGGTAAACAAACATATGTTATTATTTATAAGATATTAGATAATATGATAGGTTAAAAGGTATACAGGGTTGTTAACCCAAACACAAGTAGCTCTCCACTTAATATAGGTACTTAAAGGTATGATTCCGAACCACGCTGCACGCAGCAGTGCTGCCGCAACAGTGCTGCCACTAAGGTGCTGCCCAGCAGTGCTGCCTGCCGCGCTGATTCCGAGCAACGCGGCAGTGTCGCTCTGTTCGCTACAATTTACGTGTCAACATTCAAGTAGGTACTCTTGCTGCGGCGGCATACGCGTGACTACTGGTCTGTCGCGGCGGTAGGGCGACACTGACGCGCAGCAGTGCTGCCGCTACATTGCTGCCGCGACATTGCTGCCTAGCTCGGAATGTAATCTCATATAAGCCAATAGAAATTGTACGGGGACCAGTAGTGTCGCGGCAGCACTGCTGCGGCAGCACTGCTGCGTGCAGCGTGGTTCGGAATCGTACCTTACACTCGAAACTTTAATCGTGTTTATGAATACGTACATACAGTATACTAATAAATAACTACCTTAAAAAGGTATTACATACCTATATACGGCCCCGACTTTCGAGTGAGTTCGAACCCAGGCAGGCGCTTTACTTTGTGTAAATATTTTCTTCACCACTGCTCTCAAAACGGTGAAGGAAAACATCGTGAGGAAACCGGCATGTCCTAGAACCAAAAATTCGAAGACATGAGACATCTACCAACTCGCACTGGGCCCACGTGGTACAGCCTCTCGAAGAGATTAGACCTGTGTCCCAGTTGTGGGAACATTATATGCTGATTATGCTTATCCTTTATATAAATTTGAAGATGTGGACTGCATAACCAAAACCTATTTAGATGCATAAGGTTACAACATAGATAACAATGTCTCCTTAGTCTTTCTCCGCAGGATGTCGCAGTTCGCTGTTATGCAGTGAAGGTCCCTAGGCAGGCAAAAAGACCTCTAAGAACAAAGATGTAATCATTCTAAAAGTTAGAATTAGAGTACAGCCAAAGTAATAAGTTTCTGTAATATTGTGTTTACTCAACCAATTATCCTCAGTAACTTATGAAACCTCCTCGTAGACTCTGGCGTCCTTGTACTAAGCAAATAATATAATCGAGTGTTACCACGCACAAACAATTCCTTTTAAACTTTCCCTCTTTATTGACAAAACAGGCGAAATATGGCGCGCGCCTAAATCACGCCTGCAATGTCTTCTGTAATAAAAGACTTAGCATTATCTTAGGAATTATAATACCCTGGTACTCTGACCTTGAATTTAAATTCCCTGCTAGCGGGGGTTACATCAAGTTTTATTGTTCGAGGTCAAGTTAACCCTAGACATTGTTAGTATTTCTTGGTTACGTAACAATGAATTGAGTAGTTGGTTATTTTATTGAACTAACGTTTAGTTTACATACAGTTTGAGTTCTGGGATTGAAATAGCAAATTGTAGCAAGTTCTAAAATAACTCCTTCGTCCCCTACGTAAATTCCAGTCCCTACTTAACTCAATTCAAATTACGAAATTATGTTACACAACCTCTTTTTATTCACAAACAAAAGGCATTCATATGCCAGACAGATCGTTTTCCTATTTCACCCCTTTCCTTTGAGGAAAACGCTTAGTACGATTATAATTTACACAAATGCCACGACAAATACAATTTAAAATTAACAAAAAAGTTTATGAATGAAGACTGTAAACACAAATAAACGTAGCATAAGCATAATTAGCTTATAAGTAACTTTCCCACTGCTGGGACACAGGCCTCCTCTATGTGAGAGGGAGTGGGCCGTAATCCACCACGCGGGCCCGTTGCGGGTAGGTGGATGCAGCATGTCTTCGAATTTTTGGTTATAGGACATGCCGGTTTCCTCACGATATTTTTCCT
Source organism: Conistra vaccinii (assembly GCA_948150665.1). Taxonomy (NCBI): domain Eukaryota; kingdom Metazoa; phylum Arthropoda; class Insecta; order Lepidoptera; family Noctuidae; genus Conistra; species Conistra vaccinii. The sequence continues at coordinate 2,751,231 of OX411334.1, read as the reverse complement.
ACACAGTTTTGAGAGCAGTGGTGATAAAATAAATTACACAAAGTAAACTGCCTGCTTGGGTTTGAACCCACGACCTACTCGTCAGTCGTCACCACTGGGCCACTCCTGCTAGCAAATAAAAATAGCTGAAATTAATTCAAAATCAAAACAGTTATACTGATTCTCTACAAACCTTGCAGACACATACATCTAAGGTTATAAGTGTTTGATTCTAAAACAAATCTGTTTCTATTCGTCGAGACAGGTACCGATATGTTTGCGATATAAAGCCTCCCCGCGTCTGCTAGGGATGTTACCATCGATATGAGAAAAGGGATAATCTTGTATCGATAGATAACGGTATAGGTTTTATCCATATCGTTCTAGTGGAAGTTAACTTCATAAAAATATCAATTGTTTTTATTTTTGTAATAAGGCATCGCTCTTTGAATGTTTAAGTTAGATGGCATTTGTTTTGTATTTCTCCTTAGACATTCACAAATTTTTACTATATAATTTAAAGGAAAATGAAGGGCTCCGTAGTTTGGAACTTTAGGCTCAGTAGTGTCGAAGATAAGGGGGTATGGTAAACATTCATAAATTTTCTTAAATATCTTTAAAAGTATTCATTTTAAAATGATGAAAACAATTTTTTTGAGTTCCTCGCAATAAACTCTTTCATTTGATATGTCACACGGTTTGCAAAACTTTTAAATATTTTTTTCTTATATGCTCCCAAAAAGTGACCCCCATATTCAAAATTCATTTATTTACGTTACACGTCCGTATTTGGGTCACAGAAATACATATGTGTACCAAATTTCAACTTAATCGGTCCATTAGATTCGGAGCAAATTGGCTGTGACAGATGGACTGACAGCCAGCCAGCCAGATACAGGAGTGATCCTATAAGGGCGAAACCCTTATAGGATCACTCGTGTGTCTGGCTTTTCTATTTGAGGTACGGAACCCTAAAAAGGGGTCTTACTATGTCTAGCAGTTCCTGTGGATGATGAAGTGTCAAAAGAATGATGAGGATCTTTCCTGTTTTTCTTATGTAAACTGCCTCGTTGGTCTAGCAAAAGCTATTGATGAGCGTGAGGTCGTAGGTTCGATTCCCAGGTCGGGCAAGTTTTTCCATCTGGAACTTCTCAGCAGCAGCCCGTAGTCTGGATTAGTGCCCGGTTGATGGCAATAGGCTCGCCTCCTATTACATGGGACTTAAACATAACTGGCGAAATGTGGGTGTACTATAGGAGTACACCTCTGCCAAATCCTTCGGGGAAACAAGGCGTGATGTTATGTTAGGAAGTCCCTAACAGCTGCAGTTTAAGACTTAATAAAGCCTCATCCCTATTTCCAGCAGCCACGTGACAATGAATCTGTTTGTCTCTCCGTCGCGCCGCGGTCACCAACCCTAGGGGCTAGGGGCTAGGGGCTATGGCTAGGCATTCCTAACGCTTTAACGAACTAGACTGAATATTAGTAGGGGATAAAGGGGCCTCGCTCATAAAGCAAATTTATCGAAGAGGGATGGGGCATAATGCATTTGTAAGTCTGGATATGTGAGGGGGACATATCTCTTTTAGACGTCTGGCTGTTATTTGTTCATATTTGTTTATAATATTTGTTTTTTACCCGACTGTTGATATAATTTGGACACGTTGGTAAATGTTATCATACTAAATTTTCTCATAAAAAAAAAACATAAAAATTCTACGTACAATGAGGGATTAAATATTAAGTAAAGTGTCTAAAGTTAGAATTCTGGGCATCATTATCGACTCTGAAATAAAATTTCAGACACACACCGAAGCCATAATAAATAAAATCTGTCAAGTGCGAGTCGGACTCGCACACGAAGGGTTCCATACCATGTCGTACAAGATTTAACACTATGAATTTTTGTAATACTTTCGTAAAGGTAACAACAGAGGCGCTATAAAAACAAAGATTTGTAAAGAAATTGTCTAATTTTAATGAAAAAATGTTGTGTTAAAATATAGGTATAGGAGTATATTTCATTTATTTTAAGAGAAAAATATTAAGTTAAGTTTATCCAGTAACATGCATTAACTAAAGTCAAAGTTATTTATTTGCTACTAACATAGTATTAGTAGGTATAAATGGTATATATGGTAGGTAAGCAGGTAGATATGTAGGGTAGGTAGGGTAGGTTAGGTACCTACCTACCCTGGTAAGTAGGGTAGGTAGGTAGGGTAGGTAATTAGGTAGAAATAGGTAATTAGGAAAGGTAGGTGCGCCGTAGTTAAGTACTTAGTGCTAACCGTGCGAAGCCGGGCCGGGTAAAGCTAGTTTATACTTATAAATAAAAGGATTTCTCTTGCTACATCAGACTATATTGTACAAAATAGAATGTAACTAGTACGCCAAATTTTAATTATAATTGTGCGTTTGCACTGGCGAAATATTCACAACAAAACATGTTGGAATCTCTATTTTCTGACAATTTTTCATACAATGTTTGACAGGAACTAGAGATTTCAACATGTTTTGTCGTGATGTTTCGCCAGTGCAAATACAGGTATAAAAATAACGTAAATAAATTTTATTTACGTTATTTTTGATAGTCATACAGAAATCTATTATTTCTTACTTATTATTTTTACACATCCCATCGGACTATGAGAGTGAGGGAAGAGAGAGTGCACTCGTGTCTGCGCACACGCTTGTGCACTATAATATCTCCCGCGCCGAAGGCCAGTCTCCGTTGAGATTGGCCGCCGCCGTGGACGAATATTTTTACACCAATAATTTTTCTCAATATGAAATTGTATCCGCAACGGTTTAAGGTAACTGAATAGTACACTGTATGTGCCAGCATTCATTTCAATGTTACTGAATATATTGTCTATTGGAGTCAATTGGAGTGTAGTTTTAACATGAGGTACACACATTAACACCGTCTAGGGATACTTTGAAAAAAGTCGATAAAGTTCTTACACTCAAAAAATACTGGCCGGTTTTAAAATCTTGTGAAGAAAGTTTATTTTGTAGACCTTTTTGGATGATCGAAATTTAAATGATCGAAATAGTATATGCTGCCATGATAGTAGGTACTTACTAATTCCATGTCATTACTCCGACTATTAAATAGTTATCTGTGGAATTTATATCGCATAATATTAGCATGAAATACAAAATTATTCTTTTAAGTTGCAGAAAATCGCCCATATTATGTAAAATACGTTATGAATCGGCGTTTTTAGTATTTGTTGATTATAAACAGTATATGTTACATGATACACACAAGTTTCAAATTCCCATATTTGTTTAGTTGTTGAGATAGAGCTCGTACAAAAATGGTCTAAAACAGACAACTTCTACGGCCCCCTAATTCATCATTTTTGAAGATAAAAACAAATACAAATTATATTTATTCTCTACTCGATGAGCTCTAGAAAATGATACCCCACATGCCAGGGTCAGATTATTTTTTTTTCAAAATTTAATTTTATTGTATGGCGACCCCCCTTTAATTATTAATTTTATTATTTGTTGCTCTTGCGGCAATAGAAATGCTCAATCTGTGAAATTTTCAACTGCCTACCTATTACGGTTCATGAGATAGAGCTCGCTGACAGACAGACGGACAGCGGAGGCTTATGAATAGGGTTCCGTTTGTCACCCTTCGGGTACGGAACCCTAATAAAAGCAATAGAATGCCAGTATTTTTAAACCTTAGCACAAGACAATTCAGTAATTTGACAGCAGTGAAAATTCTGTTTTCTGCATTGGTTCGTAGTCATATAGAGTGCAGCTCCATCGTCGGGTACTCAGTACATAATATCCACATTCCACGCATCGAAAGAGTTCTAATAAAATTTATAAAAGGTCTCTCTTAAAGCCAACTCCCACGGTGCGCCATATCGCGGACGCGCACCAGCCCGCACGAGGACGCACCGCCACGCACGCGTTCAACGCGCGTCTGCGCTACCACGCACGCTAGGTTTCCCACGGTGCGTCGTGCGCGTGCGTCCGCGATATGGCGCACCGTCGGAGGGCGGCTTTATAAAGCAGGAATAAGGAATACAGATAAAAACTATGAAGATAGACTGAATTACTTTAAAATTCAATAGGTATTTTGCAGGTCTAGTTTTCTTATTCAAGATATTAAATCAAGGTGTGAACAACTTCTATTATCAATTAATATAATTATAAGCCTTTTGCTCCTAGTGGCCGCAAAACCAAGTACGGGAGTAATGCCTCTTTCCTATATTCTCAGAAAATGTAACGACATTTTTCACGATTGTGTCTTTGACATATTTTCAAGAGCTGTGCTCAAAAATATGTAATTATTGCTCAATCATATTTTTTATTTTTTTATTTTGTATGTGTTATTTTTATTATGTTTTTAGTTTGTTATTTAATTCAATCTTATTTTATTTTATTCAATTTAATTTAAAGTATAAAGGATTTATTTATTGTTCTTGTTATCCACCTTTATATTAATTGGCATATTTTTCGGTTTTGGATAGACCCCCTGCATATTGCATTGAATTTTTGCAAATTCATCAACTTCAAACGTGTTTTTGACAGCTGGTTCCAGTTTCATAACTTTTTCTTGAATCAAGACTATTTATACTACATGTGCGTTATAATAGCTCTACTTCGCTACTAATATTATAATTGGACAATAAGTTTGTATACAAAACCGTACTAGTAATAGTATAGTATAAGGTAGGTTTGTTTATACGTTTATACATAAAAACTAGGTACAGTACGACACAACTTAGATGTAGCATCGGCAAAATTCGTAAAACCGATCACCATCCGAACTGAGTGCGCCTTCCAAATCACCAATCTTTATTACTGCTTTAGGTGAAAATGATCTTTCGAAAACGCAATAACTTGTAAAGTCTTATAGCCAAATACATTCGTAAAATTGAAATGAATGAACAAAAATTTTCAAATCTATGCTACATCTAAGTTGTGTCTTACTATAAAAAATCTCCGTGATCGTTTGTCGTCCGTGATAAAGTTGGAGGTCTAGCCAGCTTAAAAGTTGACACAGGCTATAATTTGCCGCGAAAAAATATTTTTTACAAAATAAAAACTTACACGCGGAGAAAATAAAAACGTAACTTGTATAGATAAATATCTGTGTTTATTTATAAGAAAGTATTATGGACGATAATGGACGTAAATAGTTACCTATTATCTGTGTAGAAATATGGATTTTTCCATTCATGGAACGCCAAAATTAAAGTCACGACCTGCTTAAATGAGACATTTGCATCTCATGGACCCCTATTTCTGAAGTAAAAACTTCTTTAGGCGCATTGAGCACTTTATGGGTGAAAAAAATCATGGAACTCGCGTCATCGTCACCGAACGCTTTCCATGAGCTATATGTATACTGTGTATATATGTGTACTGTTTGGGTGAACAAAAAGCGTGAAACTCGAGTCATCGTCACCGCACGCTTCCTTGAGCTAGGTTTTCACTTTTATTGGCAGTCCCCAAAGACTGCCGCGCATGTTTATTTTTCCCACTGACATGGACCCCACTGATATAGACCACTTTGGGTATCACTGCTTTGGATGGATTAAAAGGGGAAGGAGGGGTGGGGGGGTTGTGTATTATCATCATATACCAATCAAATGTAAAAAAAATCTAGTTTCTGTGACTCGCGTGACGCTGTTGGGACACGGGTTCCAGCTCCCGCATGTAACGTCATGGAAATTAATTGTCAAGAAAATTTACCCCCTACGTCAATTTGCTGTATAAAAGCCATTTTATACAACTGACAAAGAATGATAGTTGTGATTTGAACATACGGAATACGGAATTCGCTGACTTTACCAAAGTTACCTGCAGTTGTTTCTGCGCGGACATAAACTGACAATTAAACGCATTTCCTTTCATTTTGACAGTTCAGCTACGTTGATTGCGTTATTTAAGTTGTTGAGCAGACGATTGTTTCAAACCTATACAGCAATGGATTCGGATTTTCCTTCAAAACCTTCGGATTGTTATTGAAAGTGTGTTACGCAATTAGGTTGCTGGTCTTAGTTGTTATTGTGCATTTTAAATCGTTTACAAAAACACACTCAGCAGTTTTTTATATTAATTAATAATCACTTATGAATATACGAGATAAATAATAAATAAACTCATGTTAGAGCTGAAAATTTGATGTGGGCGCTGTGGGTGGAATGTAAAATTTATTAGAACTGAATATTCATTACCTACGTAAAAAATATAAACATCTTGTTATTTGTCTATTAACTAAGCTAATTGGTCTGTCTAATAAAGTAAAAGTTTCTGAGAAATTCAATTTGGAACCAATATTTTCGCTTATTAATGTAATTAATAATATTGAATCCAAATGTCGAGTGGTTGTAGTTGAGATCAATTGAGCCGTTTGGGGTTGAAACACTGGGGCCGTGGGGTCCGAGTGCTCATCGAGTATTTCGGGACATTGCCAAGCGGTTGATCGACTCTTCACGTGACCAGAGGGCTGACCAATTTTTAGGTCAAAGAATCAGCATTGCCATCCAACGTGGCAACGCTGCCAGCCTTTTGGGCACTTTTCTCACTGACAGCGACCCGGATGAATTTTTTGATGCCCATTGAGCTCTTCCTCTAACTTTGGCAGTCGTTACGGGTCGCCAGGAGCCCGAAAGTCTGACAACCAGTCTTACCAAGGGGTATCGTAGTACTTAGTTACTGGGTTGTGGAGGTCAGATAGGCAGTCGCTCCATATAAAATAACAATAATGGGATTACGTTGCATCCGGTTAGACTGGAAGCCGACTCCAACATAGTTGGGAAAAGGTTATGCAGATGACGGTATATTATATTTGTCAACAAACGTTGCATAAAAAACAATTATATTATCATCTTCGCTTCAGAATACTTTCATATTCTTTATTTAAAGAAAAAATGCAATTTAAAAGTTGCAATGTCAATAACCATCGAGTATTTACAAGCTTTTTTCTCTATAGAAGCAGTAATAAAATAAATTACAATTTCTGCGAAGTGACTACAACTCACAGTAAGTAGTAGGTAGAGCATAGTGGTCATCCGTCTTCAGAACCGTAGACAAATCTAATTTGAACGTTAAAATAATGGCATTAGTACCTAATGTAGTCTGTAGGGGGCGCGGTTGCCTATTCGTACGTCTAGGAGACGTAGGGGTGAATCATAAGGCGTTAATTCCGATGACACACGATGCAAATGAATATTTGGGGTGAATCGTTGGGATTTTGGAACTGTATTTTGTATAAATAGGAATGTATTTACGTATAGTGTTTTGTCAATGAAAACGTTAATCATCCTCCTACTAGTCCTACTCTTATCTAATAATATATACCTAATAATTTTTTTTTTTTTTTTTTTGGCATTCTCGGCTCGGGCAAAGTATTGTTGGGTTTTTCTATCTGGAATATCTCAGTAGCAGCCATGGCCATAGTTTCGCCCCCTATTATATGGGACTCAAACATAACTGGCGAAATGTGGGTGTACTATAGGTACACCTCTGCCCAACCCTTCGGGGAATACAGGCATGATGTTATGTATGTATATGGGCGTGTGATGCGGTATAATAATATCATGACAACCAGTCAACCACTAAGGCAGCAGCAGCAAACCTCAAGTTCGGAACAAAACTTTTGATGAGGTAACCGTTTCGTACTCGCTCGCTCGTTTTCGTTTCGCTCTTGCTGATTTCTAAATCCAGCGGGCAGTTCGCCAGTTAGCCACATTTCTTATTTCCATACAGTAATATTGCCAAGTTAATCAAAACAGGTAAATATTTGACGGCTATTTGCGACGCTGTCAACTTTTAGGATAAACGCTCTTATTTACGTTATTTACGTTGTTGACAAACGAATTTTTCAAACATTTATGAAGGAACAAGCCGTGTACCTGATGGTATTTCACGTCGACAAAAATGAGGTACTTCCATACAAACTTTCATTCCCTATTTAACCCCTTTAGGGAATGAACTTTCGTAAATCCTTGTGCAAAATTTCAACCTAGCAGTTTAGGCTGTGCGTCGTCTCTGTCAGTTGACAGCAGAGACTGTGAATGAATTTAAGATGGTTTAGGAATCCTTCGGATTGCGGGAAGTTCTTTTATTTATTATATTATGACAAGGGGACCATTCAATAAAAATAACTTCTGAATGTATTTTAAAGTAACAGAATATAAAATGTACTAAACATGTAATTCATACAAAATAAGCTCACTAAACTCCTCCAGTGGTGCGCGCAAGATATTGCTGCACAGTGCCTAAGCAATATGATATCCTAGTATTTTAACCTAGCGCAGATAATGAAGATAATAGTGGATTTCTTAAGGCTTTGATAACTTCTGCGTAGTTTTTCACAGAATTGTTGTGATATTCGATATTTTCTGCAAAGTATTCAATCCAGGACTATAAAATAAAAATAGTTTGGAAAATCCAAAAGTGCACGCCTCATACTCAGTTTCTAACAAAAATGAACAATTTATGCATTTTATCACTTTTCATGAAGTCGTAATATCAAAGACTATTTACTTGGCGGTTGCTAGGCAACTTACGGACGTCAAATCAAGGGTTGGAAATATTTAGTTATAGATATTATATTTTAGCTAGTATTTTATTAATTATAATTAAACTACTTTGAATAAAAGAGACATTTTCTATAGGGTTCCTTCTATGGCTGAAACGAACGTATAAAAAAAAAGTTGACTCAATTAATTGATTTTATCGCATGTTTTCAAGGTTCATAAATTGACGGACAGGATTTTTTTTCAACTATTTTGATGCTTTTTCCATTTCTGCTGCATGAAATCAATTGTTAAAAAGTACAATATTAATCTCCATTTAATCATCTATACAATGGTATATAAATTAAGTAGGTTCTGTGTACTAGTAGGAGTGTAACAATAAAAACAGTTACAGAAATGGGGCAAAATTATTTTTTCGATCGTAGAGCACATTCTAATGCTTCGCATTATGAGTCGTGCCATAAAAAGTGACTCTGTATATATCTGTTACCTTTTCACCTCTAAACCACTTAACCCATTGTTAAGTGTGTGTATGTTCGACATATGAGTAGCCTGATACATAGGGAAGGACATAGGTTGCTTTTCATTCTTGATATTTGTATAATAAAAAAGAATGAAAACCAAAATAAACGCAGACGAAGTCCCGGGAAACGGTTCACAACTAAATACTTGAGTATGCGCAATCGAATATTTCTGTGAATTTTAAAGGGTTCTCTACTATTTTGCTGTAATAATTTCTAAGTATTTATTATATTACTTCAGACAGCCTTAACTTTTTTTTTTTAATACTGAACTGTTATTAAAACGTACTTGTTTATTTGAGGGATTGATGATGATGATGATGTTTTTCTTTTGCAAAATAAAATAATCTTCCTGCACGTTTCATATTGTTTTTTTTTTCTCTTCTTCTTTATCTTGTGTTGCTCGCAGGGAAACTCTTGTTCAAAAGCGTTCTCTAATCTGTCAAGTGTGGTGATTAAGGGAATTTCTCCTTTGACAATTGCTAGCAGCACTGTATTCCTAGTACTTAATGATACACCTGGCGCAAATACGTTGAATGAGCGTGACCAGGTTTCGTAAGTATCTACTTGATCATGAGGCTCCCCATGGATCGAAAACCTACTCCTACCTAATAAAGTACCTATTAGGTCATGGTCATCATGGGTATGCACCATAATCTAGAGTTAACATTTCGAAAAAACCTGGGAAAAAAATGCCGGACATTTTTTTTTAAAAGGTCTCAACTTATTGCTTTGTTTTACAGTATACTCATTTAACTTTTTTCTTAAATCCGGACATGTCCGGAAAAATCTATCCTAGCCTTATCTCAAATACCACGAGCACAGCTTTCCACCAAGATCTTTTCTCTGCACCCCCGGTGTAAGCACGTGGACAACACGCGGTTGACTGTGGCCGGTGGGCGCAGTAACGTGACGCATGGACGCGCCCAGTGCGACCCGCCCTGCATCACACGAGCATAGTGAACTATGGAACGGGCAGGCAATGTATTGCTATAGTATAGTACTAGCTTCTAATAGGGAATATTACGCAAAGCTGAGACAGCAGATGGCGCCACTTTGACACGAGGTAAACAAAGCAAACTATCAGAGGCGCGCGGCAACATTTTTCGACTTTAATTCATCCTTATTATTATAAATAAATGTAGGTTATATGCTTAAAAACATATTTGTTTTTATGATTTCAAACTTTACAGTACACATTTAAAAGTGAATATTACGGAAAAATATTGCGTTTTATATTATTGCACGACTCTTAAGGTGCAACTAGTCGCGGGCTCGAACTCAATGGTGGGCCTGGCCAAAAACCACACTGTCTCACCTGGCATCGTGTCCGACAAAGATAGTATCAGTGATGAGCAGTTAGAAGCTGATCTACATGGACAACGTATAGTTCGCACGCACAGAAACACCGTACCGACCAATTTTAGTAAAACGAGCGCGTCAAAAATTACGAAAAGGCCTTTGGAAAAAAGGTTTTTCTGAAATAACCACTGCATAAATCAATTACAAATAAAATTTATTGAAATCTTCGTAAATTTTTCTGTGTCGGTACGGATTTTGTTTTCGAGATTTCACACTTCTTGTATTACTTATTTACGCCCAAAGTTGCGTTAAAATTAGCAAGAAAAACGAATCTTTGTTGGCTCATAACTTTTTAATGGCTTTTTATTTTACTATTCTGCTTCCGTACAGACAATTTTAATAATGAGACCTAACGATATCATGTTTAACTTTGAATGTACGATGTCAAATAGTGGAGTAAAACCCCTCCGAAGTTTGTATGGAAAAAATATCAAATTGTTTCACCTTAATGCGAAGCATTAGAGTGTGCTCTACTATCGAAAAATTATTTTTTGCACATTTCTGTAACTGTTTTTATTGTTACACTCCTGCTAGTACACAGACCCTACTTAATTTATATACCATTGTATAGATGATTAAATGGAAATTAATATTGTACTTTTTAAAAATTGATTTAATGCAGCAGAAATGGAAAAGCATCAAAATAGTTGAAAAAAAAATCCTGTCCGTCAATTTATGAACCCTGAAAACATTGTAGCTTGCGATAAAATCAATTAATTGAGTCAATTTTTTGTTTATACATTCGTTTCAGCCGTAGAAGGAACCCTATTGAAAATGGCTCTTTTATTCAAAGTAGTTTAATTATAATTAATAAAATACTAACTAAAATATAATATCTTTATCTAAATACACACATCAAAAGTGTCTAGGGATCAACATATATTTTTGCAATAACTTTTCTCCTGATTGATATTAATTAAAATTTTCTTTAAGGATTCATCAAATAAAGTGTTTTCGTTTGTCACATTATCGATAAACCAAGTCACCTTTGCATTAATAAAGAAATTTGCCATTTTCCTAATAAAGGGATTTTTGACATTTGAACCACTAACATTAAAGTTCGAAAAAAAGACTGAAATAACAGTTTTCTTTAAAATTTTATTGGGTAACTTAAACAATTAATAATCCGTGTTTCTACCGCGAACACTAACAACACAAGAACATCGGTTTGGCATACTCAAAATGAGTTCATCCAAATCACGCTGTGGAATGGCCGCCCATGTTCGTTGCAACAACAAAAAAAGGTCTTCTTGCGACTGGATACCCTCCATATTCGGCAGAGCTCTTCTCTGTAGCATATCCCATGCATGCTCAATCGGGTTCAAGTCTGGCGACTGAGCAGGCCAGGGCAGGACATTGATGTTAGCTGCGGCGAGAGTCTGTCTTACAACTCTTGCGGTGTGCGGTCGTGCATTATCATGCATTAACTGAAATAAGGGACCGATTTGCACTTGTAGAGGAACGATGACGTCTGATACAATCGTCTCAGCATAAATTTGAGCGTTGAGGTTGCCTCTAATCCAAATCAACTCAGTTCTTCCGCCGATCCAAATACCCGCCCATACCATGATGGTTCCACCACTATAAGGATGGACTTCCTGGCAGGATTTTAATCGCTGTTGGCGTCCAGGGGTTCTCCAGTGTCGTATACGTCTTGTATCCGGTCTCATACCAAAACGAGACTCATCAGAAAAGCACACGAAACGCCATTGTTCTTCTGCCCAATTTCTGTGTTCAAGAGCCCATTGATATCGAATCCTACGATTGTGCATTGCTATAGGTGGAACCCGTAGCGGTCTTCGGGAATGAAGGTTCACTTCATGCAAGCGGTTTCTGACTGTTTGGTCGCTAATTAAGTTCCCTGAAGAGTGATGAAGCCTCACGGCTAACATCATGGCGGTTATTGTTGGAGCTCTTCGAGCTAAGATTTGAATGTATCGGTTTTGTCTCCGTGTGGTGCAGCGATACCGTCCTCCATGGCGCTCAGCCACGGTACCAGTGCTTCGGTAACGTGTCCAAAGTCGACTGATAACACTCTGACTTGTATTCAGAGCTAAAGCCACAGTACGTTGCCGGGAACCAGCTTCTATCATTCCCACGGCTCTGAGCATTTCTTCCCTGCTTAAATGACGTCGCTGCTCCATAATAACGTTGGTTTTAATCAGTAGTAGGGAAACAGTAGCACTAATAATGTCTTCAATGCGTTGTATGTTTTTATAGGGAAAATATTGACTGCTGATTTTCATCTTTTACTCGAATTTGATTCACAGTTCCTGATTCAAATTATGAAATGCACCAAAAAGGATCCATATAAATTTATAAAATCATAAATTTATTACAAAGCCACATCTCAATCTCAAGAAATCCGCATAAAAATGCTTGATCCCTAGACACTTTTGATGTGTGTATTTCCAACCTTTGACTTGATGTCCGTAAGTTGCCTAGCAACCGCCAAGTAAATATCTTTGTCAGTCTTTGACATTACGACTTCATGAAAAGTGATAAATTGTTCATTTTTGTTAATTACTATGTTTTGAATTTCTTTTTCGTTTATGAATGAGTGTTATGTATGAGGCGTGCACTTTTGGATTTTCCAAACTATTTTATTATTATTTTTACATTAAAATATTAAAAATGATTTTATTTCTGTATGTAGGTTTGCACAAACATCTTGGTTTATTTATAATACTCAGACCTGTAAAAGGTAATTCATTCTTAGGCCACATGTACACACACGTTTTTCTTGCCCTGAATTTAAATGCCGTGAAAAACTACCGTTGATTTGCCTTATGCAGGCACGGTCGTTAGTGTTGTACGGACCACTATGGAAGCTTGTTGAGACACACGGTGCGGCGGCAGTACGGCACAGTGCCATCGCTGTTTACGCGTATACTGGCTTACGATTTTTCTACGGTGCGGCTAGCGCGCCGTACCGTAATCTCATAGCCCGGGGCCCCCCCCGTCATGAAGAACTCAGACGCTTTTGGGGGGGGCCCTCAAAAGCGTCTGAGTTCTTCATGACAAATCTTAAAGTGAACTTGATATTATTGTAATACTTTTTTTACGTGACGTTTGAATCCGTGTTCTACTCATTCTGCCAATTCACGATGCCTGGTTTGGCCACCATGTGTATTCACCGAGTTATCTCTGGGAGTCTACAACTTAACGAAGTCATCATAGAGTATAGTAATAGATTGGAAGCCATTGAAGAATTTTCGAAAAGTAATCCAAGGAGGCTTGTAAAATGTTATGTGCTTTTATAGTGTTTATAATTTTCTCAAAACCCACCCTCAGTGGGGTCAAGCCCCCCCGTAACAACAATCCTGGATCCGCCACTGATACCCGTGCAGGAGATTATAACAATGTCTAGACAAGTCATACTTCAACTCAAAATACAGCGAGAATTTATTTTCTCAAGTGGCCCTACTCGATTGTAATACCTGCACTAATTAACGCTTCCAGTCTGATCCTACCTCTTGTACTCCGTGGAGGTTTGAGTTAACCTACACGTTAGTGCTAATTAGCCACAAACTCATCGTAACACTAAACACAATGCCGTTAACGTTGGATTTACTACGTGGTAAGTACTAGCCGCTAGTCAACCTACAACCTTTGGCCTTCATGAAATTTTAAATTTCGTTTCGTGTTCATGAAGGTTGGGTCTTCTTGAAGGTATGCACTCCTGGTACGCGTGCTTGATTATTCATGTTATTATAGTTTTGCCACAGATTAGTTTCGTGCTAAAAATATCAATACTGGATCTTCAGCAATTTGCTTTTTACTAGCCTAGCTTTCTCTGCCTGTGATTTCGTCCGCGTCAGTGAAATTTTGGACCCCGACCCTCCGCGTCACATCGCGTCGCCCGCCCGCACTATTACTTCGATTTCGCTTAGTGTTCTTTTTTACTTTTTGAAGTGAAAACTTCCTTAGCGGCGTTGTGCACATTTTTTTGGGATGGGTAAAAAATGTTAAACTCGTTAGGCGTCATCGTCAGGCGTCAGGACACGTGACCTGATCGAAAATTCGTAAGACGGAGGGAGAATAGAATTTGTTGACAGCGCACTCTGTTTTATTTTTTTGGAATTGTTTTAATTCAAACAATTTTCGTTCTTGTACTGTCAGCAAGCCACATAAATTCCTGACGTTTTCGTTAGATGGCGTTACTTAGTTTTCACTTCCATCAGCAGTCTCCAAAGACTGCCGACTTTCAAAACTTTTTGACGTTCAAAAGTGCTAATTGAAATAAATTATTTGACTTTGACTTTGCCCCGCATGTTTTTTTTTTAAATCCAACTGGTAGTTTCAGAGATTAGGGCGTTGAAACAAACAAACTCTTCAGCTTTAGTCTAGTAGTTAATTATACCTTCTATTTGACTAGTCTTATCACAAGGAGTTCCCGACATGCAACTTCTCCTAGTTATCCTAATTACGAAATAAATGGAATCAGTGTCTCAAGCTCAACGATAGTAGTAGGTAGATTTCAAGTGCTGCGCTAAGGCCAGAATAAAAAGCGAATTCCAAAAATGAAAAATACCAATAAATCTCTTCATCTATTGTCAACCTGTGAGTTAGTTATGAATAATCCATATTTTCACACACAAGTTAACCACGTGTGTTCTACTCAATACTACAATACAGCAGGTAACTGTCTATTGTAGTAACTTGCCCATTCACGAACAGAACAGAACAATATTGTACATCTCACTGGGATTTGACACCTCTCATGTAATTGTTACAATCACAATGAACACTTAATTTAAAAAGATTTTTGTGCTTTATAGAATTGTAAGAGACACCTCTGTAAGCATTCTGAGAACTTGGTAACTTGTTCCTATGTCCTTAACGAATTCCCAAGATCCCATTTTTATTGTTCATGTGTGCTGTAAGCAACTCAAATTAAAAAAAATTGGTAACTATTTAATGTTTCTTCATGAAGAAACATTTTCTTCATGAAGACTTGGACAATAATCCACAATAATATTGAAACCAGTGTCGAACCCTACCATGAGTTACCATCGAAAAGTTCTGTCGTTTTATATTGCACGACTCGTAATGCGAAGCATTAGAGTGTGCTCTACGATCGAAAAATAATTGTTAATTTTTGTTAGAAAGTATGTTTTTGAATTTCTTTTTCGTTTATGAATGTGTGTTATGAGGCGTGCACTTTTGGAATTTCCAAACTATTTTTTCACTCTAAAGCGCAGGCCACACCGCCAGCTAGCGGGCGGGCGGGCGAACATCGTTTCACCTCTTTACATACTTCGGTTCACACCGCGAGCTACAATATTTCGCGTAGTTTGTATAGTTTCCTTCGTTCGCTTCGCCCGCTCCGCCCGCTAAGCTGGCGGTGTGGCCTGCGCTTTATACGTAGAACTAACTTTCTTCCATTTCTTTCTCATACCTACAGTTTCTACTTTAGAAATAATTAACTTCCAAAAACAACTTCGAAAATAAAAAATAGTCATGACTTGTGACAAATCCGTTTCAAATTATAAAAATACGTGAAATCCATAAAATATGTGCATAATCATCCGAATTCAGTCTATAATGTTCCCACTGCTGGGACACGGGCCTCCTCTCTGTGAGAGGGAGTGGGCCTTAATCCACCACGCGGGCCTAGTGCGGGTTAGTGGATGTCACACTCACATGTCTTCGTAGTTTTTGGTTCTCGGACATGCCGGTTTCCTCACGATGTTTTCCTTCACAGTTTTGAGAGCAGTGGTGATGAAATAATTTACACAAAGTAAAGCGCCTGTCAGGGTTCGACTGGCGCCTTTGCTTTGTATAATTATTGACATAAAACCCAATGTTTATTTACTTAATTGAAGTTCATAAAAAAACGGGCTATAATTCCGAATGCCGTTAATAAAATACCGACAGTATTCTGTCAATCGGAATTATTCATTCACCGTGATATTATTTGGCATCCGATCGCAATTGGGGAATATATTTCATGCCCGTTGTGACATTACATCTGTCATCGGGTCCTGATATAAAATTGCATCGAAATAATGTGGGCGTTAAATCTGAGTGCGGTGAAACCAAAAAAGAAAGGTTATGTTTTTGACCTGTATTTGTATGTACTCGTATGTATGTCCGCCCCTATGTCCCTCGTAACTACTAAACGGCTGAGATGATGGATGATACGTCGAAAGATTCGTCTTTATTACGCGACTGTCACAATATACTACAATTATAATATACAAAATATTATAATTATCTAAAATTAAATCACTAAAATTAATGTTTCCAAAAAAAATTATCTCCCAAACATATCGAGTGGGGTATCAAAATGAAGGGTTTTTAAAAGTTGGTGCATAAATATACTTATACAAATTATATGTATAAGTGTAATTTAGAATGACAAATTATAAAAAAAAATTATAAGATGAATATAAAAAAATAAAAAACCGATTTTTTTTTTTTAATGGTTAAGTTTTTCTCTTTTCAGTTATGCTTTTGTACACATAACTGAAAAGAGAAAAACTTTACCCTCCTTCTGGGGCAGTGGGGTAAAAACAAACATAATCTATAGTTTGGTATCGCAGGCGGCACAAACCAATAACCTGAAATATATGGTGTAACTTTTGTTTGTCCGGCTGTCCGCCTGCGATACCAATTTTCTATTGATGCTTGTTTTTGTCTTGTTTATAATAACTTTTTTGATTAATTCGTCAATTTGAGAAAAAAAAAATATATTAATAAACGATATTCATTCCCTTTTATAATCTCCTGGTAGTTCTTCATCTCAAGGCTTCCGTTTCATTTGCACGGACTGACTCATTTTCTTCAAAGAAAGTGATAGGAGACCTCTCAGTTCCCTCACTCTCACAAATGACTCAACGGCCTATGATCTCCTGGTAGGCAGTGAACCAACGCAAGCGCATTGTCCAAGATCTTGCACTCAGTTAAAGGGGAGGTAAACATTAAATAATTTATTTATTTGCAAACATGGGTACAGCATATACGTTCATGTTTTTTGTTAATAGTAATAAAGTTCTCCAAGTTTAACCATCACATGAGTATGCAAATAATAATAAAAAGGTACAAGATACAATTAAATTATGTGTCAATATGCCTTAGGTACAGACGCCAGCACATCAAGTTACTTCAATCTGTAAAATTTATTTAATAGATATTCAACTTTATCGCTAAAGAATAGGAATAATGTTTATTAGGAAAATTTGACAGATTGGAGTAGGTTGATGCGCTGGCGTCTGTACACTAATGCAGTGCAGTAATATAAACACTACAGTTTATGGTTGCAGTAAAACCTGGTCTTTAGTGGTAACTTTGTGTTAGTGGGCTGCATAGGTTGATAATATCGCCTTCTGAATAAAAAAATCTTGAGAAGATTAGACTGACCAGCTGAGATACTATTGTATGTCACATGTTACAGAAAACTGATCCTAGATAACGTTAAGTGAGGAGGTTCCTTCCGGTAATTTCTTTTGTAGTTATCTAAACTGTAAGTTTGGATCAAGTTTGGGTTTTATACCACTTTGTTGCGAGCTGATACCTATTTTTAACCGACTTAAAAAAAAGAGGAATTCTACACACGGTATGTATGTAATATTATTGGAACTGCACTATTTTATCTAATTATATTCTGTTAGGGCTTCCAAACAAATATACTAAATTATATAGGAGTATGTTTTTGTACTATTAATCGGATCGTGACCATTTTTTTTATTGGCTTATATTTACTTAAACTTAGGTTTCATATCTTGAAAACTACTGAACCGATTTTGATGAAACTTGCTCTGTTTCAGTAGTTTCCAAGTTAAGGACTAAGACGAATAATGTGGCTATCTGGATTATTGATACGAGATACGGGTGTGGTGTAAAAAGGAGAACATCTTAAAACCAACCACAACTAAAAGTGAAATATAATAAACTGACAAAAAAAAGAAGTGAAAAATAACTTTAATTTCGGAAGTCGGTCGCAAACAACGAAAATACAGAACCAAAGACACCAAAATTAAAGTTATTTTTCACACTTTTGTGTTTTTTTTTGGAAGGCTGAAGTTTTTTTATAAAAAAGTTTTTTTAGTTAAGTAATGATAATTAATTTTAAAATATGGTGGAATAGAAAAATGAGGCGTGAATTTATCGAACCCTTCTACAAATGCGCCATTTCATCGCAGATTCCCGAGCTTTAACTTATAAAATCTGTTCCCCTACGCTTTAAGACAACGTTATTAATTATTAGTCCCATCTAAATATTTTATCGTTTAGCCAGTCATCAGATATCGCCAATAGCATAGAATTCCCCTTCGCAAGATTTTCTATATAAATCCGACCTTATTGTGTATAAATAAAGCTCATTTTAGTGTGGGCTACGCGACTTTTTAGAGAAATTCCCGCCCTATGTTTACCAAACCCTGAAATCCTTATTGAGAAACTTATAGTCACGTACTCTCGATACCGCATGCATATTATGTACCACATTTACGAATTTCAGCACCCGCTGCAGCTGTGTTCAGTGAATAAATTGAATTATACCATTAGGAAATATGTACTTTCATATTGCAGCTTATTACATTGTGTATGCAGGAACTGAAGAGTTTCTGAACGATAATAACAACAAAACAAACAATGGTCCCGGCGGTGCGCGGCGCTGAGCTTCTGAACGCACCCACAACAACAAACAACTCCACACAGATAACCGATTCACAAGTTTCCCGACGTGAACATTCGAAAATGGAACACGGTCTACGTAACACTGACACAACTCACGCACACTTACCAAACGCCCGGGGAAAAGCGCCGCACACTGAGAAGTACGACCAGAGCGCGCTGAGCTCGCGCCCGCCAGGATTCCGGTAAGCGTTCGGTTTGCCGCAACCTAGCTACGAAGCTCGTCGGAAAATGGTTGCTGCTAGAAGAGGACGGCGATATATCGCAGAGAGCGCACTCACACCGCCGCAGTAAGGTAGGTTTCCCGGGAGCCGGGCGTAGTACTAGAGACACATTGATCCACAGGCGGCAGCAGAGCGTCTGGCAACATCGATTGTGCAGTTTCCTGCAACCGGCCGTTGCCATGACGACCGCCCACCTCTGCACCCCGCCTGCGCTACGTATTTAGAAACTTTTCTATTACACCGGTTTATTAGATTTTTATTTGTCTTATGTAATGAGAGTTTTCAACAAAACCACGATGCGTGGCGGTAAAAGCCGCTCTATTTGAAGGGATGCCGTTTCCCGCCACTTTTTATGAGGCTATTTGAAAAACGTAGCCACGTAACTGAAAGTAGAATGAAGTCGTACATTTTCTTTCTTCATGTGGCACTGGCTCTTTACACCTGTAATCGAATTGAATAAAAATAATTTCCGACATCTACAGGGACCAATTAAGTTTTATAAAATATCAGATTTTGTTGAAGCATAAATCTTGTGCGGGAAAAATAAAATCTATAGCTAAAGTCTTGAAAATAGCAAGTAGGTAGTACTTAGTGTAATATGCCTTCAAATTGATGACAGGCTCCACAATTCCCCACGGTATATCAATAATAGTAAGTTGTTACTAGTTTTAAATATTTCCCTAGTATGAATTATTAGACCATTCGTGAAAATAGGGATAATATTAGTAGTTTGCTTATGATCCGTAATGCCCAATTGGGTAATTAATTTAACAAAGAAACTTATTTAGCTGAGGTTTTCCGTTAATTATCCAATTATAATATTCCTCTGAGAATTATCATTCATTAATAGAAAAGGTGAAAAAAATATTCTTATAATGTAACAAAACCTACTACCACTACCACATATTATAATATTATACCAGGCAAGCATGTCTGAAAGGTGATCAATCATATCATAGTACAAAGTCAGGCAACTAACATAAGGCTTACTGCTCGCGATGAGGAAGCGTCAAGCGACACAAAGCGACATCGCTGTCGCTCGCGACAAACGAAGCGCGTCAAATTGAGACGTTGTATGTCGCTCACGTTTCAAGCGACATGGCACATGTAACGGAATTTCGTGAGATTTACAGCGCCATGAATTTGCACGCAAAATGGAATGAAAACAGACGGTCGGTTTAATTTCTCCGAGCTTATAATTTCTGCTATGGTGAGTTTACAAGTGACTCGACTCTCAGAGGAATGGATGACTTTAAGGGGAATGCGCTAAAATAGAACGAAAAATTAAAATTTTCTTTGGCGTTTTGCAATTTGCAGGTCAGAATTGTCAGGTTCTATATTGATTACAATATGATTTGCGACCGTAACAAATAAAGCTTTACAGAATTATAATCATAAGAATCAGCAATACAACTCTCTAAGTTCATGTAATCCTATGGAATGACTATTTCATGAAATCATGACATTTGAGGATTATGCTAACTTAAAGAGTTGTACTGCTGATTTTAATGATGATTAATTATAAATCTGTAAAGCCATATTTGTTACGGTCGCAAATCATATTTTAATCAAGATACAACCTGAAACTGACCTGCAAAAAATAAACTTTATGTTTGTTCAGGTGGCTCATCCCTTTCTGTGCCAGATTAATATTCCAGGTAACTTATAATTGAGTACCGCGAACGCTATAGATTGATTTCAGTTACACATAAATCACGCGCCAGACATAAAGTGAAACAGACACATGGCAACAGGGCGGGGCCAGGACTCAACACTGCACTGCTCTGACGCTGCTGCCGTTCTGTCTAACGTTAGGAGTATACAGATACTTCCTGCATTCGTCCTGGACTCACACTTACGAAATGCTGCAGTGCGTCTGTTCGAAAATGAATAAATACAAGAGTGAATCCACCTTATTTTAATCTCGAGCGTGATTCTGACGTAAAAGTTTAGCTGATTGAAACCTAAAGCAGTTTATAATATGAACAGAATTTATCTGGGATCTGAAAGAGCGGTTATTGGAACTTTAGAAAGTCTTATTTCACCTAAGTACGGAGATTATGTACAGCAAGAATGAATATCGAGTTTTGAGTGTAAATGTGAGGTAATCCCAACCTGAAATTGGTTTAGTTGCTAAGATGTTTCATTTGAAGTCTTTTCATATGAGGCGTTAGCTTTATGATAATTAATCTAAAGAAACTTTTCGTCTTTGCCACTAATTGAAAAATTACAACGTTAGTGCACTGCAATGTAATGTTAGAATGTACTAGGAAACTATAAAGTCGATAAAAGATCGACAGGTATTTAGAGAATAAAGTTCAGTTCCTCGGTTCCGAGTTCCTTTTCTTTTCCTAGTTTTCCTGGCGTATTGATAAATAACCCGAGTTGACATAAAGGTTCCCGCAGAAAGACGGGCGGCGACCCTCGTAGAACAATCTCCATAAAGTTTTAATAGAAATAGTTCTACTAGAGTTGCGTCGCGCTGTCTCGTCGTGCCTGTCTGCGGGAGTCTTTAAACTAGAAGACCCTTTTTAATTTTGTGTATTTTTATTATTAAGGGCAAGTCGAACATCACCATTGATATTTTTTATATTATATTCATTTATAATTAGAATTATATGTCCTTCATTTTATATTTTAAATATATACTTTATTAATCAATTATTTATTAATGATATTTATTCTTATTCAAATTAATTAATTAATTTCCTTAGGAGGACTACCTCCCTATATCCAAGGCGAAGGTGGAGTGAACATTTGATAATGTTTGCTGGCCCAACATGTTTAGAGATCGCACTAGATAGGTTTTCAAGGAAAAAGGGCCTTTGCCCAGCAGTGGGACACAAAAAACGCAAGTTTAGACTGCCTAGGTGTGTTCAATAGACTCAATAGAGAAAAAATTAACCAACCATTAACAATACCAAGTATGATTTATGATCATTACATAAACAAATTGACCCTTCCTACTGCTGATAAATAATTGTATTCCTAGTCTGTTATACAAGATCTAATGGAACTCCTTAAATACCTATTCGTCTTGTAGGGGCTCTCTCTAATTAAGGTAATCATTTTGACGGTAGGCGACCAACACAACAGCTAGGGTGGATTCAACGGTAGGGTTGAATTAATCCTATAAAGTTTTAAGAGTATTATGGTATTGTTGTGTACTTATTTGAATATAGCAGTATATTTGTTCTTACCCGACTGCGGCGAATCAAAAAGGAGGGTTATGATTTTGATTGAGAGAGTTTTATCAAAAGCAATCTGCCTAGCTTTTTCACAACTATGTTGGGGTCGGCTTACAGTCTAACTGGATGCAGCTGAATACCAGTATTTTACATGGAGCGACTGCCTATCTGACCTCCACAACCCAGTTACTGGGTAACTTGGTAAGACCTTTGTAAGACTGGTTGTCAGACTTTTGAGCCCGTAACGACTGTCAAAGATCTACGATTAACAGCCGGGACCAATGGCTTAACGTGCTTTCCGAGTCACGGAGAAGTATCGGTATGTTAAGATCCACGGACCACCCCCGGCAAGCGTAGCTTAACCTGATGGATCGACCCGTGCGGCTGTTATTACTTAGCCACTATTTACACTAGGTACTAAATTAGATACTAACCAACTAAATAACTGGTCCAAATAATTATTGAAATTGATCGACGTTTACAAAGGTGCTATTATGGCATAATTTTGAACAATTTCGCGACTGCTAAACGTGGTATACTGAGGTCGATTTCCACGTTGTGCAGTTTTCTTCCTAACGTCGGTTTAGGGCGATAGGCTGGCCCCATAAACATAACTGACGAAATCTGGGTCTACCTACCTGTTAGATAGCTACAACTCCTTCTACCCTTCGGGGATTACAAACGTCATGTCGTGTTTCATCTCGCAGACATGGCCATAGCACAAGAACTCTAGTATATATCCTTATCATTTTCTTACAAAGCAGTTGTCTCACGCTCGATTGTTTCATTCTCATGCATCATTTACGCAATCCGCTCTCTCCCCGCTTGTAACATAACAGAGCTTTATAAATCCGTGGAGCGTTCTCGTCCCGCCCTTGATTCCTCACAGCGGGCAGCACAGCGGGTAAGGGTTAACTGCTACTTCAAATAATTAAAGAGATTTGCACTCTTGTAGGGACGGGAGCTGAATTAATGTTCATTAGAAGAAGATTTTGATGCAAGAGAAAGTGAAAAAATTAAAAAACAACGGGTTGTACTCCGGGAGTGCCGGCAGAAGTGAAAACTTGATCATTAACGTTGTGCATTTTTGAATGGTTAGGGAATAATTTCGCACGAATTGCTTTATTTATCAGTATAAAAGTACTTTAATATGTGGTTAAATACAATATTCATTAGTAGTAGTTTATTTTTATTTATTTATTTATTTATTGCTGGGTTGGCCTACAACTGTTTACACATTACATTTCGTTTAAAATACATGATATACATTTATAAGTGCAACAGTTATTTACAGGCTAACACCACATGCACTATATATTAAATTTTACATTCTTTTGTTATGCTAAGCTAATCTGGTAATATACCAACAATCAAAATTCCAATTATATTAATTTAAACAAAACAAAAAATATGTGCTTAAAATAAAATAAAAAAATATCACATAAATTAGTAATAATTAATAAATTATATTAAAATAAAAATTTGGTTTACAAATTAAAAATTAAATTAAATATCGTTGAATTAGTAAAAATTATTAAATTTCCAATTCAGAGTATGCCTAGGTTGTGCGAGTAGTATTTAATAATTAATTTACAAAATTTCCCTATGCTATCGTGGTGTACATCGATCAGGTCACTACAGCTGTTAAGGATTTTGCACATTCGCGGTATAGGTGAGTTAGCACCTAGGACAGTTTTACGCAAGGGCGGGTGGAGCGGAGTGATGGGTTTTCGAGGAAAGCGGGTTGGGGCACGAAACTTGATGTGACTTAGTAGCTGTGGACAGTCTATTTGCTTTCTGAGGAGTTTGTACAGAAACACGGCATCCATAACCTCTCTTCGTGTCGATAACGAGACCATCTTGAAAGTTTGCAGACGGGATGCATAGGAGGGCAGCTGCTTGCTTTTCCCTTTAGAAAAGGCAAGGTGCCACATAAATCGTTTCTGGACTCTTTCTAAGAGAAGCTTATGAGTGGCGTAATGTGGTCTCCATACCACGCTACAGTATTCTAGTATGCTTTGTACTAGGCTATTATACAGCAATATTTTAGTGCTGACCTGTTTAAAACCCTTGGCATTGCGTAAAACAAATCCCAACATTTTGGAAGCCCTTTTAATAATGTTTTCGATGTGGGGGATAAACGTAACTTTTTTATCAAATAGGACTCCTAGATCCCTTATAGTTTCTACTTCATTAATTTTATGTTTGTCTATGAAGTAGCTCGAATGGATGGGGTGAACCTTTCTAGAAAATGACAGGTGGTAGCATTTATTGAAGTTCAATTCCATTTGGTTATTCTTGCACCATTCATTTACTCTGTTCAGATCAACCTGCAGAAGCTCAATATCCTTTGTTGATTGTATGTTTCTTGCAATCTTTAAATCATCCGCGTACAAAAAACATTCTGAAAATTGAAGGCAGTGGGGGAGATCATTTATAAAAATGATAAATAAAATGGGGGCCAAGTGGGAACCCTGCGGGGCACCTGAAGTCATGCGATAATAGTAATAAGAAGTAGTATATTTATTTATTTTCAAAATATAGTCTAACAAAAACAAACAATTTATTAAAACACTTTTCATGAAGTATGTTTTGACTGCTTTTTTTTACCCATCAATATGGGTAAAATTTCTTACCTCGCAATCTTTACGTAATCTTCCTAGCCTTTTTCCCAACTATCTTGAGGTCGGCTTCCAGTATAACCGGATGCAGCTGAATACCAATATCAAATCTTTACGTAATATCAAAGACATTACGTAAATGATGTATTTTGATATTTACTTTGTCGGTTACTAGGCAATGGATCTTATGGTCACGTCCTGACGCTAGTTTAACATTTTTACCCATTAGTTAGTTTTCACTTAAAAAAATAACGTTTCCTCACATTTCTCGCTATTTTGAAACATCTTCGTATTTTGGCGGTAACAGTTTCCTGTTGCACTCAATGAGGTTATTTGTATAACCTCATTGGTTGCACTCAAATAAAAACAGACATAACATAACACTTATAGAAGCTCAACTACTTTTCCAATAAACTGCGATTATTATAGCTCAGTTTACGTCATTGTCAATTATATTATCCTGTGTTACGTGCTTTTTCTGTATTGCGTGGTGGTAGGAAACTACCTTCCTTTACAAAAATAAAACCCACTGTATCCCGGGAAACGTCCACACGATGTTAAAAATGTTCTCCTAGAAGCTGCGCAGACGACAGGTGACCACGCAAAAAAAGTCGTGAAATGCAAAATAACATTTATAATTTGTTTAAAAAAAAAATGCTGCTTGTGGCACCCCGACCAAATAGGTGTGGCCAATGTGACCAACCGCGCGCGAGCTGACTATTAGACGTTGACGTTTAAACGAAATGGCCAATTTTAGCTGGCCATTTTAAGAAACACAAGCGCGTTTTGCACATAGGTCGTTAGGTCGCACAAAAAGTCCATCGTCTGCACAGGCCTTTATTATTGTTATCGCAGTACTTAATACCTTGCTAATTGGCGTTCCAATATAAAATTGTTTTAGTGCCCTCCCACACTTTCATGGAAAGTACAAAAATAAACAGCGACTTTCGGTAACGATCGTATTTTTTTTTTTACGAAATGGCTAATTCTGCTAATTTATTTTTCAAAACATGTAATTCAATAGCATTCAAGCATTATAGAAACACTTAAGCTGTTTTCCCTCGAGGTCAGGGTTCCTCAGAAAACGCCACGTGGCACGGTCCTAGCACGTGGCTTCGTCATAATTTCTTGGTACATCTCGCCATACACGTGTGGCTGAAGCCGGTATGCAGTTGCCCTTTTTGAAGGACACCACCTACAAGTAAGATCTGTTTATAGGGATGAGAGTGGTAGGATATGTCACTTCATAAAAGTGGTAGGATATATTGTCACTTCATAAATTCCTATTGATAACCTCTGAGATGACAGCTGATAGAGAGTATGAAAAAAGAAAGCACGTTACGCCGACCCTAAATACATTGGGATGCCTTTCATAAATTCCCTAAACTTAGGGCAACCATACATGTTAGATATTATTGCAAAATACTGACAGCAAAGCCTTAATTACTTAAATCCTGTCCCCTCAAAGACCAGGAGAGCATAACATCCAAACAATCTGCATCCTTTTATCTGGGATTAGTAATCAAAAGGCTGTTCGAGGTAAAAAGCGGCTGAATCCGGTATCCATTAGACTGGCCAGACGGGCAGACACAAAAGAACTGTGAAAACGACTGCTGCCTGCATTCCGATTAGTTATGTGCCGTTTTGTCCTGGTTGAATGGCTCTGGCTTTGTTGAAGATAAAGCATATCAATTTAGAATACGCAATAATTATCTGCTTTAAATTAAAAATGAAACGCGCTTGACAAAGCAAAAAGCATAAGTATAGTTTCAGTTACATTATCAATAGAAATGCTTTGAGACATGAAATCTTTTAAGAGGAACGGCGGTCACGTGGTCGTAGGCGTTCATTCCATACGAACGTATTCCTCTGTTTTTCCCTTGTTAATGATACTAGACCATTTTTTTTTTCGATATAATGTTAATCTACCACCTGTTCTATGTCTACCATTGCCCTATGTTTTGATCTTTGGCGTAATTCTTTTTTTCAAAAATAATAAAAAGATCTGCGTTTCGTGTGTTGTGTGTTGCGTTTTTTATTTGGTCTGAGGCGTTTTTTCTTAACGATTAGTTCATTAACGTTTCAACGTCAAAATGTATGATTAAACAGGCGCTATTTAAACAGCTTTTTTGGGGGGGGGGAGGTGAATATAATAACATAATACAGAGATTGTGTAGGCAAAGAATAAAGAAGGTATCATATCGTTTCATTAATTTCTTATTTTTGTGAAGTGTGGGTAGTAGACTGTACAGTTGTTTTGACTAACTTCGCCGTAGGGCGTGGATTTATTACTAATGGAGCAATATCATAAGCCCATAGAGGAATAAACTCCAACATGTCAGCTCGAATGTGACTGTCTGGAGCGCCGTAATTGGTTTCTAAAGTTTTCTCCATCAACTTAATATGTTAATCCCTTTGGATAGGTTTTCTATCCAAAAGTAGATTTTTGAGGACAAACTTGGAATATTAAGTTCATTAGTACCATGTTTTGAATTAAAATACGTGAGTCTTAATGCTAAATAAAATTAAACATTATTTTTAGAACATTCTACGAAGGAATTTTGATACGTAATTAAGAGCAGTTATACAGTAAGTGGGCAACGTCGCAAATAGCTGTCAAATATTTCGCTGTTTTGATTACATACTACATACACTTTTTTTTTTTTTTTTTTTTTATAAACTCACGCCTTCTTCCCATGGGGGTAGGCAGAAACTTCAGAACGCCACTTGCTACGCACCGCCGCCCGCCGCCGCGCCGCTTGCTTGCTACGCCGCTGTTTTGATTATTTTGGCAAGGCCCTTAATTTTCCAATTAAATAGACTCTCAGTACTATACCTAACAACACCCTCAGACAGGGTTTTTTTACATATTGTTCTTCATAAGCCTGCAAATACCTAGTTTGTAGAAGTTTTGGATTACATTTCCAAACCAATCAGCGTTTTGAAAGCTCACACGGGTAACGTTGATTGGTTAGGCGCACACGTGGCTATGCTAATAACAGACTGTGTTCCTGGTACTCGCTCTGAAACCTACGACTAAAATTGGAGGTACGCAGAATAATCACATCAGTGAGGGCGATGCATTCTAAAATGGACCGTGAAGTAGAGTTTCAGATTTTCTGTCTGTTATAATGCTCAATTACTAGAACAGATGCGGGGGGAACATACAAAACCTCAGTTTATATGTACATACATAAATACTGTATAGCTGGACACAAGATAGAAAACTCTTCAATGTAATGTGCATTTAAATGACAAAAATAAGAAGAATGGCCAATAAGAATCTGCATCAAGTAAAACCGCCTCTGTGGTCAAGTGGTTAGGCCACCGGTCTCAGACCTAGAGGGGGGGTTCCCGGTGGGGGCAAAATATTCTGCTTGGTTGGTGGTAGGGCTTGTCCTAAGTCCGCCTGACTAGGCGGACTTGGGACAAACCCTACCACCAACCAAACCGAGCAAATAAAATGGTGGTAGATTGCCAGCTACCACCATCTTATTTTTAAAGCTGTTGCCAATGCTGTTGCCATAACAACAATGTTAACAGCATTGTTGTGTTTCGGTAGATAGAGGTAAGATAGCCAGTTCCTCTTTGGTTGAGGATTCCGGGTGAAGCTCGCTTCCACCTTTGGCCTGATCATCACTTACCATCAGTTGAGATGCAGGCCAAGAGCTTCCCTGAGGTAGATAAAAAAAAATGCAATGCCACACCCCACTCTACAAAAACCCAACAACAATAAAATGAGTAATAAAACCCTCAGAACTGACCCAGACAATGACACACCACAGTAAACTATTAACAAAAGTGCTGTGTAAACTTTTATCTATTAGAGTGCAAGTGATGCCCTGTGACATCACCAGGCTGGCATAAAGCTGCACTATTACCGCCGCAGACCGAAACAGATCGAAACTGCACGCCAGACTGCCAGACATACCTACAACCTGGTTAGCTACCTACCTATCGCCTAGAGCCCGACGGAGATTTTTAATAACCAACCCTCGCCAACTCTCGGAAAGGGGGATTACGTGTTGTACGGTTTCAATAATTATATCGGTGGGCCAATGGGCTTAATGAAAAATGTTACTGTGTTTGAATGATTGAAAACTGTTTATTTATGTCTGTTTATGTGTTTTGTCGCGATGTTTGCCGTTTATGGCCTTCATATGGCCCCATGTGGCCTGACCAAGATTATGTCTGGACTTTAAAAGAGACTGCGACCTCTGAGTTTGTTTCGGCCTTTCTTCTCAGAGTAGTCAGATAGGAAACGCCCGAATTCATCTAGCTTTAGCGGCGTTGTGCACTTTTTTTTGGATGGTTAAAAAAAATTAAATTCACGTCAGGACGTGACTGTAAGATCCGTTGCCTAGCAACCGACAAAGTAAATATCAAAATAAATAGTCTTTGACATTACGTAAAGATTGCGAGGTAAGATATTTTACCCATATTGATGGGTAAAAAAACAGTCATAACATACTTCATGAAAAGTGTTTATTCAAAAATGCACAACGTTAATGTTCAACTTTTCACTTCTGCCGCCACTCCCGGAGTGCAACCCGTTGTTTTTTTTTTAGAATAATTATTTGCATGAATTTGATGATAGCCACAAGGGTCGGCTCGTGGATGGGTGCAGATCATTACAAGTCCAGACCCCTCCTGTCATTCGTAGATCTTTGACAGTAGTTACGGGTAGTCAGAAGTCTGACAACCAGTCTTACCAAGAAATATCGTATTACCCAGTAACTGCATGAGTTGTGGAGGTCAGATAGGCAGTCGCTCCATGTAAAATACTGGTATACAGCTGCCTCTGATTAGAAGCCAGATTGAGTTTCTAACAGTCAAATATATTTTTGTTTCAGAAATCTCTGCCACGCCTGCCACGTGGCTCTCACGAAAACGCAAATATTCAGTATTTGCGTTTTCACGTGAGAGACACGTGGCATAATTTACAGAAAGCAAAAGATTAAGTGGAAATTAAGCCACGAGGCTGTAACTTTTATTTGTCTGGTCATTTCCTCGTAGTGCAAAAGTGATTATTAGTTTTGTTTTAAACTTGTAAGTCCACAACATTTTAGATCAGTTTCACGATAGTTATACGGTTTTAGTTTACATATTATTGTGAATTCGCCAAAAAGATTTGTGTTTCTAAGTTCTATATTTTTTGTGCATAACCATCTTACCCACTAGTTAGCGATATTTCATATTACCACATAGTAATATTGCCAATTTAATCAAAACAGGTAAATTGATAGCTATTTGCGATGTTGCCAACTTTTAGAGTAAACACATATTATAAAACAAACTCGCTTTTCGCGTTTGTCTGTATGTCTGCGATGTTCTTCTAAACCACGCAACAGATTTTGATGAGGTTTTCACCATCGCTTAGAAAATTTATTCCGGAACGTTTATGTGTATAAAACGTTAATAAAAGTTACGTTTACTTAAGAAATCTCGATGTTTTGTCAAGTCATTAAAACCGTGCGAAGCAGCAGCGGTCTCTTGTTTGTCTCTTGTTAATAAGTTCTAAAGTACACTATCTTAATCAGATTTCCCCATAATTTTCTTTCTCAATATTTATGTACAACGAAAAGCTCCGTTGAAATACTTAAAAAACACACGACATTTTTCCCGGTAATCATTATACCTACTGTTAAAAAAAGACCACGTGAATTTTTAATAACAAATGTGTCAAAAGTCATTAAAAGTGAGCGCGTTTTAATTTGCGGTCTAATGAGAATTCTGTAAAACAAGCCACCTTTTTGACGAGAGGATTACTGAGTTCGTCCCGACCCTGCGTTGGTGACTGACATATGGAAAAAACTTTTTTTTTTCGTTTTTCTTTTCCACATAGGTAACATCAAAGAAGTTCTTGTAACCAGTTTGAAAACAAAATCCGGTGAACATGATGACCATATCTGTTACCGGCCCGGTTCTATAGCCGCCGAGCGCTGCAAGGAAGAATAGTCCTTGCGGTGTTTAGTTCTGAACTTATTTCTTGGTACGTACATGACCTCACGATCCTTCGCCACGGGGGTAGTCGCGTTGGATACAATCTCAGTCAATCCAAAACGCTACGTCGTTGAAGTCAAAAATAAAAATAAAAGCTCATAGACCTACAAGGGTACTTAAGAAACATCAGAAGCTAGGTGCACGGTTCCAATTAGTCGGTTCCTTTGGAGAAGAGCCGGCAAGAAACTCCACGGTTACTCTTAAGTGTGTATCGAATCATATCTTAATCATAATCAGCCTATTAATGTTCTCACTACTGGGAGACAGGCCTCCTCTCTGTGAGAAGGGGTGGGCCGTAATCTACCACGCGGGCCCAGTGCGGGTTGGTAGATGTCACATGTCTTCGAATTTTTGGTTCTAAGACATGCCGGTTTCCTCACGATGTTTTCCTTCACCGTTTTGAGAGCAGTGGTGATGAAATTATTTGGAGAGGTGTCCCAGCAGTGGGAACATTAATAGGCTGATTATGAAACTTGACATGAGTAAGTAAATGGAAATATAGTCACTTGAAAATTACCTCTTTACCTCGACAGCTGCGTTTCAACATGAATACTTGTATCCCCCCTCCCAGAGACACCTACTGCTCGTGTTTTCTCTCCGACATCATCTTGAATTTTTCATGAGCAAAGGAAACTTCTTAGCCTAATTTATTACACTTCACTCCACTTAACAATGTTTTAATAATCTTAATCAAAATATTTGTCTCGTTTATCTTTTCATTTCTTCGTTGAATTTTGAAGGAAATTATTGCTCGATGTATATAAAGATACAAACAAGGAGTTCGTGGCTAATAACAGCCGCACGGGTCGATCCGTCAGGTTAAGCTACGCTTGATAACGCTTGCCGGGGTTCGTCAGTGGATGTGTGACCATCTTTACATACCGAGACTCCTCCGTACCTCGGTTCCGACTGTCATTCGTGGATCTTTGACAGTCGTTACGAGTCGTCAGAAGCCCGAAAGTCTGACATCGGTCTTAGCAAGGGGTATCGTATTACCCAGTTACTGGGTTGTGGAGGTTAGATAGGCAATCGCTCCATGTAAAATACTGATATTCAGTTGCATCCGGTTAGACTGGAAGCCTACCCCAACATAGTTGGGAAAAGGCTAGGCAGATTAATTGCGTCTATTAGTATATTATGCAACTAATGAATAAAGGACGGATTTAAAGCGAGGGCCATAGATGAATCACGATCAAGTGAAGGATTCTAACGACTGAATGATGATTGAATCACGAGCGCAGCGAGTGATTCAAGTGTTAGAATCCTGAGCGACGCGAGTGATTCATGGCCCTCGATATAAATCCGTTTTATTCAAGAGTTGCATACTATACTTTATACCATGACTACGAGAAAAAGAAAGATTTAAGCGAAAATAGACATTTAATAAAAGGTTAACACGTTCAGTGTCGGGAGCCCTCCTGGAGGGTTCACCTACTTGGATATGGGATGTCGGGAGCCCTCGCGGAGGGCTCATTTTAAATGTAGACATTCAGCGTCGGGAGCCCTCCTGGAGGGCTCACCTACTTGGATATGGGATGTCGGGAGCCCTCGCGGAGGGCTCATTTTAAATGTAGACATTGAGTTTCGAGAGCCCTCCTGGAGGGTTCACTTACTTTGATATGGGATGCCGGGAGCCCTCGCGGAGGGCTCATTTTAAATGTAGACGTTCAGTGTCGGGAGCCCTCCTAGAGGGTTCACCTACTTGGGTATGGGACGGCGGGAGCCCTCGCGGAGGGCTCATTTTACATCTAGGTTTTTTTTAGCAAATACAGATTATAAACCGTGAAAATAAAATCTGATGTACCTATATTTTAAAAAAACGTAATGCAACCCTTCCGGAGGTTTCACTTCCAACTACGAATAATAAAAGTCGTAGACTTCCAATCCACCTATTTTCCTAGAACTCATACGCCATGCCGCCATCATATATATGGCGGCATGGCGTATGAGTTCTATGAAAATGGGTGGAGTCGAAAGAGTTAAGGAGGTTGTATAGCATTGAAATAGCGGTCGAACATATTGACGTGTTCTAAATTCAAACACCAAAATAGTGATTAAAAGACCTTTTTATTCACTGGTTTTCAGTGAATAAAATAAGCTTTTTAGAGGTGGAATGGTATAAAGATACAATTCCATACCGTCCGCAGGCGGCAGCAGCAGACGACGTGTCGTCGAAACACTACTGTTTTCTGTGTATTTCTATGAAACCGACGTGTGCGTACTACGGAAGGTATTTCATAGAAATTCATAGAAGCCTTTCGTGTCGCGGCGACACGTCGCCTGCTGCTGCAGCCTGCGGTTGGCTACGGTTGGTACCTTTAAATTATGCGTGGGCAAAAGTAGCACTTACGCTGCCTAGTACTAGGAGTCCATGGTTAACGAAGAGGTTCATCTGTCATCATGATTTTATCAGCCATAACTGACAAACGTTATTGTCTGCGTCTTATAAACCACCTCTCGATAAGTTTTAGTTAAAAAAGGACATCATTCATTTCGTACCCAAAAAATAAAGTGCCGGCCAGAAAAAAAAATGCTTTTTTCCTATGTAAAATAACGTCCTGAGCATTTTTTTATATTACAACGAAAGTCTACAATTAACCCCCTGGCTGCTATTTGAGTTTGAAAGTAGGTACCAAAAGTCATGTTTTTGCCAACAATATTTTGGACTTTCGTTTAAAGACGCAAGCATTTATTGCCCATTGCAGAAATAGACATGAAAATTGAGGCCTCTCTGCATAGCGTTTGTGGACTACAAGAAAGCCTTCGATTCGATCAAGACTTAGGCTGTACTACAGTGTCTTCAACCGTGCTAGATGCACTTTCGGTAAACCAAGGTGCTGTAGTGTCCATATGAAAACACTACTACCTACTATGTCTAAAATTATCCTTGTGCAGCGAGATGAGGTTCTCACCTCATCTCGCTGCACAAGGATAATTTTCGAGAGACGTTATCTCTCCCAAACTATTTACAGCTGCATTGGAGGTTTTCAAGATTCTGGACAGGAAAGGCGTAGCAATCAACTTCAATGGCAACTACGTCACTTACCTTCGGTTTGCCGACGATATAGTAGTCATGGCTGAGATAGTCTCAGCCATGACTACTATATCGGAGGACCAGTACAATGCTCGATGACCTCAGTAGAGCTTCCGAAAGAGAAAGTCTTAAAACGAACATAGATAAAACTAAGTTCATGTCAAATGTCATGAAGATCGGAGACTTTACAATCGAAGTTATGGACGACCACGCTAACCTAGGACAAACTGTCCAGTTAGGTAGGTCCAATTTCGAGGTCAATCGTAGAGTCCGAATCATTGGCTAGGCAGTTTTCGGGAAGCTACTCTATATCTTCTCTTCTCACATGTTGCCAGTGATGACCTATGGAACTGAAACGTGGTCGCTTACAACGGGCTTCGTTAGAACGCTGAAAGTCGCCCAAAGGGCAATAGAAAGGGCTATGCTTGGAGATTCCTTGTCGACGTGATTGAATTAGAAATGAAGAGATAGGTAGGAGAACCAAGGCAACCGACATAACCCGAAGAATTGCTAAACTTATATGGCAGTGGGCGGCCCACATTGCTCGCATGAAAGATAGCCGATGGGCATGGGTCGAAACGTTCTGGAGTGGTAACCACGTACCGGAAGACGAAGCGTAGAGGTTCAAGGTGGAGGCTCTTACGGTCTTCACCAAGCCAACGATTTAGTGAAGACCGCAGGAATCCGCTGGATGCAAGAATCACAGAACCAGTCGAAGTGGCGATGTTTGGGGGAGGCCTATGTCCAGCAGTGGAAATCTTCCAGCTGAAATTATGATGACGAAGATGAAATGATGATGATGAAGGTTGTTTCTCGTTTTAAACATTATTGTAATGCTCAAAATAAGATTTTTAATATTTTCTTTTTCAAACTTAAATAGCAGCGGAAGGGTTAATTGTATACTTTCATTGTAATAGTCAAAAATGTTGAGGGTGTTATTTTCCATAGGAAAACCATCTTTTTTTTTTCTGGCCGGCACTTTAGTTTTTGGGTACAAAATGTTCGACACTTGAATGATGTCCTTTCTTATCTGAAAGAATTGCAACAATATCTATTTCATACAATTCCTATCTGATGTGCCTATTACTGGGTGGTGAAACAGGACTTGATGATTAAAAACATGACGGCCTGTTCTTCATAAGAAAAATACTTTAAAAAATATGACACTGCAAAAGGTTACATAACACGACTACATTTTATAATACACAAGACATAAAATACGTTCAATATTATTAAGTAACAGAATTTCTCAGAATATCGTTTCATTAGTGCAGCTCGCTTTTGACGAGTATTCAGAGAAATATATATTCCATTAAATAAATGGACATTGCGTAATCGAAGCACAAAACTAGGAACTTATGTAACTTCTGAATTCCTAAAACGGCTTCTTCTATTAAGTACTAACAAATAAATTAAATTAATCAAAATAAAAATAATTTTGAATTGAAAGGATTTTAAAACGGGTTCTCTAGGGAAAAGAAAAATATTTATTTATTATTCATTTATTTAATATTTTAAAGTTTTAGAACTTAATGCCCTAGGCATTTTCTACCATTCAACCTTTGGGTGATGTAGAGACAAACAGTGGTAGATGGGATTGAATATTTATTTAATTATAAAGATATACTTATTAAAAACAATAAATATAATATACACACTATCTAATCTGACTCCTCTATATAATATAAATGAAATGTTGTTCTTTGTCGCTTTCCTTGAGAACGGCTAGACCGATTTGGATTTTTGTTGTTTTAAAATGTTCGTAGTAGTCTGAATCGGGGTCGGGAAATTTTCCCGAAAAATCTTCAAATTCGGGAATAATGAAACGTCAATGTTTGTATGAATTATTGAAATTAGGACAAGTCAGTTAGTTATGTGTATATAAATAGTATCATCATCATCATTTCAGCCAAAAGACGTCCAATGCTGAACATAGGCCTCCCCTATAAATAGTATAAGCACAAATAAATACACTTCAAATATACGGTAGTAGATGTATTTAACAATGTTGAGACGTACTTCGGGAAAGTCTTATGAGAAAAACGCAAAAGATAACAAAACTGATAAAATCCTTCAAAGTTATAAATAAGTACCAACTGAAAACTAGCTGAAAATTAGGTTTATGGAATCATTTTCATCTAGTAGGTACCTATATTTAATTAGCAAAGTTTGCAGGAATTTTATCATCCTAATATTAATACGAATAAATATCTAGTAAATCTCATGCCGTTCCCATAACCATAAATGCAATTAATTATTAAAATACCAGGACGCAATAAATCCAAGTAGGTATTCGCATGCAGTACCTGCAAACAAGTAAGTATATCGAGCGTCGCAGCGCGTGAGTAACTAGCCTCCTGGGTTTGTTTTCTTCGGGAAGTCCGATAATTTGGCTGCACTCCCCTTACAACTTTCAAACCGAGCCTCACTTCTATATACGAGACTATCTTCTACGCTCTTTTCCATTGCTGGTTTGGTCCTGCATAATTTTACCATCTTCCGAGTTAAGCGGCAATGGATAGCGAACAGCGAAATATAGTCTACATATTAAGGGTAATTGGAGTGTCGTTAGTAAGGGTATCTGTCTCGACGCCTCCTTATATTGGCGTGCCAGACCTACCCCAAGGCAAAGCGCGTTGCCCTTTCCCCACCACTGCACCGGGTGCATTGTGACAACAAAGGATAATGCCAAAGTTCGGCTGCCAAGGTACTGTTGATTTTGCCGAACTTGTTCATTAAGGATGAGGATCGAGAGATTATCTGTAACCATCACAGATTTTATATTCGGTTTGTATGACGATTTTAAATTTAGTGAAAAGTGTGAATCGGTTTTCTCTTGACTTTGATTATTTTTTAAGGTTAGAAGTTGAAATGTAAACTTAGACCATTGGATTGAAATATGACCTGCACAACGCATTTTCCGACACCGATATCTCTTGCAGCCTATAATAGGTTTTTCCTTAGTAAAATATTTTGCCAAAACAAAA
Source organism: Conistra vaccinii (assembly GCA_948150665.1). Classification (NCBI taxonomy): domain Eukaryota; kingdom Metazoa; phylum Arthropoda; class Insecta; order Lepidoptera; family Noctuidae; genus Conistra; species Conistra vaccinii. The sequence goes on along the minus strand of OX411334.1, from coordinate 2,714,153 downwards.
CTGAGGAATAAACCACACGTGTTGGCTTTAAAAATACATTCGATTTAAATAATTAAATCGAATAGCTTTCACATTATTATTTCAGTGACAACGTGAAAATTAATTTCCTTTTGTTCACTACCAAAAATCGGGTAACACAGTAGAGTTTAGACTTTCTATTATCACATAACTAATGAATGCATATCCTGCTGTTAATTAAGCCCTGCAGGCTTGGATATTTATTAAAATTTTAATTGCGTTGCGATTCCACTTATATGAAACCGAAAATATATTTCACAGAAAACATAATTAATCTACCTAGCCTTTTCCCAACCATGTTGGGAGTCAGCTTCCAGTCTAACTGGAAGCTGCTGAATACCGGAGCATTATTTTATTTTAGCAGTATTTTACATGGAGGACTGCCTATCTGACCTCCACAACCCAGTAACTGGATAACACGCTCCCCTTGGTAAGACTGTTGTCAGACTTTCGGGCTTATGACGACTCGTAACGACTGTCAAAGATCACGAATGACAGCCGGGACAAACGGCTTAACGTGCTTTCCGAGGCACGGAGGAGTATCGGTATGTAAAGATGGTCACCCATCCACTGACCAACCCCGGCAAGCGTTGCTTAACCTGATGGATCAACCATGCGGCTGTTATTACTTAGCCACGAGCTCCTCATTTCCATAGAAAACATAGATCCAACATAATTGCTGCAGAACAAGAATTACTCCATCTCATAATTATGTAACTTGTACACAATATATTCGCCCTTTATTACACATCACGTGAACATTTCTCAGAAATCTCAATATGTACGAATCTGTTAGTTTGTGGATCATATTCGCTCCAGGAGTCGTCAAAGGCTGGTATTGCGTAGCGTGGTACCAGGATGGTATAGGTGTGTAGGATGCGGCAGGCGGCGGGCGGCGGTAGTCATGGCGACCGCCGGATGCGCCCGCCAGCTTGCAACCCTGGGCATTCGGGTGGCCACGATAGATTGGAAAATATGGACTAATTACGTCAGATGACATTATGATCAAAAACACATTGAGGCGGTGGAGAACTTACTGTTCGCAAGTATTTATAAAATTTTTGTTTTTCAACCCTAATAATTTTCACGTCGCGGCGTCGCAAAGCTGAAACATACGCACATTTTACAATCATTTTAACTACTTTAATAAAATTGGCAGCGATATTTAAAATAACATTCGCAATCGTTGTTACCAACCATTTCTATTTCAGTAAATTCTAACCCTCTTCATGAAACACTCAAATTCGTTACGAAACAAATTTTAGAGGTATGAGGAACAGGGTGTAAAGTTCACTCATCCACCATAGAAAAGGGAGGATCCTTCGACCAGACGGGTGTTATGTCTGGCTGGCATCTGCCCATTTGTTGATTTCGGATAGTCTTATGTATGTTGTTCGCGCGGTAAACTCTAATTGCGCGATGCAGGATTTGTGCCATGTCTTTGATGCGTCGCGCGTCGTTCGTATGTGGCGGTGTAACCGCTACAAAATTATGGCTATAACGTTTAAAACAGTTTCTAAAACCCTTCTCCCGGTTATTCGAAAACAATTTCAGGAACTAAAATACAGAATTTCATAATTCAACATTTTCATCTGTACAATATGATTTTCACTGTTCTGTAAGTTCTTTAGTAAAACTTATCATGAGCATCATCGTCAACTGTTCTAGCTTTATCTGAATGATAACTGATCCCTGAAATCTATCTAATTAGGAAGGAGTCTCGATATCCTTCAGTAAAACCATAATGATTTCATGATTTTCAGAATCCAGGGGCTCGACCTGCATCAACTCCAGAGGGGCTGGTTGGGGGGAGGTGTTATGCATCCCCATTAATTAAGGAACGGACATACCCATCCGGGTTATAAAAGTGGTCAGCTCATCAATTTACCTAGTCTTACTCAATTTTAAATCAGCGATGCGGACGAATTTTTTGTTGCCCTATGATCGTTTCCCCCACCTTTTTTATATACTTGTACATACTCGTATTACTATTATTATTTTAATTCTGTTAGTTTTTAAATAAAAATCATGTCATCATGGTCATGAATAAAAAAAAATTTAAATCACGTTTTTATTTTTTTGGGCATACGGGCCGGGCTATTGTACCTATCGCAAATGACTAAATACGTATAACGCTAAACGAATTAAAAACATCGCTCTATTTCTGTCAGTCGTTTGAAGACAATAGAGACGTGGTGCAATTGGACCTTTTTTTTTTTGGGTGGGAAATCAAATTGTTTCTCCTACTCTGGGCGGAGCGGAAGGGCGTGTCGGACTCTTACTGACTAAAACCCACCCGTGTTCATTCCCTTGCCTGTTCGACAGGGGCCACGGTCTTAGGACGTCCAGCAACCCCGGCAGGCATCGGCCCTAGCGGACCCCGTCAATTGAGCTAACATCTCTTTGACGCGCGCGTGGAACACGACGCGCCGTCGACACGGGCCTGCACCCTAATTACGTAACGCAAACTCAATTTTAAATTGAAACCAATTGAATAAGATTGCCAGTCGATTGCTTCATAAGTTCGACAAAAAAATTTGAGCAGATTATTTTTGTCGAACTTATGAAGCAATGGAATGGCAATCTTTTTCAATTGGTTTCAATTTAAAATTGATCGTCCGAGGTCCTTATCGGACGGCGAGCTACCCATTACTCTCCGTCCGTAAGCCCGCGTCAACGGTAGCCGGCCTAAGAATACAATCCTGAACATAACAAAGACCTCATAAAAACCAGGAAGTATTTGAATTTCTCTACGAACTTGGTCACCGCACCGCGCATACATATCGCTGCGTAGTATGTAGTATCATTGTGTAGATAGGATCCTGCAACGCTACCTATTTACTTTTTGTACTCTGTGTGTCTGTGTTGTTGCAATGCTATGTGCTCCTAATCATATTTACTCAGTTATGTGACGGCGAGCATCGAACGCTTTGTAGGAAGACTAGGTAGGTATCTGAGGCGGTACAGGCTCGGTTTTCGAACAAAGAGAATAGTGAACCTACAAGCACCTACTTTTCTTTTTAGGGTTCTGTACTTTAAAAGAAAAAAACTGAACCCTTATAGGATCACTCGTGTGTCTGACTGGCTGTCCGTCAGTCACGGCCAATTTTCTACGAATCTACTGGACCAATTTAGTTAAAGTTTGGTATTATAAATTGGTTAAATGATAATAGATAATTTAACCAAGAGATAAAGGTGATCCAAAGGACATAGGAAATTATCGACCTATCAGCTTACTGCCCAGCCTCTACAAACTATTTTCTCAGTGTGTTCTAAGCCGGGAATCCGCAAAAATTGACGAAAACCAGCCGGTAGAACAGGCAGGATTTCGTAGAGGATACTCAACCGTCGACCATATCCAAACTTTAGAGAGTATAATAGAGAAATACAAAGAATTACAAAGGCCTCTCTACTTAACCTTTATAGACTATCAAAAAGCCTTCGACTCTATTTCACACATGTCAATATGGGTGGCACTGAAAGCGAACAATATTGATGAAACCTACTGTAATATTATAAAGAACATCTACGAGAGGAGCACAAGTAGAGTCAGCCTGGAAACAAGTGGCCCGGAGATAGAAATTAAAAGAGGCGTAAAACAAGCTCTAGCTATATCTAGGGAAACAAGTATCATTCCACCAGAACAACAACATAGAGGAAATAACAAGAAGAATAAATATGTCATGGCAAAAGTACTGGGCTCACAAAGAAATAATGAAAGGAGACATGCCACTCCATGTGAAGAAGAAAGTAATGGACAGTGGTATCCTTCCCTGTCTTTCATACGGTTCACAAACATGGACATACACAAAACTAGCAAAAGAAAAAATAAGAATATGCCAAGCTGCCATGGAAAGATCCATTCTAGGAATACGAAAGAAAGATAAAGTACGCCATACCAAGATAAGAGAAAGAACAAAGCTATTGGATTTTCTTCTCCACTCTATGAAATTAAAGTGGAGATGGGCAGGACATCTAGCTAGAATGGAAGATGACCGGTGGACGAGTCGTGCCGTAGTATGGGAAGGACCCAAGGGAAAAAGAAAGCGTGGAAGGCCATCAAGAAGATGGGTCGACGATATTATAGAAATGGCGGGAGAACATTGGCAAGCAAAAGCGAAGGACAGAACAGAATGGACAAAAATGGAGGAGGCCTTTACCCACCAGAGGGGTTCTCATTTAAATTTAAATTAAATTTTACTACATAAATATGTAACACTAAATTAAATAACCAATTCAAATTAATAATAATTAAATTAATGTATAATATTTAAATCATGTTACCTACTAGAATTGAAATTTATGATTATTATAAATGTACTAATCTTTGTTGCATGCTAAAATATTGTATTTACATGAAAAAAATGAGAAATAAAAAGGCTTATTTATTTATTATTGATAGTTTTTAACAATTCTCGGGACCCTGGGGTCCCGGACCTTTGGAAGGCGTACGAGGGGCCGAAGCCAACTCGCAGAGGCCCGTTAGACGTTTTTAATGAAATGTGGCACCAACCGGCGATTATCCCTGTATGCAATAAGCTAGTGCAACCAAGGACAACCCCCATTCATTGCCACGTTGGATGGCAATGCTGATTCTTTGACCTAAAAATTGGTCAGCCCTCTGGTCACGTGAAGAGCCGATTTACCGCTTGGTGATAACCCGAAATACTCGATGAGCAATCGGACCCTGCGGCCCTAGTGTTTAAAACCCCAAACGGCTCAAAAATATAGATACCAATAAGGTTGTTATATTTGCGCCATTTTAGGTTTTCGGCACCTGCAGCAGCCGCCCCCGGGGCTAAGCCCGCCGAGCAAGGAAGATGGGATGTCGCGAGGGTGTCGACACAAGTTGCATCCCACACTAAAGGCCTACCCAACTTCCAAGGCATTATGGTCATTCCGTCTAGCCTCTTCCCATCGTCCATCTTCAATAGTTATTAATGGTGGAAACTCTCAAGCTATAAATGTATTACCAGTTCACGCAGACAAAGTACCACTTGCAAATTATTATATAAATTATTTTTGTCGCCTATTTGCAAAAACAAAGGCATTTTCCTTCAAGTAAAAAGTTTTACTAGTATTGACCGCAGTAGTCTAAAAAATTAACTTGCTTTAAATGAAATAATTTTTACCTTTCTTCCTGTCTCCGTCAAAACACGTCTGATCACAAAAGAGCCCTTTCAGTATCGCATCGAAAGCTTTTAAAAACTAATAAAGGCATAATTCAATTTTCTCTTTCAGACTGGCATCGGTCTGGGCGCAGAGGCTCAAATTGGCGCCCATATAAGTGAAATAGGTACAGTATATCAAAACATGGTCATAATTATAATAGGCGTCTGGTTCCACCCCTTGTCTGCGAACAGGATCACATCCTCACTCGCAATTACGGTAATTAATTAAAAGCCCCGAGACGGGGTTGCTAACGCATCAGTTGTTTAGATGTATGTTCTCCTGGTATGTGATGAGAGGAACTCGTGGCTAAGTAATAACAGCCGCACGGCATCAGGTTAAGCTACGCTTGCCGGGGTTGGTCCGTGGATGGGTGACCATCTTAACATACCGAGACTCATCCGTGCATCGGAAAGCACGTTAAGAGGGTTTATTCTGAAAGTTGGCAACGTCGCAAATAGATGTCAAATATTTCGCTGTTTTGATTAATTTGATAATATTTCTGTATGGAAATAAAAAATGTGGCTAACTAGCGAACTAGAATATTGATTATGAAATACAATAATTAATATCGTAACACCGAATAGTTAGTTTTAGATGTAAAAAAAGTATTTGGAAACTTTCCAAATGCCTTTTTTTCACCTAAAACGGGTACAACATCAAATTCAATGTTATAATTGCAATTCATTATTAATATTCTAGTCAATTGGTTAGCCACATTTCTTATTTCCATACAGTATTATTTCCAAATTAATCGAAACAGGTAAATATTTGACAGCTATTTACGACGTTGCCAACTTTTAGGATGCACCCTCTTAAGCCGTTGGGTCCCGGTTGTCATTCGTGTGTGGTCGTCAGAAGCCCGTAAGTCTGACAACCAGTCTTACCGAGGGGTATCGTATTACCCAGTAATTGGGTTGTGGAGGTCAGATAGGCAGTCGCTCCATGTAAAATACTGGTATTCAGCTGCGTCCGGTTAGACTGAAAGCTAACCCCAACAAACTTGGGAAAAGGCTAGACAGATTTATTGATTGACTTCATTATTTATTAATTAATCGTATTTTTGTATTTTGTGCTATTTCATTTGTGTGCACCAAATAAACGATTTATCTATCTATGTATCTCCTGGTATGTATTGGCACTGAATATTAGAGGCGATAAACTTAAGAGCAGTGGTGGCCCAGTGGTATCGGCCCCGACTTACGAGTTGTAGGTCCTGGGTTCGAACCCAAGCAGGCGCTTTACTTTGTGTAAATAATTTCATCACCACTGCTCTCAAAACGGTGAAGGAAAACATCGTGAGGAAACCGGCATGGCTTAGAGCCAAAAAATTCGAAGTGACATCTACCAACCCACACTGGGCCTGCGTGGTAGATTACAGCCCACTCCCTCTCACAGAGAGGAGGCCTGTGTCCCAGCAGTGGGAAGATTAATAGGCTGATGATGATGATGATTGTAGGGTCGTAAAATATACACTTTTTTGCTAAAGTTTGGTATCGGCTTGTAATCCATTTTTGGAAAATCCAATATGTACTATGAAAGGGATGAAAACTCGTATTGTAAATAAACAAGTTCATAGTAACAAAATATTTTGCAATTTCAGTGGAACTGGAGCTCGTATTCGTTTGAAGTAAGTTATTAATGTACTGCATGGCAGCACAGCTATGTCAGACTGATATAAATATAAAAACCGACCAAGTGCCCGAAGGGATCCGTACCATCGTACAATATTTAGCCAAAAGCGCCGAAAAAAATACTTTTCTTGTATGGGGGTCCCCATACAAGAAACCCCCCCCCCCCCCCTTTTATTTTTCACTTTAATAGATTTTTGATTATTTGTTGTTCTAGCGCAATAGAAATACACATTATGTGACAACTGTCTATCACGGTTCATGAGAAACAGCACCTTGACAGACGGATGGACGGACGGACAGACAACGGATATCGAGGCTTAGTAATAGGGTTCCGTTTCGGCACGGAACCCAAAAAATGAGGTTTTAGCGTAGATAATTAAAGCAGCCAATAGGAAACCAAAAAAATAATAATTACAAAGTGTTATCGGTATCATAAGTATACATTTATGTGACAATTCCGATAAAGAAATTTTTACAATAAAAATGGACTGAAAAACTGAAAAAAAGGACACATGTGGACTATAAATCAAATCCATTAATTTGCGAGAATGAAGGTTTACAATGTATTATGATATTAAAACTATAATGACCCCTTCACATTCTTCATAGGTTCCTAGTAAGCGCAACTCAATGAACAGTCCATAAATACAACCCTCCTTACTTGTAACGTAACCTAACGACACTAAAGTCGGAGCCCTTAATAGTTTAAACATTAGTATTCTTTCCCCGGCATCCCCGGGGGTACATTAAAATCACTTTGTGACCATTTAAGACGATATAAATTCAGTCACCGACGGTCATTAGTTAACTAGTGCCCGTTACAGACACGGTATTTACCATATGGGTTTAATTGCCTTGTTTAATGCTCTTGTTATCTTGTGTAATAAATCTTTCATTAATTATTACAAATTGATTATAATTAAGACGCAGATATGCGCCAGTGGCTTTGAGTGGTTAGCTTCGTGTTCTGTGTTGAGCTCGCAGAACACGTCGTACGTCCAGCCAGTAATAGGACTCGCCCATCAAGGAGCGCTGTCCCAAATTAGACGCATTATTAATTTATTATACATAAAACAAAAGGTATTTTACTACAATACGTACCTATACTAAAATAACTAATTTCCTTTGCGTAGGGTGGCTAAATTTAAGTACCTAGGGCATATGCTGACCTCTGACCTCAGGGACAATGATGATATCGAGAGGTGACGGCGGGTGCTGGCAGTGCGGGCGAACATGATAGCTCGCAGGCTTGCACGTTGTTCGACAGAAGTCAAAATTACACTTTTTAGGTCTTATTGTAATATTGTACATCATTCTACACGTGCAGCCTGTGGGCTACTATACTCAAAAATCTTACAGTGCCCTCCGAGTCCAATTTAATAATGCGTTCAGGGTGCTGATGGGGCTGCGGCGATTCTGTAGTGCATCAGGGATGTTTGCTGAACATCGCGTAGACTGCTTTTACGTTAAGATGATTACGTTATTAAGAAAATGCTCTTATTTAACATACATTTTTTTACAAATCATTAAACACTGCTCGCTTATACGTGATCTTCAGTATAAAATCACTAAAAGTCGCTTATCGTCGCCTTAAGGCTTGTGCAGACCAGCGCGACTTGTCGCGCGACGCGACACCGGTTATTGTTATACCGTTAAGTTTTCTTAGAATTTGTATTGTCCGTGTCACGTCGCGCGAGTAGTCGCGCTGGTCTGCAAAAGCCTTTAAGGTACTTTAGGGGTATGAGGAACAGGGTGTAAAGTTCACTCATCCACCATAGAAAAGGGAGGATCCTCCAACCAGACGGGTTGTTATGTCTGGCGGGCAACTGCCCATATGTTGATTTCGGATAGTCTTATCTATGTCTTTCGCCCGGTAAACTCTAACTGCGCGATGCAGGAATTGTGTGACGTCATGTCTTTACTGCGTAGTTCGTATGTCGCGGTGTAACCGCTACAGTACCATTCCGTACCCGACCACAGGAGCCAACTGCAGGCGACATATCACTGCGACACGGTCTCTATGAATTTCTATGAAATTCCGTATCTAGCGACACGTCGCTTGCAGCTACGAGCGAGCGACAGACGACACGTGTACCCCGACCGCACACCAGTAGTGCCGCCAACGCTCGAGCGATAACACGTTTTTCTATATTCTATCTACCGATTGGAATACGGGCTACTGCCGCCTGCGGTCGAGTTCGGAATCATGACAGCGGCGACACTTCGCCTGCAGTTGCCGCCTGGAATGGTACCTTTACTCTGATTAGCTTTTGTCATCTACCTTCTTGAGTGAAAACTTATCTTGAAGACTTGAGAAGGTTTTACTCTCTCTCTAAACTTCCCATCGAACTAATTTAAATCGCCTACATACGTCCTATGTAAGCCTGGTAGTATATAAAGCTTTGATACGGCGCGCGCGACTGTCTGCGTACGGCGGGCGTCATGGCAACCAGGTTGTGATGGACTATTTTTGTGCCCAGACAGTTTCTCTTTGCTGCCTACTTATTTGCCAATACCGTGGACCACTGGATAAATTGTTGATATTTTTGGCAAAATATGAGCAAATATATCTAACTTCTGAGAATATACGGAATAAATGCTGCTTGGACTTGCTGAAAACTTAATTAGTTTGCCGAAATTAGGTAAAACCCCTTTGGAAATTAAAATTGCATGAGGTGTCTGCCTAGGTAAGTGAAATTACTAATATTATTTTACTTGCATACGTGTAAGCACACCCTGCCACAGAAGCCAAGAATTCCTGGAAGCAAAATATGTGCAATGATACTATAACCCTTATATCAGTTACCATTAAGTTTAAAATTAAATACCTAACTAAGTTGGCGAGCGCATTTCCTCGCTGCAGATTTTCCGGGCGAGCTGTCAAAACTCCCGCCCGGGGTTCGACTGTTTCCGTGAAACGTCGGCACGGTTCGACACCCCCTGTCACGGAGGCCAGTTTACATGGAGCTGCAATATTTATTCGAACAGCTTTGCTTTCATTCCGCGGCTAGAGTCATGGAGCTCTGGATAGTGTGGTCCAGCACGCAGGCGTGTATGCAACGCGACGTCTCGATACAACGAGCTATATGTGTGCACCGTACTAGTGAACTTTGATAATGAACCAAAGGGGCAATTGCCCGGGTAGAGGGGGCGAGGCTTGTGCCCCCAAACCCCTGTTACGTCGGCCGGGATGTGCAACGACCTGCAGCCGCTTCCGAGCTGGCTATGTACGCATCGCACATAGTTACCTCCTATAACGCTCTAAGTACATTATCAAAATGATTATTAGACTAACGAGCTACGATCTCTTCGTAAGTCATGACAGCCTGGTAGCAGGCCTCATTACATACCTTCTTAATCTTAACCTATCAATAATCAATCATTTTTAAATTCAGTTAAACATTATAAGATAATATTGTAAATACATTTCCGTTCCTGATTTATTCATCTATTAACTCGTGGACAATGGTGTGGGTTATATGTTTACCTTTTTGTGTTACGACTCATAATTTTTAACCTTAACATGTAACTGTTTTTTTGTCCCTAATAAATAAAAAAAAAAAAAAAAAAAAAAAACTGTTTCATAGGTTACGAGAGACAAGAATGTCACTAAATCACAGATAAATTATAAAGTAATAAATTATCTGAGTGTTAATTATCTATTATAATAAATGCTGTTCGTTGGTAAGCGCATTACTTCATTAAGAGGCCGACGTACTACGGCACGAAATGCAAACTCGAGACGTGAGCAAAATGCGTTTGGAATATCGCTATCTCTGTTCGACAAAAGAAGGCGGGGCCACAGATTACGGGCGCGCTTCGCAGTGTGTGTGAGCGGATAATACTAGATGTAGGTACTGTATGCCATTCATTCATACGACAGCATAAATACTTATTATGAGTAATAATTAGGTATGTTCATTATTTGCTTTATTTTTGTTGACTAATTTGGGGAATCGCTAGTGAATGTACAGACTAGTAATGCGTTTTTTGGAAATTTCTTTACCATGCCGATGTCTCAATATTTTAGGATATCTCGACTAATCTCAAGATAGAAGGCCTTGTAGAGAAAACCTAGCTAGTAGATACGTCATACAAATAAGGTAGGTAGGTACCAACAGTTCGCGTCAAATAACTTTGCCGCTCTGAAGTAGACTCTATATGACTGCGGAGTAGTCAATCTGTCTTATAAAACAGTAGCGCGCATGCCAGTAGGTACGCATGCGCAACCTAACTTCAGAGCGGCCAAAGTTATTTGACGCGAAGTGTAGGTACCTATACTTCGTTATCGAGCATGGACTTGTGGGTAAATCGGCGGACCGACGGACGACGCTAGAGTAGTCATACGCACGTCGCGTAAATATAAATTATTGGGATAATTTTTTACCGACATGTGCGTAAGTGCAAGCGACAGGTGGTGGCGGTACCTATATTTTTATCATCCGAACATACTGATGTCGCACCGCTGCTGCACCGACAAATAAAAATCTGCGTTCGCAGTTCATTTGCCAAACATCTAAACAAACACGAGTTTTTGGAAAAATAACTGTAATGGACTACACATAAGATTCAGTTTGCGCTACAACTTCATATTTTTTTTATGACTTTTTCAACATTACCAGTCAGTCTAAAATCAACTTTATTTACACTAGCATAAAGTTCATATTTGTCTAAGTGGAAAACTCGTGTTTGTTTACATGTTTGGCAAATACATTGCGAACTCAATTTAGAGCGAGCAGTGTTCTCGATAGTGTCCTTGAGACAATAATTACGCCCGCTCGGTCACATAAGTAAAGAAAAGGAACAGTGACATGACATGACAAAACTTCGTACAACCGCGTTATGATAGGTAGGTACTTACAATACTACAACTTGGTGGTGGCTATGGCTTCGTCGCGTACGGAGAGCAACTAGCTTATACCGTCTCGGCCAATACTCACCACGCTACGGCTCATATTACGTTGGCGCAGAACGGAATGGAAGCGAGTTTTTGGCACGAAATTGGGTCAAAGCATAATGAACTTTATGTCAATTGTGTAACTTACAAACTACAAAATACTCGCTGAGGCCATAGCTGAGGCTCTTTAGACACGTAAGTAGGTACCTATCGAATAATAGTAGTAACTAGCTGCCCGCCCTGGCTTCGCACGGGTATGCACTCATCTACGGTTTGCCTACCTACCCTAATTACACCTACCTACATACATACCTACCTACCTACCTTCCTACTTACCTACCTAGGTAGGTAAGTAGGAAGGTAGGTAGGTATGTATGTATGTATGTATGTAGGTAAGTAGGTAGGTACCTACTTACCTACATACATACATACATACCTACCTACCTTACCTACATACCCACTTTACCAAGATACATACCTACCTACTTGCATACCTACCTACCTACCTACCCTACCTTCACCAACCTATCCTAAGAACCATCTCCTTACTAGATAACAAACACAACAAAATAAAGAAAATTATTCAAAAAACAAAAAACCCGACTGCAAAAACACCTAACTGAAAAGAGAAAAACAAGCATTATAATCTATAGAATTTTGGTATCGCAGGCGGGGACAAACTAATAACCGGATATACGTATGGTGTAAGTTTTGTTTGCCCCGCCTGCGATACCAAAATTCTATAGATTATAATGCTTGTTTTTCTCTTTTCAGTTAGGTGTTTTTGCAGTCGGGTTTTTTGTTTTTTGAATAATTTTCTTTATTTCAAGCTTTTTAGTTTTATTAATAAAAATCAAAATTTGGCATTGACTCGTTACTAGCTTTTATTTGATACCAATATTGTTATAATTTTTTTTTTAAACCTTCCCGTCCCTTTTTTTTTGTATTTGCAGATGCAATATATAAATATTATATAGCTTATGACACTTCTTCAATTAAGACGAATCTACGACACCTCATATGTCAAAATCCATCAAGCCGTTTAGGCTACAGAGCGTGCCAAAGAAATAGACATACATACATACATACATACTCTTGAAAAACATTACCCTCCTTCTGGGGCAGTCGGGTAATACCCTCCTTCTGGGGCAGTCGGGTAAAAAGAATTAGCGAAATTGGTCCAGCCGTTCACGCGTGATGCCGTGATCAAGGAAATAGGGATTCTTTTTTATATAAAAATATAGATCAAACAAAGACTTTTTCGTTTATGGGTGGTAGGCTCGTTGGAAACAGACAAAAATTAAAAAAAAAAAACTTTTTCCCCTAGAGGATGATATGCTATTTTATCTCCGCTTTGGTACGCTACAATGACGGATTTTTTGAGCAAGAAGAGTGAAAAAGTTTTTATTTCTTCCTTTTTAGTGGGTCGGTTTGTAATTTATCTAAGTTACAATAGCCTAATGTCAACTGCTCATCACCTTTTACAAAATATTGCTTTTCCCGATGCAGGGACGTTCATTGTTGAGGAGTTCTCCTGGTACTTCACCATTAGCTCCACTTCACCCTATGTATTGTGACGGGCATAAATGGCTTGGCAACCATATTAAAGTAATCTTCTCTAATCGCAACCCGTGAAATACGTATTATTGATAAGTTCCGGTGGCCATCTGTGGTCTTCATCATCACTTCCACTTCACTAAATGGTGCTTTCCGAGATCAAATTCAAGAGTGACTATAAAAAATACCTAAATCGCTATAGGTGCGCCTGTAATATTTCAAGAGTTCCCTCGACTTCTCCAGGATTCCATCATCCAATCCTGACTTGATGACAATGGGACCACCTGTGAAGTATACCCTTTCTGACAAAAAAATAATTTTCTAAATCGGTCCGGCCGTCTTCGAGTATTCCGGGAACAAACATTTAAAAAAAAATCGGACGAACTGAGAACCTCCTCCTTTTTTTGAAGTCGGTTAAAAATAGGTCAAGTCAAGAGGAGTGTCAGAAATATTACATACAATACAATTTAGCAAACAAATAAGTACGCGCGTACAGGTACAGCACACTGTATGTACCTAATCGTCTAAAGTTGACAAAAAATACTATGAACGAACTCCAACCAAGCACGTTGCGTTAGTGTGCCTTGTGCCTGTCGGAGCGATAAACACCTACAGGGAGCACACACACATTGACAATTATTGCTTGACGCGATAGCACTACTAGCTATCTGAAATTATGAGAAATTTGGATGTGTTCCGTAATACCAAAAATGATGAATGAAAACTTAATGTTTTTCCAAATTTTTTTCTATAATTTGTAACTTGATAATATAAGCTATGCTTGTGATGAAACAATATTACAAATATTGTGGTTTATAATAAAGAAAACACAATATGAAAACAAGTCATTTACGCTGTAAAAATGTACGAAATGCAATTCTCTTAAACTTCATGTAGAGGTAGGTTTTTGAAAAAAAAAAGAATTGGAAGCCTAGATAATTATTGTCTCAATCCGAATATCAAATTTATTTGGTGGAAATATGCTCGAATTGGAAATGATTTAGGTATTACGTTTGTATGGACAATTCAAAGGTCGCCGCGTTCTTAAGGCAAATTATTGTTTGAAAATGTTCTTAACAGCATATATATTATTCTGAAAGTGGGCGAACTTCGCAAATAGATGTCAAATATTTCGCTGTTTTGATCTGGCAATATTACTGTATGGAAATACGAAATATGGCTAACTAGCGAACTAGAATATTAATAATGAATTGCAATAATTATAACACTGAATTTGAATTTAGACTGAATTTGATGTTGTAACCGTAACTTTAAATTCCTTTTTTACACATAAAAGGTGTAAAAAAGGCATTTGGAAAGATTACAAAACTTTTTTTACATCTAAAGCTAAATATTCAGTGTTACGATATTAATTATTGAATTTCTTATTCAATATTTTATGTTATTATTATTTTTATTTTATTTATTTATCAATAACAAGGTTTAAAACGACTCTTAGCTTAAAACTATGCCCCACAAAACCGTTTTCACGGTTTGTCTGCGGGAACAGAACACACAATAATAAAAAAAAGGTTTAATCGTGCGAACACTTAATTCCCACTTAATACACTTATAAATTAAAATATCTATTCTATTTGTTCTCCCTCAACAATCTGCAACCAGTTTCCTAAGAACAATGCTTACAAACTCCTGAGAAAGAACTGCTTAAGCAATCTGGCAAATTTACCCTTTATTTCCTGACTTCTTATATCAGAAGGCAATTGGTTGAGAAGGTATGGTACTCTTTTATCGAGCGTTCGGTCGCCAAAATAATTCCTTATTCTAGGTACATCAAATTTACCTGCTGATACCATCCTAGTTGCGTGGTTATGGCTAACTAACGAGTGACGCCCCCAGCTGCCATGGCTGTTAACCAGAAGTAGGTATTTATGTTTTAAGCTGATTGGAAGAATTTTGCAAATTTTAAATAACTTATTGTAATCATCTTTACATTTATTTTTAGTTTTCTTACTTACTAATAGTTTTAAAAATCTAATTTGTTGTGCTTCTAATTTATCTAAATTACTTTTGAATGTGAGACCATAGCAGTCGAGGCCGTAACTTAGTACTGGGTCAACTAATTGTAGATAAAGGCACTTAAGGGTAGGGTATTAGGAGTTAGGTTCTTACGCGAAAAAAATATTGAAATAGGAAAATTCGGGAAAATAGAAAGCGCATTTTCTTTGGGAATTTTGTATGATTTAATTTATATGGACGTCAGCTAGTTTGATATAATTTTCAAACACGGTATTATTGGTTTGTGTAACGTTCCCCTTCAGTCACCCCTCAAGGGAACGCCACCAAAACAAGAGGAGAAATTGAATTTTCCGCAAAAGGTTTTGTTTTCTACAATGTTTTTGAAAAATTAACCCTCTTCTTTACAATATTGTTTTAAGCCAATCTCGATCTGAGTACTTAATCCGCATTAAAACTAAGCTCTTGATAGGATCAACCTAAGGAAGTTGTAAACATTTTAATCCATTAGATTTTCATTACGAACACTGATTTTAAGGTTCGTATACATAATAACATAATCAGCCTTTTAATGTTCCCACTGCTGGGACACAGGCCTCCTCTGAGTGAGCAAGACTGGGCCGTAATCCACCACGCGGGCCCAGTGCGGGTTGGTAGATGTCACATGTCTAGCTGACTTATGGCTATTAATTTAAATAATGTTTGTGTTGCGTAGTCATATTGAACAGACATTTGTGCTGCTGGGGAGTTTGTTGCGCCACTTCTTCTTCCCAGGTAAAAGCACTAGGAAGTGGTGAAGGGCGGGCGTTTTTGGGGGACTGTCTTATGTAATTTTGACGTCCGAAAAGTGCTGATTCTCAGCCTAGTTTGAATAAATGACTTTTGAATTTTGTCTTCGAATTTTTGGTTCTAAGACATGCCGGTTTCCTCACGATATTTTCCTTCACCGTTTTGAGAGCAATGGTGAGGAAATAATTTATTTTATTTATTAATTGGATTGGATGGATTAACCGTGTGGTCCCGGATTAAGAATATGGCCACCCCATTTCATCCTGTGGGTGTCGTAGGAGGCGACTAAGGGAACTGGAGACCTAGTGCATACCATCGTAGCACCTTGGGTCACCCGCGAGGTGGCGGGAAAACCACCAACAAAAGCATTCCCAAGGAGGGTTGGTGTCAGGCTGGCGGCCGACTGTAAAACTTTGCCAAAACCCTAAGCAACATGAGAGAAAATGTTATGATGCGCGATAGGGCTAGGGCGTACCCCACAGGCGACGCGCAGGGGCAGCACCCGGCTTCTGTGGGAAATGGACAAGGGTTGTCGCACCAGAACGGGCGGGTGCGACGTAAGACGCAAGCTCGGAGTGTGAGAGAAGCTAGACTGAGATGTGCGAGCTGGAATGTAGGTACGATGACTGGAAGAGGAAGGGAACTAGCAGATGTTTTAAAAAGGCGACGACTGAACATAGCGTGTCTGCAAGAGACAAAGTGGAAGGGCGCGAAAGCTAGAGAGATAGGAGAAGGATATAAGTTTTATTATTGTGGGAGCGATGGCAAGCGAAATGGTGTGGGTATAGTTTTGGATAGTCAGTTGAAAGAATGTGTGGTGGATGTTAAAAGAGTGAGTGATAGAGTGATAGCGGTTAAAGTAATTGTGGAGAGTTTAGTGGTTAATATAGTTAGTGTGTATGCACCCCAGTCAGGGTGTGAAGATAGTGTAAAAGAGAAGTTTTGGATGGATTTTGATCGGGTGATGATGGATGTGCAAGATAGTGAAGAAGTGTATGTGGGGGGTGATTTTAACGGGCATGTAGGAAGACCTAAGGATGGGTATGAGAGAGTGCATGGCGGTTGGGGATACGGAGACCGTAACACTGATGGCGAGACACTACTGCAAGCTGCTTCGGCCTTCGACCTGGCAATAACAAATACGTGGTTCCAAAAACAAAAAGAGCATCTTATAACTTACAAAAGTGGCCACCACGCGACACAAATTGACTACATGCTAGTAAGACGGAACAGCCTTAAAAGTGTCAAAAACTGTAAAGTGCTCCCAGGTGAAGACTTAGTCCCACAACATAGACTCTTAATAATGGAGATAAAAGTCAGTGTTTCGTCCAGTAGGAACAAGGAACGGCCCCCACCCAAAACCAGATGGCGTATGATAGAAAAAGAGGAATGCGCCAGTATGTTTAAGAGTCAAGTGGTAGATAAAATGATTGAAATGAAGGATATGGAAGGAAAGTCTGTGAATGAATGTTGGAAAGAGATGGCGGATTGTATAAGGAGAGTAGCTAAAGATGTGTTTGGAGAATCGAAAGGGAAAGGTATAATAGAAAGGGATACATGGTGGTGGAATGAAGACGTGCAAAAGTTACTTAAAGAAAAGAAAATTGCATTTAAAGAATGGCAGGGTGTAGAAAACGGGAATAATAGATTAAAGGATGATAAGAAGAAGATTTATAAAGAATGGAAGAGAAAGGCAAAAAAGGCGGTAGCAGTTTCGAGGTCTAAGGCGCAGGAGAAGTTGTATGACTCACTGGAGAGCCCTAGAGGCCAGAAGGAGCTCTACCGGATCACAAAAGCAAGAGAAAGGAGAACGAGAGATATAATTCACATGAAATGTATAAAAGATGACGCCGGTAAGGTTTTGTGCAAAGATGACGAAATAAAAGAACGATGGAAGATTTATTTTGAAAAGTTAATGAACGAAGAGAATAAATGGAATGGTGTGCTTAAAGAGGTACATGTAAATATGGGTTTGGTCAGGGAAATAAGCATGGATGAAGTGAGAAAGGCAGTTCAAAGTATGAAAAATGGTAAGGCTGTAGGCCCAGATGATATACCAGTAGAAGTATGGAAGTGTTTAAAAGAAGATGGATGTATGTGGCTGACTTTATTCTTTAATAAGTTGTTGCATGAAGGGGGGATCCCACAAGAATGGTGCAATAGTTCGCTAGTGCCCATCTTCAAGAATAAAGGTGATGTACAGGACTGCAACAACTATCGAGGGATAAAGCTCATGTCACATAGTATGAAGGTATGGGAGAAAGTAATAGAGAAAAGACTGAGAGAGGAGAGTGAGATTACCCCAAACCAGTTTGGGTTTATGCCAGGTCGAGGAACAATGGACGCCACCTTTGCACTCCGCCAATTGTGCGAGAAGTACAGACGTGCACACAAGAACTTGCACATGGTGTTCATTGATCTGGAGAAAGCGTATGATAGGGTACCTCGGGATGTGTTGTGGTGGGCCTTGAAAGAGAAAGGTTTGCCCGGGAAGTATGTAGAGTTAATTCGTGCCATGTACAGCCAATCTCGTACGTACGTTCGGTCGGCTGCTGGCAATACTGATGAGTTCAGTGTGGCTGTAGGCTTGCACCAAGGGTCGGCTTTAAGTCCTTACCTCTTCTTGTTGATTATGGACGCCCTGACGTCGGACTTACAGGAAGAGGCACCCTGGTGCATGCTGTTTGCCGATGACATTGTTCTTGTCGGTGAGGATGAACCTGAGATCCAGAGCAGATTGGAGAAATGGCAGCAGAAGCTGGAGAGTGTTGGCTTGAAAATCAGCAGAACCAAAACTGAACATATGTTCTGCGATTTCGGCGGTCTCTCTAGTTCTGGAGCCATAGCGCTTGATGGCACGCTTCTGCCAGTCTGCTCCGACTTTCGGTATCTCGGTTCACTCGTGCAAAGCGATGGCGAAATAGATCGGGCGGTTAAGCACAGAATTAACACTGGATGGATGAAATGGCAGCAGGTCACGGGAACAATCTGCGACTCCCGCATTCCCCTTAAACTTAAGGGGAAGATATATAAAACAATGGTTAGACCTGCTGTCTTGTATGGATCAGAATGTTGGGCCACCAAAGGGATGAATGAAAGGCAATTGCATGCAGCTGAGATGAGAATGCTAAGAGGGATGTGTGGTGTTACACGAATGGATAGAGTAAGAAATGAGTACATAAGAGGAAGTCTGAAAGTGGCACCGGTGACCGAAAAGTTGTGCGGTAATCGGTTGTCATGGTATGGGCATGTGATGCGGAGGAATGAGGAAAATGTCGTGAAGAAAGTTTTGAGTGTGAATGTCGATGGCTATAAGAGTAGGGGAAGACCAAAGAAACGATGGATGGACTGTGTGAAAGATGATATGGCTAGAAAGGGGGTAACTACTGAAATGACGACTAATAGAGAAGTATGGAAAAAAGGGACATGTTGCGCCGACCCCAAATAAAATTGGGATAAGGGCAGGAGAATGATGATGGTGAGGAAATAATTTACACAAAGTAAAGCGCCTGTCTGGGTTCAAATCTACGACCGTAAACTCATAAGTCGCGGCCGTTACCACTGGGCCACCATCACTGCTCTACCGCCAACAAATGATTTACGCAAAATCAATGTTTTTTATCATTTTTTCGATTCTACAGGATTATCAATCATAAAATCCACAAAAATAATTAATTAATTATTCTAGACTAACTATCTACTGCTGGACAAGAAAAACCCCTCTCCCAAGTAACACCATAACACCTGGTTCTTCGGTTTCCGCAATCGCAAACCTGCGGACGATTTGAAGCAGATTGTGACTTTTTTACCCGAGTTAATATGCCTTAATCCTCACTAACTGTGCTTTGTTGTTTGTGACGCTTTCACGCTAAAACGGCTTCACGAATTTGGATGAAATTTGGCTCACGGGTAGATAATGACCTGGATTAGGTTTAAAGATACTTTTTATCCCGATGTTCTCACGGGATCGAGACTTATGCCGGTGAAACCTTGGGGTGCAGCTAGTACAATAAATAAACAATGGTAATAAGCAACATTATATCCTGAAGAAAATGATTATTTCAAATGACTTTTCGTAGCGAAGAATAATTATTTTTAATGAAAATTGTATCTTATTTAATTAACAAGGAGTAATGCAGTTTTAAGTAAGTCTTTGACCAGTGCGTGTTGCCAGTGATGACTTATGGCACTGAAACGTGGTCGCTCACAATGGGCCTTATCAGAAGGCTAAAAGTCACCCAAAGAGCAATGGAGAGGACTATGCTTGGAGTTTCCCTACGTGATCGAATCAGAAATGAAGAGATCCGCAGGAGAACCAAGGTAACCGACATAGCCCGAAGAATTGCCAAACTTAAGTGGCAATGGGCAAGACATATTGCTCGCAGAACAGATGGCTGATGGGGCCGAAAGGTTCTGGAGTGGCGACCACGTACCGGAAGACGTGGCGTTGGAAGGCCTCCCACAAGATGGACCGATGACCTAGTAAAGGCCGCAGGAATTCGCTGGATGCGGAAAACACAGAATCGGCCGAAGTGGCGGTGCTTGGGGGAGGCCTATGTCCAGCAGTGGACGTCTTTCGGCTGATGTTTTAGTTATCATAAGTCTATTGTCTCCGCTCTCCTCCAAATTGAACAAAAATAACTAAAACATGAGACATATACTTGTGATTTCAAAGAAGTTAAAAACCGTTGAAAAAATTAATGAAAATAACAAAACTTGGTTTTAGTGTAAACATGCTCGCTTTATTGTAAACCAAATTCGTATATAAAGTATTATAACAACCAATAGGAAATATTAAACAGATTACAAATGGGGTTATAAATGGGGTTCATAGTAAAATAGCGAGAAATCGGGGTCAAAGGCAAGTGGTCCAAAAAGGGGCGGGGCCTCGTCAAAGTCGTTACTGACTCAACTCTAGGACCGCGCGCTCTCATTGGTCAAACCAAATAGCGCGCACTTCCTCGGCTTCCTGTTACACACTTCCGTCCCTTTTCATGAAATCACTCCCACAGATTGCAGGAAAGCGAAAGGAAATATGTTACACATCAAACATATTATAAGGTTTCACTATGCTCAACTATATTCACTATTGAGTATTGAAGCCTCCTTCCAGATTCCAGACCACAACAATGAAAGTCGTCTAATATTGTCACCATCTTACTTTGCGTGCCCCTAACTCTTGCTCGCGGCTTCGCCGTAGACTTATCTAGGGGGTTATAAACTCCTAGTCTGTTAAGATGAGATTTAGTCTAGACAGTGAGACGTATTTAGTCAGACTGAAATGTATAGCATCGTTTATGCAAACTCTATAGCCATTATAATAATATCTGTTGTGAGTGGATTTTATGAATATTGTATAATAGGTCTGATGCTCTTGTTCCGTGTTCAGGGTAGTAATATAAACATAGTCTACTGCTTTTTCTGTTATAGGTATCACAAAGAAATCGTTCAAAAAAAGTTATCTATGGTTCCCTGAATAAGCTGAATACCTACCTATACAGTATATTAAGTAACTGCATAAAGAAGCGTTCTAGCAATGTACCTTCTACTGTAGTAAAGGCATTTCCGTTTTTTTAAGAACGAGGCTTTCGGTACATGACGCCGGAGTCGCATCGGCGGCGGCGGCGACGCCGGACCGCATTTTTTTTTATACGAATGAATATCCCCATGCACCACACCACCGCCGCACCGCAACCATGCAGTCCAGCGCCGGTGCGGCTCCGGCGTCATGTACATAAATCATTCAAGTACACAAACCTACTTTAGAAAAATCATAACATTACTCATATCAGCCAAACATACAAGTGTATAAACAAAACAAATCAAAGTAGCTAAAGTTATTAAACAAACCCTGAACAAATCAGTCTGTCGGCGACCACAAAACCAATTGCTACTCAAAAATTGAAAGCACAAACGTGCAAAATACATCAAAGGCAATCACTACCTACATCGAACTTTCCAATAAAATCAGAACAGACAATTATGGACCGTTAGCGTATGCCAATAAGAATGTTTTCGTCAAAACTTTTGTACTTAAAATTAAATAGCGCACACGCATAAACGATGGGGTTCGCTTTACATTGAAAGAGGGGTCCAGACAGAAAAATGCACTTGGAACCCCACGTCTAGACTAGAGGCTGTCTGCCGTCCGACCGCGGTGACTGGTGACTTGGGCTCTTTGCTCAAGGACAGACAAACGACCGGTACTTAGCCCCATGTGGAGTTTCCATGCAGTTCTCTTCAATGGAGTACTTGTTTTGGCTTAAGGGGGATTCCGTGGGAATCAATTCGAAATGGTGTTCTGATGAGTGATGGCGAGAAGATATCCCAGTAAAGCTGTTTGAGGTCAACTGCTGATCCTTATAGACTGTAAACGCACACCATGAGAAGTCAGTTTTATTTCGACAAAATATGTAAACCAGCCGACTAGATAGATTAGCCGTTACTAAGAGTTAGGTTCTATGTTTAATTTTCAAACTCACAAAATTGTGAGCAAAACCATTGGGATCTACATAGGGTGACTAATAGTCACATGCCAAAAAGCAATGATTCTAAATTTTTCTTCAAATCTAAGATATTCGGCGCAAAACCAGCATTTCGGCTTTGCCAAAAGAAAAATAATAATAATTTAAAAGAATTTTGAAATAAAAGAAATGTACAATTAGTTAATTTTAATTTGTCACATAAGCAACGTTCAACACTAATTATCCAAAACACAATCCAATCAAACTACACAGCAGAAGAACGCCAAAAAATCGATAGCCCCCATCGATCATCACGAAAAGTCCCCAAGTTTGTAGCATCAGTGTTGTCTGCCCCCACAATAAACCTAGTGGTGTATAATTTAGTGCTGCTGTAAGTCTGGCGAGCTATACGCGGCTATGCTTAGGTTACGTGTATGCACGTTGCATTGCGCCGCCGGTAGGGGTAGGTCAGGTACACAGTGCAGTTTGATGCGTTTGTTTATAGTGTTATAACCCGATTTTTATAACTGTGCGCCTGTCAATGTCAAAATATTTCAGTGTTTTAGGTTTAAGAGCATTTATCCTAGAAGTTGGCAACGTCGCAAATAGCTGTCAAATATTTACCTGTTTTAATTAATTTGTCATTATTACTGTATGGAAATAAAAAATGTGGCTAACTAGCGAACTAGAATAATAATAATGAATTGCAATTTGATGTTGTACCCGTTTTAGATGTAAAAAAGGCGTTTGGAAAGTTTCCAAATACTTTTTTTACATCTAAAACAAAATATTAATTGTTACGATATTATTTCATTTCATAATCAATATTCTAATTCACTAGTTAGCCACATTTCATATTTCCATACAGTATTATTTCCAAATTAATCAAAACAGGTAAATATTTGACAGCTATTTACGATGATGCCAACAACTTAGAACTGAGCAGACGACACGGGTTGTGTAGACCGTACTAAGAGGCGTCGGAGGACTGAGGAGGTACCGGGCGGGTGAATTCAATACTTACAATCTACGATTTTGATAGCTCCAAGCGCACAGTTATAAAAATCGAGTTATAATGTGTTTCATTCGAATTGGGGGTATTAGAAACGTGATTGGACGTTTTGATAATTCTTGACAATGTTGTCATTTGTTTGTTGTGTGATATTTGCAGGGTTAAATGTGATTCACAGATAGATTCAAGTTTGTTTGCTTGAAGTTTTAAGATCAATATGAGATTTTCTTGAATATTGCTTTTATAAGAACAACAATGTAACTTACATATTAATATTCCGGCTTCTTTATTGTGGGTATGGATATGGGTACTTCAAATTGTTACAGTATTATTTTATTGGCGATACATTGTTATTTTCTACGTGGTTTATGATTTTGGGCGGTGCAGCTTCCGGTTTATTCCACACACCCTTGGCTCTGGGACCGATTAAATGAAATGAAATTGTTTATTCTGTAAATAGGATATTGGAATCACTTTTACACGTCATATTAAAATTTATGTTAAAAATTACCTAGATGAGTGACTGACTACTCTGAGAAGAAAGGCCGAAACAAACTCAGAGGTCACAGTCTCTTTTAAAGTCCAGACATAATCTTGGTCAGGCCATATGAGGACCATGTAGACTAGTGTCTGAAAATGGTCTTTTGAGGAAAGAACTATACAGATTTGAGTGGACCTGTCCAGTCAGTGCAAGCATTTGTCAGTAATCGCGGAGCTCAACTCTGAATTTAAGGAGCTCAACTCGTACTCAACGAACAGTACCAAAGAAAGGACATTTAGGTAGGCCGCATAAACTACTCAAACTGCCAGACCATCATTAAAACTAACTGTGAAAGAAAAAGAAAATAATGAAAGAAAAGAAAATAGAGAAAAAAATCCACATAGTCCTCACGTTCACAATAATTAAAATATATAATATGAATGCTACAAATTTTATTATTAAACTGTTAACAGAAAAAATAACTACTATACAATTATTTATAACCGCCGCTTCATGTTTTTTAGTGATTAGCGATTCGTTTTAAACGTTTAGATGTCTCTTAACTTTAAGCAACGTTTATAAATAAACCCGATAATGTCCATGTGTCCATTTTTCTTCTTAATATACTTAACCTTTGTATGCAGATAATGCCTTTTGCCTTTTGCAAATACATAACATACATAATCAGCCTTTTAATGTTCCCACTGCTGGGACACAGGCCTCCTCTCGGTGAGAGACAGAGGGCCGTAATCCAACACGCGGGCCCAGTGCGGGTTGGTAGACGTCACATGTCTTCGAATTTTAGGTTCTAGGACATGCCGGTTTCCACACGATGTTTTCCTTCACCGTTTTGAGAGCAGTGGTGATGAAATTATTTACACAAAGTATTGCGCCTGCCTGGGTTCGAACCTACGACCTGCAACTCGTAAATCGCGGCCGTTATCACTGGGCCACCACTGCTCTCTGTTGCAAATATACCTATGTACTCTAATAAAAGACAGTTACAAAGATAATACAAAAATATGGATTATTTGACCTTCAGAGTCAGACATGATTTTACGAGACTGGTAACTTACTGGTTCCTTTAATATCGATTAACACTTAGTTACTATAGTAATTATTTTATTGGCAGTTTCAACGGTACACAGATTTCCCATTTTCATTTCTTAATCCTTTTCAAGTGAGTCCCCTCAAGGGTTGACCACGTAGGAGATGGCGGGATGAGCTGGATAGGTTCCGTCAAAATTTGAAGGAGGACGTGCGGGCTCGTGAAAGATGGAAAGAGGGAAAGAGGCCTTTGACCAGGGGGTTTTGCGGGACAGTGTAAGCTATAAAAACAATGCCTTTTCAGACTGCCTACCTCGATGGTAGAGTTGTCGTAAGCGCGCCAGCTACACGTGGCGATAGAAAATTGCAATACCTACGCGGTCAAAATGTATGGGACGCTGTTTTTTTTTTTTTAACCGACGTAAAATTCCAACGCAGGGGTTTCAGAATCATGTAGGTACTGAATCCATGGTAACAGGCTTCGCGTTTGTTGTATAATAATACACACAGATTTATTTAATAAGTAAGACAAGATGCTAAGACTGCAAATATTATTCCGTAACATGTGCCTAATATGTTGCAGTAAATCGACTCACTCTAGCCTATTTCCTGCGGAGGCTGACAGACGCTCTGAAGAGTCTATAAACTGCTTCACGCGACTTTTAAACTTGCCGTGGATAAGTGGAGGAAATTGATTTGATGGCGTCGTACCTTAATACGTATGTTCGAAATCTATTTCCGTTTCCGATTTACCAGTGTTCACACTAGCATGTCTGAAATACAGGAAATTATATTTTACTAGCTGTTGCAAGCGACTTCGTCTGCGATTCAGGATGAAAAGTAGTCTATGTCCTTTTTCAGGTCATGGTCTACCCATGTGCCAAGTTTCATCCAAATCCGTTCAGCCGTTTTAGCGTGAAAGCGTCACAAACAAACGATTCAACAAACAAACTCACTTTCACATTTATAATATTAGTTAAGATTACTATTTTCTATGTCGTTAAGTTGTAAACCAAACAGAAGAGTCTCTAATGGGAACTGGCCCTTGGCTTGGTCACTTGGCTTGCTAAATAAGAATGGGTATATCCTCCAGGTGATACGAGGACTAAAACACCGGTAATTTGACAATAGTGGACTGTATAATATAAAGATTTATGGGAAAACAAACGGTTAACAATTTGAACTGTAATTGGCGGGAATGATTATGCGAATATTTTCTATGGCGGTCGAAGACGCAGCAGTGGTGAACCGGTCGGTGCGCGCGCGCAATTCGAGCGCCCCCTCCGCGACTGCAGCTCCCGCCTACGGTCGCCCGGTGCAGCGTGATATTGTCGACAGGAGCCAAACATGTTGCGGTATTGACCTATGCGACATAGAGTCTTGTATGGGTAGCTCGCCGTCCGATAATGACCAGGCCCGGGTCGACGGCGCGTTGTGTTCCACGCGCGCCCCAAGGATATGTCAGCACAACTGACGGGGTCCGCTAGGGCCGATGCCTACCGGGGTTGTGGGAAAGTCCTTAAGGGTTACCGTGGCCCCTAGCAACGTACAGGCAACTGGAGGAACACGGGTGGGTTTTATGAAGTAAGGGTCTGACACGCCCTCCTGCTCCGCCCGGAGCAGGAGAAGTTATTTGATAATTTCCCTCCAATAAAAAAAAAGTCTTCCTGTACATGACGCTGGAGCCACACACCGTGCCCGCACCGGCGCCCGGACAGCAAGATGAAAAAATATCTGAATACTCATAATGACAGTAAAATCTACGCGGCGGCGCCGTTGCGGCCGCGTTGCGATGCATGGGAGATATTCATTCGTAAGTGTAGCGGCACACCTGCGGAACGTTCGGCGCGGAATGTTCCGTCGCGTCATGTGACGCTTGCTCATGAACGCGACGTAACGTTCGGCTGATGTGTCATAGGTAACTTGAAAAACATTAGGAGCGTATTCAACCGAACCTTCCGTGTGGCGCGACCCTTAGACACAAACATGCGGTTCAGAGCTGGTGCGGTTCCTGCGTCAGGTAAAGGAAGGGTTACTATTACCCTTGTGCAACGAAAGTATGGTCTTCTTCAAGATTAATTTTATTTATGAAACACGGACGCAAAACACACGCACGCACACGGACGAAGCATATACGGAGCAAAACTAGCTTTTGAAAAAAAATTACGAAATAGGGAATAATTTTACCATAGACTAACTAGCTATTATTTTAACAAAACTACATGGATTCGTAAGAGGAGGCAACACTGTTCCATGCTTACGGAGATCTCTTGCTTATCTTGTCGGGATATTTATATATACATATTTTAATGACTGTCCAATCACATGCTATCTGAGTTCAAATTAAGTGGTGTAATAAATAAGGGTTACTACACAACAAAATATGTACGATGTAAGTCAAAAGAGCGAGCTCAAAGGTCGCGAATGTTATGCGGTTAGTCTACATTATTAACAGACTGTTGAATTTTTATTACCTAGTACACACACTTCACTGTCGATGTATTTGTGGTTACGAATAATATTAACGGGAACATGTAAAATATTAATGTCAAACCATCATGATATCTGACAGAGTATGACAGCGTCACACTCACTGAATTGAGAGTTGATAACATGATAATCGTCAATTGAGAGTTGATAACATGATAATCGTCAAGATGCTAGCTTTGTTTTGTAAATTAATAATTAATCAATATCTGGGTACCAGTTTTTTTTTAATGCGTTTTCTAAAAATGTAAGCTAGCTAGATCGATTTATCGCCCCCGAAACCCTGCATACTAAATTTCCTGAAAATCGTTAGAGCCGTTTCCGAGATTCTGATTATAAATATACATATATACAAGACTTGCTCGTTTAAAGATATTAGATTATCACCAGATTCTAAATCACTGACAAAAGTAATTAAACCAGTAAGCATCACTATAATTTTTCGAAGCAGGGAATCTTATAAGCTCTGGAATTAAAACGACCATGTACGAAATTAAATAAATAAATGTTAACAAATCCAGCTTGTTTCTTTTCAAAAACATAATTCCTGTTTCCTCTAAAACCCTCCAGTTATTAGTTGCCCGGGCAACAAATCTCAGTTGCACTCAAATAACCATTTTTCCGTGAACACTGGAAACACGTGACGCATTCCCGGACACGTTCGTAAGCCCCAAATGCCTTTGTTACAAATGGAATACCTATTTCATTCCAGCCAGGCAGCTCAGTCCTATTGGAAGTTCGAGTATTGTTGTCAGAATACCGGTGAATTTTGTTTCAAACATGCATGTTAATAAAAGTACTAGAAATAAACAAAAGTTTTGTTTTTCTCCACGTTGTGAATGTTTCCATTTCGCGTATTAAGAACAAAGTAAACAAGGCCTATGATTCAATTTCACAGAGAAAACTTCCGTGCCCCATAGAGTATGCCATTATCCGAAATATCTTAAAACACGACGCGAATACGAAATCAGGAAAAATCAATCCCCTGCAGCTCTATAAGTACTCGTAGCACGCGCGTAGACCCGCTACGACGACGGCGCGCGTAGCGTGCTCTCACGTAGCCATGTCTACTCCGATACAGTGTGTTGCTGTTTCTAACTTTTACACCGCAAAGAAAATTCTCTAGTTTCGCAAATAATATAGATCTATAAATTGGCTGATTAATGATCGTGTTTTTCTGATAAAACAGTGTTATTGTTCTGTTTTGTAATTTTTTGGTCACGATGACATGAAAGTGTTTTGTTCGAATTCCTGATGAATATTATTTTTTGCCAATTCTTATAGATCACAGTGCAACTTAGTTAGCTTTAACAAAAAAACAAACAGAGGAAACAGAATTGTGAAAAATATCAAATTAAGCTCAAACTTTAATTAAGGAACGAAATTACAAAGGCAACCTGAAACTGAAACTCGTATATCAAACGTCATTTCCCCATTTTCCCCAAAAGCGAACGACCGGGCGCTGGCTGAGGTACCAGGGCAGCATGAAACGGAGGCGGATGTGTGCAGGCGGCGTGCGGCGGCGAGGCGCATTGCAGGCGGGTGAACGGCCTCGCATCGATCGACGACCCTCCCTGCCGGCCCCCGCCGCGCCGCTTGCGTAACCGCCCCCCTCCCGCGCTTATGTAACAGTGACGCGGTTTGCGTGATCGTTTCCTGATTTTTCTGCTGCATCCCGATTGCAGTAATTATGCAGTCCTCATATAAATAAGGGTTGGGCTGAATAATGATGCGTTTGTGTTCAGCTGAGAGAGCCAGGTGGCGGGAAACTGAACTGAAGTGCAGTTTACGGAAGTTTGTATTTTAAGTTGGTACACTTAGCTAGAGATAAGTTTGTAAAAATATAATTATTTATCAGTTGTGTCGACAAAAACGAAGATAGACGGCAACGAAACATCGTTTTGGATTTTCCCGCCCAATCATTAGGGCGGGAAACAAACTTTAACACAAAGCAACAATTTATGAACAGATCTATTCTCATAGACAAAAATATCCCTTACAATTCCTTTTAACTTTTAAACGGCAGTAATATCTAAACTACAATTCATATGGTTCTGCCCTCCCTGCTAAAAGCATGTCGTGATATATCTCAGGACATTAATTAAGGCTAGTCGGCACCGAATCGTGGCCAATTTTACAGCCATGTTCTTTATAACCAGGAAGAGGTCGTAGATATTAGTTCCTTTTTGTAAAGAGGCAAACGGAGGGCAGTTTTTAGTTAGGTACGTCTGTTTGTTTGTGGCAGTATTACTTTATTACTACTAGGTACTAGATAAACAAAAATATTTTATTTCTCTTTTCTTCTGTAGTTACCTGTAAAGGTTGTCAATAAAATAAAAAATATCATCCTGTAAATAGCATTAATATAAAAAAATGTAAAACAACAATTATTTTTGTTTATACAGTTAAACACTACTTTAACGTTACGTTATTTGCTAAAGTAGGTTTCATATTGTAAAGGTATGTAAGTTATTTAAGGGAAAACCAATTTTCAGACACACCCCCGGGGTGGGTTCTTTATACTAGGAATTCCCATGAAAATTCCAACCTTGTGCCACGTATCGACATTGACTACTGCAGTGTTTAGAAACCTTAAACATAGAAACATAAAATAAGATTTATTTTTATTACTAAATATGAAATCATTGAAATAACAAAACGACACAAATAAAAATAAACGAACATTTTCAGAGCCCATAACCAGTGGTAGCAATTCCAATAATCCAAATACAATCATCAATTACAAAATAATGATGTGACCCAAATAAAAAACAATCAAATTACATAGACGGTTTGAAATTAAAACAAAAGAGGAAGCTACGCCGTAGCTCCGTAGCTCCGTAGCGGGGTTACGCCGTAGCCGGGGTGCGGTCGGCGACCCCTGGCCGTGAACGGGGGCGCGCCGGGCTCGCGCCGCACTACCTCCCCTCCTCCATCCCCCCGCGCCGCCGAGCCGCCCGCCCCCACCCCCTGCGACCTCCGCACACTGCTACAACCAGCCGCCGTAGACACGTGTCCGCCGCACCCTGTATACACAGGCTGCTGTATAAATGACGTAGTTAGGTTTAGTGCAGTGCTGCAGTTCGGGTTTAGGTTTTGGCTCGGTTTTGTGGCGAGTTATGATGCTATGTATGTAGGGAGTATTCGTAAACGTGCGTATATTGTCAGGCTTTAATCTATTTTGTGACTTTGATGATTTCTGCAGGTATAATAATTTATAAGTCAATAAAACTAACTTATCGTTTAATTGCTGCAAATAAGCAGATTTAATAAAAACTAAATTAAATAAAATATGTGTTTTAAATTACAACGTCTTTCCCATTCCAAATGTATTGGAATAACGCACCGAAATCACAGTTATAAATTATTAACTAAATAAATACACGCTGTATCGACATTACTCAGCTCAGTCACGCACACAAACACACCCACAGACGCACACACAGGCACTCGCCCAGTTCTCTTCAAAGCGTGTCTGTGAACGCCACACCCCCGGCGACGTAGCTACAGGGCGGCACTCACACACCCACAGACTCAAAGGAAAATCTGTCACTGTGTGAGTCAGAGACGTGTAGCGACACTGTGTAGGGTGTGTATGTGTGCGTGGAAAATATATGTTAATGTGGTACTTCCGCGTTTTCGTGTATTCGTGTCACGCACACAGTTGTAATTACGGTGAGCTAACTTGCCGGCGGGGTGTGACTGTGTGCGTAGGGTGCATCGACTCTGCTTCCTGCTAGGGTACAACGGCCCCGCAGCCCCTGATTTATGTTCGTTCGTTTGAAGGTTTGCGTGTTATTGTGACGTTTCCAACTCATTTGCTTACGAATATTTTACCTTTAATATTACATTGACTGATCAATATAAAAACAAAAAAAAATAAGGAGTAAAGTGGGTCCCATTTTTATTACGCACCGTTTTTCATTTGAAATTATGTGGCGTGACAACAGCGGGGGTAGCGGCTCTCCTACTAGAATGCTGGTTGATCAAGCGCTGGTTTAAAACTAAAAGGTTATTATTATTTATGCTTTTAAAGAATAACTACTTACTTGATACCTTTGAAGAACGCTACTCATCTTTGTCTTCAAAGTTCGTTAAAGGGATACAATTTGTATTATACTCCGTTTATAACGAAGTTTATGTATTATATCGCAGTAAGATGGTTATAGCAGTGACATAGTTGTATCCCTAGGGATATAGCTACATACCGTAATATAGTTATATGATAGCGGTTCGTTACTTTCGGAGTACCCTAATTTTGTTACCGTAACCAATTTCGACGTAGGTAGTTGGTCATAGTTCTAACCTAACCTAACCTATTTGGTCGCAGTGCCAAAATAGTTATACTACTAGACCCTGCTCATATCATAGTTATATTCCTAGTAAGATAGTCCCTAGGGATATAACTATATCACGGTATAACCATCTTACTGCAACATATACATAGTTTTCACTGTTACACTTTTGAATAGCGTAAAATGATAACTTTTCGAAGAAAAATCAAGGGATCGTAGGCATTTAAAGCAGTCTATAGGTAATGCCTACCGACACAAAATATTTAAGTTATGTTGTTCGCCGCTCATTGTTAGAGCTTTCACGCATTTTCTTCCAAACACGTACCGAATTCAATCAGTCACTTTATTAGGGTAATATCAGTGACTGTTTCATTGGTCGAGTGGTCGAGAGCACGACTGGTTAGCGTAGGGCCTTGAGTTTGATCCCTGGGCCCCTCAAAGTGTTTTTAGGTTATCCATCAGAATTTTACAGCAGCAGCCTGGAATTTAGATTTGTATTCGATAAGTTGATATTTCACAAACTTTTTGATATTTTCGAGTTATCTATCAATTATGTTTCACCGGCCACGATCTATCTTATCGGTCATTTTCACTCGCGTTTGAATGAGCGCGGGTAAATTAAAATTATAGAAACGATAGATATAATATAATACATAAAATCTGTGATTGTAGATATTATTTTATTCTGTTAATTTTTATGTTGTGCCAAATGTTTATATAATTAGGTATGTTGTGTAAATTGAAGATTGATTTAAATAATGTCATGTTTAGTCAATATTTTCAACCATATGTAAAGATGTACTTAATTGAATGTGCCTTACTATTAATATTTGCATGCCAAAATATGGCGAAATGTGTCATCGTTCAAGAATACTCGTATAACACCTTTGTATTACCGCATTTAAAGCAAATAAATAACTTTGACTTTGACTTTTGCCATGTTTTGTCTTTGCATCACCCTAAGATCGACTGGTAGAAAATGCCTCACGCATTAAGTCTGCCTTTGTACAGTATTTTTTTACTTGTGCATAATGTTTAATAAATAAATAAGTGCAAATGACACTATTATTTAATTACTTATAGATTTATGGCGAAATTAGATTCTACCGCTACCCTTTCGGCCTGCAGGGAATGTAAAGGGCAAAAACAAAAACATAAACAAACAAAATGTCACTAAAACAAAACGTATCCGTCATTTGTTTGTCCAAGTCGTGGTATATTTATTGTGTGTGCAACCAAACGTACGGACGTTTCTCGACAGTATTTTTATTTTTGTTCCGCTGGCTACCCGCAAGTTTGCCGCGGAAAATGTTCTCTGTATAGGTTTTCCAATGTAACAAGAAATAGGCATGAAACAATAAGTTAGAGATAAGCAAGAGAGATTACTATTGTCAATTTACTGGCGCACATTTGCTAGTGTTTCTTGCAGACAAGCTACTTGTAGCTTGTAGATTTAAATTTGCTAGTTATTTTGAAAGAATTTTGCCTATAGAGAGCCTCAATTTTATTGTTAACTGAATTATGTGAGCCTTCCCGCCATTTATGTAGCAGATTTGACGACGCATCGCAGCTTACCACAAGAAGAGGCGTTAACAGATGGTTTTTTTTCCTTTATGGTAAGTTATCCGATCCGCAATGCAGCAGTGAGGAGTATCAAATTATAAGATGGTACAAGATACTCCTCGTTAACAAGCAGAAAAGTTTTTACCCGACTTCCAGCATCTGCTAAAGTCCTTTTATTATTACAATGGCACGAAAGAATTCAAATATCATAGACAAACTCCACAACTGCATACAAAAAGTACCAAGCCCGCAGAGCCGGTAGCAAGTACGTAGATTGTATTTGCGACAAAGTAGGACCTCCCTCGCCTCGCAATATCATTCTGCACCGCACCTGACTCGCGTAATTCAAACTTTTGTTATGTTTACTCTTTGTTCCCCTAGCCAACTCTTTTTTAAACAACTCTGGAAAATATCATCGCGGAATTGGAATTCCCTAGTAATTTTATTCTTATTGGTCGTTACGGTTGCATTACCAAGCATGTAGGCCCATGGAAGAGGTGTCTAGGCACCAGAATTTTGTCGAAGTTGTCCTTGTTCACTGAGCACCAATACAGTTAAACTCAACCAATTTGCTCTTGACTCTTGGAATATCGCTCGCTTTTAGTAACCGTAAACATAAAAACAAAATACTATACTCAACTTCTACCACTAATAAAAGAATATGATAAGTATAATATAAAAAAACTTTTAAAAATAAGTCCACCATGTCATGAAGGGGGACTGCGGCGAAGCCAAAACAGTAGGGTTATGCTTTTTTTAATGTTTTTTTCATGGTGCCCATGAGAGTGCAATTAGCGCCATCGCAGGTTTATAAGCCTCACGACCTAAATTCCTCTGTTTTACATGCGTCACTGTCAGATGAAAAACGCAGAGAGTGCTGCACTCAATATTTTAATAATACCACACAGGCTGTCATAAAAATGTGTGTGGCTATGTGAAAATTACTGGCATAAAAAGGCTACATAAAAATACTGGGCCATATTTTATCTGTAATTCTCAGGAACTAAAAAGTCACACAAAGGAAGAGCAGTGGTGGCCAAGTGGTAACGGCCCCGACTTACGAGTTGTAGGTCGTGAGTTCGAACCCAAGCAGGCGCTTTACTTTGTGTAAATAATTTCATCACCACTGCTCTCAAAACGGTGAAGGAAAATATCGTGACGAAACCGGCATGTCCTAGAACAAAGAATTCGAAGACATGTGACATCTACCAACCCGCACTGGGCTCGCGTGGTAGATTACAGCCCACGCCCTCTCACAGAGAGCCTCAGGAGAGGAGGTCTGTGTCCCAGCAGTGGGAACATTAATAGGCTGATAATGAAAAAGTCACATGATGTTGTACCTTAATAATTATCTTTTCAACTCACGCCTTGTTCCCAGAAAATATAGATCGCCACCTTTATCAATATCACCAAAACTAAGAAAAATAAACAATCAAAAGTTGTACATATTCCGAAAAATATCAGGACGACATAGCCAGCAAAGGCAAATAAAAATCAGTGGCTTCGAAAATTCATCAGCGTGGTCAATCGAAATTACAAATTCACAACGTTAGGTCTGCCTTTTGAAAACAGTGCATGAAAAAACAAACGTTGAAAAAAGACTCGTCTCGCCTCCCGACACTCCCTCACTGCGAGTATTCAATATTTAATTTGCTTTTTCACTAGTCTACCGCCATCGCAAGCCCCGCAAATGGATCAGTCCGTCTGTCTGTCCACAAATCTAGCTAACGATCCGTATAGCTACAGTTTAGTCTGAAATGATCGTACAAATACGGGTGTTTGATGTTCATTGTTTCAATATCGTAGAAGCATTGTAAAGGACTATGTTTATTTTCTAACTTTTGTTTCAAATAGACACAATTTATTCGAAACTAACCGTTAAATTAGCTTTTCTCATTACATCATAATTTGAGAACTTATTTTGGAATAACATAAAAAATAAATAAAAAATTTTAGGTATCGGTACTATTATTATCGCCAAATTCCTCATCTAAATCTGATCTTCATTGAGAATCTTTGTATTTTATCTTGTACCTAAGTAAGTACTTATTATAAAAAGAGCATCGATTAGTGCGTTGTGTCTCAGTTTTCCCATTATTGTCATGAGTCAGAGCGGCCGGCAGCGCGGCAGACGCTCAGTCAATATTTATACTGCACACCGATAGCTGCATCTACTACACAAGGAGATACGATTTTGTAAGATAAATTATCTTTGAATACAAACTGGTTGTCGTGATTTTTATCGCAATGAGTTGCTTCACATTACACGTGAATTAAAGTTTGTCAAATAATCAAAAATGTTGCTATTTAACTTTTTGATTTTTTATGACGACATTGTAAATGTTTACAGAAAACTCTCTCCTCCTTAGAGAAAAAGTAAGTTTTCTGTCAATATTTTTGCTGTTGATAAACCCTCTTCCAAAAAATAAAAAATTCTGTAGCTTCCACAGGATCACAGGTTTTAGAGTACTGCAGCCAAGTTGCAACCTATCGGTTACCAAAGGGCCGCCAAGTGAACGTTTGCTGTGCAAACTTTGCCAGATGCGCTTTTGCGCCGTTCCCTTGTGAATGACGATACCTCTTGCCCCGGCTGGTGCCCTGGTACTTGCTCTGTTAAGAAGTAACAGGTCTTTTGTGTTAAAAGTGCACGAAATTAAAAAGTTACATTAGGACTAAAAAATTATTGCGTTCATGGCGGTAAATAATGTAATTCATTCATTTATTACTAGATAACTTAGTAAGGTTTTCCCTTTTGTTAAGTCCTATGGTTTATCCCCTAACTGAGTTTGAGGATAAAACGATAGAAGATAGGATGGGAAAGCCCGAACGAATGCACGAAATAATTTCTGAATTAAATGAGTTTTATAAGCAAAAGGCTCGTAAAATTATTTCTAAACCACATCAAAATTCTTAAAGCGATTTTTAATAGCAAATACTCGTACAGTTGTTTTTTACTGCTACAGAACAAAAAATATATCTTTAATACCTGAGTAAGACATAGGCAATTCAAACAAATAAAAACATAACAATAAACAATTTCTCATCTCTTAAGTGAAATTGATAACCACCAGAAAAAACCTTTTACAAAAGCTACACTTCAAGAAGTCCATTAAAGTACATAGTTAATACATCCTTCAAGACGTGAAATGATTCCATATACAGTAAGACCTAAACTTAGGTTCCAAACGAAGTTTCATCAATATCACTCAATATCCGTCGCCTAGACACGTCCTAGGTCTCATCTCGAGGTGTCTAGATACGTCGGATACCTAACCTACTAGACAGGAAGAAGATAAATAGCGGGTTTGCCGACAATTAATTCGACTATATTGTACTGACGAGGTCACAAACTTAAAATACTTACTGAATACAAAAATTTCATAATAATGACGTCATTCTATTTAGGAATTTTACACGTTGTAAAAAGAAAACCACATAATTTTTAAAGAGAAGTGTTGCACAAGAAAATTTTGAATGTTTTTAGTAACAAGTTACAAGTACAATTAGTAAGAAAATCTAGATCAAACAAAGTTGTATTACAATATACTAAATCCAAGAATCCCTGTTCAGGTATATCATCTGCTGTCTAGCCCTAATGATCTTGTTAGAGCCGTCACAAAACATCGTTTGAAGTGACGTTTTTCCTGACAGATTGTCAGCAACATGAAAATATCAAGCTCAATGTATGCCCCAAACGAGTATTAGGCAGATGTAGTACCTGTACCTACCCTCATTTCGCCAGATTCTTTTTATTATGGAAAGGAGTCCCAATAAACTACACACATCAAAAGTGTCTAGGGATCAACATATATTTTTGCAATAACTTTTCTCCTGATTGATATTAATTAAAATTTTCTTTAAGGATTCATCAAATAAAGTGTTTTCGTTTGTCACAGTAACGATAAACCAAGTCACCTTTGCATTAATAAAGAAATTTGCCATTTTCCTAATAAAGGGATTTTTGACATTTGAACCACTAACATTAAAGTTCGAAAAAAAGACTGAAATAACAGTTTTCTTTAAAATTTTATTGGGTAACTTAAACAATTAATAATCCGTGTTTCTACCGCGAACACTAACAACACAAGAACATCGGTTTGGCATACTCAAAATGAGTTCATCCAAATCACGCTGTGGAATGGCCGCCCATGTTCGTTGCAACAACAAAAAAAGGTCTTCTTGCGACTGGATACCCTCCATATTCGGCAGAGCTCTTCTCTGTAGCATATCCCATGCATGCTCAATCGGGTTCAAGTCTGGCGACTGAGCAGGCCAGGGCAGGACATTGATGTTAGCTGCGGCGAGAGTCTGTCTTACAACTCTTGCGGTGTGCGGTCGTGCATTATCATGCATTAACTGAAATAAGGGACCGATTTGCACTTGTAGAGGAACGATGACGTCTGATACAATCGTCTCAGCATAAATTTGAGCGTTGAGGTTGCCTCTAATCCAAATCAACTCAGTTCTTCCGCCGATCCAAATACCCGCCCATACCATGATGGTTCCACCACTATAAGGATGGACTTCCTGGCAGGATTTTAATCGCTGTTGGCGTCCAGGGGTTCTCCAGTGTCGTATACGTCTTGTATCCGGTCTCATACCAAAACGAGACTCATCAGAAAAGCACACGAAACGCCATTGTTCTTCTGCCCAATTTCTGTGTTCAAGAGCCCATTGATATCGAATCCTACGATTGTGCATTGCTATAGGTGGTACCCGTAGCGGTCTTCGGGAATGAAGGTTCACTTCATGCAAGCGGTTTCTGACTGTTTGGTTGCTAATTAAGTTCCCTGAAGAGTGATGAAGCCTCACGGCTAACATCATGGCGGTTATTGTTGGAGCTCTTCGAGCTAAGATTTGAATGTATCGGTCTTGTCTCCGTGTGGTGCAGCGATACCGTCCTCCATGGCGCTCAGCCACGGTACCAGTGCTTCGGTAACGTGTCCAAAGTCGACTGATAACACTCTGACTTGTATTCAGAGCTAAAGCCACAGTACGTTGCCGGGAACCAGCTTCTATCATTCCCACGGCTCTGAGCATTTCTTCCCTGCTTAAATGACGTCGCTGCTCCATAATAACGTTGGTTTTAATCAGTAGTAGGGAAACAGTAGCACTAATAATGTCTTCAATGCGTTGTATGTTTTTATAGGGAAAATATTGACAGCTGATTTTCATCTTTTACTCGAATTTGATTCACAGTTCCTGATTCAAATTATGAAATGCACCAAAAAGGATCCATATAAATTTATAAAATCATAAATTTATTACAAAGCCACATCTCAATCTCAAGAAATCCGCATAAAAATGCTTGATCCCTAGACACTTTTGATGTGTGTATTAACAAGAATCGAGAAAAGTTCAGACTATAATAGCTAGTACTGATAATTTTCTAATCTAAGAAAAAATATTTTGCCCGACCCGGACACCACACGCTCAAGACTAGACAAACGAATCAGTCAGAAAACATTCTTACATGTCCCCATAATCCTAACCATCCCCTAATCGCATAAATCGTATTCTAAAAGATGGCGAAGGAGGGAAAACAAATAAATCAAAGTAACAAATAGTGTTCTTGTCGGCAGTACCGCTACCACTTTAATTTATGTACGAAGGGTCTGATTGATCAATAGTCAATAACAAAATGACGACACGCGCTCACCGTGGCTATATACGTATACGTACACACTCACACAAGGAAGGAACTAAGTATCTAATTATTATTGAACATGACAGATGATGAAGGAAAACTTCGTGAGAAAATATATGGCTAAAATATAATAAAATATATGGTTAATTTATATGCCTAATATAACGTGTTTTTTTTTATATCCCATAACTCTAGGATATGAATGAAACCATATCAAAGAATCAACTGTATGTATATATAGTAATAGAATGTATGGCTAATCTTAACTTAAATATTAATATTAATAAATACGAAAATGAGTTTGTTTGTTTGTTTCGCGTATTTACCCAAATACGGCGAAGCAAAAGAAGGGTTATGATTTTGACCGGTATGTATGTTCATCTGTTACCTCATAACTTCTAATTTACTTATCATAATTAGACAAATGAGGTATCGTTGGAAGCGTCTTGATCGTCCGCTGATATGAAAAATAATTAAAACATGTTAATAACTCGAACAGATAACGTGTGACTACGGATTTTGAATTTGTCTGTCTGTGATGTGTTTATTATAACCTTTTTAGTTGAATTTTTGTCGTAGTTGGGTTTTAGTTTTTATAACTTTTATTTTTTAATTCTTCTGCTCGGCGTCCGTAGGATTTCATTGCAAGATGTTCAGCAGAAATCAGCGTCTCTATATCTAGGGGTTAAAGAGGATGGATGGATGAGTTAAAGAGGAGGGATGAAGCTTGTATGGATTTTCTTAATTTTTGCCGATGTGAGTCCCATCGGGAACACGGATTGTAATACAATGTCAAAATACAAGAATGCGATTAACACTCGATCGATCCGATAACGTTCAGTTGAACCATAAAAGTGCAATAGTCACTGTTGCACTCATTACGATCAAAGAATGCACCGGTTCTTTAATTAAAGATGAATATTAATTATTACCAGGGCGCAAGAAACTCAAGTGACCTTTAAAACTTTTCTGTTTGTTTAGTTATACGCGCCAGGATTAACTGATAAGCTACAGGTTATAACTTCGTGAATATTTTTAATGCTACTGGATTAATTGTATAATGTTGAAGCGATCGTACAAAATAATACGTCAATTAATATTTATAGGACGGTAGTTTTAATTTGAGGCACTTTTTTTTTAAACTGATTACAAATTAGAAAGAGTCCCTGACCCTAATTGCATAACACACGATCAATCACAATCATTTTCATTTTGACAGTTCAACAACATTCATCGCGTTATTTACGTTGTTGAGCAGACACATTTTTAGAACATATGAAGCAATAGATTTGCATTCTCCTTCAAAATTATTCAGATTGAGATGTGCCTGTAATGTGCTCATTTGGCGAATTTAAATTAGTACTTCCTAGTTCCTTTGATAGATGTCCTGGTGGCTTACTACGGATCCCCAAAGGACAATTATTATTTTCAGTTTTTAAAGATGGCCGAAACTAATGTAGCCTTCATAATGATGAAATACGGTAAGTACGGAGAGAGTGAGTGAGGTGAGAAAAACGTCTTGAGGAGGTGCTTGTGTCCATGGATGGGTGGGTCCTCCGTGTGGTCTCGGCTGTCGTTTGTAGATCTTTGACAGTCGTTGCGGGTATTTAGAAGCCCAAAAAGTCTGACAACCAGACCAAGGGGTATCGTTTTACCTAGTAACTAGGTTGTGGAGGTCAGATAGGCAGTCGCTCCGAGTAAAATACTGGTATTCAGCTGCATCCGGTTAGACTGGAAGCCGACCCCAACATAGTTGGGCAGGCTAAGCAGATGATGATAATGGTAAAGGAAAACATCATATCAAATATTGAATGTAATTTTAATGTCATCTTTTAATTAATCAGTAACATGCACGGCTACTTTGCACCGCTAGCCACCTGTCCTAGGAGCATGTGTATGCGCAATCATTTTAATCTGTACACCTAGCGGCTAGGGACACATGCTGCTAATGGCAAATGGGTGATGCACCTGGTGGGCATAAAAACCTCTTTGTGTATCGTTCTAATATAAACATTTAAAAAAATGTCAGCCAGGTGTATACAACGCTACAAGGTTCCTTTGGTTTATCTTGTTTTGTTAGTAATAATTTTGTGATTATTCACAAATGCTTACGGGTTTCGAACTCAACTCAAAGCAAATCAATCTTCCTAGCCTTTTTCCCAAATATCTTGGGGTCGGCTTCCAGTCTTACCGGATGCAGCTGAATACCAGTATTTTACATGGAGTGACTGCCTATCTGACCTCCCTTTGGTAAGACTGGTGTCAGACAGTGATGCCAGATTGAGGGGAATCCCCCCAAATTTGGGGGTTTTTTATAGTTATGGGGGGAGAATTGGGGGGACAATATTTTTGGGGGGAAATTTGGGGAGAGAAAACTGGGTTTGGAGGGAATTGGGGGATTTTTATTAACATAACTATAATCTAGGAAAGGCCGTGATGATTAAAAAATGTATTATCTAAACGCATCGATCACTAATAGATCAATGTCTGAACGCGATTAAACCACAAAATAATCGTCGGCAATGCAGTCGAAATTTTGTCGTTGCCATTTTATAAAGCTGTTAAGGAAAGAGCCTTCTCTCAAGTAGCTGTTATTAAAGACAAACTTCGAAACAGATTGGCCGTTCACACTGCCGAATCCATCTTGAGAATATGATCATTGCTAGAAGGATGTGGATGTGTTCATCTTTGACTGGGTTTCCGGTCTGACCTTCAAAAAGTGAAACGTTTTAACGTTCAAGCCTCGCGGTTTGACATTGACGCGCGCTTTACGTCATTTAAAAAAAAAAAACTGAAAGTTTGGTGTTACCTATAATTTTTTGATTATTTTACGTCTAATTGACGAGAAAGTTTTACCAAATGTGGGGGTTTTTTTTTTTTCAAAACGTGAATTTTTGGGGGATTTCGGGGCAGGTTTGGGGGGAACGCGAGACGGTCATCTGGCAACACT
Organism: Conistra vaccinii; assembly: GCA_948150665.1. Taxonomy (NCBI): domain Eukaryota; kingdom Metazoa; phylum Arthropoda; class Insecta; order Lepidoptera; family Noctuidae; genus Conistra; species Conistra vaccinii. Next base: position 2,672,169 of record OX411334.1, on the reverse strand, counting down.
GGTGTCAGACTTTCGGGCTTCTGACGACTCGTAACGACTGTCAAAGATCCACAAATGACAGCCGGGACCAACGGCTTAACATGCTTTCCGAGGCACGAAGGAGTCTCGGTATGTGAAGATGGTCACCCATCCACTGACCAACCCCGGTAAGCATAGCTTAAGCTGATGGATCGACCCGTGCGGCTTGTTATTACTTAGCCACGAGCTCCTCAACTCAAAGCATTTATTTCAATTAAACCATTTACAGGTACTGAATTGTCAAAGAGTCGGTCAGTTAGAAAGGCGAAGCTAGTTGCCCATTCCAAAACATAGATCTCTATGGAGAAGAACGGGCAAGAAACTCCAAGGACACTCTTTTAAATCAAGATATTATAAAATTCTGGGTACCTACTTTATTCTTGTTGCTATTATGTGAGAACAATGTAAAAAACAATTCAAAAGATAAGAGATGACCAGTCTCAACTGACGCCGCCCGTTCACATGACGCGTGGATCAGCGCCATCCAGCTCAACCATTTTGTAGGGAACCGAATGATCCAACTTGTGATAATGACAATGATCTCTGTCAATGTCATTCAGGCGCCAAATGGTCCTTGTACCATTCTAGCCTAGTCTCGGATTTGCCATATAAGCAAAGACTTCAAAGGCCTGTTTCACCACCATTTTTTTTGGGTAACTTATCTATAGATGATGATTTCATATGAACTGATTTTCGTACATAAGTTTAAATGATTTCTTTTAAACAACCGAGTGTTTTATAGCGACTACTATCCGAACACTGTGAAGCAGGCCAATTTGTCTTTTCTGAATTCTGATAGTTTTATAGCGGTATATGAAGAACAGGATGTAAACTTCACACATCCTCTATAGAAACGGGAGGATCCTCCGAACAGACGTGTGATTAGTCCGGTGGACTAGTGCCCGACGATGAATATTGAGACGTATATATGCTAATCGCGCGGCAAACTCTGCTTGCGCGATACAGGATTTTTCGTGTCGTCAGTATGATGCGTTCGCATGTGTCGATGTAGTTTCTTAGTCTTCGATGTTAAATTGACAGGTAAATACCTGATATTACCTTTAGGGCCACTAATTTTAAGGACAGTATTGAAAAAACGCAACCGAAGAGCCAATCGCTCAGCACTGTACCATGCGTACCATACCACTCAAACCCTTTAGAAAAAGGATGGTAACTTTAAATATACATACTTTCTTTCTCTACCAAAGACTATAATCGTGATGTCATATTAGTATAGGGGCGAGCCCATCCTAATAGGATTGTATATCATAAAGTGGACAAACATCCCGAAGAGATTCTTCGCTTATCTTACGCGCCCATTATTTGCTCGAGGGGTGCGCGGAAGCATTGGGGTTCTGGTATAAAGTTAACTCCTTGAAGTCTTGGTATCCTGGTACACAGATATAGGTTACAGTGACTTTTTTGTGGTGAAAGGCGCTTACCAACCAGTGTAGCTACTTATCGCTTGTCGCAGTGGCTAAGTGATTAGCATCCTCCAAGTCCGGGTTCGATTACCGTGCACATGATATATTTTTATAGTTAAAATTACCAGAGAATATCCTTATTTGAGTTTTGAGGCATGAACAACTTATAATAATATGTTTGCAAACACGAAAATTAACATCCTCCTTTCGAAAATGAGCTTGATGGAACCACAAATATGATTTTATCAGCAATTTAGACCGTCAGAGCAGAAATCATCACTTGGAACAAAAATACGTTCCCATCCAGCCCCGGATCTAGGGGGGACAAACCGGGGTGATAAGGGGTGACAAATTCAACCGTAGCAGGTAAGTGCACCACCCAGCACACCGGAATCTTGCAATAAATGAGACGCGCAGCACATAAAATCTTTCTATTTCTTTTTTTTTTAAGGCGGTTTTGGTGGCCGAAAGGGGCGCCTGTTGGATTGGCACATTATCGATCGATAAAATTTGATTATTGTGTTGTTACCAAAATTTTCACTCGGAGAAAATACGAATTTCGCGGGCTACCTTAGAGCATTCTCTTAGTATTAGCGGGGGGCGGCAGACGGCACTTTTTGCCCCGCTTCAAAAAAAAAAACATCTGGCAGTTTTGGGGACTGCCGATAGAAGTGAAAACTAAGTAACTTTTTGAGTAACGCCATCTAACGAGAATGTCAGGAATTTATGTGGCTTGCTGTCAGTAGGTACAAGAACAAAAGCTGTAGCTCCATTTAAAAAATTCCAAAAAAAATTAAATAGAGTGCGCTGTCAACAAAAAAAGTGCTCAACGCGCCTTCGGTGACGATGACGCCAGTTCCATGATTTTTGTTCACCGAAAAAGTGCTCAACGCGTCTAAAGAAGTTTTCACTTCAAAAGTTGTACCCTCCAGCAGACTACTTAGTCTTGTAATTGTTATATCAGCGGCAAATGTAAAGTAACTAGACCAGTATTGACTAAATACCATTTACAATAATTACGTATGGAGCCTAAAGGCCACAATGAAGCGTTATTAGTGAACTAGTCACACTGGCCGCGACAAATGCTAAGTCATTATGGTCATTATATGAGCCACTAAAGTGCAATTTAGGTACTCGTTTCTTTGAGAAAATGGAATGAATAAACCTATTAAAACTAATTAGTCTACAAATAAATTGGTTTAAAACTACTTCGTAAAAATTTAATCAAATTATTTTTGCAAACATGGGTAACAGGGATATTGACTGGGAAAAAAAACTATTTAGTCCGTCAGTCCGATAATAAATAGTATATTATGCAACTAACGAATAAAGGACGGATTTAAAGCGAGGGCCATAGATGAATCACGATCAAGTGAAGGATTCTAACGACTGAATCACGAGCGCAGCGAGTGATTAAAGTGTTAGAATCCTGAGCGACGCGAGTGATTCATGGCCCTCGATATAAATCCGTTTTATTCAAGAGTTGCATACTATACTTTATACCATGACTACGAGAAAAAGAAAGATTTAAGCAAAAATAGACATTTAATAAAAGGTTAACACGTTCAGTGTCGGGAGCCCTCCTGGAGGGTTCACCTACTTGGATATGGGATGTCGGGAGCCCTCGCGGAGGGCTCATTTTAAATGTAGACATTCAGTGTCGGGAGCCCTCCTGGAGGGTTCAGCTACTTGGATATGGGATGTCGGCAGCCCTCGCGGAGGGCTCATTTTAAATGTAGATGTTCAGTGTCGGGAGCCCTCCTGGAGGGTTCACCTACTTGGTTATGGGATGCCGGGAGCCCTCGTGGACGTTGGAAGTGAAACCTCCCGGAGGTTTCACTTACAACTACGAATAATAAAAGTCATAGACTTTTATGGCGGAATGATGAGTTATGAGTTCTATGAAAATGGGTGGAGTCGAAAGTGTTAAGGAGGTTGTATAGCATTGAGATAGAGGTCGAATACATTGGTGTGTTCTAAATTCAAACACCAAAATAGTGATTAAAAGAGCTTTTTATTCACTGTTTTCAGTGAATAAAATAAGCTTTTTAGAGGGGGAATGGTATAATAGTATATTATGCAACTAATGAATAAAGGACGGATTTAAAGCGAGGGCCATAGATGAATCACGATCAAGTGAAGGATTCTAACGACTGAATCATGACCGTAGGGAGTGATTCATGATGATTGAATCACGAGCGCAGCGAGTGATTCAAGTGTTAGAATCCTGAGCGACGCGAGTGATTCATGGCCCTCGATATAAATCCGTTTTATTCAAGAGTTGCATACTATACTTTATACCATGACTACGAGAAAAAGAAAGATTTAAGCGAAAATAGACATTTAATAAAAGGTTAACACGTTCAGTGTCGGGAGCCCTCCTGGAGGGTTCACCTACTTGGATATGGGATGTCGGGAGCCCTCCTGGAGGGTTCACCTACTTGGATATGGGATGTCGAGAGCCCTCGTGGAGGGCTCCTTTTAAATGTAGACGTTCAGTGTCGGGAGCCCTCCTGGAGGGTTCACATACTTGGATATGGAATGCCTTGGATTGGTGTGTTCTAAATTCAAACACCAAAATAGTGATTAAAAGAGCTTTTTATTCACTGTTTTCAGTGAATAAAATAAGCTTTTTAGAGGGGGAATGGTATAAATAATATTAGACACGTATTTTTTGCTTTATCATATTATTAAAAAAATGGTTTAGATAAAACGCATTAAAGTTCGGGGAGTAGGGGCTCGCTACGTCACACGTCAGTATAAAATCTACCGGGGAGTGACGTCATGCAACATAAATTAACTCAATGTATTGCCGTAATCTTTATAATACGTAAAAAAAAGAAAAAATACGTGTGCAATATTTTTTAACCGACTTCCAAAAAGGAGGAGGTTCTATGTTCGACTTTTTAATAATCTACTTAACGGACCTAAAAAGTTTTTTTATCGACAACCCTAATGTTTTTTTTTTATAGTAGTCCTGCAAACTCTATCAATCCAAAAACGAACACCAAGATTACTAACCTATTACAAAAAGTGGTATAGGTAACAGTGTATCGAATAATTCTATCTTGTTGTATGAGGATCGAACGAATTAGTTGTTAGCATAATAAATACTTATGTTGACAGTAGCATGGCCCGAGGTAATAGTAAAAATTCCAAACAAAACAAACAATACTGCAAAAACCCTCACATACCTACAGATCTCCTCAGTTCACAATCTACCTACAGACACAACAAATACTGCCTATTATACTTTTATGCGAAGTAAAAGTATTCGTATCGAATGCAGTCGCAGGGCGCGCGTTGACACCCGCTGCACCGCGCGGGTGTCGGGCCGTCCAAGGCTTTCGATCAGGCCGCTGAACCCTGTCCGTTAATTATGTCGCTATTATTATCCTTCTTTGGACCTCCGACTATTAATACACCGTATTTACTGTTATTTAGGCCTGTTTTATAATTATGTGAGGGTTAATTCAGGTCCTCGCCATTCATGTTGAAATCTTTGGCATTGTTTGGGTCTAGTTTTTTGTGTGCAACTATTTAGTTGAAGGACGCAGCAAGTGCATATCTTGAATGTGCCGTTGTTAACTCGCTTTAGTTGATATAGCTATGAGATTACCTACTATTGAGATAAGTTAGTAAGCCCAAGCTAATAAAATTGTTCAATAAGGAATTATGTAGAGATTTAATTGCATATAAAGCCATAATAGCATGAAACTTTTTGTCTACGAGTATTTAAACAAACTATTTTTGAACACTTCATCAGTTTTTCCTGTGTTAATACCTAAATCATTTTGTTCTCCTCTTGGATGTTCTTTAGGAGTATGAGGAACAGGGTGTAAAGTTCACTCATACACCATAGAAAAGGGAGGATCCTCCGACCAGACGGGTGTTATGTCTGGCGGGCAACTGCCCGTAAGTTGATTTCGGATAGTCTTATCTATGTTTTTCGCTCGGTAAACTCTAACTGCGCGATGCAGGAATTGTGTGATCTCATGTCTTTACTGCGTAGTTCGTATGTCGCGGTGTAACCGCTACAGTTCACACCCTCGAAGTTGTTCTAAAGAGTTAAGTGCAGTTTATAATGTACCAGCTGACCGGACAATGTCCGACGATGTCCTGTTTCCGTGAACTCGATCGCAGCGCCACCTACCGGATCCAATTATTGTGAATCTAAACCATCCAACACATACAAAAATAAAACATAAAATCGATCCCGCCTTTTAGGAATTCAGTGAAGTGTACCTACAGAAGAATTATCTTAATATTATAAATGCGAAAGTTTGTTTGTTACGCTTTCGCCCTAAAACGGCTTAACAGATTTGTATAAAATTTGGCACATGGGTAAACCATGACCTCGGTTAGGATATAGGATACTTTTTATCCCGATATTCCCACGGGATCGAGACCTATGCGGGTTAAACCGCGGGGTGCATCTAATATAGGCTGTATAGGTATAAAAAGATTATGGAAAATTATTTCAACAATGAATACGAACGTAAACATACAATTAATTAGGTTGATTGATTGATTCCTTTCACCAAAATTCACTGTAACCGACACAATATTCTGGTAATTGTGCCAACCTATTTATTGTTCTAATTCACCATGACTGCCAAAGCCACAGGGACTAAAATCATTAATATACTCTTCCATAGTAACGCCATGGTGAAAGGAGGGGTGTGCCAGAGTCCTCGACCCCAATACAACCCTCCGTGACCCCATACAACGACCAGGGCACCATGAAACGAGAGTAATACAATTAAACACCTACAGTACTAAGGGGCTACCTGTATCTTCCGATAGTACCTACCGGGTGGTGTAGATTATGGAGATCAATTTTATTACTAGTACAGTGAAACCTGGATAACTGGGACATTAAAGTACCTGCAAATTTATCTCACTTAAAGAGGTACTCAACTCACCCAGTGTTTCAGATATTCAGGTATAAATAAATATCTCTCTCCATTAATAGAGGTGCGAATAGAGGTTATCTCATTTATAGAAGTGCGATTATTAAATAAAATAACGTAATTTGTAAACATTATACTTGTGTTTCTTTTCACAGTTTTCACTTTCATAAACGGATATGAACTTTAGTTTTTCACGTATAAAGACTTAAGCCTTCGTTTCGGCATTTTTCGAATAAACATCCAGTCGATAGCAAAACCAAACTAAAACTGGAGGTCATTTAGGCACATAAGAAGTAGTAGGATAAGTGAGAAACCTCCATAGCTGTAGAGCTATGGACGTTTCTCACTTATTCAAGTCCCAATTTACCAAGTTTTACTGTATATATGAGAAATATGACTAGAATTAAGAAATACAAAGGAAAAGGAGTTAGCACGAGTTTGATATATGGTAGCTGTTAATATTTAATTGCCCGGGCGATGCCGTGGTGGCTCACTAGTGTTCTGGAGTAGGTAAATTGGTGATCGCAGTATATACTTATATTCGCACAGAACGCATTGTTAAATATACCTATACGTACATTTAAATTACTTGCCTAATTGTTTGCACTGATATAGTATTTTCTGGATTCTGGACTAAACCCAAAACATATTTGATCATTTTAGTAACTGCACCCGAATAAGCAAAAGTTTATGGCTATATAACGAAATAACTTAGTTTTCTCCATCGAAAAGCCGAGAAGCAAAATCTCTTAGGCTTAAACAGGAAATATACAACTTTAGAGCTTTTTCTTCACACCTGTACACGTAGCATCAAAAAAAGTGACAAAGTGTCAAAGTGACAGATAATGATATCTGTCACTTTGTCTATTCTTACGTCGACAAACCCCGTTTCTATTGTGCGTGCTGAACGAAAAAACCACCACTACAAGCATAAAGGCGCAAGGAGCAAGCAAGGCGTTAAACACATAACATCATTCTTGAATTACAGCCCCATCAATGGTGTAGGTAGTAGTCACAAGTACGGGTACAGAATGTAGGTTCCTGCGTCCGAGCGTTCGATACCAATGGGATTCATCGAATTAAAAGCCGTTTCTCTATCTCCATCCATATACCTACTGAAACAGTTAGTTTATTGAAGAGATTTTTCAGCTGTAGTACATTACATGTTAAATACTAAGCTCTTAATAAGTAAGATCCCGGTAGTAATCATTTATCATTTTCTTCTTTCTCTACAGTAACATCACTCTTCAAGTTCCATTTTTCATGGCATCTACTGAAAGGTACTTACATTCGTTCGAGCAGTTTATTTCATAAAGTACAAGCATCCCTACCCTTCTTATCAAATCAAATACAATTAACAGTGTAATAAAATACCCATTAACTTATTATCGATAAAACCCGAATGCGGAAAACAATTTTGTCTGCGACAATACATCATAAAAGGGATAAAAGGACGCATATTAACGGGGGTATTAACCTAAATAAAATAAACGTATAAAAAGGGGGGGACAAAATATCAACAAAATTATGAAGGAATTGCAAGCTTGCTTGCTGTTCGTTGTTTGTGCTCCGATCAACTAGAAAGGGTGGAAAAACAAGGTAAAATTCAACCTATGGTCTCTCGTACCCACGTTTTAACCATTGCGCTATTGTGCCATAGTCATCACTTTCAGTCTTTTCCCAAATGGTCGAACTATGCAGCTGAATGTTGTTATTTTCCATTATGCGACTGTCTTCTGAATCGTTGATTATTAACTTTTCTGCGTCAAAAAACAAAAGGCAACAAATTATGTAAGTACCTGCAATTGACAGGTAATAACTTGAAACGGTTTTTAAAATTGTTGCTAAAACAATACAGCCCCTTTCAAAAAGACGCGTAAGTAGAGCATAATTATTAATTTGATTGACTTGAACTTATATAGTTTTGCACATTTTATTGTAGGTAGGTATCTGTACTCTTAAAAAAAATAATGTTATCTATTCCAGTAGATTGGAAGCTCGATCTCTTGCGTGGTTCTAGTCTCCTGGTAACAAGGGTGCCGGCTATGGGGGAACATGACCTAGTTTTGTGAAGGGTGCTCCTCTAACGGTGTGCACCATCGATCCATGGGGGACCTGCTGTTATAGCTATGGGAAAGATTCTACTCATCGCTTAGATTTATTTGTGATGAGGAATGAAAAAAAAATCACATAAATGTTTTAGTTCATTTGCCACTCGTGTTTGTTACTCATAAAAAATGACAAATGAAAAAGGTTTAAAAAATAGAATATTATTAAGTATGTCATTAAAAAGTCCAGAAACACCACATACATACATAAGTAACATAATACTGTATAATCAGCCTATTAATGTTCCCACTGCTGGGACACAGGCGTCCTCTCTGTGAGAGGGAGTGGGCTGCTGTAATCTACCACGCGGTCCCAGTACGGGTTGGTAGATGTCACATGTCTTCAAATTTTTGGTTCTAAGACATGCCGGTTTCCTCACGATGTTTTCCTTCACTGTTTTGAGAGCAGTCAAGTGGTGATGAAATTATTTACACAAAGTAAAGAGCCTGCTTGGGTTCGAACCCACGACCTACAACTCGTAAGTCGGGGCCGATACCACTGGGCCACCACTGCTCTCACATACCTACATGCCCAACACTAATTACGATAACTTGCCAATAATTACACCACAACAACCTTTCCCCTTTCCATTGTCCTCGCCGTATTCTGTTGCTAATTACAGAAAAGTGCAGCAGGTGGTCGAACAAAAGTTAGTGCAACAGCTACGTAATAATGTGGATGGACAACTTCAGCACAAACACGTACTCGTATATCGCTCTTGTCAGACTTATTGCGTGGTGCATAGGTCGTAGACCCTACTGAGTCACATTCGAACGACGAGCTTCTAGAATCATCATGGACATGTCGCAGGCAATTTGTATGATTCCGCTTTTTACAAACGGCGTCGTCCGTTTACAAACGCTCGCAGGTATGAAATATCCCGAAGGCAAAATGTAAACTGCCTTGTCATTTTATAGTAAGTATGCCACAACATTTGATGGACAATTCAAACGCCGTTTATAAAATGTCGCGACAAATTTATGTATTTAGTTATCCGGCACAATAAACGCTAAGATGTCCATGAAATCTGGAGCCCGCGGGACTCTTGCGGAATAATTATTGGTAAAAAACTGTCGAAAAATTGTGAACTGCAACAAACCATTTACAATTACTTAGATGCATATTTATACAACTTGGAAGACAATTTAACGATGAAATAATTGATGACCTGATTGCTGGAATAAACTGGCATTTGTCCAAACTGTGTTTAATGATGGTCACCCTCGAAATTATAACAATTTATTGAAGTAGTTGCCAATTTGCCTTCGGCATATTCCATAACTGCGAGCGTTTGTAAATGAACGGCGAAGTTTGTATAATGGCAAATCATTCAATCTGCCTGCGACAGATACAATACGAGGAATTTAATGTACCTATTAATCATGCCCTTAGAAGTTTGGTGTTAAGGAAAATAATTAAATAACTAAACAGACTCCTCATTTACACATAAGGTCACTTACCTGCTTTAAGGCTGCCTGTCCACCGGAGCGGAGAGGAGAGAAGAGGAGTGGAGATGTGTCAATATTAACCAATAGAATCAAAACTCCGCTCCCGAGGTGCGATTCTATTGGTTAATTTTGGCACATCTCCGCTCCTCTCCTCTCCTCTCCGCTCCAGTGGACAGGCAGCCTAATAGTCCTCTTATTCCAGGTGCATCGTCTTCACATATAAATATATAATTAAAGTATACAAGTTATTGTGAAAACATTTTAAAAGAGTAACGGTGAAGTTTCTTGGCCATTCTTGCCCATTTTATTTATGTAAATTTTGACGTTCAAAAGTGCCTTTTATGTTCCTAATTGAAATAAATTATTTGACTTTAACTTTAGTTATATAACGAACTAAGCGAACATATTGGTATTATAGCGATGAAATTCTTAGCAAGATTCCATACCTACTTACATAGAAAACATAATTCATTATGAGGTTACCAACTTTAATCTGCTCTTTTGAAATTAAATATTAATCAAGGATGATACAAAGTACCTCCTACCTACCTAAGCCTAAATGATAGACGAGTGGTTACATTACTTAATCCTAAGTTCGCTCTCACTTTAGTAAAATTCCTAGCTACTTTAGTTAGAAGATTGTCATCTCTTTTATTTAGATAACATATTCCCATGGCCGTATGGGAGCCAGAATCAACAAAATTTCACAATTAACTTTTTTTGAAACCCAAATAAAACGAGACAACAATAGGCGTCGAAAAAAGTAAAGTTATCCACGTGTGACGCGGAGACGACGCACCCACCCCAGCTGGCGAAGATTCAAACCTTTCAATCTGAGCAGCTGGCGAGGCCCTTATTATCCTAGATACCGCCTTAAGGAATCCTTGTCCTGCCAGTCAACGGCAACAAAGCCTTTATCCACACATATGCGGCCGTCAGCTGCCGGGACAGCTTGCGCCATAAAAAATAGGCCAATAACTCCGATGGCGAAAAAAAACTTAAAGAAATGTTAAAGATGGCGGCAGGTGCGGTGTCAGCTGCGCGCACGCACCTTTGTAATAATTGCATTGCGCCCGCGCTCGTTTTGTTTACCTCGCCGCACCACATAAGTTTTGTATCGTTTTGTGTCGGCCGCGTTCGCGTGTGATCGAGGATTTTAAATTAAATATAAGAAGCGATAAAATATAGGTGTAGGTATGCTATGTTATACTTATAAGTTATGACTGTGATAACTTATGGTCATGTTAAACGTTCGTTTACATTAGACGATAAGAAACAGCTGTTAAATTGTATTACCATGCGATGACTGTGACTAATGTGGTGTAATAGTCATTCTAGTAATCTATTCTGATTAGAAATATGTTGAAGTATTCAGGGCTTCAGACTTTCGAGTATCGTACGTGCTTTAAAACACCACATCAAGTAATTCAAAATTGTCTGAAAATGGTATATTTGAAATAAATGCTTTGCATTTGTGTTGAGTTTGATTGAGAAAATTGGTGGAGTCGAAAGTGTGTTCCACTTTCGACTCCACCAATTTTCGTTGAGCTCATCACCTACGCCATGCCGCCATACATACTTATTGCAAGTGGACCCTCCGGGAGGGTTCCCGGCATTACGTTTGCGCTAAAGTTAACCATCGCGAACGGTCAACGCGGCATTAGGCTTAACCGTGTTATAAAACACTGTAAAACGAAATGAATAAGTGTTTTCTGGGGGTCTTGTCGCTATAAGTAGTTTCCCACGTTTTAAATTTTTTGTGAATATTAGTAACCATGAACAAAAATAAAAAAAAAAACAGAAATTCTTGTATTTTAAAGCCAACGCATTTAGGTACTAATAAATCTTGATAAAATATACGCATCAGATTATGTTTTCACAGTTTATAATGCTGTATTCACTAAGAAAAACCTACATTTAAAATGAGCCCTCCGCGAGGGCTCCCAGCATCCCATATGCGACTAGGTAAACCCTCCGAGGGCTTCCGGCACTGAAGGTGTTCAATGCGATATTGCACAAACATTTTCAAATTCAAGTTTAACATGTTTTTTTTTGTTTTAGTTTACAACGCATCTTACAAGTTGCACTTGAGTGGAACCACCGTTACGATACAGATGCATCAATGGTTTCCCCAAATGCGGTGTTCCACCGTATGCTGTTTATCAACGGAGTTAAATGAGGCATAATAACAGTTGTTACATTACGTTACCGTCACGCTGGTAATCACTAAAGTGCTCGGCAGGGGTGTACTTCCATATTTCTGAATACGATGTTAAGATCCCATTCAGTGGTGGTTTTTTTGACAGGCTATTTTGATAATTTATTTCCAGGAAAAATGCCCAAAGGTTTTACACATGTCTTGAATTGCCATGGTCCAGCGAAAGGCAGCTAAATTTCTAGGGCTGCTCATGCAGCTATTCAGCATGCAAAATTCTAGGCTACGCTACAACAATATGCCGCCGGAGCATTCCACCATTCCTAAAAGATTGTTAAATCCAATTATTACTATTATTATGGGCAAGTCCTTAACAATTGATATGACTTTATCAATTCAGACAAAATAAGAGAGCGCTGCGAACAAAACAGTGAAGCATGCCAAAACTACACCTCCGCTCTGTGCATACACGCTCACACGCACACATTTACAACTTTTTACAATGACACTACAATCAAACTACACCACACAAAGTGCACACAATGTTTACGAAAGCGGCTTCAGTTCACTGTTGACAGCGCGCTGTCTTGGTTTTTTATTTGGTCTAAGTTCTTTGGTACGTACTTTTCTGTAGGTACTATCTGTATTTATCTTGAACATTACTGATATCAGTGAAGGAAAACATCGTGAGGGAACCTGGACTCTTAATTAATGTACGTAAGTCTGAAATCGCCAACCCGTCTAGAGGAAGCGTCGTAATCAAAACTCATGTCTTCTGTGTGTATGAGAAGGCCTTTGCCCTGCCGCCCGTGGGACAATAACGGGCTGGTATTATTATTATTCACCTCAATCATATTTTCCCACCTGCAAATCCAACTTAGATCGTTGAGTACGCAGCTGCTTTTGCCACCGGGGAACGATGAGAGGTCCTTGACTTATCAAGCCAAGCAATATACCTACATACATACCATAATAACATGCTTGTTCCACGAACAAAATATGGCAACCGACTACTATAAAGATGTTTACACTAATAAATCCCATTATTACACTCCCCGTAGAGTAAAGAATGCCAACCTTATAAACATCTTGACTTGAAGGCTCCATGTTTAACAACATTACAGTCTGATGCAGGGAGCAACGAATACCTAGTGTTTGATTTTTAATAGTGTCCGACCGAAATAGGGCCTTCTGCCGAAACCGAATCTTCGGTATCCGAAACCAAAACCAAAACTTTTTTAGACATGTTAAAAATCTATTGTTTACCTACTGAAAGGCTTATTTTTTACACATAAACAGACTGTTAACACGACATAAAAAATTACATACTTACTTAAAAAAAAACAATAATTTATTAAACATAACGCCGAACGACGCGCGATAATTCACGAACGCAGATTCAGTGCGTCTGAGGGTTCGGCAGATTTTCTGCCGAAACGGAAACTGTACCCTAATTACGTAATACACGATCAATCAGAATTTGAATCGTATTGAAACAGATTCCTAATCCATTGCTTCATAAGTTCGAAAAAAAAAACTGCTTAACAACGTGAATAACGCAATGAATGTTGTTGAACTGTCAAAAAGAAACAAATTAGTCGGAATCGTTTACGAAAATATGTTGCGTAATTAGATAGCTGATCCCGGAACTACAATCATGTTTTTGTCGAAACTACATTTTTTTGCCGAAATTTGCTGAAATTGAAACCGAAACCGAACCTTCGGTCGGTCACTAATTTTGAGTGACGAGCACTCTTTTAACTATGCGTGCTTTTTAGTCGTAATTGGAATCCTTAGTATAATTTTTAGTCAATGACAAAACTGAGCGAAGGGATGGGTACAAAAAGGACCTACCTTCTCTAAATACCTACTTGCTAGATAGATGCAGACTGCGCCTTCCTTGACGTATAAATGAACCTATTGTTCATTTATACGTCAAGGAAGGCGCAGTCGACATTTTTCTTCAGGCGTTTATTATAATGTTGAAAACCATCTTTTGTATTGTTCCTGTACTTTGTGGGATTTCTTCTGGTTTACAGAAGCAGACAACGAAAGAATGGTGTACTTTCAAAGATGGGTTTTAGGCGTTTTGGCCACAATTGATTATTTTTATGACGATGCCTAAGATAAATAAAGCAAGCTGTTATCCGCTTATTCATTTGAAATAAGTAGGTACTTTAATTACAAGCTTTTATTACTTACCTAAAGATGTTAAATTAATGAAGCTCTTGGCTAGTACATGATTTAATTACCTGCACCTGCTTAGTAGTTGATTCATAGTTTAGGCAACACTAATCGCTGAAAATGTTAAATAGGAAATCCTTAGTGTAGGTACCTGAAATATAGAGTAGGTACCACGGATATCGGTAGGTACCTATTGGTACTTACCAAACTGCTACCCCTTCTAGTTACCTTAATCTAATGCTGCCATCTCAAAAGGACGATGTTCAAACTTACACCTATACAAATAAATCATCCGGGCTCAAGTGACCGCCTGCTCGGCGCCCGCGCACGTGTCCGAGCATCTGCTCTCCTGGTACTTCATAATTAATCTACCTGCGGTACCTGCTCAGCCCTTCTTATAATACACACCAATTTGGAGTTTTAGAACATTAATAGGAGCGATTTTATTAATAACGAACCTATTATTTATTTCCTTACTATGTACCTATGTCTACCTGTTTTCTAAAGGGACTTTTTCCTTTGTAAAAGTCTTCGTGAAACACTGATAAAAAGGTTGAGTACAAATTGGTACGCCATTTATTATTGTCAAGTAATAGGCCCCCCAGACTCCCTAATGTTATGTAATTTAAAACTACTTTTGTATTAGTCTACACAAAGTAAAGCAGCCAAAATACCGCTATTGTTGGTATTATTATTGTAATTGATATGTAATAATTTAATGTCTTTGATTGTAATCAAGGACATTGTGTGTCAAAGGCAAATAAAGTACCAAAAGACAAAAGAACATAGAATTCCCAGTTTTTTTTTTCTTTAAGTAATGAGGTTTATACTTATTGCAGACAGTCTTAAGAGCGTTTATCCTAAAAGTTGGCAACGTCGCATATAACTGTCAAAAATTTACCTGTTTTGATTAATTTGGCAATATTACTGGTATAAACAAACACACTTTTACACGTCAATCATAATATTAAAAACATTTTAAAAACTAGATGAGGAGGGCGTTTCCTATCCGACTACTCTGAGAAGAAAGTCTCTTTTAATCCAGACATAATTTTGGTCAAATCATGTGAAGACCATGTACCTAGGTAGATTGATGTCTGAAATCAGATTGGATTGGAGTGGACCTATCCAGTCAGTGCACGCATTTGTCAGTAATCGTGCAGCTCAACTCACAACTTAAGCAGCTCAATGATTCAACGAACAATACCAAGGAAAGATTACTAGAGAAATATTATGGTCATGTCATATCACATTGGAACTTATTGTGAATGTTTTGACAAGTAGAGCAGACCGGTTAAGTTTATTGTGTTCGTGGGCGATTAAGAAGCCCTATGTAAACGGTCTATTGAATGTTTGGTTCTCTTCATCCGATACGAAAAGAGGGACTGGATTCAAGGAAAAGCCGTTATAATAACGAGAGACATATTATTTCAAAGATGTGCTATAAATGCCATTTATTTTGTAAAGTTTTTGTTACTAAGCCACATCCACCTACCGGATCTTAAAATAATCAATCTATACAGGGTGGGTTTTTGAGATGTAAGGGCTACCTTAACCGTTGCAGCTACAGTAACTGCGGTTTGAGTACTAGAAAAGTCAGAAATACAAAAAAACTTCTTACATTTTGTAAGAAATTAGACTAACCTAGTTTTTACGGTGGATAAAACTGGCCTCATTTTCCTGTAGCTACAACGGTTCAGGTAGCTGCCCTTACTGCCATCTCAAAAATCTACTCTGTATAATTAATTTATAGATAGATTATACTTTACTGCTTCTTTACTTTTTGTTTTATACTAAAATATTATAAAACGTAAACACTTTTCGTGTTTGTCTGTTTGACCGCTTAGTTCTTCTAAACTACTCAATAGATTTTGATGCGGTTTTCACCATAAAGGCTTTTGCAGACCAGAGCAACTTGTCGCGCGACGCAACACGGACAATACAATTTCTAAGAAAACTTCACGGTATAACAATAACCGGTGTCGTGTCGCGCGATAAGTCGCGCTGGTCTGCACAAAGCTTAATTCATTCATTCCAGTAGGTTTGTATATTTATTAAAGAAATCTCGACGTTTTGTCAAGTCGTAAAAACCATGCGAAGCAGGGCCTACTCTCTAAGCAAACTCCGTAGTTAGTAGTGCTTTGATCCCTGTATCACTTACGGTTTACTGTAAGTTAGACGGAGTATGAAGAACCCGTAACTTCGGCCGAACCTACGGAGTGCGCTAGGCCGAACCTACCCCCCAGGGGCGGGTCGCTAGTCAATATATTAGTAAATGGACTGATATAACCAAAAACTTCTTAATCATCGATGAAGGGATACAATCATTACATAGTTGAACAATATGTTAACTAAAGGGCATTCCAAAATATAATAACAACACTGAAATCAATATACTTGCATTTATTTTCAAACTTTACATTAAAATTTAATGTTATTTAAAACATTTACATTCCTTAGTAATTTTAACGTTTTTACAAACCTCTAAGACTGCCTTTATACATTATGTAACAAGTTTATAATTTGATATAGAACTTTGCAGAACTTAAACTTTAATGGATACAATGGAAACGAAGAGATAAAACATGAAATCTTTTTACAACAGTTCTATTATACTAAGACTCTCGCAATGATAGTTATGACCCTTTTACAAGAGCTACATGCAACAGTCAAAATACTATGGACAATGAAACCTACTCTTAATTCATACATTGACATTGTGCTATAGTCTGACCGACACCGCTGTACCGCGTCTTAGGTATGTGTGCAGCGAGACTTGAAGCAGTACAGGCCGCTCATTCGTCAACGCTCACAGCGTCCCGTCGTTCATTCGTCAACGCCCCCCCTCCGCCTCGCTGCGCATTCCTAAGGCGCGTATCGGCGGTGTCGCTCAAACTATATCTCTATAAATGTGTGAATTAATGAAGTCGGTTAATTGCTGACCCGTTGCACCTAACTCTATTGTGCGACATAATAATTAAGGGGGATGCGCCAAGGCAGCCCGCGAAATTCAAATTTTCTTACGTTTTTAACAATTTGCAGGTCAGTGCCAGGTTGTATCTTGATTAAAATATAATTTGCGACCGTAACAAATATCGCTTTACAGAATTATAATCATAAATGAATTAAGTTACCATAATCCTCAAGTGTCCTGATTTCATGAAATAGTCATTCAATAGGATTACATGAACTTAGAGAGTTGTATTGCTGATTCTAATGAATATAATTCTGTAAACCCATATTTGTTATGGTCGCAAATCATATTTTAATCAACATACAACCTGACACTGACCTGCAAATTGCAAAAAACGAAAGAATATTTGAATATCGTCTACCTTGGCGCATCCCCCTTAATAAAAGTTAGGTTAATGAATACTGTATGTTTTATTGAATTGTTTAAGATAATGTTTACATTTATGTATATTTGAACTATTTTTATGTGGTATGCTAAGGTAGAGTGAGGATATTACTTTTAATTAACTATGTGAATATTATGATACTACAAAAAAAAAGCGTGACCGGCAGTGGATTGCGATATCGACATGAGTTTTTGATTGAAATAAATAAGTTCGCTAATTTACACAAAATCAATAAACAAAATGACCTTCATTTTTAAATAAGGGTCGCGACACATTGCGGAACGTACGGCGCCGACACTTCAGCGACTAAATTATCGGTCGTAGTATTCGGTTGGCATGACACACCAAACACGCCGAACAGTCAGCGGCGTTTACTTCAGCGCGAAATGCGACGGAAAATTACCGCTCTTCGCTTGCCGCGCCGCCGAGATCCACCGAACGTTCAACTACGCGCGCCGAACTTTCGGTCGCGA
Source organism: Conistra vaccinii (assembly GCA_948150665.1). NCBI lineage: Eukaryota > Metazoa > Arthropoda > Insecta > Lepidoptera > Noctuidae > Conistra > Conistra vaccinii. Next base: position 2,654,086 of record OX411334.1, on the reverse strand, counting down.
TGCGTCGCGTGATGTGACGCTTGCTCATGAACGCGACGTAAATTTATATAGGGAACAGATGTGTCGCGACCATAAAAATCAATCAAACATGACTTCTGCTATTCCGATAACGTTTGCGTTTCATATTTATTCGAATCGATACTTGAAACGAGTACCAACAGTAATGCACTTATCGATATAAACGATCAATAATCCTAATGTGTTTTCACTCCAAGCACCTGCCTGTGACATCGACCTAGATAGCGCGCGCCTACACAAAGTTCCATATCAAATTAATTTTATTCCAACCGTAATTTACTTAAAACTGGCGTGTTCCGACCTAACTATTAAATATGAACCAGGTGGAAATACTTCATAAATGATGTAGCCTACCTTTTCAACTATAAAATGTTTTTAGGGACACAGTTTTAGCATCACATATGAAACTTTTATTAAACCAGGTTCATCTAACCGTTTGAATGTTTAGGCCTAATCTACGAATAAGTGATGATTATACAAAAATACAATTTCAAATTTTATTAACTTAAGTATTAACACTTAAGAGATCAGTCTTAAGATCCAGATTGCCCGGATCTAAAATTTGAAATGCATATTTTGAAACACATGAATCACCAAGAGCCTAGAAGTATGTTAATGATTTCTACCTTATTTATTAAATTAATTAGGCGAGATATAATTTAATACAGTATATTATTTTATAGAACAATCATCACGACCGTTTCTAGTTCGATTGAAGCGCCAGTTGGAACATGTCGGGTCGGCCTGGTGACACATACGTCCAATCAACACTAGTAAGTAACCTAAGTTGGATAGGAACATCAAGTATCGTTACCAGCTATTTCGTTATGTTGGTGTCTCGTCATGAGCTGTTCGTTTTACTTACATTCGTATCTCCTACGAGGCACGGCCTCGAGTGTGGCAGCAGCTGGGCTGTTCGTACTGAGTACTGCGCTCACGAGCCGCGCGCGTGGCGTGGCTCCGCCTCGCCGCACTCGAGTCCGTGGCCTGCTATTTACAAATATACTCAATAAACTCGATCAAAGTCACACTTCAAAGATATAGTAGCCAGTTCACTATTTAAAAAATATATTCTCACAAAAACTTCTCACTCTGTTATCAGTGTAGAATTATTCAAAACTATTGATAACTCCAACTCTACCAGGAATGTCCTGCCATGTGTGAATTATAAAAATGTGAAGATAAACACGACATCTAAATATTCATTAGATCACATTTTTACTCCACATATTCATCATAAAATGTAGTACAAGAATGTCTATTGCAAACTCAGATAATTAATTACACTATGCTGTTTAGTCAGGACGTAAAACTTAGGTGTTAGTAATTTAATGATATCTTCAATCCCATTGTTTAACATTGTACAGTTGAGCAAACCACGAAACAGAACAGTAGTTATACAGCACTCAGTCGAAAAAGAAAGGGTTTACAATAGTAAAATAATTTAATGTAGTCATTCACTCACAAGCTCCACTATAATTATCTCATATACGGGGAGACTGGCGTCGCGAGCACGCGGCGCTCGCACTGGACTGCCCCTCAATTCACAAATGTAAGTCTCATCACATCTACGCTACATAACTTCAAACATACCATTCAATATATTTGACTATACATCTATTCTATTTCATATACACTCACTAACTCCTCTGTAGCGAGTATTTTCCCCAAAATAAAAAGCTGTTTATATAAAAAGGTACACTACAAAAAAACCTCTCTTCCAAAAGCAGAAAATAAAAAGTATTATTCTTTAAAACACTCATTCGTTATATACAAAAATATGTGCTTACTCAATTCATAGATTCTTGCATTGTCAACATATAGATGGAATATTTCTTTATGTCTAAAGTATTTGGATTACTAGATGATTATAGAAACATGTAGTAAAAGGATCCCCTTATATATATAAAACCCAATTTAAAATCACTCCGTTTGGCGAAATATATATTCAGCTATTTATCTGAGTATTAAATATACTACAGCTTATAGCAAAGTTCTTAAACTTACATGCATATTTACAAAATTTACAAAAGAAAAAAATCAATGCAATAAGAAAATTGCGTTTAGCAAATATAAAATTGTTACCTCACTCAGAGAATTTTGTACACAGTTGAAAAACTAAATATGTTGCAAACAATAAATTGTTAAATTATCTTCACGGTAGCAAAATAATTTAATCTTGAGTTATAATATGTTTTAAACGTACAAACCTGTCTCTATCATAGGACAGCGTTTTAAAATAGCATGTGACATTTGAAAAACATTACGACCGTGTCATCTCGCTTGTCGGAAATTTCACTACACTGCAAATACAAATCAAAGGCACACAACTCCAACTGATCCTTTATATGATGATCTATTATCTAAAAGTAAGAACTTTAAGTAATGGTATCAACTATATATTTTATACATAGATATCGTACAATGGTCGTATTCATGTATGAAAAAATATTATCAATTTGACATAAATAAAAAAATAAACGATTCAACTTACTATCCAACAATGTCGTATCACGAGCACATCACAACAACACTTCACCAACACAACCATTGCCGAGGCGAACGTCAATGTCTAGCAGAGTACCAGGGCGGCAGAGGGGCCGAGGAGGCCCTAGTCGAAGTCAATGTCCATGTTGTACTGGCGCTCGCGCTCCGTGGAGTTGAGCGACGAGGTGGAGTTGGAGCTGGTGGAGTTGGTGTTGGAGCGCGACTGCGGCGCCCACACGCCGCCCGCCGTCACCGACGACGCCGTGGACATGCTGCCCGACGAGCTGCTGGAGTCGCCCAGCGCCGCCCACGCCGCGCCCGCGCCGCGCCGCGGCAGGCGCCGCACCAGCAGCTGCGTCAGCGACGCTGCAACACCACAAGCGTCAGCGAGAGAAGACAATGTAAACTACTACGCAGGGCCCACCACACACCACACTCATATACATTTATCGCCCAAAATAAAAATATACATCATTATACTTGGCCCCGGTTCGCACGGACGTATTTATCGCAACGATTTTTTTTCGTACGTTGAATTTTCAACTCTCGTTGTTCAGCCGAGCATTGCGAATCCAACAGAGCGCATCCAACGTGTATCCCAGCGCGTCAATGAAACATACTGTTGGATATTCAACTCTCGGCGGTAAGCAGAGCGCGTCAAAATTCAATACGCGAAAAAAAAACGCCGCGAAAAAAATACGCCCGTGCGAATCTGGGCTTACTCATGAAATAGTATTTTGTTATTATTACGCGATTTCTGACACATACCATCAACATCTTCATCAACGCAACAACTAAAAATGCCTACATTTGGCGGTAATATACAAATGACGCAGCACATGGTTTGCTTAAAGCAGCCGCAGTTAATAATAGATGCAAAAAGCTTTACAAAGTGTCACTAAAAGTGAATGTGGTCGGTAATATTATGTGCGGTGCGATGCTGTTGGCTGCTGGAAGTATATGAAATGTTGTTCAACCAGTGGGGAGTTGTAATTTACATGAAGTATGCGATCAAAATAAGAATAGAAATACCCTTGACCAAATCCTAATCCACTTCACCATGAACCATATGCATAATAATGCATAGGTATACTATACAGATTCAAATTAAATTAGCTAGTGAAACTCCGCAGACGTGATGGGCTTCGATATTCATGGGCCCCGACTCCGTGGGTGCTCGGGGGCTCCAGCATCCACGACACGTAAATAGTAGGTGCGGAGGCCTCATGCGTTTAGACAATAAAACTGATCAGTCAATCGGCTACACCTTTTAAAATTAAAATTGCAAAATGGACCGTCTAGGGACCCCATTAGGACTTTGCGATCGAATTCGGTCGTAAAGCGATCGCTATGTATGTCGAAACTGCAGCCCCTGGGTGCTGAAGTTTTCGAGTTGCTTCGTTTAATGTCTCCTCTATGGATATGGGTATGAGCACGCACTAGGTTTTCTAAAAGTTGCCGCCCCTGTCGATATCATCAAATATATTGTTAAGATATCGAAATCCATCATGTCTGCGGAGTTTCGCTAAATAATTAATTGACCCTGTATTTTTATCTTGACAGTCTCAACTAGAAACTTTAATGTCTAGAAGCGCAGGCTACACTGGAAACGAAGCGAAACCACGCTAAGTTCGTTTTCATCACACCTATTCAAAAAACGACAATTGCCTATAGAGGACAGCGGGAGCAAAATTCAACTTTGCTCCCTAGGGAGTTTGGGGTTTCTCTCTTCTGATTGGTCCACGCCGTGCTTTTGATAGCGTACTGATTTTGGTAGTTAGGTTGGAGGCGCTCGCATGAAGGTTTAATGTAAAAAAAAAAACGAGTACGTAGCTTTTTATTTTTCTCATAGGTAGTGATGAAAAACAGTGTGTATCACTCGGGGACAAAATATTTTGTTCTCGGGCGGCGTATATTGAATTCCTCGCTAACCTCAGGATTCTACTTTAGAATCCCTCGCTAAGCTCGGGATTCTACTATAGAATCCTTCGCTTAGCTCTGAATTCAAAATAACGCCCTGGAAGAACAAAATATTACTTTGTCCCCATGTAACACAAATAACTATTAGCTTTCTTCTGGGTCTTTTCATACTTCCATTTTCTTTTCGTTTAGTACGCGGTGTGAAGACGAGGAAGATACCTATACAAACTTAGCTTCGTTTCGCTTCGTTCAAAGTGTGGCCTACGCTTTAACGTTTCATAAGTCCCTTGGTTGTTAGAAAATGGAAAGCGTTAGGTGATTCGTATCCTTACTAGGATCGCATGAAGGTGCAGTGCAGTCTTACATAAGGACTCACGGTACTGGCTGGCGGAGGTGTCGCTGTTGGCGGCCGGCGTGCTGGTGCCGGTGGCGGGGGCCGCGGGGTCCACGGGGCCCGGCGGGGCCGCAGGGGCCTCCGGGGCCTCCTCGGGCAGCAGCGAGCGCCGGCAGATGGGACACGTCGCGTGCAACTGAAGCCACGGCGTGATGCAGTTCGCGTGGAAGATGTGGTCGCACTCTAACCGGGATACCGACTCACCTGGAATTTTTAACGGACATGGACACATTTAGAAAATATTGCTACATCGTTCACACAACGCGACGCCTAGAAAACCTAGCGTGTTCTCCCAACACAAATAAGTAATTTATAGGATGCTTAAAATAATACTATTATCTGGCGTTATACTGCTGCAAGTACCACAGGCTTTTGAAGAGGTGCATAATATAATCATTTAGGATTATTAGGTATCAATGGCGAGCGACGTGCTCATCCATCGGTGAGGATTGCTCACATAAGTAAGTAGGTAACAGGGATCTATGATTAGAAAGAGGTGTAACTCATCAGTCGTAAAGTTTTCCCAGTAGTCTGGAACCTGTTCTTCAGAGACCAGTACTGACAGTATCAAGTTTATAGTATATGCTACTAGTTTACCATACTTTGTAAGAGGTTTGACAAACCCTATTAACGCCCCTTATTAAAAGTCAAGGCACAAATACTCTGGTAGTGGTGTGTTCTTAGTGAACAACATATACCAGGCCACTATGATTAGCAAGAGGTGCAAACTCACCGGTCGTGAAGTTCTCCCAGCAGACTGAACAAGATGTGTTGGCCGCAGCCTGTTCTTCAGTGACCTGTACTGACGGCAGGGCTGCTATCTGTTCTCGCGGCAAGGGCGGAGGGCCCGCATTTTCTAGTTGACCTAACAACTGTGTTACTACTGCGTCTAGGCCTGGAATCAATACATAATTATATAGAATGCGATTATGTGATTTATTGCTGGCTATTAAAATGATGTCCTTAGTAGCATATCGTGCAAAAAAGAAGAGCAAACGAAACTAATGAAATTCATAACAACTCACAAGTTTTAGAAATTAATTGAGCGTAAGATATTTGTAAGATAGAATTACTCATTTACAAGAAGAGTTTCTCGCTTCAAAAACGCGATTATAGCAAGGAGACAAAAATGAGAGGAGACTGTTCAGTATAATATTTGCAACCAAACAGCTCTGCACTTCTGGCCGCGTGCATTTTCATAAATGCTATCGTAATTATTACCAGTTAGTACGTGTTCAACTACTAATCGCGTAATTCAAAACAAACCAATTCAAATCCTCTTTTAGTGCTACTTTAGATTTACCGTTTGATCTAGTTGTATTCAATATAACTTTTTAAACTATATTATTTCGTATCATTCCTGACAGGCGAGGAAAAATAACCTGGAACGTGCAATAACACTAAACTGAAGCTAAGCAATAAAAGCATTATGGTATAATGTATGAGCGAAAAGAGTAGTCACCTTCACCGCCAAACACGTAGTCCCCGGGCGCGCCCACCAGCACGAAGGGCGCGCCCGCGGTCACGGCGCCGGTGGCGGGGCGCGCGCCGCCGATCATCCACACGAGCTGCTCCATCAGCGTCTCGCGCCGGCCGGCTCCACTGCTAACAAGGGAACACACACTCACAGGAGCTCTCTGAAACCCTGATCGAGTCTCTGATCAGTGCTACAGTAGCACAATATTACAGGGTCCTAGTTCCACTAACAAACGATATTTTGTATGACAAATACATGTATCAAGAACAAACACAATCGGCAATCGATAATTCCGCCCATTGTATATTTTGTAAGTGTATGTCTATTTCTTTTTGTAATGTATAATCTGGTATACAATAGAATATACAACATTATTTTTTGTTTATACTAAACCTCTTAAGGGGTCATTGTACTCATCATTATGAACAACTTTCACTATGGGACCAACGCTGAAATCGCGAAAAAAAAATCAGCTGGTCCCTACTTTATGCTCGCATATCTCGTCAAAAAAGGCCCCATTAAAATAGATGCACAAACTTTTAGAAATCATTCAGACCACTGAAATAAGAACAATGGTAAAAAAAATATGAAAAACGCATTAGATACAAGTACAAGAAAAAAATCTGCTAACGAAAATACACTATATATATGTTGGTTACCCAAAGCCATTTGTTATTTTAGGTCAAAATAAAATCACTTTAATCAGTGTTTGTTTTTTGCTTGGATATCTTTGTTTAGATGTACTGAACGAGGTGTAAAAATGTGTCCATTTATTTTAATGGGACCGTGTAAGTATATAAATAAATAAAAGGAAACTTTTGTAAATTAGAGTTAAAGTGTAGATAGCCTACATACTCAAATAGCGTACGTATGTAAATAGTTTAACTAAAAATACCTAAACATATCGTGCAGGTAGGTATCATAAGCAAAATCTTTCTCTACTACTAGCTTATAGCTGTCACCAATCCTTTTGCTATTGCCATTTTATACTTCTAAAAGGGCCAGTAGAGTGCCTTCAAAAGATGGATTAAAAATTACAAATCGCGTACAGGAATAAACAGCGTGTTTGTGTGTACTTAATCCGTAATGTGCACTAGACACACGATCAAGCCCTCTTGCACCCCGGGGCATAATTGCACGAACGTGCGTGCGCCCCAAGGTCATTGATTTCTACTTACAACTCAACGATCAGTTTTCGAAATAATACTCCTATGACCTGCTTCAAAAGTATCTGAGTAAAATGTAAACAAATGGCTCAGAAAGTGTACCTGTAGATGCAATATGTAAGTATGATTATTTGAATGTTTAAACACAAAATTCTTATTTTAAATCGTAAAATTCTTATTTTAAATCGTAAAATTCTTATTTTAAATCGTAACATTCTTATTTTAAATCGTAAAATTCTTATTTTAAATCGTAAAATTCTTATTTTAAATCGTAAAATTCTTATTTTAAACAGATGTTTATCATTTGACAGTTAAGGTTAATTTTATAACCTTAATTTGATATTTTTTAAATAACAACTGAATAATGTTACTCAAATAATATTGTTGGAAACAGTGGCAAGATATAAAATTAAAACCTAAATACAGATAAATTACTTATTCCCTAAAGGAGTGAATGGGTAAGAATTTAACTTGAAAAGGGTTTGTTTACACTTTTATCAGATACTTTTGTAACAGACTATAAATTAATATTTTAGGGGTATTTGGTCTTCAGACTGGTTACTGTCACTGTCTTGTGTTGACAGTAACCACTCTCCCACTGTTGGGTAAAGGCCTTATGTGGATCATTGTTTGTTTGTTTGGTCTGTATTATGACTGTGTCAGGGCACCACATAATGGTTAGATTGGGCCACAGCTCATTAAGGTGGGGATAGGGCTCCCACTTTAACAGGAAGGTCTTTTAAGCTTCTGCATATTCGTTTATACAATTTATTGATGTTACTATGACTTACCGTAACCGACCGCCCGACATTAGGAATGCTAGATCGTTCAACATTGGAGGGGTGCCCTGAAATCAAGAAGAAGTATTTTTTTTAATAAAAATAATAATATTTATAATAGCTTTCTGAAACTGTGTGATCTGCGTAATTTCTAACTTTAGCTTGATAAGTAGGTGTGAATTTTAGGGCATTGCTGAAAGGTAATCACCTTTCTTAAAGTAAAGCTTCTTACTCTCTCGCTCTCCCTATCTCTCCTTACTCGCTCTCCCTCTCTCTCCTTACTAGCTTTCCCTCTCTCTCCTTACTCGCTCTCCCTCTCTGTCCTTACTCGCTCTCCCTCTCTCTCCTTACTCTCTTTAACCTTGGCTCTCATGTCCCCGAATACTTTGTACCGAACCGTATGTAGATGTTTGGCCAATATTTGTCCTGTTTTGTCTTGTTCATCAAAACACTGCATTTTCAGCTTAACAATAAAATGACGTCATGAAAGACATTACCATTTACAAGTACCTATTTGCAATTCACATAAATAACATTGCCTAGACGGAACCTTCCACTTGTTTGAAATTATTGTGCAATTCTTAACGTCATATACTAAACATCAAATAGGCGATTATAGCGACAGACCACAAAGTTATTATTGATTACTTGATGTAGGAAAGTGGAAAATTCATTTTTTCTCAAAGATAATGAAAAAATTACAATTCTTTGTAAATAGGTACATGTTTTTTTTTGCAAATACCCACTAATACTTTGATAACAAAATCGTAAACAAACGTCTAGAACTTTCAAGAAAACCCTATCAACATTCTTATCAGTGTTTCAGCAAGGGCATTAATAAGACAAGTGATAAACATTGCCAGTTTATCAAATGCGCATAATCGATCTAATCTATTAATACATCGCTCGCCCACCTAGGTCGCCAAGCGGTAGAGTACTGGGCGATCAGACGGTGGAAAGATCAAAACATTTGTTATCACGACACGTCGTCGCGCCCGCGTCACGTGGGCGCTGAAACTTCGCATCACGCGTGATGCGACCGCACGCGATAACAAACGCCGACGTCAAATTAGAACGGCCACATCCCGGGGGAGTACTGACATACTTATTAGCGTAGTCGAAAACATGTGTGAGTTGTGCGAAATAACAATTCTAATTTGATAGTATTATTCTTTTTTCCGGCAGTGACACCACTGCAAAGTTAAATAATATTATTTTTTCTATCTATACTGTACTGTAAATCGAAAAGGCTTTGCTTGCTCGGGTTGTTGTAACAGTAAATGACATGTCAAGCCAACATAACAAAATAAAACTGCATCAGACCACAACAATAAAATTTGCTATCAGGAAAACGATGATAAGAAAATAAAACATACAACTTTTTACATGTAAAAAGTGCATATGTAACTCATACCTTTAAATAACTGATAATCTTGGTATACATATTATAAAAGAGTAAATAATTCTCTAGGACATTTACAATAGAAACTCCGGAATAACAATCAACAGGCTGTTAAACCCCACCCATTTCACTCTCATACCCCATCCATTCTTGTTCATTAAGTTTTTCTCAATTACCTCTTTTTTTTTGTTAGTGAAACTAATACCGACTTTACTTAAAGCTAGTTATCTAAGATTCTAAGTAATGAGAGTGCCTTACAAGCATATTCAGCTCATTTCAAGGACAAGGCAGTAATGATGAGTTAACAAGCTCATTTTCAAGCATAGTTATCTGATATTTTAATCTGATAATCAACAAAAACTGAGTTATCGTAATAAGTATTCATGCAAAATTGCACAGGTTGTAAACATTTCTTCATGACTCACACACAACAGTCAACTGATTATTTATTACTTGTTCACAGTTCATTGGGCAGCCAACATCATGACCTCAATGACAGATTAAAATTCATACTTGTTTTGGATCATAAAAGGAATTTAATAGCATAACTTACATAAATCAAGGAAGATTTAGGACCAACTGTTGTTGTGGGGTCACAGTGGCATGACTTTTTTTAATTACATTCACTATCTACTACCAAAATGGCAAAAAGTCTATTCATCCTACTCTGCGAATGATCCGGACGCCTGTAAGAGTCCCATTTACACAGGACATTCTTGCGCACGGCTACACATCAAGCTATACATTTCCAGTTTATTTATTATTATCTTGCATTGTAAACGATTTCCGTACAATGCGAGGTCAGCTTAAACTGGAAATGTATAGCTTGATCTGTAGCCATGTGTACATGTTTTGTTTGATCAAAATATTAATTTGTAAATAAGTTATTGGTGTGCCTTATAAATAATTCATTCATTCAATCAATCAATCATCTCAGCCTTACACAGTCTATTCCTAAGTTACTCCGAAACACCTGGTCCTCCACCTTTTCAATTCTTCATCACCAATTTGTCTTTTCCAGGTAATCTAGCTAGTGAGCTTTAGCTCCTAAGTCTATGAAAAACTCGGATATGTTTGTAAAGTATTCAGTTCCAGTACAAGGCTTCATTATAAAACATTTGTTTTTGTAATCTATCCTAGAATGATAAGAATAATACCTATGATTTATAAAAATAGCTTGTGGTTGAACAATAGGTCCTAGTTTGTGTAACAATTCTTTAGTAGTGAGTAACAATGTAGTACACACCCTTCAGTAAGGTATCAGTTACTACCGATACTAGATTTTGTAAGTGTTGCTATTATAAGTAATAGATATCATACTTGTGATAAGTGGTGGATATCATCAGAGTCGTCCAGGTTGCTCATGTCATCGATATTGCTCATGTCATCAATATTGCTCATGTCGGCATCACTGAAGTCGTCTCCTGACAGTGCCAGCCCCTCAGTCTCATTCTCAAGCTGTTCAATGAAACCACTTGCGCAGTATGGGCATGTGTAATCCTGAAATAGTATGGTAATAGTATTTAAGTAATTTTTTTTCTTAACAATATTTGAATTTCTAATAATTTTAGGTTTTAAGTGGTGTATGGAACATACATCTTCATAAGTGGTCTCATTTATTTTGATTGTAAAAGGATAAATGGGTGTTGGTATGTCCCTGAATATCAACACTATTTGTTTAAACTTTATGGATGGTGACTAATAAATGTTGCATGTATAATCCTGTCAATAAACTTTATCCTCGGTGGTTCTGTTTTGGCTAACTAATTAAAGCGAAGATTCTATTGACATCAATGACATTCCAGGGGCTATTGTGGGATGTATGCATGTAGATAACTGAGTACATAGAAATATGTACTGGGCAGGGTTCACTATTCAGAACGCCACATAATGTAAATGATGTAACTGCGTGAAATTGACCATTTCCGCCAATCCTGACCCCAGAACAGTTTTCCAAAGAAATGTCACGCAGTATTGTGAACCGACCGGCTGCACCAATAGCCTCATTGGAAATTAGCCACGGAAATCTCGCCCCTTTAAGTACAGATGTACAAAACCAACTCCTCATGTTAAGGGTTGATGTTAGTATCATCTTTATACATAATACACTAAAGGGAGGCCCATTGATGGGGAAATATAACCAAAACTATTGATTTTTACCTGCAAAACATCTTCGAATTCAATGTTACACCTGTGGCAGAAAAACCGAGCGGTGGGTCTCCGCTCTACCAAAGCGTCAGCCATTTTCAGAATGTATATTCACAGTTTCACCAACAGATATTTAAAGTTTTAAATAAGTGCTTGAGGATTGTGCTTTCAAACTCTCAACAAAAATTTAACAATCGCCATTTTTTTATAAGACATGCACAGTCTATGGTCCGGTTTTTTTTTTCAATAAAAAATCACAGATGATGCAACCACACAGACTAAAAAAACATTTGACGTTATTGTCTATAGTAAATAAAGTCGATTCAATCAAATCGAGTTGAAACAATAAAATGGCTAGGCTAGCAAAATCGAATAACTGAGGAATGCCGCCGGTGGTGTTCACTTGAATCACCAGTTAGGGGCTTTGGGTTTTGAGTACAACCACCAAATTATCAGTAATTAGAATTACATACAAGCAACAATTCAAAGGGGCGTCTAGTTGGCACTGGGGAATCGGGCGGTGATAGAGCACGGAACTCAGCGGGACTCTCTTGAGGCGCTACCTTTAGGACTAATCATAACAAGCGCCTGAGGCATGCTGAGGGCTCAGGCGGGACATACACAAGAGACATGGCGCGGGAGAGGCGAGGCGACGGTGCGGCGCGACCGTCCTGTATATGTTCCGCGCGCCACGTCGTTATTGAAACATGAAACGGGTGGCGCAACGCCCGCGCCACACCGACGCCACGCCCGCACCACTTGTGTATGTCCCGTGCCTCAAAGTTGCAACAAAATGTAGAAAAATTATTGCATTTCACAAGTATCCATATCCAACGCGCGCCGGGCGTGCGCCCGAAACGCAACGTTCTGTGCGCGCGCCTCGTGCTTTTGTTATAACTAGTCCCTTAGAGTTATATGCGACATTTTAATTGTATACCACATCCTCTAATGCCACGGCATTATGTTGGTCTCGGTATGTGGTATACAATAAATTCATTCGTCATCGTTTTTTGTTATAACCATTTCTATTTTCTAGACTGCCGTGTGGTGTGGTTATCAGTTCATCATGTTATATATAATTGTAGTCTGTGATCATGTTGCAACAAGCATAATAATGAAAAAGTATTAATAATATTTCCTCTTGCAATACCATCATTTATCTGTCGTTGATCGTTTGCGTGCCGTGTTGCTCTGTGGGTCATAAATTTTAAAATTATAAAAATACTACTTTCAACCTGATTAAAACATCGTCTCTAGCTAATTTTAGTGTTAATTATGTTTAGTTTAAATCTGCTGACCGTTTTACCTAACGTACACCAATCTTTTAAAGAATAATTTGTATCCAGATAGTACAGTGTTTGCGCGAATGATTGTTATCAAAAATATGTTAAATAAGTAGAATCATGTGGATAACTGTTAATTTAATCAATTATCACCTTCCGTTCAACCTAAAATAAGGATCTATTAATATATAGGTAAAAAAACACAGTTGAAATCAATCAAAGTGGGTCAACTCAGTGTTGGTATTATTTGATTACAATGAATGAGAAAAAGTTGGTTCAAAACTTCAAGAGTTACATCAATGTATCTCCTCTGGTAAGATATTATAGTCTTTCATTTAACTAATATGTGAAATCATTAATCTTACAACCATATCTATTTTAATTTTTTTGTTGTGTTATTATTTATTTTGTTAAGAGGTTAGACGGTTCTCCCTTTCTGAAATGTAAAAAGAACATCACATAATTACTTAGCTCATAAAAAGCTCTCTAGCACCACAATTTTATTTATCTAAGCCTGCAACATTATGCAAAGTAAACACACTTCAATGAGTAAATTATCAATAATAGCAATGTTGTTAAACTTTGTTTCAGAGTAAAGGAGAAAGAAATGGATCACTACAAGAAGTGAAACCTAAGCTTCTTAATGGTGAGTACAAATAAAAGAAGCATTTATTTTAGTTAGAATGAATACTACGAATTATTTAAAATAGTGTTTGACAAAAGCAACTGCTTAGCTCAGAAATTAACTTTCCATAGCAAAATATTTTTATTTCATTGATAGGGCTCTTAAACCCATTGCATGATAAACAATTCAAATCTTAGTTAGATGATTCTGCATAACAAAAACTGTAAAAGTCAAATGAATACTTATCTAACTTACAACTCTACTCATGATTACTTATCTAATAATAAAAATATATTCCAATATAAAAAATATAAATATTCAAATATGAATATTCTATCTATCTGTCTATCTATCTATCTAAGCAACATATTATAAAAATTAAGTTTTGTCATTAATTAATTAATGACAATCCAGTGTAAAAGTATTGATGTTTTAAAATCTTTTTTGTACATAAATACCATCACTTTCTATTTTTGAATCTGTCTAGGAGTGCTAAAGGGCCTACAAAACTGCATCATGCTGCTATCTAAAAATATTCAAATTTCAACTGACATGGCATTAATTAATACATATTTCTGACTGTAATATTTGCCTTACTTAAAAGCACTTAAACCATTGGTCCCGGCTGTCATTTGCAGATCTTTGACATTGGTAGTCGGAAGCCCTGCAAATCAGACAACCCTGCAGTCTTACTAAGGGGTATAGTATTACCCAGTAACTAGATTGTGGAGATCAGATAGGCAGTTGCTCCATGTAAAATACTGGTATTGAGCTGCATCCGGTTAGACTGGAAGCCGACCTCAACATAGTTGGGAAAAGGCTAGGCAGATGATGATGAATATTTGCCTTACTTGAAAAACAGTTAGGCAAGTCATAAAAAACAAATAAAGACAGCAGAGAATGAATACACTGCACTTTACATGACTGCTTCATTTGACTCCTATGCAGCATCGGACGCCCTTATGTGTCTGCTCAACTATACACTTATGCTTTTATTCTATAGTAGCTGACCCCTGTCCACTTTGTTGGGAGGTAAACATAAATAATTATGTAGCATAAGACACTCATAAATAACGTGGCTTTTGATTGGTAATTTTACAAACTTTACCCGTACAACCTTACAAACTTTACCGCTTTATAATATTATAAGTATATTCTATATTATACAAAGCCGTTCTGAACCTTCTCTAGGATGCTATTATGACAAAATGTTATACTTTTTTAAACAGAATAATTGAATACTCTGAGAAAAATAAGTGAGTCATCTCAGTTATGCAGTTGATGAGTTGATGTTAAAGATAGCTGAGTCTGCATGCATATTATATTATTTTACTTATTTTTAATGGCAGATAACTAAGCTTGAGATTCATCTACCTGTAATATATTGAAAATAGGAAAAAACTAAATTTAGTCAAACTATTTGACATAATTTAAAAAAAAAAATATAAGGAAACAATCAAAGTTGTTAATTTTAGACACAAAATTTACCCTAAATATTTCTTCCTTTTTGTAAACGCACTTACGTGGTAATCACCGGCGATATTCTACAAAGTAGGAGAGGTCAATGACGCATTACATTTGGTCTTAATTACGCCCATTCAAGGACAAAACAATGTAACTTGTGTTTATGCCCAAGTGCCCAACATTTTATTTCACTCAAGTAGAGACATGATGCAAATTACAATAATAATCTTAATCATTATGTATGCGTTACGTACGCGTAACTGTATCGCCTTATATGAATGCCTGGTAACTGGTAACGCGAGCCATAGTAATGGTAGGAAGTGGTGTCCTATACCTATACCAGTTGATGGTGTATTGTGATTTGCAATGGGTGTTCTGAAGAAAGGTACGTTTAATATTTCTAATTGATTCAGTAATTACAGGGCTGTTATGCTGTCCTAGTATCTATTTAATTTTATCCGTGTTGATATCTTTGACCTTGTCCAGTATGCATATCGAAAGCATAATTTATCATTGTGACAGCGTAAAAATATGTTACAATGATTTATTTACAATTTCCATTATTTGTAAACAATGTATTATCTAGGGTCTGGGTAGGTATGCATTCTTGTTGTTGGACTTGAAGGTCATAGAAACAGGCCAACCCTATATCTTTTTTTTTGTTGTTAATTAAGAACTCATTTTAGTTCATAAGTTAAGTTGCTATGCTTTAAATAATTTAAGACCTGGGGAAGTCGTAAAAACCTAAATAAGGACACTACAACACCTATGCTATCATGGTTAATCGGTCAAAGTAATAGATTGTAGATATGGATATCTATACCTATGTGTACCGCGCAAACAGCAGTCAATAACGTAAGAGCTTCCCCCAAAGTCTAAAAATGGCGATGATACAACGTCCGAGATTTCCTTGGAATACCAAAATGCCCAGTAATAAAAGTAAACCGCCAAAATATACAATACCGCAAATATTTTCGTTGCACTATACCGCGCTACCCATGAGTCAAAGACAACGTTCACGGTCACCGCGTATTGCGCAAATCGTTCTTATTTCCTTCGACAAATCGCGATTTAAAAAAGTATGGTCCAGATCGTTGAGTGTGAAGGCCGCTAGAAAACTCAATGGTATCAGATGGCAGACAGAACGAAAACTTTTCGCTGTATTGTCTTGCGAACGCGCACTATCCTCAGTTGTTATGACACCCTAGTACCGGTCTTGTTTTGACGGCCAATATATGCCGCTTCGCAAGGTCCTCGTTGTTGTTCAATTCGAATCAACCTCCTCGATTCTTTATCCGCCTAGTACTTATTTCATCTCCGTTTTACCAGATGCCTTACTTATTCTTGCACGTTTACCTACACTGGAATCTTCTTTCTTCTCACCTGATAACCCTTACAAGGTGATAGGACTGATAGGATAGGCCAGGCTGGCAATTTCTCTACTAGTTGAAATTTCACCACAAAGACAAGAACGCACAAGTCATGGTCACATTACCCTTTTGCACTACTTACTAATAAATTTTATTCTAGTTTTAACGCCCTTTGTGGTCTTGAATCTATATTTATATCTAATATATATAAAAATGAATCCCTATTTTCCTTGGTCACGCACGGCATCACGCGTGAACGGCTGGACCAATTTCGCTAATTCTTTTTTTTGTTGTGTTTGTTATTGTAAGGAGAAGGTTCTTATAATAGGTAGGTGAAGGTAGGTAGGTATGCAAGTATGTAGGTAGGAAAAGAAGATAGATA
Source organism: Conistra vaccinii (assembly GCA_948150665.1). Taxonomy (NCBI): domain Eukaryota; kingdom Metazoa; phylum Arthropoda; class Insecta; order Lepidoptera; family Noctuidae; genus Conistra; species Conistra vaccinii. Next base: position 2,637,171 of record OX411334.1, on the reverse strand, counting down.
TGTAGGTAGGTAGGGTAGGTAGGTAGATAGATGTGCCGTGGATAAGTATTTAGTGCTACCCGTGCGAAGCCGGGGCGGGCAGCTAGTCTCTGATAAATCAATCTAGCAACTAGCAAGGATTATGTTTTTGTCCGCTAATTTCCGAATATCTAATAGGTCCTACCCTACAATAACAATATTACTTATGTGTTAAGATCATAATTTTGTGGAGGCCGGTTTGCTATAAAAAAAATAACAAGTGCCAGAATAACGAGTTTCCTTCGGTCCAATAATTTTTGCTTAAATGTTTCTAAATTCCATTTTCAGGTTTCTAGTCCATTTACTTCCATTTATTTATATTATTTCTAATTACATGCGAAATGAGCTTATGTTATAAAGCTGTAAGGTAGTTAAATGCTTCATTATTCATAACAACAATACATACTCCATTAAATAAGTTGTTAATCAGAGCGCGATTTACGTAACGCAATATTTATATACATATATATCAAAATTAACGCATCGGCATGACTCATTTCATTGTGAGTTTGAGAGTAGGTCGTTGCCACTTTTTATTATGGATAGTGTTTATTATTTAAAAAAAAAACTGTAAAGGGGAATGCCAACTCTCCATAGACACTTCGGCCTCAAGTGCACACAATTCAAAGTATATGGATAGGATAATATGCGATTTAAATAATGAAACGGTCAAGGTCTTGGTTTAGAAAAAAGTTGGGGTTATTTAGATAAAAAATTTTTTTTCAATGAGGCAAAATCTTCAATTTGTGCTGTACTAAATGTTTTAATATGATTATATATTGATTCTAAAAGTAGATTCCAGGGGTTAGGTACTACTTAAATGGTAATAACAGATTCTACAATCCGGCGGTACATAGTAATTGTACTTACAAAAAAGATGTACCCGCAGTGCCGATTGGTCTTGTTACAGCCAGGAAAGAAACATTGATTTTGAGTGTTTGGTGCTCTTACATAATAAGGCAGCAGTATACTGTTGGATGTGTTCAAGCTTTGTTGTCCCGCTTGCTATGCACTGTCAGCTACTTCAGATTGCACCGAAGGTAGGTTGGATGGTTCAAATTGCTCCATAGGCAGACTGGATGGTTCAGATTCCGGTTCTGTAGTTGAACATGATGCTGCTCTAAACTGCTCTACGAGATGATGATGGCAACTGAAATAATAATAAAAATTAAAGCTCAGTGCATAAAGACAGTAAACGTGAATTACTGTGGTTTTGGTACAAATAAATACATAATCAAAAAAATATCTATCACATTTTATATTATTATTAATTAATTTCTAAAAAATCTTTCTCAAGTTTCTAGACAATCTGTACTATGTGAAATATAACTTGTGCGGACACGAAAGAAGTTGAATATTACACTATAGACTCAGAAGTATGTCAGTATCAAATCTCAGAACTACGCTTGTATTAATTCTAAACTGTTGATAACTTACCGCTCTTGGTACAATCTGACAGGCAATCATTTCAAGTTGTTCATGTGGAGAATCGGACCTGAGTGTATGTGATCTTATTCTCAAAAGCAATCTGCCGCACGCAGCTGATGCACACTTGTCCATGACCATCAATCTGTACATTTTGTTGTTCGCACACTAAACTGTCACTCGACACTTGTACCTAATAAACAAGTCATAATTATTAGATATCCTAAAACAACACTAACTTTGATAGTACTCTGTCTATTTATTTAAAAATCATTTCTCAGAGGAAGACGTCATGATACTGACCTGTTGTGTCGAATTGTTGTATAACATTTTGCTCTTTCTGCTATTTCCAAGAAATGCCTTCGTATTCTCGTGACGTTTAAACCACAGTTAACACAGCGTAAATGACCTTTTGAATGAATTACTTAGGGAACGGAAGTACTCGGGCCAGCGACAATGCCGGGGTCTTCATAATTTGTGGATATCGAGTCAAAGTTCGTGCTGAGGTTATCGTTAGAAGCGGGAGCGGAATCCATGTTCAGGCCGTGGTCGTCAGGGCTCAGGGTTCAAAGAATCTTCGGAGTCCATTTAATAAGCGTATTCGATGGTTAAAATAACAAATTCGCAAGAAAATAAAGATATGCAAAAGAAAACAAAGAAAGTCGATTTTTGTGATTTGACATTGACATTGACTTGACAGCCGGCCGGCATAATTCAATGTTGCCACACCATACACAAAAAATTGATAGATCGATATCGATTTTTTTATCGAATCCTAATTTTAATACAAAATTATAATCGCCACTGTGACTCTATCTTAACGACGTCAACTCTGATGACGTAACATTATTTGGTTAAAAAAAATGGATAAACAGTGTATTTTAGTTCAAATAATAAAACGATTAAGTACCTAATATTAAAAAATAAAATAAAGTCTTACCAGCGATTACACGACACGAAACACACACAAAACTCAAAATAATCACTTTTACTTTTTCACTCACGGGTTCTCGACGTTTTTTTTGGTCGGATCAAAATAGGTATTTAATAAACGATGCTAGTTAGTGCAAATATTTATCTACCACGATGTATGTAAAAACTACTTATGGAAATAACAACACTTCCCGTCGATTTACACACAAAAATAATAAAAAATAACGAAATACGATGCCGAGCGCGCACTCGTGACTATAACGTTTTACCTGCGTGTGACGTGCGACATCAGTCAGTTTCAACATTTTTTTCCAATGTTGGCTATTGATATTTTTGGATATTGGTTTTTATGATAAAAATCGTTAAAAAAGGGTGTATTCCCGTTCGTCCCACTGCCGTCGTCCCCCTGGTGGGACGAACGGGAATTTAATAATTAAATGATTTAGTTGACGAGAATATCCGTCAGGCCATAGAGTTAAATTGCTCACCGACCAGTTTAGCCCTAATTTCATAGTAGAAATAGAGATTTAAACCGTGTGTACCTGCGTCGGCCGTATGTCCGCCTCGGGGTTTGAAGGACAAATAGTTTGCGGCAGCCTTGCAGCTGCCTCGGGAGTTTAAAGGTTAAGAAGTTATGAACGTCTTTGTAAATATGTTTTCCTTAACATATTCTATCTTTATTGTGCTGAACAGCTAAAGAATTATATGTAATTAAAATGTGTAGTAGCGTTTTTGTTATGATCCTATGCATTCATTATTATATCAACTATCAATTCGCTTGTTCATTTAGTATCAATAGTAAAAACATAACACCGTATTTGTTTGAATACATCGAATAATAAGCATTACGGATCTGATATTATAAGTAAAACATCCATGAAAACATAATCGATTATTTCGTGAACGGAATTAATAATTATTGGCAACACTGCTGATTTTATCCACAAAAGGGAATTATTTTCACGTATTTATCCAGTGTTGCCATCCGTACGAGGTTCCTCGTACATGTACGAGATTCAGAGGTCCTGGTACGAGGTACGAGCTTACATCCATCCTCGTACGATTTTGTACGAGATTCGTTGATACAAATCATATCTCTGATCACGCCGCTAAATAATCGCAATGAATTAATAATAATTATCTAAATAATTCTTTAGATAAATTGACCTGACATAAACGACAAGACGGCGCGGCGGCGCGCGGCGGCTTACTTATTAGCAGTAAAGTAAAGTTACATGCTCTGTGCTTATTAAAGTTCCGATTTCAATTTCAGCCACGCGCAGACATAACTTGCGCGCACTCTACACGCGCTGGACAATCTAGTGTCTATCTCTATGCACTATGGTCGCAGGTGGTAGGTCAACCGGAATTTTGGTTTGGTGTATTATGTATTTATGTATCTAATACTCGTATCAGTGGACGTGGAGTGACCGATAAGAAAAATACCCTTGGTCCGGTCCTACTAGAAGAACTACGCGTTCGAACCACGGGCAATAAATAAACGGAATTAACTTAGACATAGGTATTTTATAAAATATAATGTATTTTCTACGTTTTAACGTAACATCTTACATAAACAATACAAGAAAAATTAATGAAATGAAATCTTTCATAATTTCTTTATCATAAAAAAAAGTTAATTTAGAGAGTTTTAGTAAGAAAATAGCAATTTATTAATTTTTAAGGTATGTACGAGGTTGTGTTGGCAAAATACGAGATTTCAGACCACGTCTGTACGAGGACACTCCTTCGGCGTCTGGCAACACTGTATTTATCGTTTCGGTACTTTTTATTTGTGCAAAAATGTTCCCATCTTGTTCGGATAAATGAATATCTTGTTAGATAACTAGAAATAACGATGTTTTTTTTACATAAACGTAAATTGGTGGGCGTTCTCGGGCCATAAATGGGCATCCTTCTTTACGATCTTTAGTCTGACGCTTGGTAATATAAAAAAGTAGTAAAAAATCTCCATGATAAACAAACTCCAAACTGCCAAAAAGTCAGCCAGTAGGTACCAGCAAAAACTTGCATAGGTCATTCAATTTAAAAAACCTATCCCAGTCCACTACTGAACATTGGTTCCAGCTCTTAGAATAATAACTATTCTAAGGTTCCAGCTTTAGCTACGCTAGATTAATCCAGCATGCTTCTATAAATAAAGTCTAAGGAGAAGTCAGAGTATACGTACTCTAAGGCTCAAGATAGACTATTCATTCCATATAACAGAAATCTAGAGAAAACATCGCGATTAGGTCATTCTTTTGCAAGTTTGACGTCTATCGTTCGTCACCTTGAAAACACGCACGATGACGCGAGCCTACGTAACAAAAAAGCCGTAATGATAGTCGTATCTTTCATCGCTAGAAAAAAACCCCTTTGACTCACTCACGCTTTCAATATCTGTTTACATAACAAAGTGTAAATAAGAAAGAATACCCATGAGTGTTACTGTTACTACAGAACTGGAAATCCTAGATTTCTACCCAGGTTCGAAAATGTGGACCTGATTATTGTGTTGTCATTGGCTAGGGTTCTGGGTTGTCCCCTATACCTGTGTCAATGTAATGTGTTTTTTTTCTGTAAGCAAAAACATCACAGATATAAATCAGTATGAATGGTTTAAGAAGTTGTATTTTAATTTAAAAGCTATCTTTATAAAACACACTACAATATTGTCTGCTTATCTTAATTATTTGGCTGGCGTTCACGAGAGCTATGCGCGGAATTAGAGCGGCGAGCCAGGAAACAATCCACAATTATAATTAAGCAATTCTATTGGTGGATTTCTTCCTCGCACAGCTTTAGTGGAAAACCTGCGTAAATATTGTATACATGACATGTGTTTCCGTAGCGTAGGATAAGACTGAACCCGTGACCTTTCCGCGACATTTGTATCGCCTTGATGGCATTCAGAACTACTGCTTCAGTTAGCTAAAGAATAGCAATTTTGTAGAGCTTTGTTTCAGTCAAACTTCAATCCAAAGAAAGCTTATTTATTTTGAAGGTTCAGACTGATATTCTCTTCTGAATATTCCGTTTTTACTCCTATATTAATTCTCTCATAGATTTTACGGTAAATCCAGACTATCAATGCTTCCCCTATTTATGCTTACACGAAAAACAATAAATGCTATACAAAAAACTTGACGGCCAAACCACACTTTTAGCCATGGGTTGCTGGGTGTTGAATAAATAATCTTTGCTTGAGTAGTCGACTGATATGAGACTTCGGCCCTCTGGCAGCAAACACACTGGGACGCCATGGCGACGTCGTCAATTTGGAAGCGTAGACCGGCCCCTACGTGGAGACTGGATACTCTGGCGACCTGGCGGCGCGTAGCCAAGTCGCCAGTATTTTGTATACAAGTAAGTTACGCCTCCCTCACTGAGGGGCCTACTGATTGCCCCGTCATGGTCGTCCTGGCGATCCGTGCCCGTGTGTGACTGACTGACTACTTATTTGGTAACCTCTTTTATCTACGATAGGTAGTCAGAGGTAACCATGCCTACATGCCCAGCGACGTCGTCATGGCGTTAACATAATGTAAAGCTATAACGCTAAACATATAAAAAACATCATCCTGCTGTCTCTGTATCTGCCTTGGACCTGCCTTGCCAATAAGACTGCGGGCAGCAGAAGGAAATCGAATGCGCAATGAGCTTACTCAACTGACTGATGATGACGACTGATGAATAGTCCCTAGGAACTCTATGATAGCACCTTTTTAATCATTTAACCTTTTGTTCTCAGGCGAGCTGGTGACAGGCGCGGCGCACAGCGTGGTGATGCTGACGCCGCTCAGCGAGTGGGACCGCGGGCGCTTTGGCTCACTCTTCGTCACCAACTACAAACTGTCCTTCGTTCCCCTGGAGAACTCAACCAATGATGTAAGTTCTGGATGTGGACGAACGAAGCTATTGGAACAATTTTTTTTCCAATATTCGATACTTAGGTACTTCTGTGCGTGTGGCAGGGTCATCGAAGCGTTGTCTGTTACCAGGGAAACATGCACTGAATCCTTGGTACAGCTTGTCCACCGCATTACACGATTTTTCCACTTAGACAAACATCCAACTTTATGTTAGTGCAAATAAAGTTGATTTTAGACCGATTAGTACTGTTGACAGAGGACAAGCTATAACAGGTTGTGCGTCGATGCTGCCACCCTGTAGAGAAGAAGATATGAAAGAATCAAAACATGCCATTGGCAGCCAACAGAACACCATGGGATTTAACTCGGGAAGAGTCCGGCATAAACCTTGGTCTTCCCGGGCAACGCATATTCAAAATTGATTTGTGTAGACTTTGTTACTTCGACATCTCCTTAGATGAGTCTGTAAAGATGTTATAATTGTGATTTAAATTAATAAGGAGTTCCAGTATTTCCTTATGATAAAAAACACAAGCTGCTAAAATCATAACCCTGATTTTGGGTTTGCCGCAATCGGCTAAAAAAGGTCGTTCGTCATGACGAATTAGCTATGTAACACAAATGATCAAGGAAAGACTGACAGTAAATCAAACATTGACTCACGTCTCAGGAATGAACCTCTTCCAAGACAAGTTTATCTTACCTAAAAGGTTCTTTCCCTAGGGAACTTCCCGAAAGTAAATTCTGCCGGAATTTATAATAATAAACTAACTAAGGGTCTGTTTCACCACCTACGATGAAGTTCCTATTAACTTACGTTCCATTTTTGAATTTATTCGGTAAGTAAGTGGCTATTCGGATTCGGACACCTTGAAATAGGCCCTAATACTAATAATAAAACTGAAGAGTTTGTTTGTTCGAACCTGCTTATCTGCTGGAACTACCAGTCGGATTAGAAAAATTCTTGAGGAAGGTCATAGGCTATTTAATATTACGCTATGACCCTTACAAAAAAGTCAGAGAGAGTGCTTAGCGAAAAGGAAGTAATAGCGCGGGTGGGCGATGCGATACGACGCGGTGGGACGGGGGAACAAGAAATTTCCCGTGGGTGATGTCGTGGGCTGAAGCTAGTTCACGTAATAAAGATCAAAGTATTAGACGAAGGAAAAAAAACAATACATTGATTATCCTAACTAATATCCATACTAATATTATAAATTCGAAAGTAACTCTGTCTGTCTGTCTGTCTGTATGTTACCTTTTCACGGCTAAACCACTGAACGGATTTCGATAACATTTGGCAAGGAGATAGATGGCATCCTAGAGAAGGACATAGGGTACTTTTTGTCTCAAAAATAACCCCCAAGGGGGTGATATAAGGGATGAAAGTTTGTATGGGAAACCCAGTATTTCTTAAGTTACGGATATGGAAATTCAAATTTATGCTTTTGGTAAGAAATAAAGAATTACGCGTTTCAGCGTTTTTGTAAAATCATCCCCCAAAGGGGTAAAATTGGGGTTGATTTTAAAATTCACATGTATTATTGATTATTTTTGTTGTCTCTTATTTTTAAGAGATTTAAGGTGTGGTTCCAGTGAGTCGGAACCGGGTGCGGCACAGTTCACGGGGATTCGGAACTGTCTGCGGTGATTGTGGCGATTGTGGTGATTGTGGTTCCAGTGAGTCGGAACCGGGTGCCGCACAGTTCACAGTGAGTTGGAACTGTCTGCGGTGATTGCGGCGATTGTGGTGATAGTGTTGATTGTGGTGATTGAGGTGATATCGGTGTTTTCGGTGATAGAGGTGATTGCGGTGATTTCGGTGATATCGGTAATTATTTTTGTTGTCTCTTATTTTTAAGAGATTTAAGGTGTGGTTCCAGTGAGTCGGAACCGGGTGCGGCACAGTTCACGGGGAGTCGGAACTGTCTGCGGTGATTGTGGCGATTGTGGTGATTGTGCTTCCAGTGAGTCGGAACCGGGTGCCGCACAGTTCACAGTGAGTTGGAACTGTCTGCGGTGATTGTGGTGATTGCGGTGATTGAGGTTATTGCGGTGATTTCGGTGATTTCGGTGATTCCCCAGTGAGTCGGGGTGATGAGTCTAAGTGTGATGACCAGGAATGCGCGTTCGCTGCATGCTGGTGGTCGGGATACCCGCTGAGCCGTGGGTGCTGGCTGGCTGGCTGTGTAACTCGCCTCACGAAAGCTTGCGGGATTGATGATGATAACGTCACGCTGAAGTAGTTGCACGAAGGCTGGGTTGACGTTCAGTCGTCGTCGGGCGGGCAACTGCCCATAAGTTGATTTCGGATAGTCTTATCTATGTCGTTCGCGCGGTAAATTCTAACTGCGCGATGCAGGATTTGTGTGACGTCATGTCTTTCATGCGTAGTTCGTATGTGGCGGTGTAACCGCTACAAACATTACCTCCTTACTAATAAACGTTGTATAGCGTTTGTATAGTTACACAAAGCTTTGTCTTCTTCTTTCGAATATCAAATTACTGACGACTGAAAGAGAGAAATTTTTCATTTTGAGGTACGCAACCCTAAAATGTGCCTGTTACTTTTTCATGCCGTAACGGCTGAACCGATTTAGTTGAAAGGCGTATGGTCTTTTAACTAAATCCGTATAGGCCATGATCTGGGTTAGGATAGAGGATAATCTGAATCCCGGTAGTACGGTCCTGTGGGATATTTTCCGACCTTTACGCGGGCGAAGCCGCGGGTAAAAGCTAGTAAATATTATAAATACGAAAGTGAGTTTGTTTGTTACGCCTTCACGCCAAAACGGTTGAACATATTTGGATGAAATTTAGCACATGGGTAGACCGTGACCTGGATTAGGACATAGGATTTTTTTTATCCCGACATTCCCACGGGATCGAGACTCATGCGGGTGAAACCGGGGGGCGCAGCTAGTTTGTCTATAATTGCCGGTAATTTTTCGGTAATCGTGTTTATGATATTTAAAATGAGTGGCCGGGGGATGCTATCTATTGGCAAAACCGTGGGAAAGAGATACTTATATTTTTATAAAGTAAAGTAAAAAATTAAGCTGCAAAAGATAGAGTTTAGAGAGCCCGGTCTAGGCCGTCAACTACATAGTTGACTAAATTACTTACCTCGATTTCGGCTTTGGTGATTGCATTGCTAGCATTCATAGGTCAACAATAGAATCTATTTCTTTGCTCTCGCGACTTATGCGGCCTTGGTACTTGAACTTCCTTATTTTTATCTGAAACCCGGCAGATAGTAGTACCTACTTACCGTACCAATTAGCTCCTACTTCGGTTTAATTTATTTGTTAACTAGATTTTGTTTTGGAGGAAATCACAATAAGAGCAATTCGAAAACCATGTAATCTCATACATTTGAAAACGATTTCCTTCTCTCAGACATTCCATCAAAATCGTTCGCATAGATAGAATGCCCCAATCCACCTGGATACGATAAACTTATGTAAGTAAGTCTATTTCTGTGAATCCAGGAGTACTGCCAACGGAACTAAGCTTATACGGTATAACCATAACTAATTTTAACATGACACACTTATCGTTCTATCCAACATACTAAAAACTTATGTAAATCTCTATGAATCCAGGAGTACTGCCAACGGAACTACTTGCTTGGCGCGTTCGACGTGCCGTTGACGGGCGTGGGCGCCGTATGGTTGACTGACGGCGGGCCGCAGCGACGGCGACGGCTCATGCCGTACGGCGATATGCCCGGGAAGGTGAAGGGGCTACAAGTTATATGCAAGGTATGTTCACCGTTCATAGAATATAGAAGAAAGTACATAGATTTAGCACAGACGAGGGTAAATGTCCCACTGCAGGGCAAAGGCCTCCCTTTCCTACCCACGTCTGCCCACTGCCATTGTGGGACAGTGTTTTCGGTAGGAGTCACGTTGGTCCCTCCATCTTCGTCTTGGTCAGTGGTTCTACAGACTAAAAGGCACGAAACATATTCTGCAAATAAAATAGGTGTATTCCATTGTAAGAAAAAAGCGGGAATGTGTGCCTCACCGCGGCTGCACTCGTGCTATAATCATTTCGTTAGCTGCAGCTAACTAAGCAAGTAGCTGTAGTCTTACAGCATCCCTGCTTATCTTTGCGACGTTGTTGGGTCGATTTCGTCCCATTTAAGACTAATGGGACTCGACCCAAAAGCAGAGATGGAAGAAGAATGTTAGCAAGTAATAATTAATATGAAGGAATGAAAAGAAATAACCTAATGTCTTTTAAAAGGTGTCTTTTGAAAGAAAAGTCAAGAGTCAACTCCAAAAAAACATAAAAGCTTTACATTTTTTTTAGACACATACTCGCTACAGCTTTGTGAATACAATTTGTATTAAGTGGCAATTCCCCTAACCATGTAAAACTGGGAGTTACGTAGAAAACGTTTAGTCAGATCTAAGTTTAAAAATTACCAAATATTGGATGCTATTTTCGAACATAATTCTAAAAACATTCATTACTATGTCTGTTATTAGTCATTAGGTACATATAATTGTGTAAAATTTTATTTATTTTTGTGGTTGAATTGAAATAATACAACGCTTCATAAGTTAACTGCATATCCGGTACGGCTCGCAAATCCTTCCTTATCCTAAGGGCACGTCTTCCCTACCATTACCGCGCCCCCCGGTCTACTCCTTGATATGCTATGGCCTTTGTAGTCCCATGATACATGAGGCTTCATTGGCTAGTGCAAATCTTGGGATTCATTCGATTTATCGAGTCTGGTTAAACCACGCTGGGGTCGGTGCATTTCATTCATTCATACAACGCTTCATAAGTTAACTGAATATTAATTGCTTTCCTTATCTTAAGCACCACCGCGATGATGATTCATTATTCAAATAGAGGTTAATGTAATGTACATAATCTACGCAGATTTCTACAAACATTTCGATGATAATATCTTAGTGTAGCGGCACACCAGGCGGAACGTTCGGCGCCGACACTTCAGCGATGGAATTATCGGTCGTAGTATTCGGTTGGCATGACACACCAAACGCGCCGAACGGTCGGCGGCGTTTACTTCAGCGCGTTACGCGACGTAACTTTCGAGTGATGTGTCATAGGTAACTTGAAAAACACTACGAGCGTATTCAACCGAACCTTCAGCGCCGAACGTTCGGCAGGTGTGGCGCGACCCTTACACTTTTGAAATGTGTTTGTTTACATGATTGGGTGAGTCATTTTGAAACTATTCTAACAAAATAATCATACTTTATATATCTCACGTTTTATACACAAAGCTATTTGTGCCGATCGATACATTGTTAAAAATAACATCCATAACCAATACATGGTACTATATTGACCGAGACCGCTGTTTATGTGGCTCGCGCGAAAAAACACATCGTCCGCGCCACACCGTCGCCACGCCCGCGCCCCTCGCGACGCGGGGCAGTGCAGGCCGCTCATTCGTCACTGCTCAATGCGCGTGGCTTCCCGCCCGCCGCTCGTTCGTCAAAGCTGCCCCCCGTCTCGCCGCGCAATTCTAAGACACGGAACAGCAGTCTAAACTATAATCCATACTAATATTAATATTAGAAATACGAAAGTAACTCGGCCTGTCTATTACCTTTTCACGCCTTAAAGGCTGAACGGATTTCTATGAAAGGACATGACCAGTGGGGCGATGGGCGCCTGCTTAGGTGTAAAAATCAATGTGCAGCAAAAATTGTTTTATTTTTGCAATTGTTGTATTCTACAGTTTACAGGTAAAAAACTTTCACGACTCCAAAAGATCAGGAAACAGAAAAATAAAGATAAGTTTTCACTAAATAGCTCTGATTTTCGTTAAGAGATGGCGCTAGGCGTTGTGGTAATCGAGTTAAAGAATGATTTTCTACTATTCGACACGCCATCCATCGAGGCGCTAGGTTTTTTTTTTATACCATCAAGGGCGCAAACTAGCATGCTGATCACCTGATGTTAATAAGCAATAACCGCCGCCTATAGAAGTCTATAACACCAGGGTTACTGCTGATGCGCTGCCACCCTTTTCCCACCCCAAACCCTGGGCTTCCGATTCTCTCACTCACTATTCGAAGCGGAGCAACATAATGTTAGTACTTTACGTTGGTATTCTGTAAGAGTGTGGTACCTCCCCGGCCGAGCCAACCCAATTAAGAGTTACAGTCAGCTATTGACTACAACTAGGCTCTACGTGGCTCGGGAAATAAAAATAAGGCTATTGTTATTATTATTTGTGAAGGCATGAGGATTTAAATAAAACTATTATTTGAACGAATTAATTATTTTAATATTCTTTAATAAAATAAAATATGTAGGAAAGACGAACTGTGCCGGCCGGGCGTGATCGCTGGACGCGTAGATTATGCAGGTTGTAAAGCTATCCCAGTCCAAGCAGCGGTGACGTCCTGCACCTAGGGATCTGGATACTTCAATACTAACCGAGCGGCTGTCCTAGATTCTTGAGGGAAAATGGGTTTTGACAAGAAAATAACAACACCATTTCCCTGATAAATCTTCATAATATGCCTTTTAACCCGCCTTACAGATATGCCATAGTTTAGGCACCTCATCATAATATCCGTTTATCCGAATCGTAGAGCAAAACAGATGAATCCTTTATGAATAGCAATGGTAATCGGGTTTTGAAGATGTCAGTCCGTAAAGAATAGCAATGGTCGTGGTCAGTGGGTCGTCTTAGGGGCGTAGAAATAGAACACAATAATCGCACAGTACACAACGAACGCGTAAACACAACGTGGGTCGCGAACTGCAATGATAGATAGATAGAAGATTCTTTATTATGTACACCATAAAAAGTACAGATATAATATATTATAATTATACCTGACGTGACGCCAAGATTGAATGTGCAAGTAGGGATGGTGAATGGCGATCTGAAATCGATAAAGTGTCAATTGCTTTTTTCTCGAACCTAACACATAAAACTCGAAAACATTTGACTGCCTCGTTGGTCTAGTGGTGGCAAGCGCTTCAGCTGAGCATGAGGTCCTGGGTGCGATTCCCGGGTCGGGCAAAGTGTTATTGGGTTTTTCCATCTGGAATTTCTCAATAGCAGCCCGGAGTCCGGATTTGTATCCGGTTAATGGTAAAACACTCGCCCCGCATTACACGGGACTGGCGAAATGAAGGAATTATGTTATTATTCATCGAAATTAAATATAAGTAGTTCAAAACGGTCAAAGAAAATATCAATTCAAAATCCATTTTATGTGAATCGATATTTCATGCTTTGACTCGAATCGATTGAATTATCAATTTTATGAAAAAAACTACTACCCCTTTGGTCCCTCCCTACAAAGGTGTCTGCTAATGTCAGATGCATTGTCAACGAAGTAACACTCCTATACACGCAGTGATTATTAAAAAAAATATGGTGTTCGAACTTCACACGTGTCAATAAAACCTAACATAACCCGTAGGCGTATCAATAAATAAGTAATTATAAACAAATGTATATTCCATGTCATTAAAATTCACTTGATCGAAAATAGCTTGGTTTTTAGTTTATTTTTTTCCATATTATGTGTAGCTTATTTTGGTTACCGGGTGAATATAGATACAATGGAACGTCAAAATCAGGAAGTGCATAAAAGAGAGAAACGGAAGCAATTAATATACTGATTTTTCAGATAATTTAATCTGGGCTTTAGTCGGAATAATATAACCATGATAAATTAGATCTTTATTTTTAAATCTTAGTGTAAAAGTTGTAATGCTGCGCATGTTCCCGAATTCGAAGGCTAAAACTGGTCATGTCCTTTGGCATAAGGATAGACCATGCTTTGCTTAATGTGGGGTTAGGACATAGCATACATTTCATCGGTAATAGGTACGTTCCTGTGGGATTATTTATGCCTTCCTCGAACGAGGCTAGTTTGCTATAATTCTAAGCTTACCCAAGCAGGCAGTAGCTTTATCTTATTTGCATTTTGCACCTGAATCAACAGTCAGACGAATTTCACTTTACCAAATGCTATCAATCAAATATGTCTATCCTAACTAATATTATAAATTCGAAACTGAGTTTGTTTGTTTGTTACGCTTTCACGCTAAAACGGCTGAGCGGATTTGGATGAAATTTGGAACATGGGTAAACCATGACCTAGAGACGGCCATAGGATACCTTTTTTCCCGATATTCTTACGGCATCGAGTCTCAAGCGCAGGCCACACCGCCAGCTTAGCGGGCGGAGCGGGCGAAGCGAACGAAGGAAACTATACAAACTACGCGAAATATTTCGCTCGCGGTGTGAACCGAAGTATGTAAAGAGGTGAAACGATGTTCGCCCGCCCGCCCGTTAGCTGGCGGTGTGGCCTGCGCTTTATGTGGCTGAAACCGCGGGGCACAGCTAGAAATTTATAATTGGAACTGCCCTACCTTCTTGTTATCATTGGCCTACAATGCCTTAGACCCTTAGGCCTTCTCTCTGTGAGAGGGAGTAGGCCGTAAACCACCATGCAGGCCAAGTAAATAACATGACATCACGCCTGTACTCCCCCAAAGGGTTTGGCAGGGGTGTACCTCTAGTAGTACAGCAGATTTCGCCAGCTATATTTAAGTCCCATGTAATCGGGGGTATTGCTATAGGGCACAAATCTAGACGCCGGCTAGAGTAAGAAATTCCTGATGGAAAAACCCAATAACACTTTTGTCGACCAGGGAATTGAACCCAGCACCTCATGCTCAGCAGTAGAGCTTGCGACCACCAGACCAACGCAGTCTAGTGCAGTGTTTATCAGTTTCATAAAGACTGTATTCCGCTATTGCCAAATACATCTGCGTTAAAGACTCTCTTATTACACCAATACACATAAACGAATGTACATACATACACAAACGCTCTATTTCGTTTATTTACATAATACACCGATATGTGCTGTATACACAGATAATACACATATTTGGTGCAGATGCGTTACTGTGGCAATCTGTTCAGGTCACTATCTAATCAGATTAGCGCGTGGCTCAATGTCACATGGTTAGCGACGAATTAGATCTGTGCTTGTTAAATAGTTTCGATTTTCAGATAGGTAATGTTGTTTATGAAATAAAATAACTTTTTCCGAAAAAAAAAACAACCGACTTCCAAAAAAAAACACTACAAAGTGAAAAATAACTTTAATTTTGGAAGTCTGTGTTTTTTGTTTTGAATTTTCGGTTTTTGCCGCCGACTTCCGAAATTAAAGTTATTTTTCACTATGTAGTGTTTTTTTTGGAAGACGGTTTTTTTTTTTTTTAAAATTGAATACTTCTTTAGCGTCGTTGTACACTTTTTTGGGATGGGTAAAAAAATTTAAACTTGCGTCAGGACGTGACCGTAAGATCCGTTGCCTAGTAACCGTAAAGTAAATATAATAATAATGTCTTTGACATTACATATAGATTGCGAGGTAAGAAATTTTACTCATATTGATGGGTAAAAAAAGCAGTCAAAACATACTTCATGAAAAGTGTTTATTCAAAAATGCACAATGTTAATGATCAAGTTTTCACTTCTGCCGGCACTCCCGGGGTGCAACCCGTTGTTTTTTTTTTTTCACTTTTTAGTTGTGGTACCTACCCCACACAAATTCGAACTCAAATCTAACTGCTATGATCCTGAACAGTGGCAGGAACTTATCATATCATAAGTGGGAAAAATACGTAGGTAATACGAGTGTTGAAGCTAACAAAATATGGGGCCACCTCGAGAGCATACCCTTTCAAATAAGAATTTTCAAAATAGGTCCACAATTGACGGAGAAATCGGACATACATTAAAAAAAATAAAAAATACGCTTCGAACATAGAACCTCCTCTTTTTTGGAAGTCGGTTAAAAAAGTTAAGTAAGAATATATTTCTTTTATTATATCTAATTAGATTAGAGAATTTCATATTTTCTGCAACCAATATTAATACTATTCATATAATGTTCAAACACAATGTAAATTGTTTTATGAATGAATGAATAAATAAATGAAGATAATTATTACAATTTTCATATGTGAATAATGTTACGCTATGAATAATTTTAGGGAAATTGTTACAGTTATTACTGTGTTTACCATTTTTGGCAAACGATGATACATCAGAGGTGTATGATGAAGCCTTTTTGTTTTATTCAAACATGGCATTGGGAGCAGTGGTGGCCCAGTGGTAACGGCCGCGACTTACGAGATGTAGGTCGTAGGTTTGCCGTGACAGGCGCTTTACTTAGTGTAAATTCTTCCATCACCACTGCTCTCATAACGAGGAGGAAACCGGCTTATTTTTTAACCAAAAATTCGAAAACATGTGACATCTACCAACCCGCACTGGGCGCGAGTGGTGGCTTTCGGCCCACTCTCCTCACAGAGAGGAGGCCTGTGTCCCAGCAGTGGGAACCTTATATTAAAATTGTAACCAATAAATCCATTTATAAATTAAATAACACAAATTAATGACAATGATACACAGGGGTTAGAAAAGGACCTCTTTCTTGCAACGGTGTACACTTTTTAGTTAATTTTTATTTACAGATTATGATAGATGTGTGCCTTCTAGTTTGTGCTAAATAAATGTATTTCCTTTCTTTCTTCTTTTCTTTCAAGATCGCTCAGTGGAAACTACAGAAACAAAGCCACATTTATTTTAACAGGCACCCCAACCCCAACTTTATATACAACCAAACTAATAAACTCCCTTTCTTTTCCAGAACATGAAGGTCCTCACATTCAGCTTCGCCAACTCGCCGATGGACAATGGCCGAAAAATAGCCCTCGCACTAATGCACCACGCGTTTCCAAAGCGACACGACCTCCTCTTTGCCTTCGAGTACAGAGAGCCGTACTACCCCACGCTCCCCTCAGACATGAACATGTTCCAACGCCCCGGCGACTGGAAGAGAGAACTCGAACGGTGTGAATGTCCTCACTGGAGGATCACTTGTATAAATGGAACTTCTGATGCGTTCATGTTGACTGCTGGAGAGACGTTGATAGTGCCCAGTTCTGTGTTGGATTATAATTTGATGGAATCGGCGCGTCATTTTAGATCTGGGAGAGTTCCTATTTGGGTGTGGGGGAGACCTGAAGGTGCTGCGTTGTTGAGGAGTGGGGAATTGTTGAGTACTGAGCAGTCGGCGACTGCGGAGAGTGTGTTGTTAGAACAGGTAGGTGAATAAAAGCTTTATTGATAGAAATATAACTAATGAATGGTCATTAAAGAGTCATAAAGAACCCTGTAAGAAATCGACACGTGTTTCACCTCTCAACGAAGCATCCTCAGGATGACGATTGACTTGTTGCGAACCCGAACCTAGTATTGTCACGACAAGCGCCGGACGCAAAGTTTGACTGTGTCTTTATGACTCTTTAAGAACAGTTGAGCAGATTAGGTTACTAAATATACGTCGTCTATTGTATTTTTTAATGAATGGTCTGTTCCAAAAGTATCTGATGGAAGTGTAAACAAACCCTGTTCAAGTTAAATTCTTATGCAATCACTTGCTAAAGCGAATGTAACACATTCATCTGTATTTAGAAGGTTTTACTTTTTATTTCACCACTTATTGTTTGAATAAAATGATTAAATTGACTTGACAGACTGCCTCGTTGGTCTAGTGGTAGCAAGCGCTACTGCTGAGCATGAGGTCCTGGGTTCGATCCCCGGGTCGGGCAATGTGTTATTGGGTTTTTCTATCTGGAATTTCTCAATAGCAGCCCGGAGTCTGGATTTGTGCCCGGTTGATGGCAATAAGCTCGCCTCCTATTA
Organism: Conistra vaccinii; assembly: GCA_948150665.1. Classification (NCBI taxonomy): domain Eukaryota; kingdom Metazoa; phylum Arthropoda; class Insecta; order Lepidoptera; family Noctuidae; genus Conistra; species Conistra vaccinii. The sequence continues at coordinate 2,619,174 of OX411334.1, read as the reverse complement.
CATGGGACTTAAAAAAATAACTGGCGAAATGTGGGTGTACCTGCTACAGGTTCACCTCTGCCCAACCCTTCGGGGAAACAAGGCGTGATGTTATGTATGTATGAACAGTCATCGACGAAAATTGAGGTTATAAAATTAACCTCAATTGTCAAATTTTCAAATTAAAGCACTCAATTTGTAAGTGCCACTACAAATTGGCATCAACAGGTACCTTTTATGATCCATTTGTTTTCTTTAATCTGCGTTCGCAATTTATTTGCCAAACATGTAAACAAACACGAGTTTTAGGAAAAACAACCGTAATGCCCACATATAAGGTTCAGTTTGCGCTACAACATCATATTTTTATGACTTTTTCAAGAGTATTAGTCAGTCTAAAATCAACTTTTTTTACACAAGCATACAGTTGATGCTTGTTTAAGTGGAAATAACATCAATTTGAAACAAAGTTTTAAATAGATATTAGATACTTTTGGAACTACTTGGAGCTTTTTGGCCGTCTCTATTGCAGACCATAAACTCATAAAACTTATTTCGAACTCTAACCGGCTAATGCCTCACGTTGTTACTCAAGCTACCTTACGCAACTTAATTGACCAATTGTAACATATTAGCGGTGGAAGTGCCCCTGCTATCTTAGAATGCAAGATGTCCATTAGCATAACAATAAGTACAAATACGGCCGATATTATTTGGCAAGTCTGAACCTAGGCTCTGCGAACTTTCGCTCATGTTCTCTCACTCACACTCGCCTCAAGTCACTATTCGATTCCTAAAAAATGTTATTGCGCAACCTTGTGCGCGTAGTTCGGAACTGCCAAGTTGTATCGACCGTATTGTAGTGTGTATCTTGCAAGCCACGTGTGTGTATACCTACTCATGTTTTGGACAAATAAATGATCTTATCTCACCTTAATAATTGCTCTAAGGTATGCAGGGAAATGAAATGAAATGAAATTGTTTATTCTGTAAATAGGATATTGGAATCACTTTTACACGTCATATTAAAATGTATGTTAAAAATTAGCTAGATGAGTTCGGCGTTTCCTATCTGACTACTCTGAGAAGAAAGGCCGAAACAAACTCAGAGGTCACAGTCTCTTTTAAAGTCCAGACATAATCTTGGTCAGGCCATATGAGGACCATGTAGACTAATGTCTGAAATGGTCTTTTGAGGAAAGAACCATACAGCTTTGAGTGGACCTGTCCAGTCAGTGCAAGCATTTGTCAGTAATCGCGGAGCTCAACTCTGAACTTAAGGAGAATGCCCTAAGGGGATATGCCCTTTAAAAACATTCATAATATTCTTCGCAACTTGAATTGATGGAGCAAACATACTCAATAAAACTTCAAAGGTGATACGGTTAAGAACTGCGGAAATCGTTCGCATCTGCAAAAAGGAGTTCTATTTGATAAAAATATCAAGTGAACTGTCATCCCATCTGATGTTAGGGATTTTTGTAGAATAGACAGGCTGGTCAAAAGTTAATCTAATTATATATATAGTGGCATCCACGAAGACGCGCCGCACTCCGCTCCCCTACGTACTGAAGTACAGCTTACAGCAGTGTTTTTCAACGTGTGTGTCTCGACCCCCTAGGGTGTCGTGTCGCCAAGCCTCTTGAGGGTCGCCGGTACTTTAAAGTTCATAAATATAAAACCGTACTAGTTCAAAATGTTTTAAGGAAAAAAAGGAAAGGAAATAGTTAATTTAAGGCTTAGGTTAACACAAATACCTTCAAGTCACATGAATTATTAATGTGACGAGGAACACGCGCACCCATTCACATTAATATGTTGTTCGCTCCTGTTTCTTATAGTAATCGCGGAGTGGGGCGCGTCTTCGTGGATTGCACATTGAATAGTGTTCAAGGTTATTTCTTTTTTACATAGCTGATTATAAAGTACAGTAGACTGGTAAGATCGGCTAGCTAACCATGGTGGACGTGACGTAAACCACGTAATCATTTGTCGTCACACGCGGAAAATAAACAATTAACTTCTACATAAGCTATTGAACTTATGATTATTTATCTACGAACTATTAAGTCCGCCTTTGTACAGTCAGCTGCAGAGAAATCGCACCCCCTAGCAATGTATTTTTATATTACTAGGGGGTGAGATTTCTCTGCAGCTGACTGTACCTTTTGTGCACAAAGTTTCATAAATAATTACAAATTCAAATTCTTTATTGCGACCAGTGGCGTTCCTTTCATATAAGCCAAAAAGCCAGGCTTGCCTAAAAACATGAGCCCACCAAAAAAAAAAAAAACTTCACCTGTAAACTTGTAAAACCAACCAAGTCAATCATTCAATAATCATGTCGCAAGAATTGATAAGAATAATATCGTTCAGGCTCAAAATATATCAGCCGCGCGCTTTATAAGCTACGATGCCAGGTTTACGTACTCAAAGAATAATATTTAAATTCCGCGCCGTTTTGCATTACGCACTGTTGCCAAACTTTTTCTCGTATACCGCAGTTGCGATCTCGCTCTAACACTACAGCGATAAGCAGGACGCGAGATCACATCAATGAATGAAGACGTGCATAGCTTTCTCGCTCGCACCAATTGGCTTAAACCGGGCTTCTGGACCTCTCAACTTTCGCATAGAAATTGTGAACTTTGTTGATACCATTTGTATGTACTTATTTCGCAAATTGTTCTAATTTTTAAGCCAGGCTTTTGATTTTTTATGAATGGAACGAATCTTGTGTTTGATTATGAATAGTAGGAGCGTATGTCGTTGCAAGGCGCTGCGCAAGTCTTTGCGCAGTGCGTGAATTTCTATAGAAAGATACAACTGATACTTGCAAGTTCAATTTTTGTTTTAGTTTTGAGCGGCTACTGGCACTTTTTCGCTTAGATTTTTTTTTATTTTCTGTGAATTAAGTGTTGTGATTAGGTAGTTTTTACTGTAATTATGTTTGTTTTGGAGTGATTAAAAAGTTTCTTATCATAAAATGAATTCGGAAACGCATTGTGAAATACTAAAGTGTGTGCAATCCTTACTCGGAAAGGTAAATACTTTGAGTTTTACAGACAAAATATTACAATCTCGTTAAGTACTTCACAGATTAAAATAAAATAGGCATTCGATTGTGCTGGTGCCTTGAAACTCATGAAAGCACATGAATAGTGTTGTTTATATGGCATTTGTAGTTTTGGTAAACCACTGAAAAACGTACATCTCATTGACATCACAAAACACAATAATGTTCGTATCGAAGAGATTCTTCATAGGTGTTTTGAAATAAAGATTGAGAGTGTTGACTATTGTCATTGTATTAGATTATTAAAAACTTTGGTAATTATCTCATAATTAATTTTCAATCAACTAATTCGACAAATCGATATTTTGGGAGCCATCTAGTGCCTTTGATTGAAAGTAAATTATGCATGTGACAAGCGAATATTGCGGTGAAAAGGTTCGGCTAAACGGTGTGATTACGCGCATTAAATAATATAGATGGCGCTTATGACAATTACGTACGAATGCTTGAAATAATTATGTAGAACTCTTCGCATTTTTCTAACCAAAATTATATTATAATAATGTTGTACATGATAATCAGTCAATCCCTCACTTAGTTGTTTTTTTTTTATAGTAAAAAATATGTTGGCTTGCCCTAAGTTTGACCCCTAGGCACGCCACTGATTGCGACCTAAGTGTACAGAATTTTGAAGATTAGTTAGCAATAGGCTACGCGGGCGGCTGCGGGGGCGGGTTATTACGCTGTTCTTTTTTCTAAATAAATAAATTGGTTGAGCGTTATTTCCATGAATAAAAGATTATTATTTTTTATCTTTTCAAACACACATCTCAAATACACTTATATCCAAACCCGAAACAACACCCAAACCACTAACATAGACAATCAAAAATCCACCTCATCCCACTTACATAAAGTCTATATTCCCAGGTGCGTCGCTCCCACCCGAAGTTGACGCCGCCCCACGTTCTATACCTCTGCGGCAATATGTTCACGAATGCTGGAGGCGCCAGTATACTCCCACCATTGGCAACACTACAGACCTCCTACAAGAAACTTGTTGAATTGTGTACACCGACCACGCTTGGACAGTTTTGGGTAAGTAAAAATAAAGTTCAGAAACATTTAAAATATAGTTTTACCGAGATTGCTGTACTGCACCTTAGGAATGCGTGACGAGGCGGGGGGCAGCATTGAAGAATGAGCGGCGGGACGCCGTGAGCGTTGACAAATGAGCAGTCTGCACTGCCCCCCGTCTCGCCGCGCACATACCTAATGCTAAAACCAATTTTCCTTTTGCACGACATTAGGCGCCGGACAAACACAAGTGGCAAGGATCGCGGGTGTGATGACGGTGTGGCAACTCTTTTCAGATTTCGCCTTCGCCACGCCCGCGCCCGGCCGCCTGTGTATGTCCCGCGCGTCCTCGCTCCTATACATTTTGTATGAATGGAGCAGCGCGACGCCCACGCCACACCCGCGACCCTCGCCACTTGTGTATGTCCCGCGCTTCAAGGCCCACTTGCACCACAAATCACCAAATGCGCTAAACGTATTTAAAACATAATTCAGTCTCTCTCATCTACAAACGATTATCAGAAACTGAACGATGTTTTAAATTCGATTATTATTTAGTGATTTGTGGTGCAACTGGGCCTAAGATTGGATATAGATGAGATTTAAAATCATAATTGTAGGTAAAAATACAAGAATTGTCACCATAACTAAAATACGATAGCGTGTCGATTTCGTCTAGTACCGAAAACCAGCCAGTTATTAATGTCAGCTGTTTAATTTTAAAGGTATACCAGGAAAACGTTGATCATTGGTTTTTCATAATTAATTATTATACAACCTTATTTTTGTTTATACTAAACCTCTTAAGGGGTCATTGTACTCATCATTATGAACAACCTACACTAAAAAAAATAAGCTGTTGCATATATTTATGTTCGCATATCTCGTTAAAATGTAGGAAAAGACTTTTTTTTTCCCATAGTAAAAGTTGTGCAAAAACAAGTTACAATCATTTTTAGAATTTATTTTTATACTGTTACATAGCAAATAATAAAAAGTATTTAAAGTGGTGCAAGATAACACTCAATTCCACGTGGACGAAGTCGGGGCAACAGACTTAAAACATAGTATAAAATATTATAGTCAACAAACAGTCTTATGGTGTTCTAAGAAAAAGATAAATAAACCGCCTAGATACACACACTTCTGAAGCAATATATATTTTGTGGTTACCTCACTTAAGGATAAGAGCTAACGCGTTTTCCTGCTATTTTGTCAAGTTATGGTTTCATGAATGAAGTGCTTCACTATTTCCTCTTATACTTATCTAGAAATACATGCGGTTTATTTGTTTGTTTTTGTCATTGTAGGCAACTTATATAATATTACACACATCAAAAGTGTCTAGGGATCAAGCATTTTTATGCGGATTTCTTGAGATTGAGATGTGGCTTTGTAATAAATTTATGATTTTATAAATTTATATGGATCCTTTCTGGTGCATTTCATAATTTGAATCAGGAACTGTGAATCAAATTCGAGTAAAAGATGAAAATCAGCTGTCAATATTTTCCCTATAAAAACATACAACGCATTGAAGACATTATTAGTGCTACTGTTTCCCTACTACTGATTAAAACCAACGTTATTATGGAGCAGCGACGTCATTTAAGCAGGGAAGAAATGCTCAGAGCCGTGGGAATGATAGAAGCTGGTTCCCGGCAACGTACTGTGGCTTTAGCTCTGAATACAAGTCAGAGTGTTATCAGTCGACTTTGGACACGTTACCGAAGCACTGGTACCGTGGCTGAGCGCCATGGAGGACGGTATCGCTGCACCACACGGAGACAAGACCGATACATTCAAATCTTAGCTCGAAGAGCTCCAACAATAACCGCCATGATGTTAGCCGTGAGGCTTCATCACTCTTCAGGGAACTTAATTAGCGACCAAACAGTCAGAAACCGCTTGCATGAAGTGAACCTTCATTCCCGAAGACCGCTACGGGTACCACCTATAGCAATGCACAATCGTAGGATTCGATATCAATGGGCTCTTGAACACAGAAATTGGGCAGAAGAACAATGGCGTTTCGTGTGCTTTTCTGATGAGTCTCGTTTTGGTATGAGACCGGATACAAGACGTATACGACACTGGAGAACCCCTGGACGCCAACAGCGATTAAAATCCTGCCAGGAAGTCCATCCTTATAGTGGTGGAACCATCATGGTATGGGCGGGTATTTGGATCGGCGGAAGAACTGAGTTGATTTGGATTAGAGGCAACCTCAACGCTCAAATTTATGCTGAGACGATTGTATCAGACGTCATCGTTCCTCTACAAGTGCAAATCGGTCCCTTATTTCAGTTAATGCATGATAATGCACGACCGCACACCGCAAGAGTTGTAAGACAGACTCTCGCCGCAGCTAACATCAATGTCCTGCCCTGGCCTGCTCAGTCGCCAGACTTGAACCCGATTGAGCATGCATGGGATATGCTACAGAGAAGAGCTCTGCCGAATATGGAGGGTATCCAGTCGCAAGAAGACCTTTTTTTGTTGTTGCAACGAACATGGGCGGCCATTCCACAGCGTGATTTGGATGAACTCATTTTGAGTATGCCAAACCGATGTTCTTGTGTTGTTAGTGTTCGCGGTAGAAACACGGATTATTAATTGTTTAAGTTACCCAATAAAATTTTAAAGAAAACTGTTATTTCAGTCTTTTTTTCGAACTTTAATGTTAGTGGTTCAAATGTCAAAAATCCCTTTATTAGGAAAATGGCAAATTTCTTTATTAATGCAAAGGTGACTTGGTTTATCGTTACTGTGACAAACGAAAACACTTTATTTGATGAATCCTTAAAGAAAATTTTAATTAATATCAATCAGGAGAAAAGTTATTGCAAAAATATATGTTGATCCCTAGACACTTTTGATGTGTGTATATTGTATATAAGTTCTTCATGTTCCTTGTAAAGGCCGCAGGAATCCGCTGGATGCGGGAAGCACAGAATCGGTCGAAGTGGCGGTGCTTGGGGGAGGCCTATGTCCAGCAGTGGACGTCTTTCGGCTGATATGATGATGATGATGATGAAGTTCTTTATGTGGTTTTCATTCAAAGCCATCCAAGTGGTACTCAAATGTATGTCCGTCCTGGGACAGCCTCGCTGACTTGGTAACATTTTTATCTGTACCACAAATACATAATACAAGTGCAGAAGATTCACTGCGCCAAATCATTGCAATAAATAGCGACTCTTGCTACGACACAATAAAGTTCATTTCAGGTCGCACAGCCATAATAGGAAAGTTGACAAAAAAAAAATCTTTGTCTTTATGTGGATTATTAAATATTGGACACGTTTTTTTTTACGTTGTCAAAACGTTACGGCAATACATTGAGTTAAAATGTAGCATGACGTCACTCCTTGGTAGATTTTATAATGACTTGTGACGTAGCGAGCCCCCCACTCCTCAATTTTAATGCATTTTATCTAAACCATTTTTATTAATATGATAAAGCAAAAAATATACGTGTCTTATATATTTTTTTTATCTGACTGACGGACTAAATAGTTTTTGTTTTTCCCAGTCAGCATCCCTATTACATACAGTTATTAATATTCACCTAGAAATTGCCTCTCTTTCTAACGCGTAACTCTTTAAATATCTTCTGACTACGTTACGCCCACTGAAATGGTCCAAATCGAGCCCGCCGAGTACTTCATACCTAAAATGCGGAGTATACCTGGCCTGTCTGTACGCAAAATACGCGCGTACATGAAGTTGCGTACATCAGCCGGTTATACAATACAAAACAAAACATTTTTATTTCGGCACTAGCTATTCTTATGCCGATATTACAAAAAGTAACTCATGAAGTTATGACTCAAGCATTATTAAAAACTATTTTCAACCAATAAAATGTTACCAAGTCAGCCGGGCTGTCCCAGCACGGACATACATTTGAGTATCTTGGTGATATTTGATACCATAATACCCATCACCTCTGTGGAGTTTCGCTAGCTAATTTAATTTAACCCTGTATATTGATTACTAGCTGTGCCCCGCGGTTTCACCCGCTTATGTCTCGATTCCGTGAGGATATTAGGATAAAAAGTAACCTATGTCCTAACCTAGGTCATGGTCTGCCCATGGGCCAAATTTCATCCAAATTCGTTCAGCCGTTTTAGAGTGAAAGCGTAACAAACAAAATTACAAACGTACAAAAAATCTAATATTTTTTCTTTATAATATTAACCTGTCTCAGATTGTTCCTGCGACACGATATAAGAAGATTCAAGGCAACAAAACTGTGCTATAAAGTTATTTCCTCCTTCATTACAGATGCAAGACTCCCAATACTACTCAATCCTGGACGCAAGCCGTTGGCTCCGCTACGTCGCCAACTGCATCGAGTTCGCCGAAGACGCCGCGCAACATCTATCTGACAACGTCACAGTTGTCTTACAAGAAGGTAATCAAAATCGAGCTAATATCCTACAATTTCAGGGCGTATGAGGAACGTTCAATTAGTTATAATGGTACCGAGTACAATCTAGACAAATTTTAAGCACGTACGCTACAAAAACATTCAAAATCGCGCTATACAGCTTTGAGGCGTATGTCATAGTCCAACTGCTCCTCCATACACCAGCGAACTTAGGCGTATCATACGGTATAATACGCCTAAGTTCGCTGCTATAAAAATGATTTCTTTTTCCATGGAGAAGTGGAAAAAGATTAGGGAAGACCTTCACGCTGCGCTGGTTACAAATACGCAGATGCCTGTATTAGACATGGTGTGATTAATTCAGAGGCGTAAGTGCGTTCAACAATAAACAATACTCGCGCTACAATTTCCTGTTTTCTTAGTAAATAATTGTATCAAACTTTTGTTTATAAATAACTAGCTTCCGCCAGCGGTTTCGCCCGCGTAATAAATTTATAAATTATAGTTTACTTTATTATGCATGTATTATATACATATAAACCTTCCTCTTGAATCACTCTATCTATTAAAAAAACCGCATAAAAATCCGTTGCGTAGTTTTAAAGATCTAAGCATAAGGGACAGACAGCGGGAAGCGACTTTGTTTTATAATATGTAGTGATAGTGATTCCAAACAAACACCAATTATTTTACAAATATGTAAATATGTTTCAGGTGACGGCGTAGACTATTGCTCCGTGGTATCATGCCTCACTCAATTACTAGTCGACCCACACTTCAGAACGATATCAGGCTTCCAGTCTCTCATACAGAAGGAATGGATCGCGCTCGGACACCCGTTCTGTGATCGGTGAGTACTCCTTCATATTCATATACTCCTGGTAACTTGTATGAACTTGTTTCATAATTACTTTAGTTACTGTTTAGACAAGCTTAGTAATTAATGCTTAGGCCAAAATAAACATTAGTTAGCACGTTCGTTGACTGAGAATCAGTCCTGCCACCGTCAAACTGCATGTGAAATGGACATATCACTGTTAAAACACGTGCTTAGCGACCTCTATCAATCTCGCCCTTATACAATACTATACTGCCTTTTCGTTCCGCAATATTTGAACTACCATACATTTATGTGTTCCTGGTACCTTATGTATCTAAGGCTCATCCTTTTGTAATGTTAGTCATATAAAATAATAGACAGGAAAAAGTAAACTTATGTATTAATTAATTATCCTGATTCTATTTTGTTGTTTCCATATATGGACCTATTTCGATAGTTAAATATAAGCAAGCAAGTTTTCCGAAATTTTATCCGTTTTGATTGCGTAACATTTTCCTTTTACAAATTCATGATTTATAATTTTGATGGATTTAAAGTAATGTTTTACCGTGATAGAAAGTGAGAAATGTATGTTATATTTTACTTTGACTACTATTGTGAACGGACGTACTGATCGCGCGCGCGTGCTCTAGTTAAGAGTATTTTGCAGACGCATCACAACACCGTCGTCGCGGTGTACGTCGATCTATCGGGGTCACCGCAATGACCCAGTTACAAGTGCGGAAATCGTCATGAAGTGTTTAATATAATTGTTTCGGTGTCACATTCGCCTTAAAACTAAATAATGGCTTCAAATCAGTCTATTAAAATTAAAACTGATCTGGAAAAACAGCTGTATGACTGTTACATCCAGGAGAAAACGGACAGGGAAAACCTGCAGCAAATGGTACGTCAACTGAACGGCCACATACAAAGCCTACAGGAACAGGTACAAGACCTTCAAGGACAATTAAAATGCCTAAAGGCACAAGAAAAAGAAGAGCCTTCAGATAAACAGGTCAGTGAGACCATAACACCTGCTCAGCCTACTAAAAGTGACGTTGAGTACTGCACGGATGAGGATGAACTCGCTAAAGAGACTGGGTGGATTAGAGCGAAAAACAGGAAGAAAAGGAAGTTGAACACCTCTCTTACTCCACCACCGCAACAACAAGCTGGAACTAGCGCTCAGCAGCAGCAAATAAACAACAAAGAGAAGGTAACCACAAAAAAATCTCTAGCACCGCCACCAATCGTAGTGGATGGTGTTAAGAATTATCAAACATTTTACGACTTTTTGACCAAATCTCAGCCAGTTGAAGAGTCCTACAGATTGATTGCTCGACGCTTAACAGAAAATAACTGTTTATGGCACTCATACGAGGATAAGCAGAACAGGCCAATAAGAGTAGTGGCGAAAAAATTGCATTCTTCGTGTCTACCGGATCGGATTAACGCTAAGAACACTCATTGGGGATCGAGATTAACTTAAACAAAGGGAAGACAGCTCCTAAGTGCAGTGAAAGACATGCGCTGTGAGGTCATAAGTACCGGAAAACCTACGTACTGGCCGACTGACTACCAGAAACTACCAGACCTTATCGACTTTTTCATAGTCAAAAATATATCAACCAATTATCTGTGTGTGGAAGAGGGGTACCACATGAACTCCGATCACTCTCCGATATTATTAAAATTAAGTCACAAAATATTACTAAGAGAAAACCACCTGACATTAGTTAACAAGTTTACAGATTGGGAAAGTTTTAGCTTAGACCTACAAAACATTATTGACCTAAAAACTTCATTAAAAAACAAAGATCAGCTCGATTCTGAAGTAAACAAGTTTAGCAGCAATATACAACAAAGTGCATGGAACAACACACCACAGATTATAAAAAAGTTTAAAGGAAATTCCTACCCAAAGGAAATAATAGACCTATTATATGAAAAAAGGACTCAAAGAAAAACATGGCAGCAAACTAGATTCCCGCAAGACAAAACTGTATTGAATAACCTTACGAAAAGACTGAAGAGGAAAATAAAATCCTTTCAAGATGAGGCCTTCAATACTAACCTACGTCAATTAACAAGCGACCACACAACGCAATACTCTCTTTGGAAAGCGACAAAGTCACTCAAAAAGCCAATTACACCAATTCCCCCTATCAGAGGTGATAACGGAAAGTGGGCCATAAGCAATGAGCAAAAAGCTCTACGATTTGCACAACACTTAGAAGAAACCTTCCAGCCAAATGACGGGTCTGAAGATAACCTACAATTTGCCAATATTCTGCAAGATCAAAGAATTAAGCTTGTGACCCCGAAAGAAGTTGCAAACGAAATTCAAATCATTAGCCCAAAAAAATCCCCAGGGTATGACCTTATTACGGGGGAAATTCTAAAACATCTTCCACGTAAAGCCATCGTTAAGCTTACTAAGCTAATCAATGCTGCATTCGTGCTAAAGCATGTTCCTGAGCCATGGAAAGTTGCTGAAGTGATTATGATTGCAAAACCCGGTAAACCACCTCACGAAGTTTCATCATACAGGCCCATTTCCCTGTTGCCTATACTGTCAAAGCTGTTTGAAAAATTGCTATTAAAACGCCTAAAACCTATCATAAACGAGGGAAACCTGATCCCTGACCATCAGTTTGGTTTCAGAGAGAAACACTCAACAATAGACCAAGTACATAGAATTACAAACATCATTGAGAGAACGCTTGAAGATAAAAAAGTCTGCTCCACAGTATTCTTAGATGTGGCACAAGCTTTTGATAGAGTTTGGCACAAGGGTTTGATATACAAGCTAAGACTATTGCTACCAAATGATTTTGCTGATATCTTGCTATCATACATCACAGATAGAATGTTTCGAGTAAGGCACGAGGATGCCTTTTCAGAGCTAAAAATTATTAAAGCTGGCGTGCCTCAAGGTAGTGTGCTGGGTCCAGTTCTCTACCTGTTGTACACGTATGATATACCAGAGCTGGAAAATAATACTATTGCAACGTTTGCGGACGATACTGCCATCATGGCTACTGGGTCATGCCATACAGAAGCAATCGAAAAGGTACAAATCGCTGTAAATAAAGTTTATGACTGGGCACAAAAATGGAGGATCAAATTGAATGAATCAAAGTCACTTCACATTGATTTCACCAACAAGAATTGTGATTACCACCCAATCTTTATAAATGGCCAACAAGTGCCATACGCAAATACAGCCAAATATCTCGGCATAACGCTAGACGCGAAACTGCGCTGGAAAGCGCACGTCAAAAAGAAAAGACAGGAGCTAGACATACGTTTTAAAAACATGTATTGGTTGATTGGACGGGGTTCCTGCCTATCTATACACAACAATAGTTATTTGTTATACAAGAGTGCAAAGTTGCTTTTTAACCGCGTGTTCAATTTTGATGACCGAGCAAGCGAAGGATTCTAAAATTGAATCACGAGCGCAGCGAGTGATTCAAAATTAGAAGCCTGAGCGTTAGCGAGGGAATCAAAAGAGCACGAGGTGAAAAATCTTTGCACTCGAGTGCAACACGTAACTTTTCATTCCACCTCAGCGAGGAAATGACTAAATGCAAAAAAAAAAACGTTTACAATCACAAGATAGGTACACTTTTATTTCAGTTTAGGTATTAATTACTACATTATGACAGGTAAGTATTACAGAATAATCTTTAAATTATAACAAAATAATACTAAGGTATAATTAAGAAAATTTTAAAGTAACGTTGCTACAGTTATTTAAATTGAGTGTAATATTTTTGTTTGGTACTGTAATATTGGTGTTAGTCACTTGTGTACTGTTTTTCGGTAAACTATCTGTCATACTTAATAGTTGTACCGATTCATCGGATTCCCTTGGCGTGAATGTTGGAGAGAGAGGGAGATGGTTAGGTGTTTCATAACGGCTTATTTTTGATGTAGAAGGGCCAGTCCAAGGATCCGATTGAGGCTCTTTCAGTGTAATGGCTCCTACGATGCCTTCACATATTTTAGACTTATTTTGGATGGAATCCTCTATGTATCCCTCTACAACTGCATTGGACTTCCAGCCTCCGTGGCGCTTAAGGGACAGGAGATCAGCTCCGGAATCAGCCAAAAGTGTGGCTGAAGTTCGTCGGAAACAATGACCCGTGTACAACAGGGGTTCTGGAAGTTCAAGAAATGTTGCTATTTCTCGTGGGATACTGCCAATTTTATTAGTACCCATAGGCTGTCTAACACACTTTCCATTGCGATACTGTAGAAAAAATCGATTGATTGGAGTGTTAGGCGGGCGTAAGGCTTGATATTTCTCAACAATCGTTACGTATTCCTTGCGAATGACGAAGTTGCGGTCTCTTTTTGTCTTTGTATTAGGTAAATTAATTAATAGTAAGTCATCTGAATGTTTCTCAATGTTTTTGACATTAAGTTGTGTTAGTTCATTAGTTCGACATGCTCCGTTTATTCCAATAATAAGAACAACCTGTAACGTAAAGAGTATTGTAGTAGATAAATGAATAAAATTGATATGAACGCATAATTATGCCTATCAACATCTACTAAGTATACTATTTAATTGAGATTAATATACTTAAGTAGATACTGAATGTGCAACTGACTTACTTTTGCCGCCAAATATACGGAATCGGGTGCTTCGTTAAGAAATTTTTCAATATCAGATACTGTGAAAACCTTCGATTTTTTTGGTTGATGACCAGATGAGGCTCTTTTTAAAAATGCCACTAATTTAGGATAGGTATCGATATGTTTGTCTTTTTTCATCTTTATTGTTGCTTTTAGCATCGAATACGTACTCCATAGAGTGCTTGCTTTCTTGTTCTCGGATAATTCTATAAAATATGCCAGCAAAACGTTTTCTGAGAAAGTTTTGGCTCCTTTTGCTAGTCGCCACGTGTTGAACATATCGTACTGTTTTAAATACTTCTCGCGTGATTGTTGAGGGAGAAAGCTCATTTGCGCATTATTAACAGTTTCAGTCAATTCTGTTGGCGTCAAGCAAACTTCCTCGTCGCTAGAATCACTCATTTTAGTTTTTTCACTTGTTTTCAAGTTTCTTGTTTTTAATAAAAGGTTTAACAATGACGTGAAAAAATGCCGCGTAAAGAACCGCGTACAAAGCAAATTGAAAAAAGAACACCAAGAAGGTTCCGAGTCTGAGTTTTAAAAAAAATTAAAAAAAAGTTGTATGATATATTCGGCACCATAGAGGTAGCAGTAAATAGGTTTAATGTTTTTTTTAATTCACAAACTTAGTGCACACGATGTTCTAAATTCAATTTACTTTATCCTCTAGCGAATAAAAACGGCTTTTCCACTCAGATATTGAAGATTAAAAATACTCTTTCCGAGATGGTGGGATGAAAAATTTTATTATATAAGCATATTCTTATGCCAATATGGACATATGGCATCCAACTGTGGGGCTGTACCAAACCAACCAACATCAAAGTTATACAAACATTCCAGAATAAGGTACTCAGGAGTATTGTTAATGCGCCCTGGTATATAAGAAATGACGACCTCCATCGTGACCTAAAAATGGAACCCGTCACCAAAATAATCCAAAAATTTGCTGAGGCCCATGAACACAGACTCCACCGACATGTGAACATCGAGGCAATTCAGCTGTTAGACCAAACAAATATAGTGCGAAGACTAAAACGAACAAAACCTTTTGAGTTAGTGTAGTGTAAAAAGTGTAGAAATAATAGTGACAATGACACACATAAAACACATGAACAAAGTGTTTATAATATTATATCAGACTCTAAGAAAGTGGAACGGACTTGTGTAAAGTACAATCAGCACTATTCTAAGTTTTAAAATAATGATCACGTAGAAAATTAAGTTAGATTAAAATTGCTTATTAGTCTTGTAGGCTAGATTGTAATTCATTATTAAGAACATGGTTAAGAACATGGTTCTTTTTAATTAAAAAAAAAAAAAAAAAAAAAATTTTACTTTCTGAGAAAATAAGAGCAATATGTGTGGATACGGTTATTAGATAGCGACTATGTTGATATACTTGTATTACTAAGGCTGGGCATACAGGAGGGGATTTTATGATATTGAATAATCATCCTTATTATCACTTAGTTAGATTACAAACGAAGATTGACGACTAGCACGAAGACGTAGACAGCCGAGGAGTTCGATGGTCATGCAACGATGCACTTTATAAAGAGTATAATATTACCATCAATATCATCGAAAAGCTCTGCAACTTTCACATCCTCCATACATATTCTCAGATTCGGTCTTCCCCGTCCGGGCAACCCAAAAGACTCGACCGCAAAGGACACGACCTCCGCTCAAACTGCCCCAGTACTGCTCCTATACCTGGACTGCGTGTGGCAGCTACTGCAGCAGTTCCCGGCAGACTTCCAGTTCACAGAAACGTATCTAACGACACTGTGGGACTGCGCACATAACCACATCTTTGACACCTTTCTATTCAACTGCGCGCGGGATCGAGAGCTGGCTGTGGCTAAGGTAATATTTTTTTATTTACTTGTATTAAAGCTAGTATTACCACACATACGCGAATACCTCCAAGTCGCCGTGTGTGGCACGCTTATTTGAGCAATTGTGTTCAACACATTGTGTAGGGCCGTAGGCAGGGGGGGGTTGGGGGTTCAACCCCCCCCCTCCCCAATTCTCAACCCAGAGATTGATCCTTCTAGGGTACCTTCATACTATAATACATGTGATAATTGTAATCTATTTCGCAGAGAAGTAATTTATAATCTACAAAAAGAACAGTAAGTACAGTTCGTCTGTATTTTTCTCGAGTCTGACTTGTATTTAATGAATTCCTGCAACTTCAGCATTATCTGAAGGAGTCTAACCTATCCAAAGCAAGGTGCAAAAATTTTCGAGCTCGCTTCGCTCGCTCTTTTGCATCCTATGTTCTCTTGTCTCCAACTTTTCTGCTTAAGTCGATAAACTTACTTCTATTACTGTACGAACGGTCAAAGACAAAGAAAACCAAACATATTCGAGCAGGATGCAAAAATTTCTCGCTCGCTTCTCTCGCTCTTCCATCCTATATCGTCCGTAGCGGCCCCGCTGGCGAACTAAAGGGGGGCGGCAGGTGCGGTCCGCGGGGGCCACTCCTATGTAGTATAAATATAGGGTGCCAAATTTTCTCTAAGAAGGTGCTCTTATATGAAATGAAATGAAATTGTTTATTCTGTAAATAGGATATCGGAATCACTTTTACACGTCATATTAAAAAAAAAAATTAAAATAAACTAGATGAGGTCGGCATTTCCTAACTGACTACTCTGAGAAGAAAGGCCGAAACAAACTCAGAGGTCACAGTCTCTTTTAAAGTCCAGACATAATCTTGGTCAAGCCATATGAGAACCATGTAGATTAGGGTCTGAAATGGTCTTTTGAGGAAAGAACCACACAGATTTGAGTGGACCTGTCCAGTCAGTGCAAGCATTTGTCAGTAATCGTGGAGCTCACTCAGAGCTTAAGGAGCTCAACTCGACGAACAATACCAAAGAAAGGATATATTCTAAGTTCTTCTACTTCTTAAAGTTTTCTGCATATTTGGGCACCGGGCACTCATTTAGATTGCGAGGCCCACGATTATATTTTTTTATAAATCTATACTCTTTATTTATCCCCTCGAAATCAGAAATACCTACTTTATTTTTCCTAGAAAAAGTTGTATACCCCCCCCCCCCAATGCATTCCTGGCTACGGCCCTGACATTGTGCACTTTGCCATTCCGTTCTGCAAAATTTTCAAATCTGGCGGCCGGTTTTATAGCAGACACGCATTTTTAGAAGGTAAGAATATGATTGGAGAGATCCTCAAATTTATTACCGGCTGCAAAATATTTTATACTCTACTTTAATCTATTACTTCTCAAGTTTGACGCAATATGTGTCACTAATATTATAAATGTTTGTTTGTAAGTTTGCATGGATAATCTCCGGAACTACCAGTCGGGTTTGAAAAAATTTTTTTGCATTGGATAACCCAATTCTTGAGGAAGGTCGCGCTACAAACCTAGAAGACGAGCAAAAAGAAAAAAAGTCAGAAAGAACACCAAGCGAAAACGAAATAATAGCGCGAGCGGACGATGCGATGCGACGCGGTGGGTCGGAGGGCGAAATTTCAAATGGATGCTGAAGCTAGTGTGACATACAACTCAGTTTCTGGCTTTCTATTTCTACAATATTTATATTCACAAATAAGTATTCTTTACAGAACTTCGTGCAGAGGCCGGTGTGGGACTGGGGCGAACAGTTCTCGGAGCAAGACAAGGCGTTGTTCTATAACCCGCTGTACGGCGTCAAGCCTAATACCGTACACTCGCAGAGGCTATGTGAGTAAAACTGTACAAGAATGCTTTGGCGTGTGGGAACACGCCAACTCTCTCACACTCTTTTGGGAAAAAGAGTGTTAATACCATTGGCAAGCAAGCTTTTACAGCCTTGCCGAAATATCGGTTAACTGAACCTGTTATGCTAATACTTCACTTTGCGTATTATTAGTAATATTTATTTAATGTTTTGAATAGGATAAAAATATAAACTAGATAAACTTCTTATACTAAATTAACTTACAAAATATTAAATAAAATATTTTAAAATATAATATCGTAACCTAAATTAAACTATGAATGAAATAAAATATTGCGTCTATTAGTTGGGTAATATAAAATATACCATATATTTATTGAAATAAAGTGAACAAATTATTGCGCAAAAACGCTTAGTGTAGTGCCAGCATTATACTTCAGTACTTAATTCAATATCGTTAATTCTATTCACAGCACAATCTTCGCTTCCAAGCAAGTCAGCATCCGAACTGACTCGGCTAAAACCTTGCACGTCGGTAGCCGGCATGGAACTGTGGTCACAATGCTACGAGCGATGGCTCGCGCCACTCGACTCGCCGCTGTCCGGCACCATACAGTACCATGTGCACAACTACGCTGCGCTTCAAAAGGTTAGTTTACTGCTGCAGGCTTATGTTATCCTGGTAATTCAATGTTCGTAATGACATAACGACAATACGACAAGATAGGTCCTTTCACAGTTATTTTGTGACATTTTGTTAGTCTTACAGCAAATGCGTCAAAGGTCTGTTTCAGTTTTATGTAGCCCTGGTACATAACTGTTGCTAATTACATAATCATAATACGGTAAGATAGGTAATGAATGCGTAAGGGTCAGTTTACTTCAGCAGCCTTATGTAGCCTTGGTAAATAAATGTTGGTGGTGACATAACCGCAATACGGCAAGATAGATAGTGAGTGCGTCAAGGGTCAGTAAAATACACGCTTGGACGTGGAGTTGCGGACGTTATTACAATACAATACTTCAGCAGGCTTATGTAGCCTTGGTATATAAATGTAGGCATGACATAATCACAATACGGCAAGATAGGAGTACGTCAAGGGTCATCAGGCTTATGTAGCCTTGGTACATAAATGTTGGTAACCACAATACAGCAATTTGGTAGTAAGTGCGTCAAGGGTCCATACTCCACCCAACAATCCATCTTCCCAGAGACGGTGGGTTGAGCCGCTCTGTAGAGTAGTACTTGACATGTCTGTTGAGCAGTGGTAACCCACTGGCAACGGCCGTGACTTACGAGTTATAGGTTCGAACCCAGACAAGCGCTTTACTTTGTGTAAATTATTTCATCACCACTGCTGCAGTGCTCTCAAACCGGTGACGGAAAACATCGTGAGGAAATCGGCATGTCCTAGAACAAAAAAATCGAAGACATGTGACATCTACCAAACCGCACTGGACCGGCGTGGTGATGGATTACGGCTCACTCCCTCTCACTGTGAGGAGGCTTGTGTCCTAGCAGTGGGAACATTATATGCTGATTATATATGTATGCTACTACTGCGGAACGTGCGCGCCTGTGGCTGTGGGTAATTGGGAGTCGGCCCATCTTTGGCTTCATGCACTACCGACCGCCTCGCTGCTTTCTTGCGACTTCCTAGGAGGTCGCATGTTTCTCCTCATCGCTGTCACTATGGCGAATTAGCCTAGTCAATAACGTCAAACATCGCAAACACGCATGTAACTACCATCTATATACACCGTGAAATTTGAATCACAGTTTTGCTAGAACAAACGTTGTTCAGACCATGGTTTACAACCATTCTATACCATTCAATAATAAAAAAAAACGTCAATGGTATTTGAAAAAAATACAAAAAAGACTGATTTATTTATTTGCATTTCGGCCCGCATTGGCCGGACATCCTTGTAGTCCACGTGGACTCCTCATAACTCTTTTGAATGCCATATTGCTACCGCGAGCAGTCCTTTGATGTTACGGTTAATGTTTAAAACACGTTTGAGCAACATAAGACTTATTTGAGAACGCCTAGTTTAGTTTGTTTTAATAACATATTGGACGGTATAGAATGGTAGTAGACCATGGTCTGAACAACGTTTGTTCTAGCAAAACTGTGATTAAAATTTCACGGTGTATATAAAAATGAAACCCGTTTTCCGTTGTCACGACATAACATGAAAACGGCTTGACCGATTTGGCTTATTTTTTTTTTGTTGTGTTTGTTATAGTATGGAGATGGTTCTTATAATAGGTAGTTGAAGGTAGGGTAGGTAGGTAGGTAGGTATGCAAGTAGGTAGGTATGTATGTTGGTAAAGTATGTAGGTAGGTAGGTTTGTATGTATGTATGTAGGTAGGGTAGGTAGGGTAGGTGGGTAGGTAGGTAAGTAGGTAGGTAGGTAAGTAGGTAGGTAGGTAAGTAGGTAGGGTAGGGTAGGGTAGGGTAGGTAGGTAGGTAGGTAGGTAGGTAGGTAGGTAGGTAGGTAGGTAGGTATGCAAGTAGGTAGGTATGTATGTTGGTAAAGTATGTAGGTAGGTAGGTTTGTATGTATGTAGGTAGGGTAGGTAGGGTAGGTAGGGTAGGTGGGTAGGTAGGTAAGTAGGTAGGTAGGTAAGTAGGTAGGGTAGGGTAGGGTAGGGTAGGGTAGGTAGGTAGGTAGGTAGGTAGGTAGGTAGGTATGTATGTATGTATGTAGGTAGGGTAGGTAGGTACGAGTATGTATGTATGAAGGTAGGTAGGTAGGTAGTTAGTTAGGGTAGGTAGGCGCCCGTGAATAACTGCTTACCCGTGCGAAGCCGGGACGGGTAGCTAGTTTTTTTATAAGTTGTTAAGTCGCCTGAGAGTAGTTTATATCCAAGTTTGCAACCTTGAAAACCTTATGCTACTCCCATGGTGCTCGAAAAACTGCAAAATTCTGGCACTTGTTTCAGGTTTTTTGTTTTTACCTTAAGTATGCATTTTTAGGACCTTAAGTATGCATTTTTAGGTGTCTTTGTTCCATATTATTGTGAAGCAAGCTAAATTTTCTACAATCTGAGCTCAACCCAACCACTCTAGGCCTACTGGTTGCGAAGATACAGCTAGTCAAAGATGGGTTTTTTTTCTAAAAGTGAAACATATCGATACATATTATGATTTTGTGCTCCTCATAGCTGCATCTTGTATCCATAAAAAACCTAGCTATGTTTTAACCAAAAACATAGCTAAAGTATCCCGCCACAATGGCTCTGACTGACATTTTGGAGCCACCATCGAGGAAACGGAATATCCACAGTTGTCGATGGAGGCTTCGAAATGATTCAGTCAGAGACCTTGTTAGTTTGTTTAAGAATATAAATAACTTATTTTTTATTTATTTATCTTGTTAAATCTTTATTATGTATATTATCTATGGAGCCGAGAAGTTTGAATGTTTAATCTTGATTTATATCGGAGTGTGTAACGTGATTAGCGTGTTGTATAAAATTCTTGACGCTATGGCAAGTTACGTGGTGAGTGCTTCAAGGGTCAGTTTACTTCAGCAGACTTATTTAGCCTTAGTACATAAATGTTGGTAATGACATAATAATAATGCGGCAAGATAGGTGGTGAGTGCTTCGGCAGGTCACTATACTACTGAAGGTTTGTTATCCTAGTAAATAAATTTTCCTAATGACATAACCATAATACTACGGCAAGATAGGTAGTGAGTGCATCGCCAGGTCAGTATACTACAGGAGATTCATGTTATACTAGTACTTAAATGTTGCTGATGTCAAAAAAAAACAAACAACAATATTTTCGATCACATAAGGTTTGAAATGGAGTATTAGCAAAAATAAGGTTTTATTAAACAAAAACAGACCTTATGTCTAACACAAAATGTTCTTTCTAGTTTCATAAACTGCCATTCCACAGGACATGTTTAGTAGCAGTGAGTGCTTAGAGAGGTCAATATGCTACAGAGCCTTCATGTTACACTGGTAGCTATGACATGTGAGGAAGGACATCCCTAAAAGTATGATGTCATACAAAATGTACGAAAGTGTATTTTTGCGTTGGAGTGCGGGGAGGGGACGACCAAATGTGCGTCAGCCGTAAAATTTTCCCACGGTGGTGCTCTCATGTAAACCTGGTACCTAGCATGTCACTAAAACAGCTGTTGTCTCATAATAAGCGCGGTACTTTAAGTATAATGACGTCAGCATTAGTTCGAGGTGCTGTGGTTATTTGTGACCTCATTGCACACTGCTACTTACAGCACGCGCATGTTATCCTGGTGTTTACGCTTATATTATGTCACAACAGCTGGCCAAGCGGAAATCACGGAAATATTCCTGTTACTTTACTTCAGGCTCATGTTTTACTAGTTTTATAATAGCCATGATTTGAATTTACCTACATGAATGGAATCCCTAATTCCGGCGTACCCTGAGCTATCGGCCCAGCATCTTATTTGCAGACTGTATAATATTTTCACCACGAATAATATGGCAAGCGTTTCAAAACCTGATTATTCTTCAACAGATCCACCAAATAAAAGAGAAGCTGCCATCCCTGTCGATCCTCTCGCGGCACTCCAACGGCGAGGAGCCTTCAGAGCCTCAGCAGCGGCCCCCAGTGTCCCGGTTCTACCCCTTCAGTGTGGGTCGCTCTGACGTCATCACCGGCAGCCTGGACTCCATGCAAGTCAGCCTCATAGACGCTAGTCAACTCGTAGAATCACAGTCTCTACTCAACGCTCCCGATTAAGGAGGCACACCGTCGCAAGCGATCTTAACATTTATCTCGACGTAGTAAGGGTGAATGTTGATTGTCTACATAGTGTCGCTTCCGTTGAATAGTTGTTTTTAATTGATAGTAATTTGTTTGCTTGCGACGTGTACATATTGCGCCTTTGGTAAGCGGTTTGTTGTTGTCTTCATGTCTGTAACTAATGTCTTTTTTATAATTTTAAATGATAGTGTAATTTTGTAAGGAAATAAGTTTCTTCCGTAAATGTAGTGTGAGGGTTTCAATAACTAGTGTAAATAGATGACCATTTGCGTTAGATTGCAGTTTTTTTTTTCTTGTAAAATAAAGCACCTGTCTTCCTAATTTCGTACAACATTAATACATTTACAGAAAGTTGTCAACAACAAACTGTTCCCCAACTATTTATCTAGAACAAGTCAATAAATCGAACAAGGCTCATAGTCTAGAACGCCGCAGCCATCATAAGGAGTATTAGGTAAATTACAAGTTAATATATTCGTGTTAATAAGACGTACATAATAATTAAGGTGTATATAGTCGTGATATAACGTCGTTTTCTCTAATAAACATATTTTATAAGTTCCCTGTAACAAGGAATTGATTGAGAAATGTATATTCCATTTTAGAATGATAGTTATATTTTTATAATCAATCGTTTTATGGTGTGACCATTAAAATTATTCGAAATTATACTTCGTCTACGCATTTGAGAAGAACACGTAGACACAATTGGGCCATTCCTGAATTATTCCATTATAACTGATTGATATAATTATTTTCTATTTCCGCTTAATTACTAACAGAGCTTATCGTCGTTAATATCCAGCGGACTATTCACTATCCGAACACTTGCAAATATTGCAAAGATTGATGCAGGATAGTGATAGCCGATTTATATTTATAAATAAGTACTTTGTTACCATTACTAAACCGTATTATTAGCCAATGACACAGCACCAATAATAAACTTTATTACTTCTCTAAGACATTCGACAAAACTCTGTCTTTCTATCCGAGACTTACACAAAACCAAATCTAACTTATAATAATAACACAGATGAACACAGATAGTTTACTCCGCAAAATCATTTATTAAAAAGCGACTTGCTACGACACAATAAAGTGCACTTCAGGTCGCACAGCACTAATCACCTACAGTTATATTCACCTAGAAGTTGTCTCTCTTTCTATCGCGTAACTCTTAAGGCTCCTACACACAGTGCCGGCGGCATGTGCGCCAGCTTTTGCCGCGCGGCACGTGCCTCCGGCTTTTGCGCCTTCATTTTCTTTGCGTTTCTTTCTGCGGCTTTGTGCGGTATGGGCATGCCGTGTGCGCGTTCAAGAGCTGTCAGTGTACAATATTCCATAACAATTTTGACACTAACAGCTCTTGAACGCGATATAGAAATGCTGATCGCGTTCAGTTTCATTGGTAAAATCTGCCCTTAGATCTTCTGACTACGTTACGCTCAATGAATTGGCCCAACAAGACGAGTGTTGGAATCCCAACACTAAATGTTACTAAATAGCAAATACTTTATGAATACGAACATCACTAGCATGCGCTCTCGGTAGCCACCTCTCTATGGAATGTTCGTTCACTTCCTCACGGATCGGGTTGGCGATAGGTTGATTTTACGACTGTCTACAACAACGTGCTCTTACTTGTAGCTTCATACCTAAAATGCGGAGTGAAGCATCTGTTTTCATCTGTGATAATAATTGAATGATTATGTTGTAAATATGGCAGCTTCAACGCTTACTTAAGTACTTTGTTATTATTTTAATATTTATTTCGCTATAATTGTAATTTGAATTAAAATTTATGTAATAACTTCGTTCAGCTGTAGTATCGAACTGATAATTATGTTAATATTAAAATGTATACTGATGAATGTTCATCATTGATTACTAACATAGTCGTGGTATAGTTAATCGGTTGAATACAATGTATTCACTTATGTTTTTAAACAGTACAAGTCTATGCGACGTTACTTTCTTTACGAAATTATAATAAGGACTTGAAGAGAAACTATCTTATGCTGCTATGTAAAAATAGCCCCAATTGTAAGAAACCCTAAGGTACAAGGTCGTATAAAATTAAATGAAGAAACTTCACAGATCGGTATCGATTTCTATCTAAACGCGGGAACTGACTGACCCTAAGTAATCGAAAGTGCAAAACTTATTTGAAAACTAAAGTGAAATTTTAATAATGGAAGTGAGTGCCGCTCATTTTATAGCTATCGGATAAAGTGCCGCTATTTGTGGCATAGTAGTGGCGTTGCTTCGGTCCGGCGAAAGTGCCGGTAGCATTGCATTGTCATTGTGTCACTGTCACTTGTTATTTTGTTTGATTGTTGAGGTTAATTCGCTGCCATGCATTGATGGATCGTATTAAACTCACTACAGTGACTGAATTAACGAAAAATTAAGTAGCAAATGTAAATGGCTGAAAGTTAGGTTAGGCTAGACTTGTGAGCACACAACGACCGGATCCGTTTAGGCACAAGAGAATGTAATGTTTTGGGAATGTGGTGTTTTACAGCAAACTAACCTCAACAATCAAACAAAATAACAAGTGACAATGCAATGCTTACGGCATTTTAGCCGGGCCGAGGCAGGGCCATTATTATGCCGCTAGTGGCATTTTATCTGATTGTTATAGAGTGCCGCTAGCGGCATTATATACAATGTCTATTAATATTGAAAAAAAAACAACTAAAAATTATCCAGTGCTCTGTAAAGTTGGCTGGTTGGTTTCGATACTTTAAGCAGGGACAGTCGAAATATTCAAAGCTACAGTGACCTGTGAATTATCGTTAGGGCACAGTGGAGAGTGAATAGCATCTAAAAAACCTTGAGCAGTCAGACACTTAGACCGTGCGCACTTTGGACGCGTTTTCGTACGAATTTTACTCGTTCGAACACATACGAACACGCACGAACGATTCTGACCTTCCAAATACAAAGGGAGCGCGCAAACTGAGTGCGAGACAATGCAAACTTGTTGGGATTTTATGTGCGTTCAATGCGTTATCACCTTAACACTACATATTTGACAGCGAAAAATGTATTCAGTGTGCGCACTTAATTCGTACGACCACGATTATACCTTTACGTACGATACAAATTCGTGTCACAAGTGCGTGCGGCCTAAGACTGGCTAACAGAAATAAAATCACTTGTTCACCAACATAACATCGAAGAACTTCATATCTATAGGTAAGGACTATTTCTGCTTGCAGCGCTCGGCAGTTATAGAACCTGCCCCCCAATTAAGCAATGCACGATCAATTTTAAATTGAAACCAATTGAAAAAGATTGCCAGTCCAATGCTTCATAACTTCGACAAAAAAATCTGCTCAATTTTTTTTGTCGAAGTTATGAAGCAATGGACTGGCAATCTTTTTCAATTGGTTTCAATTTAAAATTGATCCTGCATTACGTAATTAGGGTGCTGGGCGGTAACAGATAAATGGTCATCGAGTTTACGGAATTTTGTTTTCAAACTGCTTAGATTTGAAGTTGTTCGATAGGACATTGTAGATTGCACGTATTATGTACATACACTGTTGTATACAATAGAATTTGCTGATTAGTTTTGATATTTTGCAAAATATCCGACATCACATATTTTGACGCATTTGTCGTCCTCTGTTCTTGTTACCTTATTGAAATATTAGCTGCATGTTAGGCCGTGACCACACAGGGAAATGATTTGCGTACATTGCGCGCAGTGTGAATGGTTCATATAAAGAAGTGTTAGCGCTCGAAGTCAATCGCAAACATTTCTCTAGCGCCACGGCCATATCTAACTTTATCAAGTTGGAACGAACAAGCAGTATTGTTGTAACACTGTAAGTATAATTAACTTTATCGTATAAAAGCGAATATTTATGTAATTTATAAGTTTACGAACTGTTAAAAACTGATTAAAACTTACGTCGTTTTAGTTTCATTGTCATCGTCGCACGGGCGGGAAATTTTGTACTAGAGAAGAGATGGGATGCATGGTACATTTTAGTTTAGTCGATTGTTTCAAATAGTGACTTTGAAAACGTAGCCACATAGTTTAAATGTAAGACTGCTAACACTTCCATTTACGATTCATAATTTTTGACGTCATTTTTTAAATGTAAGCCCCGTCTCTGCCTTCGCTGGAAATTTGTGCCATCTCGTCTTGTAACCATATAAAAAAATGTCAAAAATAATCAGTATAATATTAGATATCATGTAGCCCAGTGCAGTCCAAATCGTATATTGAAATGATTCGTACCAAATTGTAAGTGTAGGTACCTGTTACATAATGTTCAAATGTGAGGAATAAAGGAGTTACGAGAAATATTTGTTTTATTTATCTATCTATACTTTATTTTCAACAGCACAACATTTAAAAACATTGTAAAGTAAATGTCTTTAAAACCTTATTATAATACTAGGATGTATTTTAAAATGTCACTTAAAAAATAAAACTAGTAAATCAGTTAATAAAATAAACTGTTTCGTCTTTGGTTACATAATACCTATTAGTAAAACCAGTTAAAGAGTGTTTATACAGAAAGTGGGCAACGTCGCAAATAGCTGTCAAATATTTCGCTGTTTTGATTAATTTGGCAATATTACTGTATGGAAATAAGAAAAATGGCTAATTAGTGAACAAAAAAATTGATTATGAAATGCAATAACACGGAAATCTAACTCACTTAAAACGGTTACAACATCTAATTCAGTGTTATAATTGCAATTCATTATTAATATTCTTGTTCAATAGTTAGCTATATTTCTTATTTCCATACAGTAATATTTCCAAATTAATCAAAACAGCGTAATATTTGACAGCTATTTGCGACGTTGTCCTCTTTTTGGATGAACGCTTTTAATAAACAACTCGAAATGTGTAAGTTCATTAGTTGCCAACACAATATTGTGCTGCCTTTTCTTATAATATAAGTTTTAACATGTATACCCCACTTTAATAACCACAAATTACGACACATACTACACACATTATTATTATCTTTAAACCTACTTAATATACTATACTATAATATAGTGTCATAAACATACAGATAAAAATTCATGGAATACACAACCTCCTCCTTTTTTGAAGTTGGTTAATAAAATCAGGCATTTTTCTCATTAGGATAGGCAGGAAATACAGAACATCAAATGTAGATTTAAGTACAGTCTCCAAAAGAGTTAAGTATCCAGTTTTGTAGTGCACACCAGTACAAAACTGGATATTTAACTCTTTTGGAGACTACATCAATTTTATTCTTCTACTAGCTTCCGCCAGCGGCTTCGCCCCGGTTATATCTTTATGAATTTATAACCTATGCTACTCAGTAATAATATACAGGGTGTCAGGGACATCGACGAGTCAGGGAAGCAACAAGAATAATGTACCCAGGATTTTGTAATATCAATTGTGGATTTTGTATATATTTAAAAGAGTGTCCTGGGAGTTTCTTGCCCGTTCTTCTCCACAGAGATCTACTTTTTGGAATGGGCGACTAGCTTCAACTTTCTGACTAACTGCCCGACTCTGACAATTCAAAAGTGCCTGTAAATGGTGTAATTGAAATAAATGCTTTGAGTTTGAGTTTGACGCGAAGCCTGTTACCATGGATTCAGTAGATACATGATTCTGAACACCCCTGCGTAGATTTTTTATTAATTTACCAACGAAAAATTTTAACGAAGGGGGGGTTCAGAATCATGTTCTGAATCCATGGTATCAGGCTTCGCGTCGATGATATCCTGTATAGCATTATACTGGTGAAAGAATTTTTTAAATCTGTCCAGTTGTTTTTGAGTTTATTTATTACATATTCTTTATAATATTAGTGTGGATGTGGATTATGTAGATATAGCATACAGTTACGAGTAGGAAGCAACTGCTAACATTGCCATAAATGAGATATGAGACGCTTTAAAGCCTCGTGCAGACCAGCGCGACGAGACGACAATTTTTTTTTCTAAGAAAACTTCACGGTTCAACAATTACTGCTGCCGCGTCGCGACAGTCTGCATGAGGCTTTACCATCACAGATTAGTACAGATGGCTCCGCAAAATAATTTATCATTCAAATAAAAAGCGACTCTTCTACGACACAATAAAGTGCAATTCAGGTCACAGCGCTAATTACAGTTATATTCACCTAGAAGTTGCTTCTCTTTCTATCGCGTAACTTAACTCTTACATCTTCTGACTACGTGACGCTCACTGAATTGGCCCGACAAGTCTAGTCCACCGCGTACATGTACCTTCATACCTTAAATGCGGACATGGGCGTCGCCAAGGGGGGCAGGGGGGGCAGCTGTCCCCCCCCTAGAGATTCAAAAACATATCTATAAAACCAATTTTGTTTATTTGGAGACTTTTATTTGTTTTTTTAAAGTTCTATATCTCCTAAACGAGGTCTAATCCGGAGTCCGGGGACGGAATATTCGTATCTATGTGTTGGTGGTACGCCCAGTCATAATACCTATTAAGTTTCATTTCTAAAGTTCTGAATACTTTTGGGAAAAAACTACCGAAAGGTCCGTTTCCAATCCATACATTGAAAATGGGTACTATTACTTTTCTCAGTTCCTATCGGGACTACCGAGTTAAAGATCCAATGTCCACCAGCGTCGATTTTGGCCCCATTGTGCGCCGTAGAGGTAAGAGTCGCACGCAATACGAGAGTAAAGCTTCATGTGCTCTTGACTCTTGACTGTACCTTCAAATCATACTTTTTACATCCTCCATATATCAACTTGCCCCCCCTCGGCCATAGTCTGGCGACGCCCTTGAATGCGGTGTGTGCCTTCTGCGTACTATTCTGTGGTGAAAGTTTATTTTAATTTCATCGAAAACAAAATTAAAGGAGCGTTGCGCTGTTGGATTTTGTCGGTGTGAATTGCATGGAAATGAACGTTCATAAAATAATGCTCCTTTTATTTCATTTTCGCTCATGCGGTGGGCGAGTGCCAAATTCAACAACGTGGGATCAGTTGACTAATGAATTAAGTTTGTAAGCTGCTATATTGTATGAAATACCAGCTTACCACTGGAATATAAATGCCAATTACAGCTCATTTCAAGTTCAGAAACGGCTCGACCTGTAAACTATGAAACCAAGACATGCAACGTTAGTAGTTTGGGGCACCACGAATTTTTTTTTTACTGTTCAGGTTTGAACTGTACTGACGGTGCAAAGACGACGACGAAAGACGGTACTGAATGCAGCTTCTCTGGGCGCTCGATTAATCCGGAGAAACCTAAACTGATGGTTGCCTAGCTCTAAAGTGAAGACATAACCTCAACAAGATTTAGGGATTTACGCTGACTTTATTTAACTAGTGGGGATTTCTGGAAAAAAAAATAACAAGCCCCACTGGTGGGGATTTGTCGGCGGGGATTTCTGGAATAAATCGATTTAGGTAGGCAAGTACGTACGTACGTAACATCACGCCTGTGATAGGGGTCCCATGTAATAAGGGGGGGGGGGGGGATAACACTATATCCTGGGAATCGTACCCAGGACCTCAGCTGCAGCGCTTGCGACCACTAAACCAACGAGAAAAATATATCTGTGTAGTAATTTTTTGTACTTAGTCATACTTTAATAATATTTCGGAATGTAGATATTTTACTGACGTTAACTTACATAATATAACATTTAACATTAATTTGGACTGAGTTGGCACAGGATCGGGAATGATAGCTCTGTTATATGGAATGGATAGTGCGACCTTAGTTGATCCTAATAGCTCTGTTATATGGAATGGATAGTGCGACCTTAGTTGATAAACTTTGGTAGTATACAGGAATATAGCAAGTAGATGCATGAACTGCTTGCCATTGAATTTGAATTGAATGAGAGAAAAAGCCAGTGACCTAAATTGGTGCCCGTTTTTCGGCCGCCATTAACGAAACTTAATACATTTAGTCAGATTCCTGGGCATTCAAGCAAAAGCTTTTGCCAAACGCTGTTTAATTTTCTTACCTCCAAAATCGAGGTCATGGTTCTTTAGATCACTATGCTCATTAGAGCATATGGGTTAATACCCATAGTTTCGGATTTAGCCCAGATATGCCATCGCAAAAGTCATCCTGCATAAACTGATATTACCTACTCAGTTTTTTTAATATGATTTCTCGTAGTACAATATTTCGTTAGTTACGTTATAGATAAATACAGACTATGGTTGTGGTTCACTCCGCAAAATCATTTAAATAAAAAGAGACTTTTACTACGACACAACAAAGTACAATT
This sequence comes from Conistra vaccinii, assembly GCA_948150665.1. Lineage (NCBI taxonomy): Eukaryota > Metazoa > Arthropoda > Insecta > Lepidoptera > Noctuidae > Conistra > Conistra vaccinii. The sequence continues at coordinate 2,588,516 of OX411334.1, read as the reverse complement.
CAGGTCGCACAGCGCTAATTACCTACAGTTATCTTCACCTAGAAGTTGCCTCTCTTTCTAGCCCGCCGCGTAGGTAGCTTCATACCTAAAATGGGGAGTGATTACGTTCGATATCATCTGTGGTTACGTTCGATTGCACCAAATGAAAGTTACATTAATGACCGTCAAGAAAAAAAAGCAACAGTTCCATACATTCTTGTCATTGGCTTTTCTAAAAGTTGCCCAGTCCTTGGTAACTTTTTAATTTGGCTTATTAAAGATCCTAATACCTATAGAATATAATTTTCGCTTATTGTTTTCGTCGTTTCAGTTACAGGATACCTAATCATAACTTCAAGGTCACACAATTACGAGTACAATGGAATACAACCAAAAATTAAACCTAATTATAATATCAGGTCAGTTTGGAGTCCTCGCTCGTCTTAGCTGCTTTTAATTTAGTAATTTTGTCGAAGTGTTTTTTAGCGATGGTGAATCGGTTGATCAGCATCGTTCTGTGCCAGCTCCAAGATGCCCAGCGCTGTTGAATTTAGAAAAATAATAATGTCAGCTTGTACTCTTCCTACTGCAAGGCCTATGAAGAAGAAACGAGCGTTGTGCTCACTGTATTGCAGATTTCAGACAGGTCCAAGTTTTAACTTTTACTTCACACTTTCCCAGTAAGTTAGAGAAAGGTCACTTTGGAAATTGCTAAGGTTTTTAACCTTATACGTAAGGTTTTTTATTATTTACCCTTTAGTGCTCCTGTCCATCTTACAGGAAATATGCGAATGTCGAACCAAATTACACCAAAATTAAAAAATCTATAAGACAGGTCACACATACACAGGAACACATTTGATTCGGAATTCCGAACCAAATGTGTTAATGATGATATTGAGTCCCAGTATTTAAAAAACAAACCAAAATAAATAAAACATGCAACTTCAACGAACCACATTTTATTCACGCTTATCGGAATAAGTTAAACAACCAACAAATAAATTCTCATTCACAAAACCAAAATCTCTACCTGTGTTGTTATTTACTAAAAATACTAAAAATATAACCCAAGTTTAGTGGACCTTGTGTCTCAAATGTTTGGATGCGCCTACATCTGCTAAAGAACCAAAACATTTATTTATAAGAAACTGGGAAACTTAGTAAAACAAGCTATAACACATTGGCAACAAAGTCTAAAGTATAACAACATAAATAACTGTCAATATTATAGCAACTTACTGTTACTGTAACTTTAGTTTTCAAATATGGCGAAATGTGAACGCAGCGTTTACATTAAAATACTGCTGCGTTCACGTAAAGTCACTAAACTAAATCCCTACGAATAAAATTGGGCAGATATTACAAAATACAAATCATCCAGATGGATTAGCGTTTATGCAATTACTACTGACAATAAAAGATAAACATTTTTTGTGAGTTTTCTTATCACTTCAACTTAATGCACTGCCTTGATATCAAACTGCAAAGCAATAATATTCGAGCCTAAACTTTTCGATTTCATCGAAGCCATGTAGAAATTAATCTCGAAAATATGACGTTTCATAAAAAATCTAAAACAAGCAGTAAGAAGCAACAACCAAACATCGAGACATACCTACATAATATTTATTTAAAATACAAGTCGTCTTAAAAACCAATTGTAAATGCAGTGGATATGTTTTTAAACACATATTATTTGAGACTACCTGTGGAGTATAGTGACTATCATGAGTGTTGCCACGTTAATGACCGCACCAAGAAAGGATAAAATCTTTCATTCAACAATAATTCATTAGTATTCAATAACAATATGTATAATATGACGTTTCGTCAATAAAACAGGAACATAACAGTCTCTACAAGTCACTAAAAGCCACAACTATCGCTAGAATAGCTGAATATTATAATAAGATGGTATATGCACCGCCAACACTGAGAAACTGTACAACTTGCAGCTTTAGTATGATATACTTAGTGAGAAATTGCATTTTTAAAAGACAAATTAAAATGGTGAATACGTTAGTGTATCGCGACCGATCAAAATCCGAGAAAAACAGCCGCAGTGTTTATAATGAACGCTTCGAAGCGTGCATGCAACCCGAGGTCACAATCATATAAGTATTTTCTGCCGATTTTTCTTGTATTCAGATCGGACTCAATAAAGAAGCGGCGGAAAAATGGCCAGTGTGTATGTGTAGACAATGTTGGCGGCTGGCCGTGCGTGGGCCACGTCGACGGCGGGCGGGGGGCGGTCCCGAGCTTCAGTCAGCGTCAGTTGTCGTCTTCATCATTCTCAAACATGTCGTTGTATTCTCGCGTATTTTCAAACTCTTTGAAGTCCTGAACAAACAAAATGAGATGTTGTGAGAATGAATAAGAATACAACTTGAGACAATCACTAGCTGTAAGTACCATGCTTCATAGGGTTCCGTTCCCAAAGAGTGCCAGACGGAACCCTATTACTAAGCCTCCAAAGCGCTATCACTCCGTCCGTCAGTCTGTCTGTCAGCGGGCTGTAGCTCATGAACCGTAATAGGTAGACAGTTGAAATAATCACAGATTGTGTATTTGTATATCCGCTAATAAAAATAAAATAATAAAAACAAATAATAAAAATAAAATAATAAAAACAAATAATAAAAATAAAATAATAAAAACAAATAATATAAAGTAAAAAAATTAAGGGGAAAAAGGATGTTTCTTGTATGGGGAATCTTTTTTTTTCTTTTACAAGTTTTTGTACAAGAAACCTGTTTTTTGTTCGGCGTTTTTTGATAAATATTTTATGGTGGCTGGTTTTTCAGATTCTCCAATAATGTAAGCAAATAACGAATTTTTCCTGACACTGTCACTAAGCTAATAAAAATCATAGATGTATCTAATACTCAAAATACTTAGTTCAAATTATTCTGTAGCTTGAAATTTATTCGAGATTGTTTACATTTACAGTCAAAAGAATAAGGTGGAAATACAACATGCACATTTAGCAAAGCGTATTCTAAAGCCTCAAATTCGGAGCGACGTTTCTTGTAGCGAGCATAGGCCGTAGCAGGGCGTTACATGAGCAGTTCCATACCAGTACTGCTTCTTCCAGTTTAGCAAGGCAGATAACTCGCCATCGACGCTTATTAAAAACGTCGTGTATATACTACACGCCACAATGAAACAGCGGCTCCAAATTTGCGGCCAAGAAAAAGAAAAGATTCCAAAAGACAGCGAGTAATTTATACTCTAAAATCTAGATATAATCATATGTATAAAAAGATTTTTGTGCAGAATTAGCTTCCTTACTGACCTGAAACATCCCATTGGCGACGGCGTAGCCCGTCATGGCAACAGCGGCGAACACGGCGGCGAGGATCTTGTTGCGCGTCTGGTTCGGGAAGTTGGCTGCTTCGCGCTCTGATTGCGTGCCTGTTGATTGCTTCTTGGAGTTCTGTCTGTTGTATTCTGCAATTTCGTTTTAAACGTAATCAGTGGCGGATCCAGGATTGTTGTTTGGGGGGGGGGGGGGGGCTTGACCCCGCTGAGGGTAGGTAGGTTTTAGCAAAGTAAACACACAAAGTTATATTTTGCTTAACGCATAACAAGCCTCCTCGGATAAGAAAATTAGAATAATATCAGGTTCATTTTAAGATTTCTCACAGAAGAACCCGGATGATTTTGGGGGGGTTTGAGCCCCCTAGACCCCCCCCTGGATCCGCTACTGAACGTAATAGCAATAATAGTATTGAATCCCGATAGTTATTATGTGTGATTAGCAGTGATCGGAGTAGGTAGAGCTATTTTGGCTTAATGACCGAAAATGTTGATGTTAATCCATATTAACATCAATGTCAACGGAATGTCCATACATTCCCCGGGATTCTAACTGAAACTCCGGGATAAAAGAAAGCTTGTCTTATGTATTGGTAGTGAGCGCACGACGGTGTCAAACTAACATCAGCGACGCGTTGCTAATTTCCAATGCACACACGCGCGATGTTGCCACTCAGGTATAACGCGCGATGTTGCCGCTCAAGTGTAATGCGCAACATTGTCTAGTGGAAACAAAAGAATACAATAGCGGGCTGCGCCGCTAGAGGAACGCACCTGTTTTTGTCTCTTTCTACAGCATTTTTCCTTTCTAACGTATCTTAAATATCGAAGGAACAAGCAATTTGTAAGATAACATAATCTTGTAGAAAGTTAGAATAAGTTTGTAACGGCTATTGATACTTGTCTATATTAAGTTGTTACAGAAAAAAAAAAAAAAATATTATTATAATTAAAGTTTTTTATTTCATTAACCAGAGGGGCAATTCCCGTAGTTTTTAAGAACGTTCGCATTCGCATCTCATTCACAATCTGTCAAAAATTCATTCCATTTACCAACATTTTTGACAAGTTTGACAGATTGCGACTAGAATGTGAACGTTTTTTAAGTACGAGAATTGGCCTTCTGAAATATGTCTGTCTTATACTTACCCGTCGGAGGTATGGAGGGATATGTGTTAGTTCATAATTCCTTAAGATGTGAATAACTTTATACATAGTATACTTACTAACTTTATACTTTTAACTTATTTAATAATAAATAATATGTATTTAAAATCCTGGGATTATGGCATTCCGGGAGTGTCCATATTAAGACAATGTATCGCAAGTACATACAAAAAATAGCTCTACCTACTCCAATGACTGGTGCTTAGTTGACATTTGTGTCCTGTTGTCTGCATATTAACATTAACTAATGGATTGTACTGAAGGTGCCGAGCTTGTAGCGTAATACTGGATCAACTCAATTTAGTTTGCCACCAACACTAGGAAGAGAAGATCTGTGTAATGTGTAAATGTGGTAAAAGCATACTGAGAAGTACAAACAAAAATGGTACAATTATTACAAAAAACTTACCATCTGTAACATGTCTAAAATTCTTCTGGTTGATCCTAGCAACGAATCTTGAGAGATTTGCTATACCTTTCACATGATTGGCTAGTGTGGCATTGGGGAATGGTGCCTTTATCAGAGGTGCAAGGTAAGCAAACACTGTTGCATCAAAAGAGGAGGGCCGGTTGCCAAAGAAGTATTCACTTTCCCCTAGCCTGTCTGACAATGTTTTAAGGCATTTCTCCGCTTCATTGTATATCTGAAATATGGGAAAAACTATGAACATAAACAATTAGGGCCAAGTAAATACGGTAGGCAGGCAACGGTTATATTTACACATACACAACAATGGTTACACATTTATGTATTGTACTGATTGTTCATTATGTGGTGGAGAAAATAAACATTTTTATTATTTATTTTTTATGATAAAATACTAAAACACTGTATCTACGAAAGACTAACAAGTAGATATTATCTTTTTTACTTACAGTTTTTTCAATTTCCCTTAAATCTGTGTATTCCCCATACAAAGCATCAATCATTTCTTTAGCTGCATTCTGGTAATGTGATGGGTAATAAAAGTTGAATGGGATACACAGTGCTTTAGCATATGTTGGTCTTGATAAATCACAATAGTTCTTTTCATCAACCCACCATGCATATTGATATGCTGGGTACAGTTTCTCTCGTAAGTATTGTGTGAATGCGCTAGCTTCAGCTGCCTGCTTTGTATTTAGATGAACATCTGTGCTGTAATGCTGTAAAACAATGATATTTATAAAACAATTTACATAAAATAAACAAAAGGTTGCCTTAGTTACTTCAACAATAGGTAATATACATGATGTAATATTATTTTTGATCAATTAGTATACCAATAAAATAAATCGCTTATAAATAAGGAGAAACAATGTAAAAAGAAATGGAAAAGAAACAAGAACTATACTTACCAACGATTTTAAATGTTCAACAACCTCCTCAAAATTTGAAAGAAACTTGCGGCCGTCCTTCATGACTGGAAGCCTTCCTTTAGGTGTAAAAAATGGATTGTTCGCTTCTCGAACTCGTACAGGCACTCCAATAAATTTCATGTACGTCTGCGAACGATGCAATAAAAAATAAATACTCAAGTCTATACCGGCACAGTTTCGGGTTTTAGGTTATGAAGAAAAGCACTTACTAAGACTTTCAGACATTCTAAATCAATCGAGGCGAGTCCCCATTCACCTCGCCATATATCTAGTTCTATACTAGCCATTGCTTTGTGGAATCTACAATTAAATTAATATTTCTTTTAATTTTCTTAACATTGATCAAATGACTGCAAATGACATGACAAATTGACAGATGTTTTTTTTTTTCATTTTTATGGCCGTAGGCCCGTAGTAGCAATATACTCTGTGTAGCACTAGCAATATTAGCAGTGAAATGTTACTAATTTATAAATTGCATGTTTAGTCGAGTTGCAGTAAATTGACCACAAAAAAATACTTGATTTTTCAACTTCGGTCTTAAATGGGTGATAGACGTGCGAGCAAGTACGCGGTCTTATGGCTCGGCGACACAGACCTCGTAGCCCATCTTGATTCGTAATACTTCGTACGCGTACAACCCGGTGCCGTGCGGGGAAGCGAGGGGAGTTATAAACGTCATTCGAGCCAGGTGTCAAGTTATTGCGTTACCCTAATTACGTATTACACAATCAATTCGTTTTGAAACAGATTACTAATCCATTGCTTGATAAGTTCGAAATTTAATACTGCTCTGCAACGTAATTACCTATCGCATTGAATGTTGTTGAACTGTCAAAATGAAACAAATGATCGCTATCGCATTGCTTCTGCAAGATAGGTAATAGCCCCGCACCCGGGGTTGGTGGTTGTAGTTTCGTACGTCTGTCATCGCCGCAAGTCTCGAGCGATTATGTAAAGATACGGACAGACGTGCTCATTAAGGTACGGACACACGTGCTCATTACTATCACGAAAGCATGTTTTTATTGAGCAAGTGCTCATTAGTAGCACGTGTCCCAAGTTCGCAACATTGCTAGTAATGAGCATGATCGTGCTCAAAAATCAACTGACATTCGATTTTCGAGCATGCTACCTGAAGTGGAGGTAGAAGGGGGCGTGCTCCGAGCGCGTCTGAACAGGTTTGCTTATGAGCATGCTATTATCGATTCGATCTCGATCCGCGACAGTTGCTGCGTCAATTTAAAATTAAAACGAAATAAACCCTCAATATGTCACGTTGGGGAGAAGAAAAAACTGTGCTCTTTGTGTCATATTATCGAAGTTCTCCTTTTTTTCTCTTTCACCGAAATGTTCTTACACAATTCCGTTGCAAGCAATATGATTATTAAGCTTGACTGTACCTTTCTCTAAGCCACAAATTGAGAGAGAGCGTATCCGGTTCCGGCACGGTGAAGCGCTATACGCCCCGCGCAGCGTCTCTTCCCTCCAATCCAGCAGGTAGTGGGGATACGTTTGCGCAGCGCATAACGATATCCGTGAACCTCATTGGCGTTCGGAATCCGAACGGTGTAGTCGCGTTTAAAAGTAACTCGTTACTTTTAAAAAGGGTGTCCTACTTTTTAGTGAATTTCTTAGTTAAATAAAATTAATTTTAGTGTTAAATAAAATTAATTGGTTTTAAAAATGAACTCTTTGGACGAAAATGTTAATAACGTTAGTATGGACAATGCCCCACGTGCTCGGTCGCAATCTAGTGGTTCGAGCAGTAGCAGCGATTATTCTTCCACGGCGCGGAAAAGGAGACATCGTAGGCGAAAGGAGCGGCGCCGCCGTACAAAGCTAAGTAAATTAGAGGACGCTTTTGAAAAACTTACTGAAAAAGTATCCTCTTTACAAGATCTTATTGTTAAAAATAATACTCAGTCGTGCATGTCTGACAGTGAGTCTATTCTATATATTCCGAGTACACTATCGCCCCTCCACTATGAACTCGATAACGAATTAAACAAAGAAAAAGGGATTGATTTTAAAATACAAACTACCCTCAAGTCGCAGACATTACAGACAAGTAATACGCATCTCGAAATGCTTAACAAATTGCAACATTTTAACTCGCCTGATTGGGCTCAAGTACGTTATTCTGAAGCACAAAAACTTTATAATTCTACCCCAGGTTTTGTAGAGTTGGAATGTAATGACGTTTTGAAAAATTTTGAACGTAATCGTTCGTTACCGGTCGTTGAAAATTCTTTAGCTGCTATGTCACATGCTGTTATTTTGCAAAACGAAGCGTTCCAAAAAGGTTTATGCCAATTCATTACATGGGTATCCGAATTAAAAAATCCAACGACCACTGAAGATATTACTTCAAAAATCAATGAAATTTTTGCCGACGGGGAATATCAAAAAATACAATCGGATTTATTACAAATGATATGTGGCAAACGGGCTGATATAGTGCAACAACGTCGTGATACTATTTTAAATTCAGTAAAGGAAAGTTGTTTTAAGGAATCGTTAAGGAAAATACCCCCGTCCGCGCATCATTTATTTGACGATTCAAAGTTTACAGATTTTGTAGGAAAACAAGGGGGCGTCTTGAAAATTTTTCAAGCCGCACCTATTAAATTATCCTCGCAGGGTAAATCGTATAAAACTTCTGTCCAAAGAAGGGACACACAGGGAGGTAGGAAATATATAGTGCCTGTGCGCAACAGTGCAAACTATCGCCCCTCCACTAATAGTGGCTTTAATCCTGCGCAAGGACGAAAGAGAAGGGCAGAAGAGTTTTTTCGTCACACCGAAGATACACGATACGGTAAGAAACGTAGTACCCTGGCACGGCGTGATAAACGAGTCGATTGACTATCATCAACGTTTTCAAGCCGGGAGAATCAAACATCGGGTAAGTGTCTGGAGGAAGTTAGGGGCACCTTTATATATACTAAATATAATATCAGGCTATCGGATCCCTTTTTTAAGCAAACCACCGCTTGTTCATCCCTTGAGGATTCCCAAAAGATTTCACACAAAAAATTCAAAAGAAATCTTAATCCAATTAAAGAAGTTAGTAGATCAAGGGGTGGTAGAAAAAGCTTCATTGACTCCGAGCTTTGTCTCAACAATTTTTCTTGTACCAAAAAAGGAAGCGACGTCTTCGTTTCGCCCGGTTTTCAATTTAAAATTACTAAACAACTATGTCAAAATAGACAAATTTCGATTGGTGAACATGTACAAAGTCCCCGACTTCCTCCAACCACAGGATTGGTTAGTGAAAATAGACCTAAAAAATGCATATTTTCACCTGCCAATCGCGCCAGGACACAGACGTTTCCTCCGATTAATAGTATCGGACCAACTTTGGCAAATGACCTGCCTCCCCTTCGGTTTGGCAACTGCTCCGAAGGTTTTTGCCAGCCTGACGAATTGGATCGCGCAGATCCTAAGAGACCAAGGAGTGCGATTGCTAGTATATCTCGACGATTTTCTCCTGGCGAATCAGAATCGAGAAACTCTGCAAAGTCACGCGAACTTAACGGTAAGACTATTGCAGTCCCTTGGCTTTGTAATAAACATTCAGAAGTCTGTATTGACTCCTCAGCAGTCAATCGACTATCTAGGGATATTATGGGACCCTTGGAAAAATGTCAAATCACTCCCAGCAGCAAAGGTTCGCTTATTGCAATCGAGAACATCGAAAATGGCAAAAGCCACCAAGGTAAGTTTAAAAGAAGTCCAGAGTATACTAGGACTTTGGAATTTTGCCAGCTTCGTAGTCCCGCGAGGGCGCTTGAATTCTCGTGCAATGCTGACCTTCAGCAATTCCCTATTGCGAAAAAATTTGAAAGGTCGAACACAGATGCCCGTCAAGGTAATTCCGAACCTGCAATGGTGGATACAGAATCACAGCATGGCTTCTCAACTGCACGGTTCACCTCCAACTTATTTCCTTACGACGGACTCGGCCAAGAAAGGTTGGGGTGCGCAACTCAACAACGAGACCTTATGCGGCAGTTGGTTAGTACAGGAAAGAGACGCTCACAGCAACATCTTAGAGATGTTAGCAATTTTGCGAGTAATACAGGTAAAAGGTCACCTAATGACCGATACAAGCTTATTGATTCAGAGCGACAATCGAACTGTAGTTTCTTACCTGCGCAACGAAGGCGGCACACAGTCACAGCCCCTCCTAAACCTAACATACGAAGTCTTAGACGAAATAGATCGTTATCGGATACATATGTCGGTATATCACCTTCCCGGTCGATACAACTACGTAGCAGATCGGCTTTCAAGGAAATCTGCCCCGACAGAATGGCATTTGCTTCCCTGCGCTACCGGGAAAATTTTTCAGCATTTCGGAGTTCCCGAAATAGACCTTTTTGCGTCACGACATGCTCATGTAGTACCCAGGTATGTGAGTCTGGATTTAGATCAGGCGGCTGTTTTCCACAATGCCTTCGGTCGCCATTGGCACTACAGGTTAGCATGGGTATTCCCACCACCGTGCCTAATACCCAGAGTTTTAGCGCACCTGAACCAGGCAACCGGCATGTACCTGGTGATAACACCCGATTGGGAGAAGGTCTTTTGGAGAGCAGATCTGGTGGCTCGCTCCTTGTGCCCTCCCTACGAGGTGAAGGATTTGGACCAAGTCTTGATAGACACAACAACAAATCGACCCCCTCGTCAAGTTCATCAATTGAATTTAAAGGTGTGGTTAATACAGGGTGGTCATCGCTATTAGATTCTTGGCAGAAAGATCAGATAGACATTTTAGACGGTAGCTGGAGGAAATCGACCTTAAATACTTATAAGCCGGCATGGTTACGATGGTGTAAATGGTCACGTGACAATAATGTGAGCTCTATGGACCCGTCCCCTGAAGATGTGGCTCGATTTTTAACTGATTTGCATCTTAAATTTAAATTTGCCTATAATACAATTGCAGTACATAAGTCTGTGGTATGTACCTTTTGTCGCCCACCTAGCGGCTTTTCATTAGGCTCTCACATTATTGTAAAGCAAGTATTAAAGGGAATAGCATTAAAACAGCCACCTAAAGCTAAAAGTCCTATTTGGGACATTAATGTTTTAATTAAATTCTTAGTTGACAAAATTCCCACCAAAATGTCATTGTTCGAAATTTCTAAAAGAACTGCAATTCTCCTTTTATTGTGTTCTGGGCGCAGAGTCCATGACCTTACATTATTGAGTATAAATAAAGAAAACTTTATGAGGAGTGATGATTCTATAGTGTTTTGGCCAATTTTTGGGTCCAAAACTGATAATATAACTTATAAGCAATCCGGCTGGCGCTTACTTAAAGGCGAGTCGAACTCTAATATTGACCCAATTTATTGGATTGACAAATTGCTAGAGTACTCTAATGGTCGTAGAGGTAATATTGAGAGCTTATTTATTAGCACACGTGGTGAACCCAAGCCAGCTACCCGCACCATTATAGGGGGCTGGATTAAGTCATTGTTAAAACAAGCTGGAATAAACAGTAGTCCAGGTAGTGTGCGATCGGCAGTAGCCTCTGCTAGTTGGTCAGATAATATTCCCATTGATCATATTTTAGAGAGAGGAAATTGGCGCTCTGCCTTGACATTTCATAAATATTATAAAAAAGAAATCAAGGATTACAGGCCTACAAATGAATCAAGTCGTTCAAATCAGATCAGTAATCTGTTTCAAACAATAAGATAATCATAATATCGATGTACGTTTAAAGGAACTAATTCTGTTGATTTAATTTAAGTTGAACTATCAAAAGTTTAAAATTAATAAATAACTTTGTTGATCACATTGGCGTTCTAATTTAGTCCCAATCCAGCAGTCGATAACAAACACTTCTCAATTTGTGGCTTAGAGAAAGGTACAGTCAAGCTTAATAGAACAATTTTACCTAAAAATAAAATTGATATTAAGCATACTTACCTTTCTCTAAGCCAATTTATATTTCTGTCTGCTGATTCTTAATTATAAATGTATGTGATTGACTTCCTTATCAATCACGGTAAATTGAGCCGCAATGAGGTTCACGGATATCGTTATGCGCTGCGCAAACGTATCCCCACTACCTGCTGGATTGGAGGGAAGAGACGCTGCGCGGGGCGTATAGCGCTTCACCGTGCCGGAACCGGATACGCTCTCTCTCAATTTGTGGCTTAGAGAAAGGTAAGTATGCTTAATATCAATTTTATTTTTAGGTAAAATTGTTCTATTTTATTGAGTTCTGTACGGATAGCACTGTCACTATAGAACTTTGTACATCCATTTTGGCCGAGAGCCTGGTGCCAAATAGCATCTGTCCATACGTTTGCTTTGAGCATGCTTATTTATGAGTAACAAGGATGCTTATTGCAGGCAGATGTGAACAGTGGCAGAGCATGCTAGTTTTAAGCAAGCTTATGAGCATACATTTTTTTTTGAGCACGTCTGTCAGTGCTTTAATGTATGTTTAGTTTGGTTCAGAAAAGTCGATAACATGAAATAACATCACGATACATACAGTGTGAGCAACCTTCACGTATGTCACCGAGCGACGACGGCGAGCCGAGTAAGTTGGTGAACTTTAATTAAAAAACCACGGATTTTAAGATAGCATGTCTATCACCCACTTTAATAGTTATAATTTTTATTTTCGTTTATTCGAACTCTGTTTAAAAAGTTTTAGATGCTCTTTTTTAGTTTTTTATTACTGTTTGTATTTCCTGTGCGTGTCCCAAATAAAATATTTTTCTTTCTTTTTTCTTTCTTTAGAATTTTACTACCCTATGGTCCGGACTTCACAGAAATCAGAAAAAAAACTTCTGACGATAACGTGAGCATACGTGGGTGACTGTGGGTGATCGTCACAGAGTACTTTATAACTTATGGTGATCGTGGGCCGTGGGTGGATTTTTTTTTTTTAATTCATATCTCGTGTCTGTGTCGCTATCTCTTTTTATCATTAGATGAAAAATCGAAGCCAATCGAGACAGAAAACTAAATTCTAGAAACTAGCAAATAGGGAAAATAAAACTTACCAGAAACAAAATTTCTAAACTTCAACTCCAAACCGAACGTCAAACAAAAGACAAAGTTATTTTTAATATCTATGGTTATTTTGGATTTTTGGTGCAACTGCAGTGCGCTATTGCAATGTGAAATCTGGTGAAATCCCCAAAAGTGCAAAAAAAAACTTGCTGTACGTACACTGAATAGAAGAAGAAAAAATAATTACTTTTATTTAAATAAAAAACCGGCCGGCTCACAACTCACAACATTTAAAATGTCTATTCAATGGACATTTATTGCTGGCTACCTCTACTTCGAGATAGCGATCGTCAGCATCATGATATTGCCCTTATTTAGTCCGAGAAGATGGAATCTGTTCTTCAAGTCACGGATATTTTCGATGTTTCAACAACATGCTGCTGCATACTTCTATGTATTGTTGGGTGTGCTAAGTCTATTCCTGATTGATGCTATAAGAGAAATAAGAAAGTATTCCCACAACATGGAAGCCGGAGCTCATGTCAACTTGTCAAGTGAAATGAAAGGGAGTGTGAAGCTTTTTCGAGCGCAGAGAAACTTCTACATAACTGGCTTTGCTATTTTCCTAGCTTTTGTTATTCGCAGGCTAGTCAGTATGCTTATAATTCAAGACGAACTGAGCAAGAAAGCTGAGAAAATTATAAAAGAGGCAGAAGCAACGGTGAAGCAGGCTAAGAATACAGTGTTGGCTCATACACTGGAGGGTGCAGAGGACAAAAAGGATGCAGAGATCAAATCATGGAAAGGTAAACTGGAGGTGACCGAACAACTGCTTAGCAAGAATAGGACCAGGATGCAGGAGATGGAAATAGAACTTGATAAATGGAAAGTCAAATATCAAGAAGCTAGGGATGCTAAAGATAATGGAGTACGAGGATAAATAAATAAAAAAGAGGAATGAAATGATGACAAAAAATCTTGAAAAATATATTGCTACTTATTAAATACAGTAATTATGCTTATCTTTAAGAGTTTATCACTGGCATTGTTATTATCTTACTAACATTTAAAACATATTGGGGTTTATTTATAAACATTGCTTAAATTAACTTGTTCGACCGCCACTTTTGAGGGTATTGCGAATTTTGTCGCATCCACACCGCAGTGCGGTCAGACCGGTCAAAATGTATGTTTAAAGTAAACAGTTGCTAATCATTACTTAACTTTAAGCAACATTTATAAATAGTATCCAAATATAAATTATGAAAAAACTTTAATAGTATGTTGGTGAATATTCAAAAATCCTTTATTCACAAAAAGTCAAATAGGCATGTCTTCTTACCTACCCACATATTCTGTGTATTAATTCGGTAGCTTTTAGGAATATTTGTGATATTTAATTAAGAGTTCAGAATATTATTTTTGTACTTTATATAATTATGTTTTGAGATTACTTTGTATTAAAAATGGCCCTGATTTTGTTGTACAACAAAACTTAAGACTATTGCTTTCTTTTTCTGGAGAAGAGATGTACATACAAGCTGTAAAATTGGGTTGAAAGATAAGTTCCTTGCTGTCAAAAACTTGTTGATGTTTCAAACAAAACCTAGTACAACAATGCTTTACCAATACTGCTTTTTTCTGAAAGTGGGTTATGTCGCAAATGGATTAAAATATTTCATTGATGTCATTAATTTGGCAACATTACTGAATGGTGGAAATAAGAAATGTCGCTAAGTAACGAACTAGAATATTGATTATGAAATGCAATAAATAATATTGTAACAACGATTTCGTTTTAGATGTAAAAAAAGGATTTGGAAAAGTTTCCAAACGCGTTTTTTACACCTAAAACGGGTATGGCATCAAATTCAATGTTATAATTGCTATTCATTATTCATATCCTAGTTCGCAAGTTAGCCACATTTTTTATTTCCATACAGTAATATTTCCAAATTAATCAAAACAGGTAAGTTTTGATAGCTATTTGTTGCGAACTTTTGACAGCTATTTGTTGCGAACTTTTGACAGCTATTTGTTGCGAACTTTTGGGATAAATGCTCTAATGGTATAGGCATAGTCGGTATACAGCATAATACATAAAGGTGTGGTCACAGTACATCAGTGCCAAAATCTTCCTAATTTGGATGTCTAGTCTTGTAAATAAATTAGAATAAAAATTGTATCAAAATTATAATTAGGTATGTTGTAAATTGTGTTGCTGTCTGCATTTTGTTCTTCTATTATTGTGTAATGAAGTTTGGTGATCTTGTATTATAATTTCTATAATGGGTTCGGGCTTGATAACATATAATTTACTGCTAGACACATGCCTCTATAAAGCTATACATGGGCGTACCCAGCTTTTGGCTCAGGGGGGGGCAACTCAGAAATTCCCCCCCCCCCCACATGTTTTACATAGTTTGTTATTGCTGCTGCGTTCGTGTATTTTTAACCGACTTCAAAAAAGAAGGATGTTCTATGTTCGTCTGTATGTGTATTTTTATAATTATGTACTTATGTATTTTTCTTCTTGGTGCTTGCATGCTTAAATTGGTTCACAATTGACGAAAATATCGTTGACCATTGTTAAAAAAAAACAGTCGAACATATAACGTCCTCCTTTTTTAAAGTCGGTTAAGCTTAATAAGTAAAACATGAAAATCCGCGCAGCGCGGTTTGTTTTCTAAAATTAATGCATAATAATATATTGTAATTGTAAAGGAAGAGTCCTAATGTGACTATTACTTAACTTTTATCAACAACAGTACTTAGGCATACAAAACCCAGGGGGGGGGCAGCTGCCCTCTTGTACCTATGTATTTACAGAATTATAATCATTAGAATCATTTATAAATCTTTCGAAGTTAGATTTGTTCAAATCTCGTGGGGAAAAGTACTTATGGAAAAAATAAAACTTTTGAGAGATGTATAATTCCATTTGAAATAAGATTTACAGTCCGTTCAACCGATTTTGACTTCTATTGCGTTGGTGGCATGACAAATAGCGGCTGCAGTAAATAGTTGTATTGTAACAACTTTTTTGCTCTTAATGCCATCCTTATGCCTACGGTATAGAAGTTAGAATCGGTTGAGCGGACTGTAAAAGATATTTGTTTTTATAATGTCTTATTTCAAACTAGAAAAGAAAATTTTAATTTCGCGGGCATCCACTCGCGGTCTAATCGAATTAGACCATAATCTGTGCCATAATAGTGCAGAGCACAGAGCACTATTATAATACTGGTGCAGAGACAGAATAATAATGTGGCCCAGTAAAGGTTTTTGTATTTTGTCGAGTTTTTGTATTATTTACTAATGAAGTAATCAATAACTTCTTTATATAAAGACGCCAGCGCATCAACCTACTCCAATCTGTAAATTTTTTCCAATCAACATTGAACCTTATGCTTCAGCGATAAAGTAGAAAATCTATTAAAGAAATTTGACAGATTGTAGTTACTTGATGTGCTGGCGTCTTTACGTATCCTTGTTGATGTAACAAACATGATTGATTTTCAGTTTCCATTAATATTTATAATTATATGCATTTTATGATTAATGGTTTTCAGTGTCTTGTAATGTTTATGAATACTAATTAAATAAACTATCTAAGAACAAATCATGATGTGATCATTTATTAATCAATTCTGAGTCTTATGTTTGTCTTACTTATCAAGTTATCAGGTACTTATGTACATCCGTAAAGGGGCTCTCAAATCTTGAGAAATACTTTTTTAATGAAATCCCAAACAATGGCAGAAATTATTCAGTAATCCTGGGGCTTTAATGTCGCGATAACGCGAACTATACTTGGCGCGCTCTCTGTCGCTCAGCGAGACGTCGTCGATCAGTTTGCGAGAGAAAGCGTGCGAGTTGTAGTTCGCCTAATCGTGACAATGTGCCTTATCCCCACCATTCGATTTTTTTTGGAGTTGAAGGCCCTGCGAAATATTAACTCTTGCATTCTACAATCTCTTTTGCTGCGGCTTTTCTGTGTAAGTCGACAATCAGACAGTGTAACATCTATTTATGTATAAATAGAAAACCTAGAGCGAGGTGTATAAGTTCGCATCGCTCAAACTTTTCTGCAGGTCTAGGTCTGTTGTTTAATGCTGGGGCTACATTCTGGCGTTATCGCGAACTAAACTTCCCGCGCTCTCTCTCTCACACCCCTCGACGTCACGCTGAGCAACAGAGTTCGCGTGAAGTATAGTTCGCGATAAAGCGACAATGGAGCCCCAAAATGACTGAATAAATTAGGTATGACATTGTTTGGGATTTGATTAAAAAGTACTTCTTAACATTTGAGAGCCCCCCAGGCAGGGCATTTTTATTTTTCTATATTTTCTTGTTGATTTATTTCTGAACGTAAATAAAAATGTCAAAAAATTTAAAAATGCGTTTCAGTACAAGTTTTAAAATATTAGCATTGTCAATAGTCTTGTCTCTGTCAGATAAAGCGATCAAAACAGAGATAAAACAAAAGCAACATTTTCAATTTTCCGGTAATCTGACAGCGACAGATGACGTTTACGCCTCTCTCTCGTGATTTTCTATCTCTCTCTCTCGTATCCATAGTTCATATTTTTGTTTCACAAAATTACGTTTTCACAAAGTTGTTTTAGAACTGAGGAAAATATTTAGAATTTCTGATTACTTCGTAGTGAATAAAATTTAAATAAGCTATTTATCCTATAGTGCCTACTAACTATAATGCTTTTGTGATTTTGTATTGGCGGAAGTTAGTGACCCGTTATAAACGGTACCGTTAAGTGTTATATATGAATGTGAGCATTTTCAATAGAGTCAACAACCAGGTAAGTTGCTTGTATTTCCTTAAAAAGTTATTTAACACTGTCCCTGGCGCATAATTCTACCGGCTCAATGAGCTCCATGTCTGGACCTATCCCTAAAGTTTGCATTGAGTACAATCTACAAATTAACAGTGGCTTGTAAACATTCTGAAAACAAATTTTCTGCTCTTATATTACATATACGGCTGCAGCTACGCCCCCAGTATTTATTTATTTATTCAATAAGTACACCAGTATCACTTCATAAAAATAAAACCTACTTATCCAATTAATGCACTGTAATTGTTAAAATATAGTTTGTAAAATACATGTAAGTAACAATGGTGGTATAATTAGAAAACTCCTCTGAATTCCGTATATTAGAATCTAAGGAATATGAAAAGTAAATTGTTTTAATATTTAAACCAATGATGTAGTTTATTGGTTTGCTAACATATCTAGCTGTCTAGTACTTTTAAGTTTGTGACACACTTAAAAGAGTAATGAAACATTGATGAAGTAGGTAGTTCTAAGTTAGCTACCTCTACAAGATCTATATCATTCTGCCTAGTCTTTTCCCAAGTATGTTGGGGTCAGCTTTTAGTCTAGTCTAACCGAATGCAGCTGAATACCAGTATTTTACATGGTGTAACTGCCTATCTGACGTCCGCAAGTCCACAACCCAGTTACTGGGTAACATGATACCCCTTGGTAAGACTGGTTGCCAGACTTCCTGGGCTTCTGACTACATGTAACACCTGTTAAAGATCTACTAATGACAGTTGTGACCAATATCTTAACATGCTGGATGGACCTATCCACCAACCATCTGCGGAAAGCATAACTTAACCTTCTGTCAACCGGTGCGGCTGTTATTATTTAGTCAAGCCGCTCTTAGCAACCTCTACATACTTATTCAAACTTAGTGCAACTTAATAGAAGTTTTATTAATAGTAAGCTGTGACCCGACGGCGTGGCGTGACTCTGGTGGAAAAAATACAAAAGACGACTTATATTTAGTAACTTAATCTGCATAACTGTTCTTAAAGAGTCATAAAGAACCTTGTAAGAAATCGACACGTGTTTCACCTCTCAACGAGGCATCCTCAGGATGACGATTGACTTGTTGCGAACTGGGACACGACGTGTTGCCACGACAAGAGCCGCACGCAAAGAAATCGACACGTGTTGGGTTAGGATTTCCCCCAAAAAAAAAACTATACCATAACCATTGATGTTTTAAAAGCCTCTTTTTAATATACTATAATATACATCTGGTCGGAAAATCCTCCCTTTTCTATACAGGATGAGTGAATTTTACCCTGTTCCTCATACCTCTATAGCCATGTGGGTATCAAAATAAACACACTAAAAGGTTTTTTTTTTTTTTTTTTTTTTTTTAATTACTCTTCGTCTATCTGCAATCAGCCCTCTAGCTTTAATCAGATTTTTTGTATCTTCACTGGCAGTTTGAGATTGTTCGCATCCCGCGATGCGTCATCTCGTTATAGATGTTTTATTAGTGTTGACTAGATTGACGCTATTCGTTCTCTTTTAAGTCTGTAAGTAGAGTCTGAGGACTTCAGAAGTGTCACAGCGAGTTTATTCTTGTGTCGTTGGAGTCTTTCCTTATAATTATTGTAAGACCTTTCTACAACCTCCTTGATAGTTGGGATTTGTAGGTACTCATGTATCTCAGTATTTCTTGTGAACCAAGGTGCACCGCTTAAGGTTTTTAGTGCTTTGTTTTGGAAGCGCTGTATTATTTCAACATTTGAGTGGCTTGCCGATCCCCAGAGTTCTATGCCATATGTCCAAACAGGTCTAATGATGCACTTGTAGATGAGAAGTTTATTTTCTAAGCTTAGTGATGACTGTCTGCCTATGAGCCAGTGAATGTCTCTCAGTTTCATGTTAGCTTGGTCCCTTTTGGTCTTTATATGTTCACGCCAGGTGAGTCTTCTGTCGATGTGCATACCCAGGTATTTGGCAGTATTTTTCTGTGGCAGAACGTCTTCACTGAGTTTCACTTGTGGGCAGTCCCCTCTTTTCAGGGCGAAGGTAACATGGACAGACTTGGCAGCACTAGCCCTGATCCTCCACTTTTTCAGCCATGCTCCAATTCTATCCAGGTGTTCTTGGAGTTTCGTGGATGCTCTAATCTGGTCTTTATCGCAGGACAGTACTGCGGTGTCGTCAGCATAGGTTGCAGTGACAATTAGCTTTGAGGTGGGCAGGTCAGCAGTGTAGACTGTGTACAGTACAGGGCCCAGTACAGAACCCTGGGGCACTCCAGCTTCTATGGAATAGAATGAAGATAAGCAGTCTCCAGTTCTAACTTGAAACAGTCGGTCCTCCAAGTAAGATCTGAGCAGCATGTATGCGGTGTGTGGTAAGCAAATTTTTAGTTTACACAGGAGACCCTTATGCCATACTCGGTCGAATGCCTGTTGTATGTCAAGAAAGGCAGCTGAGCAGTACTCCTTTCTTTCCAAGGATTGTCGGATTGTGTGAACCACTCTGTGTATTTGTTCCGTCGTGCCATGGTGTGCTCGGAAACCAAATTGATGCTCCGGGATTGTACTTTGTTCCTCGAGTATAGGTAACAGTCGTTGCAGCAATAACTTCTCGAACAATTTCGACAATAGAGGAAGAAGACTAATTGGTCTGTACGAGGAAACTTCTGTAGGAGGCTTTCCAGGTTTAGCTACCATATTTATTATTGAGACTTTCCAGATGAGAGGGAAATAGTGTAGTCTCAACACTGCATTGAATAGGATGGTTAGCAAGACAATTCCTTTTCTCGGTAGATGATTAAGAACCTCTGATGTAATAAGATCAAAACCTGGTGCCTTTTTCTTCTTCAAGTTTTTAATAGCTTTCCAGACTTCTGTTGGGCTACACAGTCGCAACGGTAGAGACATTTGTTGATCACTGTCGAGGATTTCGTCAATTTCTTCTTCTGGATACATGCTGTCGGGTTCATTTGGTTTGAATACATCTTTCAGGAATTCAGCAAACAACTCAGCTTTATCCGCAGGTTTCCTCGCCCATTCACCATTTGGCTGTCTTAATGGTGGCATGTGTTCTTGTGGCCGTTTTAGTGACTTCGTTATTTTCCATAGGGAATAGTCGTCTGCTTTGTGAGGTGATAAAGTTTTTAGTTTATCTTGCAGTGTAGTGTTATCGTACTCTTTAAGCTTTTCCTTTAATTCCTTTTGTGCTTTGTTGACGGCTCTTTTATCGTGTGCGTTCCTGCTTGTGTGCCATTGTCGTCTCAGCCTCCGTTTTTCAGATACCGCCTCCCTTATCTCAAGTGTGTAATCCTGTGTTTGAGGGCTTTATTTTATACATGGAGTAGACATCCAAGCAGCTGTTTGGATAAGGTTAGTTGCAGTTGTCTTCCTCTGTTTTAAGAGGTATGCGCAAGTTGGTATTTTCCTCTATAAAGTTCTGGAATGAGTCCCAGTCAGTTTTACGATTGTATAGAGTCTCGCGGGGCTCTTTACAGATAATTGTGGTGCTCAGTGTACATATAATTGGTGTATGATCGGAGTTGCCGTCCAGGCATGATTCGACTTTTGTGTATAGTCCTGACATTCCTTTAGTAACAAAGAAATCGATGAGATCAGGTGTTTTGTTGGGATCAGATGGCCAGTAAGTTGGCTCTCCTGTAGTCAGTATATTGAGTGAATCTGAATCTATTGCCTTCTTCAACTCTCTGCCTCTGGTTGTGGTGAGCCTGGAGCCCCAGAAGATATTTTTGGCGTTCCAATCCCCTCCAGCGACATATCTGCCACCTAGCGTGTTAAGAAAATCGCTAAACATTTGTTCGTCGACTCGATGCCGAGGCGGGGAGTACACTGCAGCGATGTTAATTGGGCCCTGTCAGTCGTCTATCGATACTACAGTAGCCTGTAGGTATGCTTGCTTAAAGTTTGGGAGAGGGTGTTGTTTTATACTTTCTTTTACTATAATTGCAGTCCCAGCGTGTGATGTTCCATCTGGATGATTAGTATAATATATATTATATCCTTTGATAAAGATAGCTTTTTCGTCAGTCATGTGTGACTCTGAGATCAGAAGAATATCTATCTTGTTGTGTTTAATGAAAAGTTCTATTTCTTGTTTATTAGGAGGCAGGCCATTTACGTTCCATGCTGCGATGCGTAGGAATTTCATTTCTTATACTGGGCAATTAGAGTCGTAAGGAGTCCCATTAGGGTGCCCATTTGTTGTATGAGAATATCTATTTTCTCTGATTGTTTGGTGATGATTTGTTCTAGTGAATTTGTTGGCTGAGATTGTATATTCTCTGGTTTTTTGTTCCAGTGTGCAGTGTTTCCGGCGTCTTGAGTGCGTGGATTGGGTGGTTGTTGTCTAGCGTAGCTACTTGGCTTTAATTGTGGAAAGTCCTCTAATTGAAAGCGGACAGTATTATTTCTCGAATTGATCGTATTTGGTAGTGTTGCTTTTTTGTGAGGTAGCTGTGCAATTTTCCTGGCGCGAATCTCCTTGTATACTTGGCACCCCTTATAGTTGGCAGGGTGGTCTCCAAGGCACAATGTACTATGTGTAATGTAGGTGGCTGGTGTATTCCTGTCTTTTTTTGGGCAGTCTATAGTCCTATGTCCTTCTGCGCATTTAACGCATCGGTAAGGGCGCATGCAGTTATTTTTAGTGTGTCCATATTGTTGACATCTAGAGCATTGAGGAATTTCATTTGTTTTTCGCGGATCTTCTATCTTTACCTTTGTATGGTATATAGAATCTATACGTTTGAGTTCAGGGTTATTTGGGCCAGGTTCCACATTCACGAAGAACATGTTCAGTGGCTTCTTGTTTCTTCTTGAGAGTGGACATATGATTTCCCCTCTGACTTTATTCCCAGTTTTTTCTATTACCTCAATATTGGCGTCTTTTGGAGTCGTGTGGTGCAGATTCTTAATCACGATTCTGCAGCTCCTCTTGTCTTTCTGTGTGAACGTATGGCCTATAAGTCCATTCTTTCGAATTAGGTCTATGATATTTTTGTACGCTTCACTTGTCTGCGCCATTACTCTCAACTGGTTTCTATTGACTATTTTATAGCTGTAAATGTCACCTGGTACGGAGCTATTCAGGAGTTCTGTCAGTTTTGATATGTCTGTAATACCATATAGGATTATTGGTGGTGGTTTACTAGCTTTCTTAGTATGGTATTGACTTTCCATTGGTTCAGCAGAGTCATCAGGTATGTCTACTGGAAGTCCACTGTATCTGTTGGAAGTGTTAATAGAGCTCTGCGAGTTCTGTGATGGTTCATGTCCTTCCATAGAAGGTGGGCTATTAGATACCTTTTTTCTTTTTGGGTTTCGTTGGGTGGGTATTCTTTGCCATGTGGGAGGACAGCTGTTGTCATCATCGTCTATGGTGATCGTCGGTGGTGGTGTTGGAGGTAAGTCTTTCTCCTTGGTGGTGCTGGTTGTGCTTGGTTTATTTCCAAGTGAAGAAGATCTAGTTCTTGTGATAAAGAGGCTCGGATGAAACGCCTGCTGTATAAGATTTTTCTTTGTGCTGCCAGTAGCATTTTCCGTCACAGGGGCCTGGTTGCCTACCCCTGCGCAGACTTCGGTAACCAATTTCCCACTCGCAGGCCCGGGTACCTGCGAGCGCCGGGCGTTAGCCGGATCGCATGACAAATCGACATCATTATTATTCATACTTTCATATTACGAGTTGGGACATACATACAGCACTTTCCCAAGGTACTGTGGTCGCACTTTTGGAAGGGATTTAATCCTTTCGAGGCCTGCGAATGCCTGTGATCAGGTTATTTACCGCCGCCTGTTGCTCGGCGTTTGGTTGGGACTAAAAGGTTGAAAATAAACAAATGGTGACAAATCCGAGTATAAATTTAAATATCTGTCAACTTTATGTAACTGCATCAGAGTGATTGAAAACATTAATGTAATTAAAAATAAAAAACTGTTTTGTGCCTTTCTCAGAATAAAGATAGCGGTGGCATGTATTCCGAGTGGAGTTCTCTGCCGCTGGAGGGCGGGGGGCGGGGCGTGCTTGGCGCCGTGGGCGGGCGGGACGTGGTGCTGGCCGTGGTCAAACAGCTAGCCTCGCACGAACCCAGCCCCCTTACCACTGATGCTGAGGTATGTGCAAGTGATAATGCTGCAAGTGGCTTCTCATTTTAGGATGGGTAGGCCCTATCAGCTTTAGGTTTGTGTTCCTTTCGTTAATTTCAGAGTTTTTTTAGGAATCCCAGTCAGTCTTTCATAATCATAATCATTTATTTGCTTTGAAAGTAGGTACATAAATTAAGGTGTTTACAAAATGTTGAGATCCCTGTACAATCTACCACTTAGGCATGCAAACATTCATTAACAAAATCAAATTAAAATCAAAAGGTCAAATTAAAATAGGCAAAACAATTAATAATTTAAAAATAAAAATAACAATCTTAGTATTTAAATCTAGCATAATAATAATAATTTGCCTTTGCGATTATGGACGAAGTTATAATGACGAATAACTACCGGAAATATATTGTGAAGGACGGCACGGTTGACATCTGTCGGGCATGCCACCGTCCGGGGGAATCAATCCGACACATTATTTCCGGCTGTTCTCGTCTGGCTAACGGAGACTACTTGCATAGGCACAACCTTGTAGCCAGGATTATCCACCAGCAACTTGTTCTGAAATACAGTCTTGTGGAATCGGAAGTACCGTGCTATAAGTATGTGCCCGACCCAGTCCTCGAAAATGGCAATATCACGTTGTATTGGGATCGATCTATCATCACTGACAGGACTATTGTTGTCAATAAGCCAGATATAGTGGTGATAGATCGATCAGAGCGTCGCACAATGATTATTGATATAGCGGTCCCGCATGACGAGAACCTCGTGAAAGCAGAAAAAGATAAACAAATTAAGTATCTTGATCTGGCTCGCGAGGTTGTCAACATGTGGGATGTGGATACAGCAGTCATTGTGCCGATAGTCGTGACGGCCAATGGCATAATAGCCAAGAGCCTCGACCAACACCTCAGGAGGCTCTCGTTAGGCAGCTGGATCAAGGGCTTGATCCAGAAAGCGGTACTTCTGGACACTGCGCGTATGGTTAGGAGATTCCTCTCTCAGGAGTCCTGACCACCGGTAGCTTGGACCCTGTTCCCGATACCGGTGGGCTACTATTTTTTATATTTATAAATGTTTTTGTTTTATTTTGTTTTTATAAAAATATTTAAAAATGTAAATAATATGTATATTGTATGAAATAAAGGAAATAATAATAAAGTTTTTTATATCTTTTTTTAAGAAATATTTAAAAATGTAATTTATATGTATTTAAATGAAATAAAAGAAATAATAAAGAAATACTATGTCAATAATTAAATCTAAAGAGTAGGGTCATTTAAAAAATCATTAATCGAATAATAACACTTATCAAGTAATAGGGCTGTCAGTTTCTTTTTAAATATTTGGATTGGGTGATTTTTTATAATATTTGGTATATTGTTATAAATGGTAGGACCCATGCCGAAAACACTTTTCGCAAGTAAAGCTGTATTGTAACTACCATTTTGTAATAGATTCCTATATTGACTTCTGACAGGGCCTTTTCTAGTTTCTGATACTGTTAGAAAGTAATTCTTATGTTTTCTCACAAAAATGGCCATTTCTAAAATATATAATGCCGGAAATGTTAACACTTTTAGGGACTTAAACATAGGTACACAACTGTCTGTCATTTTCAGGCCACACATTGCCCTTATACATCGTTTTTGGGCCTTGAATACTTGTTCTCTCATACTACAATTAACCCAGAATACAATTCCAAATCGCAAAATTGATGCCACCAAACCATGATAGGCTACCAGTGTCGTAGGGGTACTCACTTTTTTGCTTAAATTGAATAGCACATAATTATGCAGAAGTGCTTAGCTTTTCTAGTGAGTGTTGCGTCATTATTTGGAAAATTAAGTAAGATTAAAATTGTTTATTAGTCATATAGGCTAGATTGTAATGAATTATTATGAACCTACTTCTTTTTAATAAAGGATAAAAAAATATTATTTGATGAAATAAGGGTCAGTTGCTGTGAAAAGAATAGTCGAATTGGCTATGACCGTCAATGGATCAAACCATGCCTCATTAAATACCTTCTAAGACCTAACTTTAACCTCCTTACTTTCTTGAAATCTGGTTTAGTTTAGTTCTTCATAAAAAAATAAAAACATCACTTTCTTCTCTTCTCTTAAAAAAATACAGAATATTTTTATCTTTAAATGAAAGAAAGAAAGAAAGAAAAAGTCATTCAATGGAACAAATCTAACTTGGAGCGATGAATTAATGATTGTAGTGATTATAATTCTGTAAATACATATTTGTTATGATCGCGAATCCTATTTTGATCGAGATATGTCCTCCAGACTACCAACGGCGGAGATTAGCCTTCGGCGTGGGAGATATTATAGAGCACAAGTGTGTGCGCAGATAAAGGTCACTCTTTGTTCCTTCTTTGATCTTTCTTTCTTTCTTTGATCGAGATATAACCTGACACTGGCCTCCAAAATGTAAAAAAACGTAAGAAAATTAGAATTTCGCGGGGTACTTTTGCGGATCCACCTTTATTGGTTTTCGCAGGTGGAATGGGTGCTGGAAGTGATCCGCTTCGGTCTGTCGCTGCCGCTGGTGGAGCACGAGGCGCTGCGCGACTGCGTGCGTGTGTGCTGCGCGTGGCTGGCGCCGCTGCTGCCGCCCGCGCCGCCCGCCATGCCGCCGCCGCCCGCGCTGCCGCCGCCCGTGGCCGCGGCGCCGCACAAGTACGCCAGGAAGATCTTACGACACTTGCATAATTTGTTCGTGCCTAGGCCTAATGAGAGTAAGTTTATATTCTTTGTACAATCACCAAATCAACTTGGTAAAACTCTTAAATTCATTCACTGACGACAATGCGCAGTGTAAACCGCTGAGCCATGAAAAGCGAGTTTTACTGCCAAGCAAATATCAACATTGCGTGTCTTAAAATAAAGTAAGTAATAAATAACCTCAGACGCGCTCCTCTGTCTGCTTTCATGCGCTCTCGGACTAAATGAAGTTTATTTATTTTCAAGTTTATTTGTACATGTGCAAGATCGATATTTGCTTGGCAGTGAAAAAGCCGCGCTCTATGAGCTACTTTTATATAACGAAAGTGAGCACTACAGAAGGATTTTTGATAATTCATCCCGGTCAATAAAAATCTTAAATTCGTAGATTCACTGACAGACAACGCACAGCCTAAACCACTTGCTCTAAAAGCACAAAAGTTGATTTACAAGCGAAAGTGAGCGCTAAGGAAGGATGTTGGAGGGTTGTGTTGATGATTTTAAGGACTATAATTCTGTAAATACATATTTATTACGGTCGCAATTCATATATTGATCTACATCAATGGGCAATTAGCTTCAACTTTCTGACTAACTGACCGACTCTTTGACAATTCAACAGTGCCTGTAAATGGTTTAATTGAAATAAATGCTTTGAGTTTGACTTTGAGCATACAACCTGATACTGAACTGCAAATTACAAAAAAAAAGAGAATTTTGCGGGGTACCCTGACGCTCTCACTTTAAATGAAATCTAAGAGACTAAGGCCCGTATTACAGAACCTCACTCAAAACTCAAGCATTACTTAAAACTCGTTTAAAGCCTTTTGATTGGTTGAAACTAGTTTTAAGTAATGCTTGAGTCTTGAGTAAGGTTCTGTAATACGGGCCTAAAAGAACAGTAGTAGGTAACTGAACTTTGTCTCGGCAATACGGTCACTTTAATGGAAGGAAATAAATATTATATTTATTTTACAAAATCTTTTAAAGTTATCAAGTTAAGCATAATTTCTTTAGACAGACACTAACCCGGTATGATGGATGATCCTACAGACACGAACACATAATCTCTCTTCACTCATAATTATAATTTCACATTTCACTACACTTACACACATTCTACTAAAGGCTTCTTCTCTTGCATACTGCGCCACTCTTGTCATCCGATGCAACCAATGTAACCTATTTCATTTCACTATGTGAGAATGCTGGTATCCATAACACAAGTTAAATCTTTCTTTGGATACCAGAGTTCATACAAAGACTGCTGATAACACTAATGTTATATATTTGTAATACGCACAATTTTATACGCATGGCAAAATGCTTGAACAATCGAACACTTACAAACAACAGTTTGTAAGTGTTCGATTGTTCAAGCATTTTGTTCAATAAATCTTTATCTTTATCTCTTTCTTCTTTACAAGCTCTCACATTCATATACCAAATGGACCTGGGTAAGTAATCAGAAAAGTTTTTATAAAAAATAAATGTATGTATTAGGAATTGTTTGCGCGAGGCACAGGAGATAGGTTTATGTCCAGCTGTGGACATCTTTCGTCTGAATTATTTTTGCTCCTAACTATCTTTACAGATCTTAGATCTTATTCAATAGAGTGGCTATCAACTATCATTTATATTATTAATATCAGATATTTTAAAATGAAAACAGCAATTCCTACCCACTAAATTTAAGCAAAAAATTACCTATTTAATTAGCTATCTAACTGACATAGGTGCATCATCAGACTAACAAATTTAATAACAGATAAAGAGCTCTCTCTTTTTATTAATAACTTAAATGGTAGGTATGATTCTTAAAACGAGAAGTTTTGGCTACAACTTGGCTCCAACAACAAACCATTGTATGACGTAATATCCACTCAGGTGGCGACCTAATCAGCAAGCAGGCCGTCCTCTGCCACCGCGTACTTCGCTTGTCCCGCGCGCTGGCGGACGGCGGAGCCCTGGGCGCTCGCGAGTGGCGCTCATTGTTGCTGCTACTGCTAGCGGCCGCGTCGGCTCTACTGTCGCCGCCTGCGCCGCATCACTCGGCCGCTGAGCAGCTCTGTGAGAGAGTGCTGTGTGTGCTGTTCGAAGTGTGGATACTGGCGTGTCACAGGTAACAAACACAACACATTAAAACGGCCTAAAAGATTTCACTTCCACGCTAGGCGTGTTAAGCCCTCTGTTATAGTGACAGTGAATACGCCTGGCGTATGCATTTAATTTGGCGTTAAGTGCCGACAATACGCTTGGCGTGATCTCCCTTGATGAAAATTATGGTAGCATTAAATTGATGTCACATTTTGAATGGTTTACCGACCGAGTTATATACAGAGTGTAAAAAGAGCTATCACATAATCGGTATCGGTTGAGCAAAAATTATTACTGGAACACGACTTTTATATTTGGTGTGAAAAATCGATGTTTATAGCCATTGGCGGATATATTGGGCATGGGAGCCATGGCCGAATTCTTTTAGTTTATTTGTGATTTTAACCCTAGTTCCAAACCTTGTCAGAATGGCCCGCCCCCAAAATGAAATCCTGGATGCAAAACAAAGCATTGTTCTTATGGTTAAGTACACGTATTGGTACAGGAGTTGTGGGGGGAATTTTGAGTTAAATTATTGTATAATAATTAAAACTTGTTTTTTTATTGCAATGACGGGGAGTATAAGTGACTCTTGGCTTCGTTAAGAGTCTATTCACACCGCGAATCCCCCCAGATGCTTCCCGGTGCCGCCCCTGTGGCGCACGCTGCGCGAGCAGTGCGTGCGCTGGCGCCACCGCGCGCCGCTCACGGAGCAGTGGGCGCGCGCCTCGCTCGCGCTCACGGCCAGGCTGCTCAAGCACATGTACGGCCCGCTGTTCCCTATAATGCCCATCGGTAAGTTTGTGTCTACTACACGCGCGCCTCGCTGGCGCTCACGGCCAGGCTGCTCAAGCACATGTACGGCCCGCTGTTCCCTATAATGCCCATCGGTAAGTTTGTGTCTACTACACGCGCGCCTCGCTGGCGCTCACGGCCAGGCTGCTCAAGCACATGTACGGCCCGCTGTTCCCTATAATGCCCATCGGTAAGTTTGTGTCTACTACACGCGCGCCTCGCTGGCGCTCACGGCCAGGCTGCTCAAGCATATGTACGGCCCGCTGTTCCCTATAATGCCCATCGGTAAGTTTGTGTCTACTACACGCGCGCCTCGCTGGCGCTCACGGCCAGGCTGCTCTAGCACATGTACGGCCCGCTGTTCCCTGTCATGCCCATCGGTAAGTTTGTGTCTACTTCACGCGCGCCTCGCTGGCGCTCACGGCCAGGCTGCTCAAGCACATGTAAGGCCCGATGGGAAATCTTACCACACGGCCATATTACACGGCTTGTAAAATAATATGAAAGTAAAAATAAAAACGTAAATCGACCATCAAAATTCAAAAGTCACTAAGTCAAGTCAGTTACTCAAAATAGGCTGAGAATCAGCACTTTTCGAATGTTACAATTACATAAGACAGTCCCCACAAAAACGCCCGCCCTTCATCGCTCAGTATAATGCTGTGAACCATCAGATGTCGGACGCCGCCGGTCAGAAGTGGACGTACGTACCCACTTAGGCCACGTTAGCCTTTACAAGAATTCTCAACACCCCGCGTGCAAACGTCGCATCAATACTCGTTCCTCGTCTGTAAGAAAAGCATAGTTACTCCTTAGACCTGCAGTGGAATTACAATATTTTTCTTGGCTTATGCAGGTGAAGAAGATGCCAACCTGATTCCTGCTGACATGAGCCCGGAAGCTGTGATGCAGAGCTGGTATCGCATGCTGCATACGATAGGGAACCCTGTGGACCTGTGCCGCCCGCATGTCATCAGTCAGACCCCTGACTTTTTGCAGGTTTGATCACCTACAAAACACCAATATGAACTGTAGGAAGCAATAATGGCCCAGTGGTAACGGCCCCGACTTACGAGTTGTAAGTTGTTCGAATCCAGCCAGGCATGCGCTTTACTTTGAGCAAATTGTATCAACACTACTGCCACAAAACGGTGAAGGAAAACATCGTGAGTAACCTGGCATGTCATTAAACCAACAATTCGAAGACATATGGCATCTACTATCACGCAATCGACTGCGTATTACGGCCCAGTCCCTCTCACAAAGAGTAGGGCTGTGTTCTTGCAGCGAAATTAACGTAGGCTGATTATTCTTATACTTTGGTTTGATCGAAACAACTGTACCGCATCTTAGGTATGTGCGAATGTGCACGGCCGCTCATTCGTCAACGCTCACAGCATCCCGCCTCCCGCCTCGCCGCGCATTCCTATGGCGCGGTACAGCGTTATTACAGTAATTTAACATTCAACCATAGTGTTATTACTGTTGAAGAACGATCAATAATTCGTCAGCAGTCATACTTAACACTTGATCTATGAAAATCGCCTTTACTGTTACAAAATAAAGACGCTATATCAATTTCAAAACTTAACCATGTGTGTTTGACGGTACCTGCCTAGTATTTTATAAAAGCAATGATAGCCTAGTGGTGTGATAGTCAGACTGCCAAGTCATAGGTCTCGAGTTCGAACCCAAGGCACGCACCTCTGACTTCGGATTCATGTCCGTATTTTATAATTATCACTTGCTTCAAAAACGGTGAAGGAAAACATCGTGAGGAAACCGGCATCCCTGAGAGATATTTCTCGACGTCATGTGAAGCTAAGTTAGAGGGCCATGGTTGGCTTTAAAACTCTGACACCAGGTTAATCGCTTACCACTATAAAAGAGGAAAAAGATAGTATTTTACAGTTTTTATTGCCTACATTTTCATCCTTAGTACTCGATAACCCAAGACGAGGGCAGCCGCGACCCGAGCCAACACCCATGCCTGCAAGCGTTGCCCTCGATCTTCCACAAGGCTATGAAGGGCATCGCCGCGCATGTAGACGCCTTCCTCGGTATGTACTGCACACGTTGGGCTGGTGGGGTGTGGTGGTGGTTTTGTAGAGAATAGCATGGTAGATTTGAAGTAAACTTCAGTTCAGAATCTCAGATAATTATCAAGTTTTGCAGCTTAATATC
Organism: Conistra vaccinii; assembly: GCA_948150665.1. NCBI lineage: Eukaryota > Metazoa > Arthropoda > Insecta > Lepidoptera > Noctuidae > Conistra > Conistra vaccinii. The sequence continues at coordinate 2,556,962 of OX411334.1, read as the reverse complement.
TATCATACAAAGTTCAAGTTCCATTGCATCAAAAAAAATTAAGGACCTTTTTATTTCAAACTAGCTGACCCGGCAGACCAAATTTCAATAATTCATACCCATAGAAAAAAGGACGTTCAGTATTTCCCGAATTATACAATTTTCTGGGAAATTTTTCCAATTTTTCTTTCCATAAAAACCTAATTCGGACTTTTACGAACATTTTAAAACAAAAATAGCAAATTCTCAAGTAACGTGCTTACCAACGGACACTCGGACAGCATCTCATTCTAGATAGGTGATACAAAATTATACTTAGGCTCAATTGCACCACAAATCACTAATACTAGACAAGCTTAATGCTAAACGAATTTAATACATCGTCCTATTTCTGTCAATCCTTTGAAGATGACAGAGACAGAATGCATTTAGTGATCTGTGGAGCAAGTGGGCGTTAGACTTCATAACACTAAAGTTGATAATTGAATTAGTAGCATTGAATGTAAATTATCTAAGATTCTGAATTCAAGTATAAGTCTTCTCTTCCTGTGATGGCTTGAGACGTTTGTGTATAAATTCCTCTACTCATTTTGAGCGAAACACATTACAAAAAAATAAAGATGTTCTATCTTTATTTTTTTGTAATGTGTTTCGCTCAAAATGAGTAGAGGAATTTACACGTACGCTTATCGGATTAAGACTATGCCAAAGATTAAAACAGATGGTTCACTCCGCAAAAACATTTAAATAAAAAGCGACTTTGGTTACGACACAATAAAGTACAATTCAGGTCGCACAGCCCTAATATAGTTTTATTCACCAGGAAGTTGCCTCTCTTTGTAGCGGGTAACTCTTTTATCTTCTGACTACGTTACGCTCACTGAATTGGCCGGACTATACGAGTCCGCCGCGTACAAGATGTACCTCCGTACCTAAAATGGGGAGTGCGCCTTCTGTACTATTCTGTGACATCACGTCAACATCACGCGGCACTCCGTATGACCCCGAATGGCCTGGCAGAGGTGTACCTATAGTACATGCACCTATTTGTAATTTAATTCCACGCATAAATTAATGTTGATGACGATGTCAAAGGCAAATTATTGATGTAGTCTTGGACCAATCAAGTCTGTCACAGGAAGAGTAACTTTTGCAAAATACGATGCTATGAATATTATTCGGGGCACTAAATTGTAATATCAAATCTGATAAGACTTGCTACTTTATGGATTAAAGTCGTATTGGTTTTTCAAATTGAAATCTGTATTTGTAGGAATTTATAATATTTACAGTTTGACTGAGAGCGCTGTTCCGAGCCTTAGGTATGTACACTTTGTACACAACAGTGCAGCCTTCAGGCCACTCATTCGTCAATGCTCACGCCATCCTGCTGCTCATTCGTCTACTCTGCCTGACAAATACACCTCGCCGCGCATTCCTAAGACGCATAACAGCGGTCTCGGTCAAAGTATGGGACCGTATTCTAGAACGTCAATCAATTATCTTGATTTAAATAAAAGACAATTTCATACTGGCTCTTTCTATTCAAACTAAGTTTTATAATATGGTCATAAGGTCTATTTTGGGTTGCACACTTGCACTGTAGAGTGTAAAATATCAGCACGATTTTTTTGTTAGCCCGCTTTTAGACAGTGCTATAAAAACGATAAAAACTTGATTTTGATTAAGGTGAGTATATTATAGGCAAAAGTACAGTTCGCATCAAATAACTTTGCCGCTCTGAAGTTAGGTTGCGCATGCGCGCTGGCATGCGCACTACTGTTTTATAAGGCAGATTGACTACTACGCAGTCATTTGTAGCCTACTTCAGAGCGGCAAAGTGATTTGACGCGAACTGTAAAGTGTAATCGGTGGACACAGCTTTTCTTTTTCTTTTTGTATTTTATGGGGGATTTTTTTTTCTTACTGCACCATAAAGTTATCTCTGATTATATGTATTTATTATTATTTAGGGATATTTTGTTAGATTCTACTATTGATTTTATAAAGAACCAATATGTCTTACAAATTATAATACATTTTCATTTTCCTCGTATTCAGTACTCTGCGCTCTTATTCCTCGGGAGTGTGATTAAAAGCATAAATAGAGTTCATTCGATACAAAAAGAAGAACGACGTTCGACGTTCGTTTTACGATGTTTTTATGTACACAAACATGACACATTAGTAGACTACCAACCGAACACCGGGAACCTAATTTACAAACGTTGCAATGTTCTCGCTATTGTGAGTTTTTGACAGATTTTTTATGGCAATTTTGTCATAAAAATCACAATGGATAGAATTAATTTAATTCAATTCAATTCATTTATTAATTTTGTGAACATAGGGTAAAAGTAAAATCATACAGATGTTTTACAGATAAATGTCGGTCCATACCTACTACCTACGTCCCGTCAGAAGGCATACAAAAAATTACTCTGATAAAATTTCAGTCACACTGTAGTACGTCTTATCCTTCAACAAATTACATAGTTTAGTCTAAACAGCACTGTTGTCAAGTCTTTCCAACAACTTAGTAATTATTGTAAATAATTGGAGCCATACAGTACACACTTCTGCGCACCAAAGTAGTTTGACACGGTAATTGACATAATTTACTATTGTCACGCTGATTTCTTGGGAATACATCAGCTAGACGTTCAAAACGACTTGGATTTTGCTTGACAAACATAGCTACTTCCTAAAGATAGATACAAGGAAGTGTCAATATACAGGGTGGTAGGAACATCGGCGCGAAAACTGTTACCATGGATTCAGTACATGATTCTGAACGCAAGGGCGTTGAAATTTATCGATGGTTATAAAAAAAATCTGCTGTTCTATACATTTTGGCCGCGTAGGTATTGCACTTTTCTATGAAACAGCAGATTATTTTTTTATAACCTATGAAAAATTTCAACGCCCTTGCGTTCAGAATCATGTACTGAATCCATGGTAAAAGTTCTCGCGTCGATGTCTCTGCCACCCTGTATTATACTGCTTAAAATAAAATACCATATTATAGACCATTATAATACCAATACAGACCATTGTAACGTTTGTAAATTGATTATCTTATCGATACTTTTTGATTCGAGCTAATTTCGGCAACTTTGAATGCTCTTCAAAATTATCTTTTTGCAATCAAATGAGCCCTATTAGATATAAAGCATGTGCAGCACCGTAGTGTACCATAAGTAGTGTACTGTGGGTGGCCCAGGGCGCGGCTCGGAGCGCTGGTGGGCGGGCGCGGGGGGCGCGGGGGGCCCGGGGGGCGCGGGGGGCGCCGAGCTGGACGACGGCGAGCTCACGCCGCCCGCGCACCGCCGCCTCGCCAAGTCTTTCAGCGTGTCGGCGGCGCGGCCACGGGACAAGCTGCCTGAGAGAAGTAAGGCTCACAGTCACATGCAAGGATACGGGAACTGTTTTGTTTGTAGAGATCGTCATTCAGTCGAAAGACGTCTATTGCAGGATATAAGACCTGGGACCGAGCATCGCCACATTGACCTGGCCTTGGTTCTTGTGAGGTTCTCGCATACAATTTGATGTTTGACATCAAAACGGTTTCCATATCGACCTGCATTGTAGAATCAGGGAAATTATTTAGCAATTTGACTAACAACGTAAATTGTTCATAAATATAATTGAAATCACTACTGTATGAAATTGAGCTCCTTTAGTTTATAATCTATCTAGCGAGATTATAAACTATCGAACAATTGTAAACTGTTATAATATAACGCATTCATTTTCGGTAGTTTACCTATCAATGTCAAATCGTCGTGAACTGGGATTAAACTTAAGGCGACGACAAGCTACTTTTAATGATTTTATACCGGAAATTACGTCTAAACGAGTGGTGTTAATGATTTGGAAAAAATATAATTATGTTAAATTAGACCATTTTCTTAATAATTTAATCTACGAATATTTTAGATTATGTTTACATTATATAGTGAAATTAATTTGTAAAGTTGTGTCTAACGCGGATAAAAAACTAATAATTACTCAAAAGCTGTCAAGCGTATTATTCTGAAACCTTCACCATTTTAAGGATAATTAAAATGTTAATCTTTTAATCTAAGAGTTTTATTAAAACACCTTCTGTTTTTTGTATAATAAATTAATAATGCGTCAAATTGGTGACAGCGCTCCTTGATGCGCGAGTTCTATTACTGGCTGGATGAACGACGCGTTGCGTGAGCTCAGTACAAAACACGCAAGCTAACCACTCAAGGTCACTAGCATGTATCTGTCTCTTAAATGCGACGAACACACCTTATGCTAATACTAACTAGCCAAGTAACTGCGACCAACTTGGAAGAAGCAGTCGCCGGCCGCTGCCGTGGCACCGCTTGCTTCGCTCGCTCGGCTCGCGCGCTGTTGAACTAACTATCGAAAAAGAATGCGTTAAATTGTAAATGGTTTCTTGAAGTTCACAATTTTTCGATAGTATATAATCTCGCTAGATACATTATAAACTAACGATGTTCATAAAATTATACTGTGAGCGTTATAACACGGCAGATAGACAAAAAAAATATTTCCCTGATCTTCACACCTGTACAAGATCGTAGAAAATAATTGTATTTTAGTTACTTCATTATTGAAATAATCATAGATAGAGTAAATGTAAATTTTAAAATTATTAAGTTGTAGAGTATAAAGTATGGTATAAGGATTTTTCATATAGGTGTATTGTGTTATAAATATTAGATTTCCCTTGCACTTGTTTGATACTAGAGCACTTTTATTGTGTGTGGTGAGTTTTTTTTGGTTTATTTGTTTATCTCTCTTTTTTTTCAATTTTTTCTCTTAGTTTTTGAGTGTTGATTTTTTCCTGGGTTGCTATTATTACTTTTTATATTTTGCCAAAACTTTTTTTTAAGTTTCTATATTTAATTTTGTTGTAACTTGTATTAGTATTAGTATCATGTACTTTCAAAGTTATGTTTTACTAATCTCTGTCCATTTTAATGAAGTAAATAGTATTCTTTTTCATTATAATTTCATCTTCCTTACGCGACAGTAAACAACATCTAGTACCTATTCAGCCTTCAGAGAGTAATTATTTCCGTCAGTAAGTCATCCGTCAGTCAGCCTCAAAAAAATATGTATCATACATCGACAAGAGTTCTTTTTATTGTCTACCTTCTTTTTTTTCCATAACATTGTATTAATGTGCAGCCACAAACATATTACATATTGGGTACTGGATTGTAGCTACATGATAGAAGTCGTCTAATATAATAGTGCACGCCCCTCCACTTCAATTTCTCTACAACAATTTGAAATGTGTATCTAACAAGCAGGTTGAGACGTGCAATTTTAAATTAGGTTATCTATACAGTATTATGAAACACAAAATGTAGATCAAATGAATTCTTGTCGATGTATACATCTTTTGAGACTGTACCTATAATATAACTGTGCGCATACGCAGGTACTCCGCGCACGTCGCTCATTGGTCTGACGAGCAGTCGTCCGCACAGTGTGGTGCCGACCACGCCGCCCAACTCTATCTCATCTCAAGGTAAATATTATCATCGCAAAAGTTTTGTATGAAAGGATATATTTTTATGACGAAAGTTATCTGACTTTCGGACTTCGCGTCGTAACCAAAGTTATAATTTGCGAGTACGCGATCGATATACGAATTTTGACGTACAAACGCGATTGATCGCGCGAGTATGTCACATCCTAACTAAATACCGAAGTGAGTTTTTCACCTTTTGCTGCTTAAACTTGCTTAATTGTAACCTAAATGGAAGAAGTCAAAGGCTCCTGAAATACAGGTACTCTAACCTAGCTCTGGAGCCAGGGTCTCAAATTTTTCTGTAACCTGGTTATTGCAATAAAGGAACTTTGTTACGCTTTCACGCTAAAACGGCTGCACAGATTTGGATTAAATTTAGCACATGGGTAACCCATGACCTGGAGAAAGACATAACCTTTTATCCCAATATTCCCACGGGATCGACATTTATGCGGGGGGGGCGCAGCTAGTTCATACATGTATAAAGACTCCACGATAACTTTTGGTTAGAACGTGGCTGAAAATGCACAGCCTAGGGCCTGGGGCCGTACGGTGACTTGTTAAAGCCATTATTGTTCCGCTGTGTGAATATGATATTGCTATTTATGCTGTATAGCTCCGTCTCTTTCTCACAATAGAACAATGATGGCTTTTACACGTCATAGTACAGTCCCGGAGCTAGAAGGTCTGATTTTATGTAACACACGTTGAAACAAATTCGCCTTGTTATTGTGTTACATCTCATGTTACGTTATTATCTAAACTAATTTCATAAAGAGATGATTTGATTTTTGTATGTTTGTTTGTTACGCTTTTACTCTAAACAGTTGAAAAGATTTCGATGAAATTTGGCACATGGATAGACCATGACGATACTTTTTATCCCGATCCCCCCGGGTATGCGGGTGAAACTGCGGTACACAGCTCGTTATTATAATTATATATACAGGGTGTTAGGGTAAACACCGTTATCCTTCAAACCAGTGGTTTGGTTTCGTTTATAGAACATAAATTCAATGGAAAATCACATTTTTTTTTTTTAAAGATGTACATTTAGAATCGTCACGCAATTCCTAAGGTAGGTATTTTTGACTGTCTTAAGCCAGGAAAAGGTTGTATTGTATTTATTCATGTGTTGTGTACGTAGGTAGGACGGCCGGCGATCGATTACGTCACTCGGGCGGGCGCATATCCATGAATTTGCGGACGGTGTCGGACAATAACTTTTTAAATATTTGTTAAAGAAAATAACGTAATTTTTTTTTTACTCGGTTTTTTATGTTTATATTTAAGCCAACTACCCATAGTTTGAGTGACAACGGTGTTTACCCTTCCATCCTGTATATCCATGTTCGTTTCAATGTATGTAAGTGCTCATATACACGAGCGAGACGCGTTAATGAGGACTTACATTTCATGTTACGTTTAACATACCTATGTGTTGGGTACACATAGGTATGTTCCAGGTGCTGCCTCGTGATCTAGTTCAGTAATGATATGACGGGGCAAAAGGGACTTGTAGTCCCTTTAATTTTTTTTTATTGGTACAACACAGTGGACTGCGCTCCCCATCCGTTGGGAATTGAAGAATTTTCTCACTCGGCAACATCTGAGTGTTTATAATTTTTTGTCGTAAATACTTTAAAACCTTCATTCTTCTTTTGTTCTTTAGTGGGTGAATCTGAAAAGCCGCCGTTAACACCGCTCCGTCCGAAAGTGAACTCTATCTTCCATTTATTCGGAGAGTGGCTCTTTGAGGCGGCTCTTATTGGAACTTCACCAGCTTATAATAACCAACGTGAGTATGCACATACTCTGCCTATTTATGAATGCTGCCGACCCTTCTCGCCTTGGATCGGGATAGTAATGAATGCTAATGAAATTGTAAATTGTTACAGAGCGGGCGGAAGGCACTCCACCACCTCCGTCCTTATCAGATGCTGCGTACAAACTGAACATGCTCAGCTATCAGCCAGGTACGTATTTTATTGTTTTTTATAATAAAATATTATGTACTTATACATATTTTTTGGATCCCTGTTTATAGAGAACTAACGTCCCGCGGTTTCACCCGCGTAAAGTAGTTTTTTCTTTTAATCCCTATGTTCCCGTAGGAATATCGGAATAAAAAGTAGCCTATTTTACGCCCAGTGGTCTCAGCTATCTTCTAGTGAAAGTCCCGTCCAAATTGGTCCAGCCATTTCGAAGTTTAGCCGGAACAAACAGACAGAAAGACAGACAAAAAAAAAAGTGTTTTTGGTGTATGGATCGTGTATACTTTCATATACATTTAGTAAAAAACTGTTATTTTGACATTACAAACAGACACTTCAATTTTATTTATTTGTATGTATAGATTAATTGATGGTGCGTCTATCACAACAACAACACAACAATGTGGCATCATTTGACTTTTATGAACATTTACATAACGTTTAAATTAAGATGATTGATGAGATCTCGTGAAACGCAACAACGAGGCATATAACCGAAAGCCTATTCAAATCCTTGCTTTCCATTTCCACTCAAAAGGGTATCATTTATAAGCGAGTGTAAATTAAGTTGTTATGAGACTGACTAGTATTATTAAAAAATCTTAAAGATATTTAAAGTAGTAGCGCAAACTGAACTTTATGTGTGGGTATTAAAATTGTTTTTTACAAAACACATACTTGATTACGTATTTTGAAAGATATAATGTACTGCATACGGAAATGTTTGTGATGTCCGTGCAGGCCGCGCGTCGGCCCTGGGCACGCTGTGCCGCGTGCTGTGCTCCAAGCAGGCGCGCGAGGAGGTGCTGGCGCCCTACCTGGCGCGCACCTACGCGGCGCTGCGGCGCGGGCTGCGCGACCCCGCCACCGCCGCCGCCGTCGTCTACAACGCGCCCGATATCTTCAGGTACCGGCCCGACCATACATACTCTTAAATAGTCCTCCTTATCGATTTCGATAACAGCATTTTTTTTAAATTATATCCGGCCACAGGTAATGCAATAGAGTTGGCTGGCAGAGCCAAAGGTATAGATAGATGTACTTACTACGGATATACTATACTACGGATAACCTATACTTACACTTACGCAAGATTCAAGTCATTTTCTTCTAAAGTTTTGGTAGAAACGTTATGGTGTTACGAACATAGTATTCTCGAAACCCTACTATTATGAAATAGGTCGTTTCCCTAAATTATAGTCTTAGGGACTAGTTATAACAAACGCACGAGGCGCGCGCACAGATCGCTGAGTTTCGGGCGCTTGTTATATGCAACTAGTTTTCTTGTGCGCTCAAAACGCAGCGCACAAGACGCGCGTCTCGAGCGCTTGTTATGACTAGTCCCTTACGCATAACAGTTTGTGACTTTAGCGTTTATAGCGGGTTCGAAGCAGACCTCTGTGGCGACTGTCACTACGTGGCAGCCTGACAGAGATGTCAATAGAGACTTGCCAAGAGGCCCCGATATGGGCACGTATTGTTGTTTAAATGTGTGGGAAATATAAAGTTTGACCCTCAACGGAAGTATTTTTCTTTAACCTGACCCACCCCGACCAAGTTTAGTTCACAGCTCCTTAGCGAACTAGGTCGCTCTTGTAGTTCGTGAGCTCCCGTCTCGAGCCATACAGTCAGTTTGCTAAACTGGTCCTGCATGCGTTTTTGCGTGCAATGAATAAGTGAGCGGTAGTAATAACGTGACTAGCTCGAGTATGGTGCCGCACTCTCGCTCATTCTCGCTATTACAAATCGGTCTTATCGAACGAACGAATGAACGAAAAAATGAGAGATCTTTGAACTAGTTAATGAAATAAATAAGTCAGTAGGTACCAACAGATTTATTTATTTCAGTTTGACGCCTATGACTTATCGGTCCATAAAGATACACACACTTTTTTATTGTTTTTAAATTTCTTGATTCATTGACGACTAATGGAGAAATATAGAAGAAATAGATATGCTGCGCCGACCCCAAATAAATTGCGAAGGGAACCTAGGTGCGTTTACGGGATATTGGTCAGAGAAGGCAACGCACAAAAAACAATGGAAAGCTATGGGGAGACATTTGCCCAGCAGTGGGACAAAACAGGTTGAAAAAAAATGTGGATGTGATTGATTGTAGCAGTATTAGTGGCATTATAATATTTAATTTGTATGACAATTTTTTTAATTTGTAAATCTACTTCTTATGGTATATAATATATAGTTATAAAAAATAATTCTCATTTCCAGACTGGACCTAGATGGCGTGTTGGTCCTAGTTCCAGACTTCGTAACCGCCTTAGACCAGATTCTGTCGGAGAGGGAGCCCAAACTGGAGTGTGGAACCATAGACAAGAGAGAGCTCCGTAAGGCGGCCATTAGCGCTCTACTGTCGCTGGTCGCCTTCCCTTACCACTATAAGGGACTGCCGGTACCAGAGTTCCCAGGATGTAACGAGTAGTAAGTATAAAAATATAATTATACCAACTTCAATAAGGCAAGCCTCTTAAATAGGGCAGAAATCTCAACAATGACAAAGAAAAATGAACTTTATTACCACAACTTAACTTCAGTAAATTTATCATGCGTTAAGGCATGTTTAGCTCTCCTCAAGCCAGCTACTACCATTCCATGGTTAGAGTTTTGGGCTACTACTTATTTGTCATGAAGTTTTTCTCTCGACACGACGAAAAACCACTTTTAATTCTAAGTTTTTAATTTGTTCCTCTATCGTGAATGTTTATAATGTGCGCCTTACAACATAACATAAGCCTGTAACGCAAAGACCCGCGCGCTTTTGCGTTTTTGGGCGGACTTTGCGTTCGGCGCTTGTCTTGGCAACACCTCGTGTTCGGGTTCGCAACAAGTCAATCGTCATCCTGAGGATGCCTCGTTAAGAGGTGAAACACGTGTCGATTTTTTACAAGGTTCTTTAGGACTTTAAGAACAGTTAAGCAACAGACGACGTATATTTAGTAACCTAATCCAGTTTACTAAATATCCGTCGTCTATTGTAGTTTATAGTGGATTTCCGCAAAGTCACGCCTGATTCAATTAACTATCACGCCTGCAAGCCCCGACGGGTTGGGCAGAGGTGTACCTATAGTACACCTCTGCCCAACCCGGCGGGGGCGGGGGCTTGCAGGCGTACACCCACATTTCGCCAGTTATGTTTAAGTCCCATGTAACAGGGGGCGACTCTATTACCATCAACCGGGCACAAATCTAGACTCCGGGCTGCTACTGAGCAATTCCAGATGGAAAAACCTAATAACACTTTGCTCGACCCGGGAATCGAACCCAGGACCTCATGCTCGACAGTAGTGCTTGCGACCACTAGACTAACCAGGCAGTCTTCTGTTGTTATGTGTTCTCGCGCCGGCATGTATTATGCGACTTGACTCGCGGCAAGAATTTGCTGAAATGCGTGTTTGCAGTACACATACAGTTCTTAAAAAATGAGCCTTAGTACCACGACATAAGCCTTACATTTAAAAGTCAAGAGTTTGAAATTCATATTTGCAGTACAAATAAACTTCTTAAAAAATTAGCTTTAATACCACGACATAAGCCTTACATTTGAATTTCAGTGCCGGCATGACATTAGGCGACTTTACCCGCGGCAAAATATCTTTAATCTGCGTATCGGCAGTTCAAGTAGAGACGTCAGACGCGCTGGCCGTGCCGCTCCTGAGCGCACTGTACCTGTGCGTGCGGCACAACGCGCACGCCGCGGCCGGCCACGCGCACAGCGCCCCCGCGGGGTCCACCATGTCGCAGAGCACGGATTATAAAGGTATGTTGTAGGTAATTAGGCTAACGGCAAGTTTTTATAATATAAATTATTTCGTCATGAATGATCTTACCAATTAGAGCGATGCCACACGGGCGTTTTTCCAATGCGTTGCGTCGTCGCAGCACAGTAAATTCGAAGAAGTCAATGCCACACGAGCGCAGCATCGGCGCTGCGCTGTCACCTTCGATATGCTATTAAATACTGCGTTGCCGCTCCGTCGTTTCAACGCAGCTCTCTTCCCCACCGGGTCTCCCTCCTATCCTTGTGCGTGCGTTGCGTCGCCATCCGTCATTTTAAAGCATCGTGTGGCATGTCGTTCAGATTTTATGTAGAACAACAGAGCGTCACCGCTCAGTCGACGCAGCGCCAGCGCAACGCACAGACATTGCCCGTGTGGCACCGCCTTTAATCAGGCTCTTTTCACACGTTCAACAGCCCTTTCACATATCTTCCGGAATCTGGATCGTAATTTTACTATAAAGTGGTTCATAAACTTCTACCGACTATATTCTGTCAGTCTATCGCAGTCCACTGCTGAACATAGGCCTGTATAAATTCACAAGCTCACAAATCGTGGAAAATTATAAATAGGCCAAGAAATATAGTATTTTTCAGGACGAACCATTTCTCGCCATGTGAAAGGCGATTCGTCTTGAAATAGGCTGAACGTGTGTAGAGTCATATTTTGAAACATTTACTTGAGGGGTTACTTTCATTGGTATAGATACTCCTTTTTTAAAACCTTTACGTGAGGGGTTACTTTCAATACTATCACCAGTTCATAGCTTTGTGAGGTTGTCAAGCTAAACCACTGCTACGAATGATTAAAGAAAGGAAAGAAACAATAGTTATTTGTGTTACAAGGGGACAAAGTAATATTTTGTTCTTCCAGGGCGTTATTTTGAATTCAGAGCGAAGCGAAGGATTCTAAAGTAGTTCCTGAGCGTAGCTTTTTATTTTTCTCATAGGTAGTGACGAAAAATGGTGTGTATTACTCTGGGACAAAATATTTTGTTCTCGGGCGGCGTATATTGAATTACTCGCTACGCTCAGGTTTCTACTTTAGAATCCTGCGCTTCGCTCTGAATTCAAGATAACGCCCTGGAAGAACAAAATATTACTTTGTCCCCATGTAACACAAATAGCTATTCTTTCCTTCCTTCTTAACCACTGCTATCACACACACATGTGCAATAATCACGATAACGCACACACATACACGCTACATTTATTTTGCAAGCCAACATTAAAATCTTACTTTTAGATTAAATATCATAGACGCGACTGAACATACTGATCTTTAAAAGTAAATAAGAAGCCCTTGTCGAAAAATACGTATTATTATTGTTCGATATATCGATATTTTTCGGCGAATATTCATCTATTATTTCAATATATCGATATAAAATATCCAGTATAGAAAATGTATCAAATTCGATATATTTCTAATAGCATAGCAACACCGTTGTCGCCTCTGACTAAAACCACAGAAATTCAGAGTCGTAAAAAGCAAACTTATATTATCAATGTTTAATTAATTTTAGATTTTATATCAGAAATTATGTTTTTAAAAAACAAACAATAAAATATCATAAAGTAAAAAAAAATTTGAAAGAATTCGATATCTATATTTTTTTAAAATATCGATACGATATATATCGATATATTTTTGGCATTTCTTGCATCCTTATTGTAAGCTGCTACTGATAAATGGTTTACCTCTTTTTCATTAATTTGTCAGAGTAGTAATAATAATATAATCTATTAGTTTTGCCAAAATTATAATAACACAAGGTTTAAATACACTACAACAGTCAAAGAGTTTCAAAAAGACATCGGTTTGACCGTCTGATTCTATGAACCCTGACAATCCATGGATTCTGAAAAGCTGATCAAATCCCTGGTCACTTTAACTACTGTCAAATGCGATTGATTGCGTAAAATGGCAATCTAGTACCGTAGCACAGATTAGTACAGATGGTTCAGTCCGCAAAATCATTTAAATCAAAACATACTCTTGCTACGACACAATAAAGTGCAATTCAGGTCCAGTTATATTCACCTAGAAGTTGCCTCTCTATCGCGTAACTCTTATATCTTTGACTACGTTACGCTCACTGAATTGGCCCGACAAGACGAGTCCGCCGCGTACTTGCAGCTTCATACCTAAAATGCGGAGTGCGCCTTCTGTACTAAAGCTAAAGCAGGTTGTTGTCGGTCAATCCGTTATGCAGTGATTTGATTGACCGTTTTATATTGGCCAATTTATCATAAGATTTGGCAGTATGACTGATTTAGTCAGGGTGTCAGTAGGTATAAAGTAATATTCACGATTGGCGTCAAACCATTAGTAAGTGATTGCAATGTAACTCCTATCTCGGTAAGGTAAGGTATAAATTAGAATGATTGCCGAGAGTTTTATCAAACTCACGGCAATCATTCTAATTTATACTTTATTACAATCAGATAAGAGTTCCTATATTGAAATGACTTACTAAATTGGTTTTACGTCAATCGTGAATGATCTCCTTAAGAGGGTTAGTGCGTCGAAACTTACGCGTCCAAAAATGGACATGCAACAAGGTGAAGGTGTTTGGAAACAGTAAATAATTACACATTAATGATGAGCGTGGCGGGTGGCGCGTGTTGTAGCGCGCTCCGACAGCGGCAGCGCTACTGGCAGCGCGGAGGGACACTCTCTCGACGACTTCGCCGCCGACGTTAGGGAGCTAGACCCATCCTCGCCTGTTTTCGGTAATTACACACCTTTTTGTTTGCGTTCTAAAGGGCAATTTTTGACATAACAGCAAATTGAAACAACTACCATCATCAAAAAATCATCTCGATTCCTGTTTTGTACTTTTGAATAACTTCAAGTTGACTGACATCGAATAATTGCGCAACTTTTGTTATCCAAGAGTACGAGGTTGATAAGAAAGAAGCTTTACATGTTGCCAGCAACAAGTTTTGTGATGTGCAAGAATGCAGCTGGCAACACGTAATAAAGTTGCGAAAAAATGTTGTGCAACTTTTGTTTTTGATGAATACAAAGCTTTAACTTATAGATTTACTGACTGCCATGTCAATATATTACCCTTTTTACAAACACACTCTAAGCTTTCAAAGATGCTCATTTAGTTACGAACAAATCGTTTTTCTCTGGAATTAAAATCATGCTCTTTAAAGTTTACAGTGTGCGTATCAACGCTTGTTTTATGTCTTACTGTTTTGCTTGCCTTTATTTCGTGATTTCACAGTACATTTCATTTTTGAACATTACCTTTATTTTTCGTCAATTATTTACGTTTAACAGCCGATTGTTTTATAAAACTCACCTTCGATGATTAATTTTGTTCAAAAATGTTGTTTTTGAAGAATTTGTTAGTGTATTAATTTCTATTTTACGAACCGACTGTATTGTGCGTTTTAGCAATGTCTAGAATCCAGTATGTCTATATATCTTACTTCATGCTGTACAGGCAGTAATCCATAGTGAATATCTCTGTAAAACCTCGTTTACATGGAGAGTGTTTCTCGACCGTTCCGTAGGCGAGAATCACCAGGCGATTTATCGCACTCACGTGTTTACACTCATCGTGTAAATGAGACTACTACATAGATATGACAGGCTATGATCGAAATCGACTGTATGGAGTACAGCGCTACAAAGATCTTTTGGCGCTCAAATAACGTTGATATGGGGGCAGTAATCATTTGTGATGTTGTTTTTTAAAACAAGATGGCGTAACGCCGCCGTTTTGTTTTATTTTGCTCAGGTTTTGGCCACGCGCCTAAAGATTCTTGTACAGCTATGGGTAGGTTTAGGTTCTCGGTGTCCTATGTAGTCCCATGTGTTATGACGTGCGAGTGCACTAGGTGCGGCGCTCGTGGTGCGCGCCACGTACCTGGTGTGCCACCGCCTCATCTCCTCGTGGAAGGGCGACCTGCAGGTCTCTCTGGCAGCGCTGGAACTACTCTCAGGACTCGCTAAGCTGCATTCTTCGAAGCCAGGTCAGTTGCAAATCTGGCATAATAAGTGATGTTTGTATTATTTGTAATGTCATTGAAATGCTGGATTGGTTTCTCAGCAACAGCTAAAATGGTAACTCTTGTTAATGAATAATATTCATACGTATGATTCGTATTATTTTGTGAGAGAGAGTATGTAATTAATATCTGTGTATTGCATTTGCATGCTATCTAGAATTTGTTATCGGTAAGTCTAAAAACATTCAAATACGATTCGTAAATTGTTTATTATTATGAACACGTCACGTATGAACACGTTAAGCCCTGGTTAATAATAGGTAGAGAAAAGTTGTGCAACATTGATCCAGTTTGATTTTGTGTTGCTGGCAACATCAAAATAACACTGGAACGCTGGAACATGTATTCCGCAACACAAAAACATGTTGCTGAAACAATGTTGTGCAACTTTTGTTTACCATAAATATTGGACTTTAAACTCACAGAGATACTCCTAGCATAGCTTGTATGTATAGGTACCATCACGGACACTGTTGGTTAACCAATGTTCAACCTTATTTCCTAAGCAATATTTTTTTTTGCTAGCTTTTCATGTCGGTCTGTTTGACCGCGTTGTTGTTCTAAACATACACAAAGGATATACAAAGGATTTTGATCCAGTTTCACAATCATTTAGAGATATTATTCCGGAAGGTTTATATGTAATACATTACGTGCGAAGCTGAGGCGGATCACTAGTAATAAAACATTCCTTGAATCCTGTCAGAGGCGATCGAGCGCAAGCGCGCTGTGCGCTGGATTTGCGACTACATCACGGTGCAGTGCAGCCGGCCGCCGCAGGCGCACTCGCGCGACCTGCACTCGTGCGTCGTGGCCGCCTACTCGTGCCTGGCCGCCTGGCTGTGCCCCGCGCTGCTCGCCGACCAGGAGTGCATCGCCACGCTGCTGGAGGTCGTCGAACTGGGCATCTCGGGGAGCAAGAGTCAAGGTGAGCTCCTTACTGTTGAGACAGCCTGGTACTGAATTGTACTGAGGACTCTTCTGTTAGATATGGTACCGAAAATTTGTTAGCTTTCAGTTCAAATCATAAAAAACGGGTTTGAGGATTTTCAAAAATAATCATCTCGCCTCTGTAATGCGGAGTGCACTCCCCTACTACATGTTTTTAGCAAAATTGCGGGTGTTTACTTTTCTGACACATTCTGTTTTTGTTTTTTTTTATAAGATATTGTTCAAGTCCCATTTACACGATGAAAGTTTCTTGCCTGTGGCGTATCAATAAAATTGACGCAAATATGTTTTTTTTTTAATCTTGGGGCCATGGTTACCGGTATAATAATTTATTATATTTTATAATAATAAAATATTGTAAAATATTTTAAAAGAGTAACGGTGGAGTTTCTTGCCCATTCTTCTCCATACGAAAATTACTTTTTGGAAGGGGCGACTAGAAAAAATTCAATTTTTTTTGTTCATTTTAACGTTCAAAAGTGCCTTACAAGGGCCTATTTGAAATTAATAATTTGACTGTGACTTGGTCCTTTGGAAGGCGTACGAGGGGCTGAAGCCAACTATTATGTTTTATTTTGTTATTTATTGTTGCTGCAACTTTTGGTATGCCGCACGCAATTAAAACACACCGTGTAAATCAGGCTTAAGCAGGTAGGTACCTAAATGAGTATTTGGGTATTTCTTTAGAAAGTAATTTTTATTTCATTCGTAAGGTATTTTCTAAAGAATTATTCCTTTCTCAATGACCTGAATGACACAATCTCCGCTTACTGGGGTCAGGAAACCGTATTGAATGCCCACATCGCGTATTTTTGCACGTCCTACAACAATACTGTAGGTACCTGTGTATACCTACTTAGGTTAGGTTTACATTTGTCTGAAACCTGTTACGAAAATTGCACAAGCACCATACAAGAAAAATAAATAGTTTGGAAATTCCAAAAGTGCACGCCTCATAACACACATTCATAAATGAAAAATAAATTCAAAACATAGTTTCTAACAAAAATTACCAATTTATCACTTTTCATGAAGTATGTTTTGACTGCTGTTTTACCCATCAATATGGGTAAATTTCTAACCTCGCAACCCTTACCTAATGTCAAAGACTATTTATTTAGATATTTACGTTGTGGGTTGCTAGGCAACACGTTTAGTCAAGGTTGAAAATATTTAGATAAAGATATTATATTTTAGTTAGTATTTTATTAATTATAATTAAACTACTATGAATAAAAGAGCCATTTTCAATAGGGTTCCTTCTATGGCCAAAACAAATGTATAAAAAAAAAATTGACTCAATTAATTGATTTTATCGCAAGCTACAATGTTTTCAAGGTTCATAAATTGACGGACAGGATTTTTTTTCAACTATTTTGATGTTTTTTTCATTTCTGCTGCATTAAATCAATTGGTAAAAAGTACAGTATTAATCTCCATTTAATCATCTATACAATGGTATATAAATTAAGTAGGTTCTGTGTACTAGCAGGAGTGTAACAATAAAAACAGTTGCAGAAATGGGGCAAAAAATATTTTTCGATCGTAGAGCACTCTAATGCTTCGCATTACGAGTCGTGCAATAGTTGTATAATAAATTGGGGATGAAAGAAATCTAGTCGTACATTCATAATTATTGTTATTATTTGTTACAGGAAAACCTGGTGAGCTTCCAAAGATGAAGGACGAGAAGGAACTGAAGCCTGTATCCATGAGAGTGCGGGATGCTGCCGAGTCTCTGCTTATGTTAATACTGGAACAGGTAAAGTTGTGTATAATTAATATTTTTTTTGTTTTTAATATGACAACAATACATCATATCATCATCGGTGCCGTTCCACAAACGATGGCACGCTTCATTTCGTGTCCTGCGTGTCCTGTCAGCTGCACGTTACAGGAACTGATGGACGCTAGTGATGGCGCCAAACACGTAGCCGAATTCTGGGCCGCGTCCATTTAGATTGCCACCAAATCAAAAGTAATTTTCATTCAATCAAACTAGGCTGACAATCAGCACTTAACGAACGTCAAACTGACATAAGACAGTCCCCCAAAACGTCCGCCCTTCACCACTTCCTAGTGCTTTTGCTGGAAAGAAGAAGTGGCGCAACAAACTCCCCAGCAGAAGGAGTAGCATCGACACGTTGAGACGAAGAAGGCGGATTAATTTGTTATGATTATAGGGTGTTTCAATCGGCTTCAAAGAATGTTTTCTCTTTTGTAACCTAGCAAATAGGCAACGGCGGCAATGGCTCGTCGTGGTGCCGACTGGACGAGCGCTGGCTGGCCGAGCTGGGCCACGGTCGCTTACGTCACTTCGTGGCCGACGGAAACATACTGCTGTCGTTGTTGGAGGAGCCGCTCAGTAACAGTCAGGAGCCGCAGCCTACACTCATTGGTGAGTTATGATAGCCTGGTATCGGTGGCAATGGTTCATCGTGGTGCCGGCTGGGCCACGGTCGGCTTCGGCACTTCGTAGACGCCCAACAACAGGCAGAAGCCCACAGCCTAAACTTATCGGTGAGTTATGATAGCCTAGTGCCCTAGTACATTATTATTTCGTTTTCCAGACAATTTTTTTTTTAGTGTAGCATGTTGCTAAGCTTTCTACGGATTTGTCTCAAACTAAAAGCATTTATTTCAGTTAAACCATTTGCTAGTGGCTCATTCCTACACGTTGATCCCAATGGAGAAGAATGGGTAAGAAGCTCCATGGACACTCTTTCGAATAAAATAATAAGAACGTATGGGATACGTGGTTTCTTGCTAGTTCACTTATAGGCAACCACCACATAGTCGTCTCGGCCCCAGTTTGTGATCAAAGATAGCCTAAGTCTACGTCTTTTGATCACTGTGTAGGGTTCTTTGATGCCGGGTAAGTCAGTATATTTATCAATGTTTGTTCGAATGTGGTTACAGTAATAATCCGCTGCGGCTGGGGTCGCTACGCGTGGTCGCTGAGCGCGCGCGGCGCGGCGCGCTCGGCCGGGCGCGGCTGCGGCGGCGCGTGCGCGCGGCCCGTGGACATGCGCGACGCGCGCCCCGCCGCGCCGCCCGCCTGCCGCCCGCTGCCGCACGCGCCGCCTTGTGCACTGTGAGTACCTAACATGTCGCTACGCGTGGTCGCTGAGCGCGCGCGTGCGGCGCGCTCGGCCGGGCGCGGCTGCGGCGGCGCGTGCGCGCGGCCCGTGGACATGCGCGACGCGCGCCCCGCCGCGCCGCCCGCCTGCCGCCCGCTGCCGCACGCGCCGCCTTGTGCACTGTGAGTACCTAACATGTCGCTACGCGTGGTCGCTGAGCGCGCGCGTGCGGCGCGCTCGGCCGGGCGCGGCTGCGGCGGCGCGTGCGCGCGGCCCGTGGACATGCGCGACGCGCGCCCCGCCGCGCCGCCCGCCTGCCGCCCGCTGCCGCACGCGCCGCCTTGTGCACTGTGAGTACCTAACATGTCGCTACGCGTGGTCGCTGAGCGCGCGCGTGCGGCGCGCTCGGCCGGGCGCGGCTGCGGCGGCGCGTGCGCGCGGCCCGTGGACATGCGCGACGCGCGCCCCGCCGCGCCGCCCGCCTGCCGCCCGCTGCCGCACGCGCCGCCTTGTGCACTGTGAGTACCTAACATGTCGCTACGCGTGGTCGCTGAGCGCGCGCGTGCGGCGCGCTCGGCCGGGCGCGGCTGCGGCGGCGCGTGCGCGCGGCCCGTGGACATGCGCGACGCGCGCCCCGCCGCGCCGCCCGCCTGCCGCCCGCTGCCGCACGCGCCGCCTTGTGCACTGTGAGTACCTAACATGTCGCTACGCGTGGTCGCTGAGCGCGCGCGTGCGGCGCGCTCGGCCGGGCGCGGCTGCGGCGGCGCGTGCGCGCGGCCCGTGGACATGCGCGACGCGCGCCCCGCCGCGCCGCCCGCCTGCCGCCCGCTGCCGCACGCGCCGCCTTGTGCACTGTGAGTACCTAACATGTCGCTACGCGTGGTCGCTGAGCGCGCGCGTGCGGCGCGCTCGGCCGGGCGCGGCTGCGGCGGCGCGTGCGCGCGGCCCGTGGACATGCGCGACGCGCGCCCCGCCGCGCCGCCCGCCTGCCGCCCGCTGCCGCACGCGCCGCCTTGTGCACTGTGAGTACCTAACATGTCGCTACGCGTGGTCGCTGAGCGCGCGCGTGCGGCGCGCTCGGCCGGGCGCGGCTGCGGCGGCGCGTGAAATTTTTACATAATTATGTAATTTCTGTGTTACGCTATTTTTTCTACAATAAAACAATTTTGGAGAATTCAAGAGTTGTTAAAGGTTTGTGGCTCAGGAAGTCAGTTTATTTGCGATCCATTATATAACACTAAAATTAACATTAAAAAAGTCATACTAATTATAGCTGGGAAACGCAGGCTATGAAGCAGACCTTTGCCCAGCGATGGAACCAAACAGGTTGAATTAAAAAACTAACTATGCACTGACCACTACCAATAACTTGACACGGCCCAACCTAGGTATTGGAAATTAAAAAAAAAATTATACGTTTCTTAGTTGGTAATATGATGTACTTTTTAAAAATTGGTAAACTTAGGTTTTAGTGAACATGTCAAATAAACTTTTTAGATTTATTTTTAGCCTATACAAATAAATACAAATTTCCTCTCTGCAGTGACTCGGCGTTCCCGAGCTTAGAAGCAGTATTACGTCAATTGAACGACCCAGAAGCTCCCACGTTATTCAAACTACTGGAGCAACAGGCTACCATCGAGAAAAAAGTCAAAGAAAGCGAAGACAATGTTGTGAGTATGCTTACCAACTTACTATTGTTCATAGACACAGACTAGTACAGATGGGCCACTCCGCAAAATCATTTAACTTAAAAGCGACTCTTGCTACGACACAATAAAGTGCAATTCCGGTCGCACAGCGCTACTTATATTTACCTACAGTTATATTCACCTAGAAGTTGCCTCTCTTTCTATCGCGTAACTTTTAGATCTTCTGACTACGTTACACCCACTGTCGATGCCGCCGCGCCTACTTGTAGGTTCATATCTAAAGTGTGGATTGACGTGTACATACATCTGTGAAATAGATTCTATTATTGAAATGTGATCGTAAAATGAGTGTAGTCGATCTCATGTTTGAGACAAAAACTCCTAACCAATTTTGTATCCCAGTGGATACAGTCGAGCGCAAAATTGGTTAGGAGTAGCTTTAAACAATAGTTTTTTTTTTAAGTTTGAATGTGGGTCCAGTTTACCAATAAAAACATAGAAAATAAATTATGTGGTCAAGTGGACCCGCGGGTCCAAACACGGGCCGGTCCAGCTGACCGAAACTCGTAAATTAAAAAAACTTCACAAAGGTTGAAAATGTCTGTCACATTGACCATTGGCCTTGACGTTTTAGAACGTGGAAGTGAGATTCAACTTTAGGGTGATAAAGGAATTACGAGGTCGACTATATTTAACACTGTCTGATAAATTATAATGAGGTATGTATGTAATGGTAGTGCAACCGATGTGATTTCCCACTGGCAAAAATTTCAAATTTCTATACAAACGTACATTAACCCTTTATGGCATTAATTTTCAAAAATCCTTCCTTAGTACTCACTTTCGCTATGTAAGGAATTTTTGTGCACAACGTAACGGCAACTGAAGGAACACGGGTGGGTTTTACTCAGTAAAAGTTTGACACGCCCTCCCGCTCCGCCCAGAGCGCGAGAAATTATTTGATAATTGCCCATCCAAAAAAAAATTTAAAAATGGCTATGCGTTCTCTGTCAGTGAGTGGATGAATTTGAGGTTTTTATTAAGTAGAAGATGATTACGAGCGAAATGCTGCAGCGCGGACCGCCAGTTCGATTATTTTGAGGTTTTTCTTGTATCCTAGATCAGGGGTGGCAAACCTTTATGGATCAACGTGCCATTTTTTCTAAAGAAATGCTTAATGCGGCCATAGACGTGCCGTCAAATAATTTTGACTTAGTGATTAATTACTTTACTTAGTGATGATTTTAACATTGCTTGTCAATCTTTCTGTTTCAATAAATTTTTTAATCCATATTTAACTAGACTAGAAATCAATCAGCTGCATTTAAAATTCTTCAACACCGTTTCACCGTGCCCAAAATATTTTGTCACGTGCCAGCAATGGCACGCGTACCATTGGTTCGCCACCCCTGTCCTAGATAAACTTCTTCTTTTACCCGGATAAAAGATATCCTATGTCCTATTCAATATACGAGCTACCGGTTTGCGAAATTGTATTCAAATCCTTTAAGCCGTTTTTACGTGACAGAGCTATCCTTTTCACGAACTTTCATGTAAAGATATTTTTATTTACTAATAGGTACCCGAAGAGTACATCCCTCCTGAACCGGTGACAGAATTCCAGACAGCAAGATTGTTCCTGTCACATTTTGGATATCTGAATATAGGCGGCGATAAAAAGGTATAGATCAATTTATTATTTTGCTTTATTTACGTAATATTTACTTTTATGCTCGCACGCCGGTTGCGAGTACTACGCACATGACCTTTCTGAAGAACGTCACCAATAAGGTCATTAATCATTATATATCCTCATGTGGCGTGGTCTCCCGGCGTTTTGTTTTACTTTTAGTTTCTAACTATTTTAATTTATTGTCAAACATAACAGCTAATACGGGATTTGGTAGCGTATTAGCAGATTCGAATTTTATTTTAATAAATCATTGTTTCAGAATCAGAATTATACTGATTAGAATATTGGGACGTATTTTGAAGTGCTAATGTCGTATAATTGATTCGTTTAAAAAAAG
This sequence comes from Conistra vaccinii, assembly GCA_948150665.1. Taxonomy (NCBI): domain Eukaryota; kingdom Metazoa; phylum Arthropoda; class Insecta; order Lepidoptera; family Noctuidae; genus Conistra; species Conistra vaccinii. The sequence continues at coordinate 2,533,915 of OX411334.1, read as the reverse complement.
GGAAAGTACTATTCATATAAAATACAATATACCACTTTTATTTAGTAACCTAACGATGACGATTCGATCTGCGTTCGGCGCTTGACGTGGCAACACGTCGAGTCCTGGTTCGCACCAAGTCAATGGTCATCCTGAGGATGCCTCGTTGAGAGGTGAAACACGTCGATTTCTTACAGGGTTCTTTATAACTCTTTAGGAACAGTTAAGTGGATTAGATTACTAAATATACGTCGTCTATTGTATTTGAAATGAAAATGAAATGAAATGAAATTGTTTATTCTGTAAATAGGATATTGGAATCACTTTTACACGTCATATTAAAATTTATGTTAAAAATTAGCTAGATGAGTTCGGCATTTCCTATCTGACTACTCTGAGAAGAAAGGCCGAAACAAACTCAGAGGTCACAGTCTCTTTTAAAGTCCAGACATAATCTTGGTCAGGCCATATGAGGACCATGTAGACTAGCGTCTGAAATGGTATTTTGAGGAAAGAACCATACAGCTTTGAGTGGACCTGTCCAGTCAGTGCAAGCATTTGTCAGTAATCGCGGAGCTCAACTCTAAACTTAAGGAGCTCAACTCGACGAACAGTACCAAAGAAAGGACATTTGGGTAGGCCGCATAAACTACTCAAACTGCCAGACCATCATTAAAACTAACTGAGAAAGAAAAGAAAATAAAGAAGAGAAAAAAAAATATATCCACATAGTCCTCACATTCACAATAATTAAAATAATATAATACTTTACAAAGTAATCATGTCATTTTGTATGTAATATTCAACAATGTCAATGTTTATATAAAACTGGTATAATTTGATGATTTTACTGAATAAATATAATGTCAATTTTCAAGGTTTTATTACAAGGTTTAGCAGAGCGAGCAGCTCAATCCCATGCTTTTTTATCTTCTAAATAATCGGAAATTTTATAATACCCTTTTTTACAAAGTTTGGTTTTAATGAAGTTTTTAAATCGTTTAATGGGTAAGTTTCGAATGTCAATGGGAAGTTTGTTGTACTGTATGTATTTTGTATTTTGTAATGCATTTCCGCAAAGTCACGTCTGAGTCAATTAACTACTTTTCAAGTTTGTATATAAATATAGCGCTACGTCTCTCGCATCTCTAGGTAAAATGTGTCGTAAAGTATCTTTTTTATACCCCAGGGCACTTTACCCCGGCTGGTAGCCCTGGACGACTCGGCCCCGGGCTTCTCGTCGGCCCTGCGGCGCGTGGACGCGTGCGGCGCGCGCGCGGCCGTGACGGTGCACGTGTTCTGCGCGCGCGCCGGCCAGCTCAGCGCCACGGACATCGTGCACAACGCGCGCAGTCTCAACACTGTGCCGCCCGCCTTCGTGCGCATGCTCAGAGGGTATGTTAAAAAATAATAATTTGCCAAATCAATATAACAATTTTACAATTCAACTCTAGTTACCTATAAGCAGTAAAGGTACGTGTGATCAAGACATAACCGTAAAGGTGTGTTCAAATATTGAGGGGCAATCGTCGATTCGATCGATTTCTGAAAATGTGTGCTATTTAGAGACATCGTTTTATTTTTCTTGTAATCTTTACATAAACATTCACATAGAATAATTTCAGATTTTTCTTTATGCATACTTCGGAGATAAGGGGGGAACGGTATTTTTTTTTAATTTTCTTCAAAAATCGAAAATTATGCGGAGTACCTAAAAAAAAAATGTTTGAGAATGTGCAAATAGTGCTCAATCATATGATACCCCACAAGCCTCACTTCGATTTTTTAAGACTCTTGTGGCAAGAAAAATAAAAATATTTTATCTCTTTCTTATTTACAAAATAGTTGGACAAACGTCATCTAAAACTGTTCCAAATTTTCAATTTGATAGCATTAGCAGTTCTTGAGATATCCAGCTGTGACAGACAGACGGACGGATAAACAAACTGAGTTTTACCCTCACCGTAAGGGTTCATTTTTATTACCATTTTGGTACGGAACTTTAATTAAAAATCAAGAGAGCGGACATTAATAAAAAGAATTTATCAGACAGATGTACTAACTATATTTAAGTCCACCATTTCTTTTTACTGTCTCGAATAATTAGCAGGCATCTTCTATACCGAACGTTTCGTACACCTCCCGCAGGCTCGGCACGCCGGTGCTGGTGCGCGGCCACCCGGGCTGGGCGGGCCACGTGGCCAGCAGCTACGACGCGCGCGCCGGGCCCGCGCCGCCGCACGCGCAGCACGCGCCCGCCGTCTATGACGCGAGGGAACAGGTACTTACTCATAACAATAACAATAAAGTATTAAACCATTGTTACAGGCATTTTCTTAACCATATTTAACATTAAAAGGTATAAGAGTAGGGGAACACCAAAGAAATGATGGATGGACTGTGTGATATGGCTAGAAAGGGGGTGAATACCGCGATGACGACTACGAATAGAGAAGTATGGGAGAAACGGACATGTTGCGCCGGAAACAAATAAATTGGGATAAGGGCAGGAGAAAGATTTGTTATATTTTCTAACAAGGTAATTAATTAATACCACTATTAGAGTTAACTTCTTTATTTAAAAGAATACAAGAAATACAGCGAAAAACGTGCATAGATAGAATGAACACCAAATCCAAGATGGCAGCGCTGGTGTTGCCCGTATACTACCCTAGTGCTGGGCACATACATATTCAGTGCTATAACACTCTTCCCTGCTTATAATAAAAAATAAAAATAAACATATTTTTTTTTATTTTTTTTTTAGAAATATATTATTATCCCTAATAGATATACAACTATAAATTTTGTCCACACTCTAATAATTGATTGACATGTCGTTTCCACTTTAGACCCTCCACCTCAACAGTATAAGTCACACCAGGCACTATGATTTCAATAATTTTACCAAGTGACCACTTCTTTTTGTTTTTTCTTTGATCTTTTACCATTATCTTTTCTCCAATGTTAAATGTTTTGAACGTGTTTTTGCTGTTTATTGTTTGTTTTATTTGATCACTATCTATTTTACTGTTAGTTGGATTTGGTCTTAGTAGTGAAAACCGACATCTCAACTCTCTATTTAACATTAATTTCGCCGGGCTCTGCCCTGTTGTTTTATGGACTGTACTTCTGTAATCAAAAAGGAATAAATTACAAGCATATTCTACTGTATGACCACTCTCCACAATTTTTACCACATGTGACTTAAAAGATGCCACAAACCGCTCAGCCAAGCCGTTGGTAGGTGGATAGTATGTTGGGGTAAAGCTATGTTTTACTCCCACCATTTTACAAAAAAGCCTGAATTCTTCACTAGTCCATGTGGGACCATTGTCAGTAACTAAATGTAATGGGTAACCATACCTCACAAAAATACTTTTGAATACTTGTATCGTTTTCTGGGCCGTTATATTATTCATCACAAATGCTTCTGGCCATTTTGAATATGCATCAATAATTACTAAGTACATATTTGAATACAGCGGTCCCAAAAAATCTGCATGTAACCTATGCCAGACAGTAGGAGGCTGTGGCCAAACAGTTAATTTTGTTTTTTCTGGGTTCCTATGATTTTGTAAACATACTATACAATTCTTTGTTATATTTTCAATTTCCTTATCCATGTCTGGCCACCAAAAATATGACCTTGATATTTCTTTCATTCGCGTAATACCCAAATGACTCTTGTGTAATTCTAACATCACTTCATCCCTTATTTTTTTCGGAATTACTACCCTGTAACCCCATAACAAACATTCCTTTTCAATTGTGATTTCATTTTTTCGAGCAAAATAATTTTCATATTCTTCACCTTGATCATTTGTTTGTGGCCAGCCATCTCTACAATATCTCAGGATGTCACATGTTACTTTATCCCTCTTTGTTTCACTTTGAATAGTTTGCCAATTTAATGTATTTAGGTTTGATTTATTTATATAATTTATTGTACTTGTTTCATAAGATTTTTCTATTAACTCCGAATATTTTAAATTATTTTCATCTGATTTTTTACTGGTAACTACGCGTGACAGGTAATCTGCTGGATTGTTTTTGGATTTAATGTGTTGAATTTCATAATCAAATCCACTCAAAAAAATTGACCAATACTGCAAACGCTTTGCTGCCATTTTTGGTATTCCATATTTTGGTCCTAAGATTTTACTTAATTCTTCATTATCTGTTTGTAAAATAAATTTTGTTCCAAATAAATACTCATAAAATTTGTTTACTCCAAATATGATGGCGTATGCCTCTTTCTCCAAAATCGGGTATTTCATTTGTGTCTCATTAAGCTTTTTACTTGCAAATGCTACTGGTTTTATTACATTATTTTTATCTTTTATTGACAATATAGCAGCGACACCACCCTCTGCTGAATCACAAGTTAATACTATAGTTGAATCTTTGTTAAAATGTGATAAGGATGATGTGTTTGCAAGTGCTTTTTTTATTTCTCTAAATGAATTATCACATTCGTCTGTCCACAGGAATTTATTTTTTTTCAAACAATCATACAGTGGTTTTAGTGTCATTGCCATGTTTTGTAAAAATCTATTGTAGTAATTGACTTTGCCTAAAAATGATCTTAGCATTTTGACATTTTCTGGGCGTGGTAATGACTGCAAAGGTTCAATTTTACTTTTAATTATTTTTACTCCTGTTTTGTTTACTTCAAACCCAAAAACAATTAACTTTTCTTCAAAAAATTTACATTTACTAACTTTTAATTTTAAACCAGAGTCTTTTAACCTTTGTAGTACCATTTTTACTTTTTCATGTGTTTCTGATAGTGTTTTACCATAAATATAAATATTGTCTATATAAACAGCTATGTCCAAACCATTTAGTTTTTGTGTTATTAACCTCTGGAATGAACCTGGTCCAGTGCTCACACCAAATGGTAAGTACAAGTATTTGAATATTCCCTCCTCAGTAACTATTGTAACTAGTTTTTGAGAGTCATCATCTAAAGGTGCTTGTAAGTACGCTTCACATAAGTCTAATTCACAAAAATAATTGTTACCTTGTAATTTCACCATTATATTATCTATAGTTGGGAGAGGATAATGATCAATTTTCATGTATTTGTTTATGGTTATTCGATAATCTCCACATAGACGAACTGCTCCATCCGGTTTTAATACAGGTACCACCGGGGTACCCCACTCAGAATATTCTACAGGCTCAATACGTTTATTTTCTATCAATCTATGTATTTCATCTTTAACTTTATTTTTTAATGCGAATGGAACTGTTCTTACAGGCAAAAATATTGGCTTAACTCCTGGTTCAATTGACAAATGGATTGGCTCTCCTTTATACATACCCATGCCGGGTTCAAAAACTTCTTTAAATTCATTTTGTAAATATTCGGTTAATTTTTCTTTAGTTGTGTTTTCACAAGTTTGTTGTACAAATTTAGGGGGCCATAATTGTAATAAAGAGAGCCAGTCTTTTCCAATTATCCTTGGTAGACCTTCTTTCACAACAAATAATCTTTGCTTACTTGCTACCACTGATTCATAACTAACAGTTAAGTTTTCAATTACCCCCAGAGGACTTGAAGTTGATTGATCAAAGTTAGTGAAAATTACATTTCTATGTTTTATTTCTATGTTTGGAAAATGTTGTTGTTTATCTGCCAGTGTAATCGTACTTACATCGGCTCCGGTGTCAACTTCAAACTCTAATAGTTGTCCTTCTACACATACCTTTAATGTAGCAGATGGAATTTTACTTTTATCGCTGAAATAGAAAATATCAAAATATTCTGTGTCTGTTTCTTTTCCCTCTTTAGTAGTATTAACTTCTTCATTTTCTGTAGTTTCCACAAGGTTCATCTTCTTTTCTCTGAACTCTTTATTTCTTCGGCACATTTTATAAATATGGCCTTTATTTCCGCATTCACTACAGAATTTTTCACGGAGAAAACATTGCTGTTTCTGATGTCCTTTCTTCCCACAGCAAAAACACATAATATTTTGATGTGTTGATTTAGACCCGTAGTTATTATTTTTATTTTTCTTTTCCTGAACTTTAAACATATTTGATTTTTCCTCTTGTTTCTCCTGATTAAACACTAAATTATATGCAGTTTCCGCAGTTTTTCCAATGTAAACCAAACTTTCCAAAGGTTGTTCGGCCTGTTTTAATAATTCAAATTTAACAGAGTCACAGTGAGAACCATTCAGTAATCTTTCTTTTAATTCATTATCCAAACTTGTGAAATTGCAATTTTTCGATATTTTTTTAAGTTCTACTATGTACTGCTCAATACTTTCATTTGGTTTTTGACATCTCTTTCGAAACTCAGCTTGGTGTAGTACATAGTTATGAACAGGGTGGTAATACTTTTTCAGTTTTTCACAAATATCTGCATATTTTACTTTAAATGGGGGTGTAGGAGTGCATAGTGTAGTTAGCAAATCATAAACTTTTGTGCTTAATTTCGTAATCAACAGTGGCACTCTCTTCTCCTCCGGTATATCGTTCACCAGCAACAAACATTCATATTGTTGTTGATAAGCATTCCAATTTTCTCCTGTGAACACTTCCATATTAGTGATTGACGCCATGACGGTTTCGTCTTTATTGTTTAGTTCAGTTTTTTCAATGTATTTTCGTAAGTATATTCTAATCTCACTTATATTATGTTCACTCGTAAATACTGGTTTTTTTTCTAAGTTGTTCACAATTTCTATAAGTTCTACTTTTGTTTTGGTTTGTATCCAAGACTTTTTTCCTTCTGAGATCAATTTCTTGATTGTATCCATTAACAGGCACAGCGTGTCTAGCACCTGTACACTCACATCGAATTTGTTTTATTTTATTTTGTTCACTGTAAGCGTGATTCGTTTCACTTTCGTCGCCAAAATGTTATATTTTCTAACAAGGTAATTAATTAATACCACTATTAGAGTTAACTTCTTTATTTAAAAGAATACAAGAAATACAGCGAAAAACGTGCATAGATAGAATGAACACCAAATCCAAGATGGCAGCGCTGGTGTTGCCCGTATACTACCCTAGTGCTGGGCACATACATATTCAGTGCTATAACAGATTAATAGTGATGATTTAACATTAATTGATATCGGTAACAAGTTGTATATTGCCGTGCATTAGTCTCGCAAAATCTCGAAAATGGCTCGACCGATTTGAAAACATTTTTTTTGTTTTGTTCGCCACAATACAGGGGTGTTTTAGGAAAAAAAAAACTGAAAAAATCAAAGGAACAACCGAAAAAGCGAAATTGAAATTTTGACATAACAACGTCTGACGGGTCAGCGAGTAAAATATAATAATGTAAAACATAGCTCCAATTCTAGAAATAACTATCCTATGCTTGAAAAATATCATAAATAAATAGTTACATCACCGTGTGCGAGGATATAATGGCTATTCACTTCGTTCCGGAAATATAAGCATTAACTCCATAATTTTTTTTTTGCAAAAAAAAAATATAAGGTCCCATTAAAATAGATGGACAAACTTTTAGTAATCATTCAGACCACCAAAATAAGGACAACGGTAAAAAAAATATAAAGAAAAACGCATTAGATACTTACAAGAAAAATAAATCAGCTAACGAAAATACACTAAAAATGTTAGTTACCCAATACCATTTTGTATTTTTGGTCAAAATAAAATCACTTTATTTTGCTTGGATATCTTTGGTTAGACGTACTGAACGCTGTGTTAAAATTTGTCCATCTATTTTAATGAGACCTTGTATAAATTACCTACCAGATTGTATCCTATGATATAATTCATGCATAATAAGCCATTTCAAGCAAAAAACCGACACAGTAAAATTTAAGTTCCAATGTTTTCGAGAGCCTTTTTTTGTTCCTCTGTGCGGCGCTCAGTTTGACAGTAAACGTACGTCATAGTGCAACACAATTCGGCGCTATAGTGCAGCGTCAGGCTAGCGCTCGTACACGTTCTATTTGTCAAGCCTTTTTTATTTTTGTATCTCCATCAGGTACTGTACTGGTCAGACTCGACGAACGAGATAGCTTTCGTGGTCCCTTCCGGCCGTGAACCCGCGGACAGTGAGGACAGGAACGATAGCATCAAGTCGGACGTCGATGGAACATGCTTGTCCAATCGGTAAGTCTCCTAATACCCTTTGAATATTATGTATGTTCACGCTAATATGTTAGTTCAATATGAACTTTATTTCTAAAGTTGTAAGGTATATTTGAATGCCATAACTATACCTTATTTCTGCAGCCCGGTGAAATTAATAGAGGAGAAAAATAACTTCCGAAAGTAATTCATAACACAGCATTGTAACAGCGAATCAATTTTCACGCCCCTTCTAAAGGGGGATGCGCTGAGGTAGTCCGCGAAATTCAAATTTTCTTACGGTTTTTGCAATTTGCAGGTCAGTGTCAGGTGTTGATTAAATAAAATATGATTTGCGACCATAACAAATATGGTTTTACAGAATTAAAATCATTAGAATCATCAATACACTGGACGGATGTCCAAAATATAAGCAAACGACAACCGGACGTACGACGGAAAGGGCCGAATTTCCGAAGGCTCCAAAATATAGTCTAGGTGACATGAGAAAGGTCAAGAAAATAATTATGGACATGGAAAATAGAGTATTTTAAATTGATTGAAATAGAGATTAGATTCTTTTCGTTTTTATGCTGCAGCTACGTTGTCGCGTTATCGTGAACTTTACTTCGCGCGTTCTCTATTGCTCAGTGAGACGTCGAGCGGTGTGCGAGAGAGAGCGCACGAAGAATAAGAAAAATACAGGAATTGCCTCTCTGATATCGATAGTAACAGATTGTTAGCATTTTTATTATTTTCTTGGTTTTAGTAGCTCGGAGAAGGGCGCCGGTTCGTGCTGGGACGTGTCGCAGGGCGGCAGTGCGACGGGGACGTACTCGCGCAGCGTGAGCGAGTCGGAGCGCGCGGCGGGCGGCGCGGGCGGCGCGGGCGGGGCGGAGCGCGGCGCGGCGCTGCACGACAAGCTGCGCGCGCTCAGCCTCGACCTCGACAAGCAGCCCGCCGCGCTGCTTACTGGTCAGTACATGGCAGGGGCACCATCGCGGTAACCCGTTACTAAACACTTTGAAAGCAAAATCCCGTGCACGCGATGACCACATCTATTACCACCCCGGTGCTATAGCGACCGAGCGCTGTGAGCAAGAATAGTCCTTACGGTAATTAGTTCTGGCTTTCCGCGGTGGTGCATACGCAACTAAAATAGTGTAACTTTTATTTTGTAAGTTTTATTTCTACTGTTCATGCTGCTTCCGGCTGTCACTAAAGTTAGACCTACGAAAAGTGTTCCAACTTTCTATATTCGTAATATCTGTCAAAATTCAAATCCATATAATAGTGTCTCAAAATGTTGCTAAACCTGAAGATCAGTGTTATGGACTTACCGTAGTGATATTTGTTTTATTGGAAAGTGCTTGTGAACATTAGAAAACACTAGTGATTACAGTGTGGTACCGGTTATAACCTAAAAATCTATCGGCCATCAAAACACAATTCAGTAGTGCCAACCTTAAAAACTAACGTAGCGTTCCAGCTCCACTTTGTGCGATACAAACATCTTGAGCATTTCGGGCTTGTTCGCTTTAGGCTGACAATATTTACAACCTGTCAGCAATATTCAGTATTCAGTCAAAATGTTACTCGAGTGAAAAAAAATGGCACAAAAAGATAAACCTATGGTTCAGCAAGCCCTTCACAAAGGGCTATTCATCACCCGTCTGCGTACTCTTTCTGATGGAGATTTGAATGTTGGAAGCAGCTCAAACATAGTAAATAACAGTAATAACCAGCAATGGACCACAGTACCCAGCAAAAAGCGTGCCCTTGCCAGCCCGGAATGTAAGGAAAATCAAAATAAACAATCTAAACTAGATTCATATTGGCTCAGCCAACCTATCGATCTAACAAACAGCTTCACAGGACTAGAGGAAGAGAAAGATCAAGGTCCTAGTGAAAATCAACCAAATTATCAAAAAATATCCAGACCACCTCCAATATTCATTGATAAAGTAGGCAATATCAAACCACTCATCAAGTTACTTGACGAACATGCTCAAGATAACTATACTGTCAAAGTTTTACGAAACGATCGCGTCAAAATCCAACCGACAATATCCGAAGCATATACCAACATTGTCAAACAATTAGAAATCAAAGAAACTGAATTTTATACTTACAAACCTAAGCAAGAAAGAAGTTACAAAGTCATTCTTAAGAAAATTCACCCGTCAACTTGCACTGATGATATTAAAGAAGCACTAGCTGAGCGAGGTCACATTACCACAAATATCTGGAACATCAAGGACAGAATGACTAAACGACCCTTGCCAATATTTGTCATTGAATTGCAGGTGAACAACAACAATAAGGATATATATAACATCAAAGATCTGCTTCACTGTTGTGTTGTTTTTGAAGAACCACGACCGAAACGTGAAATCCCACAATGTGCAAACTGCCAAGAATACGGTCATACAAAAAGTTACTGTCGCCGACGGCCGAGGTGTATTAAATGTGCGCAAAACCACTCCTTGGCAGAATGCCCAGTAAAAGGGAGACTGGACAGTGTGAAGTGTGTTTTATGTGAAGGCAATCATCCTGCCAATTACAAGGGCTGCCAAGTCTACAAAGACCTGCAAAAATTAAAATTCCCACCGCTGAGAAAGAAAACATTACCTGAAAAAGTATCACAATGCATAACCGATAAAATACCTACTGCCAAACAGGTAACAGCTGAACCCAAAATGTCATACCATACAAAACCGAACACTGTACCCACCTTCGCAAAAGTCGTAAATGGTTTTGCTGAGCCTCATCTAACACAAAAAGAATCAAGCCAGACACACAATATTCCCCATCCAGTCGAACTGAAAGAAATGCTCATAATGATGCAACAAATCATGCAACAACTAAGTGCTATGACAAACCTACTACTTCAGATGATGTCCAATCAACAACATTCAAACAATTAACAATTGTTTTATGGAATGCCAATGGGCTGTCACAACACACCCTAGAGGTGAAAACTTTTCTCAACATACACAACGTTGACATATTACTGATTTCTGAAACACACTTTACCACAAAAAACCACTTTAATATAGAAAACTACAAGTTTTACCAAACTATGCATCCAGATGGAACCGCGCATGGTGGCAGTGCTGTGTTGATCAGGGCAAACATCAAGCACTATGAAATGCAGCCAATCTGCTCAGCTATGTTTCAAGCAACAATTCTTGTGATTGAAGACCACCAAAGCCCTCTTGTAGTTTCTGCCATCTACAGCCCTCCCAAACACAAACCCAATAAGGAGGATTATGTGAAATTATTTTCTACATTTGGAACTAAGTTTATCGCAGGCGGAGACTATAATGCCAAGCACACCTTCTGGGGTTCCCGAACTACATCGACTAAAGGACGCCAAATGTACTTGGCAGTGGACTCTCTCAACCTAAGACCAATATCTTCTGGTGAACCAACTTACTGGCCTGCGGACAGAAATAAGACCCCTGACTTGATAGATTTCTTCATCTCAAAAAGTATAAATACCCATAACCTGGAATGTAAAACTAGCTTGGAACTATCGTCTGACCATTCCCCAGTGTTTTTGCACCTAAATTTAAATAGCACACAGACCTTACCACCATGCCAACTCTGCAACCACAAAACAGACTGGGATAAGTTCAAAAGCCTTGTGGCTGACAAAATAAACTTAAACTTACCGTTTTCAAGTGACCAAGACATTGAAGAAGGTGTGGAATACTTTAATAACATTATACAACAAAGTGCATGGGAAGCTACTCCAATGAACATAAGTGGCAAAAGAGGCACCGATTGCCCTGCTTCGGTCCAAGAACTGCTTGCTGAGAAACGAGAACTGAGAAAGAACTGGCAAATGAATAGGTATCCCAGTATCAAGAAAAAACTGAATGCACACATAAAAAAACTTAAGGAGGCTCTGGAAGAGACTAGAAATGCAGGAGTACAGAAACACCTGGAAAAACTAGATGGGACTGCAAGTTCTAACTACTCTTTATGGAAAGCCACACAAAAGCTTAAAAGGCCTCAACTGCACCAACCTCCAATCAGAAGGCCTGATGGTACATGGGCTAACAGTGATGCCGAGAAGGCTGAAGTTTTTGCCAACCACCTTGAAAGTGTCTTTACCCCACACCCCGACGAAGGCTCAAGTAAACTGGACTATGTCAATGACACACTATCATCTGTTCACCAACTAGACCCACCACTGAGAAAATGTTCTCCCAGCGAAGTTAAATATGCCATTAATAAATTGAAAAACAACAAGGCACCAGGATACGATCTAATAACCGCGCCCATTCTAAAGCAGTTACCAGAAGTTGCAATAATATTTCTCACATACCTTTTTAATGCAATACTGCAGCGAACTTATGTCCCCAAACAGTGGAAGGTTGCGCAGATCATCATGATTTTAAAGCCTGGCAAGCCTGAAAACGATGTTAAATCATATCGACCTATCAGCCTACTGCCTATTGCTTCGAAGTTGTTGGAAACGCTGTTTCTTAAGCGACTCATGCCGATCCTGGTGGAAAGAAATCTTATTCCTGAACACCAATTTGGATTCAGGAAGGGCCACGGTACTATAGAGCAGGTACATAGACTGGTGGAAAAAATCAACACCTCGTTTGAAAATAAGGAGTACTGCTCTGCTGTCTTTCTGGACATATCGCAGGCTTTTGATCGTGTATGGCACCAGGGTCTACTAACAAAAATAAAAACTCTCCCAACAAATTTCTATCTGTTTCTGCGCTCCTACCTCAGCAAGAGATTCTTCCTAGTGAAGCGTGGAGATGAGGTCTCAAATCTACGTGCGATTCTGGCCGGAGTACCTCAGGGCAGTGTCCTGGGTCCCACCCTGTACCTGTTATTTACTGCCGACTTGCCGCTAGATAGAAATGTCCTAACAGGCACTTTTGCCGATGATACGGCCATACTGGCTACTGATGTCTGCCCGAGAGAGGCCTCTGCAAAACTGCAAAACAGCCTCAAGCTAATCTCTGAATGGCTTAAAGATTGGAAGATAAAAGCCAACGAAACAAAGTCAGTCCAGGTGACTTTCACTACACGCAAAGAAACATGCCCACCTGTGACCTTAAATGGCATAGAAGTACCCCAAGCAGAGGTCACACGATACCTTGGAATATATCTTGACAGACGCCTTACGTGGAGACACCACATTTTTACCAAACGCAAAGCCCTGGGGCAAAAACTCCGTAGTCTACACTGGATGCTCAACAAAAAGTCCCATATGTCTCTGGAAAGCAAACTACTGCTATACAAATGCATTCTCAAGCCTATCTGGTGCTATGGTATCCAGCTTTGGGGAACTGCAGCGAAGTCTAACATCGAAATCCTTCAAAGGTTTCAATCAAAAACACTGCGACAGACAGTAAATGCTCCCTGGTATGTCACAAACGAGAGGATTCACAAGGATTTAAAAATAAAAACTGTCAAAGAGGAGATCAAAGCAAATATTACCACATACTCAACCAGAATAAAAGTTCACCCAAATCAATTGGCAATGAAACTGATGTCAAACCCAGTTACCTTTACAAGACTGAAAAGGAGGGCATCCCAAGACTTACTCACAACCAGCATGAATGAGCTGTAGTATGGATACGGATGAGGCAGTGGCTTCATACCGTGCAAGATCAGGAACCATCATCTACCTATTGCTGAATGTCCCAGGACAGATCGCATTAAAAAGAAGGTTTAAAAAAAAAAAAAAAAAAGTTTTATTTCTACTGTTCATAATTTAAATTGCAACTTTACTTATAGATTTTTATTTTCTTAAGATTACATTGCATATTTACCCTTAAGGTCACAGTACAATATATTAACTTAGTTCGCATAAGTGTACGAACCTTGTAATACAGGCATTGAGGCTCCAAACACGTTTAAATGTCATGAAATTTTCTATTTGTCACAATAAACTTCCTACTCACGTATGATTTTAAACACAAAACAAAAATTTTATGACTAAAAAAAGGCCGCCGTCTTGGCTTTACGTTTTGACCTGACTATCGGCTTTACCACCCTCAAAAACTTTGAAAACGATACCCATGACGAAAAATTTGAAAATTTTCGCATCCGCCATCTTGGATTTACATTTTAACCTCACTATCGGCATTATGATCGTCGAAAACTATGAAAATGATACCCATGACGAAAAATTTTAAAATTTTCTCGTCCGCCAATTTGGATTTTAATTTTGACTAAATTCACACTTTCTCTCTCTCTCTCTTGCCAGCCTGTTACTTATTCATACAATGTTCGTGATTGATTTCTTTGGTGACTAGAACTTTTACTAACAATATCCACATTCCAAATTCAAATCTCTTTTAGTCCCTAGGAATTAAAAAGCAATTTTGGTCCCTGATTACGAGGATTAAACTACGTCTTTTTGAATAAATGTGATAAAAATGTCATTGTGTTTTTTATAATATAACAATCGTTCAATTCCAGGCAGTGGAAGGCGGAATAGGGATTACACAACGAAGATTCTTATTATATGGCTGGAAGACTTCGAAGATCACTTGAATATACCTATTGGTGAGTGTGCTACTATAAAGATAACAAAAAAAAAACGAATAAGATCGGGTTTTCTGAGAATATTACACGATTCAAAGTTCAAAAGTCATTTATTCAAACTAGGCTGAGAATCACCACTTTTCGAACGTCAAAATCTCCCCTAGTGCTTTAGCTGGGAAGAAGAAATGACGCAACAAACTCCCCAGCAGCACAGCTGTCTGTTCAGTAAAAAAAAAATTTGAGACAAGAAATGAAAAACTTGACATGGGCGTACCAATCCCATGTTTCGATCAAATAGTAGATTGTTTACTAAGGGAGCAAACAACTATTTTTAAGGCAAGAGTGTTTCTTTGAATCCAAAGTGGAGCGAAGGATTCTAGAGTAGAATCCCGAGCATAGCGAGGGATTCTAAGGTAGAATCCTGAGCGCAGCGAGGGATTCAAAGTACATCACTCGAGCTCAAAATAGTGTTGCTCACGAGGTGAACACTCTACTTTTTATCACCCTCTATGAGAAAACAAACGTGTGCGGTCCGACCCCCATCAGCACGCGTAGCATCAACACCGTAGAAACAGGCTTTTTCGACGGAAGAATAGACAAAATGACAGATTGTCATTGTTTATCAGTCATTTTGTCTATTCTTCCGTCGACAAAACCTGTTTCTACGGTGTTCATGCTACGCGTGCAGGAACGAATTTCCTACTGACGGACGTCTATGATTTACACAAAATAAAAAATCTATGAAAATAAAAAAATCGCAGCCGCCATGTTGGATTCACATTTTGACCACACTATCGGCTTTACCACCCTCGAAAACTATGAAAACGATACCCATGACGAAAAATTTTAAAAATTTCGCTTCCGCCATCTTGGATTTACATTTTGACCTCACTATCGGCTTTACCACCGTCGAAACCTATGAAAACGATACCCATGACGAATAATTTGATAATTTCGCATCCGCCATCTTGGATTTAGATTTTAACCTCACTATCGGCTTTACCACCGTCGAAAACTATGAAAACGATACCCATGACGAAAAATTTGAAAATTTTCGCATCCGCCATCTTGGATTTAGATTTTGATCTCAATATCGGCTTTAACACCGTCGAAAACTATGAAAACGATACCCTTGCCGAAAAACTTAAAAAATTTCGCAACCGCCATCTTTTTTAGTTCTGATCAAATTCACACTTTCTCTCTCTCTTGCCAGCCTGTTACTTTCATACAATGTTCGTGATCGATCTCTTTGGTGAATAGAACTTTTACATACAATATCCATATTCCAAATTCAAATCACTTTTAGTCCCTAAGGATTAAAAAGCTATTTTGGTCCCTGTTTACGAGGGTTAAACTACGTTTTTTTTAATAGATGTGATAAAAAAAATGATTTGAGCCAGCGGTGGTGCGATACAGCCCCGGGAATCGTTTAGAAAATAAGTATTATTTTTACTCTAACATTTGAGATACAAAACGTTGGCGCGCGGGTTGGGTTTGTTTTTTTTTTCTATGGAACTTGAGTCGTATTCTTTGAAATGAGTTTCATTATGTTTGTTGGCAGACGACCTGCTGCCGTACTGCGAGACGGGCCTGCCGTGGCGCCGCCACGAAGTTGCCACGCTGTGCGTGTCGGCGCGGCGCTGCGGCCTCGTGCGCGTGCGCGCCGCCCCGCAGGCCGGCGTGCTGGCCGACGGCGCCCTGCTGGCCCCGCGCCTGCTGCCCGACTGCCTGCGCCGCGCCGCGCTCGACGCCGCGCGCCGCACGCGCCTCAACACTGACCTGTACGTACACACACTATACCCTGCACACAACACGTGCTGGCCGACGGGCCCCTGCTGGCCCCGCGCCTGCTGCCCGACTGCCTGCGCCGCGCCGCGCTCGACGCCGCGCGCCGCACGCGCCTCAACACTGACCTGTACGTACACACACTATACCCTGCACACAACACGTGCTGGCCGACGGGCCCCTGCTGGCCCCGCGCCTGCTGCCCGACTGCCTGCGCCGCGCCGCGCTCGACGCCGCGCGCCGCACGCGCCTCAACACTGACCTGTACGTACACACACTATACCCTGCACACAACACGTGCTGGCCGACGGGCCCCTGCTGGCCCCGCGCCTGCTGCCCGACTGCCTGCGCCGCGCCGCGCTCGACGCCGCGCGCCGCACGCGCCTCAACACTGACCTGTACGTACACACACTATACCCTGCACACAACACGTGCTGGCCGACGGGCCCCTGCTGGCCCCGCGCCTGCTGCCCGACTGCCTGCGCCGCGCCGCGCTCGACGCCGCGCGCCGCACGCGCCTCAACACTGACCTGTACGTACACACACTATACCCTGCACACAACACGTGCTGGCCGACGGGCCCCTGCTGGCCCCGCGCCTGCTGCCCGACTGCCTGCGCCGCGCCGCGCTCGACGCCGCGCGCCGCACGCGCCTCAACACTGACCTGTACGTACACACACTATACCCTGCACACAACACGTGCTGGCCGACGGCGCCCTGCTGGCCCCGCGCCTGCTGCCCGACTGCCTGCGCCGCGCCGCGCTCGACGCCGCGCGCCGCACGCGCCTCAACACTGACCTGTACGTACACACACTATACCCTGCACACAACACGTGCTGGCCGACGGGCCCCTGCTGGCCCCGCGCCTGCTGCCCGACTGCCTGCGCCGCGCCGCGCTCGACGCCGCGCGCCGCACGCGCCTCAACACTGACCTGTACGTACACACACTATACCCTGCACACAACACGTGCTGGCCGACGGGCCCCTGCTGGCCCCGCGCCTGCTGCCCGACTGCCTGCGCCGCGCCGCGCTCGACGCCGCGCGCCGCACGCGCCTCAACACTGACCTTTACGTACACACACTATACCCTGCACACAACACGTGCTGGCCGACGGGCCCCTGCTGGCCCCGCGCCTGCTGCCCGACTGCCTGCGCCGCGCCGCGCTCGACGCCGCGCGCCGCACGCGCCTCACCACTGACCTGTACGTACACACACTATACCCTGCACACAACACGTGCTGGCCGACGGGCCCCTGCTGGCCCCGCGCCTGCTGCCCGACTGCCTGCGCCGCGCCGCGCTCGACGCCGCGCGCCGCACGCGCCTCAACACTGACCTGTACGTACACACACTATACCCTGCACACAACACGTGCTGGCCGACGGGCCCCTGCTGGCCCCGCGCCTGCTGCCCGACTGCCTGCGCCGCGCCGCGCTCGACGCCGCGCGCCGCACGCGCCTCAACACTGACCTGTACGTACACACACTATACCCTGCACACAACACGTGCTGGCCGACGGGCCCCTGCTGGCCCCGCGCCTGCTGCCCGACTGCCTGCGCCGCGCCGCGCTCGACGCCGCGCGCCGCACGCGCCTCAACACTGACCTGTACGTACACACACTATACCCTGCACACAACACGTGCTGGCCGACGGGCCCCTGCTGGCCCCGCGCCTGCTGCCCGACTGCCTGCGCCGCGCCGCGCTCGACGCCGCGCGCCGCACGCGCCTCAACACTGACCTGTACGTACACACACTATACCCTGCACACAACACGTGCTGGCCGACGGGCCCCTGCTGGCCCCGCGCCTGCTGCCCGACTGCCTGCGCCGCGCCGCGCTCGACGCCGCGCGCCGCACGCGCCTCAACACTGACCTGTACGTACACACACTATACCCTGCACACAACACGTGCTGGCCGACGGGCCCCTGCTGGCCCCGCGCCTGCTGCCCGACTGCCTGCGCCGCGCCGCGCTCGACGCCGCGCGCCGCACGCGCCTCAACACTGACCTGTACGTACACACACTATACCCTGCACACAACACGTGCTGGCCGACGGGCCCCTGCTGGCCCCGCGCCTGCTGCCCGACTGCCTGCGCCGCGCCGCGCTCGACGCCGCGCGCCGCACGCGCCTCAACACTGACCTGTACGTACACACACTATACCCTGCACACAACACGTGCTGGCCGACGGCGCCCTGCTGGCCCCGCGCCTGCTGCCCGACTGCCTGCGCCGCGCCGCGCTCGACGCCGCGCGCCGCACGCGCCTCAACACTGACCTGTACGTACACACACTATACCCTGCACACAACACGTGCTGGCCGACGGGCCCCTGCTGGCCCCGCGCCTGCTGCCCGACTGCCTGCGCCGCGCCGCGCTCGACGCCGCGCGCCGCACGCGCCTCAACACTGACCTGTACGTACACACACTATACCCTGCACACAACACGTGCTGGCCGACGGGCCCCTGCTGGCCCCGCGCCTGCTGCCCGACTGCCTGCGCCGCGCCGCGCTCGACGCCGCGCGCCGCACGCGCCTCAACACTGACCTTTACGTACACACACTATACCCTGCACACAACACGTGCTGGCCGACGGGCCCCTGCTGGCCCCGCGCCTGCTGCCCGACTGCCTGCGCCGCGCCGCGCTCGACGCCGCGCGCCGCACGCGCCTCACCACTGACCTGTACGTACACACACTATACCCTGCACACAACACGTGCTGGCCGACGGGCCCCTGCTGGCCCCGCGCCTGCTGCCCGACTGCCTGCGCCGCGCCGCGCTCGACGCCGCGCGCCGCACGCGCCTCAACACTGACCTGTACGTACACACACTATACCCTGCACACAACACGTGCTGGCCGACGGGCCCCTGCTGGCCCCGCGCCTGCTGCCCGACTGCCTGCGCCGCGCCGCGCTCGACGCCGCGCGCCGCACGCGCCTCAACACTGACCTGTACGTACACACACTATACCCTGCACACAACACGTGCTGGCCGACGGGCCCCTGCTGGCCCCGCGCCTGCTGCCCGACTGCCTGCGCCGCGCCGCGCTCGACGCCGCGCGCCGCACGCGCCTCAACACTGACCTGTACGTACACACACTATACCCTGCACACAACACGTGCTGGCCGACGGGCCCCTGCTGGCCCCGCGCCTGCTGCCCGACTGCCTGCGCCGCGCCGCGCTCGACGCCGCGCGCCGCACGCGCCTCAACACTGACCTGTACGTACACACACTATACCCTGCACACAACACGTGCTGGCCGACGGGCCCCTGCTGGCCCCGCGCCTGCTGCCCGACTGCCTGCGCCGCGCCGCGCTCGACGCCGCGCGCCGCACGCGCCTCAACACTGACCTGTACGTACACACACTATACCCTGCACACAACACGTGCTGGCCGACGGGCCCCTGCTGGCCCCGCGCCTGCTGCCCGACTGCCTGCGCCGCGCCGCGCTCGACGCCGCGCGCCGCACGCGCCTCAACACTGACCTGTACGTACACACACTATACCCTGCACACAACACGTGCTGGCCGACGGGCCCCTGCTGGCCCCGCGCCTGCTGCCCGACTGCCTGCGCCGCGCCGCGCTCGACGCCGCGCGCCGCACGCGCCTCAACACTGACCTGTACGTACACACACTATACCCTGCACACAACACGTGCTGGCCGACGGGCCCCTGCTGGCCCCGCGCCTGCTGCCCGACTGCCTGCGCCGCGCCGCGCTCGACGCCGCGCGCCGCACGCGCCTCAACACTGACCTTTACGTACACACACTATACCCTGCACACAACACGTGCTGGCCGACGGGCCCCTGCTGGCCCCGCGCCTGCTGCCCGACTGCCTGCGCCGCGCCGCGCTCGACGCCGCGCGCCGCACGCGCCTCACCACTGACCTGTACGTACACACACTATACCCTGCACACAACACGTGCTGGCCGACGGGCCCCTGCTGGCCCCGCGCCTGCTGCCCGACTGCCTGCGCCGCGCCGCGCTCGACGCCGCGCGCCGCACGCGCCTCAACACTGACCTGTACGTACACACACTATACCCTGCACACAACACGTGCTGGCCGACGGGCCCCTGCTGGCCCCGCGCCTGCTGCCCGACTGCCTGCGCCGCGCCGCGCTCGACGCCGCGCGCCGCACGCGCCTCAACACTGACCTGTACGTACACACACTATACCCTGCACACAACACGTGCTGGCCGACGGGCCCCTGCTGGCCCCGCGCCTGCTGCCCGACTGCCTGCGCCGCGCCGCGCTCGACGCCGCGCGCCGCACGCGCCTCAACACTGACCTGTACGTACACACACTATACCCTGCACACAACACGTGCTGGCCGACGGGCCCCTGCTGGCCCCGCGCCTGCTGCCCGACTGCCTGCGCCGCGCCGCGCTCGACGCCGCGCGCCGCACGCGCCTCAACACTGACCTGTACGTACACACACTATACCCTGCACACAACACGTGCTGGCCGACGGGCCCCTGCTGGCCCCGCGCCTGCTGCCCGACTGCCTGCGCCGCGCCGCGCTCGACGCCGCGCGCCGCACGCGCCTCAACACTGACCTGTACGTACACACACTATACCCTGCACACAACACGTGCTGGCCGACGGGCCCCTGCTGGCCCCGCGCCTGCTGCCCGACTGCCTGCGCCGCGCCGCGCTCGACGCCGCGCGCCGCACGCGCCTCAACACTGACCTGTACGTACACACACTATACCCTGCACACAACACGTGCTGGCCGACGGGCCCCTGCTGGCCCCGCGCCTGCTGCCCGACTGCCTGCGCCGCGCCGCGCTCGACGCCGCGCGCCGCACGCGCCTCAACACTGACCTGTACGTACACACACTATACCCTGCACACAACACGTGCTGGCCGACGGCGCCCTGCTGGCCCCGCGCCTGCTGCCCGACTGCCTGCGCCGCGCCGCGCTCGACGCCGCGCGCCGCACGCGCCTCAACACTGACCTGTACGTACACACACTATACCCTGCACACAACACGTGCTGGCCGACGGGCCCCTGCTGGCCCCGCGCCTGCTGCCCGACTGCCTGCGCCGCGCCGCGCTCGACGTCGCGCGCCGCACGCGCCTCAACACTGACCTGTACGTACACACACTATACCCTGCACACAACACGTGCTGGCCGACGGCGCCCTGCTGGCCCCGCGCCTGCTGCCCGACTGCCTGCGCCGCGCCGCGCTCGACGCCGCGCGCCGCACGCGCCTCAACACTGACCTGTACGTACACACACTATACCCTGCACACAACACGTGCTGGCCGACGGGCCCCTGCTGGCCCCGCGCCTGCTGCCCGACTGCCTGCGCCGCGCCGCGCTCGACGTCGCGCGCCGCACGCGCCTCAACACTGACCTGTACGTACACACACTATACCCTGCACACAACACGTGCTGGCCGACGGCGCCCTGCTGGCCCCGCGCCTGAAAACGGGCATTAGTCTTAAATAAAAAACTCTCCAACAACACACACGGTAATTAAACTTATATTGCAGGTACCAGCCGCCGCACGTGCGCCGTCGCCACCTCATCCAGGAGCTGTCGCAACAATACAAGAAAGACTTGACGGAACCGGAACTGTTGGAGTCCTTGTTCAGGATACCGGCGTAGTGACAACCATCAGCTGATCTGTTCCGCATTTAGTGTCCCTCAAAATGGTAACTTGCTGGACACTAACAGCCCAGCGTCCCTCAAAGTATTAACTTAGTACAAGCTCAAACCTTCGCGACAGTTTTTGTAGTTACTTACTTTTTACCCGGCTACAGCGAAGCCAAAAAAGGAGGGTTATTCTTACTTATTTATTACATTAGAATAAACTTTTAATATCTCTTGCATGCTGACAATTTGTGCCGTATATATTGTAAAATGCATGCATGAAATAAATCTTATCTTGCTGTCGCTAATGACAAGTTAGAATCGGTTCTAAATTCAGTTTTTGTATAATAAACTTAACTGAAGTCTGAATGAAGTTCGAATTACAAAAACTAGCACGAAGATTTGAGCTTGGACGAAAGCTAGAACTAGTTTTGTAATGAGACGGTTCAACTTTTACTATTAAATGTAATACTAACGTTTGAGGGACACCGCTGTTCTGCGCCTTACGAATGCGCGGCGAGGCGGGGCGCAGCGTTGACCAATGAACGGCAGGATGCCGGGAGCGTTGATGAATGGGCGGCCTGCACTGCCGCCCATTCGTCAACGCTCACATACCTAAGGCGTGTTACAGCAGTCTCGGTGAAACTATAGAATACAGTTCACGTTTTATTCAAACAAAAACGTTAGTCTGTATGGAGGCTCTAATAAAATCAGCAAAATGCTACAAGGATATTTTGGCGCCTGACAAGACAAGACACTGACGGGGGCGTTGTTGGTAAACGTTTGTGATATTGTTTTACAGAAATTGTATTGACAAAACAAGACAGCGATGTCAGTTCCGATTTTTGCCACGCGCAACAATAACCTTGTGGCGCTGTAAGGTATGCGTCTTGAAACAGATTCGTTCATATTCATCTCATTTAAGGAACTATTTGGTTATTTATTATATTAACTAGTTACGTTAAGTTTCTTATTTTAAAGGTTTTTCAAATAGTTTGATTAACACAATAATACACACTCGGCCAAAAATCGTGTTAACTACCAATACGGATGTTGAAAAAAATTTTTTTTTGACCATCAGGTACCTACATTATTAAAAAATATTGGACACGTAGTTTCTTTCTTTACGTAATCAAAACATTATGCCAATAGATTGAGTTTAAATGTGACATGACGTCACTCTCCAGTAGATTTTATACTGAATTGTGACGTAGCGACCCACTACCCAATTTGAATGCGTTTTATCTAAATCATTTTTTACTAATATGATAAAGCAATAAATACGTGTCTAATATTTTTTTATTATCTGACTGACAGACTAAGACTCAATTTCACCATACTCTGTTAGATATAACAGACTGTTAACACACATGTCAACTGCTGTGATTGGCTGTTGTCATGTCAGTGAGCCAATCAAAGCAGTAACCTGAGTTTAATGACCTGTTAGCTAATTTTTGTGTTTGGTGAAATTGGGTCTAAGACTCAATTTCACCATACTCTGTTAGATATAACAGACCGTTAACACACATGTCAACTGCTGATGAGAGTCAAAATGGCGGGTGTACCATAGCGAATCAAATCATACCAATTACCAAACAAATGTACCTAAAATGTACTATTTAGTACCTAGCTCTAAAAAATCTGTACCTCCTTCAGAATGAAATTATTTCGCAATTAAGGTACACCCGCCATGTTGACATCAAGATGGCGGGTGTACTATAATATTTTATTATTTAACCATTACTCATAAAATATAATTACACTAAAAAATTGTACCTAAAATGTACCTCAAGTAAATAGAAACACACATTTGATCAGTGGGATAGTTCCTGAGAAATGAAACAACCGTGTCTTGTGTATAAGAAAACACGATAATTATCATGATTATTGATATAGTTATACAGGGTGTGACAAGACTCTTAACGAAGTCGTCAACCAAGCATTATGTACATCAAACTAAGTAACTTTACGCAAAAATTATTGCTGGGGAACTACTTTTTTTGTGGGAGGGTGATTAATCACGTTTTGCAGTAGAACTCAATGTAACGCACTCAAAACATCGTGCTGATGGATGGATTTAATAGTATGGGGGTTATAGAAGTGTTTATAGTAAAAATCTTACGTTAAAAACATGTATAAAAAAATAACATGTGAAATAGTTGGAACTTTGACTCCCAATATCTCCGTAACTAGAAGGGTCGTTAAGGGTCTTGTTACACCCTGTATATACATTTATATTTAAAGGATATTTTTTAATTAAGAATTATTATATGCACACGAATAATTCAATCTTCCTAGCCTTTTTCCCAAATATCTTGGGGTCGGCTTCCAGTCTAACCGGATGCAGCTGAATACCAGTATTTTACATAGAGCGACTGCCTATCTGACCTCCACAACCCAGTAACTGGGTAATACGATACCCTTGGTAAGACTGGTGTCAGACTTTCGGGCTTCTGACGACTCGTAACGACTGTCAAAGATCCTCAAATGACAGCCGGGACCAACGGTTTAACGTGCTTTCCGAGGCACGGAGGAGTCTCGGTATGTAAAGATGGTCACCCATCGACTGACCAACCCCGGCAAGCGTAGCTTTACCTGATGGATCGACCCGTGCGGCTTGCACACGAATAATTATTATACTAATAAGTTACTAGCAACCGTCCGGAACTAGCTTTGTAAATGCACATTCATGATAAAGTATGTTGCGGGTAGTTGATACACAATTAGCAATTTGCACTAGTGTCCGACCGAAGTTTCGGTTTCGGTTCCGGCAAGTTTCGGCAAAAAAATCTAGTTTCGTGATCAGTTTCGGTTTCGGTAGAAAAAGTGCCGAACCTTCGGCCGCACCGAAACTCTAGGTATGTGAATTATTGCGCGTCGTTAGGCTGACTCAATTATAATGTAGATAAGTGTTGATTATTGACAAATTGTTCTAAGACAAAAATTAAAAATTAACAAACATGTTAACTGTAACATGTTTGTTCATTTTTATTATAATTTTGTTTGTTTTACAGCAGTAACATAAAAAAACTTTTTTTGCCACATCAGATACTGTTTTTTTTTTTCATTTAACACGTGTAATTAGATTGTTGTGAACGAAGTTTTGGGTTCGATACCCGAGTCGGGCAGTGTTATTGGGTTTTTCTATTTGGCATTTCTCAGTAGCAGCCCGGAGTCTGCATGGGTTTTTGCCCGGTTGGTGGCAATATAGGCTCGACCCTTATTACATGGGATTTAAATATAACGTGCGAAATGAGGGTGTACCTGCTACAAAAACACCTCTGCCCAACCCTTCGGGAAACAAGGCGTGATGTTATGTTCCTTTAAGTAACTGTTGATTATTATAAATTTTTGTTTCTACAAGTAGTTAACACGTTTTGTAATTTTTATTTGTTTTATAGCAACACTATTTAAGTGGTTTTTTTTTCACATTTTAAATTCAATTATTGTTTTTTATTAACTCGTGTTAAGTTTCTGTATAAGTTTAAGAAATAAGCCAAATTTCAGTAAACAATAGATTTTTAACATGTCTAAAAAAGGTTCGGTTTCGGCCGAAACTGAGACAGATACCGAAGATTCGGTTTTGGTAGAAATTCCTGTTTCGGTCGGACACTAATTTGCACTTTATTTCCTGATTAATCATACGAGCTTCATAGTTTACAATACGCAGATAACTTTATTATCATTAATTTAATTAATATTCATTGCGATCATATAGAATTTATCACTGAAACGCGGAAAAAAAAATGTTGTTGACGAACAGAAAAGTTTTTTGTAAATACAAACAACATTTCCCATCGAATTCTGAATTCATCGATTAATGATTTACCTTCACCGTGTAGTGAAATATTTTCAATAAAATCTAGTGAACTGCAATAACAAATATCGCCTAAAGCACTTTATTTATCGATTATAATAAATGTTGAAGCTTGGTTGACGGCTTTTTAAGGGTCTTGTTGTCACACCCTGTATAACTATATCAATATATTATGATAATTATCGTGTTTTTTTATACACAAGACACGGTTGTTTCATTTCTCAGGAACTATCCCACTGATCAAGTGTGTGTTTCTATTTACTGGAGGTACATTTTAGGTACAATTTTTTAGTGTAATTACATTTTATGAGTAATGGTTAAATAATAAAATATTATAGTACACCCGCCATCTTGATGTCAATATGGCGGGTGTACCTTAATTTCGAAATAATTTCGTTCTGAAGGAGGTACAGATTTTTTGGAGCTAGGTACTAAATAGTACATTTTTGGTACATTTGTTTGGTAATTGATATAATTTGATTCGCTATGGTACACCCGCCATTTTGACTCTCACCAACTGCTGTGATTGGCTGTTGTCATGTCAGTGAGCCAATCAAAGCAGTAACCTGAGTTTAACGACCTGTTAGCTAATTTTTGTGTTTGGTGAAATTGGGTCTAAATAGTTTTTTTTTCCCAGTCAACATTCCTATTGGCTGACAAGAGTAGCAGCAGCCAATCAAATTGCTTTACATGAGCTTTGCATTTGATATTGTATTCAGTACAGAAAGAAATAAAGAAAGATGGAGGACGTTCCTTAAGGTTACTGTTGGGTATCTGCCACTGACAAATCAGTCGACATCAAATTCAAAATTCAAAAGTCATTTATTCAAACTAGGCTGAGAATCAGCACTTTTCGAACGTCAAAATTACATAAGACAGTCCCCCAAAAACGCCCGCCCTTCACCACTTCCTAGTGCTTTTAGCTGGGAAGAAGTGGCGCAACAAACTCCCCAGCAGCACAGCTGTCTGTTCAGTTAGAAAAAAAAAAAGATTTTATATAATTGTATGCAAAATAATGACTACGCGACACAAACATTATTTAAATTGATCTTTATCCTTATTTTAATAAGGTTGCTCTTAGGTTGGTATTGTCAGATGTAACAAAAGTTACCCACGGATATTTTTAAATGCCTACAGATATTATAGGGAACTATAGAGAACTAGACACTCGAATATATAGATCGATGTATAAACATTCACGTATTTTAGTGCTATTTATTAATTAAGACTGATATCATGCGTAAACCAATGAAATGTAATCGTTAATGAAGTTAACATTCCAATTTCTAATACAGTATTTTATTTTGCATAATGTATGTACTTAATTTAATTGTTATATTTCAATAAATGTTATTAATCTATATCCAATGGTTTTATTTTCAAACAGTAGCTCGGTTATTGTTCATTCGTTGAACTCTGGTCGTTTGAAAATAGAGAATGCTCATTTAATAGTATAGGATCATCATCATCGGCCTATTAATGTTCCCACTGCTGGGACACAGGCCTCCTCTCTGTGAGAAGGAGTGGGCTGTAATCTACCACGCCGGCCCAGTGCGGGTTGGTAGATGTCACATTGTCTTCGAATTTTTTGGTTCTAAGACATGCCAGTTTCCTCACGATGTTTCCTTCACCGTTTTGAGAGCATTGGTGATGAAATTATTTACACAAAGTAAAGCGTCTGCTTGGGTTCGAAACCACGACCTACAACTCGGTAAGTCGGGCCGTTGCCACTGGGCCACCACTGCTCTCGAAGTTATAGTATTGGATAGTTGATACTAATTCCATGTAACAAGAAAACATGTGGACAAGAAAGTTAATCCCCATGATCCTAACTCCCACTCAATGGTGACGATTGAGCGATCTTTTCGATCTCTCGCGTTTAGAGACCGCAGATCGGACAGGTGTAACGCACGTACGCACATACTCGGCTCGCTCGCAGCCGTCCGCCATTTTGTTTCATTGTTTATGTAAAGCGTTGACTTTCCTATTCATTGCAAGATGACATTCGAAGATGATTTAATTGACGAAGTACGTACACGTCCTGTTGTTTGGAATAAACACAGGGAAGATTACAAAAAAGAGGCGGCATCGCGCGATCTAATAGGACACCTGTTGGACCATCGCATGTTAATTTTCATCGTGCTATTAAATCGCATCGTTTGGTCGTACGATCGCTTGCCAATTTGGACAACCCCTTCTTCTTAGCGTGTCGATGGTAATCTAAATAGCCTCGGCCCAGAATTCGGCTACGTGTTTGGCGCCATTACTAGCGTCCATCAGTTCCTGTAACGTGCAGCTGACAGGACACGCAGGACATGACATACACGTTCAATGCCGGGAGCCCTCCTGGAGGGTTCATCTAGTCGCATATGGGATGCCGGGAGGCCCTCCCGGAGGGCTCATTCTAAATGTAGGTTTTTCTAAGCGAATACAGCATTATAAACCGTGAAAATAAAATCAGATGTATATTTTAACACGATTTATTATTTATATAATATGTGTTGGTTTTTTTAAATCAAAGACTTAATAATTTTTTTTTTTTTGTTCACGGTTACAAATATTCACAAAAATATTAAAAGGTTGGAAACTACGTATAGCGAGAAGACCCCCAGAAAACACTATTTCACTTCGTTTTACAGTGTTTTATAACACGGTTTTAGGCTGCCTGTCCACTGGAGCGGAGCGGAGATGTGCCAATATTAACCAATAGAAACTTGACTCCGTCCCTGAGTTTAGATTTGATTGGTTAATAATGGCACATCTCCGCTCCTCTCCTTTCCGCTCCAGTGGACAGGCAACCTTAAACCTAATGCCGTTGACCATCTGCGATGGTTAACTTTAGCGCAAACGTAATGCCGAGAACCCTCCCGGAGGGTCCACTTACAATATCTATGGCGGCATGGCGTATGAGTTCGACGAAAATGGGTGGAGTCGAAAGTGTTAAGTGTCCCATCGTTTGTGGAACTGCACCAAATTTACACTCCAATGCGAAGTCGTCTGAATCTCCACCTGAACAGATTTTCCTTGCTTCGGCTAACCTGGGTCCGGAGTCTGTTTAAAGACTTCCAGGCTACCCAAGGCAACTCATGTCCAGAGCGGAGATTTTCAGCAGGTGGAACGAATGCTGAAATAATGATGATGATGTGATGATGACAGAAAATGTTATCATTGTTTTTTGTTTCCCAGAACACTATTTGCATTTTTTTATTCCATGATGACAAGTCGCTGAAATACATTTGCAGGACAGTTGGAGTAGCTTTACCTACTTCTCTAATTACACTGTGGAACGCGGTCTCGCCACCGCATGCGGGCACTGAAAAATATCGCACCACTCACAGTGAGTTTGGTTTTGGATCAGATGTCTGATCGAGCATTGGACTCGTTCATAAATACTTTTTGGTTACGTTTAATTTATACGATCAACTCGCCGGCCACTGGCTGCAATAAAACACAACCATAAACACAACGTTAACGACTTTCGAAATTCAAAATACACAAATTATTTTCCAATGTGTATAATTTTATAATGATACCAAAAATTTACAATAATAGAAACGGTTTTGTCAATTGTATTTTTACAAGCATTATTGTATTGTATACTGTATATCTTTTGAAGCAGTTGTTAGTTTTGTTAATCAAGACGTTAGAATCAAAATCTTCGTGATAGCAGGCATGTTAATAAGTAAGATACCTGACAATGACGTGGGGAAAGAGGAGAGTGTCGCAGTTCCCGAAGAGGAGAGTGATTCACATGAATATCAGACAGCCAATCAACTCTTCGAACTTATGGCTAAAAACCAAAATTTTGAGACCACTGGTAAGTGCTTTTTTGGTATTTTGCGTGACATGGTAAGGTTGGTATTGTTTAGAGCCAAAAGTAATTCAGAATAACAACGGTTGATGTAGTGCGAGGAGGATGTAAGCCTCTGGATCTCTTATGGTTCTTCTAATCCTGTAGCTAGTGAAAGGGTGGATGACGCTTGAATATCATCACTTCGTTCGAACTGTGACTGGCGGAATGACTGGGTTTAAAATAATCTACCTTTTCATTTCATAGAACTTCTCGTTAGCAATTGTAACAATATTTAGTAATTATATTTGAAACTTTCATTTAGATGTTGACAAGCTAACAACCAGAGATTTAGTGCTTCTGTACAAGAACATCGACCTGGGGACGGATCTTATGTCAAACGCTAACGAATTGAAGCGCAAGAAACCGAACCAGCACGTCGAGAGCGTCGTGTATAACGACGAGGCGGAGTCGGACTCTGACCTCAGTGACATGTACAGCAACGAGGACCTGCACAGCGTGTTCCTACTCAACAGCGAGCGCCTCGACCTCCTCACTGCGCCGTCCTCCGCAGAGAACACCCTTTGCCACAAACTAGGTGACCTCGAGATGCAATGCTCCAGCCTCACCACCGAATACGACAAACAATTCCTGTTCAAAGATCCGTACATAAAAGAACAGCTCAAAAGCTTAAAATTAATAAACAAGTCCTCGGATTTTGACGGCACAGTACTCCCAGCTTCATTACTTGACTACATTTGTTGCAAACGCCTGGAAGATAATTACAATTTTTATATGGACAATATAATTCGGTACGTTAAGAATACGATAGACCAACTAAAGCGTATCAGTAACGGTGACTATTTAACTGATAAAGCTAAGGAAAAGTGGCGGGAAGTTGAGAACACTGAGGAACATCTCCACGCGAATACTAAAGTTCTGGCGACGTCTACCAGCATACCGCTACATGTGGAACGAAAGATTAGCGGCCAAAACACTACTTGGGATGATATAGTTCATTCAGAAGTCGATATTAGATCTTTATCAAAAATTCTCGAAAAGAAAATTGTAGTGGAAGTACCGAAACTTTTATGTGGACCATATAAACTTATGAGCAAATATTGTGCTGAAAATCTCATCATAAGTTGTAAGAAAGATAAGCGGCCAGTTGAAGAAAGAGTCGATGTGGTGTTCCAGTTACAACGTTCTGAGACAGGACAGGTCATCAGCAAAATCAACTCGATTATGATTCTTCAATCTGCGCCTGTTGAACGCGGTAATAACTTCAAAAGTATTAAAGGTTATGTGAGCATTTTATAAAATAAAAAAATATGGTCTATTTCTTTTATCTTTTTCAGATATACTTGGACCAGAAGTGCTGCCCTTACCTTTGTCTTATATAGAACAAACTATCGATAAACCCGCTCCTGAAATGAAACACAAAATACTAGAATTGGAACCGATAATCAACGATGCGGTACATGCAGTGTCCATAGATTCTGAATGTAGCACTCACTCCATTGACAATCCTATCGAAGATTCTTTTCTAGACGTTGACTATGGATGCAGCGATAATGACGTAACCGAGTCGTTAAAGAACTCCAGCTATCAGGTATTGTCTGACTCTAGTGACGCATTAAAAGACATTCTAGATAACAAACATAGGACTGCACAAAAGGAAGAATGTGATGTGCTCCCTGACGATTTGCGTTTGACTATACGAAAGTTGACCATGCAGAGTGCTTTACAAGAAGAAAGCGGGGAAGAAATTTCTCAGTCAACATCTAAGAAGAAGAAATCGCCGACGCAAGGCAGAATAAAATCGCCGTACGAGAACCAATCCTATATTATGGAAGATAAGAAACGAAAGAAGCTATTAGAAATAAGAGAGAGGCGGGAAAGGAAGAAAATGGCGCTAGCGGAAAACTGCAAGTTTACAAAGCTTAAGTACGCAAGAGGAAATACACTGCCGCAGTCTGCTAGCTCAGTTACAAAGTTGTCGATATCCAATAAATCTTTCTATAATTCAATCTACGGACAAACTACGAACGTCGATCCTAGCAAACAAGATAAAAGAAGAAACCGAAAAGGAGAAAAACAGGACGTTTTAGAGATAAATATGGATGATAATGAGGGCGAGCACGACGTGTCGGTGGCGTCAGCGTCTGATAAGAACAGCAAGAAATATATCAACAGGAGCTACTACTTAGATGACGCCGTTACGGAAATGATGTACACCGATATGAAACGAAATGAAAACGATGCAAAAGAATTATGTTCTACATCCACTTCAGTTTTGTCCAATGAATTCCGAAATAATTTAAATTACCTTTCGCAGCTTATCGGTCCGTCTGAGAGCGACAATTCATCGTCGCCAATATTAACTGGTGACGATGAAATGTTTTCTGATAAAGTTAAGCCGTAAGTACATACCTATGGTATTTCAGGCTAAATTGCGCACAGATGCCAGCACATCAACCTACTCCAATCTGTCAAACTTTCTCAATCAACATTGAACCTTATTCTTTAGCGATAAAGAAAATCTATTAAAGAAAGGGGTTCCGACATTTTTGTATGGGACCTGGCATACCTAACCGTCCGCCATTTGGAAAAAAACTGGTTTTGGCGGCCAGTGATGAAACAAGTGTCAATCGATAGAGTAAGTGATTGCAAACAAAAAATATTTAGTGATGAATATCGTAAGTGATATACTTTCTGAGATATTTAAAAAAAATATTACTGCTTTATTTTTTTTCTCATGTTTTAACTCAAATATCTCAGGAAGTATATCACTTACGATATTCATCACTAAATATTTTTTGTTTGCAATCACTTACTCTATCGATTGACACTTGTTTCATCACTGGCCGCCAAAACCAGTTTTTTTCATAATGGCGGTCGGTATAGGTATGCCAACGAAGTCGGATGTTCTTTACAGATTGAATTAGAATTTATTTATTTGTCAGAATGTAGTTTTACATAGTATGATGTTAATAATATTTTTGTTAGTTCTATACATTCTACCACAAAATATATGGTATACATATATTTACTTTTCATTGTAATAGCTTGATGTGCTGGCGTCTGTACGCACTGAAAAAAAACTACCTGATGTTCTCGATTTCCTTTATGTACACACGGCTACACATCAAGCTATACATTTCCAGTATAAGCTGAGCTCGCATTGTATGAAAATCCTATACGGTACGAGATCAGCATAAACTGGAAATGTATAGCTTGATGTGTAGCCGTGTGTACATAAAGGAAATCGAGAACATCTGGTAGTTTTATGTAATGTAATGTTTTTTTCATATTGACAGGTTGAGTGCCACAAAAGTGGATGATATTACCGATGAGAGTACTTCAAAAAAAATGCTTACGTCTCAAAACATACTCAACAAAACTCCGACGAATTCTCCAAATATGGATAAGCAAGACAACAACAACACTGACCCGAAGAAGCTTACCTCTTCAGTAGAATGTAGAAAAAGTATAGATAAAATATATAATTTGATGAATAAATTGGGGAAGGCTCAAGATACTGAAAAAAAGTCTACAAAAAGCAAGTTCATTGTGAGTACTCCCAAAAAAGTCGACGATAGAGCGGGTCAGACGAATTATAGAGCGGGTCAGACGAATTACAGAGCGGGTCAGACGAATTCGACGTGTCACGGCAGTGAGAGTGGAACAAGCCTGAAGTATCATATAACATCGTCCAATCCCAGTTCTTTTAGCATTGACAAAAGTAACATTGAAAAACCTGACAATACTCATAGAAAAAAAACAGGAAGTTTATCACCTGTCATACCTAAAGTTATTATTAACTCAAAATCATCACTGAACTCTAAAAAAGATTTAGAAAATAATCGAAAAAATCGCCAGCGATCAGGCACTAGTCCTACAACAAAGTTATCAGAAAATCCTTTGAAAGCAATATCACAACTTTTACATGAATTTGAGAATGTACAAAAAACTAGACAGAAGCCAGAAACTAAACGTAAGCATGCTAAGAAAGTTGACAATGGTTCTTCTGATGGTAAGAGTGGGTCGCGAAAAAATTCTGGTAAAAGGCGCTCACGACTTGACAAACACAATGATTCTGAGAACGAGGGGAGCGTAAGCCATTTAGCGTCAAAAGAAAAAAAATGCAAACAACATAAAGAAATGGATTTACCAAAAATTCCGTATCAACAAACTCCCGTCCACGAAAAGCACACAGAGAGACTACCAAGAAAGAAAATAATTGAAATTTTAGACGAAGCCAAAGAAGCCAGTGGCGAAGCCGTCCGCGGACCTTCCAAATTAAATTCTAGATTGTATTCACTCGCACAGCCGAAGAGATCCTACGTTCAGGCTCACAGTGAGGAGTACCAAACTAAATATGGCAAAACTTTAATGACAGATAGGTTGCAGCGGTTAGCAACCGCGGCTCCGCTTGCCTTGGATAGACCAGCTGGCTCGGGCAGCACCAGGAACAAAGCAAAACGAACAGGATCCGAGGCAGTTCCCGCTGCAGGTTTGAAGCCACCTTCGCCTGTGGCACCCTCAGGTGTGTAAAGGTGAATTTTATTTGATTTCTTGAACTGATGATAAAAAAATCTATAAGATTGATTTTTTTACTAAGCGAAGCAAAATATCAGGACAGCCTACTAAAATATATTTTGGTAATTTGCTTCATTCAATCATTATAATTATAGTACAGTTGTAATTTATAGTACAGTTGTATGTTACAATTTAGAGCGAGCATTCAGATCACGTCACTCTCCGAGCAGCACTCCCGAAGCTAAGGAAAGCCTGAACCAAGTGTCCTATAAACAATCTAGCGTGCCGGAAACGCCCCAAACATTGTGAGTTATTTATGTTCTATATTCTATGTTATAGGGATTGGTTTGGTTTCCGCACTTAGTCCTTCAAGTGGACCATTGTGCGTGGGCCATAGCTGCCGTTGGTGGTTATTCCAACCAGCCCACCTCCCTCCAGAAATTAATTAAAACTCCTGGTCTGTTCAGAACATTTGTGAGAGATCTGGGTGACCCGAGGGTTTCTGTTCTAATCTGGGTGACGCCTGTGCATCCAAAAAGCACGTGCGCGACGTTTTCCTCAGCCTCCATGCATGCCCTGCACTGAGGATTGTCCGTTATGACTATTGTGTGGAAGTGTTTGTTTAGCGACCTGTGTCCCGTGATGGTTACTGTCCAGGCTTAGTAAACGCCTGGTTAGCCCGCTATCCAAGAATAGCATAGCTTCATTGGACTGCTTGCAGCCCGGTGTCCACCAGTACTCCGCTTGTCTGTGGGTGAACTCCTGTAGCCACCAGCGTATTTGGTTGAAGGGGATGGGTACGACAGGCTCGGGTCCACAGACCGCCGTGCTGGATCCTCGTCTAGCAAGTTCGTCAGCTGCGTCATTGCCTAGCGATCCGCTGTGTCCTTTTATCCATTGCAGTGTCACCGTGTATCGATATCGTTATTTATTCTAGTGCATTGTGACATTCTAGTGTTAGCTTTGAGGTAATACACTTTTCCTGTAAGGATTGGAGAACTGAGGCGCTGTTAGAGAGTATACGTATGTGACTTAATTATTTGAAACCTTGAGTAGTTGGCTTTGGTTTTTATTATAATTTTTTAAGATGATGGGATGGGCTCGTGGCTAAATAATAACAACCGCACGGGTCTATCGGGTTACGCTTTGCTTGCCGCGGTCGGTTCGTGGATGGGTGACCATACATTACACATCGAGACGTAATATTCGTATCTATGTACTAAAACGACTGAAAGGTCCGTTTCCATCCATACATTGAAAATAGAAATTATTATTTTTCTCAGTTCCTATCGGGACTACCGAAGTTAAAAATCAAATATCCACCATCATCGATTTTGACCCCATTGTGCGCCGTAAAGGTAAGAGTCGCACTAGAAGTGTAAAACTTCATGTGCACTTGACTCTTGACTGTACCTACAAATTATACTTTTCCCATCCTCCATATATCAACTTGCGCCCCCTGGGCCATATGCATGGCAACGCCCTTGCCAGTAACTGGGTCGCTTCATGTAAAATACTGATATTCAGCTGCATCCGGTTAGACTGGAAGCCGACCCCAACACAGTTGGAAGAAGGATACATGAATTGATGATTAGTTGCATTTAACTTTCATATTTACGCAGAAAGAAAAAAATGGTAGCAGTCGAATCATACGTGAATAATCATTATCGGCGGGCAAGTTCTGCTTCGCCAGGCGGCAGCGAGCCCCAGAGTGTACAGAAGTCGCGCGTCCCTCTACTGCCGAACGACATCGACCTGGGTGTGTACCGTAGCTCGACAACTAGATTTATTTTTACCCGACTACGGCGAGGCAAAAAGGAGGGTTTATGATTTTGACCGGTATGTATGTATGTATGTTCATCTGTTACCTCATAAATTCTAAACTTGGAAGCGTCTTTATCGTCCGCTCGCTGGTTAGTCCGCTCGTAGGCTATGTGACGTCACATCAAATACAAAATGGCGCTCTCTAGAGGTCATAAAGTCATGAACTAAAAAAAAACATTTTTTAATTTTATTATGTATGCCATGTATACGCATGGGCAATACGTAATCAAATGGAAGGGTTTGACGAGCACATTACAAATATGTATTGATATACTTATATCATATTGTTTAACTAAATAAATATGTTTAAATTGTTAATAACAAGCAAAAGTGAGACTGTGTAGCACAGTGTCACTTTTGCTTTTTATTAACAATGATACGGCGCAGCTGTAAAATTAGAACCTATTACACAATAAGACCTATCCAAAGAAAATTTTAATGAGAAAGGAAATTATAACCCCAAAATAATTAAAATAAAAAGTAAGTTCAAAAATTAAAACCTGACTAAAACCACAGATTAATACTAACACACGCTCTAAAAAGTATGACACAAGAAAATATTTCAGACAGAAATCAAGACATACAAAAATGGTCAAGGTAAAGCCGTCGTCGCATGCCATTATAATATGATTGACGTGATTTTTTGTCGGGTTTTTGTTTTTGAACTTACTCTTTATTCGATATTGATTGGCTCCCAAATAATTGCTTTGTGGTCATGTTTTAGCGTCTTCGACCTCATCCGCACCATTTCAAGAGTCTACCGAATTAGGAAGCCAACTACACAGTATTATTAGCTCGATTATGAGGAATACTACTTCACAAGGTCTGGAGGTACTGACTGAATGTCAAGAAACCATTTCTCACGCTGATAATATATCCAGTGCCGAACGTTTGAGGATTTCTTCTGATTCTGAGTTTAATTTAGATATATTAGATGATAATAATGTAATGACGTCAGTCGAAAATATCGACGAACAGTCTGGAAAAGAACAGAATGTGCAAACCGATTTTGGAAAGACTGGCGCTATGCGAAACGATTTACAAGCTGTTAGATCAGTAGTAGAATTAAAAAAGTTAGAAAACGCTTTATGTAACCATATCCCGGTGGGCAGTTTTCAAAAACGGTTACGGATCAAAAACTTGACCATGACGCCAAAACAATCGATACAGCAAGTATTGGTTCTACAGTCCGGAGACGCAGGCTCGCTCATTGTTCAAACTCCAATCGAACAAAACGCAAAAGAAAAAACGGATGAAAATTTATCTGATTTAACCGCTTTGCCTGTGTTATCGAAATCTCATTTAGATTGGAGATTCGCCAATTTCCCTATGACAATTTCAACTGTTGGATATGCATTCCCGGAAAAAAAAACAATCCAGCGCAATTCGAACTCCCTTATGCAATTATTTGACGAAGTTTCAATAAAATCTGAGCGGGAGAAGCCTTTACCTACTAATCATAAAAGTGGTGAAAAAACTTACAAAGGTTCAGAGCCTACACCTCGTTTCGAGCAAGCTGCTCAAGTTGAATTTCCGGCCGCTACTACATTAGTGACTGTAGGGATAAGTAGTACTTATATTCATGTCTTGGAATCAGAAAAAAAGCAAGAAATAAAACAGGGTGATGCAACCAATGCAGAACCAAAGCACGTCTTTAAAGATTTCAGTCAAATAGAAAAAGTGGAACATCCATTAAATGGCGAACAGTTACAAACCCACACTGTAAAAGGCAAAAATGAAAAGTTGTCTGAAGCAGATAAACCTGACAATATCGAATACACAACGTCCTTAGACATATTAGTCGGACTCTTAAACGAAATTCAAAATATCACAACATGTCAAACACAAATGACTAAGGGTGATAAAAGCCCCCCTGAGAACCAACAAAGCAAAATATTGGAAACCATTTTAATAAATGAAGCCGCTGCATTGGGAAATTCTATCAAAAGCAGTCATTGCGATGTATTTTCTTTTACCTCTCTAGAAAGACTCCGACAGTTGGAGTCTAACCCGAGTCTATACTCTT
Organism: Conistra vaccinii; assembly: GCA_948150665.1. NCBI lineage: Eukaryota > Metazoa > Arthropoda > Insecta > Lepidoptera > Noctuidae > Conistra > Conistra vaccinii. The sequence continues at coordinate 2,495,961 of OX411334.1, read as the reverse complement.
TCTGTTTATCCGACAATGAAGGGTCTGAAAAGGTTGGTAGTCAATTGAATTTCCCTACGGAAATAATACCAAATTACACTAACGAGATGTGGTGTCCCAAACGAATATATGTTGATAAAGAAGTAGGTGTAGACTTTATACACAGAGAGGCTGCTCAAATGCTGTCGCCTGCCATAATTCGCAGTACAAACATGGCGGACTCACTAATCAGAGTGATCAGCGAGCCGTCAATGTTCTTTGCAAAATGCCCACATGTCAAAACAAAAGGTGCATCGTCAGATTCTGATCATAAAAGCATCATAGATATTCCACGTATAATAATTACAAGCGAGCCAAAACAGTCTTTTGATTTTAATGATGTTAATAACCAAATAGTCGAAAAGCCAAACGAAAATAAGTCGCCTATAAAGACAATAGAATCCTTTGAAAAAGAGAGGATTAAAAATATAAGAAAGGCAAATAACGACAAATTTCGTTTTAAAACAGACTTTGATCCGATTATGAAAATGAAAAGAGATATCTTAGTGACGGTTTATTCAATTTTGGTGTTTACTGTGTTCGCTGCTTTATCGTTTCCCGAAATGTTGTATCGTATTTGAGAGTCGTGAAATGGATTAAATATTGGGCTCTATGCATAACACATTTTGATTAGCATTCTTTTAGTTTTTTCGTTTTTGTGTGCTTTTTATACCTATTTCATACTTTTAAATGCGTTATTCTCTAGTACGTTTATAGGTACATACTTTAAATAGGTAGGTACCTATGTAGGAATATTAAAGTTCTTGTCTTTTCAACCAAATATAAAAAAATAATAGTTTTGGTAGAGTTTGTGAAGGTACCTACCGACATCAGTAGGCTTACCAATTTAATTGTTTATGTAAATGGCCTATTCAAGTGATTTCCTCGTCTTTACAAAATTTGTCGTAATTGAAAAATTTAACGAGTAGGTATCGTTTATTTATTTACAAATATATGTTGAAAAATTGTGATTGATGTATTTATTTTACCCACAGAGCATGGAATCGCCGCACAGGTAGCGACTAGAGGCGGCCGTAATAATAAAATTCGTGCATGAGCATGAGGTTCGATTCTCGACCCTCATGCTGAGCAGTAGCGCTGGAACTTTTGTCACGGACCGCCTTCAGAGAACCTAGTGCGAGTTTCATTTAACCTTCTCGATCTAACGCATCGAGCGCGTTTGGCGTTCCGATTAGCCCTTCACCGGTGAAGGCCAGCCGGCTGCCAATCGGAACGCCAAACGCGGTCGATACGTTTGATCGAGACGGTAAAATGAAACTCACACTAATCCCTCAGATCCGTCAGTTTTGTGTTGTAGACGTAGTGTACAGCACCGACCGTTTGATCAGGGTAGAGCGAGATTGTCTTTCGGCGCCCTTTGATCGAAGCTTTCACTTGGCGTAAATTCTACTTCGGTTTCATGTTAAATAACAAATAATACCCAAATTTTCAAAAATCAACTGTTATTGCAAATATCAACACTTAAATTGAATTCCTTAAATTAAATTAAATTAAGTAGCTCAATAATTTGTACACTCCCGTTTCTTTAACATTTTACTGCTATATAATTAAATTAGTATTTGGTGTTAATTTCAATCAGTCACTAAATAATAAAATGCTCCCGCGCCTCAAAAGGTGCTATCAAAATTTTATTTTACGCTTCAAATTGTTTTTCGCGTTTGGCTTTTTGGCACCCCTAATTGCCATCTTGCGCCTGGAGCAATCGCTCCATTCGCTGCACCCCAGAGCCGGCGCAGCCGCTCACCGTATACTCGCCTCTAGCAGCGGCCGCCGAGGTGTCTGCGTGCTCTATGTTTTTACCCCTTGAAGCATCGGACCACGGGGTATTTCTATAGTCCGTGTACCGTGACGTGGGACACTCAAATACAGGACTTAAGAATCATTAACATCATCATCATTTTAGCCGAAAGACGTCCACTGCTGGACTTAGGCCTTCCCCAAGCACCGCCACTTCGACCGATTCTGTGGTTTCCGCATCCAGCGGTTTCCTGCGGCCTTCACAAGGTCATCGGTCCATCTTGTGGGAGGCCTTCCAACGCTACGTCTGCCGGTACGCGGTCGCCACTCCAGAACCTTACGGCCCCATCGGCCATCTGTTCAAAGTCAAAGTCAAAGCATTTATTTCAAATAGACCTTTGAAGGCACTCTTGAACGTCAAAATTTACAAATTATAGTATTGATTCTGCGAACAATGTGCCCTGTCCATTGCCACTTAAGTTTGACAATTATTCGGGCTATATCGGTTACCTTGATTCTTCTGCGGATCGCTTCATTTCTGATTCGATTAGGTAAGGAAACTCCAAGCATAGCCCTCTCCATATTTGGGTGACTTTTAAATCATTATTACAGCTCTCTAAATTAAAATTGGCGATGACTTAATCAATAAGTTAATATGAATTTAGGAACAAAGTTGGACTGAGGATTTTAATTATTGTAGGTTTTTTTTTTTCTCTGTTCTGCACCGCGGCAATCTATTGGACACAACAATAAGCCACTGCTCTGTCTGATACTTGTATCTGTTTAGGCTTTTTAGCTTGGGGAGACACCTCTCAGGTACGTGTCTCATTCCATCCTGATTAATCTATCTTGTAGGGATGAGACACTATGTCTCTTTAATCTTCTATGTTAAAGGCCTTGACCTCCACTTAGTCTGAGGGCAAACTTATTTTTGTGATTTGACAGTCTTTTCTGGTAGTTGACACTATATTTCGCTATCTGCTGTTTGACAGTTGGTACATTTAAGTCAAGACTTCTTATTACTGATGTATTGAGGGATGTTAAAGATGGTTCTTAGTATTTTAGTTTGGAATCTTTCCAGTATCTCTAGATTGCTGTTGCTGGCCGTACCCCAAAGCTGTATGCGATAGGTCCATATTGGTTTCAAGATGGCTTTATAGACTCATCAACTTGTATGTGCTCATTTGTGTGTGTGAGTGGCGTCCACGCCAGTACATATTGCGTAGTTTTAAGTCTAGTTGCCTCCGCTTTGTCCATATATGTTTTTTGCCATGTCAGCCTTCGATCCAAATGCATGCCCAAGTAGTTTGCATTGTCATCTTGCAGAATTTCTTCATTGTTAAGTATAACTGGCGGACACGTGTCTCTCCTGAGAGTAAAGGTCACATGTGACCTTACATGGGCCACAAGGTTGCGTGAATTCGCCAGATTTTAAGCCATTCTTCAATTTTGTCAATGTGTTGTTGTAGGTGTTCTGATGCGGTTGCCGGATTATTGTGTGTAAGTAGTAAAGCTGCATCGTCTGCATATGTTGCAACCGTAGTCTTGTCTGTTGTTGGTAGGTCAGCAGTATATATGATGTAGAGAACCGGTCCTAGTGCACTTCCCTGTGGTACTCTTGATCTGATCTCATGCAAGTTGGAAAGTTCATCATTAAACTTTACTTCAAAACATCGTTTGCTGAGATAAGACTTTATTATGTGGTAAAACGAGTGTGGTAGCATCTTTTTGACTTTGTATAATAGGCCCTCGTGCCACACTTTGTCAAAGGCCTGGCTAATATCCAATAAGACTGCTGAACAATATTTCTTTTCTTCCAGGGATCTGCTTATAACATCGACAATGAGGTGAACTTGCTCGATCGTCCCGTGGTTCTCCCGGAAACCAAATTGGTGATTTGGAGTGATCTCACTTAGGTGTACCTTCATCCTTTTCAGTAAGATTTTTTCAAGGAGTTTCCCTATTATGGGCAGAAGACTTATAGGTCGGTACGTCGCTACTTCATTAGGTTGTTTACCGGGTTAAGGTAACATTTTTACCTGAGTGATCTTCCATTGTCCTGGAAAGTGGCCAAGTCTTAGGCAGACATTAAATATGTTAACAATTGCTACTATACCTCTTTGGCAGATTTTTTAGAAGAACGCTGTCAATTTGGTCGTATCCCGGTGCTTTTGGCTAGAGAGGCGCCACGGCGCCCTCACCTACCGCCTGACGCAGGTCCTCACCGGACACGGTAGTTTCGGGAGGTTCCTGTTTCAGATCAGGCAGGAGGAAACGCCCGGGTGTCACCACTGCGTGGATCGCCCGGAGGACACGGTGGAGCATACGGTGGAGGTCTGCCCGGCTTGGGCGGAGCACCGCCGTGTCCTCGTGCAGGCGATCGGCGGCAGTGACCTCTCACGTCCGGCCCTGGTCCAGGCCATGGTGCGGAGTGAGAGGGCATGGCAGGCTGTCACCTCCTTCTGCGAAGCAGTAATGCTCGTGAAGGAGGAGGCGGGGCGCGAGAGGCAGAGACTAAGGTCGCTCCCTCCCCTTATTAGCAAGTCACCAGATTCTCAACTCACCAGATTCTCAGCTAACCAGATTCGCAACTCACCAGATTCGCAACTCATCAGATAATGTACTATCGAACAAAGAAATTATTTACTTAACTTTCAAATTAATTATTATGACTATTTTACTGATATTCAACCTCATTACCTATATAATATTGTAAAATTCGTTCAAATGCATAAAGAATGCAATACTTCAAGTACCTTGAACGCTAACAATATCATTGTAAGAGAAAGAAGACATACAGGATGAAATTGAATTTATGCGACACCTCTTAAGGGGTCATTGTACTCATCATTATGAACAACTTTCACTATGGGACCAACCCTGAAATCGCGAAAAAAAAAACAGCTGTTCCCTACATTTTGACGAGATTATGCGAACATAAATGTAGGGAACAGCTGTTTTTTTTTTCGCGATTTCAGGGTTGGTCCCCTTAAGAGTTGTCGCATGAATTCAATTTCATCCTGTATATGTTCTCCAGACCAGATCCGAAATTCAGTTGATGCTACTATGGACGAATGCAAGAGAAGGAAGTATGTGTCAATTTAAATAATCTACAAAAGCAGTAAGAGTTTTTCGTTTTCGAGCTCGCTTCGCTCGCTCTTGCATAGGTGCCTACTATGTACTTACATTCTTTTAATTCTCAAACTTCTTGCGTATCCAAAACAATAAACTTATTTCTGTATGAACGTTCAAAGCGAAAGAAAACCTACCTTATTCGAAGCGGGATACTAAAAACATCGAGCTCGCTTCTTCGCTCGCTCTTGCACACTATGTTCTCCATAGCGGCCCTATTCTGCTAAAGTGACCTTAAAGGGTAAATATGTCTCTATTTTTGGTCATGATTGCAAAGTGGCCGAAAGAGAGAGCAGAACACAGCACAGAACAGCTTAGTTATTATCAATTTCATCAATATTTGAATTCTGACTTAGAATGTCTAAGATCGTAATTTTTTTTTTTATGATATTCCGTAAGAAGAAAGCAATAAAAAATAATAAATAATTCTCTTTTTTCATAAATATGTACCTACTAAAATCAGAAATACATTATTTCTTCTAAAAAAAGTACAGCCCTGATTGTAATACATTATTAAATTCCCTTTGTCACCTTTAACGGGGACATTTCTACGGGGACAACGGGAATATACCAACCCTTCATGTTGGTGGTCGAATTAAAGGTATCCAATTGACATAATTGCGAATAAAAATGTAAATGTGTGTTTTATTTTGGTTTTGTTTCGATTTTTAAGTACTTAAAGTATTCTGTTATTTCTGGCAGTTCTGCTACTGGCATTTTGTGGCAGAAGAATTCATTGTACTTAACTTAATTCACTTGGGTTAATTAACTTAGGTGCATTAACCCAGGTTTACTTTTAGTATACTTAATGCACCCGGGTGAATAATATTTATGAAAAGTATTGTTAATCCACCTAGGTGAAATTAAACCACGTGAATTTAGTCATTCATCCATCAAGAATTCCGTATTATTTTGTTTTTGTTTCGATTTACCAGTATTTTTTTTTTTTTGTGGATAAACTACCTATTCTGTTATTTTATGTGATTTTGTGATTCATTGTACATTTGGTGAGTTGCGAATCTGGTGAGTTGCGAATCTGGTTAGTTGAGAATCTGGTGAGTTGCGAATCTGGTGACTTGCTAATAAGCGGCTCCCTCGAGCCCCTAGCCTCCGCGGTAGTAGACGCCCCGGGCGTCGGGAATCAATCTCCGATTTCCGGCCACCGTAGGCGCGGGCTTGCGGACGGAGAGTGATAGGTAGCTCTCCGTCCGATCAGGACCAAGCCCGGGTCGACGGCGCGTAGTGTTCCACGCGCGCCTCAAAGAGTTGTCAGCGAAGCTGAAGGGGTCCGTTAGGGCCGATGCCTACCACTGGGGTTGCGGATAAGTCCTTAGGGGAAACCGTGGCTCCGGTCTAAGCAAGGGAAGGAACACGGGTGGGTTTTAGTCAGTAAAAGTCTGACACGCCCTTCCGCTCCGCCCAGAGCGGGAGAAGTCATTTGATGATTTCCCACCCAAAAAAAAAAAAAAAATCCCGGTGCTTTGCCATCCTTGAGGTGTTTTATTTCACCAGCTACTTCGGTAGGGCTCGTATATATTAATGGGAGATACATTTGCTGTGCACTTTCCAGATAACGTTTTATTTCAGCGAGCGTCATGCTCTGGTCTCAATTCAGGAAATGATTGAAACACTTTGCTAAGGTGTTCAGCAAAGGTCCATCTCCAAGTCTGACCTGGCCCAATTCCCGTTACTTTGTCTGATGGGAGGGATCTGATAATTGGGACGCTTTAATTTTTGTGTAGCCTTCCATAACTCACTATGGAAGGCTACACAAAAATTAAAGCTTAAAAAAAGTTAGTAAACTTGGGGTCAAATTAGAAAGGAACTTTTGCAGGTTGTTGTCGGTAAAACTTTTAATGTGCTCTTTTAGTTCATTCGAAGATCTGTTGAACGCTGTTTCGTCTGCTGGATATCTAGATTCGTGCCATACCTTTCTTAGATTACGACATTCTAATAATTTGTCTCTGATCGTTTTCGGATATTCGTTAAGCGTTAGCGGTAATTTATTTCGCATTTTTGTGGTGATAGTGGCTGCTTCATGTATGATTTTATTGGGGTTAATAGCTTCTTCTATATCTTCTACAGGTCGTAATGGATTTATGAGCTTAATTCCCATTGTGATTATATCCCTGTACATCTCCCAGTTAGTATTTTTGTTATACAATGTCGGCCATGCGCATGTGACCGCCCATAATTTTCTGAATATTCATGAAAAAATATCGAAAATAAACTTCAAAAGGGGGGGTCTATCTATAACATTTTTCATGTTATTCAATTTTATATTTTTTAAAGATTTGCTTTCTGTTTTTTGACACATCTCCGAAGTTTATGGGTCGATTTGGATTCTGTTTATTATTTCCAAAAGCTTATGAGTTATTTTAACAGGTTAATTAAAATTTTTACAAAAAATTATCGACTACGAAAGAAAAAACGGAATCGAAGTCATTTTTTCGGTAAAAAATTGTGTATTTATTTAAAAAAACTAGTGAAAAATGTTATAGATAGACCCCCCCTTTTGAAGTTTATTTTCGATATTTTTTCATGAATATTCAGAAAATTACGGGCGGTCACATGCGCATGGCCGACATTGTATAGTCTTTCTGCAGGTTACTTAATACCACTGATGAGCTTACATTCAATATGACTGGCGTATGGTCAAAGGAAACGTGCACGGATCTATCCTCTAAACAATAAACAACAAATGTTTTTAGTTATATAGAAGTCAAGCAAGTCAGGAATTTTACTTCGATCTGTTGGCCAGTATGTTGGTTCACGTGAACTCATGCATTCGAGTCTTAGATTCTGTACTGTACCATGTAGTTGCCTTCCACGATGTGTGATTAATCGTAAGCCCCAGTATGTGTGTTTTGCATTCCAATCCCCACCGCATATAAATCTGGAGCCAAAGGAAGAGAAGTACGTGTTGTAGTCATCTTTTGTTATCATGTGTCTGAGTGGACAATATACTGCAGAATAGGTTGTCTCAACTATATCATTCATCACTACTTTTATAGACGTGTTAATTAACAACGGATAAACTTTAAATAAAATATTTTCATTTAAATCATCTTTTAAAATACCTGACTGTGAGTTTGATTTTTGGGAACCTATGTACTTAGCAAGTTTATGAGGTGAGGTTATCTCAGGGAAACCACCTTTTCAGTTAAAGAGTATATTTGGAAGTTAAACACTAGTTCACAGACTCACAGTTAACACAAATACAAAATGGACGTACGAGGCAGGCACGTGGCGATGATGCGCGGTACAAACAAATACGATAAGCGTCTACGCAATACGCGTGTGGCTGGCGGACTGAGGAGCTTCGCCTTCGCCGCATGTGCCTTCCTCGCAACGGCCAGGCGAGAGAAAGAGACAGACATATTATCCATACTAATATTATAAATTCGAAAGTAACTCTGTCTGTCTGTCTGTCTGTATGTTACCTTTTCACGGCTAAACCACTGAACGGATTTCGATAAAATTTGGCAAGAGGATAGATGGCATCCTGGAGAAGGACATAGGGTACTTTTTGTCTCAAAAATAACCTTTAAGGGGGTGATATAAGGGATGAAAGTTTGTATGGGAAACCCAGCATTTCTTATGTTAGCGATATGAAAATTTAAATTTATGCTTTTGAAAAGAAATAAGGAAATACGCGTATCAGAGTTTTTGTAAAATCAACCCCCGAAGGGGTAAAATAAGGGTTGAATTTAAAATTTCTATGTAAAATTGATTTTTTTATCTTATTTTCAAGAGATTTTAAAATTTGGCAAGGAGGTAGATGGCATCCTGGAGAAAAACATACGGTACTTTTTGTCTTAAAAATAACCCTTAAGGGGGTGATATAAGGGATGAAAGTTTGTATGGTTTGTGGGATTTCTTATGTTAGCGATATGAAAATTTGCATTTATGCTTTTCGTAAAAAATAAGGAAATACGCGTATCAGAGTATTTGTAAAATCAACCCCCAAAGGGGTAAAATAGGGGTTGAATTTAAAATTTCCATGTAATATTGATTTTTTTGTGTCTTATTTTAAAGAGATTTAAGGTATTGAAAATATACTTAATGTCCTTATCTTGAATTATCATTTAATCTTTATTTAATTACAATTTTCCCAGTCTGTCAAAAGTTATTAAAGTTCATAAATTAACCTTTCTAACGTCATGTACATAAGTATTGTATGTTCAATGGCGGCCCTAGAGTAGGTATTACAAATTAATGATATTATTAATAGGAAAATGAATAATTAGTATTTTAAGTAAGGCATTTAGAGTCATATAAACCAGTTGTTTTTTATTTTTTAACCGGGCGATAGTGTGAGTATAACAACAATGTTAACAGCATGTTTGTGTTTCGGCAGTAGATAAGATAAGCTGTTCCCCTAATGGTTGAAGATTCCGGGTGAAGCTCGCTTCCACCTTCGGCCTGATCATCACTTACCATCAGGTGAGATGCAGGCCAAGAGCTTCCCCGTTGTGGGTAGAAAAAAAGAGTAGGACTAGCGCCCTGTCACAATGGGTAGCTCGCCGTCCGATAAGGACCAGGCCCGTGTCGACAGCGCGTTGTGTTCTACGCGCGCCTCTTAGAGATGTCAGCACAATTGACGGGGTCCGCTAGGGCCGATGCCTGCCGGGGTTGCGGGAAAGTCCTAAGGGGAGACCGTAGCCCCAGGCGACGTACAGGCAACTGATGGAACACGTGTGGGTTTTAGTCAGTAAGAGTCTGACATGCCCTTCCGCTCCACCCAGAGCGAGAGAAGTTATTTGATGATATCTCAAAAAAAAAAATAAGGTTTCCGTCTCAAAGCTGTAAGCGGCTCGGCTGCTCGAATTTCCAAACTGGATTGAGAACATACTTAACTTTTCAATTGAAAAAGAAGAAAGAAGGTATAAGGATAGGCCATGACCTGAGTTAGGTAGGACATAGGATACTCTGAATCCCGGTAGCACGTTCCTGTGGGATATTTTCCGACATCCACGCGGGCGAAGCCGCGGGCAAAAGCTAGTTCTCTATATTCCGGCCGGCACGCGACCGCGGGACTATCGCACTGGAAGTAATTGTGTGTGGTTTGCTACATAATACATTAATCAAAGATTTTTATGACCTACATAATATTGAACCTTGACCACTATCCTTCTAATTCCTTTTTATCTCCGTCTCACTCCTCCCCTTCCCCACTGACAGAGACAGGAGTACTGAGAGTGGTCTCTTTAGTGTCATTAATGTGAGTCTTCTCCACCCAGTTGTGTCTTCGCGTGTACATCAGCTGCAACAGCGCTTCTACGCAAAATATCTGAAAGTTTTACAATCAATAATTTCTAACATTCTTTATTGAAATACAATAGAGGATGTATATTTAGTAACTTAATCCGCTTAAGTGTTCTTAAAGAGTCCTAGAGAACCCTGTAAGAAATCGACACGTGTTTCGCCTCTCAACGAGGCATCCTCAGGATGACGATTGACACGACAAGAGCCGAACGCAAAGTGAGCTACAACCGCCTGACAACCCCACTTATATAGAATCGCTTATCGGCCCACCTGCTGAGCGTGGGATCCTGAGTTCGATTCCCGGGTCGGGCAAGTGTTATTGGGTTTTTCCATTAGAAATTACTTAGTAACAGCCCGGACTTTGGAAGTTGGCGGTGTGACACCCCCGTGCCTCGGAAAGCACGTTAAGCCGTTGGTCCTGCGCCTGATCTCCTCTCCGGTCGTGTCGGAGTGCCGTCCCATCGGACTATGAGAGTGAGGGAAGAGAGAGTGCACCTGTGTCTGCACACTTGTGCGCTAGAAATTTCCTGCGCCGAAGGCCAGTCTACGTTGAGATTGGCCGCCGTGGCCGAAATACGGTCTGGAAGAATATATATTATATTGGGATCTTAGTGGGGCAATTTTCAATTTGATTCCTAACACCACCTCAGTGGTCAACATCTGGAGCGATCATCATAGAGAGGTGCTACCCTAATAAACCAGCTTCAGAACCTCTCCATCGCAACGCCTAGGCCTGTAAGGCTGCGTTTCCACTAGAGATGAGTGAGGATGCGTAGCGAGCTTACTAACGTCACTTCACTGTCATAACTTTAGCTAAGCTAGTGTTGTTATTGGTTAGTTTCACACACATCCCTCGCTACGCTTCGCGCAACGCAGCATTAGAGCACATCACTAGGAAAATATTGATTTAGCTAGTGTAACAACAATATTTTGATTTAAAATAATGTCCATGGAGTTTCTGGAGCTCGTGGAGGCGGCCCCTAAGGCCCTAAGGGCCAGTTTGTCGAACGAAAATGATCGCAAAATGTATGTCATGTGACAAATTGTCAAACGCACTGTTTATAAATCATTCAACCTTTCACAGCAGTTTACGCGCGTTTGACAATTTGTCACATTTATATCGCGGTAACTTTCTTTCGAGAAATTGATTCCACAGTCTCGTTCAAAATGTGAATAAAATAAATTTTAACCTTGCGACGTTTTTCAGTTAACCCGTCTAGTCTGAAAGTGTATCCAAACACGCTGGTCGATATTTTAGACTCAGGCACCACCAGGTAGTTGTCCTCGGTGAACAGCGGGTAATCTACAAACTTGTAGCGACCTGTCTTTATGGGACATTCTAATCTGTAATGCAAAATTTAAGTAATTAAGACCCAATTTCACCAAACACAAAAATTAGCTAACAAGTCATTAAACTCAGGTTACTGCTTTGATTGGCTCACTGACATGACAACAGCCAATCACAGCAGTTGACATGTGTGTTAACAGTCTGTTATATCTAACAGAGTATGGTGAAATTGAGTCTTAAGGTCATGGTTAACTACAGGTGTTGTTTAGGTGGTAATGTAGAGATTCTATCAGACTTATTCTTGATTTATTTCTAGGAAATTGGGATAAGGCTAGGAGAATGATGAGCTGGATGGTTCTAATAATATTCTTAATACCACTCGACCATTTCTGAAAAATACACCCGCGAACTTGACATTTACAAGCAAGACCCCAAGTACTTCTCAGTCTCAGCGTATGTCATATAAACTGAAAATCTAACCACATATAGGCAGCGTTGAAGAAGTCTCCAACAGCGATGATGAAAGGCAGGCTTTCGCTTCTCTCATTTATCAATAGGAAGAATATGATGAAGGCCTTCAAGAAACATCTATCTATACATATAATAAAATTGTAGAAAAGTGGTGTCTGTACAATGGAAATATATGAAAAAAAAGTAGCAGGGGTTGTTATTATATCGATGCTGAACCCGAAATTGTAATTAAAAAATTTTTTGTCTGTTTGTCTGTTTGTCTGTTTGTCTGTGTGTTTGTGCACGCTAATATCAGAAACGGCTTATTCGATTTAGATGCGGTTTTCACTAATTTATTGTAGTAAGCTTCACTTAACATTTAGTGTTTATTTCATGTCAATCGGTTCATAAATAAAAAAGTTATGTCAATTTAAAGAATCACGGCGAACATTTGTTATAGGTTAGGCATTTCTTTCCTTGATTTTCGGTATACTTATCTTAATTTTTATTTAGGGTTTGTATATAAATATTATAAGTATTTGGTATAGGTTAGGCATTTCTTTTCTTGATTTTCTTTATTAAGTATAAGTTTATTAGCTCTGGTTAGTAATTAATTTTTCTAGCAATTCTTTTGTTTTATAAAGTTAGATAAGACGTGTAAACCAAACGTACTAAACGTTTGGTTTACACGTCTTAACACTTATTACTTAAACTGTGATAATTTTAGACTGTATAATAATCTGTAAGTATTTATAATTTAATTGTTTACGGTAGTACGTGTTTACTAAATAACTGTGTGTTAAGTAGTAAGTACTATTTTATTGTAAGAATGCTTCGAAGAAGATCCAACCTCTCCCAATGTAGCAGAAATGCTAAAAGGATGAGATTAGTTCGATCACAGGAATCTGAGGAAGGTCGTGAGGGAAGGCTCTCTGCAACTCGGGAACATCAGGCTAGGTTTCGTGCTGCAGAAACTTCGACTCAGCGGGAATCTCGACTGAGTTCAAATCGTTCTCGAATGGTCGAGGTCGCGAAAAATTTTTTATACTAAGGGGGTCGAGTCATGAAAAAAGTTGAAAAACACTGCCCTACATTAATCCTACTAATCCTAATAATATTATAAATGCGAAAGTTTGTGAGGATGGATGGATGGATGGATGGATGGATGGATGTTTGTTACTCTTTCACACAAAAACTACCAAACGGATTTTGATGAAACTTTACAATAATGTAGCTTATACATTAGAATAACACATAGGCTACAATTTATAAAGATTTTATGTGATTTGACCATAGCATAACGATAAGTATCAAGTAAGTCGGAAAAATTCCTGCCCTCTGAGATCTATCTTTGCGTGCGCTGACATTTTTTTTTTTTTTGGTTGGGAATTCATCCAATGATTTCTGGGCGTTTCAGTCTCTTACTGACTAAAACCTACCCGTGTTCCTTCCCTTGCCTTGCCAGAGGCCACGCTTTCCCCTTGGGACTACCCGCAACCCCGGCAGGCATCGGCCCTAGCGGACCCCGTCAGTTTTGGTGATATCTCTTTGAGGTGCGCGTGGAACACGATGCGCCGTCGACCCGGGCCTGGTCCTTATCGGACGGTGAGCTGCCCGTTGCTCTCCGTCCGCAGGCCCGCGCCTACTGTGGCCGGAAATCGGCTATCAATTCCCGACGCCCGGGACGTCTCCTACGGCGGCGGCGGCTAGGGCTGGTAGGGCGCGGCCTTTGCCACTCCCTCGCGCGCTCCACCTTCTCCTTCGCGAGCATTACTGCTTTGCAGAAGGAGGTGACGGCTTGCCATGCCCTCTCGCTCCGCACCATGGCCTGAACCAGGGCCGTACGCGAGAGGTCACCGCCGCCGATCGCCTCCACGAGGACACGACGGTGGTCCACCTAAGCCGGGCAGACCTCCACCGTTTGCTGCGTGCGCTGCCTAAACCGTTAGAGTTACATGAAGAAAATGTATTGTGGGATTGTTTGTCTTAAAGAGTTCTAAATAAAAGTCCGCGACAGCATATCCGCGACACCTTTTATGTGGAAGCTTTTATAACCAAAATAGTGAGCAATAAATACAGTTAAATTGAATACTTTTTTTACATTGCATATTTTAGAGTATTTAGTTAATTCTTATCAAAATAAATACCTTCATCGCTTTTGGTATTTAATGTAGATAAAGTTTGTCTTTTACACTAAGTAATTTGGACAAATAGTTTAAAAGTTAGAACGATAAGAATGACCTGCGATATTGAGTCGACGGCGCGAAGGTGGAGGGGCGGGCCAGCCAGAGGATGACGCGCCAGAGCGCCGAGTGGAATAATTATGTTCGAGAAATAACGTAAATAACGCAATTAATTGTTTAACTGTCAAAATGAAACCCATTGCTATTGTAAGTCCGACATCCACGCGGGCGAAGCCGCGGGCAGAAGCTAGTTTACAAATAAAGTCAAGCTCTCACTTAGGGTGCACATAGTGGAACAGCATATTATTATACGTCTCTTGCTCGTTCTCATCCTCTTCGCTGCAGCCGTCCTTCACCAAGTAGAAGGATCGAAAGAAATCGCACGACTCCATGTTGCGAATGTCCACGCATTTCTGCATAGTTGCCTGGAAACAATGAGACTGTCTTACCGGTCATTAAACTACCAGCTAACAAAATGCAATTTCTTTGTTTGTAGGTAAATATTCTTAGCACCATTCTTAGGGCCTACCACCATCTACTCTTCTAGCAGTATTATTTTAACCTTACTTAGGTGTGGGAAATAGATTGAGCTGCACGCCCTGTACCTATAGCTCCTCTCTTTCCATACTGAAGTAAGATTTAAATAGTACTGATGTAAGAGCAGCCTAGGTGGTGGTAGGCCCCAGGTCAGCTTTAATTTTCCTAGCACTCCGGAGAAACCTAAACAAAGACCCTTCTTGTTATTGTATATCATCGCGTTCGTCATCCATATTAATCATCTACGCCCAACTTAGCCCACTGCTGGCCAAAGGCCTATTTGACCTGTTTCTGCTTATGGCAATCTCAACGCTCATCTTTGTTCTGCGATGGCAACTATGCTGACGTCCCAAATCGCTGGCCAGCATCGTAAAAAACAAAAACTTAAAAAAATAACACAATATATACAGGGTGGCAGGGACATCGACGCGAAGCCGGTTACCATGAATTCAGTACATGATCCTGAACCCCCCTGCGTTGAAATTTTTCGTCGGTTATTAAAAAAAAAAAACAGCTGTTTCATAGAAAAGTGCAATACCTACGCGGTCAAAATGTATGGAGCAGCAGATTTTTTTTTTTAATAACCGACGAAAAATTTCAACGCAGGGGGGTTCAGAATCATGTACTGTATCCATGGTAATCGGCTTCGCATCGATGTCCCTGCCACCCCGTATATTATTTTTTCTTCACATCCACAAGATGCCAAACGGCAGTGTTTTCGGCTCAGATGAGGAGAATCAGGGACAAGCCTAAAGTCCTTATCTAAGGGTCGTATGATACGCACATCCTGGTGTTCGAAAGAGCTGGCTGGTCTACTTACTTCGCCGAGGGTGAGGGTAAGAAACAAATGAGGCTCTCGACTCTAAAGCCCCGCTTCCACTACCCCGACGAGCGAACATTTTGTTTTGAGGAAATGTTTGCTGTTCCACCTGTGACTGTGAGTCACTTTCTCTAGTTTATTATCAAATATTATATTGATTTTAAAACCGACAAATGGCTCGAGTAATTTGGAGACACATAAATTCTCTATTTTATGGGTAGCAAACAATTGACGCGTTCTGCGAAAAAGGTCGGATGCAATAACTTAACGAATTCTAACTAAAATACAAAAGTATCCAATTTCTAATCTCAACTCACAATGCTTGTGGCGCATGTGGCAAGCATTAAGTTGCGCTTAGGCAATCAAAACGTGAATATCAGGTTGGCGGGTGTAATTTTCAGAAATGGTCGAAATATATCAAAAGATTTAGTACCTAATTAGTACCTAATTGTACCACTAGTGAAATAATTTGTACCTCATGGGATCGCAAGTTATTGCAATAGTTTTATACACCCGCCATTCTGATATCAGAATGGCGGGTGTATTTTTGTGTAGCCGAGATTACTGAGAAGTTAGATATAAAACATACATGGATATTTAGTACCTAATTGGTACCTCTCTAAACATACCTTAAACCAAAGAAATCTCCTCGGAATTCGGCAGAAATTGAAAAATAGTTTTTTTTTATACAGAGTGTTACAATATGTTGCTTGTTTGACACAAGAAACACAACAGAGGAAACGGGGGATACTTGACTAAAGGGATACTTAGCATCAGGGGGAATGACAGCTCATTTCATGGTAATTTTTTTACAGAATAGACCGCAGCAGGTCTCGTTCCACCGGCTGGCCGGGATGTTATTTAGTTGCCTGAAAACACTTGACGTTAAAATTTATTTGAAAAAGGTATGTAGGTATATTCGCAGATGAATTTTCTTAAAAAACAATCTGCCTCTAGATCACGTTACACACTAAAATAATCATGAATGACAATCATAGGTCTTAGTAGGTAGGTATCTTAAATATTAGTTTACATTTATCATAAGCGAATTGCCCATAATTTTGATATCTGTTTGCAGATAGCCGACCTGAGTCTCAATATAATATGAAATAATGTTTATCTTCAAATTCACTTACTATTTCTAGCCATATTTATAGTAAATAGAAAATCGCCAGTATTTTTAATACACTGTTAGTAACAAAATAAAATTAATTATACACAAAATGCAACTTGGCCACTTAGTACCTACTGTAGCATAAGGAATATCAGCTTCTGCCACTTGTTAAAAAAATGCTTGGTGAGAATCGAACCCACGCTTGCATAGGATAACTAAATACAAAGAAAAAATAACAGGAGATTTAAAATATGATTTGTATTATAATTTTAAAAGTAAAGAAAAAGAAACAGTTAGGTATAAAAGGTAATAAATAAATTTAAGTACTATTGCAAGCCGCCTAGTTGGAATTTTATTTTGTCTTAGAAGGAAGATTACGTGTTTGAGGGTTGAGAACTAAAATAGAACGCGACGGGTTAAACAAGTATTGGCCATTACCTAATTAATCCCGGAAATCAAAAGTTGGACAAAGAGTTGATATCACGTAATGATCCTGATTACAGGTCAATCAGGAAACCGCCTAAAATAGAATTTGGTAGTTATTCATGTTAAGGAAAAGTTCTAGGAGCTAAAGTATGAATGTGCCTAAGTCCTTTGCGCTGAACCGTAGCGACGTCCCGTCGTACAGCGTCTCGTTGGGGTTTGGTGCGTTGCGGCCTCTACCATGGGCGGCGTGTGCACAGCGGCGTCCGTGCGTGCCTGCGTTGGCCACAGGCCGCGATGTGAGAACTTGGGTCGGTAGCCGCACGATGGCCCGGGGTCCCAGGAGGCCTTACGACCTCTTATGTTTGTACAGTAAATACTTCACCAAAAAATAGTGGTTCTAGACTCTCGCTTGGCTGGCACGAACTATAGATCTAACTTGAGGGCTAGATACCACAATGTACTCGACGCAACAGCGACCAGCTAGCACGAAGATACTATCGTCACTATTTACATCCGTGTCTTAAACTGAAAACAGGACACTTGAAGCAGAGAAAAATTATTTTATACCATGACGTTTTGTCCAGAGCGACTCACAATAGAATGACGCAAGTAAAAAAAATTGTTTTACTTTGAACGATATAGAATTCAAAATTTGAAAATGTACTCAATTCGAAATTTTTAAAAGAAATAATAGTTTATGAAACTTTTACAACTACAAAAGAGGCTTGAACGGCAGCGCAATGCTGCACTACGCAGCACATGCACATGGCGTAGACTGATCAGCTTCAATAAAATTCTGTCACAACATGCTAGAAATCATTTTCATTTACGGAAAACGCCGATCGGCGTCAAAGTGTTTCAATATGAGATGCGTCCGAGGCCTATCAGCATTATTCCTTTAGACCGCCCTCCCGTATATAACAAGGGCGATTTTTTGACCCGCCTTGAATGGGTTAGTACAGCCCGATTCAAACTTAATGGCGGGTCGGAACATGAGCGAGTCGTTGCGCAGTAACTAATTCATGTATCAGCGGGGGTGAGGGGTGGGGTACTGCGCAGTGAGCAAGAGCAACTAACTTCCGAGCCGCCATTAATTTTGAATCGAACTATACCTGTTTACGAAGAATAAACTAGCTCTTTCTGAATAGATGAGATAAAAAACATTTTTTTTGTATTTGTGTCCGTGCGTTCTTTTGTTTACAAATAATAATAAGACTCTTGAATTGTTTGATATATTCAGTCAAGTACACGATATGTAAAGCTATTATTAAATCAATATTAGAACCTTGAAAATTTGCAGCTTACAGCTTTACATAGAACCATTTCCTATGCAAACTGAACCCATAATCTGGTTGTTCTTTCACTTTTAGAACCATATTGTAGAACTGCAAGTGGCATAGAAATGCTAACAATCATTATTTTGTTCATGTAGGTGAAGTGAGCTGTCATTCCACCTGATGCTAAGTATCCTTATAGTCAAGAATCCCCGATTTCCTCAACTGGTACGAGAGCTCATGACCAAAATTTTTACCTCATCGCTTTACGACCAAAACCGTATAAAATCTTTTGCTTATTCTGAATCAAAAACCCCTTTTTGAGAATTTCTTCACGTCTCGCCTGACCTACCCGCTTTTTCAATGTGAAAAAAAAAATCCGAACTGTATCATAGTAATTTGCCTGATTTTCGGAATGTAGTTGAACGATAGGTTTTAGATACCAAAAACACAATTTTCAGACCAGTAGCATCACACGTACACAGGAGGCCATTCGAGGAAATAAAAAATTACGCATAAAGCCATAGCCTGAAAATCTTGTTTTCAAGTGAACATTGGTCAGTTGATGCGAATAAATCATTTTTCAGAAATGTGAGTAACTTATGTGTTGAATCCATTTTTAACGTGTTGAATATTTTTTCCAGTGGGTAACATAGCATGTCTGTCTGTCTGAAAACTCTTGGGTATGAACAAAAAAGTTGCCCAAATGTAGAAAAAAATTATATCAGACAAATTTTGTGTATCATACTACTAATCAGACAACTTTTCCATAATCAGAAATGATGAAAAAATCATATTGCGGAGTATTTACGTACGATTATCATAGAGCTAACCCGAAACCATCGAATTGATATTGAAGGAGTTTTTAAATAAATTGGACAAAAGGAAACTGAAATAATGTTTGAAAAATGCAGCTTATTGAATAAAAAAACATCGTTTTAATCATTGTCGGACCCATCATCGTTGTCGTAAGCTTCGATCAACAAATTGTTGATCAAAGGTCGTAAGAGATAGGAGCGTAACAAGCACCGCGCGTTAACCACGGGTGACTCCAAAACGTTCTTTTCCTTTTTGGAATTCTACGTGACATTTAAAATGTCTGAAAACAGGTTTTTGGTAACCATACAAAAGATTAATTTAAAATAAAATAGAATCAGGTTGCTAAGAGACAGGTTGAAATTTTTATTTTGACAGTTTTGAAAATGCGCTCTGGCAACATATGACCACCCGCAAAATGTTAGATTTTTTTTTTTTTCATAATTAAATGACAAAACCAATTACATTTTTAGTTCTATCAGACATATTGTGATAAAACCGTCTGCCTATTTTTTTTGTCATAGCAAAAATGGACCTCCATCTAGTCGGGCTCAGAACCGTCTAAACTAACGATTTTTTACGGTAGAGGTCGTAAAACGATGCGACATGGTTTTGGTCGTGGACTCTCGTACTCTTTGTGTCAAACAAGCAACATATCTGTAAAAAAATAACACTCTGTATAAAAATATGAATTTTTCAATTTCTGCCGAATTCCGATGAGATTTCTTTGGTTTAAGGTATGTTTAGAGAGGTACCAATTAGGTACTAAATATCCATGTATGTTTTATATCTAACTTCTCAGTAATCTCGGCTACACAAAAATACACCCGCCATTCTGATATCAGAATGGCGGGTGTATAAAACTATTGCAATAACTTGCGATCCCACGAGGTACAAATTATTTCACTAGTGGTACAATTAGGTACTAATTAGGTACTAAATCTTTTGATATATTTCGACCATTTCTGAAAATTACACCCGCCAACCTGATATTCACAATCAAAACGGACCCTTTTAAAACAATTGAGATGTTTTACAAAAAACTGTCATAAATCTACTTATTTATTCTGCGAAGCTGGGAAGCGACGCCAAGCGTTCAGCGTGGAATTTGGAGAGATTGATATTTAAAAAGACAGTGGGTTTTAGTCCTTGAGAGTAGGCGGATGTCCGAATCTAGGAGAGTTAAGTTAGGACGGAGACCAAAGAGGCCATGTCCAAGTGGGCTGTCGTAAGATAGCTAGTGTTATTTATTAAGTTACATATAGTTGGGTTGAAGCCCAGATTAGTCTAATGTAGCATTAGTAACTAGTATTAGTGATTAGTCTAACGTAGTATGTGTATGTGTGTGTGTTTGTTAGTGCGACGGGGTGAGTCTTTCAGTATAATAATTATCCTTGGCTGATAATATAATTAAAGATCTTGTAAATAAACAGACAGAGCTGTGTTGCTGGAGAGTTTGTTGCGCCACTTCTTCTCCCCAGCTCAAACACTAGGAAGTGGTGAAGGGTGGGCGTTTTGGGGGCTGTCTAAAGTCTTGTAAGAGAGTTGATCCACAACTCTATTAACTAGTGATTCTTGAATTATGATTCTCTACTCTATTATCTAGTACCTAAATCAAGAATTTTGTATTCTTTGCCTCAGACCGATAACAGGACTTTAAGAGAGAGTATCCGAAACTCTAATAAATAAATAAGGATTTTGAGCATCGATTCTCAACTCTCTTATCTAGTAAGTCTTGAATATTGTATTCATTATCTCAGACCAATAATTCGGTCAGACTGACATGAACACGTGTCTTGCAGATATGCTTGTTGTGCAAAGGGTGAACTTCCAGGGGTTACTGATAGGGACCATGTCTCCTAAAGAGCATGATGCCGACGTATAGCCGCCGGACCTAGCCGCCCGTTGCTTAAACAAGGACAGTCGCACGTTGCCACAGGGAAAGCCGCTTGCGAAAAATTTTTATTTTATCAGCCTAGGGTAATTTAGGTACCGTCACACACCGATGTTCGCTCAAAACAGAAAAAATATTCTGTTCACTTCGTAAACGGACACACTTCTAAACAGAAGCTCGTACTGATCATGACGTTGATTTTCATTTGGCTATATTTAGATCTTTCACGCCGAAGAGAAATGGTTAATGATTCAATCTTCATTTTGATTTCCAATCTCATTATATCAGCAATGTATAAAATAACGCAAAAAAACAACCATGTTTTAAACATGGTTGTTTTTTTGCGTTATTTTTGTAATCTTTAGTTTGCGGGTTCCGTATGCATGGATGGAAAACAACCGAACATGTCCAACGTCGAGAGAATGCACAGTTAGATAGAGTCTGCTAGAGCAACTGCTTGCTCGCCGGTGACGTCGAGCGTTGGTTCACTGAAAGAATGAGCGAGCGAGCAAACGTTCGCCTAGTGCTAGTCGAACCGATCATCACTGAACAAACATGTTCGCTCGCTCAAATGTTTTTATTTACCACGCGAAGAAACGTTTGCTCGCTCAGAACTGTTCGAAACGGCAGGTAAGTGAAACAAAAACTTTTTTGCAAAAAATTAAACCGACAAAAAAAACTGAAAAGCGAAAAATAAAAACTTTTTTGCAAAAAAAGCGAAAAATAAAAAATAACTATGTATTTTGTGACAAATTGATGACCTTCAAATAACAAATTTTGAGGCGGCGCTTAAAACACATTCAACGAAGATCTATCAAGCTAACATTTTACGCTTTATGTAATTATAATATGTTTGTTTGGCGCCGCCTCAAAATTTGTTATTTGAAGGTCATCAATTTGTCACAAAATACATAGTTATTTTTTATTTTTCGCTTTTTTTTGCAAAAAAGTTTTTATTTTTCGCTTTTCAGTTTTTTTTGTCGGTTTAATTTTTTGCAAAAAAGTTTTTTATTTTTAGTTTTTGAGTTACCATTAACCGCCTGGCCACGGGACATTCGCTACAGCGAAAGTTCGCGCGGTGCGAACGGCGAAGCGTCTTGCGACTAAAACAAATGTATAGAATTTCGCCCCGCAAGACGCACCGCCGCGCCGTTCGCGCCGCCCGTTCCGTGGCCAGGCGGTTTTAATGTTTGCCTCAACCTCTGACCGTCGATGACAGTCATACCCCAGCTAGGTGTAAAGTTCTCATCAGGGGGAATGAAATAAGCCCAAACACGATGTAGCTGCTGTAAACTGGTGAGGAGCTCTCGCGACTGTCTTCTGACTCCATCATCAGATCAACTCCAGGTCTTTATTGTGTAGTTGTGTCATCAGAACTACATATGTGTGCGAAATTACAACAGAATCGATTCACAGTTGAAAATTCAGTACGTGAAACATCAATCAACCCCAATATTTTTACACGTCATATGGGTGGGTTTCAATTTTTATTTATTTATGGGACCAACTTCGAGGTATACCCTTCCCAATAAAAGAATCGTTCAAATCGGACAACTCAGTGAAAAGTTATGCGTGGTCATACATAAAAAAAAAAAAAAAAAATGTACGTGTCGAATTGAGAACCTCCTCCTTTTTTTTCGTCGGTTAATGAGCTCCTCTACCACCTTCCTGTCTGTCTGAATATCTTTACCACGGCATGTTTCTTGTATACAACCTAGTTCGTGCCGATAAACAGAACTGGCAACACAGTGCAAAGTGCAAACACTGAATTAAAAACTCAATTCACCTTAACCTTCCAGCCGTTTTCAATATCCTCGGACACGTTGAACTCTCCACTGAGCAACGAATCGTATGTCTGTGTGGACAAACTCAACTCGGAAACGGTAATGGGGGTTCTTGCAGCGTCATAGCAGGGCCCGGCCCTCGTTATCAGCAAGTGCGTCGGTGCCATGTCAGAAGCTGCCAACGATATGAAGAATAGCAAAATAACTATTTGATAGCACATCATAATTATGACTTTTTAGTTCTACACCTTGTTACTAAATCATGAGGGATTGTAAACAGTATTTAGGTAGGTACGTTATTGTTATTATAACTCAATCAGTTTTCTAAATTGTATATATAAGTACCTTTTCACGGTTTTGGTCTTTATTTACAAGTTCTAAAGTGTAATTTCGTTGTTCATGTAGTATTTAGTATGTAGTTACATCATAATTATTTTCTAATGATATTATAATGAGAACATTTGTCTATACAACATAGGTAGTTTATGTTAGATCAATACCTAATAGAAATGGAAGCTTGTTTGAAGTGTTTATTAAGGCTTTATCAGACGAACCTGCCCCACATCAGGCCAGTCGGATGTGTGCATTATATGTAAGTAAATTAAACAATTGATTTACTTCACGTAATGGTAACACCGACTGTCGTAGGCCTTGAGTACCAGTACCAGTACAGCCAAAAACGGTGTGGTGTTTAAAAGAGCTCAGAGGAATATCACAGAGTACTTTTTATAAGGAATATGAAGAAAGAATAACCTGACCATTTAACGCATCGAATGACCTATGGCCCGACGTCTGGCCATAAGGAGATGCCATATGCGCTTGTATTTAAATTCCTATACCACATCTTCTTGGTGTCGATGGCATGACAGCCTAGTGTCTCAAATATTGTTGGGTCAAAACTTCCCGTGTCCAGGGCGTCATAAGTCACAGATCTCACTTATCCGATCACTTATTGCTGGCAATGTTTTTATGTCAGGCCACCTCATCATCATTCTAAAATTCTCGATTCAAATTCAAATCCAAAAGAATTATCCGATCACTTATTGCTGGCAATATTTTTATGTCAAGCCACATCATCATTATATTTTCAATTCAAATTCAGAACGCCACATAGGTACTCTCATGTCAGTCTTGTCGTCACCAGTCGTCACCTTCATCTTTGGAGCTTGCTGAGGCCATTGAGATCAATGTAAACTAGAGAAGACATCGCGAACAAAAAATGTGTCCCTCGGATGTCAAGTTGGACAACTGCGGTGCATGCGCGGTGCAAGGAGATTCTCATAGAGTATCCGTACCCGCAGATGAGACACAGTCTGCTTTTTCTGCCTACTTGATACTAATGTGTACATTACATAAGGAATAAATAAAAAAATATTTAAACTGTGTAAATATTTTAATTTCCTTTAAATAATATAAGTTTTGTTAGTTTCTGCCGTTTGGTATATAATCCACAGTTTTGTCTGTTTTTGCTTCGTGATGCAGACTAATTTTTGTGTACTGATTTATTATGGCTCGAATTAAATGGATTCTGTGATTGAATGTTGATGGCTGATCCAGTGAATATTGATTCATATTTGTAAAGACTTCTTTTCCGATGAAATGCTTCAGGGTGTTAACGGTTATATAATTAAAATCGTATTTCGAGGCAAGACTTCCACCGCTTTGTTTTATTAAATTACGTATGATCTTTTCCGTAGCCAAGCATATTATGTACACGTCTTCTGCAGAATAACATAGACCACCCATGTCTTTTATAGTTATAATATATGTGAGTGATGTGGAAGTTTATTTGGCGTAGTCAAACTGTCAATGCAATCTTCACATTTTAACTTTTTCGTTAATTGTCTTGATACATATCCAGATATATAACCTACTATAAATTTTGACTCGCCTGTAAAGGATTCGTGGTCAAGCATTGTTGCAAAGATATCGCAATTGCATGTTGTCATGCTCGTCAAAATGTAGGGAACAGCTGATTTTTTTTTCACGATTGCATGTTTGGTCCCATCGTGAAAGTTGTTCATAACATTACATTATGCGTCTACAGTGTCAACTCTGCGAATGCAAAATTCTTACTCTTTGACATTCACATAAAATTGACAAAATATAATTAATAATAAAATATTTAAAGGTAATACGTTGAACTTACTGGTGAAAAGTCACTCCTTGACTTTTGCTAATGTTTCTCGAGTTGTTGGAACAATATCTCATTACACACGAAGGCATATAAGCAAATAAAAGTTAGCACTCAAACGTGTCACGTAGCAACAAGCGTCAGTCATAGACTAAGTGAGTTGGAGTGCACGAGCTCTAACTCTTGTTACGAACAATCGAGTTGAGGCGTCTCCTCTAGTTTACATTGATCTCAATGGCTGAGGCTCGTTATTGTCTGCAACATAGTTATAATTTTCCTAACATTTTAAATTCCTTTCCTATTATCTTATGAATATGATGTAGGTACCTACTAAATTATTGTTAAACAAGTTTTTCTATTAACATGTGTAATAAGCTGAATTATTAAACAGTTCACTCCAGTTCGAACTCCAGTCTGTTTTTCATTGTTCTGCCACCTTACACTAACAAACGTTGTCCGGTGAGTGTTGGCTCAAAGGCTCCCGGGATCACTTGAGCTAGCAAGAGGGCACAGAGGGACACTCCGGGACACTGGCGCCCCACGTTGGGCGCCAGTGTCTCGGAGTGACCCTCTTCAGATTATAAAATGTTATAATATATGAGTATAAAATGTTTTGGGGCACACAGGACATGATTTTTTTTTTTTTTTTTGGGTGGGAAATCATCAAATGACTTCCTCGCTCTGGGCGGAGCGGAAGGGCGTGTCAGACTTTTACTGACTAAAACCCACCCGTGTTCCTTCCCTTGCCTAGACCGGGGCCACGGTTTCCCCTTAGGACTTGGATGTGGAACATAGTTTACGGCACAGCTCCACATCCACCCTACTTCAGTACCGTCGACGGGGCGTGGCCCCACTTAACGAAGTTGTACAGACGCCAGCACATCAACCTACTCCAATACTTAACTGAACCTTATTTTTTAGTCATAAAGTTGAAAATTATTAAAGAAATTTGACAGATTGTAGTAACTTGATGTACTGGCGTCTGTACGTAGTTACATTTTCCCACTTGGGTGTGAAGACGGTTCAGCTTCATCCAAATGGATCAGGATGTTTTACCCCTGCGGAAAGATGCTCGTAGTATCACAGAATGCTGCCACAGATGGCTGCGCATGAAGGAAAAAAGATTCGTTACATTGACTGAAAGGCGATGGTAATTCTAATTACTCACTAATAAAATTAAATCATGTCAATTAAAAGCATACCTAATTATATTTTTGTGGTAGTAAAATAACTTCGGTAAAGTAAATAATGTACTTAGTCGTAAACTTTATAACATTGTCGATAATAATGATGATAGTGAAATGTTCCATCTAGAGTGCGCGCAAGATAAGTCTGCGCGCGACCGGTGACGCTGGTACTGGCGTGCATAATTAATTCTCTACTACATATTTATATTAATTATGAAAATAGATTTAATACCTATTAAAATATTTTTTTAATAATAAATCTATTATTAATACAGGCTTAGTTCAGCCGCCTATGCTGTTAAAAAAATTAGACAGATAACTGACGTGGATACAGCCAGAATTGTTTATTTTAGTTATTTTCATAGTCTTATGTCTAATGGGATTCTTCTCTGGAGAACCTGTGCGGTACATTAATTCTATCTTTGTTCTACAGAAAAGGGCTGTTCGAGCCATTTACAACCTAAGTCCGAGAGATTCCCTTCGAGAAAAAATCAGAGAAATAAATATTCTGTCTGTAGCCTCACAATATATTTTTGAAAACTTATTGTATGTACACAAAAATATATCAAACTTCAAGAAAATGTCCGATATTCATAGTTTAAATACCAGGAATAAACACAACCTTGCTGTACATCGCACTCGTCTTCACAGAGTAGGCAACTCGTTCATGGGTCAATGATACGCTTTTACAACAAACTTCCCATTGACATTCAAAATTTACCCATTAAACGATTTAAAAGCTGTATTAAAACCAAACTTTGTAAAAAAGGGTACTATAAAATTTCTGATTATTTAGAAGATAAAAAAGCTTGGGATTGAGCTGCTCGCTCTGCTAAGCCTTGTGATAAAACTTGCCATTTTAATTATTACTTATGTAAAATCATCAAAATAAACCAGATTTATATAAGTACATATTGACATTGTTTAAAACTATATACAAAATGACATGATTACTTTGTAAAGTATTACTTAGGTATATTATTTTAATTATTGTGAATGTGAGGACTATGTGGATTCTTTCCTTTTTTTTTTTTTCTCAGTTGTTTTAGTGATGGTCTGGCAGTTTTGAGTAGTTGATGCGGCCTACCCAAATGTCCTTTCTTTGGTATTGTTCGTGGAGTTGAGCCCCTTAGTTCTGAGTTGAGCTCCGCGATTATTGACAAATGCTTGCACTGACTGGACAGGTCACTCAAATCTGTGTGGTTCTTTCCTCAAAAGACCATTTCAGACACTACTCTACATGGTGCTCATATGGCTTGACCAAGATTATGTCTGGACTTTAAAAGAGACTACGACCTCTGAGTTTGTTTCGGCCTTTCTTCTCAGAGTAGTCAGTTAGGAAACGCCGACCTCATCTAGCTTATTTTAAATATTTTTTTAATTTGACGTGTAAAAGTGATTCCAATATCCTATTTACAGAATAAACAATTTCATTTCATTTCACTCGAATCAGGCAATCAGTAAAATATCAAAATCTTAAATGGGCCTGATAGGTGATAAGCACTTGCAATTTACTCCCCATCACGAGGGAGTATCCCAATTGCTCAATGGTAATTTACATTAGCTTGAAATTGCATTGAGAATGTATTTGGTTTTGATAGTGTAGCGGTTACACCGCGACATACAAACTACGAAGCAAAAAGACATGACGTCACACAATTCCTGCATCTCGCAGTTAGAGTTTACCAAGCGAAAAACATAGATAAGACTATCCGAAATCAACATATGGGCAGTTGCCCGCCAGACATAACAACCCGTCTGGTTGGAGGATCCTCCCTTTTCTATGGTATATGAGTGAACTTTACACCCTGTTCCTCATACTCCTAAATTGGTGACCATGAGAATGAACGTCAACGCAGCCTTCGTGCAACTACTTCAGCGTGACGTCATAATCATCACTCCCGCAAGCTTTCGTGAGGCGAGTCACACAGCCAGCCAGCACCCACGGCTTCAACGGGTATCCTGACCACCAGCATGCAGCGAACGCGCATTCCTGGTCATCACCCTCAGCCACATCACCCCGACTCACTGGGGAATCACCGCAATCACCTCAATCACCGCAATCACCTCAATCACCGCAATCACCTCAATCACCGCAATCACCACAATCGCCGCAATCACCGCAAACAGTTCCGACCCACCGTGAACTGTGCGGCACCCGGTTCCGACTCACTGGAACCACAATCACCATCGCCGCAATCACTGCAGACAGTTCCGACCCACTGTGAACTGAGCGGCACCCGGTTCCGACTCACTGGAACCACAGCTGGCACTGTGAAGCATCGCAAGATCCAAGACTCAGCCCACTATCGACCTCCGGTCTCCGGAGGGGAGTGATGTAGCGGTTACACCGCGACATACAAACTACGAAGCAAAAAGACATGACGTCACACAATTCCTGCATCTCGCAGTTAGAGTTTACCAAGCGAAAAACATAGATAAGACTATCCGAAATCAACATATGGGCAGTTGTCCGCCAGACATAACAACCCGTCTGGTTGGAGGATCCTCCCTTTTCTATGGTGGATGAGTGAACTTTACACCCTGTTCCTCATACCTCTAAAATAGTATCAAATTGCACTAGGGAGAGCGCTCATTTTCAAACATAATAATTATAAAAAATAGGCTTTGAACCACGATGGGACAAAAACGTCTATCAAAGCTTTCTCTCCTGAGCATTGAAAGTGCTCTACTTCGGGAACTGGATTTCAGCGGAATCATTAACGATTTTTCGGCGAAAAAAGCTCGGCAGGTTCCGTTCGTTAACGCTAAAAAATTTCAGATACTTCTTGTTTCAGATTATATTTATATGTTTGTTAAATAATAAAATAATCTATACCTACTTGGTTTCACAATAAATATTTTTTTGGAAAACTCGACTGAAAAAAATTGACCATTTATTTGGAATATAAGTAATTTGGGGCCAGGGGGCCTCCACTCCTTTGTTGCCCCGAGGCCTTCAGACCAGCACCCTAATTACATAATGCATTTTCAATTTTAAATTGAAACCAATTGAAAAAGATTGCCAGTCCATTGCTTCATAAGTTCGACAAAAAAACACTGCTCAATATTTTTTGTCGAACTTATGAAGCAATGGACTGGCAATCGTGCATTGCGTAATTGGGGGGCAGTACCCTAATTACGTAATACACGATCAATCAGAAGTCAGAATCTGAATCGTTTTGAAACAGTTTGCTAATCCATTGCTTCAAAAGTTCGAAAATAAATTCTGCTCAGCAACGTAAATAACGCAATGAACGTTGTTGAACTGTCAAAATGAAACAGATTAGTCGGAATCGTTTACGAAAATGTGTTGCGTAATTAGATAGCTGTTAATCCGGCCCTGACGCGTGGACAACATTCTAATTATAAGAAAATGTGAAAAATTGGTTTCTTTATATGACAAAGTAAGTACCTAACAACATTGAGATTTATAATGTTATCAATTATTAGATATATTTATAATTATGTTATTAATTATTAGAATATATGTGTAAATATGACATAGGATTTTTTTTTATCATGAGAAAAAATAAAAAGTAAGTAAAAATAAATTAATTTAAAACGTCACGGATACGGTATTAGCACGTCTGGCTATCACTGAGGTACTATTACATTTACTAGTATAAAAATTACTATTATTTTACTCGACAAAGTTGACACACAAACTGACACACCTCCCTCTCACACACATGTATTTTTGGCGCACTGCCCCATTCAACTTGCTTGCTTGCTTCATTAATCAGTCCTCCCATTCCATTCCTCAGTTCCTCATCAGTCGTTCAGTGAGAGCCGAGCCAAACGCACGTCCAAAATGGCCGCAGACAATTTAACCGCTCTTCTTAACAAACCCAAGGATTTGCAACTGGTGAGTCCATAATAACATATCTAAAACCAATAATAAGAACAAAACGAAATAATTCTATTAAGAATGCGAGGAATTAGAATTGTTAATCTTAATCTATTGAATATTTAAATAGTTTGAGTCGTCTTGAAGTTCAAAAGTACGTAATATGTATGTGCGAAAGTGAATTTAATTCTGGTGTTAAACTGTTTGCTAGGTTACCGATCAATACTTCTGCCAAGGAAACATAAATTATCTCCAGCAATGGAATGGAATATTACTTGCTTATAATTATTATTATATAGGATTAATATTTAAGATACTACCAGTCAGTGTTTACTTAACGTTATCAATAAAAATATTATGCTGGCAGCAATTATTATGTAATCGGTAGATTAGTTGGTTATCCACTGTTGTTAATATTTCCTTATATTGCTCAGCCCAGCACACACATTAGAAAATACTCAAAACAAATGATAAATTGAGGATGTAATTTTATTATGTTTGTTTTTAGTAGGAGGTATAATGCTTCTTGTTTGCCTATCCAATTTTGGCGGCAATTTAATTTTTGGCCTCTTTATACACGGTCCACACTATGGTTCGATGTCACAGTCACAAACATTTCGAATATACCTATTAATAACTGTTCTAGTTTATTTAATAATAAGGTCCTTACTAGTTACAATTACAATCCATTAACATAAAAGTAAAAAAAAAACACAGGTCAGTTTCGATCTACGAGGGAATAAAAAGTCGCAGCAAAGAGGTGCAGTCATAACCATGGTCTTATCATTAGAACGATTATTAAAATTAAAATAAGAACCTATTACTGGAAGGCACAGCGTGGGTAGACCCCGGGTGTAGAAATCCGCTGGATGCGAGAAGCACAGACCCTGTGGTGATGCTTGGGGGGGAGGCCAATGTCCAGCAATGTACGTCTTTCGGTTGTATGATGTTAATGTAATCCTCATCAATATGCTTCTTGTTCTCAGGTGCAAACGCCGATACCACAAATAGCTGACGATGGTGAGTTTATCAAAGTTATATTAATCATTATTGTGACTACCACCTCGTTGGTTTAGGGGTCGCATGGACATGGGTTCGATCTATGGATCAGGCAGTGTTATGGGGTTTATCTAATTCAATCTGTCTAGCCTTTTCCCAACTATGTTAAAAGTTAGCAGCTGAATATCAGCACCCTAATTACGTAATGCACGATCAATTTTAAATTGAAACCAATTGCTTCATAAGTTCGACAAAAAAAATTGAGCACATTTTTTTATCGAACTTATGAAGCAATGGACTGGCAATCTTTTTCAATTGGTTTCAATTTAAAATTGATCGTGCATTGCGTAATTGGGGGGCAGTATTTTACATGGAGTAACTGCCGATCTGACCTCCACAACCCAGTAACTGGGTATTGGGTAATACGATACCCCTTGGTAAGGCTGCCTGTCCACTAGAGCGGAGAGGAGAAAAGAGGAGCGGAGATGTGCCAATATTAACCAATAGAATCTTGACTCCGCCCCTAAGTTTAGATCAGTGTTCCTGAGTCAAGATT
Source organism: Conistra vaccinii (assembly GCA_948150665.1). NCBI lineage: Eukaryota > Metazoa > Arthropoda > Insecta > Lepidoptera > Noctuidae > Conistra > Conistra vaccinii. The sequence continues at coordinate 2,464,473 of OX411334.1, read as the reverse complement.
CTATTGGTTAATATTGGCACATCTCCGCTCCTCTTTTCTCCTCTCCGCTCCAGTGGACAGGCAGCCTACGACTGGTTGTCAACCTTTTGGGTTAAATTAAGTCACTGACATTGACAGACAACGCACAGCCTAAACCGCCTGGGTCTAGTAGACAAGGGTTTCCTCTGTGACTCGAAAGTGACTCTAAGATAGGATTTAAAAAAATGTAAGTATGCCTAAAGGAGGATGAAAGTTTGTTAGGAACTGCGTCGGTTTTTCCCGATGGAAAATAGAATCGGGGCTAAGAAGTACGCTAAGAAATTAGCAGTATGCGGCCTGGATTTGGGCTAAGCTCTCTTCGACCACAAAGATTTATCTAACTGATAAAAGTCACTATACCCTCACCCACGAAATATATAAAAAACGATTTTATCTGTTCTGTGCCTTCATCTCTGCCTTTCCCTTGGAAGAATACGAGTACGTGTGATTATTATGTAGGTAGAGTGCGTGCAAGATAAGGCTGCGCGCACTGGGTATGCTTAATTCTATACATACCTACTTAATATTTAAAATATTAATCCTTTCATTTAAATATTATTAATCTTTGACTTTTAATATTATATTAATATTAATTAATCTTATATAATTAATATTAATTAATCTTATATTAATATTTATTAATTCAATAATTATTTATTTAATTTGACCACAATAAACGACAAGACGGCGGCATACGATTAGTTCCGATTTCTGCAGCCCCACATTGCCTGCATGATAATATGACAGAAAAAGGAGTGAATGCTAGAGTGACCACTGAAAGGGGAGAATGGAAGAAAAAAGTAAAATGTGAAGAGGGCAGGAAGTAGAAGAGAAATACCGTTCTAAATTTCGAATAAGAAAAAAATCGAACGGAGAACTACTATACGCGCGTGATGTTGTTTTTTACAAGTTTACATAAAGTCTATTCTCAATTTAAATTCTTGTTTCCAATTGATGTTATTTCCACTACAAACATCAACGTATTAAGTAATAAATTTGATTTTAGACTGACTAGTACTGTTGAAAAAGTCATAAAAAATATGAACATGTAGCGTAAACTGAACCTTATGTTTTCTTTAAAGCCTTTAAAGCACCTTCCTGCCTTTAATTTTAGGCTTTACAGTTGTTTTTCCTAAAACTCGTGTTTGTTGTCATGTTTGGCAAATAAGTTCCGAACGCAGTTTATTATTATTCACTCACAAGCATACGCTTACATGTTTGTGTCGATATAGTTGATTGCAGCCATTATCACAAAGTAAATATTGGTGAATACTTAGATAGCTGCTGCAATTACTTTAATTAAACTGCCTCGTTGGTTTAATGGTCACAAGCGCTACTGCTGAGGTCTTGGGTTCGATTCCCAGGTAGATCAAAGTGTTATTGGATTGTACCATCAGGAATTTATCAGTAGCAGCCCGGAGACTGGAGTTGTACCCGGTTGATGACAATAGACTTGCCCCCTTACATGGGATGATAGGACTTCAACATAAATAGCGAAATTTATGGTAGAAGTAGTAGTTCACCTCTGCGTTTCCCTTCGATGCAGGCGTGAGGTATGTTTAATTAAACCTTTGAGCGTAAACAATTTTATTGCTATTAGGTAAAATTATGAGACTCTTTATCGGAAAGGCCTAACCCGCACTGCGATAAAAATCGCGCGAAATTTTTATCGCAATTCTATATCACATTTTATCTTATGTAGCTACACGCACTGGCTATTTAAAATTCGCGCTTATTGCAATTCCGTACACTGAATATAAACCGTGCGAATAAAAATCGTGCGAATTAAATTCACAGTGGCACAACTCTTTTAACCGCGCGTGGCCTTTCTCGCAGGAACCGTAAAATTTTTGGGATACTTAAAAGTATTCTAATTCTAAGTCGATAGGAAATAGTGTAACTTTCTATTGACAAATACGGGGTGGCAGGGACATCGACGCGAAGCCGGCTACCATGGATCCAGTACATGATTCTGAACCCCATTGCGTTGAAATTTTTCATCGGTTATTTTTTTTTTAATCTGCTGTTTCATAGAAAAATGCAATACTTACGCGGTCAAAATGTATGGAACAGCAGATTTTTTTTAAATAACCGACGAAAAATTTCAACGCAGGGGGTTTCAGAATCATGTACTGAATCCATGGTAACCGGCTTCGCGTCGATTTCCCTGCCACCCTGTATAATATTTATGTTCTAACTATTCTCGGGACCCTGTGGTCCCGGACCTTTGGAAGGCATACGAGGGGCCGAAGCCAACTCGCAGAGGCCCGTTAGACGTTTTTATATGAGGCACCAACCGACGATTATCCCTGTATGTACTATGCAAGTGCACCCAAGGACAACCCCCGATTGGTGTACTATTGCAGGATATGGAAAGAAATATATTGGACTATGGATTTGGGTGGCTAAAGTTGACTGTTGACCTGGAACTATGGAAGGACTAAGGCCCCTGTCTGATCAATGATTTATTTGTACACGGATAAAACGGCAGGGGGTGACTTGCACACTCAATAATGGGCCCCCGAAAACGGTCGCTAGCACAAAGTGTCGTAGCGACAAGGGGGCAACATGTCCTGAGGTGCTTATGAGGAGTGGAGTGGTATTCCACGGCTATCAGGACAATCCCGGAAGTACGGTCAAGATCCCTACCAGCATCTTACTGGAATACTTCCTTCGTCCGAGCACGTTTGCTCTTGCGAATCTCCACTCAAGCCGGCCAATTAAGGCAAGAATGAAGTGGGAGCTCTGTTCCTGGTCAGTGTTCTCTCCAGCCGGCCAATAAAGGCAAGCCAGAGATGAGGAACAAGATTCCT